>CM068367.1:262042644-263469161 GCA_034769895.1 Magicicada septendecula
CTAGTTTCAGTTGATTTATTCACTCATAGGTTATCAGAGTAAATCAACGTGTAGTTTATAATCTCAACTTACCTAACACATTATGTCTATTTACAAAGTCTTTCGTTTTCAACGATATTCATAACTTCTCTTAATTCCAATTATGCTACTCTATTCATATCTCGGCAAACGCAAAAACTTCAGTTAATTCATGGCATAGTGTGTAAATTCAGATTCTGATTCTATAAATTCGTTTCCGGACGTCTTGAACGTTTCGAACTTGACTTGGAATGAATTCTTTATTTTTATTTTCTATTTAACGTGTAACTATTATTTTTATTACATTATAGTATTTTCATTAACAATTACCTCTGTCTGTCTGTCTAGTCTATCTGCCTCCCTCCCAACCTTCCACCTCCATATGTCTGTCTGTCTGTCTGTCTGTCTGTCTCTGTCTGTCTCTCTCTCTCTCTCTCTCTCTCTCTCTCTCTCTCTCTCTCTCTCTCTCTCTCTCTCTCTCTCTCTCTCTCTCTCTCTCTCTCTCTCTCTCTCTCTCTCTCTCTCTCTCTCAAATCTCCGTAACACATAAGTGGTCTAAGCAAAAATAAATTGAAGAATTTTTTGTTCCTATAAGATTTAAAGAAATTCCTTGAAATATCCTGTAAATTTTCTACTTTAGTTCTTTCCCATCTGTAGGGAAGTAGAATTTTCAACCATCATACCAAGACATTAGCATTATGACTATCGTAACGGATGATTACTGCTTTTATTTTCCAATTTATTTCTTTTACCAACAACGTTAAATAGTCTGATGGGCATACCAAGTTTTCTTCGTAGAAACAGGAAGTTGCTTAGAGGAAAAATAATCCTTCACCAGTTGTTAACAGAATTAGATCATTTGACAAAACGTAAAAGACAACACTATATGTTTCATTTCTTACTAATTAAAAAATTGATTGTCATAAATTCTAGGTTCTTCTAGAATATAGTTAGTGACTGCAATTTGGCCTTCTGACATCCCTAGTATAGATACTTTCTAAATAATTTGTTTTGTATTTCTTCCTGCTACACAGATCTAACTTGTGACAATATGTACACTGTATATTACAGTAGTTCACCACTTCTTTTATTATTGACTTTAAACTACTCAAATTTGTTGCCTAATGTTTAATTCAAATTTGATGACTAAATTGTACCAAATTAGACTGCAGTGACATACATTCACTGGTGTAATTTAAGTGATTTGATATATTTTTATTTTTAAAATAAAAAAAAATATTCACAAAAATTGATAAAATCTGCTTGAAATTTGCCTTGCAACGAATGTTACTTTGCATACAACTATTGTCCCTACAGATAGGGTGAAGAATACGTAGAGTCAAGTAGGAAGTCAGCCGTTGTTTGATCTGGGTAGCTCTCACCGTGCTTCGAGTCCCACTGACTTACATAGGATAATTTAGAATATGGGCCAGTTTTTGTTCGGACAGGAACTTTTCAGAAGGGCGATGACCCTGACCGTCCACGAAAGTGTACCGCCGTGGATACAACAAAGAATAACCACGCGTACACTGGCTGCTCTGCTTCATCATTACTAGCTCAAATTATTTTTTTCTTTCTTCTACATTCAATCATGTAACTGTTCATTTAATTTGTGTCTAATATACAATGTGCTTAGGCTATTTATGTATGGAATACGTTTCTTACTACATTTAAATCCCATAAATTCATGAGAAGACGCTGCTACTGCAAAATAACTGTTTTACAAGCGTAAATTTGCCTGTAACGTGTCAGTGATATACTTAAATTTACATCGTAGTGGACAGTGATGTAACGCATTTAAAGTAATGTATTCATGTGTTACTCAGAGGATAATGTACACATGCTAATCACTGGATAAACAAATATTTTGGAAACAGAAATTTTCGAGTGTTCGGAAACTGAAATTATTATCACCTGCAGGACACATCTAATTCAGACTAAAGAAACAAAGTGGTAGTTTAGGTAAATAAATTCGAATAGAAAATGGAATATTCTACGCACACTGAATGACATGTTTCATTATTAGTAAAAAAAAAAATAGCGTATTTTAAAATAAACTATCTAAGTATTTAAATTCCCGAAAACGTAGCTGAACACTACGTATGGAGAAATAAAATATACTAATAATTTTAAATATCTTGGGGAAAACATATCCCAAAACGCCTCAGACAAAGAATCCTTTAAGATAAGGAAACTCAAATTAGCAAAGGTCTTTACTTTAACCCGGGAACTGTACGGAAAGAGAAACCTTCCAAGAGTGCGAAAGTCCGCCATTATAGCACTGTGATCAGGCCGGTGATCATGTATGGAGTGGAAACAATGTGCTTTCAAAATTTGAAACCTCTTCTTAAAATTGAACGAAGAATTCTTCGGATAATTTATGGCCCCAAGAAAACCGAAGATGGGTACAGGCACAGACCCAAAGAAGAGCTGTACAGGAATCTGGAAGATCTGGAAACGGCTTTCCGAAGGAAAAGACCGAGATTCCTTGGACATATGGTTCGGATGGATCGGTCCAGATTAAATAAACAAATTTTCAACTATATTTGGCAACTTTCCAGTCTGAACGGATACACCAAACACACCAAATAACTGAAGGAGGTAATTACAAAACTAGGTATTTCTTTGAACGACTGTGTGGATAGAAATACATACAGAAACAAAATTCAAAATCTTGAGGTTCTCTGCGGTGAGAAGAAGACGAGAAAGGGGTGGAGAGTGGAAACGAAGGCGGCGTATAGTGTGCAAATGAGGGCCTTCTGGCAGGAGAAGAAAAGGAAATGATATTCGCGTGGTCCACGGCTGGCCTGTTCGTGTAAAAAAAAACAACAAACTATCTAAGACACATTAAGTTCTTAATCTAAAAAAAATGATTCCTGGCATAAACAGGCCTATTGTCTGATTAGACGTTCTGAATGGATAAGAAGCAATTCATATTCTTTACAAAATAAACCAACAAAAGTAGAATGGTTATACTGTAACCATTACAACTGCTAACGAAAAAAATCAGTAGCTATCAAGAAGGATAGAAGAAAAACTGCCTATTGTCGCATCGGCAAGACTAGTTGCTTGCTGATTGGTATGTTGCTCAAATAATACATTGATATCAACAATCGTTTTTTAATTTAAGATTACTAAAATGAAATTTTGCTGGTAAGGATAGTGTCAGTAATTCTGACGACGAATGGTAAAGGTCACGTTGACGAGTCCCAGTAAAATGAAACGCACCCAACGCACACGTAGACACAGCATGGGTGTCTACTATTACTATTACTATTTTACTATTACTGCACGAGCATCATACACACGACCACTTGCTTGAGAACATAACTTGTGTTATTACTGTAAACTAAACTGTATTAAATTAAGTAATAAACAAACACATTGGACCTGTACAATAACCGTTAAACCATGAGGAATCATAAATAAACACAAACTGTACTCGCTTCAGGATTGCTTGCATTGACATGTCAATCGAGCCGAAAGGATTTTCCAAAACTGCACGATACGAAAACCACAGGACTAGAAGCTAAAACTTTCACAGAACGTTTTTACTATTACTGCACAAACTATCCAGATCTCTGTGCATAGAACTATACTTCGCCGTGAATATATACGCTAATGTACAGTTACATACTTCTTAAAGATGCAATGAGTAACAATTTTATATAATCAATTTAGTCTATCATCACTTACACTCCTCCCAGAAAATGTCAGTTAACACATTTTATTTTTAACATTTAGTATTAAGTAGACATAAATTATAAATGGTCAATTCACATATTTTACCGTCATTTAAATTTCCTGCCTTTTTTTCATATTTTAATCATAATTGTAATAAAATAATTTCTGTAAGCGTAATTTTCATTATTCTGTAACTAAATAATTTACTTTACAATTATATAATTTCATCACAAATTAATCTCGTATTTACACTATTATATTATATAGTATATTATTCTATATTACAGAAACAATTACTAGTACTTTCTAAGAAACTAAGTTATTACACTCTTAAATATTACATTAGCCAAAGTAGTTTCTGGAACTAAAAAGCAAATAAGTTATTTATACAGTATTTCTGTACTCAACCAGAATATGTACAAACGTTTTAACACGATACGTTTTCAAGTTATCTAAGTATAAAATTATTTATTATGTCATTATAATATTAGTATATCATAGACATCTTGTTGCTTTAGTTACGGTAAGCAAATTTATTTATGTTTAATTTCAATTTAGGGTATTACTTTATGAATACAATTTTAATATCAAAACTACCAAATCTGATAGACACAAAATGACTCAAATATTAAGTAATTGTACTGGATCAGATTTTTTGTGTGTAACTGCAGCTCTTGGGTTAGTTTTTAGTGATAGCGTTTTGTCACACAATCTTAGTCAATGAATTCATTAACTGCTTACGTTATTTTATAAATTTTAGTTTGGTGTAGTTAAGTTAAACTTTCTTCGGTGATGTAGAGTATGAATAAAAATCGTGCTTGCAAAAGTTTGCTAAATAAATTTTGTTATGTTTCTAGGCAATTTATTACGAAAAATCAACGTTTATTAAAACAAAAAACCACTGCTTATATGCGTTAGTTTGGGAGAACTAAATAAGTACTATAGTCCACATCCAGCATGCATTAGGTGTTGAGTTAAACTAATCCATTGGTTAAAGAAAAAATAAACATTGCCTCTTCCAACATCAATTATGTGGCGAGAGCCAGTAAGTCGTTACGATGATTGATTAATAAATTCATAAAAAGTTACAATTAATTTCTAATTAACAAATGTCACCGAATTTAAAAAAAACAGTATTGGGTACCTGAATGTTCCATTATTCACCCAATACCTCACAGTGAATAGCACTAGCGTCTTGGCAAACGTCTTGCTATAGAACAGAATCACATTAGTTCCAGAGATGAAACATACTCCTTATAATACAGTGTAACTCCAGAAAAAGAGATAATTTCACTCCACGATAAAAATGTTAACAAACTCACCAAGTTGAGTCTCCCCGTGTTTTTTACAACCGTTCCGTATGAAACTGAGTCGTATGAAGAAGTTTGTCAGAACATTAGATAAAGACGAGGAAGGCTTTAAATATTTAAACCAATCTTCTTCGAGATTAATCTAAGCTAAATTGAAAGAGGGAATATTAATTGGGACCTAAATTAAAAAGCTACATGCATATGAATATCTGACAAAAATCTTAATCCTAAGAAACTGCCTGCTTTGAAATCATTTAAAAATAACGGTTGTACAGATTGTTTAAAAATTATTTCAACCTTGATATGTTATACAAGGATTTTTGAAGCAAAAATCTGAAAATAGTGATACAAAAACTCACAATGAAATAAGAATTTTATGTTGCCAAAAAATGTGTCAGCAATCTTATTTTGACTTTTAATCTCTAAAGATTCTATGAGCACCAACAAAAAGAAATGTTTCACCAAGTTATATTAAAATAGACCAACGCCATCAAAGCAGATGAACAAATCTATGATGAGTGACTTGCGGCTGTTTTTACAAAGAGAAGACTTCACAGTATATAAAAAAGAAAAGAAAAATTAACAGTAACAAGAAATAACAGTAACAAAAAATTTGAAGATTATAGAGAAAAATGTTTTGGTTTTAACAATCCGCAAGTATAATGGATTAAAGTGACTTTATTTAGCTTTCAATCTCATTTTTTTTAAACCGTAGTTTAGAGTTATAAAATCCCTGAAGATATCCGTTAAGACACTGTTAACGCAAGTTAATTTTTTAAGTGGTCTATACTTTATTCTCCATAATTATGTACTACACTCACCTCGCAATCATTTGCAGAAAGAAATTTACACAGATATGCAAATACTTTAAGTCTTAATTAGAATACGTGTAGTTCTAAAGTATATTTTTAAGTAATTTTAACATTTAACCCAGAAAAACATTAACTTGTCCATACCCCACGTATAAGACTGAGGAGGTTCTCTCTCATCACACACACACAGTCAGCGCATGTGAGCGCTCATAATTGATTGCGTAGTAGCATTTGTAATGTTTATTTGGGTTGTTTAATTTTAGACGTTCAAGCCGTTAGTCGTCTCTGTTAGCTGAGAATTGTGAATGTATATAAGCCCGTTAGTATTATCGGTATATACGTTTAACGTGTTAGCCGTGATAAGTCGAAGGAATCCGTTCGCGTTCGAGGAGGCTACGACAAACATCTACGAGAACGAGGCACATGTGATACAAACGCATGACAATCAACCTGTTTGTTTGCGTAATTACCACGTGTCCGTGTTTACGCGATGTAACAAAAAAACGTCGTAGTATCAGGAGGCACTCACAGGATCTGGCGGAACACGAACAATCCGGTGGACACCACAGCACTTGTGACCTGCCACCGCTGTATATAAAGCTTATATTTTAGCCGATGTGTCGAGATTTTTATGAATTTTTAACGAACACGTGGTCTCGCACGTGCTGTCAACCTGTACTGATTTCGAAACGCTAAATAATGCCACGTGTTCGGAACGTCAGTTCGGTGTCACGAGCCGTGTAACGCGAAACTTGTATAACGGATTTAATAAATTTGTTTTTTGAGATGCGTAGTTATTCAAGCTAGAAATAAGTAATAGGCCTATGGATGCACGTGGTACGAAGGGAGAATATTTATGTGTACGATATACAGAGAAAGAGCAAATAGGTGGCCGTAGAGTGTTTTATACATGATTCATCCTCTATAAGTTCTACTAAGCAAGAATCAAATTCAACTAACTTGTTTTACAATTCTATTAAATTAAAAATTTCTTTGTTAACGTTTTTTGTCAGTGAGGTGCGGACACAAGAGTGAAACTCACGGCAAGGTGAAATCAGATACTCCCGTTCGGGTGGAAACAATATGTTTAGTTCTACACAAATAACGCAAATCGGCTCTAGAATGATTTCGTAGATCCGAAGCATTTTGGGGAAATATATTTCTCGAAGAGTCCTGAGAAATAACGTATGAAAATCTTCGACGATATCTTCAGTTAGAGCAGTGAATCGAAAGGAACTCAAGCAAGCTTGACTCAGAAGTTTGTCAGTTACAATTTAGTTACCATAAATTTGACAAGTATAACTTATCACAGTACAATCAATTGAACATTTTTAATCTCTCTCTCTCTCTCTCTCTCTCTCTCTCTCTCTCTCTCTCTCTCTCTCTCTCTCTCTGCACTCCCCTCTCAAATTTGTTGTTTATGTACTTTTCTCTCTCTTATCCTACCAGTTTTCTTCCTGTGGTTTTATATTTTATGTCTCTACTTCTTCGTTACCTTCATTAATCGTTTGTATAAGAGATACCATCCAACTAACAGATGGGATTCAACTATGAATATTAGTAGGCCTACAGTAATATTTAGTTCTCATCAAATCACAGATAGCTGTTTACAAACTCTTTAAATTTGAATGTACAGATTCTAGAGAACAGGAATCGTTCGATTGTCATTTATACGTGTGACAAAATGCTAACGTCTTATTGTAATATGTACGATCCTCGAAAAACTGATTAACGACAAACTAAGCGTTGAAACATTGAACACTGGATGGACATTATCACGAATTCGTGTAATCACATGTATAATTAGCTCCTTCAAGTGTCGCTCATCACGTTTTTAGATTACTGATAATTTAAAATAAATATTGAAGGAACATCAAAGACGACCAAAGTGGTTACAATGCCACAGTAATTACCGACTATAGTAAGTGGGTTACGTTTGTGTGTACACAGTGGACTCAACTGATGCTGGACTGAACAGCCTCCTACAATATTCGATGTACAGTTAAGAAAATTATCAGTTCAATGACCCTTAGACAATTAATACTGCTGGAAGTGAAAGGTACGTGTTTGGTTGTTTTGTTTTTATTGGTTACCGACTTGACACAGTGTTATTTCGGTACTGAACTTTAACATACTAAAAACGTTAATTGTATCCAGAGCCGGCTCGTTGCCAATACACATCTTGTACTTTACCGACACCTTAAACAGTCTTTTTTTAAATCTGCGGATTAGATTAAAACGATTTAGTTTGATGTTTAGATTTTCCACTTGCTTTAAAATATGTACTGTAAATGCGAACTAATTGTGAAATAGTTGAACGGCCAGTCTTAATATTAACGCCAGTTTGCCAGATTAACGGTTTACGAACGTCAGTTAACAGATTGTTAAAATGCTTCAGACATTAATGTTTTAAACTTCCAAAAAAATTGTATTACTCTGACAGAAGAATAAGTGAATACAGTCTTTAGTTTTATAACATAATGTAAATCATCAGTGCCATTTATTGTAGAACACGTATAGTAATAAAGTAGACATGAGAAAGCATTGTGAATTGAAAGTCGCTGCATCCTTAAATAAATAACACCTAGTTTTTAATTCTTGAAAGTAGTTAGATTAGTTAGATTAGTTAGATTGTAACGTGTACGAGGAGACATGGCACCAAGTCAGTTCAAATATGTTTGAAGAATCAATGCTATACACGAATGCCATCACAAGTGACTGAGGTGACTGCACTGTCCAAACAATTCTAAGCGATTTATTAAAAAAAACTACTAAATTAACTCAAAATCTCCACCTACTTCTACCTTATGTATGCGTTTGTTACAAATGTCAGCTTCAAAGTAGAGATAACAATTTCAGTGTTCATATGAACATCGTCAAAGACATAGCACAATGTTTTTCAGTTAGCAAAACTATACACTGTACTATTAGTTAATAAATAAGCGATTATTATTAATAGAGTGTTTGTCAGAGAAATTAAAGTACTGATCTGTCGTTAGCATTCCGTTGTCTCCGGAGATTGTGTGATCCACAGCATAATCATTGGGTTCCAGATTCCAAATCAGACAATTATCCCTTCACCATTTCTCTCATTTAATATGACCATTTATTAACGACTGTAACTATTACAGTAATCATTTGGGAAGAACTTATGAATATAGGTTTAAAAGAACAGATCCAGTTTGATTCAATCTCGATGAAACAAATATATTAAAAACCACGAAGATAAAAATTTAAGAACATGGAACATTGCGAGCTATATCCCATATCCGTTGTCATTAATGGGATTTTTTGCTTTATCAATTCGTCTATTCCGTAGTTCACATAGTGTGGATTACGAACAATGAGAACCACATCACACTCATAGCTGATTGCTTGCTGTACAGGCTATAGAGACAGTGTTTTAGAAGTGCATTATGACAGTGCTGAATTATTTGGATTCGACTTTATAAAAAAGAAAATTTGTAATACTTACTGAATATTATAAACAAATAAAACAATATATGTATCTATCCGTACCCTCCAGACGTTGGTTGTCAAAGAAATCATTGGTTGAAGCCATTTTCGTAAATATAATTACAGTAATATAAAACGTCAGTTTTCATTCATTATTCAGAATATAATAATACTGAATATATGAATATGATAAGATAATTTACTGTTAATTTATTCTAAAACATCACAGTTTTAGAACCTGATTAAAGACATAGAATGTAGGTCTACAACGTTGTTTTGGAATCTCCGTAGGATGGAATTGTCAGAATTCCTGGCGTTACCTCAGGATTGGATTCCAAAAGTCCAAACTGGCACCAAAGTAGCTTTGTACAATAGCATGTTTCGCAAAGGTAGTTCAGATTTTAAACCAAAATTTTTTTCAGTTTTATTGCAAGTTATTTGCGTTATGTTAATACGTGTTATGGCCACGTCAAGCGACCCATCCACATAAGTGTTTAATAAGACGTGTGAGTATGTTTATCCCTGGAGTGGAATTGTTTTCACGAATACAAAAACGCTACCCACGACCCAAATTGGTGTCGGAAGTGGGGATCGTAAGCTGGGAGAAAACAAACCGTAAGAGAGATTACTGTGAATTAATATTAATTACCAAGTCATTTATGGCTGGATCACCAAAATGTGGATTCGTTAAAGATTAATACAAAGGATGAAGAGGAAATGAATGAAACTGAGGGGTCTCCACAACAATCGGAACCATCCGACAAAATGGAGAAAAGACGGAAGATCGAAATGTGGGAAATGTTATAACTGATCGGTGCGATGGCAGGTATGATAACAGGAGAAATAATGCCTTAGCCTATACAATTTCAGCGGAAGCTTTGCTGTATATTCAAGGTAACTCGATCTCAATTACAGTAAACATGGGCGACCATGCTATAATGTAGTAACAAGCCTTCACCGTACTTGCTTCTCTTAAATTATAGTCTATTAAATATATCAATTTAAAAATAGAGCTATTCATTAACGGGGGGGGGGTTGTTTTACGTGAAATATGTAACTATTTCTGACGTGCAAAGATTTCCTGACGTATAATATTCCAAAAAAATTTGTTACCCCCTGTTCGAGGTGATAATGTGAGTGTGTGTGTTTGCGCGCTTGCATGTGTGTGCACAAGCGCGCGTACAAACTGGTGTTTGAACAGTACACCGCAGAACATTGGTGTGTTGTAGGCAAACCGAGCAAGGCTATTGTACGTAATGCGCACAGATGTGTACACAACTATGTGGGTATGCATTCACGAACGTCAACGTTAGCAGTGACTCATGACAGAAACACTGTATTATGATTCGCATAAAAGTGTTATTTCCAGTAAAGGCGTTGTTTCCAATCGCCATAAATGGATGTGTATGAAGCTAAATTTAATTCATAGTTGACAAAACGCCAAAAAAACAAGTAACTTTGTTAGTCTTCGCTAACATGAATGATGTCTTTTACTTGTCTTGAATGATAGAGAGCGTTTATTCTGATACTTATTCTTTATGGCTTGACGATTTAATTGATTACTATAGGCTGCACAGATACTGAACTGGCGGTTGTTTATTTACCCTAGCATTCGTTGTTTTATGTTTCCTTAGCTAAGTACTGTACATACGAGGGTCATTCAATAAGTAAACAAACAAACAGCTGTGGAGCAAAAACTTTTTATTCAATCAATACAATTTTTTTGTTACTTTTCAACGTAATCTCCGGGAACGTCTGTGCACTTGTCCTATCTCTTTACAAGCTTTTTTATTCCCTCAGCAAAGAATTCTTTACCTTGATGTCGAAGCCAATTTTGGACTTTTTCCTTCACTTCTTCATTGCTGTTGAACTTGACACCACGCAAAGTCTCCTTGAGTGGGCCAAACAAGAAAAAGTCAGATGGGGCAAGGTCAGGGCTGTAAGGAGGATGAGGCAGGATCTCCCAACCTACTTTTTTGTTGTTTCGAGCGTCAGTTTTGCCGTGTGTGGGCGGGCATTATCGTGAAGAAGAATCACACCTTTCCTCTGCCATCCCGGACATTTCTTCTTCAATGCAGGCTTAACTTTGTTAACAATCATGTCAGAATAGTACTGACTATTGATGGTACGCTGATCTTGTAGGTAATCACAGAAAATTGGGCCTTGGGAGCTCCAAAAGATGGTTAACATCACTTTACCATCCGATGGCTGGATTTTGAATTTCTTTTTGGCGGGTGAACTGGGATGCTTCCACTCCATGCTTTGTTGCTTTGACTCAGGTTCAAAATAGTGAATCAAGTTAGTGATTATAGTGGTTCCACATCCAAAAATCTTATAACAGAACGCTGTTCTTCGAAAGTACTGTCCTCAAGTGTGTCGTGTTAGATGTGCCGAGTGGTACTTGCGCCGTCTTAGAATCAGTAGTACTTGCGCCGAGGCCATAAATTATTGTAGGGTCTGATTACCGAGACAGAACAGATGAGTGTTACTTGCGCCGCGTTTACACACACATATTTGCCAATCTATAACGAAACTGTAATCTAACATTTCTAGGGGGTTTATATCCCGATATCTTCCCCTGGATACGCCCATGGGTTCCGTAGTTCTTTCTCAGCTTTTATTAATTCGAGGAAGTTTATTAATTGATGCAGTGGGCGTTTTTTCTGGACTTTGTTACTAAAAAACTATTACTCAGAAATAGAATTATAGCACGTTTTACAAATCCAGGAAATTGAAACGTTGAAGTTGCTGATTTTATTAGATGCTTTATACATGTTGGTTGTGATAATAATTTCTTTTTCCTTTTTATACTAACCTTCTTATACGTTAATGTAGGTTGAAAACATAATGTAACATGAATATACAAATAAAATACCCTCGTAATATCTACGAGTTTTTAATTTTTAAATAATTTTACTCCATTTACCTACTTCATATCCTTTTACACGTACTTGTTTAAGCGTGTGGGTAAATATAAATTCACATTTCGGTATTCACATTCACGAGTGATGTTATTGTTATTAAATAGTAATGTGTATGCAAATGATTAGGAATATACGTATTTTTAAATTACGCATTGAAAGTGTTTTTAACTTGCTCTCTACTGCTGTTTTTATTTTCTTTATATAATCATCCTTCGTTTTTAAAAACTTTTAAACTGGAATGAACTTTGGGTTAGTCTAGTGTCTACAATTTTCCATTATTTTTCTGTCAAGTTGTTTAATAATGAAATCTGAGCAATCTTATTAGAAAAATAGTTTAATTTTCACCAGTGTATTTTACAAACGTAAAGCAGATAGTGTTATCCCTAAAACTTAAACTCAGGGGGTTGACCAGACATGTGACGGCTATCAAGCACTGAACTTTGGACCAAGGGTTTTTCATGCCACGCTATTGTCTCAAAATAGCCTCCCTCCCTTAATCCTTCTTTCTCCCACCCCACGCACACACAAAACTATTTGCTATTTCGTGTCTGGATCTTGAGAGTGGTTGTTGTGTCTCGTCTGCTTACTGAGAGTGATGGAGTTCATTGAGACAACAAAGGGTAAAGTCAGCTTAGTTTTCGAAGGTTTTTGCTACCGACAAATAAAGTGCAAATAAAGACAAGTTGTATGGCAGTGTATTCACGAGAAAAACAAATGGTGTAAAGGGAAGGTGGTGAGTTTAAATGATCAAGTGACTAGTGTGACACAGCACGCGTGTGTTCCGAACGAAGCCGCCGTGGATGTGCGCGTTGCAGTCTCCAAAGCCAGGAAAAGAGCCCGAGAAGATGAAAACTCTTCAATTCCTCAGGTAAGTAAAAGCTGATTATTTTTAGGCTATTAAATTACGAACCATGTATAAATTTTTATATTTTTTAATCTTGAGGAAAGAAATGAAGATAAAAGAAACAATCTTATGAAATTGTTATAAGACCATCTAGCACCACATCGCAATGTACATGTATTAACAGCGTTAATTTTTCTCTCGTATTTTTTTGGTAAGATAAATTATTATTATTTTTGTCACAAATATTAAATATTCAAAAGACATACTCCCCCTTGTCTCTTCCTTTCTATATATATATATATATATATATATATATATATATATACACTGTATATTACAATTTTATTAATTTATTATTATTTTACTGGAAAGCGAGGAAAATTATATAGATTTTTGCTGGTTTCATTACACTGTTATTTTAAGTAAATTAATTTATTTATTCACACACACACACACACACACACACACACACACACACACAAACTTACTAGTATTTACAAATTAATTTTTTTTTTCATTAAATTATTTTCATGTAACTTCTGTTAACTATTTTAATTGTCTGTCTATAATAATTGTTGTGTCTTTAATTATTAGTGTGAGGATTATGGTAGGCCTAAGTATGGTTAATTTTTCACATAACATGCTAGGAAGTATAACTTTTATCAGTGGTATGAAATCTGAATTAATTTTAATTTACATTTTGGTCTGGGTGAAAGTTGAATCTTTGAAAACTATAATTTTTTCAGATATTCAAGGAAGAGTTGGAGCCTCTCCATAACAGAGGGTACGAGCTTGTCGCAGCAATGCCTCAATATGAGAACATTAAAAATTAAAGTTGTATTCACAACGAAGGGAAAAACAAGGAATCCTCAGGGAACCAGAACGTTCAGAAGACGTATGTTTCGATGAAAATTGTCTTAAAATGTCTGATGGAAGGTCTTTCCTTTTGGCTGATTGTGCTGTTGGTAAGGAAAGGATTATGATTTTTTGTAGTGAACAGAGGAAAGAGATGATGAAAGAAACGAAGATTTTCTTCATGGACGGCACTTTCACGAGTTGCAGTAGACAATTTACGCGCTATATACCATCCATTTAGATTTGGGTAGCACGCAAGATGAAACAAACATTGCTCCAATGATATTCGCACTTATACCAATCAAAAGGACAGAAACATACATTAAAATGTTCGAAATGTTGACGGAAAAAATCCCTGATTGGAAGCCTAAAACAGTGACAGTTGATTTCGAGTCCGCCAGTGTATGTGCATTGCAACAGTTGTTTCCAGAAGCCCATATCCAAGGATGTTTTTTTCATTTTCTCCAATGCCTTTGGAGAAAGGTACAGGAAATCGGACTGACGACAATGTACAAAGAATGTCAGGAAGTGAGGCTAACCATTCGGAAATGCGGAGCACTTGCCTTCTTGAAGCCTGGAGATGTGGACGAGGGATGGCTCATTTATCCACGAAGAAGCTCCAGAGAACCCAAAAGTTGTCGAGTTCTTGGATTATTCTGTTGAACGATGGCTTGAAAATCCTGCTGTGCCAAGAGAACTGTGGAACTGCCATGGAAGACGCCACCGAACAACAAATGCAGTTGAAGGGTGGCACCACAAAATAAACACTCTCTTAGGGAGACCCCACCCAAGAGTGAAAGACCTCATTCTCTGACTGAAGTCGGAATCGGAAATTTCAAATTTGAAGATCGTCAGGATTGAACTCAATCTTGAGGGGAAAAGGAGGAAAAAATGTTACACGAAACTTGATGAAAGAATCCTGTGAGCAACAGAGATTTATTTAGAAAGTGGCGACATAAAGAAATTTGTAAGGAATATGTCTTACATCCTCAAGCTGGACTAGACATACAGTCTGAACAGCCCATCTTTGACATACTGTTTTGATAACGGTGAATATTTTGTAAATATAAAATATAAATATTAGCTTTAAGATTTTGACAAGGTTATAACAATATTCCGAATGTTTATATCATGTTTGTAAATAGTAGTTATTATTAGGATGACAAGGCCGAAAGGCCGCTTTCTATATTGCCAGACTTGATTTGTTAAATAAAGCCAAATCATTCTAGTAATATATAAGCGACTGTTATCAATTCAATGGAGACCTTCTCAACCAGATATAGTGAATCAACACTGATTGGGTGAATAAAATTTAGTAAGACAAATTTAAAATTTCAATGCAATAGATGTTCAATCATACAGGTAACTATTGACGTTTCCATTCATGCGAGCTAGTGCTGGTCCTACGCGGCGCAAGTACCACTTAGTCTGTAAGGAGGCTCAGCTGTCAAACGTGTCATGCCCGCTGCATGTAGTCTCTGCGGCGCAAATGCTACGCGGCGCAAGTACCACTCGGCGCATCTACCACTCACCCGTCCTCAAGAGGACACGCCATCGTAAATAAAACTTTATTGGTTATGTTTATGCAATATATTATTAAACAGCTGATCGAAACTCACAACGACGTTGCTAGGTAACACTCCTGAAAGTTTCAATCAGCTGCTACAATTAATTTCTTTTCTACAACTGTTTGTCTGTTTACTTATTGAATGACCCTCGTATGTATTTGTGTGGGTGGGGGGAGGGTGCACGCCGAACGTGCATTTGTTTTCGACTCATCCTTATCTGTACGACAACTTATTCACCACACCCCCATCTCCCTTATTAGACATATCTGCATGCCACATGCTACTAAAAATCTTCTTCTTCTTCTTCTTCTTCTTTTCCAACTCCTTTTGCCGTCAATAGTCAGGCCCTTCACTTCAGCCAATTCCTGGATTCCATTACAAAAGTATCCTGGGAGAGCCGTTTAACATTCATAAGATCTCCCTCTTCTAGTAGCCAGCTTCTTCTTAACACAATCAATCCTAATAAAAATATAACCATTAAAATATTTGAATTGTTATACAAATTAAATAGCCTGGATAAAAATGTAATGCTGAATGAATAGTTCACGTAACATTCTTGTTATATATTTCTATGAGCCTGATACCTCGTATCATGTATGTGTAGGAGCACAACATTCGTGACGTATTATGTTAATGAAATTAAAATATTTTGATGAGGATAAAATCTGAGAAACCGTTGTCTAAGCAAAGAGTACAGGGTACGTACTATTGAAATGAGGAATGACAAATCAGAGGGTGGTGATGATACGTGATGACAGTGTCAGACTGCAGTGCGGACAGTGCCAGAATAAGTGTAGAACACAGCGAGTCCGACTGGGGGCGTCCATCGATGTACCTGGTTTAATCCCCAATCCAAAGTTTTCCACGTCACTGCACACAAACCTGCCGACTGCGCTCGTGGAAACTTCTGCTGTCGGTTTTACACGCACATACATCAGTGAGCTTACAGCACGCTCTCTCTCTCTATCTCTCCTTCTGTCTGTCTGTCTGTCTGTCTGTCTGTCTGTCTCTCTCTCTCTCTCTCTCTCTCTCTCTCTCTCTCTCTCTCTCTCTCTCTCTCTCTCTCTCGCTTACAGAATCTTTCTATTTCTGTCACAGTTGTATTCTCCCTAATTTCTTCTTAACATAATATGTAAGCTACGCAATTATTCAGCAGGCTTTTGTATTGTTTTGTATTTTTGTACATTTTTGTGCATGCATCCAACAAACGTTGGCTATAGTGCACCTCATAGCCTAATTAGTTATAGAACTAATCTGTCAACGCGCTCGGTACAATAGGCGACAAGCGCAGTCGATGTCATGATGTCATTAGAAGAGTAGAAGATTTGTCCACGGCGCAATTGATTACCCATTCCCCCCCCCCGTCTGTCAAAACAAATGTGTTCAGTAACAAATTGTGTAACAAGTCAACCTAGGTAACTATGAGTTCAAAAAAAGAGTAATTATATATAAGAGTGTGAAAATTAAAGAGGCAGGTCCCACGGTTGAGTAACAAACGTAAGTTGTAAACAAACATTTTCTGGAATAAACAACACGGAATTTTAATTTCCATAATTCTCCGCAAAAGACTTACCCGATAAACTGAATACTGTACCTAGTAGCTACACCTAGTCGCCGAATTTCAATCGGGCCAACGGAGTAGCGCATTATCATAGACCCTGTACACAAGTGTTCTGAAAGAATGCAAGTAAACTGTCTACATTTGTGTATAGCTGTTATGACGAATTTTAATATATCAATATGAATATGAGGACAAACAATATTAACAAAATATACAATTCGAATTCACAATTCTTTATTTCGCTACACTAATTGCATTTAATTTCTATTTAGCTACTTCTCTATTCTAATTTATGAAATACTCTTTAAAAAAATACAACCCATACCATACTTATTACACTACAGAACATAAACATAACTACAGAAGAAAGCTACAGAACGTAATCAACCTTAAACAATTTAAGTAATGTTAAGTATTTGTATCCTCAAAATTTAATTCGCACGATTAACTTCATGGTATTTTTAAAATTACTTTAAACTCTTTTCAACACAATAAAACCTGTTTTATTGTGATTAACAATTGAGTAAGCGATGAAGAATAAACAAGACCGATTATTTTGAAAAACCGTGTCTTGAAATAATCTATCACTTCATTATCCAATGAAAAATTAGTTTTCATGAATTCGTGAACACCGTGAAAGCACAAAACACATTCATAGCATGTGTGTCATAAAAACAATGTTGGAGGAACAGATAAACTTTTGTCATTCCGAAGAGCGTTTTACGATTAATTAATTTTATCATCACTCGAACAACGCACAATGGAATCCAAATGTTGTAGATGGCATTCGATAATCGGATGTGACTCAAACTGGAGGCTCCACTAGTCCTTTTATATGAAGTAAACAAAACAACCCTTCAGACAGAAGAGAAGAACGAGACGCGAGCTCTAAAGGCATGCGTAGATGGATCTGAAGAGCGTGTTTTCCGGCAGTTCGGTTTACAGCAGTACAGTTTTGTCGGAGGTTTAAGTTGTACAGTATTGATCTCGAGTTGTTAGTGCAGTAGTTTCTGCTAAACAGATACTGCTAAATTTTCCACTAAATTCGGATTGAGGGTTTTATTTAGTTAGGTGCGAAACGTATTCTGCTATTGTAACCGCTACTTTTACGTACGAGGCAGAAGTACAGAATACAGGAGACAACACAGAGAAAGAAGTAAATTTATCTAGTTTACCAAAACTTTATGTTTCAGCCCTGTTGGTTTATGTAGTACATGGAACTATTGGTTGGGAGTTAAAACAAAAAAAAATGAAAAATAAAAACAAGATGCTGGGAAAAGTGCAATATTATAGGTCATATTCATCACCATCATCATCATCCTCAAAGATTAAACCAAGGATGGTTTGTTCCGGTCTCAAATAGGCAAAGATTACAGCTGGTCACCCCAGCGCTTCCTCGGACGTCCCACACCTTTCCGTCCCCTCGGCTTATAGTTCCATAGTTGTTTGGCGTTGCGGCAGTCATCCATTCGGGAAAGATGTTCAGCCGATACTGAGTGATCCTGTCGAGTATACTCATAATATTCAGTTCCTGCCGTATATCTGTGTTTCTTCTATGATCATGGAGAGTATACCCTGCCATGTGCCTGAGAAATCTCATTTCAGCCGCTTGGATGCGACTGGCCTGGCCTTCCGTTAAAGTCCAATTCTCAGACCCATAAAGAAGTGTGAGAAGAGCCATCACCTTGTAGAATTTTAGGCGTGTTCCTTTACTTGCTGACTTAAGGGTTCGCCTGATGGTTCCGTACATAAGGTTGAACTTATGCAACTTATGCACCACGTCGTTGTTTGCATTATAAGACACATTATTATTATTATTATTATTATTATTATTATTATTAATAGTAGTAGTAGTAGTAGTAGTAGTAGTTGCTTGCATTATAAGACACACTGTAGCTCAGGTATTCAAAATTGCTAACTTGTTCCAGGACAGTACCGTATATAACAATTTTTGCCCGTACGGGATCAGTTCCACGATCAGTTCTACGAAATGCCATCACCTTGGTTTTAAGTGTGGATATTTCCAATCTAGAGTCTTTGCAGATTCAATTTAACAAATGTATACCCATCTGCAATATGTGTTCAGAGTCCGACAGAATATCCTGATCGTCCGCAAACAACAAAGTGTCAATTGTAGAGTGACCAATCGTAAAATGTTCTGGAAGACACATCTGCCAGTTTTGTGTGACATCGTCAATATATAAATTAAAAGGGAAGGTGATAATGGACACCCCTTGTCTTACTCCACAATTGATCAGGCCAACTCTAGGAGCTGTTCTCGGTCTCCCTACTTCTATTAAGATTTTATTCTCCATATACATACTCTGTATTGTCAAATTAAATCGTTAATTATTTATTTTAAATCGAAATTATTTGCAGTCCTTTACACATGTCTCGTGAATACGGAATCGCTTCCAGTAATCATCGCTACACTTTGTTTGAACTTTGTGCTATTCTGAGGTTTGAACCAAGTAATGAGTAGGAAAGACAGCTGTAGACTCGTGGCCTTCAAATGCTTATTGAGCTCTCAGTGTATCCAACTCGGTTTACAGTGCAGTAATTTATTTACAGATGTGTATATTGTTGTATCAGGTTTTCCGTATGTAATACATTTTTCGTATTTCTTAATTTAGTTATTTATTACCATTTGGAACAGAAATCAACATAGAAAATCTTAAAATGTGTCCGCTACTCCCTACATATGCGTAGTGCGATTTCATTTCGTTTCATGCAAAATACTTACGCATAAGTAATCACTAAGGCGAATTTTTAAAAAATTCGTACAAAACAGTTAAGCCTATCAGCCTCTGCAAAGGATACGAGAAGTTTATGCCAGTTTTACGGTACCATTAATTTTACTTATACTGTAATTTGAGATGCCATCTTCATGTTTAATAACTTTGTCAAATTTTATATATCTAACTGACAGACCTAATTCTTTTACACTTACATTCATTGTTATAACAAAAAAGCAATTAAAGAGATCCTTATCTTTTAATTTTTGTAATTTTGTTCTCAAAATTCAATCCCCACCTCAGAATAAAATTTTGGCTGTGTCCCTGACAGATATTATACAACTAAACTATGACAAACAGAAATTACGGTGTTACACACCACTACGTAAAAAGTTCCCGATTAGCGCTTTGGAGCCTCTCAGCTCAAATATTCCGATTTTATGATAAAACTGAGAAGCTGGAAAGCGCTAATCTTGGATTTTTTATGTAGTGGTTTGTGATTATAACCACTAACACAAATTTATTAAATTAAACTATGTCAGATTAGTGTTAACTAGTGGTCGCCCAGTGGTCCAAATTCGACCGTAATTCATTAAATTTTTAAGTTTGAACGTTATTGAGGTTCTTTTGTCAAAGAGTATACCTCTATAATCATTGCATTAAATTTTTTTGAATTTTGTTCTATTACGTCAGCTGCGAGCGTGTACAAATACGTCATTAGCGTGTGTTGTTTGCCTTAATTCCCTGCAATACCTATGAAATTTAAAATTTAATGTTAGTAACAGTTGAAAAAAAAAACACAATTACAGCTTGTATTCGTATTTATTTTTTGATATAATTCATTGTCAGTTTTAATTTTTTCATGTTATTATTGAATCAAATAAACGCTAATAAAAATGAGACTTGACATTCATAGAAGTATAACATACATTGTTTTCAATTCCAGTGGATTACATTTCATTTTTGGTAAGGTACAAAATTCGAAAACAGTTTGAAGATTATCTGCTACAAAGCTTATATAATTTTTTAATTTTTTTTCTATGCATTAATTTTCGAGTTATTTGAAAAATATGAAAGATAGGGAAAATGAGGTTTAGCTTGGCTAAACCATATTTAAAAAGCAATAACGCGTTTTTTGACATTTCCTTGGGTTTTTTTATTGCCATACTGACCAGGTTTCGCCAAGGCTACACAGTTATTTTGCCTATCTTTTTCGAATTATATAAAATTTAAATAAAAAATTAATACAAAATAAAAAATGAAATAAAAAATACGTGCCTCGTATTTTTTCATATATTTTTCATTAAATCAAAAAAACCGGGCGGTTAAAAAAATAAATGTTGTCCATTGAACTTAAAATAGTTTGAAAGTGAATTTAATGATTCAGAACTTCTGTGTAAACGATGTTTTTTGTAAAAACTCTTTCATCATTTGCTAAATGCCCTTGGCCATTATATTCGGAAATATAAAATCTCAAACCATCGAATGATCGAACTCTACTTGCTGCGACGTACAATTGACCATGTGTAAAAACTGGCTGCCTCAATAAAATTCCAATTTTTTCGAATGTTTGTCCTTGAGACTTATTTATTGTCATCGCAAATGCAGGTATAATTGGAAATTGAGTTCTTTGAAAGTTAAATGGTAAAACAGTACCGGAATATGTTAAATTTATGTGTGGAATCAAAATTCTCTTATTGCGTGCGGTTCCAGTTAAAACTTCGCAATCAATAGCATTACGATGCATACACTTGATGCGAATTCTTGTTCCATTGACTAATGCTTCCTTTGTATTTAAGTTTCTGATCAGTAAAACGATGCAATTAACTTTCAATACTAACTTATGTGGTGGCAAACCACTAATAGTCAAAGAATTCAAAAACTCTACTGGATAGTTATTGACTTCATTGTCATCATCACAAATTATTTTATCGTAGCTATGATATGTTTTCTGTTCACCTGGTATTCGATTAAGTATATCAGTATTAATAAAAGTACAATCATCATTTTTAGGTGCTAAAATAACTGACTTCAATATGTTATCTGAGAGTATGTTTTCGGAAATATTTCCATACACCTCATTAATAATATTATTTTCATCTCCTATTAATTTCTGAGGTATTTCAATAATAGTTTCACCAAACTGAGGGAATTGTGGGGCTTCATCATTACCAATTTTTTTCAAGAATTCGACAAATTCTATTTCACTTGGTAAGGCTCTCATATTTTGAGTAAACGTTACTTTATGAAAATAAACAAATTTATGCCAACTCGTGACACAATTTTCAATTAAAGTTGCACCGCACAGAAGTATCGTTTTCACTCCAAATGGTTTATGTTTATCATTTTCATCGCATAGATCCTGCAATAATCTATCTATGATTTTCAACACTTGCAGTGGGCACATAGAAATTTCATCAATAATTATCAATGATGATGAATTTATGTAACGTCCATAGCTACTATTTGCGGTAATATTCGCTACAGAATTTTCCAAAATGGGTATAGGCAATTTAAACACATTGTGTAAAGTTCTACCTCCAAGTAATAGAGTTGAAGCTATGCCACTGAACCCTGTTGCAATGCAACTAAGATTAAGCGAATTTAATTTGTGAATGATTGCTGTTTGTGTGAATGTTTTCCACAACCTGCATGAGCGGTTAAACAAAAAACATTAGATCCAGTATCATGGTGCAAAACTTCACGAATCACACGATCAATTAGATTACGCTGTTCAATATTTGCAGTTTCATAATGCTCACAAAACAGAAACTCTTGTTCTATTGGATCAATACCATTTGCTTCGTCTGTTCTCTGCGAATACGTGGGAACTGGTAAACCAAGTTCTTGACATGACAAATCATGAACATTCAAAATATCTTCAATTTCTAATAGAGCTGTGTTAAAGGATACTTCTTCGTTGTAATCTCTCAAAAAATCTTCGCTAAGATATACTTTAAATTCATTCCATAACGCCAATGCATTGGCTGGCACATTTAATGCACAAATGTAACCAAATAAATTTCGCATTTGTTTTGGTGAATGTAATTCTTTTGCTTCATTTAAACATTCGCGCCATTCATTATCATTTGAAGCAATGCCGCGAGCATGGCACGCTTCAACAAAAGAAGTGTGTATAATTCCATTGTATGTTCTAACATACTCAAATGATTTTGGACCACAGACATGTAATAAAAACAATCGTAAATGGAAAAGTTGGATGTCTTTTGGTGATACTACATATATGCGTGTAAGGATTTTATCACCTCCACGCCTTCTCTTCTTCCATTTTTTTCGGGAATCTTCCCACACATAATGCAAAGGAATTTCAATATACTTATATTCATGGATCTGATCGATTCAATTCAAAAAATGCTAATAATTTTGTTTGTCTTGTATTTTCAATTGCTTGACGTTCTTGCCCTTCTCGAAAGTAAACATTCTGTCTACGCGGTAAATGAATGTCAAGTCTACCGATGACATGTGATTGAAAATGCATTGGTAATTCATAGATGCGCCATACAGCTTCAGTTGATCCGACATAACGGCCATTTAAAAAATTTTTAACTTCATCAATTTGTATTTCTTGACCTGGTTCATTTCTCTCTGAACCTAATTCAACAGATGCACTGTCATAGCCTTTATACACGTATTTATAAATGTATTTAACACTTTTAACTGTAGTGCATACTTCAACATTTATATGGCAATTAAATTTGGCAAGTAAATACGGATTGTATGGTACAACATAACGATTGTCGAGGCAACTACCGCGAACTTCAGCATTAATACCATTATCACACCTTCTGTATAATGGATATCCATTTAATGATTCACATGTAAATTCATTAAATCGTTTTGGATAATCTTTTGTGCATTTTCCATCTCTCATACATACAGAATTTGGATTAAGTACACCGCATGGACCATGCGTCATGTGTTTTACAACATATTCATGTAATGTAGGATGTGTTTGAATGTTAGGAATCTCCGCAGATACAACTTTATCAATATCGGTAGCGTTAACAATTTTATCTTGCTCATTTAAAGAGAGTAAAATGTGAGCATGAGGCAATCCTCTCTTTTGAAACTCAATTGTATAAATGAGTGCTTCAACTTTACCGAAGATTTTTTTTAGTGTAAGGCCCTCAATTAATGCTTTCAGTTTGGACTTGAATACACGCACAACAATATCAGGTCGAAAATTAGCTGACTCACCTACACCAATATTGCTAACTATTTCAGGCCAACTTGGATTGCAAGTCATTGTAATAAACAAAGAAGGCTTTCCGAAATGTTGTACAATTGACATTGCATTTAAATAATTCTGATACATATTTCTTGGAGATCCATGGAATGAAGATGGTAAAATTACTCTACGGCCAACATTATTGGCATTGAGGTTCAATTCTAAATAATCTGTTAAATTGTTGTAAACTTCAGACCTAAGACTTGTTTGATTTTGTCGAATGAAATGTAACCTTGTGCCCTCTATTCTCACATACATATCAACTATCCACTGCAGAAATAATTTTTGTGAATGGTGCAACATGCTAAAATCTTCTCTAATTTCAAGTCGATAGGCTGCATACTGAAGCATGGTTAATTTATTTCTGGGCGCTCTTGAATTAGATGTAGTTGGTACATTATGAGAAACATTGATATGCCACCCAGTATCACCATTTGGAAAAGTAATGGATACGCTAAAGGGTCCAATGATGAATCCAAAACAGAGATATTTTTAATGGTACCATTAACTTTTGAAAACGAAACCATATTTCGTTCAAAGGGTGGCTCACCATCAACTGTACTAAATATTACTGCTACATCAGTTTGAACTGCATCATTATAACGGCGTAGATCTAAATAACGATTTACTTTTTAATGAGCATAGAAATTTCTTTATTTTGATTTTTAACTCTCTGACAATGAGCTTTCATTGCAATGAATGACCGAACGAAAGGATTAATGCGTTCCAATTCAATGGTACCATTAACTTTTGAAAACGAAACCATATTTCGTTCAAAGGGTGACTCACCATCAACTGTACTAAATATTACTGCTACATCAGTTTGAACTGCATCATTATAACGGCGTAGATCTAAATAACGATTTACTTTAATGAGCATAGAAATTTCTTTATTTTGATTTTTAACTCTCTGACAATGAGCTTTCATTGCAATGAATGACCGAACGAAAGGATTAATGCGTTCCAATTCAAGAGAGATTTCGCGCATTATATTGTTATTGCATGTTTGATTATAGTGTTCACGTAATCTATAATTGACAGCAGTGTCAACATCATAAAAATATAATTGCGCATAACATGATGAGCGACCATATCCAGCAGTCATTGGACCTGATCTGTGATAAAAAACATCATGTATTTTAAAATGATACACTCCACGCGTAACTGTATCCGAAATTTTAGCTTCTGAGCTAACCATAGCAAATGATGAATTGTATTTACGAATGTTTTCAAAATAATTTTTTTACTTTCTTTTTATTGAAGGTTCATTTGAAGTAAGTCCATCATACAATGATTTAAAGTATTCATTTTGACTTAAGGCCGGTAATATTGCTTTACCCTTATGACAACATGAAGTGAATGCAGTCCTTTCACCTAAAGTGACCTCAGATTCGAAATGTTTTGCATTGCAAAACCTGCATTGTAAATGCATTAATCCACAATCAAAAGTATTAAAATTTCTTGGAATGACATTCAGTGCGCATTTAAATGTATCCCTTAAAATAATTTCATCATTTTGTATACTATTTACACTATTTAAATTTGCATTTGGTCTATTATCATTTTGACTTTCACGCGAATATATATTCCTTCTTCTTTGTCTCTCACTCCGACCCGTCAATGTTCTATGTCGAGGCATAATGGAAGTAGGTGCGAATATCTGAATGTAAAAAAAAAACAAGTAATGAAATTACTGAAACTAAGATTAGACAGGGTTTAATTTAAAAATAATAAAATGTACTCACTTTTTTGAAACCACCAATAATAATTAGGCGAGAGTAAGTCAATTCAAATTGCTGCTACAAAATTTTCCTTTTGTAACAGGTGTATATTAAGCAAGCTGTATTTCACTTTCAACTGCACATTAATAAAAACACAGATATCTAATATACAAAATATAAAATAAACGCTTTTTTGCCTTGACATACACTCCACAGACTATTGAAAAAGGAACATTTGAAATCACACAAAATTCACAGCTCATTCAGTCAACCTGTCAGTAATTATTTGTTGGCAACATTTTAAAATTCTTTGCGACAATCTCTACTCTGTGCGACTGTTTGACCACAGACTGTTATGTGTTTGACATTGGCAGTATGAACGTAAACAAACGACAGACTATTATGTGTTTTTATTGCCTGGCATCAAAATTATTTTATTTTTAACAATTACCATTGTTTGAAAAAGTTTAAATGAATTTTCAAATGCAAATGAATGTTTTATTTTATTTAATTTAATGTATTTGTAACACATATTATATATAAATTTTAGCTTTCTGCACTCCTTCTCCATATAAACTTTAACTATGCCAAATCTCACACTCCTCCGTGCGCGCAATATGCTTAAAAAGGGGTACAAAGTTTTCTCTTCACGTATTAATATATAGATCATACCAACCAACAATAAACTGTGTGACAATTAAGTAGTAACTTAACTAATTAAACAACTAAACAAACTTCACGATGGCCCGTTTTTTCTAGCATGCAAATAATCACATTCATGATGCAGTTGGACAAGACATCGCTAAAACGCTTTCATAGGAAAAACAAAACGGGACACTAACGAAAGCCAATCTAAACTTACTTATACGGAAGTATATAAGAAATAATATAATTTATATTAAGTTAAAAATAACTGCCTAAACACCAAGTGTTCATTTGAAGTTCATTTAGCGTTAGATGAAACACTAATTAATATAAATAAAAACGAAAATTGCTTGCTGATAACATTCTTTTTACATAAAATGAAACAGATATACGAGTGTAGTAAGTTAAATTATGTTAATGTGTTATCACCAAAACACTCGAGCAATATTTTGTAGGGCTATGATTGGCCGTAAAACTTCAGAGGCTCTAATCAAACAAACGGTTCGCATAGGTTCTTCAATTCGTGTTCGGCCCAAGGGAGGGGACAGTTTCGGGCCTATTGCTCAGATCTTTCTCGGCTATAAGATAGTTGTTGCTCACTGCATGCCAGCCGCAAACTTTCGCCCATTTCACAGCGTGTCATCCTCAGTGCCACCTGGGTGTTGCGTGATTCTTACGAGGTACGTATTGTGTGGAATGTCTCTCATGTTAAAAATACTTCTACCACTAAAATCATATTCGTATTATTATACCTAAATAAATCTTTACTCAAGGGGATCAAATAACCTGCGATTAGTAGATCACATCACAAGACAAGAAAACACCTGTTTCCGTTAATCGTCTGGGTTTGGGCGATGTCTGCCTAATCCAGGAATAAAAGGATTAGGCAGTGTCCCCTTTAGTACAGAATCTGCTCGTAAAACGCCTCAAAGGTTGAATGAGAATATCGGGTGACTTTAAATGAAAGCTTAAGCTTGATGTTTGACGTCGCCAGATCACTTATGTGAGATGCCCAGGTAACCTCACTCTATAGCGAAGACTTATCTTAAGTGATTATTGGGAACATGCAAGCGTTGACGACAAACTTCCCTAATCTGGAAGTCATAGGACGACTATAGTCTAGAAAATTACGCCAAATCATGTTTTCTCTAGAGAAAGCGTTGACAATCTTTTTGTAAATTTACAGGTGAATCGTGAATCAGGGCGGAGCACGAAGTATTTTACTTGATTGGTCTGATGACATTTCATTGATCCCCCTTGACTGGACTGAGTGAGCTACCATTTCCGTCCATGAGACAATACTACCACGGCAATCTTAGAGATAACCTTCCAATTGAATTGGAGCTAAAAACAGTAACAGAACATTATTATGAATGAAAGACGATCAACCGGCGTACACCAACATATTATATGGTACGCGTGTATGTTCAAGATCGTATTTGTAAACAGCAAAGCGTTCATAACATTACGATAGCGCTCGTAAAAACGTTAATTAACCTAGAAAACCATAACGATGTACAGAGTACGTGAACATACTGCGCTTTGCACACTGTGGTAGGTAAAATTTATAAGGGATTCAACAGACGTTCAGATTCGCGCGCGTGCAGAATTGTCTGCACGCATGCGAATCTGCTTCTTTAAATAATAGCGTAAAAATCGTCGTAGTTACTGTAATAATCGTGACCGTCATCGTCGTACTTAACAACGCTGCAAAACTAATTTTACACGAACTAGAATTGTAGTGGTTTCGCTGAATCTCGAGTGGGTGTGAGACGTGCCGATTGTGAAAGTGTTGAGGCCGTTGCCCTTCCATCATCGCGTTCACGTTTTAGGCCCAGTTGGCAAACGTACTGCAATGACTTTCGCATGTACGTGCCGCGCAGCCTTGCCAGTGGCACATGGCAACAATAACGCGGTTGGTTCTTGCCGTGTAAATAACAGTGTCATCTCAAGTCACCAGCGTGACGTCATTGGAAAACGTTTATGTACCAGATATGTGACGAATAATCGTAATTTTTGATTGACTGTGAAAAGCTTTATAGTGGCATCGAGTTACAACGATATTAAAAAACTATCAGTTACCGCCTCTTAGCATGTAGAAGGTCTCGACAAACAAGGAATTACTGCGCACTTTTTTATTGATTATTTCTCTATAAGTAACTCCACGAGTTCTTGATTAAATATTATAAAATTATATTACTGCTGCAAATTGTTGATATTATTAGATAATTATCCTGAAGTACGTTTCACTGATAAAATAATATTTAATAATAATAGGCCTAACTGGGATAATCTTAATATTCACAAACACAGTAACAATAATTTACTAATAAAAGAGCAAACTCAAATAAAAAAACTATGACCTATTTAAAATTATACATTTATTAAAATAAAAATAAATAGGCCTATAGCCTATAAACAATCCTAAAATATTTCCAATATAACCAACAAAACAGCTGATTAAGTAAATAAACATTAAAAAGTCGATAGTTAAATTCGAATTGAAACGATTATTCGTTTAAACTGAAACAAATTCGACTATTCGTTAATTTTATATTGAAATCGAATTATTTTGATTATTGTTAATTCGTTTATAACCTCTACAGATTCTGATTCTATCAGTGAAACGTACATCAGGATAATTATCTAATAAAATCAACAACTTGCAGCAGTAATATAATGGTCATAATATTTAAATTTTTATTGAAAGGTTACTCAATTTATCAGTCATTAAAACTCATAACATATGCCTAACTGCCCATCCGTTGTAGAATACATTAAACTGTTTGTGGCCTGACCATACAGACTTACGTAAGAAACGATATAGGTACCGGTACATAGCGGTAGATAATACGCATAAATAATGTATGTGTTTGAATGACATTAACATCTTCGGGTTGCTTTACGTAAGCATTGATCACAGATGGAGCTATTACATTTTTGAAGGCAAATCAACAAAACTGAAAATAATGTTCTTTTGTTTAAGAGGAATTTTCACCTAATTGCGGGAATATTAGATGATAGATGAAGAGTGTGAGCTTCAAACGTAAAGTCGCTGTGCTCCAGACAGAGCTAAAATGAAATACTTAAACCGTAAAGTATAAACGAAATTACTTCCATTATTTATAATAGTAATAATAATAATAATAACATAATGATGTTATGTTATAAAATAATATTATTATTTAATAAAACACTGATAAAACACATACCACACAAAGGCACAATAATTATATATGAGACAATAGTATGAACATATGGGAAAATTTACAGATATACAAATACAAGACAAACTAATACAAGACTCAACATATACAAGTCAATACAAAACATGACATAACTTTCAAAAACTCAACATTGAAAACACTCCACAACAAATATATACACCACTCCCACACACAATAATACCAGTTTAAAATACCAAAAGCCAACAGGAAACCATAGCAACATCCAGCCGGAACACAAATACTCAACAAGATCCAAAATTAAGATGGCTGAGGATGGGAAAAATAGGATTCCCTAAACATGTTCCAAATAAGGAAATAATATATCTTAAGGTAAAAAGTTATAAATATTAAATAAATAAAATAAATAATATACGCGTCAAGAAACTGACTGTAGCAAAAAGTGTTTGAATTAATGTTTTACAATAATAATATAAGAGTAATAATACGATAATATAATTTATAAGTTATTTATAATATAACGTCCTGTTTTAAATAAATCATTAAAATAAAAACTTAGTTACACACACACACACAGAGTATGGAGATAAAATATACTTTAATTGCTAGACGAAAACAACCTGGAAGACAAATCACCCGTTCTCCAAACTGGTTCTCCAAATTGAAGATCTTACAATGGACCAGCACTCACTCGCAGAAAAAGAATCTGCCGCTAAAAAGCATATGAAAATAAAGCAGGTCGGCCTGAAAGGAAAACAACTTAAGAGGCCAAATACTAGGACTTCTTTCCTAACGCCAAGAATTCATGGAGCACGAATTCTACAAAGCTTTAGAAAAAAAGAACATGTTCCATGTAAAATACATAACAGGAATGTTCCTACACGGTATTATCTGAAACGTAGAGAAAAAGGAAATGTATCCAAAACTCTGTATTTTATCAGGAACACTGATAATGGTGTCAACGAGAATGAGAAGTCAAAGGCTGGAATATTTGTCACAACTAAGAGGAAGTTAGAAAAAAGCATAAAATATTATGAGACAATTATTGAAAGGAACGTAAATCTAAAATTAATCATACGAGGCTACAATGTGCTGTATACGCGTATATATAACTAATGAAAACCTACAGGTGCAAGCAAAAATAAATTTGAAGAAGAATTCAAAACTATGTGAGGCTGGATTCCGCAGAAGAGAGTTCCGGTATATCTTCAGGAGGCTTCAGTAGTAGATTGGAAAGGATGTAAACTGTGAAATAGTAACTATGATACAAGACTAATTGCTCTATATGAAGAATTTGAACACAGAGCATAAAGACGTAGACCTACATAAATATACGTGGTGTCTACTAAAGGGCTTTAAAGTCGAGTTTGGATTACGAGGATACTGTACACACGCACACTTTACATCTTTGAAAGTAGGTGAAAAAGCAATAGAGTGCAGATCAGCTGGCCATAATTTAGTTTTTATTAGGTTAAGGTTTCCGTAGAAGAACAACGAGTTTACATAAGGAAAAAGGACATCAGGTTACGAATCTAATTTGGAGAGTATCCAAAATGAATCGACAAAGTGTCTACACCAATACAGGCTGAATTACAAATTGTGAATACAAAAATTGACGAAGCAAAACTTAGTAAACACCGGCCTTTTGTAGACTTTGATAAACCATGGGACACGATATCTACGTTATAACACTGCTACGGAAGTGGCAGGGATAAACACTGAATCCCACTGAATGTTTATTCCAAGGATAAACGTTAAGCAAAGAAGTTAGCTGTAAGATAGTACAAAGGAAACTTATACATAAAAGTATTGTTATGTATAATAATAATAATAATAAAAATCGGTATGGAGACATGTCTTCCATGTTGTAAGATTTATGTTTAAAATAATTTACTTGAATTAAAGTTCGGTAATTACTAAAAAAATATCGCCCACCCTCAAACTAATTTCACTATTTATAGATATTTTTGTTATTATGGGGTAGTCGTTTAATATAATGTTATTTTCAGTAACTTTATCCATAAAAATTAGGTAGGCTTACTTTATTCTTATAAAGAAAACGAACTACGCAGATAATCATCCCTCCTCCGAAGCGCTCCGAAGTCACTCATGGACCCTGAGCATCTTGCAGAGGGTTCATTCCCTAAAGACGAAAAGTCTGTCTATGAACCGTTCCTCTATAAACACGTGCAGTTACACTGCCCAGCGATCCACAGGAAGCAAATCGCTATCCACGATGGACACTTTTTCGGCTTGCACGCGTTGTGTTGGTGTGGGTTTCGGCACTTTCCATTTAAAAAGCGTGCAAATGTAAGAAAATAAACATGAGTGAGGCCAGAAATAACGCGAATTGTGTGTGTGTGTGTGTGTGTGTGTGTGTGTGTGTGTGTGTGTGTGTGTGTGTGTGTGTGTGTGTGTGTGTGTGTGTGTGTGTGTGTGTGTGTGTGTGTGTGTGTGTGTGTGTGTGTGTGTGTGTGTGTGTGTGTGTGTGTGTGTGTGTGTGTTGCCTGCCTTTTTATTGCGGTAATCATAATAATAAAATGGAAACGTAAACATTACATAATTGAGATATGCTTGCCTGCCACGAACGATATATTTTCTCTCATACATGAATTAAATTAAAATGAAATAAAAAAAAATAAAAAACAATTTTTAAAAACTAGCTTTTCTTAAAGAGAAAAAAAAGTAAAAAATAAAAAGTAAAAAAACAAAAATCAAACAAAAAAGTCGCACTAAGAAAGTAAAAATAATTTATTTGCCAAATAATTACTTTAAAAAATTTTTTATTCATGTACGACTGCAAGAAATGCAAGGCGTGCGCACTTTGTATGATTGTACGCATGATTGTATGTAAGTACAATTTATATTTATATGTAACCACGGATGTATATACATATATATATATATATATATATATACACATATGTATATACATATATATACATATAAATATATGTATATATATAAATATATGTTGTAACGAGGGATGTTGTACGGCTGTATAATGTGTACAACACATTGAATTACAATTTATACATTGTAAATATATTTACATACTTTGCATACATATTGTATGTAAGTGCGCACGCCTTGCTTTTCTTGCAGTCGTACATGAATAAAACATTTTTTTAAGTAATTATTTGGCAAAGAAATTATTTTTTACTTTTTAGTGCGACTTTTTTGTTTGATTTTTGATTTTTTACTTTTTATTTTTTTTTCTCTTTAAGAAAAGCAAGTTTTTAAAAATTGTTTTTTATTTTTTTATTTTCTACTTTTTAGTCATACTTTAATTATGACTAAAAAAAACCGCATAGCCGTTTTGCAGATTTTTCAATTTTCACCCCCGCACGCTTAATTTCCACCCCCGCACGCTTAATTTCCACCCTTAATGTACCCCCTACTTTTTAGTCATACTTTAATTATGACTAAAAAAACCCCGCATAGCCGTTTTGCAAATTTTTCAATTTTCACCCTGCACCCTTAATTTCCACCCCTAATGTATCCCCTACGGGGGATATTTGCAAAATTACGGTGGAATATTGTATTGTCATCCGACCTGTGCAAAATTTCATCAATAGGTTATGTCAGGAAGTGTGTTAAATGAAGGACGCAAGATTCCAACACAAACAAGATTGTGAGTTAAAGAAAAGCAAGTAAAAATATAGAATTTTGTTAAAGTTAAATGAAATGTTTCCATAGAAACTACTTCTTTGTTGTCATTAACGTAGTACACATATAAAACTTATAAAAAATTTACCTCCTCCATCATCAACTACCATTTTAATTTATAAAAAACATTTACCCCCCCCCCTTCAACTACCCTTTTCATTTATAGATATTTCATCTACGTTTCTACAGTGGATTATTATGACCTTCTTTTCAGGATAATCTGGAATTAAGCACTTTACTCTTGTTAAAACGTAAAACGTTGCAGGTAAACTACCCCTTTCCCTTAACCCCTTCCCCTTTACCCCTTTTTTTATTTATGTGTTAATGAAATGTTTTATTTATTTTTTTAATGAAATGTTAGTGGATTCCTTTTCCATTAAAAGCGACAATGGTTTAAGTACCGAAAGCGCAAGTCGTTATTACAACGCTCTTATAGTGGTTTATCTATCAGAAACTATAAAGTTTTAATAATATATACACATACACAAATAATATACAAATGACAACTTTTGCGTTGTGTGCACTCCAGATTACTTGGGAATATAAAGTTTACAAGGGAACTAACTAATAACACACTTTTTATACAAAACAACTTTAAAACATTATGTTATTAATAAGCTAAATACTCATTATCAGATATTTAAAGTCAAATCTGAACCAACGTTATTGCCATATCTTCTTACAGCATTACATGATCTGGGCAATACCAAAATATCTGTAGTTATACACGTGAAATGACACAAAATCCTTCTAAACTTGTAGTTCAATTGTTCTGTTTTACGAAGTACACAAAACGATTCACTGTGAACACGAACTGCAGTAACTCATATTTTGACATAAGAGCTTATTCCTATTCATAAATTAATAAATTACCTTAGATCTGTCGTGTGACTTCGTTTTATATTTAAAATGACGCGCTTCAGAACATATGTTAAATCATGAGAAACAGTATCAGGTCAGCCTTCAAAGGGTGCGCTCCCATACTGACGTGTAAATATCCAAGTATAAGTACAAAGTAATGTGATTTTAACATTTAGCGATCTCAACTGAGTGAATTAATCTCATGATTTAACATATGGTCTGAAGCGCGTCATAGTAAATATAAAACGAAGTCACACGACGGATCTAAGGTAATTTATTAATTTATGAATAACAAAGTGACTTGGATACCAATAACAATATGTTATTCCTATTCTTTTACAAGGAATTACTGTTTGCAGTACACTTAACGAGATATTTTCGTTGTGTTGTGCGTTAAAAGTGTACAAACGTTTTCAAACTGTAATAGCAACTGAAAGACAATTCCAGTAATTTCCATTTAATTTCCAATACGCAGTAAAATAAAAGCTTAATCTTAAACCAAGTAGGCTAACTCTAGGTAGCTCAATTACACCCTTCTTACAGTCGACCCGATCCTGACGTCGTTCAGATGCTCGGTGTGTGACTCGAACCTTTACAATACCGCAACTTTGAAGTCAGATCGCTGATCGTGGACCACAGTATTAAGTTGTTCTCATGCCGATGTAGCCGTGACCCAGGAGGATGTAGCATAGCTGCAGGATGGCACGTCGCGGAAATCACTGACCCTGGCTAATGAGTAATTATGAAATCTATCCTATCTTTTTCATAATTATGAAACAAGCATAAAAATGTTATTAGCTGTTATTTAGTTCCATCAATAGCTGTTAACTTATACAATTAAGAGCTAGGCTGTAATATCATTCACTAACTAGTATTTAAAAACGTTCCTCTTAAATTTCCAAACGCTACAAATACGTTTAATTAAATATGTAGTGTAAATACAACAACATTTTGGAAAAAAGCTTAGTTCTTAACAATGACTATTGAGAATTTCAAGTTCGTTATTACCTTATGAAATCAATAAAACTGTCCTACAATGTCCGTTTAATCCAATGGATAACTCAACGTACAACCGTTTTAAACACATTATACATCATAAAACCAAAATAACTTTTCTCGTATTTCGTCACGTCACATTACTCTTATTAGTAATGAAGATCTAACAATTGTTATTCATTATTATTAAAATATTTTAATTATTACTGTATACTCTACTAATAGTTATTACACACTCGATTTTTATTTAAACCCATGTCTTTTTGAAACCGCATTTATTCTAAAGTCAATATTATTTTATAAAAATATTATTTACAATATTATATTATATATATAGTAATATAATATTATAGATTACAATACTGTATAATATCGTATTAATAGAATTTTGTATAATATTACATCATTTTTACAGTTTACTTATTATTAAAATATTTAGAGACTTATATGTTTGTCATCAACACTATTCAGTATCAACGCTATGGAATCAAAAATGGAAAGAGCTACTGTCAGATGAAGACAAATGCACATGACCGAGAAAAATTATCATCCAGTGAAGCTTGTCGTAAACAATTTTGCTAAGGAAGAGATAATTTTTTACACAGTTACCGTTAATGTTTTTTGATACAGTCACGTATCAGTCAACAGGTGTGTCTGTGTAATTTGTCGCATCCATAGGGATCGATTCTGACATGTTTACAAGTAATATTCCATTCCGAATACATGTGCAGGAGTCTGATAAAGCCATAATCTGGTTAACAACGTTACGAGGAATATTATGAAGAAGTGTCCTTTAGTTCACCAAGTTGTGTGTTTGTACGAAAACAGGTTGCCCTTTTAGTTCCTGTTGGAGGGAGCAGCTCGAATGACTGGCAGGTGTTGAAGAAAATCTGAGAAATTTTTACGTTAAGTAATCGATTAAATAATTGACTAATAATGAATTGATTGTACAGGTACAAAGAGGTTCGTAAGCTTATATAACTGACAATAACTTTGTTATTACTTTAAGAACTACACTAAAAGCAATATATCTTACCTGGCGTTACAGCCTTTGGTGGGCTTTAGCCTCCTCAACAATATTTTTCCATGCTTCCCTGTTCTCTGCCCTTTCTCTCCACCCTCTGATTCACATGCTAGCAAGATCTTCTGTTACGCCATCCAACCATCTCATCCTTGGCCTGCCTCTACATCTAGCAGTATATAATCTTACCTTCAGCATTCTTTTAGGCATTTGTTCCTGAGACTTTCTTTCCACATGTCCCAACCAGCGCAATCTCTGTGATTTGACGAATTTCACTATGTCTCTTCCATGCATGAGAGCCTGTACTTCATTTTTATTGCATATTCTCCAACTGCCTTCATCTCTTACTGGGCCATAAATTATACGTAATATTTTCCGCTTAAATGATTTTAAAGTAGTTTTGTCATTCTCTGTCAAAATCCACACCTCAGATCCATATAACTGGTCGCACAAGAGAATAATACTTCAAGTTTTATACTTCTTGTAACAAGATTGTTTTTAAAGATGTTAATATTTGCAAAGTAGGCTCTATTTCCTGCTTGTATCCTTTCTCTTATACTCATCTTAAATGTTATTGTCATTTGATACCAAGGCACCTGGATAACTAAAGCAGGACACTCCTTTGAAACACTTCCCATTCAGACTGAAATCTCTAGCAGCTCTTCCGGTCTCTCAGCTGAACATTACCATGTATTTTGTCTTGTTTTCATTTACCATAAGATCAATTTTCATTGCTTCTGCTTCCATTAATGCGTAAATGTCTTTGAGGTTATCAACTTTTCTTGCTACTATTGCAATGTAATCTGCATATGCGCATATTTGAGAAGATTTCATGAATATTGTGCCCTTTTGTCAAAAAGCAGATCTTCTATTTCGCCATCCATCTCATCCTTGGCCTGCCTCTACATCTAGCAGTACATAATCTTACCTTCAGCATTATTTTAGGCATTTGTTCTTCAGACATTCTTTCTACATGTCTCAGCCAACGCAGCGTCTGTGATTTAATTAATTTCACTATGTCTTTTCCATGCATTAGAACCTGTAGTTCATTGTTATTCCGATTCTCCAACTGCCTTCATCTCTTACTGGACCATAAATTTTATGCAATACAGTAGGCTTATCAGTAGCTCAAAAGCTTTTTGGTATACACAGGTACCTTTGTCAATCTTAAACTATCAAAGAGTGGTTGTTATTCTAAACGATGCGGTTGTTGTTAGTGCAGGGAAAAGACGATGCTATGTGCTGTCCAAACATTATGACCAATTGCTTTACGTAAACAGCAATCAATATTACAACAGAAACATTTCCTCTAATTATGTACATGGTATATATGCTTACGTTGGTCTTAAAAAGAACATCTGAAAATGAACAAACAGTTCAGTGATGAATAATAAGGTGTTTACAAATACAAATCTGACAGGTGACTTTATTGGAAACTAAAGAAGTTGTAAGAAAAAATGTAAAGTACCGTTTACCAAATGGTAAAAGCTTAAGAGCATGATAATGTCTTTCAGCCGCCAGCTAAACGCAACATTATTATGGTTACTGACTGACTGATTGGTTACATACCTATCTACAGCTATGCAGTGTTGTTTGCTTGTTAGGTCTTTAATCTGCGACGGACGTTAGCACGTTAGCGGTCGCGGTTTTAGTTAACGATTCCCGGCTGGTAAATGATGACGTCATGCAGCGTGATGCGTTACAGAAATTTCCAAATGATGGCCAGCCATAAGACATTATCATGTCAAAAATAACATTACGAAGTAATGGCATACTCCTGGAAATGATATCGACCATTAGTAGTAAAAAGTTCTTAATACTGTGTGTAACTCTTACACAGTTTACGGTTCTGTATCTAGGACCGTGTTCAGTGTGCCACATTAATGTATCACACTAGGCGCCTGCCTCTAACGGAAGTGACAGAACTCTCTTAACAACAGATCCGGGCCACGCATGACAGTGACGATTACTTCATCTACTGTGAGTCGAGAATCGGTAGGCCTATACTGATACCGTACTTATTTATTTTGTTTTAAATAGTTCAGGTCAGAAGACCGCAGACCGTTTCCAAATATACCAATATTCTCCTACATCAAACATTTGTATTAATTCAGTGTTAATATTCACATACGTTCCAATGATTGTAAGATGATAATCAACGGAACGTGTAATTAATTACGCCTGAAAAGACATACGAAACGACATACACTCCAGCTATACCAAATAATTTTTGGTTACTGGCAAATACAAAACTGTGCCGTTTGGATATCACTCCAATTTTTGATGGACACAAGCAACTATCTCTACACAAGGACTGGAATTCGCACGCGTTTAGTCATCAGACTGGATAATAAACTTTTCTGCTTGAAACTCAGAATTATTCAGGCGATAAACAAGCTGTCAGTCTACTCGTAGTAAACAACAATTTGTATTCTATATTTTCTGTGTTTTTTTATAAAAGAGCCTACTAAATTTAATATATAAAATATAAAAATGTAATAATACTGACACCTTATTCAACCAATATAATTTGCTTTTGATGAGCTATTTTCGTCATACAAAGCCGGAATATTTATACATAATTTTATATAACACATAATTTTATACATATTTATTAAAAATTCTGGTTACATACGTAGTTTGTACTGTACAGTCTTATACAGTATTTAAATTATAAGCTAATATTCAGTACGATATCATATTTCTTTCTGAAACGAAAAGAAACAAATTTTAAAAACTTGAAATCAATTTTTGAGTATAAGCTAAGAAACCCCTGTTCCATAAGCACTTATAATTAGGTATTCCTCATGTAATGCCATTGTTGCTTGCTTTTGCATTCCTTTGCATTTTTTTGACATGATAATGTCTTTTGGCTGGCCATCATTTGAAAATTTCTGTAACGCTGAAACTGTATCATGTAATGCTGTATGACGTCATCATTGCGTGACGCTTCCACACTTTCGATTCCCCACAGTCTAGAAATTTGATATGTAAACGCATCAAGACAGAAATGATCGCTGCTGACATTGAATTTAAGCAAACGTTTTAGTGAGAATAAATTTGGTTTTAATTCACGGATGTTTCACGTTCATGCAAATTAAGTGTATATAAGATAGTAAGAAGTGTTATTTAAGTTTATGTACTACAACCAAGTTTATGTAAGAAGTTTGCGTTTACAGTGGTTGAACAAAATTTAGTGGTTATTTAACAAAATATGGTTTAGTCTATTCCTTTAGGCTATTATTATATTTTACATGTAATATTTGGTAAATAACTGTTAATGACATTGTTATTATATTATAGTTGTTATTATTTATGTTGTTGTTATTAGTAGTAGTGGTGGTGGTGGTGGTGGTGGTAGTAGTAGCAGTAGTAGTAGTAGTAGTAGTAGTAGTAACAGCAGCAGCAGGAGGAGTAGTAGTAGTAGTAGTAGTAGTAGTAGTAGCAACAGCAGCAGCAGCAGTAGTAGTAGTAGTAGTAGTAGTAGTAGTAGCAGCAGCAGCAGTAGCAGCAGCAGTAGTAGTAGTAGTAGTAGTAGTAGTACCGGTAGTAGTAGTAGTAGTAGTAGTAGTAGTAGCACCAGCAGCAGCAGGAGTGGTAGTAGTAGTAGTAGTAGTAGTAGTATTAAGCCGCTGATTCGCTATAAAATAAGACATCCCTGGGGCCGGATGAATTACTTGCAGAGATACTAAAGACAGTTGTGGAACATTGCCCAAATATATTGTTGATTGTGTATAACTACTTCGCCTGACGGCCCGAGTTTTTTTTTGTGCTCGATGGAAGAGAGCATGACTTGTACTAATAAGTAAAGGCACGGGAGAGACCAACGTCATCGTATCGCCCCTCGTGTATGCTAGATGCTGCGGGGAAACCGTTGGAGAGGCTGATCAAACCGTGGTTACGTTCTGCCATTCACGAGGCTGGGTAAGTTTGAGTTCCTGAAAGGCAGAGCTACCATTAGGCTGGTGGTTGATGTAGCAAGACCAACAGAACGAGGGAACCAATACTGAAGACCAGTTTGTTTGCTGGTCACCCTCGATGTCAAGAATGCATTTAACTCGATGAGGTGGAGTGACGTGATTGACGCATTTGAAAAGACCTTCAAAGACCCATAATATCTCAGTCGCATGATCAGGGACCGTGTATTCTTTTACGACACTAAGGTTGGCCCGTGTACTACGCAGATCACTGTGGCACCGCTTAGGGTTCGATAATTGAGCCAGACCTATGGAATTCCTCATATGACAGCATTTTAAAGATGGACATATCTGAGGACACATTACTGGTGGACTATGCTGATGATGTTGTTGCCGCCGTCATCCTGGCAAGACACGAGGAAGTGGTTCAGTGGGAGCTTGACCAGGTATTGAGAAAGGTGAACGAGTGGATGGAAGATCATGGGTTGATTTTGACAACAAACAAAACAGAAATAGGAGTGATCACAAAGAAGCGGATATGAACGTCAGTGATTACAGCATAAAAGTTAAAGATGCTGTGAAATATCTTGGGGCGTTGGTGGACAACGAATTCACATTGTTGGTGGACGACAAATTAAGAATGCAACATACAAGGCCGCGGCAAGAACAGACTCGCTGAATAGGTTGATGCCAAACATTGAAGAGCCGAAACAATAGGCTATACATGCCGGGTACTGACTCCACAATACTCTATGGAGCTGAGATTTAGGCGGATGCTCTCAGAAAGGAAAAGGATAGAAGACGACAGGCATCTGTACAAAAAAAGGAGCGATGAGATAGCAGGGGTATTTTGACTTGCTTGCACAAAAAAGATGGACAAACAGGAGAGACTCCAAGCTCGAAGTGAAACCAAGCTGCAACGATGGCACAGTGACAAGAAAAATGGACGAATCAAAAAAGATGAGGTGGACAACCAGACTTATAACAAATTTATCCGAATGACACAACATAAAGGATGGTGAAATAAATTGTTACCTCACACAGCTGCTAACCGAGCATGGTCTGTTCAGGACGTGTCTACACAAAATAAGGAAGACAACAACCCCAATTTGTGCACACTGTGAAGACGACAACGGCGTTGCGTGGCATAATTTTTTCATATGCGACAAACAGATTAAGGTTTGAAGGTAACGTAGGTCATATTACCCCAGAAAATACTGTGGAGAAGATGTTGCAGATGGAGGAGTATTGGACAGAGACAGCTGCTTATGGGGAATGGATTCTGTGAAAAAGAAAAAGGAAATAGAATTAGCAGGAAACCCTGATGCATAACAGCGGTAAGCGGGAATAAGAAGTATATTAAAAAAGTGGCATAACTGAGGAGGCCTCAACAGGCTGCATGACCGCACCACCGCGAAGTACTGTGAAAACTTAGTATCGCGATAGATCAAATGCCAAGAGAAGGATGTGTTTTTAGTAACCCCGCATAGCCTTGAAAAACCTCCTTCGAGGAGTCCGTTTTTTCAGTCTGGATGTGTATAGAAATAAGAGAAGAGTTTCAATAATAAAGAAAGATCAATAAAAAACTAAAAAAGAACCGATTAATGACAAATAACAGTAAAAGTTTTAGCTGAACGTAGTGTTTCATACGAAGCACGCCAAAATAACTTTTAATGTTATATGCAAGTACAAAAGCGACAAAGAAAACGATTCTTCACGGTAGCACCTTTCTCAGAGCTAAAGCAAACTCTACATTACCCTATAAAAATATAAGCCGTAGCAAAAGAAAGAAAGAGATTTATTTCTGTATCCTATAACTCTTATCAGCTACTTTATTCTATAGCCTGTAGTTTAGTTTTAGTTTTAGTTTCCTGCCTTCTCTCTCATGCCCACGATTCACATCCAAAAAACGTCCAACATCTTAAGCGTCCTCTTCACAGACTTTGTAATTGGCATGAGAAGCACTGGCACGTTCACAGCTCTTCACAGGCTAATTGAAATGGCAAGAGTGGAGGAAGAGGCGACAGAGAAGGACTCGGTACACGCACGACTAAGGAGATTCCTTCCTCCAGAATTGCGTCATCATGGTATCGATTTGCAAATATGAGGAGTGAGGAGCATAGAACAATAAGTGTAAAAACATTTTTGTGTATATTGATATCAGTACTTTCATATTGGTGTTCCGCGTGATTCCGTATTCTATTCGTTTATAATAAAAGGTAAATAAAAATGAACGATTGGATTAGATACAAGGCGTCTCGAAAGCACATTAGAAACATGTCGTTTAGAAATTTTGAAGGAAGGAAAAGCTACCAATTTCTAATTTCAATAATGTAGTCGTTATAGTGTTAAGCGTCTTCAGGGCATGGTATTTACGAACACGTGAAACCAGCCGTTGCTCCAATTCTGTTTACAGTTTATGTCGTAAAGAAAACAATTTTAGTTGTAAACACGCGTTCATTGCACTCGTGAAGTTGGTAGCGAAAGCCGTGACGGTACATTACGACGGCGAACGATGATATCCGCGTACGAAACAACACGTCAACAACGTTATTAAGCAACGTCAGCGTTAATCGGCGTCTTAAGGAAATTTTCAAGTCATCGTATACTAATAATTCTTCAACGGATAACGAGCATAAGGCTGGCCACAAATTACCCCTTTCAAATCATAAACAAGTTGAAGCCCTAAAAGCACATTGTAAGTACAGTAAAACGTAGATTCAGGGAACTACTTTCTTGTAATTTATAAGAATAGGTACTGTTAGGGTATAGCATACCAAATCAGTCACAAGCGTGGGGCTTTCGCCTTTTCTTGAGAGAGATGAGGAAGAAGGAAGAATCGTACTTAACAAAACATCGGTTCCGCTGGCTCCGGTTGTAACGGCCTCTTGTCCAGTGTTATGAGTAAAGACCACAATAAAGGTGAAGGAGAAGGGAGTAGTGTTCGAAACAGTGGATCTGACTGAAATGACAACTTAGCTTTTGCGGTTTGTATGAAAGCACTGGCAAAGAGTCGAATGGATTATAGAAAATTTATGAGTTACCGATACTCACGTGGCATTTAAAACTCTGAGCATTGCTCACGAGTAATAATCTTTCTCAACAAATCTACTCTCATTATACATGGCGGGCAATGTGTGTAGGTCTACGCTATCTATCAGACAGCAGAGAGTTAAAGTAGGTTTCCGGTTTCTTAGAACTGTAACAAATCGACTAAAGCTTGGAACCCTCACAGAAGATTTCCTGGTCCTCTAGGTTGGGAGTTGAGTAAAGACTATTTTACTAACAATTTAAAAATGTCCTCCGGATTAATAATGAATTTTTATAGAAACGACTTATGCTTTGACAACGCAATATGAGTTAACGTGTTGGAATGTACAAGGTGTCCGCATGAAACACACAACACAAAGAAATGAAATGGCATAGAAAGAAAAGGAAAGCCTAATATGCATATAAATGCTTGGAAGTCTTTACTGCAGAAAAATATTAAGAGTATAAAGAAGAATATTAAGAAAGATTTGTGGCCCAAAACAAATGAAAGATTTTAAATTTACATTAAGATCGAGATGAAAATTACAAAGATTTCTTTAACGTTTTATAGAAATATGAAAGTGGAGATTAAAATTTTATGGACATTTATTAAGAACTGAAAACAGAAGATAAAAGAAACGTGTATTTGAATACGTAAGAAACATGAAAACAAAATTTGGCTGCACAAAGAATTACAGAAAGATTTAGAACAGATCCCAAATATAGACTAAAAATAAAAAGAACAGTAATAAGTATGGAAAACTAATAGAGGAATTCAAGCTCGAAGAAAAGATCTACAGACAAGGGAAGCGAGGTGAAGAAAAGAAAAAGAACAGAAGTGAAATAATGAAAGCCTACTGGAAAAACAGAAAAGAACCGATTCCGGAAAGCGGTCCGTAGTGGCCTTGAATGAAAAGGTGCAAAACGTCTATAGTGGGGCACAAAAAGTGCGAAGGTATGAGTTTCGTAAGCTAATCAGGAGAAATGGTCATAACAAGTAAAGAGTTGTACAGCACTTGATGAAAGGAAAATAATAACTTTTTTTAGATTTTAAAATCTCCAACTGTATTAAAAAAAGTTATAGGTGCATGCATCAACTGACTATTCAACCACACATATCTCGTTATTAGGAATAGATTTTGAAATTCTACGATAACTTGACGAGATACTAGATGTACGGGTGAACAGAACAGTAGTGTTTCTACATTATATCGTGAAACAAGAGAGGAATAGTCTGTGGATCTGACCATCATTAACTAAAAGTATCGCAATTCTCAAAACATACGTGTTACACTGTATAACAGCAAATTCTAGACGAAGTAAGTGTATAAGTGAAGTACCCAAAATATAATTTGAATACTTTCTAAATCGACTCAGCTTTTTTTAATGTAAACTAAGGTTAACAGTTTAGAATTTTCCAGACGGTACTTATGAAGGAACGTGTGACGGATTAACCCTTCGGTAGGAGCATATGCCTGCCAGACATGTATGGTTTACCTTTTTGCTGCTAGAAGCCTCCTGCGTGCTGCTGGGCAAGTCCCCCTCCTAGAATTCCTCAAACAGTTGTTGTGTGTGACAGCGAAAGTGTCAACATCTCGTAGCTCTCCCGTAAGTTACCTCTTTCTAAAAGTTACCCTGCCTGTCAGGCATGTATTCCTCTAAATGTACGTCTGATTTCATGCCTTCCAGGCATATGATCCTCTAACCGTACGTAGTTTTGCATGCTTATTAGGTATATGTTCTTTATAAGGGAGGGTCAGGCAGATGTTCCACTGGGAGGTGTATAGTACCAAACATATACCAAGTCTGCAAAAAAATACATATCATTGTGAAATTATTACAATGAAGTAAATTGGAAAAGAAGAAATGGTATATTTTATTTTCAAAAGTAGTTATTTTGGCATTTTTATGAAAATATGAGTACCTGCCTAGGAGGCAGGGTGTTCCTCATAATGTATGTATTGTATATGCCTGTGGGGCAGGGTGTTCCTTCAAGTGCAAAATGAAAACATGTTCCTACCGAAGGGTTAACAATATAAGACTTTAGTACACCAATCGGCAGAAGAACGATTAAAATAAATTGTTTAACATAAAAGGAATATGATACCAAAAATTATAATTTATAAAACATTGTTGATGAAATGAGAATATGGGATACATTATGAAAGAAAAACGGTTTATGCTATAGACGAATGGATACAAAAGTTATTGGACTCGATACAAAAGCAAGTAAATGTATACAAATAGATATTGCTACATGATTTAAATGGAATTGGTGAAATTATGACAAAGTGGATGGATAGTAATTTGAGAAGCTCCAGATCGAGAAGAGCTTAGAAACTCATTAAAGTATTTATTATAAACATAACGAAAAGTATGATGATTTGGGTTATACTCCAAACATGATCTGGGTTAGTTCTTAGTTTGGTTGGATGAATATTATACCCAGTATATTATTGGGAACTTTTAACGCAGACTTGACTACAATACCAGGGATTTGATTATAACCTTGCACAGCACAAAATAGACGTGAAGTAAGTAAGAAAAGAACTAAGAATAAAAAGACAATAGAGCCCGTGGCCGCTGTTGAGCCTCTGAAATACATACCGCAATTTTTTTATACACTTTATCCATCATACTTTTTTAACAAACACGTAACTGGAAGCTCTGCAAATAATAAATAGAAAATGACAAAGGCCAGTAAAATTTACAAAAAGGAAGATAAAGGAATTGATCGAATTGAAGGAGGCTGAGTGTAGTTGCTTCTAAGATGGAACGTGTGATAGAATACTGAGAGGCAGAACTAAAGGATAAATTAAGAAATAGGAGCAAAGTGGTTTCGTGCCAGGAGGAGCATGCAATTAAACAAGTGGTGTAGAAGGCGATCACACACGGGAGTCAATTGCATTTAGTCTTTCCTGACTTGAAAACAAAATATACCATACCATAGGATAGAGCAGAGGATAGGATATACCATAGGATAGACCTCCTCTTCATAATCACACCTATGGTATATAATGGAGAAAAATTTAATGAATCAAAAATGCAAAGTAAATGCAGCGAATACTTTCTGTAGGCGAAATTCCACTAGTATTAAGGGCCAAGGTAAATACGTCAGCTTTTTGAAATAAAGGCCTGGGGGCAAGGCAGTTGCTTATTTCAAACTTTGCTCAGGCTTTATTTAACTCAAGTGCAGTAGTACTGAGTCTAGGAATGAAACACTTTATGCTTTTTTTATTCCGATGACTAGGTACTAGGTTGTTCTTGCTGAGGATAAGGATGTCAAATCCTGTATGACAAGAAAGCTAATGGGGTATTTTAAATTTTGTGATCTAAAATAATTATTTAGAAAAATAATTATTCAGTAGGCTAAGTGATTGGTGGTGAAGAACAAGAAACAATTACTTAAAAAAGATCAAATTCAAAGTAATGCAGTCGCACTACTGAAGATGAAAAGGCTGGTCCTAGAAAGCGCTTTTCAAAATTTAACAAAGTGATTTCTTGAAAAAGTCATTTATTAAGTTAGTATAATAATTTAGATCAATAACAGTCACAAAAAGTGTAGAGAAAATCGGTGAAACAATGTGTGTGTGTGTGTGTGTGTGTGTGTGTGTGTGTGTGTGTGTGTGTGTGTGTGTGTGTGTGTGTGTGTGTGTGTGTGTGTGTGTGTGTGTGTGTGTGTGTGTGTGTGTGTGTGTGTGTGTGTGTGTGTGTGTGTGTGTGTGTGTGTGTGTGTGTGTGTGTGTGTGTGTGTGTGTGTGTGTGTGTGTGTGTGTGTGTGTGTGTGTGTGTGTGTGTGTGTGTGTGTGTGTGTGTGTGTGTGTGTGTGTGTGTGTGTGTGTGTGTGTGTGTGTGTGTGTGTGTGTGTGTGTGTGTGTGTGTGTGTGTGTGTGTGTGTGTTTAAGCTTCCACTAAGTTAGTATAAGAAGGAAACTAAGGTAGTATAGGACGAATAGAACGATGAAATAAGACAGGCTGGTAAGCTCATATTCTTATTACATTCCTCTTGTTATCTCATAGTTCTCACATCCCATATGACAATTTTTTAGAATAATTTATTAATACGTATCATTGACACTGTTGCTTATATTTGAGCAGGGATAAGTATTCGATTACCACTGGAGGAAGAAACAATACTTTCGACTGCTTACCCTTACTGAATAAATACCTTGGCTGACAGCGATAGTTTAGTGTGGTCGAGTACAGTAGACCAATGGTTCAGTGTTTGTGTGCCATCACAGACTTGTCCGCACTTCTATGCTTAGAAATTTGTCAGTGGTAATATCTGATCTATCAGAGGGAACGTTAAACCTAATCGGTGGTGCTGCTTGTCCTAAGGGAATGTATTAGCAAAAACAAATTTATCGACTTATACCGATTCACAAATAATCCGCAACCACTAAAATTTACCCTTGCAACCTTTCCTGTAAGGTCCCTCTGCGGATCTATTAGTCTCACCTCTGCCTACCTTTTCCCGAAGGCGTATAAAAGTTTCCAAACTGCCTTTGGTCTTGTCGTTGCTCTCGTTTAAGCTGTTCTGATTGTGTCACAGACCGTCAGCACTGGTTGTTCTTTACGACGCTTCTTCACGATCCCCTGCGTAGTGATTCTGTACAAACAGGACTACATTTGTTATATCAGGTCTACCTCCAGCTCTTCAGACAATATTCCCAAATTGGTTGTTTCCAGTTCCTGGCTTTGTTAGTAGGTAAACCTAGTTAAACATTACTAGGCCGCCAACGCGTAGCTGTCGTAGCAGTCCTGGGCTTGCGCGAGTAAATTGGCCTTACAGAAACGGCCAGGTCATCTGTCATATCGTAGCTGACACAACTTCCACTGTGGTCGGTGGTTTGTCACAGTCATCGGTAACATTATGCTTCACCGGTCTTAAGAATGGAGAGCCTCTGAGGCGTCGCAGAAGTCTGAGGGTGGGGGTAACGATATATATCGATCATTCTGAGATTTCTCAAGTCAGTGTTACCAGGACCTGTCTGTATGAATACATGAAAGAGACGATGAAAAATATACTTATGATCACGCTGAAATCCGAAAATACTCTGAACAAGTGCACGAATCCAGTTTTTCGCGAAAATTGGGTCTTGTCATTTGGTACGCTAGTGGACCAGGTTTTGCGAATGCATTTCGTCAGAAGAGAATATAAGATTAGTAATAGGTCTAAAAGTAGGTTCAATTTTATATTAGTTTTAGACGACAATCACTAATTAATAAAAATGTATTTTTTTTTTGTAAAGTTAATTATTCTTGGGAGTTTTCCTTAGTACAGTTGTGTGTTTGAGTAAAATTTATTATTAAAAGAAATATTTTTTACGCTTGGAATCATACATGAGCTAAAATGACTTTTTTGTTGATTTATTACTAAATGCGAAGTGAGAAATATATAGGCTACTTTGTGTCTAGCAGTTATCTGCATACACAAAGTATCTGCTGAATACTATTTTTTCTATGGTTATATCCTATATCGTAGATATATCCTAGTCAGAAGGTTTACCATGTTCGTCACATTCAGTTTCAAATATTACTGAAAAGTTTAATGTGAATTTAAAAACTAAAGCTTTAATGAATATTACAACCTTTTTTTCGCCTTCTCTGCTGGAAATTAGCAAATCCTGATTTCCAGCTGTTGCATTTTAACTAATCCAATGTTCTTCTAAACAAAACGTAAATCCTTCGCCTGAATCCTTTAGTGCTGCAATAATCGAGGATGAATGCGATAATATTCCAACGAGAAGGAATAAAATATTCCAAGATAGAACTCACAGAAACTGATTTCCCTTCTAGAATGAAAAAAAAACACAGAAGGCTAAAAAATGCAGTACGAACAATCACTATCTAGCTTACACCCATCTCAGAAGACAGGTCAGGAAAGAACTAGACCGTAGTAAGAAGAACTACACTCAGAAAGATGAGTGGGATTTTTGGTCCAAATCTGCCAATTTCTAGAAATACATTAATAAAACCGGTATGAGCCGAAATGGTTTTAAATGGTTCTTTCGTGTCTTCATAGCTGATAGGATTTTTGTTTCCAGGAAGCTCTGTACTACTTTTGATGCGATTCCCAAGCTGCTGTCTAAAGCCCATTCGAGCTTCTTTCATGAATTCTCCATAAGTTTCCTTACTTACGGTTCAAAACATATTCTCTCTTTGTTCCTGCGTTTTCAATTTTAATCTTGGAAAACTTTTCTTTTTATATGAACGACATTTAAAAGAGAATATATCTATGTTTATGAGAAAACGACAACATTACGAGTACTTGAGTTCTAGTAAACTCGCTATTGCAAACTTGCCTTCTCTTTATGACATTACTTATAAACTAAAAGCAGTTTCATTTTCAAACACGTTGTTGAATCATACAGTTAAAGTATAATGCCTTACTTTGTTATAATACTATGTTAATCTATATGTAACATTATATGTTACATATAAATTATTTATTTTACAAATGTTTAATGAATTTAACATAATTAATTTAACTCAGTACTAAAGTAAAAACCTCAATGGTTTTTAAATAACCCAACCGTCTGTTTTAGGTGGTCATTTCATGTTTTATTCATGTTTACTATATAAAACAATGGAATCCTTAGAATAAAATCTTTTTTCATATTCATCTACAATGTCAAAAAATACAAAAGAACTAAACACACAAATTTAAGAGAATCTTTGTTGTTAGTATAATTATTCAAAAACAATTTTACGCCAAATAATTTTTTCATAAGGCACTAAAAATATTATAAAATAATTATCAAGTATCTACCGATTTCTATCGACAAAGCAGAGAGACTTTAGCCATTCATCGGTAAGGACTTAAAACTCGTCATTTTACTAAGGAACGGAGCGGTATGTTAGAAATAAGAATGCAACATATTAAACAACATTACTGAATTATGTGAAAGAGATTAATAGTTGACTTAATGTTTAAGCCTAATTTTGCTATTTTTATTTGTCTTAAAGTTTATGGCTTATATAGAAAATACGTGTTGTGTTGAAATAAGGAACGATTAGGAATCCAAAAGGATACTGATGTCTGGTACCTGTGGACGCTGTCATCTGTGTATCCCATTGTGAACCCAAAAGTCTCTTGTACCGTTATAGGCCTACAGTAAATTCTAAGTAACTCTGTTTCATTGTTCACTGTAAGTGTATGCACGCTGTCACGGGTCTTTGTGAATTACGCTTCTAACACATTCTTGGTAAAGTGGGCGCCGATTTTGTTTGGACACATGGATATTTTGTACATTATAGTTCTAAAGGTGCCGCCGACAGGAAAGCTTTGCTTTATTATGAAAAGTTAACGGTTTCAACCCTTGAAGGTTGTTGATCCTCTGTACAGCACCATTATATTGCGCGTCATTTTACTTGTCGAATAAGTGTATGTACAGTAATTTGTTTTGGAAAAAGTAGTTAGGCGTCGTTGGGATGCACAGACGCGTCAGAGGAACTGTGTTACACTCGTACACACGCGCGCGGGCGCGCAGAATTTTTAAACTAAAATACGTTTGTATGCTTTTCCCTAAGATTTTTATCAATACATATTGACCAGACAGTGCAAGATATAAAACTAAAAAATGTTCAAACTTAAAGAGATTTGCAGTGGACAGAAATAACTGCGGTAAAAGTGCCGCATACTAATCTACGGACAATATCGACAACCCTGCAATAATACGTGAATGTAACAGACATTTAATAGCAAATATTACTTAAGTCAATCTGCTAATAAAATCATAATCTTGTAATTTCCAAAACGACATAACACAAATATAACATGATCTATACTTGACTACTTTCCAGAAACAAATTGTCTTTTGTCTTAGAAATAACTGTAGCATTTTATTCAAGTTTACTGTTTGACATTTCTTGATTAGTACGATGTATACTTTTCTGATTACCGTCAAAATTTAATATTATCTGTTCCAAAACTTTGTAAAATACCTCTATTTCTTTGCTTAATGATAATTGTGACTCTAATAATGGAAATGACAAACTAAATTTTATTATAAAACTTTTTTTTATTTTATTAAAATTCGTTTCGTAGATAACGATTATACTTTCTTTTAGATCAAGTAACTTTATATATTTTTTTTAACTTATAAAACTTGTAAAAAGATTTTTCCATTACTTCACTAGTCAAGTTAATCCTAATGTGCAAAGATAAGAGAAAACTTCATATTTTTTACTAATTTGCAAAAAAAAATTTGAAATGTGTAGTTACATCTCATATGGCATTTTGTAAAACGTATTTAAATATAATCAGTACTTTTTGCTAAATGATTAGTAAATTAAGTAGTGTAAATTAACATTTCAAAATTTAATAAAAATTTGTATAATATCACAAACTGATTAACCAGTCTATTACACAGATTCTGTTTAAATGACAATAAAAGTTTTAATTTTGAATCGGCTCTCTTCATAGAACTTCATAAATTTGTGAAACCGAACTAGGAGTCTTCCTAAAAATTATTTTGTCATCTTTGTTTCATCATTTACAGTGACGTTTAGAAGAAATCATTCACAGACAACATTAATCATGTTTACAACTTTAGCACACGTCATCGCCACATTGAATGTAAATAGTTCATTACTGGAAAACAAAGACCAGACTGGAGGCGTCACAAAAATAGACGTGGCACCATGCGTATTAAAATCAGATTTGAAAGTTTCATCAGATAACGGTGAAATCGGTTTGTTCAAAAACAAACGTAAACAGAAATTCAACATATCCTTCCAGGCTTTTAAAAATGTACGCGTTACGCGCTCTTTTAACGTTAAACCATTCTGAAACAGTACACTGAGATCAAGAACTCAAAACCTTTCTCTAACACAAAAACAGTTCTCGTACAAGAACGGTTTCAGTAACACAAATGTTTATAAAATTATGTAACAAAATGTTGATTAAAATCATATTTTAATATTACCACTGATGTAATTAGGTGTGCAAAGTAACATGGGTTGTAGACCTATAATAATTATTTAGCCTACTTTAATAATCAAACAGGATACAATTTAATTATTAAAATTTGTTTAAAAAATGAATGGATATTTCACATTAATATTGTGATGTAACATGTACATTAACTTACATTCTAAGTAAATGGAAAGAATGTATAAGAACATAAACTTTAATGTGTTAATAAAATATTAACATGACGATTAAAAAAAACTTACATTTACTACTCTTTCTTAACAAAGTGACAAAGCGTATTGACGTTCACTATAGTTAAAATGTTAAAACGCGTTTTGATTTGAAGCATACTGAAGAAATTCCAGTGATTATGAAATTCGGACTTTTTTATAATTTATTAAAAGAACTATAAAGAGTGGAAAAATGGAGAGAAAGAGAGATAGAAAGGGAGAGAGAACAGATACGGATAGTTAAAAAAAGACAAATTCATGTTATACAAAAATCATTAAACACTAACTTACATTTTTGTTTAACGTTTATTTAATACAATATGACATTAGAAATAAATGTATACATATATTTTAGATAATTATGAAAGACAAGCATAGGCCTAGGCCTATATCTTTTTTATGATGATAGAAGTGCTTCATTTTACGTCACCTTCCTTACATTATTCTTAGCAGGCTAACACTTTTGTAAGTGGTAGCAAAGCTACACAATTATGAATTTCTTTGCTTGAATAGACAACTATAATGTTATTTAATTAACCAGTAAATGTTTAAATAGCGGAGCGCATGCTCATGTTTGGTCATAATACGGCTATCATGAATCAACTACGGTTACTTATAGGAAAATAAATGGAAATTATTTAACTCACACGCCCTTACGATGTCTTCAACCTAAATATCTGCGACCACGGATTTAGTCAAGTAACAGTCCAACATTTTTTTACCTGGTGTAGTTCTTGGCCGCTCACCTTAGTTACACAAAACCCTAAAGTGGCCCCCAAGACCAAACGGCAACTTGGCTTTGAAATGAAATGGGATTGAAATCAGCTTTATATCACTGCTCCACTCCTTCCCATTCCATTAATACATTTTTAATGAAAAGTACTTTAATACTGATTAAGCGATTGATCTTTGAGTAATAAATCTTACATAGAGAAAGCAACAGACCAGGCTCACATCAAATTTAGTTAAACGGTCGGAAGTTTCGTAGAGAGTCATTCTGAAAATCAACGAATTATTATAACTCATATTTTATAATATTTCTTTCTTTCATAACATAGCTACATTAATGTTTTCACAGCCTAAAACTAATGAAATCGCAATGTGTTACACAGATCAGAAAACTTTTACATTGTTAACAAAATCACATTAACACTGCAGACTTTAGAACACTGTCAACGAACATATCCAAAGTTCTCAAAACAACACACAGAACATCAGAGTTAAAATCTTTGAAATACGACAAACTAAAAAGTCAAAGTCGATAAAAATCCGCTCCATATAAACGTTTTAACCTCATTCTACTTCAATATAATCCAACAATCTAAGCCTTTCTGGCTGACCTTTAACTGCATTGTATTATGTAGGAAATATATTTTACAAACAGTAATCTGATCTGTCATCCACTTCATCCTTTACGAGGATATGTTCGTTAACAGTGTTCTAAAGTCTGCAGTGTTAATGTGATTTTGTTGACAATGTAAAAGTTTTCTGATTTCTGCAACACATTGCGTTTTCATTAGTTCTAGGCTGTGAAAACATTAATGTAACTATGTTATGAAAGAAAGAAATATCGTAGTTGCTAAACTTATTTCTCAATGAAGGCTTGTTTTAGTTTTATTTTCTTGTTATTCTTGTTCATATGACTGTTTCGAACACAGTTCACTCCAAAGTACAATGTATGGTATGTGTCAGTGTGGATAAATGAGAAGTCCCTTACCGGCGGCTTTTTTCCGTCTCACTTTTTCTTCTGCCTGAACTGTATTTGATGCTACTAAGGTGTGTGAACCTTTTCCGAACATTTTTTCGATGGTCACATTTTTGGCGCAACTAATGTCTGCCCGTTGTTGGGCTCAAAGTGGTTTGTGAACCATTTTAGGGCGGTTATTAATTGCCCTTGCGTTTATAAAAAAAAAAGCAGTAAAGGACCATGATCTCCGCTTTCCACACACTACTCTTACCGGTATCCTCACATTAACTAAATTTAGTGTCCAGTAGACTGCTTTGATAAACGCAATTGATCAGGGATTTTATTTGACATGGCGGTGTCCCGGAAGTGGAGACGCAATTAACAAAGTTAACCCTCGAATCGCGTAGGGTCCTTATTCCACATCTTTTTCCTTACTACGTTACCTTAAAATTTAATTTGTCTGTGTATGATTTTATGTTGACGTATAAGTTACTATTAGTTCCCTTATTACTCACATCACATTAAGGGTATCAGTCTCGAAAAATTATTACAAAATGATGTATAAATTACCAATGGTGTATGAATGTCTAATTGAACAAAAAGTGTTTGAAAATTTTCTCCTAAGGAAATTTAGGCCGATAATGTAATTACAGACCGGTAATGAATACGCTTCTATATTGGTTCCAGTTGTTTAAAATATCATCATTACCATCATCATGATTGGTGTTATTGGTATTATTATTATTATTATTATTATTGGTACATAATGCTGGAGGCGTTGGACCATGACTTTTGCGTGTCGCGCGTGGTACATGTTGCGGATGTGGATGATTACCTCAGGCACAGAGCACTATTTTGTGGAACTCAGGAAGGACAGCGGCGGATGGTTGTCACGGCCAGGGCAGCTCAGGGTTCAGTCCTTGGATCGTACCTCTGGATTGTATCCTATGACAGGCTGCTGAAGATGGAGATGCCGAAGAGTCGCGTTTGGTGAGGTACGCAGACGATGTGGCGGCGCTCGTCACTGCTCGGACCATTGATCAGGCCCAAATCAGGCTTTACAGGGTGATGTGGTCAGTTAACAACTGAATGCAATCGCACGGACTGACGTTAGCCCTCAGCAAAACGGTAGTCTTGGTAGTGACTCAACGAAATGGTCAAGTCAAACCCAGCGGTGAAGTACTTCGGAGTGATGATCGTTTTCAAGATGACCTTTTTTGAGCAGATTAGGTGAAGGGAGTGGTGTCGCTGTTGGCTCATGGCCAACATAGGCGGCCCGAAGTCAAGAGAAGAAGACTCTTGACGGCAGTGTTCCAGTCAGTCCTACTGTATGGAGAAATCTGGGCAGACTTCCTTAATCGTAAGAGATAAAGGAAGAAACTAGCCCAGCTCCAAAGAGTAAGTGATCTACGAATGGCATCGGCCTATCGCACGGTTACTGTTAGCCGGTTGTCTTGGTCGTTGCTGGAATAATGCCGATCGACCTTCTCGCCAAGGGATGTAAGATCGTCTACAGAGGAAGAAGGAGAAGGTAGGTGGTGAAGCACCACTCCGACAGACACTCCGAAGCCAGATGATGGACAGCTGCAAAGAGCTTAGGATGAAGAAGAGCGATATCGCTGGAAGAGAAGGATCATCAAGCAGGTGCAGCCGTGGGCGGAGAGGGAGCATGGAGAGATCGTGAGCCTAGGGCTGAAGAACAATAGACGTTGTCTGAAGAAATGTGTCAAACAGTTCCAGGTTAGTGTCCTAGAAGAGGAAACGGAGGCGTTTTTTGTTTTTAGTGAGTCGGATATAATACCCAAACCCATAGATCCCAGAAGTGTGTACTGTTTCGGACATTTTTTCAACAAATTTTTTCACCTATTCTCGTAAAAATAAATTGTATCATTATACACAGCAGTCTGGTGGAAAAGTAGCCAACATTGAGTGCACTGGGATATTTAATAAAATTCTGAGGACTAAGGACACTGACGTCAACTAAAAAAAAAACTACCGAATTGAACTTCACTTGGTGGTACAATAAGCATTAACGGACGCTTACTACTCACGTAGTATTTTACAGAAGCTGAAGTACTACAATTAGGTGTAATAAATGTATAAATAAAATGAAAGCTGCTATAATTTTACAAACTTCAATATGGTTTGTGTTCGAAGAACGAGAAAACTTGACGCAAATACATTCGAACTCAACCAAAAAGACATAGCCTATAGCCATAAATTTATTTTTGTCTGCTAAGAATGTAATACTGTATGTTAAACCTGAATTTAGAGGTCTGTAAAGCCAACATTATTGGAAATATGTGTACAGTTGATAAATAATATGATCTGAGCTTATGTTCCAAAGTGAACCTTTATGATGTTGTACGCTTTTTATAAATTTCATGCATACGAAGTAATTTCTATTTCAATGATGATCACATTGCAAACTCTTTGTAAAATGTAAACTTACAGCTTCAGAACAAGTCAGAACGATGAGGAAGCTGCTCAGGAGATGAATCACCGATGATGAAAATTGTAACACTAGCTGACCAAATATAATTTTATATTATAATATCGGTATGGAGAACCATACATGACTTCCATGTTCTAAGATTTATATTTAATATCATTTTCGAAATAAAATATTTCCATAGAAACTACTTCTTTCTACTTACTGCTTCAGCCTTAACCACAGTACTGTGGTGACTAACGTATACCACCTCACGTTATCGCACTCTATTTTCACTGATGATGGAAGTCGATGGCACTGCCGAAACGTCTGGTTTTGCCGAAAACATTGGACTACGGCCAAACAGGACGGGAAGGAATTTTAACAACAAACTACTTCTTTGTTGTCGATAACGTAGTACATATATAAAAAATTATCCCCTCCCCCTTCAACTATAATTTTCATTTATAGAAAATTACCCCCACCCCGTTCAACTAGCCTCCTCATTTATAGATATTTCATCTACGTTTCTACAGTGGATTATTAAGATATTCTTATCAGGATACTTTATTTATCAAAATTAAGTACTTTACTCTTGTTACAAGAAAAAATGTTTCAGGTAAACTACCCTTTTCCCCTAACCGATCTTCACCAAAATCAACAGGCCTTGAGTCCTCTACAATGCAGAAAAGTATGCAAAAATATTATTTGATTATGTTCGAATTTACGGCAGTTATCGTTCGTCATAGAAAAAATTACCCTTGTTATCACACAAAACGTTGGTGGTAAACTACACCTTTCTCTTACCTGATCTTCACCAAAATGAATAGCTCTTGAATCCTCTACAATTCAGGGATGCATACAAAACATTATTTGATTCTGTTTGAATGTGCGGCAGTTATCGTTCGTCATAGAAACAATTACTCTTGTTAAAAAATGAAAAGTGGCAGGTAACCTAACCCTTTCCCTTAACCGATCTTCACCAAAATCAACAAGCCTTCACTTCTTTACAATTTAGGAACGCATGGAAAAAAGTATTTGATTCTCTTTGAATTTACGGCAGTTATCGTTCGTCATAAAAAAATACCCTTGTTAAAACATAAAACGTTGCTGGTAAACTACCCCTTTCCCCAAACCGATCTTCAACAAAATCAACAGACCTTGAATACTCTATAATTCGAAAAGGTATGCAAAAAAGTAGTTGATTCTGTTTGAATTTACGGCAGTTATCGTTCGTCAAAGAAAAAAATTACCCTTGTTAAAACATAAAATGCTGCTGGTAAACTACCCCTTTCCCTTAACCGATCTTCACCAACACCAACAGGTCTAGAGAACTCTACAATTCAGGGCTGTATGCAAAACATTATATGATTCTGTTTGAAGTTGCGGCTGTTATCGTTTGCCATAGAAAAAAATTAACCTTGTTAAAACATAAAATGTTGCTGGTAAACTACCCGTTTCCCTTAACCGATCATCACCAAAATCAACAAGACTTCAGTCTTTTATAATTAATCAAAGCATGTAAAACAATATTTGATTTTGTTTGAATGTGCGGCAGTTATCGTTCGTCATAGAAAAATTTACCGTTGTTAAAACATAAAATGTTGCAGGTAAACTACCCCTTTCCCTTAACCGATCTTCACCAAAACCAATTAGTCTTGAGAACTGTAGAATTCAGGGCTGTATGCGAAACATTATTTGATTCTGTTTGAATTTACAACTGTTATCGTTTACGATAAAAAAAATTCCACTTGATAAAAAAAAGTTGCAAGTAAACTACCCCTTATCCTTAACCGATCTTCACCAAAAACAATAGGTCTTGAGTACTCTACAAATCAGGGCTGTATGCAACTAATTATTTGATTCTGTTTGAATTTGCGGCTGTTATCGTTTTCCATATAAAATACCCTTTTAAAACATAAAACGTTGGTGGTAAACTACCCCTTTCTCTTAACCGATCTTCACCAAAAACAACAGATATTGAGAACTCTATAATTAAGGGCTGTATGCGAAACATTATTTGATTCTGTTTGAATTTGCGGCTGTTATCGTTTGCCATAGACAAATATCGGTATGGAGAACCATACATGACTTCCATATTCTAAGATTTATATTTAAAATCATTTTCAGGCAAACAGCAAGGCTGTGTCTTACCTGCCTTTTTATTGCTGTATTAAATGAAAAATATTATATTACATTAAAATGAAAAAATTATAATTTTATTGCCTGGCAACAAAATTATTTTATTTTTAACAATTACCATTGTTTCAAAAAGTTTAAATAAATTTTCAAGTACTTTACTCTTGTTAAAACGTAAAAGGTTGCTGGTAAACTACCCCTTCCCCTTAACCGATCTTCACCAAAATCGAAAGTCATTGAGACCTCTACAATTCAGGGACGTATGCAAAAAATTATTTGATTCTGTTTGAATTTGCGGCTGTTATCGTTTGCCATAGAAAATACCCTTGTTAAAAAAACGTTGCAGGTAAACTACCCCTTTCCCTTAACCGATCTTCACCAAAAACAATAGGTCTTGAGAACTCTACAATTTAGGGCTGTATGCAAATAATCGTTTGATTCTGTTTGAATTTGCGGCTGTTATCGTTTGCCATAGGAAATACCCTTGTAAACATAAAACTTTACAGGTAAACTACCCCTTTCCCTTAACCGATCTTCACCAAAAACAATAGTTCTTGAGAACTCTACAATTCAGGGCTGTATACGAAACATTATTTGATTCTGTTTGAATTTACGGCTGTTATCGGTTGCCAAAAACAGAAAAAATTCCCTTGATAAAAAAAAACCGTTGCAGGTAAACTACCCCTTTCCCACAACCGATCTTCACCAAAAACAATAGGTCACGAGTACTCTACAAATCAGGGCTGTATGCAAAAAATTATTTGATTCTGTTTGAATTTGCGGCAGTTATCGTTTGCCATAGAAAAATGGAAGTAAAAATCTACAGACACACAGACACACAGATACTTTTCGGAAAACGACTTTTTTTCATGTTTTGAGTGTAGTAGAATCAGAATCTGCAATAATCTCGAACACGATTTTTTTTTCCATCACCATACTTCCATTCCTTAAGGAATATGGAAGTAATAAAAAATTACCCTTGATAAAAAACCGTTACAGGTAAACTACCCCTTTCCCTTAACCGATCTTCACCAAAAACGACAGGTCTTGAGAACTCTACAATTTAGGGTTGTATGCAAAATATTATATGATTTTGTGTGAATTTGCGGCTGTTATCGTTTGCCATAAAAAATACCCTTGATAAAACAAAAAACGTGGCAGGTAAACTACCCCTTTCCCTTAAACTATCTTCACCAAAAACAACGGGTCTTTAGTACTCAAGAAATCAGGGCTGTATGCAAAAATGTATTTGATTCTGTTTGAATTTGCGGCTCTTATCGTTTGCCATAGAAAATACCCTTAAAAACATAAAACGTTGCTGGTAAACTACCCCTTTCCCTTAACCGATCTTCACCAAAAACAAAAGGTCTTGAGAACTCTACAATTCAGGGCAGTATGCAAAACATTATTTGATTATGTTTGAATTTGCGGCTGTTATCGTTTGCCATAGGAAATACCCTTGTTAAAACATAAAACGTTACAGGTAAACTACCCCTTTCCCTTAACCGATCTTCACCAAAATCAACAGATCTTGAGAACTCTACAATTCAGGGCTGCATGCGAAACATTATTTGATTCTGTTTGAATTTGCGGCTGTTATCGTTTGCCAAACAAACAAAATTACCCTTGCTAAAAAAAAACCGTTGCAGGTAAACTACCCCTTTCCCTCAACCGATCTTCACCAAAAACAATAGGTCGCGAGTACTCTGCAAATCAGAGCTGCATGCAAAAAATTATTTGATTCTATTTGAATTTGCGGCAGTTATCGTTTGCCATAGAAAAAAAATCTACAGACACACAGACAGAAAGACACACAGACAGACAGACAGACAGACACACACACAGACACTTTTCGGAAAACGACTTTTTTTCATGTTTTGAGTGTAGTAGAATCAGAATCTGCAATAATCTCGAACACGATTTTTTTTGCCATCACCATACTTGCATTCCTTAAGGAATATGGAAATAAAATTAACCTTGATAAAAAAACGTTGCAGGTAAACTACCCCTTTCCCTTAACTGATCTTCACAAAAAACAAAAGGTCTTGAGTTCTTTACAAATCAAGGCTGTATGCAAATAATTATTAGATTCTGTTTGAATTTGCGGCTGTTATCGTTTTCTATATAAAATACCCTTTTAAAACATAAAACGTTGGAGGTAAACTACCCCTTTACCTTAACCGATCTTCACCAAAAACAATAGGTCTTAATAACTCTATAATTAAGGGCTGTATGCGAAACATTATGTGATTCTGTTTGAATTTGCGGCTGTTATCGTTTGCAATAGACAAAAATTAACCTTGATAAAAAAAACGTTGCTGGTAAACTACCCCTTTCCCTTAACCGATCTTCACCAAAAACAAAAGATCTTGAGTTCTTTACAAATCAGGACTGTATGCAAATAATTATTTGATTTTGTTTGAATTTGCGGCTGTTATCGTTTTCCATATAAAATACCCTTTTAAAATATAAAACGTTGGGGGTAAACTACCCCTTTCCCTTAACCGATCTTCACCAAAAACAATAGGTCTTGAGAACTCTACAATAAAGGGCTGTATGCAAAACATTATTTGATTCTCTTTGAATTTGCGGCTGTTATCGTTTGCCATAGATAAAAATTACACTTGATAAAAAAAACGTTGCAGGTAAACTACCCCTTGTCCTTAATCAATCTTCACCAAAAACAAAAGATCCTGAGAACTCTTCAATTCAGGGCTGTATGCAAAAAATTATTTGATTCTGTTTGAATTTGCGGCTGTTATCGTTCGTCAAAGAAAAAATTACCCTTGTTAAAACATAAAACGTTGCCGGTAAACTACCCCTTTTCCTTAAACGATCTCCACCAAAAACAACAGGTCTTGAGAACTCTATAATTCAGGGCTGTATGCGAAAAATTATTTGATTCTGTTTCAATTTTCGGCTGTTATCGTTTGCCATAAAAAAAAATTACCCTTGATAAAAAAAACGTTGCTGGTAAACTACCCCTTTCCCTTAACCGATCTTCACCAAAAACAAAAAGTCTTGATAACTCTACAATTCATGGCAGTATGCGATACCATTATTTGATTCTGTTTGAATGTGCGGCAGTTATCGTTCGTCATAGAAAAATTACCCTTGTTAAAACATAAAATGTGGCAGGTAAACTACCCCTTTCTCTTAACCGATCTTCACCAAAAACAACAGGTCTTTAGAACTCTATAATTCATAGCTGTATGCGAAACATTATTTGATTCTGTTTGAATTTGCGGCTGTTATCGTTTGCCATATACAATTACTCTTGATAAAAAAATGTTACGGGTAAACTACCTCTTTCCCTTAACCGATCTTCACCAAAAACAATAGGTCTTGAGTACTCTACAAATCAGGGCTGAATGCAAACAATTATTTGATTCTGTTTGAATTTGCGGCTGTTATCGTTTGCCATAATAAATACTCTTGTTAAAACATAAAACGTTGCCGTTAAACTACCCCTTTCCCTTAACCGATCTTCACCAAAAACATCAGGTCTTTAGAACACTATTATTCAGCGCTGCATGCAAAAAATTATTTAATTCTGTTTGAATTGGCGGCTCTTATCGTTTGCCATAGACAAAAATTAACCTTGATAAAAAAAATGTTGCTGGTAAACTACCCCTTTCCCTTAACCGATCTTCACCAAAAACAAAAGGTCTTGAGTTCTTTACAAATCAGAGCTGTATGCAAACAATCATTTGATTCTGTTTGAATTTACGGCTGTTATCTTTTGCCATAAAAAATACCCTTGTTAAAACATAAAATGTTGCAGGTAAACTACCCCTTTCCCATAACTGATCTTCACCAAAAACAATAGACCTTGAGAACTCTACTATTCAGGGCTGTATGCAAAAAATTATTTTATTCTGTTTGAATTTGCGGCTGTTATCGTTTGCCATAGGCAAAAATTACCCTTGATTAAATAAATCCGTTCCCGGTAAACTACCCCTTTCCCTTAACCGATCTTCACCAAAAACAATAGGTCTTGAGTACTCTACAAATCAGGGCTGTGTGCAAAAAATTATTTGATTCTGTTTGAATTTGCGACTGTTATCGTTTTCCATAGAAAAAAATCTACAGACACACACACACTTTTCGGAAAACGACTTTTTTTCATGTTTTGAGTGTAGTACAATCAGAATCTGCAATATTCCCGAACACGATTTTTTTTGCCCTCACCATACTTCCATTTCCTTAAGAACATGGAAGTAAAATATCGGTATGGAGAACCATACATGACTTCCATATTCTAAGATTTATAATCTGAAATATGCTTGCCTGCCAAGCACGATATATTTTCTAATATATACATAATTAACATTAAAATGAAAAAATTATAATTTTATTGCCTGGCAACAAAATTATTTTATTTTCAACAATTACCATTGTTTCAAAAAGTTTAAATGAATTTTCAAGTACTTTACTCTTGTTAAAACGTAAAAGGTTGCAGGTAAACTACCCCTTCCCCTTAACCGATCTTCACCAAAATCTAATGGCCTTGAGTCCTCTACAATTCACTGATGTATGCAGAAAATTATTTCATTCTGTTTGAATTTGCGGCTGTTATCGTTTGCCATAGAAAATAACCTTGTTAAAAAAAGTTGTAGGTAAACTACCCCTTTCCCTTAACCGATCTTCACCAAAAACAATAGGTCTTGAGAACTCTACAATTTAGGGCTGTATGCAAATAATCTTTTGATTCTGTTTGAATTTGCGGCTGTTATCGTTTGCCATAAGAAATACCCTTGTTAAAACATAAAACGTTACAGGTAAACTACCCCTTTCCCTTAACCGATCTTCATCAAGAACAATAGGTCTTGAGAACTCTACAATTCAGGGCTGTATGCGAAACATTATTTGATTCTGTTTGAATTTGCGGCTGTTATCGTTTGCCAAAAAAAAATTTCCCTTGATAAAAAAAAACCGTTGCCGGTAAACTACCCCTTTTCCTCAACCGATCTTCACCAAAAACAATAGGTCGTGAGTACTCTACAAATCAGGGCTGTATGCAAAAAATTATTTGATTCTGTTTGAATTTGCGGCAGTTATCGTTTGCCATAGAAAAAAATCTACAGACACGCACACAGACACTTTTCGGAAAACGACTTTTTTTCATGTTTTGAGTGTAGTAGAATCAGAATCTGCAATAATCTCGAACACGATTTTTTTTGCCATCACCATACTTCCATTCCTTAAGGAATATGGAAGTAAAAAAGAAGTTGGAGGTTAAATGGATGAGAAAGTAAGAAAATTCTCGCATGCTATTAGAATGTACTGAAATAAGTAGTAAAAAATATGATTTTTAATTTTTTGAATTACTGAAAATCACAGTTTTCAGCACTTAGGCCTACCTTCCTTTTCCTACGGATGAATTAAAAATATGGCTTTAAACTTTTTATTGTGTTCAGCGTATAATACTCTATCGCTGAAAATGTAAATATCGACAATACTGTATCACACTAAATACCATTGTTAGTTGAAGAATCAAATCAATATAAGAGTTTGGTGAAAATTAAGCGCAATTATAAATTTTATCGCAATATTTTTTCCCAAGAATAAATAATTGTATGCTCTGTCAGACAGAATAAACAGAACTTTAAAAGAGGAGTACAGAATGACATCCAAGGAAAATACCAAATCCTTATACTGTATTCCCATTTTTATAAAATTTTATTATCACATTCCCTAAGACATTGCCACATAAAGCGATTATACTGTCAGCACCTAGGTATGTTGAACAATGAATAATCACGATGTTAGAATATAAAACGACTATTAGTATGGTAGACTCTTCTAGAATATTATCCTCAGCTAAGACTTTAACTGAAGAGTTTCCATGCAATAAGGGCCTCTAGGAGGTTAGGCCCTTTTGGGTTTAACGGTTTATTCAATTTTCCATTTCTTAGTTAGTATGCCTACGAAGTTTGACGTGAATATTCCATCACTAGAGTTCAGGACAGGGCCAATGGGATTGGCTTCATGGACTTTTTGTATGCTGCATGACCCCTGAGGCAAAATCCTTTACTTTCAAAATTTAGTCATATATCAGATCAGTACATGCAACTTCCGAAGCAGTTTTGGCATCTACTGCATAAAAGGGTTCTTCTTATCTTATCATCCTTTCTAATATGCAAAGAAACAATGCCTTTCTGATATACTACCATTTATGAATATGTGCAATTATGGGCATTAAACCCACAAAAGGAAAAGATATTCGAACTTTGTTGAACTTCCTAGACGAGTCCTCTTAGAAATGGTATGAACATGTTCTTACAAAGGACATATGAGCATGTTCCACAGTCAACAAAATATTAATTCAGAAGATGATGAGAGAACTGAAAACAGTATTAAGATGTATAAAATGAAATGGAAGTACAGGCAAAGACTTTGTGTGGAAACTTTTTTTTATTCTAAAAGTTATTACTTCCATATTCCTTAAGGAATGGAAGTATGGTGATGGCAAAAAAAATCGTGTTCGAGATTATTGCAGATTCTGATTGTACTACACTCAAAACATGAAAAAAAGTCGTTTTCCGAAAAGTGTCTGTGTGTCTGTCTGTCTGTCTATCTGTCTGTCTGTCTATGTGTCTATCTGTCTGTAGATTTTTTTTCTATGGCAAACGATAACTGCCGCAAATTCAAACAAAATCAAATAATTTTTTGCACACAGCCCTGATTTGTAGAGGACTCGCGACCTATTGTTTTTGGTGAAGATCGGTTGAGGGAAAGGGGTAGTTTACCTGTAACGGTTTTTTTTATCAAGGGAAATTTTTTTTTTTTGGCAAACGATAACAGCCGCAAATTCAAACAGAATCTAATAATGTTTCGCATACAGCCCTGAATTGTAGAGTTCTCAAGACCTATTGTTTTTGGTGAAGATCGGTTAAGGGAAAGGGGTAGTTTACCTGTAACGTTTTGTTTTAACAAGGGTATTTCCTATGGCAAACGATAACAGCCGCAAATTCAAACAGAATCAAAAGATTATTTGCATACAGCCCTAAATTGTAGAGTTCTCAAGACCTGTTGTTTTTGGTGAAGATCGGTTAAGGGAAAGGGGTAGTTTACCTACAACGTTTTTTTAACAAGGGTATTTTCTATGGCAAACGATAACAGCCGCAAATTCAAACAGAATCAAATAATTTTCTGCATACAGCCCTGATTTGTAGAGTACTCAAGACCTATTGTTTTTGGTGAAGATCAGTTGAGGGGAAGGGGTAGTTTACCTGCAACGTTTTTTATCAAGCGTATTTTCTATGGCAAACGACAACTGCCGCAAATTCAAACAGAATCAAATAATTTTTTGCATACTGCCCTGATTTGTAGAGTACTCGCGACCTATTGTTTTTGGTAAAGATCGGTTGATGGAAAGGGGTAGTTTACCTGCAACGTTTTTTTAACAAGGGTATTTTCTATGGCAAACGATAACAGCGGCAAATTCAAACAGAATCAAAAGATTATTTGCATACAGCCCTAAATTGTAGAGTTCTCAAGACCTATTTTTTTTGGTGAAGATCGGTTGAGGGAAAGGGGTAGTTTACCTGCAACGTTTTTTTAACAAGGGTATTTTCTATGGCAAACGATAACAGCCGCAAATTCAAACAGAATCAAATAATGTTTTGCATACATCCCTGATTTGTAGAGTACTCAATACCTATTGTTTTTGGTGAAGATCGGTTAAGGGGAAGGGGTAGTTTACCTGCAACGTTTTTTTATCAAGCGTATTTTCTATGGCAAACGATAACAGCCGCAAATTCAAACAGAATCAAATAATTTTTTGCATACACCCCTGAATTGTAGAGGTCTCAATGACGTTCGATTTTGGTGAAGATCGGTTAAGGGGAAGAGGTAGTTTACCTGCAACCTTTTACGTTTTAACAAGAGTAAAGTACTTGAAAATTTATTTAAACTTTTTGAAACAATGGTAATTGTTAAAAATAAAATAATTTTGTTGCCAGGCAATAAAATTATAATTTTTTCATTTTAATGTAATATAATATTTTTCATTTAATACAGCAATAAAAAGGCAGGTAAGACACAGCCTGGCTGTTTGGGTGAAAATGATTTTAAATATAAATCTTAGAATATGGAAGTCATGTATGGTTCTCCATACCGATATTTTTTGTAAGTTAAATCAATATTTTTTGTTCTCATACCACTTTTTCTTACGTTTAGTTAACCTTTTTGTAAAGCCATGAAAGTAATTTAAAAGAATAAAAGAGTAACAAAATTTTTAAATAATTAAATGCAAAAAGGGCTTATGGAACTCTTTTTTAAAATTTTGTTTTGCCCAATTTCAATTACATACTTGATCTAACCTAAATGTAACGCAATATATAACATTTAAAATAACGCGCTCACTGATTAGAAATGCTGTTCAACATGTCATAATATTTCTATACTAGTTTAAAAATTCTGAGACTCATTATCTCAAAACGGCATTTTGTCAGCCAGCCCTTATTGTATGCAACTCCTCAATTCGACTTTACTCATTTCTGGAAGATATTCTCCTATTCATTTTCTTCACGGCGGCTTGAGTTTACAATTTTCATGCAAAAAATTCCTTACATTGTGCATAAAATATGAAAACATGAAGGGCTAATGTCAAAAACGGATTGCAGAAATGTGTAAAATTTCAACATAAGCAGCTTGTGGTGCCACTGGATACTGGATTGTAACTACGAACTTCACAACTTGTATAAACATCCATTATAAAATTTGGTGTGACGTCTTTATGTGTGTGGTTTTGTTCATACCTATGCCATTTCTGCCATTACTTACGTAAATTTTCATAATTATATAATTCAATCATACATTGAGACAGATATGAGGTTAAAAAAACGTCAAAACATAATCAACATAAGACAATTGATGAAAGACATAACGGAAGCACATAGCAGTCAGCCGTTCAAGCCTTCGTAAATACTTCTAAAAAACATAAATGTTATTTTATACGTGTACTAGCTGTTACCCGCGGCTTTGCAAGCGAATATTTGACTTTTAAAAAGTATTTTAATATAATTTTTATTGTCTATGTTTATATGGCGTTCAGTCAGCTCGTATAACAATTTTGTACTCATTTGTCAAATTCTCTCCAAAGCTGTTTTCAACACTTGTACTATTTTAACTTGTACTATTTTAACTTGTACTAAATTATTATGTTAGTGCAACAGACTTTGGAGATTTAAAAGTACCCGTTTATAAAACCTTTGGAGATATTTATAAAGTAGGCCTACCTGTTAAATCAAAAACGCTAAATTCTTTATTTTAAGTGTTACTGTGTTAGAAGGATTGTATAACACATTAAACGTTATGTTTTCTTTAACCGTGGCTTTTATTTATTTCAGCAGTAAACTAAAAACCAAAAACCGTTGTCACCTAACCTCACAAATAAAAAGAACACGTATTTTCGCTTTGCATTAAGTAATAGGACAATTTACAATTAGTACACTTCTTCTTTTCCACATCGTAATATATCGATACAATCGCATATTATATAAAACATCGAAAATGTCCTGCAGGAATGGATAAATGTACAGTTCCGATGCCGCTAAATAGCTTTTGTTTATTTACTTGTTACTATGGTAATTAATTCTGGTCTCCATAGTGTTGTTGACATCTTTAATAGTAGTGTTTAATATATTTCATTATTTATTCATTGCATCATCAGAAATACGTATAAACATAAATTTTATAATCGTTTAAGACAATTACAAAATATATAGACGTATCTGTATACAGAATTACAAAATACGTATATCGATACAATCGCATATTAAAAACATTAAAAACTGCAGGAACGGATAAAGGTACAGTCCGATGCTGCTAAATAACATGTGTTTATTTACTTGTTACTATGGTAATTAATTCTGGTCTCCATGGTGTTGATGACGTCTTTATACGCGTCAACGAAAAGGCATAATTAAAAGGGCCTAAATCGTGCGAACGGGGCAAAATATCAAATTCCAAGTTAGACAGTGTTTTTCGCTTTATGTCAAAGGTTACCTGTGCAAAATTTTGTGGCAATCGGTGTAACGGTGTGGATTTTCAGTACACACATGTCCTCAGACTTTGAGTTTTATATACACAGATTTGTTGTGACAAGCTGACGGTGGCATGCGTGATGCGTGACGCTAGGAACACATCGTCTTGAAGCCTGGTTTATGACTAAAATGATGAAACAAGCAAAAGATTTTGTAAAGGAGAAACAGTTTCGTTAATACTGACATAATAATAATTAAAAACATGAGAACACCGTGAAGGGTAAGTATTTCTATACCTAAGGAGGTCAGTGGCAGAACGTTCCAAACACGTCAGGTTATTTGTAACCATTTTTGAGCAGAGGGTTGGTCATTGACACCTAGTTGTAAATTTTGTTACCACAAACCAGACGCTGTAGGAACATCAAAAGCGCCGACTTGCTAATTTGTAGTAATCTGTGAAGGACCTGTGAGACCTAAACGTCAACTAACTGAAAAAGTGCAATAAACCTGTAACATGTAACGGTAACTTGAGAACCGTTTTTAATTCTTGCCTCTTTATGTTAGACCACGTACGAACAGATCCCAGTCGACTCCCCTTGCATGCACGTGCTCACAGATCGCACAAAAATTGGTCTATACAATACAAAATTTTAAGTCAAACACAAGTATATGCCGTAAGCCTGAGAAAAAAAAAAAAAAAAAAGTCTCATGGTTTCATGCTTTCTGCCCAAGCGCGTCAGCTAAGTACTGGTTATACAGTTATGAAGAGTATATGTTTTTATATCTATTTCATTTCCAATAATACTCTATATAATTTCTTACAATCTGAAAACGAGTGTATATTGTGTTGGCTACGAGATTATTAGTTTCAGTTATTAACAATCGCTTATGTCTTCAGTTATGAATAGAATAATCTTAAACCTGATTCGTTTTCGTAAATGAAGAACATGATATAACAGCATGCAGTACTGTCATGTAAATTATGTGAAGATTATGATGATTTTTATCTTCAATTCAAGCTGACGAGATATTCTTCGACACGATAAGAATCTTCTTTTTTACGACAGCTGGATAGTAGATCTATCACAATTCATGCAAATATCATGAATAATTTACACATTACAGACCAAAGACCAAGGTATCTTTGATTTGGGAACAAATATCAGGGTTATTACAGTAAGAATGACAACCTCGTTTTGTGAAGCACTCTTTGCTTATGCCAGCCTATGCCGCTACGACGTAGAGTAGGTTTATTTGAAGACCAATTTTTGCGTGTGTAAAAAACTTTTATCACAAAAGTGTTCTGTTCAAACACTGCAGAATTTCTGTATTGATAGTATGTGGTTGTCCCTTTTTCTGGTTTGAGATGAACACAAATTTTGAAAAATTATTTTGAAAAATTCCTTACAAAAAAGCGTAAGTAATGTAATGTGACACACGCAACTTTTCTTTACTAAATTTACAATACAATTCAAATTTTGTGGTACTAATAATATAAGTTTTTCTTCTTCTGTTTGTAAATTTTTCACAAATTTCTTGAAAGTGCAGATACAATCAATTTCCCCGAGTAGTGTACTTTAAACGATTTAACCAACGAACCGTTAGTTGAGCTCTCTGACTATCTTTTTTTACAGACACTACTCTCAATGGTTCTTCTTAATACAGGCATGGTATTTAAGCATTAGACAGTTAATCAGAAACTATTCTCAGTTGATATGTAGGCCTATGTATTCCAACTTTGTTTAGGCGAGCAGACATATAAATTATGTAGGAGCATAACATATGTTAAAGATATAAAAGAGGACAATGTCTGATAGGAACTGATAACTCGTGAATGGTCGAAGACGTATAGCATTAGCAAACAATGTGCTTATGACGATTCGTGAGCATTCGTAAAGAATACTACTGAATTATCTATTTATGTAGCATTTATCCTCATAACACTCATGTACGAAGGGTAGCAGTTATGAATTGCAATTATTCTTACAAACTGGTCTCCTTCACCTCCTCCTCCTCATTCTTCGTCTGGCTCTATATCCATCTACGAGATTTGGGCTCCTCAACAATCTTTCACCATTCCCTTCTGTTCTCAGCAACAATCTTCCATCCTCTGACCCCCATGGTTCGCAGGTCCTCCTCAACACACTCCATCCACCTCAAAGGGATTCCATTCTGTGATAGCTCTCGTATTTCTGGTCTTCTCCACTCTATAAATATGTCCTAGACATCAAGTGACTTAAAACTTTACTATATTTTCGCTATTTATTAATGTATCAAGTTCAAGATTCAAGCGGATCCGCCAAGTGGGCTTGTTACACTACTGGCCCAAAAATTGTCCTAAGTATTTTTCTCTCAAATCGTTTAAGACCTTCTTCATCTTTCTTCCGCATGGTCCATGTCTCACAGCCGTAAGTCAACACTGGTCTTATAAGGCTTTTATAAATTTTCAGTTTAGATTTACGACTTAGGATCTTAGAACACAATAATTTCGTGTTTGCAAAATACGCTCTGTTACCCTTTGCTGTCCTTGATTTGATTTCCCCGCTGTTCAAATTGTCCTCATTTAGCAGTGATCCCAGGTAGGTAAAATTATCTACTTGCTCATAGCTATAGCCTCCAACATCCGGTGTATTTCTTTCATTACGTTTCTTATAAACTGTTAATAGACCGGAATTCACATCAGGGAATTCACCTGTCCTAGTATCATAACATCAATCTAAAGTAGGCCCTATATGTAAACTCTCTTTTATAACTATTGAGTAAACGTAGTTATATCATTTACTTCATTAAACGTAGATCTAAGCATATATCCTTAACGGTCGCTGCATGGATATTATTCGTACGGTTTTGATCAATAATCAAAAGTTGCGTATAAGCGGATAATACACGGTATATATTTAATCATAATCACGTCTTGTTCGGGGCTAAATCGATAAAGTGCGAAAAATTTGGCAACATGAAAAACATTTTGTATTCAAATGCTAAAAGTTATACAGAAGAAAACGCCATAAGGTTGAGGGGTTTCTACATACGTGGGCCCCTACATACAAGGGGTCAATGTCCCAAACATGTTCTGTTTGTCTCCACTGCTCACAGGGTTGGTTCGTTGCCCTTTCCCTTTAAGGTTTATTAACATAATCCAAAATGGTTTGGAACATCAAAAGAACCGACCTGCCAATTTGTTCGAACCTGTAAAGGAGTCGTGGAACCAAAAATGATTGTATAACGTAATAAATTTTGTAAACTGGTAAGCGAACAATAAATATGTACAGCATAATAGTCACTAAGAGTAAACGATTTTAACCTGCCATCCTTTGTTAAACCACATAAGGCCATTCTGTTCACATGTCGGCTCTTCTTCATATACTCATTGCACGAATGTCTAAATATAAATAGACCTACTCTGAAATGTAAACCTCAACCTTGAGTAAGAGTCGTAAAGCTGAGAATTATTAAAATGATATACTTGTTTTTGTAACTTAATGTTGTAGTACGACATAGATCAAGATGTTGTATATCGACGTAGATCAAGTGTTCCCAAGTGTTTTGACTACACGACTGTGTAGATCTAATTTATTTTCTTTTATTTTTAATTTACTGTCGATAATTACATTTCACGTGGAAGTGATTTCTTGAAGATAATTGTAGATTCTATTAGGCAATTGTAGACTATTAGCTTTAGTCAAGTACCAGTAGTTCGAGTCTGTGACTGTAGTCATACTTATCTTGAGTGTTATCTAGAAACAGCACTTCGTACTAATTACGTTATAAGAGAGAACACACGCCGTTCCGTGGGTTACAGCAAATTTTATTTTACTCTCTTCACCTAATGTATTACAGTCCCCTTCACTAGTAATTTTCCAGTACCATTGGTTACAATCCACGTTAACAGCGTCGATTGTCGATGGTACAAGAACGATAGTTTAGAGGTTATCTAAACTACGGTGTTATTAATGAAGATAATAAGTAAAATATATACAGCCATAGAATTTTATACCAATCTGCAGTGGTTAGAGTAGATAAAGAGAAAACTGAAGCGATACAGATTCTGCGTGGAGTAAGACAACGATGTATACTATCTCCTCTTTTATTCAACATCTATTCGGAAGGTATTCTTAGAGTAGGTTTAGATCTATGTGATGTGGGAATCTCTCTGAACGTTGAAAGAATAAATAACATACTTATGCGGATGATACCGTCATATTTGCAGATAGCTTAGAGGGGCTGCAAGAACTAATGAATAGAGTGACAGAACCAGCCGTCGATGTGGTCTAGACATAAGTGTTAATAGAACGAAGCTAATGATTGTATCTAAGAACAAGTTCACAAACTGCACCCTTAATATAAACCAAAGGCCAGTTGAACGTATAAGCCAATTTACATATCCTTGGTACTATAGTCAATGAACAATGGGACCACTCTCAAGAAATAAAGACCACTAGAATGAGCACTAGAATAATCGTGATTATTCAAAAGTCACGAATTAACAATAAACACAAAGATGAGACTTCTAAGCTTCCACGTATTCTCGGTCCTCTTCCACGGTGTAGAATCTTGGACTTTGACTGAGGCCACAACTAAGAAATTGCAATCTTTCGAAATGTGGCTCTACCGTAGAATACTGAGCATTTCATGGACTATAACTAATGTTGAAGTTCTTAGAAAGATGAAGAAAGATAAGGAAGCTATTAACACAGTAAAGATAAGAAAGCTTCGGTATCTGGGACATCTCATGAGAAATGAACAGAGATTTTACTTATTGCAGCCCATACTACAGAGAAAAGTACTTGGAAAGAGAGGAGTTGGGCGACCGGGAATATCATGGCTGAGAAATTTAAGGACCTGTTTTGGCATGAATACAACTGACTTATTCCGTACAGCAGTGCAGAAAGTTAAAATACCCTGTATGATATCCAACATCCGAAACGGATAGGAACTATCAGAAGAAGATAGATTTTTATCATAATTTGACATAGATTTTTGCAATGCGACATTTAATAAAGAATACAGTGCTCATGAAAACCACATGTGGGCATGAATATTATACAGTGATTTTCTGGTAAGCACGTGCACGTGAAATATGTTTTCGTAAACTTCTATTAAGTTTGTAGTAGTACGTTTGTAAATATTTGGCAGATTAGTGAGTAAGTAGCGGCGGTGTCACGATTTAGGATTATCGTAGTAAGGTCAACAACTTCAGTTTTCCGAGACATCCTTGTGTCGTTAAGCAATAGGTTTACGTTTTGTCTGCCTATACCCTTCGTTTTTAAAAAATGATCATTTTATGTGAACAATTCGTTCACTAGAATGAAAAGTTTTGTATTAAAACCTAGAAATATTTCCTTTTTGCAGTTATTTGGTTATGTCATATCCTTTCCTACTACTAGACTTACCGAAAATTACTTTTAAAAATATTACGAATGTAAAAATAATTTATATCAAAAGTTGTTTGATACGACTATTCGCACAATATTTCACTGACTGATATTAGATAAAATTCAGATACTGGTGCAGTATTAAAAAGTTTTTTCAACCGCCTATAAATTTTAAACACACTTCTTCACGTTCAGTTAAAATCCAGTACTAAACGTTATTTTCTTAAATAATTAACTTCAATATTAAAAAAAAAGCTATGCATTCTTTTCTGTCAGTGCTGCAAACTGTTTCAGAGGAGCCTTCTTGTGGGAGGTCTTGAATTTGCGGTGTGCATTGTGACGATTTCATTAATAAAAATATGTTAATTAATTAAGTTGATAATATATAGGCGGAGAAATTTTAAATTCTTAATAAAATCTCACATTGTAAACTAAATCTTATGGCAATCATTTAATAATAATAATATTTAATATAAGTCTAATAATAAAATTAAAAGGGAATGGAATTGTACAGAAAGGGTAAAGCTTATTAATTTATTCCTGCATAAACAAGAACTGACCAGAATTAACTTGTTTTCTGACCCCTAAATAAACTAAGTATTATTGTAAATTTGTTATTATTTAAATAATTAATTAAGACCATTGTTACGTACTTTGATAACTTCTGCAACTAAGAATATCATGATTTAATTATTTAATCAACCGTAGTCCTTTAATTAAAATTAGAAAAACGGAACTACTTTTATGTTGCCTAGTAATTGTCTTGAGATTACTACGCTCCCCTTAACTATTTTCTGCCACTTGTAATGGAGCGCTCACGCCGTAAGCAGCGTAAAGCGTTGTTAAGCTACGTGTATATATAAAAATGTGAAAGGGTTGATACAATGACTATTTAAATAAGTAATTTGTGTGGTGATGACATCTCTCTATATTATAAACTAACGGACTATGTAAATAATACAGTATTACAACCTAGAAGGTGATAGTCAACTAATCTATCATCATGTGAAGTGTATAACAGTGAAACAAACTTTCTATCTATGTATTCTAACTACAAGAATTACTAAGAATAACTACAGTCGCCGGAGATGAATGTACCACACCAGGAAAGATTTCACATACTTCTAGAACTTCACCATCACAGTATGATAAGGTAACGACTGAACTTCAAGAAACATCAGGAGGACCGAAGGACTAATTCTGCAGCAACTTCAGGAAACACACAGGTGACATGGAGGCTTGTCTTCCATGGTTAAGAGTTACAAAATTATAAACCCAAAAAGACAATTTAAATTATCATATTAAAGACTTGAAAACTTATGTTTAAATGTAATAACATTAAAGACTTTAGAAACCTGACATTTTAAGGTAACATGTAGTATAAAATCTAATAACGCTAGTTATAGCAAAAAGGTAAAGTTTAAACTAAAAGTTTTGTCGTTTTAGAAGATTAGTAAAAAACAAAAAACCATTCTTCAAATGGTTAGAGTTTCAATATTGTACATGGCAAGGTGACCATAATTCATTTAATATATTTAATCCCGGATCCGTGGAATTAATCTATAAGATGTACATCATATTTTGAGGCCCCTTTGTAAAGTAGTAATTTATATATTTAATCATATAGTAAACTATATTGTTTGAGAACTTTCAATAGAGAACATAATCACCAAATGTAATAAAGAGATGTCATCTAACTACCGAGTAAAATGAGTGCATAAATCAACAGTCTCCCCTTCCTAATATCCTGCTATATAAATTGTTTATTTGTTGTGATTATTTTCAGTGCTTCACAACGAAGGCAGCCGGTATAATTGGCACTTCCAATTATTACTGGTTCCCTAGGTTATAACTCAAGAGATGAGGTTATAATTTGCGCGACTCTGCTCTGCTGTTGTGCTGTTGTTTTTGCTATTCTGCTGCTATTTTGCGAATTTGCTAATTTTGCGTAAGAGAAAAGAAAGAAGTAATTGCGTCCCGATATCCCACGCACTAAAGCTGTTGATCTATACACTCATGTATTTCAATATGTGTCAGAGTTTGAAATAAGATAAAAAATAATAATTAATATTATAGTAATATAGTATAAATAACTTTATTAGTAAATATAATATGTGTAACGTAATATTAGCATATAATCCAATGTAAACAAACCATGTCGGTACTTGTTAAAAGTCCCATTCATAAACGTGCCACATTCTCGACAATCTCGGACGGGTAGTTTCCTGCTGCCGTTTGTTTAAAATTGTCATTGTTTAGTTGAGTTGAAAATAAGTCACCCTCCTTGTGTGGTCTATTGTTATAAGAAGCGTGTCTGTTCATGTGTTAGTAACCGAAGGGGGAATCTTTTGTCGTACGCATATTCATGCATGTGTGAAATTTCTCTCTCTCTCTCAAAGTAAAACGATAAAGGTTGTCATAACATTTTATGTGTTTATTTGTAAAAAAAAAAAGAAAAAGGAGTAAGAACACGATTGATTTATAGTTTTATATTTTTGTGTAAAAAAAAAAAAAAAAGGAAGCGTTGTATAACAATTAATGCAAATAGTAGAATAATTAGTTATAGCCGCTCACGTTACTAAAATGGCCGAATTTAATCCTGATCTGTTATTAAAAGATGAGCTATGCTACGAGGCACTTTTACGAGGTCTAAAACACGTAAATATAACCGTGTCGGAGTTACGAAAATCATTACGCCAAACCGGATCAGATACACCCTCGCAGTTAGATAGATTGCGTGAACTCGATTATGACGGCGAACGAGAAACCTGTTATGCGAAATATAGGGAATTGATAGTATTATCTCAAAACCTTGAGGACAAGAAATCACCTACGGAATTTTTGCGCGTTACGCAACGTATAGAACATTTAACCCGCCGGTTAAATAATTTATTAAGCTGGCCCGACGTCACCGTAACCCCCCCCCCGATGTGCAGAAATTTGCGGAGGAGGCATTAAGCCAATTACCCATAATTATCAACGACTTACGACGAAAATCAGACTCATCGAGAATGGAGGAAATTGAGCACTACTTACAAAAATTATATATCTCCCCAGTTCAATCCCCTACTTTAGAACACCCTCTCTCCACCTCGAACCCCGAATCACCCACCGTATCAAGATACCACTGAGTCATGAACAATTACCTAGTAGAGAATTAAATACCCACACTATGTCAGAACCCCCACCGCCAAATGTTCAGCATACTCGCACTAGTAAATATGCGATTACAAATCCTAATGCAAACACCAATCCTTCGAAAAGTATACCTAACGTATATTTTAATGTAGACCTCTACGGAAAGATTTCCCACCCAGTAGAGAAAATAATTAATGATATTCCTTACACCGATGGCTTAAGCATTACGACTCTATTGACTTTTATCAGATATCTACTGCAAATAAAAGATCTACAACAATTGAGCGATTGGCAAATACTGCAGGTCATCTTACCCAAATGTAAACCACCTTTACGAGATCGCGTGCTCGAATCATTAAACTCGAATCTTCCGGTAGAAGAACTTCATACAAATATAATCAAATATTTTATTCCCACTGGAATATATGAGGAGATAAAAAGGAATACCGTATTTCGAGTACAAAGAGCTCAAGAAAGACTGGCCCACTATATCGCAGACATTAGAGAATCTTCACGTCTACTGCAAGTCGACTGGACTGAAAAACAATTAGTCGATACTATATTGGTAGGCTTATCTCCTGAAGAACGCTCCCGTTTAGCTCTAATAAGTAGACCTCTTACTTTCGCTGACCTTGAACAATGTAGTGTGCACTCTTCAAATGTGTGGTATGCAGATCAGCATCGACATGCACCTGTATCCACAACACCACATAGAAAGGAAACGCAAGCCCTATCCTCAGATACAAGAAGTCTACGAGAACGACGCCCATTTCGGCGACCAACCTATGTTCATGGCCACGGTAAGTCCAAAGAGCCACCACCTAGACACGAAACCAGTGAGACCCCGCGTAAAGAATATATATGCTATAACTGCGGAAAACCTGGACACCTCAGTAGAAACTGTAAACGGAAACAGTATCACCAGAAAACTCATTATCCAAAAAACATGTAAGGCAGGGAGATCCGAAACCCTGTGTCTTCCGCAGCATCGTGAAAACAGGTAAACCCCTGAGAAACCACAAGTTTAAACAAAATACTAATAATAATAACAAAAGAAAATTAGACCCCTAGGTTAGGAAATTTATCGATAAATGTAACTCTATTAGTAAATGTGATTACAATAGGTGTGAATTACCGTATATACAAGTTGACATTGGTGTTACATCCACCCTCGGATTAATTGATTCCGGATCCACGCGAAGTTTAATTAGTCAAGAGCTAGCCGATCAATTATTTAAACACAATTTAGTTAAACGCAGTCAATCAGTAAATATTAGATGCGCTACAGCTAATAAGCAAAACTTAATGATAAAGCTTATCATCACTTTTAAAGTAAAAATTAAAAATCTAACGTGGTATTTTCCAATGTTGGTATGCGACGAATTAGGACCCGAATTAATATTGGGAGCTGATTTTATCAGTAAAACAGGAATAATTTTAGACATTCACGAGAAGATATTTTACTTTGGATTCGATCGTTCACGGAAATATAACTTGCATGATAATGCAAATAACAGAGAAAGCACTAGCACCACTTCTACACATATAAAGCATCACGAATCTGAATTAAGTCATCTGAAAAGTAAAGATAGACGGAACATACAGACTTTAATAAAACAATTCTCCAACGTCCTCACCCCAAAATTAGGACTGACGGATCTGATAGAGTACAAAATAAATTTGAGCGACAACAAAGTAATTCGTTTAGCCCCATACAAATTATCACCACCGAAAATGGAAGTGATGAGGAACCAAATTAATAAATTGTTAGAACAAGGAGTCATCGAACCCTCTACGTCATCTTATTCATCACCTGCGTTTTTAGTACCCAAAAGTAACGACAAACATAGATTAGTGGTGGACTACAGACAACTAAATAAACGGATAGAATTTGAATCTATACCCCTTCCCGACATCCACAGTGCATTTCATTATTTTACTAAAGCAAAAATCTTTACCATTATGGATTTAAATCAGGCATTTCATCAGATACCTCTTTCGGAAGAATCAAAACGTCTTACCGCCTTTGCCGTCCCTTTCAACCTGTACCAATTTACAAGGGTACCTTTTGGTATATCCCAAGGTAGTTCTGTATGTAGCAGATTATTAGAAAAATTATTTCATGACATAAAGTTTAAATATGTGTACCACTACCTAGATGACATTGTTATTTACAGCGAGTCAATTGAGCAACATCTTAATCATCTACGTGAAGTACTAACCCGATTGGAGAAAGGTGGATTAACCGTAAATCCCAGTAAAGTAAATTTTGCTGTGACACAATTCTCATTTTTAGGTCACATCGTAAAAGCAAACGGAAAGGTAAGCATAGACCCAGAGCGAACCCGTGCCATCAGAGAATTTTTACCGCCGCGGGATGCGAAAGGAATAGCCCGATTTTTAGGAATGATAAATTATTTCCATAAGTACATCCCACATCTAGCCGAAATTGCAGCACCGCTAAATACCTTAAGAAAGAAGGGAATTAAATTTGAATGGAATGAGCAACACCAAACCGCATTTGAGAAATTAAAAGAAAGCATAATATCACCCCCCGTATTACAATTAGCCGACTTTACAAAACCATTTGTAGTGCAGACTGACAGTTCTAGTGTCGCACTAGGTGCAGTAATATATCAGGAAGTAGATAACTCGAGGTTACCTATTAGTTACGCTTCTCGCACCCTGACTGAGCAAGAAAAGAAATACTCCGCATACGAATTAGAATGTTTAGCTATAGTTTTCGCTTTTGAGAAGTTCAAACCATTTTTAGAACATAAGGAGTTTTCATTAGAAACAGATAATCAAGCGTTATCTTGGCTACTAAATCACCCAAAACAATTAGGCCGTATCGGAAGATGGGTATTAAGATTAAATTGTTTTAAATTCAAAGTACAACATATTAGAGGCACCCAAAACGTAGTTGCCGATACACTGTCACGTATGTTCCAGCCTAGTAGTAATAATTACGAAAACAAGAGTAGAGAAACGCCGATTATTAATACTTTAATTACCGAATTTCCTCTTGCATTTACGGATTTAGCCCAGTATCAAATACAAGACCCACGTTTGAGTCCAATTATTGAACAACTTGAAAAAGGAAATAAATCAGAGAAATACATATTAAGTAGGAGAGTATTATGTTGTAAAATAGCGAACGGAAAATATCTACGAATAATTGCCCCTGATATTATTAAACCTATGCTGATGGAATATTATCACTCTTCCACCATTGGAGCACATATGGGAATAAATAAAACTATACACCGAATTCGTAAAGAATATCACTGGGAAAATATGAACAGCGAGATCGCCAATTTTGTAAAAAAGTGTAAGTTGTGTGCACTCAGCAAACCCGCTAGAAACAGCCAAATAAGTCAGTTAATCTCAGAGATTCCTGCTACTCCGTTCTCCAAAATTTATTTAGACTTTTCAGGACCCTATCCGCGTTCCAAATCAGGAAATACAATGTTACTAATTTGTGTAGACTCTTTTAGCAAATTCGTCTGGATGTACCCCATGCGGCGAGCCTTAGCTACAACCACAGTAAATATTTTACAGCATAGATTATTTAAAGAATTCGGTATTCCTGTCCATCTAGTGTCGGATAACGGACCACAGTTTAAGTCCAAGGAATTCAGGAACATGTGTTTCAAACTAGGTATAGAACATATTACCACTACAGAGTATCGTCCGCAAGGTAATATAGCTGAGAGGTATTTGCGAAACCTAAAATCTGCTTTAATTGCCTACCATGCTAACGACCATACTTCTTGGGACCAGAACCTATCCTGGATACAATTCGCTTTTAATTCAGCATATCATGAAGGACATAAGTCTACCCCATTCGAATTATTGTTCAAGTATAAACACAACCACCCATTATCCACTAAGTGGAAAATACATGAATTGTTACCACTTGAAATTAGGGATAAAAATATTAGGAAAATATGGAATGAAGCGCGCGCTAATTTACGAACAAACTTAGCGAAATCAAGGAAATATCACGAGCGAAATAAAAATAATGAAGTAAAGTACCAAATCGGTAACTTAGTTATGTGTAAAACACATCCTACGAGTAGTGCAATCGATAAGACCACTTCCAAGCTATCATACCGATGGTGCGGTCCTTATCAAATTCACAAATATTTAACTCCAGTAACCGTAGCACTGTATGAACCCTCTACTCAAAAATATGTACGAAGGACACATATTTCGCAGATAAAACATTATCACGAAGAAGGTAATGGTAGAGTGTAAGTTAAATAAATGTAAAGAAAAAAGAAAGGTATATGTTTTGTACTCACCTGCAAAGGAGTACTAGAGTAACATTTAGCTAGCTAATGGTATAGATAGGTACGAGGCCTGATCACCCTTGAATCCTATTCTTCGAAAGTAGAGCAAAGTAAGAAGTCAGCTGACAGCAAATATGAGAAATAATTAAGTAACAAATTACTTAATGAGTAATTCTATCACTAGAATAACTCCCAACTAAAGAAAAACCCGGTAGTAGTCATAAGTAGTAGTGTTAAGAAACTTTAGAATGTTAACTATATGTTTTATAATGTGTGAATTTTATGTACTATTAGAATTAGTCTGTAAAGTATGATATGTAGATAGTAAGAATGAACAATTCGAGACTGACGTGTGTAACTCATAATTACATACAGAGAGAAAAGGATGAGAGAAATTACACACGGAAATCCCTAAACATACTCTCGGTATATTCAAAAAAAATTATACCGGCGTCTCTGGCTTAAGCGGCGGAGTATGTGACGATTTCATTAATAAAAATATGTTAATTAATTAAGTTGATAATATATAGGCGGAGAAATTTTAAATTCTTAATAAAATCTCACATTGTAAACTAAATCTTATGGCAATCATTTAATAATAATAATATTTAATATAAGTCTAATAATAAAATTAAAAGGGAATGGAATTGTACAGAAAGGGTAAAGCTTATTAATTTATTCCTGCATAAACAAGAACTGACCAGAATTAACTTGTTTTCTGACCCCTAAATAAACTAAGTATTATTGTAAATTTGTTATTATTTAAATAATTAATTAAGACCATTGTTACGTACTTTGATAACTTCTGCAACTAAGAATATCATGATTTAATTATTTAATCAACCGTAGTCCTTTAATTAAAATTAGAAAAACGGAACTACTTTTATGTTGCCTAGTAATTGTCTTGAGATTACTACGCTCCCCTTAACTATTTTCTGCCACTTGTAATGGAGCGCTCACGCCGTAAGCAGCGTAAAGCGTTGTTAAGCTACGTGTATATATAAAAATGTGAAAGGGTTGATACAATGACTATTTAAATAAGTAATTTGTGTGGTGATGACATCTCTCTATATTATAAACTAACGGACTATGTAAATAATACAGTATTACAACCTAGAAGGTGATAGTCAACTAATCTATCATCATGTGAAGTGTATAACAGTGAAACAAACTTTCTATCTATGTATTCTAACTACAAGAATTACTAAGAATAACTACAGTCGCCGGAGATGAATGTACCACACCAGGAAAGATTTCACATACTTCTAGAACTTCACCATCACAGTATGATAAGGTAACGACTGAACTTCAAGAAACATCAGGAGGACCGAAGGACTAATTCTGCAGCAACTTCAGGAAACACACAGGTGACATGGAGGCTTGTCTTCCATGGTTAAGAGTTACAAAATTATAAACCCAAAAAGACAATTTAAATTATCATATTAAAGACTTGAAAACTTATGTTTAAATGTAATAACATTAAAGACTTTAGAAACCTGACATTTTAAGGTAACATGTAGTATAAAATCTAATAACGCTAGTTATAGCAAAAAGGTAAAGTTTAAACTAAAAGTTTTGTCGTTTTAGAAGATTAGTAAAAAACAAAAAACCATTCTTCAAATGGTTAGAGTTTCAATATTGTACATGGCAAGGTGACCATAATTCATTTAATATATTTAATCCCGGATCCGTGGAATTAATCTATAAGATGTACATCATATTTTGAGGCCCCTTTGTAAAGTAGTAATTTATATATTTAATCATATAGTAAACTATATTGTTTGAGAACTTTCAATAGAGAACATAATCACCAAATGTAATAAAGAGATGTCATCTAACTACCGAGTAAAATGAGTGCATAAATCAACAGTCTCCCCTTCCTAATATCCTGCTATATAAATTGTTTATTTGTTGTGATTATTTTCAGTGCTTCACAACGAAGGCAGCCGGTATAATTGGCACTTCCAATTATTACTGGTTCCCTAGGTTATAACTCAAGAGATGAGGTTATAGCATCGCCTTCTGGCAGAAAAGGTCAAAATTCGTTTGAAACTACGCACCGGCCTTACGACGAAAATCAGTGGCGCTCGAAGAAGAATATGAAACTTGAGATTTTCTATTTTCTATTCTCTGACAAGCTGACTGGGGTATATCAGGCAAATAGAAAAGAGTAGAATGACCCGAAAGAATGATAGGCGAAGTTTCTATGGTGCGAAAGGAAGAGAAAAATGAGAGAAGCAGTGGCTGCAGGATGTGATGGAACGGACGTCTTCAAGGATAATAAATAAATACTGATTTTAAAGAAATTATTATTTATTTGTTTAATAATCATTAACTTCAAATTTTTAAATTTTAAGTTCAGATTATTACTTACAATAATAAATAATAATTTTAAAAACTGTGAAAGAGTTTTAAAATTCTGAAAATAATAAGTTAAGTATTCGTTAAATTAAAGTTCTGAGTAAACAGTAATCCGAACACCAAACCCGTGAATATAGCTTTTATCAAAATTTCAATAACATTTTTGAAATTACCTCCCCCTCCCCATGCCCCATGGTCAAGTTCTGCACCTACCGACTTCAATACAGTTAATTACTATACTGAATATTGTTAACACTACTGTTACTCGAGGAAAGTAAACTGTCTGTTAGTGCTGTTCTGATATTACGCGTACTATGAGTATTCTATTCTGTATGAATTTTCTCTTTCTCTTTTTATGTCTTAGAGCTTCAAATTCCATTTTGTAAATATGTTCCTATTTCGTGCTAGGTGTCTCACGTTTCTCACAGTACGTTCCCTTTTCTTTCCAGTCACTTTGATATTTATTGCACGCACTGTATGAATGTATTAATTAATCAAAAACTTATAGGTGAATTGCAAAAAGAAATGATTTCTCAGCTCTGAGGTCGCCAAATCTGTAGATACTCTTCGTGACCTATTATGTCAATTTTGTCTTCGCGACCTATTATTCTGTTTTCTGCTATTATCAGTTAACTACATTTTGTTAATTTCCGTGTAAAGCTCACCTGTGTCACCAAGAATACTTTTACTACAAGTATCTGAAACTACGGTGTAGTTTTTGCTCCGCGCGAGATATTCGCATTTGTTGGAATAAGCTCATTCATGTAGTATTACCTTCTGTACCTGAACACGAAGTTAGATGGTCTCAACATTTAAGGGTGTCAACGGCAAGGGAGCCGAAACATGTATACAGACACGCACAATACAGGGTAGGTTAACGACACTCCTTACTCGGACTGACCAGGTTACCTGCTGAGGTCACTTACCTTTGGACATCGTTTTTTCTGCTGATTTATAAAAAAAATCATAAACATATAGCTTCCTATTAAACACATACAATGTCTACATGTAATACAGACACACACGTATCATCAGCAGCATCATCGCATAAAATTCTACCGTTTAATCACTCTTGTTAATCTTTACTTGTAAGTCTTCACTAATTACAAAATTAACACGTCAGTGCAGTATAAAAATCTTAAACTATAAACTCCGTGCAAGTATTTGCAGTGACTATAGTATGTTTTTTCGAGCCTTATAGGATAACATTCATTTGCGACATAAGCAACGATTCTTCTTATTACGTGTAAATTTATTTACTAATGTACGCGATCTGACACATATTTTTTAATTTGAAATAGACCGAAGACTTGAATAAAATAGTTGAAACAAACCACACAAGTCCAGAATATTTATATTTAAATGCAAACTTAATTTTATCAGCTCGCCTTTATTTATAATTTCTTAAGGATTAAACAGCTTTCCTAACAGATAGTTCCTCTAAACATGAGATGTAGTTTGTGGTACCATATAGAGATGGAAAGCTGTAACAGGAAAAATTAAGACTCGAGAAGTAACATAAGAAAAGATCAAAGAGTTAAATAAAGAAATGTGTTAGTCCTGTCGTTATAATATAGCGTTACAAAATTCATGAACAATATGATCATTGAAAGGATAGGTAGAACTATAGGCCAATATGAAACTGATTATAGCACAATGATATAAATATGGAAGGGCGATGCCTGAGAGCCGATGTAGGAGTATACGAGGAAACGGGAAAGGTATAGCTGAAGAGAAATGTAACAAAAAACCAAGGCATGATAATAAAGAAACTGATAGAATTCGACAAAATGTAGCAGTAGAAAATGACAGCATCGGAATGATCAAGGACATCGAATGTGTCTATGTAGTAAAGTGAATGATACTGACATCGTACAAAAAAGAAAAACGGCTTGTAAAAAGACACTGGGAATTTTAAGCGTGATACTATAGTGAAGTCCAAATGACTACAGCAGAATACAAAGATGACAATACATAACTTTAACAATAAGGCTCTTAGTTATCTATGAGTACTAGACCTTGTATGCTTATATGAGAGACTAAGAAAATGCTTCCCGTTTTCGCAAGGAAGGTCCTAGAGAGGTGTTTGAATCAGTTAATGAAAATGATGCGTGGTGGGTGCTCTTTCATCATGAACTGAAGACCCACAATTAAAACTGTTGTGTAAAGTAGTAGACTTAACTGAGAGGACAGAGCACATGTAAAGTGCGAAAGAAGATAGAATATCAAGGAGGGTGACGAAATACAATTTGTGGAAGAAGGAATAAGGGAAGACACAGACACGATGGGGGACATCGGAAAGGTTGCAAGAGATTTGCTGGGTGTCGCTTAATGGTAGTCACTGTCACATAGTCGAGAGTCCAGTAAAGGCATAGGAAGAAGAAGAAGGAGGAGAAGAAGAAGAAGAAGAAGAAGAAGAAGAAGAAGAAGAAGAAGAAGAAGAAGAAGAAGAAGAAGAAGAAGAAGAAGAAGAAGAATATATAGATGCAGACTACCGTGTAAGCACATAAACTCACGTGCCCAGTCTATATCTGGCATGGTATATATAACCGTTATGAGACAGCAGATGCAGCGGTAGATGTAGACGTAGATGGACTGTTCACCGCGTAATGTTAAAGCGTGAAGTGAGTTCATTTCCCATCATGAATTACTTTATCGACGTAGAATAATAAACGATTTTTTAATTATTGTAGTACGGACACCTGATCTACGCTAGCATCGCTTATATAGTGACGGTAATGTTTTCACACAATATCATTTCTAACTTGACTTGTACCGTAGGATATATTTGTGTCTTTGTAGAATACTATATGTGAAGTGAATACTACACGAAAATTATGTGTTTTGTACTTCCGATGTTCTACACTGTACATGGTGTTAATATCCTGTAATACACTACTTGATAGGCCTTTGCGAAAGAGTTAAATTGTTGATTTGCATGTTATGTTGGCCTATGAGCATGTAAGAAGTAAGGTTTACAAACTACTTTAATCACTGATAATATTAATATTTCTACTCAATAGACTATAACACTTACTCCAGTGTACCGACTCTTTATTGTACCTCAGGGCGCCAGTAATATTAAACACAAATTAAAATATATCAATCAACTTTTAATGATTCATTTGCATTTATATACTACAAATTTCTTTAACATGACTTGAATAGTTTTGCCTTACAATTTGAATATTTTTTCGTGGCAATGAGTTCTTTTTAGACAAATTGAGTCACTATATTTGATTACAAATATATATATTTATAAAACAATATTGAATCAAATGTTCATTTATTTGTTACTTGCATGGAGAATCTTTCCGATGTGCGTAGTCCTTAAGGTGTTGCATGCCGGTGAGTCGTCAGCAGCTGTTTGTTGCGTGTTAATCCTGGTTATGAATGCACTAATTCACTTTATCACAGATGTACACTACACTTGACATATTGGTGATACATACAATTATGCCGTATAATTATACACTCTGGTTTACAACGTATTCTTGAATTTACATTAAGTGCATCTAACAGTTCGCGTCGCGTGCGTCTCGATTATCTCATACCGTCGTGAATTTAACCCGAACTAATTCGCTTTCTTCAATGATTTCACCACAACATATCGTATTGATGAACATTTATATGTAGTATTTACTTCTCGTTGTTCGTTACTACTCCGAACATTCACTCATTAACTTATTACTGTATATTAAACTTTATAAATTTAGCGTTAGCAATTATCGCGTTCCCGTACTTCTGTTTACTGCTGCGAATTTACTTTATTCTTTAAATTACTAATAAAATATATATCTATATAATTAACGCAAAACAGCACACGCGAGTCTCTTCAGTGTAGTTTCGCCGATATAAAAGAAGACTGCCTGATTTCTCTCCAAATTCATATTTTTATACTAGGCTTTGAATTTCCCTTACTAAGTCTCGATAGAAAACAATCCCATAGGTTTAGACTAGCGCTAAATACAAAATCGCCCAATCTCCTTAGCGAAAACCTCCCGCGCAACACATGACGCTTCCTCTGATTTGCCGAACGTTTTTCGCGTCTCACGTGCTTAAAAACTAGCGTCACTATCTATCTTACTCTTGCATCGCTCTCTCGAACATAACGGTATCTATTGTTACTTGCACTTAAAGTTTACAACATTGGCAAACACCCCTAATATCCTAGTGAATAATACATTTTATAATAGTTATGTCCCAAAACGTGACAGCCTAATTTTACCTTCCTTATAGACGTCAGCCCCAAGGTCGGCGTTGTTAACCTACCGCTATACTCTACAGCTTTTTTTTACAAGTTAATTTCTTTCATGTAACGCCGCCTAACGGTACAGGAGTTTCACTACCTCCCCGCTTTCTAAAACATACACATTTCTTTGCGTTCAGCATAGTTTGATTTCGTAAAATTTGCGATTGCTCAATTTTTGCGTTACAGTCCCTTTTGTGTTTACGTGTTTAGATGCAAATAATGCGATGTACGCTCTACCCTTCCAACTCTAACTCCAAAGAGGAAAGCATATACTTCAAAATATCATGAGGATTCAGATTGTATTTGCAATCATACACCACCGCAACAGTGTGAAGATTTATAGTAATCCGTAAAACCAACTACTATGTTAGAGGAAAATTCCAAGAAATCACTCAAACTAAGCTAAACACATGTGAGGAAACCTTACCGCATAAAGTACTAACGCAGTTAAATTAACAACATTCGCCGTTCTGAAACTTCAGATCCTCTTCTAACCGTCTCGCGGACTATGTTGTACTTCTATTTATAAAGTGTCCTGAAACGAACTGGAAACACCTAATGGTAGTTCCCAACTTTAATGTAATTTGATCTAACTTTGAACATAAAATTGTACAAAGTTAACCAGTAAAAATTTCACGAAATCAGTACTGAACCTGGTGCAAGACGCTAAAGTTCAGCAAGTACTATTGCTTCCATGCGAGGTAATTTAATTGCTCCGACTAAAATTTACATCGATTTTACCGAGTTATGTTCCAGTCTGTTTTCAGTAACGTATGGTTTACGGTGATGTAATAGACCTACCGTAAATCCAAAATTATTCAACATTTTCTACGAATGTGTGTGTGTGTGTGTGTGTGTGTGTGTGTGTGTGTGTGTGTGTGTGTGTGTGTGTGTGTGTGTGTGTGTGTGTGTGTGTGTGTGTGTGTGTGTGTGTGTGTGTGTGTGTGTGTGTGTGTGTGTGTGTGTGTGTGTGTGTGTGTGTGTGTGTGTGTGTGTGTGTGTGTGTGTGTGTGTGTGTGTGTGTGTGTGTGTGTGTGTGTGTGTGTGTGTGTGTGTGTGTGTGTGTGTGTGTGTGTGTGTGTGTGTGTGTGTGTGCGCGCGTGTGTGTGTGTGTGTGTGTGTGTGTGTGTGTGTGTGTGTGTGTGTGTGACAGTAAAAAATAATATAAACAGATTACCAAGTCAACGTAATCAAAAACACCGACCAACTAACGAATCTGAGACAATTCAAGAATCCACGCAATCCAGACAAAATTCAAGTTTCGAGCCTTGATTAGCCGGTATACAATAAATTAAATCGGAATAAAACGTACCTTCTAACCTTTTATTGCAGTTGGTTACAAGTTGTTGGTCAATACTTTTAACAACCAATAAAATAAAATTCTTGCAATAAAACTAATAAGTGTACCACAATTGCAGTTACTGCAACTTTTATCAGATATTAGAAATAACCGGATATGTGGTAAAACTCTATTTATTATGAATAATAGTAAAAGACAAGCTACATATGTATCATACGGCAATTACGAACATTTGAAATGCTAATGAACAATAGTCCCCTTGTATGTTTTGCAAAGTTTGCCAATAAGAGACGTTCTGACTGCAGGTCCACCTAATGGAATGGATGTTTATACTCACCATCTTTACTCACCTCTTTAAGCTTTGTAAGAAACTATTCGTTCCTATCAAGTCTTTCTTAAATGATACTATCGGAATACATATTAAAGCTAACACCAGAACAGTAAGTTAGCAGGTATGAAGTTCAGAAATTAACATATCCATTAAAAGTAAGTACTTGTTAATTATCCTTTACTTAGGAAGGCACAAACCCTTTTTTTTACTAACGTTTCTGTTTTTAGTTACAAATGTTAATATTGTTGAGATTTGTTGATTCAAAATTCACAGTTGTACCCAAGAGTTTCGTTAGAAAAACTACAGTTCATCGACCTCTGTTGTGTTATGGGGGTGGCTAGCGTTCGTTGTCTCGGTCCATTACCTAGACTAGACCTACCCTTAGAGAGAAGCAACAAAAACAACCTAATGTCATGTGTGGTTCACCACACAATGCTTGCTTATTTATCATATTCTTTTTTTATGCGTTTCCACCCCAGCATGGGAACAGACGTTTCACAATGGTCAAGGAAAGACCCTCAAGAAAATTTTCTTGTGATGTCAACGACCTGCCTTGAGCCGCTTAACATCACAGAGAGGAGCAACCTGATAGTATGAACACTTAACGAAACTTCAAGCAGAATATAAATCTTCACTGATTAATTTATAGTACTAGACTGCCTCGACTATTAAAATTGGTAAGCGATAATTATTTGTTAACACTGCTGTTGAATTTGTCAGTAATGTTTGTACGGGTACCCTATTTATAGTGTGTGTATACGCAGATATGTATACACGTGTGTGTATGTACATTCACACATGTAACTTAATAAAGGGAGCAAGAAAAAAATCAGGAAGAAAAAACATATCCACATCAAGTTTTACAGAAATGTGTACGTTTGGACGTGCTGAAGTATTTGAATTAATTACTTAATCCACTTTTGTAATTAACGTAATCCCGTCAAGTGGCATGAAAAACGTACAGTCGTGGAAACTGTGTGTCATAAGGTCATAAGTTTGAATATGTATCGCGGAGAGTTATTTAAAGATCTAGAATTGCAGAGACATAATTCGTGAGTCACTACTTGCAAACAATTTTGAATACTACGCACATAGATCTACTGCTTGATTCCCAACAATATTCCGATGTACCTACTAAGGTGCTACGGCTCATTAGAAAGTGCTAAAAGACAAATGTAGAAAGTGCTACATATTTAGGAAGTAAATTTAATGTAACTTTTGAACCGTATTTTTGTGGATTAAAGAAGAAAGGTTTATCTAACTCAGTAGAAAATAAAATTAACTTACATAATTTAAATCAAACTAAACAATACGAAAAATAGACCTAAGCTTTCCGAAATAAATTAAAAATTTTTGCAATTAATAACGTTGATAAAATGAAAGATCCTTTAAACTTTTCTGTATTCAATCAGGAAAGATGTCGTGACCTTAAGATTGAAATTCATAAATATCATGAAAAGAATTTAAAATAAATGCAAAATTCTTTGCAATTTCAAAATCTAAATGCATTTAAACTAATTTTAAAATGATCCTATAACTGAAGTTATTTTACGCATAACAAATTTAATGTTTTTTTATAATAATTCATTAAATAGAACTCAAATTGACATGAGTGAATTTTAAGGAAATGATTCAGGTTGGTCATTACATTCAGTAGAGAGATTCCTATCAAAAATAAATAAGTATACCATTCCTTTAAATGGTTGTTCATACGTCGAATTATTTGAAAAATGAAGTATAAGAGCTTGCAAAATGTGACAAGATAAAGAATGATAAAGTTTGACAAAACTTGAAAATATAAAATATGGGACTAGAAATTGATGAAGCTTCAAAAGATATTGTTAACAAAATTAACTTAAAAATATGTTTTTTTAAATAACTCAACCATGAACATAATGCACCATTATATCGACACCAAATGATTTATTTCACTTTTAAAGTAGGTGTTATTACATACCATATACTTCTCAAATATTAGGTTCTGGCATACAGGTACAGTAGTCTTCCTGTACATATTTACCCTGTAGATAATATTTGTTGTCAACTAGTATTCTTTGACCAGCGTCTCTTTGATCAACGATAGGCAGGGATTGGCTTGAAACGTCTGTAGTACAAGACATTTTCTTTTTCCAGTAGACCTACCTTTCTTACTTTCTGTTTCCCGTATAAAAAAGTGTGAAAGGAAATATTATTTTCCTCAGACTACATGCACTACGTATTCTGTATTTCTTTTGTTCTCTTTCTGATTAGGCTATATCGTCGTCACGCTTAAACATTGACTTTTCGCATACATACATACATACATAGGCTAATATTATACATAATATATTGATACATATTATATCTAATACACGCCACTTCTTTGCAGAGTTTACTCAAGAAGAGGACACAGACAAGTTTCAAAAGCACTTTGTACATAAAATATAAGTTTTCGAAGAAGGTTGTTTTTTAAAGGGTGCATCAACTTACCTCAAGAAAAATGTAATTTTACTGGTAAGGTGTAACACAATTATATGCATAGACACAGAAAGCTGTATAAAGTATTATAAATTAATACAAATATAATTAATCTAAGTACCGTAGTTAAAGATTTCATGTTGGGGAGAAGGTAAGTTTTATAAAATTTTATGTTAAGGGGAGAACTTTAGATTTATTAATTTTACACTTTTGTGATTATTAATAACAGCGACTGTGTGAAACGAATGTCATGGATTTATTTGTCTCCAAACGAAGAAATTTATCTTTAAATTAAAACTTAAGCCCAGACAAATTACTTTACAATAACGTACGACTCAGTTAGTTTTACAATAACTCTTTATCATCACGAAAACCAACAGTAAATTATTTTCATAAATATACGTACTATTATTTTAATTAATCCGAGTAACTGCTTCCAAAAATCTGCAAGCTTTCAAGAAATAGTTCTGTTTCAAATTTCTACTCCTTGTTAACTAATTCATATAGGTTATAGTTTAAATTAGAGTATCTTGGACTCATCATTAAGTAGGCTACTTCAAGAAAATGACTTCATAATTCAGCAGTAAAAATTACATAAATCGGAAAAGTGTTTCTTAAATGGTTCAGAAAATTTCTAAAACATTTTTCGTTTAATCAGTCTATGCCGACAATTTTTTATGAAATTAACAATACTAGTGTTATATCTGTGTAAGCGATCGCATCCCTGTTACTTCGTTATACAAAGGCCTGCTGTTTGTTCATAATGCTACATCGGTGACTGGTAGCCCTAAAGTTACCGTCGGGGAATTACATTTCCCTCTCTAAAAAATTATTATTTACTCAAGATGTTATTAATATAAATATTTCCAGCAATTATCGCTTAAATCTAGCAGGAAGTCGATGTTGACTGACTGGTTTATAAGTAGGCTAAACGTTTAGTTTTCAGTTTGCTATTGACTTCAGAAAACCGTAATCCTCATTTCGGAAACGCTGACGATGGAGAAAGGATGGTGCGAGTTGCTCTCACACTGATCACAAGCGGCAGACGAAGTATCATAAATTATATTCATAGAGAAACTTTAGAAAAGCGCTATTATTAGTTTTCATTTCGTGAGAATAATTATGGAATAGTGATGTTGCCAAAAAAAAAGGACTCCTCCATTCCTTACTACGTTGACATTCATTTGCCTATGCCATTTCGCTACGCTCACAGATGGAAAATAGACTTTTCAAAAACATTTTTCTCAACGAGTGCTTTTTGCAATTCAGCACTTGGCGATTAAAAACAAACTAACTACCGATTTTGTCAAGACTTCAAATTGCAGTGCTATCAACAAAGTTACGGTACACGTATGTATATGATTTCTAGTAGCTATTTCTGCCTTGAATTATTTATTGTTTGATGTTCAAATGGCGTTGAACTGATTAGTTCAACGCCATTTGAACGATTGTTCGTTAACATAAAACACAGAGTGTCCTACAACACTCAGCACTTTCTTTGACTTTTGAAAAGCCAATCGCATTGAACTACCTGCACGTTAATAATAAACGCCGTCACAATGGGAGTCTTAAATAGAGAGGCGCGTGCGCACACAGTCACTGTCCTTAACTCCTAATTGCCTACCATGTTTCGTAAGACACACAAAACGTGTTATGAAAAAAGAATTGTAAACTGCAAAGTGCAACAAAGAGTATTTTGTTTACAAATAATTGTTTTTACTTACCCTAAGGTTATGCTGAAGAAATGGTCAACAACCCTAACGCTTGCGCAGAAGTGCGAAAACAAAGTGACGTCACCTATAATGTCGTTCAACTCGCAGGTGACTTGGCAACAGTGCATTCAGGTGTGCACCTGGAGGGAATCGCACCTTCGCCAAACTTAATTATTAATAATAATTTCTCGCTTAAATATGTTTTTATTTGTCTCGCGGTTGTGGCTAACAAATATTTGTCTCGCCAACTAATGTTTGTTCCATATCTGAAACATCACTAAATTTCGACGGTGCAGTAAAGTTCTGGAAAATAATAATTACCAGTATTTTGAAAAGATATTACGTAACAATAAAGAAGATTTATGTACTGAGTTTGGGCAAGTCTTATATCACACCGTCTAAGATGTTATCCTAAACATAAACTTTACACGATTCTGATCCGAGTTGCTCCTTAATTTTTGTGACAGAAACGTTCGTTGCGTATAACAGCAGTTTATGAATAAAATTAAAATTAAACTCAACTCAATTTCGCAACAGTGGTCGTGAGCAATCGTATAGTATGCGATGACCAATTTTCTGGCTGTTTCAGAAAGGGCATTTCGACAGTCGAAAGTGGCAACGCTATATGTAGCCTATATTCCAAAGTTATGTGTATATCGCGAAACATTGAGTATCCATAACTCTAAATACCTGCGAAAGGAGTACCCCTTACATTGTAACAAGGGATAATTCATCATCATCGTTTTCAACAAGGATTAAACCAAAAATGGTTTGTTCCGGTCCCAACCAGATAGACTAGAGCTGGTCACTCCAGTGCTTCTTCAGAATTCCCTCACCTCTCCGTCGTTTTGGCTTATAATTCAGTAGTTGTTTGGGGATGCGGCAGACGTCCATTCGGTTAAGATGTTCCAACTATTTTAGCCGATACTGGGTAATCCTATCAAGTATACTCATCATATTGCGATCTTGAAGAGCATACGTATTCTGCCACGTGTCTGAGAAATTTCATTTCGCTCGCTTGAGTGCGACTGACCTGAGATTTCGTTAAAATAAGAGATAACTGTTAACCTTCATAGTTTTCACCGCAGATACAACTAGCCTCTTCACAGACTATGTAATGAGTAAGACAACCTTTTCGGTTTTCTAGCTTGATGAAATAAAATATCTTCAGATACGACAGTCGCGAGAGATCCACAATCGAGCAGCGGGCAACCCTGATTCAGCACTACTCTACAAGTGTCAAAATCAAGTCCTTGTATGGACTACGGTCGAATCACCTAAGACTTTCCTACTCAAGTATTCAAAAGTCTTTTCCTGCTCTTACTTTTACGCCCTTTAGTTCAAGGGGAATATTATTTACTTTCCCTGCGGGTATACCATTACCTCCGATACCGCCATTACCTGTGGCTCTCCGTCTCCTGAGGATGCCGCCTTACCCACGGCACACAGGTGAACCAGAATTCCCGGATGTATTCGGGATCTGATGTGTGTCTCGCGCGGAGTGGAACTGTCAGGTAGCTGTGACGACATTCTTGCCAGTCTGGAAGTGCAGAAATATCATAGTGAATAGTGAATCATGAAAGAGGACACTACCTATCCATAACGCGGCCTCGCCTCCTGTCGATAAGCTGGGATGAGTTTCCGCTACGTAGCAGGAGGCCTCCAGCCGGAAGAAATCGCAATCCTGCCGGTTTTCTGTGGTCGATATTTTGCCGAAACTTTCACTCTCTCACACACTGCGTAACGTGGCGCAGGGGTAAAGCGAATGTGATAATCGGTACAAAGTGTGAATCCTGCATACTCTGCAGGTGAACCAGGAGAGCCTTGAACTAGCGAGTCTGGGGTCAGAGTATTGACTCTTCTGATCTTGAGTCGAGTATTGCATCTCTAACTTGCAGGATTGGGATTGCTCCCTCGCTGCATCTATTCGGGAAACAAACAAACGCCACTTCCACGAGATCCCCGCTAGTCAATGTTTTGCCCACGCCTTCGTTGAACATTCACCTGGTTACCCATACCAAAGTTTTTTTGTATCTCCTACTTTACGTGCAGCACTCATGCACTATAACAGCAGTTTATGTATAAAATTAAAAGCCAACTCGACTCAATTTCGTTGTACAGACGTCCAAGAAGCGAGACTGAACTTTCCTACTTTCGGTACTACGTGATTTGTCAGAAATTATGTTCTCCTTGGGGGGCTTTGTATTCCTTCCTTAGAGGATTTCATCCGTTACTAGTTTCCTGGTAACTATGATATTCCTTAGTCGTGTTTGGTGTCATTTTCATCGTATTATTTCGCTGATTTCAAATATAACAAAATTTTACCAGTATTGGGCGAGGCAAAAATAAAATTGTTACATACTGGACGCACAGTGAGGTGATTCACGCGGCAATTAGCTGCTGTGGAGCCCGGGCGGAAGTATTACAATGGGGGAGAGGCAGCAAGTAGGCTAAGGATCCACACGCCAACCATCATCATACAGAGCATAATCTAGTCGCAAAGGCTGGGTAATCCTACTTCCTGTATATTCGTCAGCTAAATAGCACGGACAGTGCACCGCCTTCGAACGCTGTCTCTCTCTCCTATGGCACTACAGCCCTTGTTGGGCCCTGGCCTCCTTCAATTTTTCCCCCCATTCTCCTCTGTCAGCAGCCATCCTCCTCCAGGAACGCACTCTCAATATTTCTCTTGCATCCTCATCCACCGCATCCTCCCATCTTCTTCTTGGTCTTCCCACTGGTCTTTTTCCGTTGATTCTGGTATACAATAGTTTTTGTGGTATTCTTTCTTCTCCCATCCTGGCTACATGATCAGCCCACCTTAGACGCTGTAGTTTTATGTACCGTGTTAGCGGTGGTTCTTTATACATTTGATACAATTCAAAGTTATATCTTATTCTCCAGCCATGTACGTCATTAACTGGTCCCAGGATTCTTCGTAATATTTTTCTTTAAAAGATATCGAGAGTGTTTGCTGTTTTGGAGTTCAGGATACACGTTTCGCAACCATAGGTTAGGATAGGTCTTATTATTGATTTGTATATCCTTAGTTTCGTGTTTCTGTGGATGTCCTCGAACGCTACTTATAGACATTCTTCGCATGAATGTCGAATGCATTGACCGCCATGTTTTAAACCCTCCGATGCAAAGGCTTCTCCATTCTACCTTAGTCAGGGTCAAACAGATCAGAATCTACTCAAGCCGCAGACAAATTTTAGAAGCAGTTACAGAATTGCAAAACAAAATTCTTCTTCTTCTTCTTCTTCTTCTTCTTCTTCTTCTTCTTCTTCTTCTTCTTCTTCTTCTTCTTCTTCTTCTTCCATTACGGATTGGGCGAATCACCTGATCCGGTCCCAAAGAAATAATCCACTTCGCCAACGCTTCCTAGGTATTCCTATACTTCTTTGTCAAACAGACTTATATTGCCAATCTTCCTTAGGCAACCTCCCATCTGGCATCCTATTCAGATGAGCAATCCATCTCTCTTCGTTTTCTCCAATACGATTTTGGATATTTAAAAAGTTTAACTTTTGCGAATGTCTTCATTGTAGAGTATATCTCTTGTGCAGCCTTTAACAGATCGCAAGAACCTCATCTCCGATGCTTGTGTCCTACTCAGATGTTTCTTCACCGGAACCCAAGGTTCAGAGCCATACAACAAAACTGGCACAGCCATTACATTACAAAAGTTTAGTCGAGTCTCTTTCCTTGTTTTCCTCGATAACACTTGACGAATTGTGCCACACGTTGACAAAAAGTAGCCAACTTATGATCACCATCATAATTGACTTCATAAGTGATTTAATGCGAACTTACAATCTTAGTTCGAAAGGGGTATTTACCCGCAAACAGCATTGTTTTCATGTATGTCCTATTATTTATTTTTATTCCTAGATCCACTCGTAATTTCCACTCTAACTATGTCATCAATTTAGATATTAAACAACATAGAGATATGCTACAGCCTTGGCGCATTCTCTGACTAACGTAAATATCCTCTGTTAAATCCTCTCCTACAAACAATACTATCCTGTCCAATGATGAATCCAAAACAGAGATATTTTTAATGGTACCATTAACTTTTGAAAACGAAACCATATTTCGTTCAAAGGGTGGCTCACCATCAACTGTACTAAATATTACTGCTACATCAGTTTGAACTGCATCATTATAACGGCGTAGATCTAAATCACGATTTACTTTAATGAGCATACAAATTTCTTTATTTTGATTTTCAACTCTCTGACAATGCTCTTTCATTGCAATGAATGACCGAACGAAAGGATTAATGCGTTCCAATTCAAGAGAGATTTCGCGCATTATATTGTTATTGCATGTTTGATTATAGTGTTCACGTAATCTATAATTGACAGCAGTGTCAACATCATAAAAATATAATTGCGCATAACATGGTGAGCGACCATATCCAGCAGTCATTGGACCTGATCTGTGATAAAAAACATCATGTATTTTAAAATGATACACTCCGCGCGTAACTGTATCCGAAATTTTAACTTCTGAGCTAACCATAGCAAATGATGAATTGTATTTACGAATGTTTTCAAAATAATTTTTTGACTTTCTTTTTATTGAAGGTTCATTTGAAGTAAGTCCATCATACAATGATTTAAAGTATTCATTTTGACTTAAGGCCGGTAATATTGCTTTACCCTTATGACAACATGAAGTGAATGCAGTCCTTTCACCTAAAGTGACCTCAGATTCGAAATGTTTTGCATTTCAAAACCTGCATTGTAAATGCATTAATCCACAATCAAAAGTATTAAAATTTCTTGGAATGACATTCAGTGCGCATTTAAATGTATCCCTTAAAATAATTTCATCATTTTGTATACTATTTACACTATTTAAATTTGCATTTGGTCTATTATCATTTTGACTTTCACGCGAATATATATTCCTTCTTCTTTGTCTCTCACTCCGACCCGTCAATGTTATACTATTTACACTATTTAAATTTGCATTTGGTGTATTATCATTTTGACTTTCACGCGAATATATATTCCTTCTTCTTTGTCTCTCACTCCGACCAGTCAATGTTCTATGTCGAGGCATAATGGAAGTAGGTGCGAATATCTGAATGTAAAAAAAACAAGTAATGAAATTACTGAAACTAAGATTAGACAGGGTTTAATTTTTAATAATAAAATGTACTCACTTTTTTGAAACCACCAATAATAATTAGGCGAGAGTAAGTCAATTCAAATTGCTGCTACAAAATTTTCCTTTTGCAACAGGTGTATATTAAGCAAGCTGTATTTCACTTTCAACTGCACATTAATATATAAAACACAGATATCTAATATACAAAATATAAAATAAACGCTTTTTTGCCTTGACATACACTCCACAGACTATTGAAAAAGAAACATTTGAAATCACACAAAATTCACAGCTCATTCAGTCAATCTGTCAGTAATTATTTGTTGGCAACATTTTAAAATTCTTTGGCGACAATCTCTACTCTGTGCGACTGTTTGACCACACTATTATATGTTTGACATTGGCAGTATGAACGTAAACAAACGACAGACTATTATGTGTTTGACATTGGCGGTATGAACGTACACTAAAATGAAAAATTATAATTTTATTGCCTGGCAACAAAATTATTTTATTTTTAACAATTACCATTGTTTGAAAAAGTTTAAATGAATTTTCAAGTGCAAATGAATGTTTTATTTTATTTAATTTAATGTATTTGTAACACATATTATATATAAATTTTAGCTTTCTGCACTCCTTCTCCATATAAACTTTAACTATGCCAAATCTCACACTCCTCCGTGCGCGCAATATGCTTAAAAAGGGGTACAAAGTTTTCTCTTCACGTATTAATATATAGAATATGTAAGTTAATATATGCAGGCATGAACTAACATATTTACGTGTACACAAAAAGAATATCATTCAGCTTTATTGAATATTATAATGTGTCTCAATAAAGTATTTTGAAATCAACTAAACGCTATGTAACTCACCGTCTGTGGCTTAAGTAAATGTCTTTATACAATTGACATGTTTCGGGACACTTGTCCCATCCTCAGAATATTTAAAAAAGTCTCTTCATACCATCATACGATGGCACAGTCGTCAATACATTAAAAATATTAAAATCCACATAACACAAAACACAATTACACTACACAAAATACGCACACAAAATTTTTCCGAAAATTGTTGTGTGCATACTTTGTGTAGTGTAATTGTGTTTTGTGTTATGTGGATTTTAATATGTTTAATGTATTGACGACTGTGCCATCGTATGATGGTATGAAGAGACTTTTTTAAATATTCTGAGGATGGGACAAGTGTCCCGAAACATGTCAATTGTATAAAGACATTTACTTAAGCCACAGACGGTGAGTTACATAGCGTTTAGTTGATTATAAAATACGTGGCTTGGACTATAAGCGGATTTATTCCATTAACAAAAGTATTTTGGTGTGTGTGTGTGTGTGTGTGTGTGTGTGTGTGTGTGTGTGTGTGTGTGTGTGTGTGTGTGTGTGTGTGTGTGTGTGTGTGTGTGTGTGTGTGTGTGTGTGTGTGTGTGTGTGTGTGTGTGTGTGTGTGTGTGTGTGTGTGTGTGTGTGTGTGTGTGTGTGTGTGTGTGTGTGTGTGTGTGTGTGTGTGTGTGTGTGTGTGTGTGTGTGTGTGTGTGTGTGTGTGTGTGTGTGTGTGTGTGTGTGTGTGTGTGTGTGTGTGTGTGTGTGTGTGTGTGTGTGTGTGTGTGTGTGTGTGTGTGTGTGTGATTTACGAGAAATGGACAATGCAAACAAGGATAATGGTAGTAATTTTACTCAAGGCTTTTCAAGTTTCAGACGATTCACAATCATCCTCCGAAATAAGTAGCTTAGAGTTTGTTTCCTTAGTGATGTTTTTTTTTCTGTCATTTGCATCTTTATGTCTAATTTTGCTTCGCTTTCTACAATATATTTTAAATTTTGTATGTTAAGATTTTTTATATTAATACTTAATAACATCTCTTGTTATTACTTCTGTTTTTTATGGAATTTTACGAGTGTAGGGCTGGAAGAGGAATAAACGTTAACACGTGTTAAAGACACATATCGGTGACCTTCATAGTAGAGGCTATTGATGTCTGCCGATAATTTTCATTGATAGCAACCAGATGGTTACTGGTCATTGGCACTTGAAATTCGCCGTCTGCCGATTGACTAATGTAATCAACATATTTTGGGTGACAGACGGACGTGGCTTTATCAAGTCTGGACGCGGTGACATTTCCAATCAGAACTGGAGTTATCGACATCACTTTAATGAGATGTCGTAAAAATCAAAGAAAATAAGAAAATCAACTACAACAAACAAGCCAATAAACGAATCGATAAGGAAAGGTTGATACGAACGTTGGGAGAGTGGCTGTAATTGTGCGCACGTTTATCTCCTCACTAATTTGTTACGATCACTCAACGGCTCATCAGTTTTATACTCCCAGTGAACATCCATTCTTCATACTCCCTTCTCAGCAATATTCTCCGCGTTTGACTATCCCGAAGTACACCATTTCCATTAACATACAAGAGGAAGTTGACGTTTTTCATTCTTCTTTATAATTTTACGGTTAACCGATTGTTGGTGCTTTCCTATTTTTGTCTTACTTTAATAAGAATATGTCTATCGAAATTAAGGTTGAGATTTATTGTAGTTCTCATAATTGGATGGTTAGTTCGTCTTATTTCTTTCATTGTGAAATATAGGCCATGCACTTCGAACTTATCTACCTTTTGGATTTATGTATAGCACGTTTTATTTCTGTTAATACGAGATTGAGCGGCCGTGGTGGAGTGGCTATGGTGTGACGCTGCTACGCTGTCGGCGCGGCTTCGATTCCCGCAGGATCATCTGATTTAGATAGGACCGTTCCAAAGCGATGGGTGATTTCTTACTAGTAAATCCCCTATTTGGACTGCTTCCATTGTAATTTTTTTGTCGCCTGACGATTCGATCCTTGAAATCTGGGATCGTCCTCAGTAGCTGTGAGTGGCGGTTGAAAGACCCTGTTGACGTGTTAGGCCTTTCAACTGCCAGTCACAGCTACTGAGGACGATCCCAGATTCCAGGGATCGAAACGTCAGGCGACAAAAAAATTACGATGGGAGCAGTCTGAATATAGGATTTACCCGTAGGACCGTTCCACTCGTCAGTATGAGGTATCCTCCCCAATTGTGATGTTCGGATTCGGTGTTAAACTGTAAGTCCCACATGCCTGTGAGAGAATATGTAACACGCACCGAGGATATGTGCTGGACGGTACAAACCAGTCGTAAGACTGTTGACTAAAGACGAATATGAGATACTGCATGTAATTAATATTTTAACAAAATACTAAAGTTAAATAGCGGCTTGTATATTATTAAACAGCGTGACAAATGGTTAATTAGTTGTAATGATAATAGATTTGTGCTATTTACCATTATGCCCACTCTTTAATTTTTAACTGAGGTAGGCCTAAATGATTCTTAATGCAATTTTGAAGTCTACTATTTTCCACGAGCTCTTTTCCTCGTAACTAAATTGTCTTTCTCTCTCTCTTTATATAAACTATACCCCTTCCCTTATAGTATTTGTTTAAACCATCCATGAAGAAACCGTCTTTTTAAAAATATAGATTTGATGTCATTATTCATACCCATCTGTACTATACGCCGCTTACTATTCATAATTTTCTATTAGGTTTGGATTTAAAACATTGTTTCCTGCCGCGGGCTAACGATTTTTGTAGAAAGCATGTAAGAGAGATGACGTACAGCAAAGGGATAGAAGAATAGAGTTGAGGGATTGGAATATAGGCCTACATTGTTTGGACCACTCAGTTGATCAAAGCAGTTGTTCATAAGATTTTTAATTCTTCCTCAAAAAAAATTCCACTTTTAAGTAAAATCAACGGATTTCGAAAAGTAGGCTGCATTTTTAAAAACGTGTGTTCAATGAAATTGTGACGCTGTCAAAAAATATAGTATTTGCATTCCTGACACCCTTCACACCTCTTAACATATTAACATGTTAGATAAGTAGAAAAGTATGTATCAGTTTACAAACAATTAATATTTGGGTTTGGGTTACAAACAAAATAGAAATACAGTGGCTCTTTATAGAACGGTCTCAGTATAATCACGTTAACATCGAAATTTATTTTTAAATTTTTTAATTGAAGATTTTGTACAAAACGTCCTGATTTTGTCAATAGCCTTTGAATTTGTAACTTATATTTAATTTAAACCTTAATTAATACAAATAGTACAATATGTTTTAGCCAGTCTGTTGTTGCAAGGTTACAATCCTTACAGTAACTTCTGCATTAAGTAAATTAATGCGGTGTAAAAACATCAGGCCTGAAACTACCTTCGTTTTGATTATTACCCATAGTAAATAACGTTGCCTAGAATGGGCATAAGACGAAATGATTTTTAACCATCCGTTATAAAAATCAATATTATTTTATATCTTAATCGCAATAATTCAGTGATCAATTATAAAAACAATGCTCTTCAAGACATTTTGATTCGTTTTGATTATGGCGACTCCATAGTAAATAAAGTTGCGTAGAATGGACATAAGACGAAAAGATTTTTAACCATCCATTATAAAAATCAATATTGTTTTACATCTTAATTGCACAATTCAGTGATCAATTAAAAAAGCTAGAAGTGCTTTCCAACAAATACAACACGAAACGCCAAGGGCTGCAACAAAATCTGTTACACGATTAGAGTGTACCAACAAATTTCAAGTTCGCTGTCGTTGTAGCTACGAACCAGAAACAGAACGTTCGTATACAGCTCTGCTTCACTAAGTCTTGTACAACTGAAAAATTTCGCAACTTAAAACCGCATATTAACAAAAAAAACTTTCCGACCAATTATGTAACAGTCAAATCTGTCAATGCTACCGACCTTTCACACAGCCACTGAACGAACTGTAGGCAGTATCGTTAGTGTACTCATTTCTCCGCTGAATTCCTTCGTAGCAAAAAAGTATATTTAACAAATGAAATAATAATCAACTAAGAAAAACCCTTTCTCCTCAAAAGAATTTTTTTGTAGTCTTCTTTTTAGTTAGTTTAATTTACTTTACTTCTGATATACACTGTTTTTCGAAGCAATATTTATTATTATCTTCAACCTAAATCGGTCTCAGACAAAGTATTACTCAATGTTGTTGTACTACTCAATTATAATGTTCTTGTTGTTGTTGTCGTATCGTCTAGAGGGTCTCAGATACTTCCATGTACCTCTTTCACTGCTTTAGGCACATCGGTAGTATTATTTGTGTTTACATTCTGCTCAGGATTGTAGTCTATTTACTGCATGGCCGCCGCAACTACAGGACTGGTGAAAATGTGTGTTAGTGTCATCTCAGTGTTGGGACTGTTACTGCAGTTTCAGTACGTCCTTGTTCTTTGTGCCTACTAATCTTCGTTCCTCCAAGCTGACCTGTTCGAAGTCTTACTATTATGGCAGAACTCCTTCTGTCAGCATTGATTTCGGATATTTTGTGTTGTATCCCTGACTGTATGGAACTAACGTAAATTTCGCCAGAGCGTTAGCATCAGCAAGAATTACTGAGTCATTTTCCTGATTTAGTTTCCTGACTTTTTTACTAACTTGTGAACAGCTTCAGTATATTTGATACCCACATGAGCAGGATCTGCGGCAAAGTGAAACTTTTGTCCAAACATTTCAATTGGTTTAAGAATTATAAGGATTCCTGAGGGAGTTTACCAAAGTCTTTAGGTCTGAACTAGGGATGACTCATGTCTCAACAGAAAACCACTTCCAATTGTAATGTTACTAATAGAATAATAAAGTACCTGAGTCTTATTCAGATTTATCAGTATTAAAATGGTAATATTCTCTAACGGTTTCTAATGCTTAAGTGATAATTGAATGATTTTTATATGATTGTGTGAGCGGGCTCACAAAATCACTGTTTTTACAGATGCTGAAAAAACCCGCATCCCTACAACTCCAAAAAACTTTGAAAGGCACTTACTACAGTTAGCATTAAAAATCTGTTAAGTCCGTATTGATGCACGCTTCGACAATACAACAAACTATTCCATTTTTGAAGTGAGAACATACAGGCCTAGGCCTACGGCACTATGGTACCCGGTGCACTCCCGTACACCTCGCGCTCATAGGGCTGTAAATTGATTCAACATGTTGAAACAAATAATGAAATTGATGAAACGAAAAAGCAGTGTTGCCAGGTTAATCAATCCTCATTTCCCCACATAGCTACCCAAATTTCCCCACTGTCACAAACATTGTGCTTTAAGCAAATATTTTAAAGTACGTGAGCATATTTTAAATGTTAAAATACTATTACAAAAACATTTTAAATATTAAATATAATTTTAATTACGATAAAAAGAAAATGTACTCACATGCTGATAGATCGAGCTGAATACTTTTGGAATCCTTTTCTTGTACTTAGTTCCTTATCTGCCAAATATATATTTACACAACTTTCCAATTGTTTAATCCATAAAAACAATTTAAAGTCAGTGACGCCTATTTTATATTATAATATTCATAGAGTATCGTCAATGAGAATGTTTGGGTACATGTTTGAAATGTCGAAAGAGTATAATTTTGTATCTTTGTTTACATTGTTCGGCTTTTAGTTTAGTATTGTATTTGGCTGGAAGTCTTTTTATGTTTTAAAAATCGATTTAGTTATTTAGCTATTTTATAATTTGTAAAAAATTGATTTATTATACTGTACTCAGAATTGAAGAGGATTTCTGCGAGTGTTCCGCAAGGCAGTGTGCTGGGACCCATCTTGTATCTGTTGAAAACGAGGGATTTGCCTAATGGTGAGGAAGTTACCGTGACAACATTTGCTGACGATACTGCGATCCTGACAGTGGGTGACGAGGTTGAAGCAGAAGCAAACAAGCTCTAGAGCTCTGTTGCAGAAGTATGGACTCAAAGAGTATAATTTTATTGGATTTATTTATAAGTTCCTGGCTTAAAGAAAGAAACCTCAGATGTGGAGTCATAGATGGCACTTACACATTTTAATGATAGTTCTATCGGACTATTCCTTGCCTTATGCCTTTAAGCTTAAGATCAATCGTAAAACGTTTACGGTTGAAGTCGGAAACATGCATACTGTTGATGCAGAACATACAAAGAAGGAGGAAGGTTGTCTAGGAGGCTCAAGAACAAAATAATGAGTGAAAAGGAAATCGTTAAAAATGAAGACAGAAGAAAATGAAGAAAACAATATTATTGTCCTAATACATGTAGGCTATATTTAAAAGATATAATACTGCTAATAGTGTGTGTTTAGTCTTCAAATCGGATTTCCCGAAATTATTATTCCGTAACTTTAAGTACATTTTTCTAGGAAAGTAGGCTTATAATATTTTCAGTCCTAAAATGTTGCATTCATATTAACCTACTCTTACACTAATTTGTTCAACTGGTTTTACCAAAGTACAATAAGTGTAACGATTAATAAAAATAAATTTTAAGTACATAATAACAGGAAAAGTTTACAACTTTGGCCTTGATAATATACCTGACATTATATTATATCTGATACAATAAACAAATGTAGGTGTGCTTAGTACTTGCCAAGAATTCCACGGAGTTGTTGAACTGTGCTGATAGTCAAAGGAATTGTCCCTATAAAACTATAGTTTTATAACGTTAGTTACGTTGCGCAGATGGTCAGAAAGGGTCAGAGTAATATGTTGGTGATATTCCACCCAGTTATTTAGTCCCAATTTGAGTGCACGCGTACATGCACGTTAATTTTAAAGTTACACTACATTAAAAATAATTATTTTTACAATCATTTTTGTAATTCAATAATTAACATTTTTAACTCCATGTGTATCAATTTGAAGAAACTTGAGTTTACTAATGGACCATGTCTATGAATTTGATAACACGAACCCAGTGTGTCAGTTTGATACAGACGTAGTGGCCACATTTCATGCACTGTGCCATGGTGGTACAAAATGGTTTTTATTGATACAGATTCATATACAATCTGTATACATTCATATATTTGACCGCATCATTCAGTCTTGGCCCCTGGTAAAACGTTTTGAACTGGGGATGCAAACATTGTTCGCATTTGGAACTAAATTCAGTTGTAATTCTGTAACGTCCACTACAGGTGCAGTTCCTACGTTACACCACTAATGACTAGTTTAATATCGAGTACGGAGAAAGCTTCCAGACGTCTACTATTCTTCTTCTTCGCGCTACATCAATCCACGCGCTGCGTACTGAAATCCTCTGCGATTGCCACGGGACTACGCCCGTTGACCAGACATTTCAGGAAATCTCAGACTTCTCAGTCTGTGCGCCGGGTGGCGTGTAATAGCTGTACAGATGAATACAGCCTACATTCACCTGCGTAAAACCTGGTTTAGACCTTGTCATAGTCTCTGGGAGTGACGATTACTGCAAGACCGAATTATTGCAAGTTCCACCAGTGTTATTTGCCTGCCAGAGCTGACCCATGTCGCTCATATAGGATGGTCACATCGATCTTAATTGTCATACTGACTGAGAAAACTTTATTAAAGACAACGTTTATTAACAAAGTGAAAATAAATGTAGGCTATTAATAAAATAATACTATACTCCAAAACATGTAGTATCACAAAAGCAAAACTTCAAGTATTTTTTTATTTGTCACTTCTAGATGTTTGCGTCCACTAAATCCATAACTTAATTTTAGGCTGCTTAATTTTAGGCAAAATCTAAACTCTTGTTTCATCAGTTAAAAAGAATTCATTATTTTCCCGCTTGAGAGTGGAACAGTAACGAAGGAGACACGACAAACAGATCACACGTTGAGTTACAGAAGTAAAAGATATACAATTTTGTAAAAGATAGATAACAAAGCAACCGCCTGAAGAGAAACCCTGTAGCACGCATTCACATACGCGCGCGCGCAACCCTATACAACCCAACACACAATAAGAGTCATAAAAGAGAAAGCAGCGACGACTAAATAATATAAAACAATGTTCGGTGCCTTGAGGATGCTACATTTGCTAGATGAAACATAAATTTAACATTAGAAGAAGTGAGATTTACACAAATGAAAAATTTAAACAGAGACACATACTCACACAGAACTATATGTTTCTTATTTTCAGTAGACATGAGAGGAAATTTTAAGAAAAGGTATCAGAACGTACAGAAAGAAGAATTAAGAGGAAAGATGAAGAAGAAATCACTGTCTGACAATGAAACGTTGTCATACAAGACATTTTTGACGCGGTCCGTACCGGAAGAAGACTTCAAAAACATAAAAGTCTTCTAAAGAAGTCTGGTAACCCTCAGCATAATTAAGCAAAACGAGACTCTTTAGATCCTGAGACTTGCATCAGCAAAAATGTGATAAGAAAATGTCAACAAGAAAAGTTAATACAAAGCGGATTAAGCAGAAAAACAGAAAACAACAAGAAGACGTAATCAAGAAAAGTCAACACACGCGGTGCGCGCGTGCACCACGGGTATGTGCTAGGAGGGTACAAACCAGTCGAAAGGCTGATGACTCAGTGAGAAGAAGATATATATATATATTGAAGCCTACATAAGCCTACAGTGAAAAAACGAAAAGTGAGGTTATAAAACAAAGCAAAAACAAAAGTGTATAGTGAAGAGAAAAAAAATAGTGAAGTGAATAGCAAATAAGTGAAATCTACTACCAAATAACGGATAACAAATCATCTCTCACATAAATATACATTAACATGTACACAAACAACATAACCACAATTCCATATAACCACATTACCAAATTGTTAAACAAATTTCAAACACGAAAAAAACAACTAATGAACACAAACATAAACATATACTTCAATAGACTATGCCAAAAACAGAAATTAACACCTAAATACATCAACATAAACACAAACAACAAAAATATGACTGCACAAAAAACTATAAAACAAGCACAAAGGCTATGGATACAAAACGAAATTAATCAATTATACAGTAAGAAAAATAGCATAACACTAGACATATACAAACTACACTTAGAGCTAACAAGTTTATTACATCCAATCACTTGGAATAATAAATACAATAACATAGAAAATAAAATAAGATTTGAGAAAAACAAAAAGACTTATACAATCAACAAAAAACTTAACACATTAAAACAACAAAACAAAAATCAAGAACAAAAAAACAAAAATAAACACACATTTTACCCTCGAACCATTAACCTCAGCAATACAGAATTTAACAAAAAAGAAACAGAATATTTAAACAATATGTCAAAAACTAACATAACCCAAAATGCAAACAAAAATCTAGAAAATTTAATAGTAGAAACAGAATTTGCCATTAACCTAATAAAAGACAATATACAAGAAGAAAAAAGAACAGAAGCAACACATATAATTAAAAAAATAATCACTAGCGAAATGAAAAACAAAGATAAACAAAATAAAAACAATAAAACAATAAAAGAAATTAAAAATAAAGTAAAGAACAATAATTTAATAATAACTAAAGCAGACAAAAGTCAAGCAACAGTAATCATTGATAAAACAGACTACATAAAAAAAACCGAAGACTTCATCAACAATAATAAATGCGTACAACTAGATAAAAACCCAACAGAAAACTATCTTAAACAAACAATAAAACTAATAAAAACAAATAAAAACATTTTCAACAATAAAAACATAGACATATATATATAAACAATAATCCAGAACCACCTAAAATGAACAGCCTAATAAAAATACACAAATTAAACAACCCAATACGTCCATTAATCAATTTCAAAAAAGCTCCTACATACAAAATAGCAAGAATAATAGCACAAAAACTAAAAAATAACCATCTAACAAATAACCATCATAACATAAAAAATACATACGAATTAATAGACAAACTAAAAATAATAAATATAAATGAAAATACATTTTTCACATCATATGACATAACAAACATGTACACTAATATCCCAGTAGAAGAAACAATTGACATAATAATAAACAAACTTCTGAACAAAATGAAAACAAACAATATATAACCGAAATAAAAAATAGTCTCCAACTAATACTAAAACAAAATTACTTTGAATTTAATAGCAAAATTTATCAACAGAAAGAAGGTTTAGCAACGGGATCACCATTATCAAGCATAATAGCAGAAATATTCCTACAACATATAGACACCAAAATACAAAATATCATAAAAACACATGACCCAGATGGCATATGGATAAGATATGTAGATGATGGACTATATGTATCAAATAACAAAAACACAAATGCAGAGAACATACTGAAACAAATCAATAACATACATCCCAAAATACAATTCACAGAAGAAAAAGAAAAACATAACAAAATCAACTATTTAGACATAACCATCACAAGATACAACAAACACATACAATATGCAATATATAGAAAACCAACTTCCACTAACATCATTATACCTAACCATTCTGATCACCCACCACAACATAAAATGGCAGCATTTTATTCGTTATTTAACAGAATGAACAAAATACCCCTAAACAAACAAGAAACTGACAAAGAAAGAAATATAATATACCAAATTGGTTATGCAAATGGATACAATAAAAATACTATGATCAAAATAGAAAATAAAATCAAATACAAAATAAAAACTGAACAATTAAGAATTAATCAAACTGAACAACACATAAATAATAACAACAACAAAAAATGGGCCACATTCACATATATAAATAATAAAATGACAAAACTAACAAAACTATTTAAAAACACAGATATAAAAATAGCATACAAAACTAATAAAAATAAATTACAAAATCTAAATAGCTCACACAACAAAGATAATACAACAACCAACGGTATATACAAAATTGAATGCCAAGATTGCAATAAATGTTATATAGGACAAACAAAAAAACAGCTGAAAAAACGTTATTTTGAACACCTAAATGCATACAAAAACCAAATATATATAAATCCAATTTAGCCACACATGCAATAAACACAGGACATGAATTCCCAGACATAACCAATGTAACACTAATAAAACATATACCACACAAAGGCACCATAATGAACATTTGGGAAAATTTACAGATTTACAAACATAAAACACAAAACAAATTAATACCAGAACAAATACAAATCAATACAAAACATGACAAAATATTCAAAGAGCTCAACATCGAAAATACACAAAATACAAAAACAGATACCACAACCACACACAATAATGCAACATTGAAGGACCAAAGACCAACAAACCACCTTAATAACATCCAGAAGCCAACACACAAATACTGCACCAGAAGCAAGATGGCGAAGGCTGAAGATGGGAGAACAGGATCTCCCGAAACATGTTCCTAAAGGAAAAAATATATCTTGAGGTAAATTAGTTATAAGTATTATAGTAATATATATATATATATATATATATATATATACACAATACAACTTATCAAAACAAAAAAAAAAACAACAAAAAGAGTATACCTGAAGGTAAAATGATGTTTATCGTGCAGTCAGTCACGCTGAAGATGGCTGTTGGGTGTATCCGTGTCGTTTCTATTGTATACGTTTCGTAATTTCTGAATAAACTGCAGTACGAACAAAATATCTGTCTCATGATTCCCCAAGAGTCAGGAGTTAGGAGTTAGCTGAAGAAGCAGCTAAGGAGAGTTACAACCCCCCCCACACACACACACCCGTCGTCATTACCATGAGATTAATATTTATAATAATATTTATGCACTTGTTTTCTTAAATTTCGTAAATATTGATCATAGAGCAAACTAAATTATTTACATGTACGTACTTATTAGAGGTAAATAATATCCATTAAATAATAATTAAAAACTGTTAAAAGCGTGCTACGTTAATGATACTTAGTTGCGGTATGTCAGTGGACACAGACTTTTGCTACCTTTCAACGAAGGCCTCATGAAGATATTTCACAGCAGCTTAATCATGTATTCATACGGACCCTTATTTTAGAACTTTTATTCCAAAAGTTAATTTTCAGCTTTCATCGTTTTCTTTCAGGTATCAAAGACATATGCGAAAAGTCGTTTTCTGTATTTCTTGTAGGGGCTTGTGAAATTCTGAGTGTTTTTATACAAAACGTAAAAAGAATACACTTTATTCAGCGTTCCCTTGCACTCCTTTCCAATCTCCGGTCTCTTATGGTAGTCTAGATCCGATCGAAAAATCTTCTTATCATCAACCGTATTGTTGGAACTTTTACTTTTAGGCGTTTTGACTAGGTTTCAGTTCACTATGTGTTTGTTCCTCGATCTTGCTACATGACCGGCACAGTTACATTTCAGCTTAGTTATCGGGGTAACTCCATTATAGACGTGAGTTCGTTTCTTATGGTGGTGTTAAGTGTTCTGCCTTCCAGTGATATGTAGTGATTTTAATATTAGTTATAAGGAACAGTTGAACGTTTTATACATCTTTAGTTTTTATGTTTACCCTACTTTAACATCTTTATATGTGGAACAATAATGGTTTGTGGAAAAAACTATACTGGATGATTATCGTTAGGAACTTCAAATATCAGTGAACAAAAAAGAAGTAGGCGATTGGTTTACATTATTCGTATGTAGACAGATTGCTTAAAAAATCTTCCTTGGTTTGTTTTTGTTCATTCAAAAATTTCTTATACATACAGTATATTTGAATTTTCTAACTTCATTAACATGAACATTGAACACTGCACTACAGACGCACAGTTGACGTATAGGGCGATGAAGTCTGTTGCCTTTGGAGGAACACTATAAAGAAGAAATAAAATAAAACAATTATTTTTTTGTTTCTTGTATCTATCAAAATAAATACGAGATTTCTATCGTGGTCGTATCATTGTTTCAAATACAAAACTTCACTACATTTTCAATTACGGTAGTTACACGTACCTTTTGAGTAGATTGCTGCGCCATCTATGAGCAATTACTATGAGCTGTTACTAACTTGTTTGGAAGAGCTGCCACTTACGATAATAAAATTTCCCTGGCTTTAAAATACGTTTAACATTCAATTTTCCTATCGTAACTGTAACAATTATAACAATTTTCATTACCGCTCTAAATTTCATTTAAACATACCTCTATTATTAAGTACATTTGCATGGATATTATTTTCTCATTGAACTTGATGATGTCTTTAGCTTTATAATTAATGTTTGTGTTAACATTTTAAAAAATTACGCCTAATCCTTTGTAATAGCATTCAGAAAAACAAACACTGAATGTTATATGTTATGGTATTTGAAAGTTATACAACAGTTTATGGCTGAAGTTTGAAAAAAAGGTTCCCAACTTCTAAACTTAAAAGAAGGTAAATTTGTTTAAAACAAGTTGTGCTGATAACGGTGCCGCGTGTTGTAGAAATTCGTGTTCGCGTATTTGTTTTTATTGTAAAATGATGAATCTGTTTTTCTCATTTTGAGATGTCAATACAGTTTACAGAAGATTTCGTAAATACGTTAAATAATATTTCGAAGATAGTTTTGTGTGGAGCAGATATTAAAGGCATCAACTGGAACGTAAGTGAAAGTTGCTACTTTTACAGTGTTGATATGAGCTGTCATAAAACAAATAAATAACATTATCTATAAACTGACCTATCCTTATCTAATAAATTATTGTCAGCAAACATAACTCTTATCAGTTATGAAAGTCAGTGATTTGTTTTATGACAGCTGAAATTGTCATAATTGTTAAATACCGGTTTATGATATTTATAATGTGTGCTGTTACCAAAATTGTCGGAGCAACAGCAGCAGTTTTGTGGAAAACGTTGATTTTTACTTGTAAACTTGATTTGAAATACCGTATTGGTAATTTTACTTTAATACTTAAAATCTTCGATAATTCTGGCTAGCCATATGTGTAGTAAAAAGAGGTTAGGTTAAGTCAGTTAAGAGTTTACTAGTAATTGTGTGCATATAAAACTATAGTAGAGACAAGTTAAGTTGTTTTTGTTTTCATGAAATATAGCATCATATACCATGTGGCTTTTAGGCATTTTAAGAAAGATTAAGTTATATAAATTAAACAACAAAACAAATAACCTATAGAAAAAAACAACCTGCCCTTTTCATTGCAAACTAATGTGCATGTACCCTTAACATTAAGTGGTGCCAAAGTGTCAAAGGTTGCAGCTGTGTGACAAACTTAAGCACTACCAAACATTTGTTGATGAGCCCAAACTGGTGGCACTTGACAAGTGAAATAAATTACTGGTGCCATCCTAGCTGAAATAAATTACAGTTTTAAAGTAGCTGTAACTCTCCAAAGTATGATTTGTTGAAGTTTATGATTTGTTTCTAATAAAATGAATTTCACTTATGAAATTTGAAACATCTTTCTACCAAGTTTGTTCAAGCAAATTAAAGCTACAGATTTGTTTGAATGTGTATTTCTTGCCCACTGTATATCGATTGTGTTGATCATCATAATTTCACAGAATGTCATACCATTATTGGGATCACTGTTGCTGTAGGCTTGGGTAAATATTTCATAGTAGTAGTTGATACTTGTAAAACATTTACCTCCAATAGTAAAAGGAAAAGACCAACTACTTTTCCTTTATAGTTTCATAGGATACAGTATATCTGTGTAGGTCTGTGGTACAATGTGGTTATGACTGTCAAAGTACACTGCTTTTGAAAGATAGGGCTATCCCTACATACAGGGTGATTCAAAAAGGACTTTACAACTTTGAAAGCATACAGAAATTTATTCAGATAACTTACAGAGTCGGTTGAGGTGTCATTTCAAAGCAAAACACATCAAGTTTGTCATCCAACATTCATTGTGGTTCGATGTGGCTAGGCTACCATTTGTAATGCGGCATACATCCCACCTGAAGTCGATTTCATTTCAGACTTTAGCCAGTAAGTCGGGCATCACTTCTGCAGCGGTGGCGTTAATTCGAAGTCTCAGCTCAGTAAGATCAGCAGGTAAAGGTGGTACAAAAACCCGATCTTTAATGAAACCCCACAAGAAAAAAAATCTACCGGTGTCAAATCTGGGGAGCGAGGTGGCCATGCAATTGGACCTGCACGGCCAATCCACCAACCTGCGAATTGGGTATCAAGAAAATCTCGGACTTCTACGCGGTAGTGAGTTGGTGCCCCATCTTCCTGATAGTAAAGGCGTCCATCTTGGTCATCCTCGTCTAACTGAGGAATTAGAAAATTTTCTAGCATATCCAGATACACGATACCATTTATGGTTGCCTCCTGGAAGAAGAACGGGCCGTACACTTTTTGTTTGCTAAGGGCACAAAAAACATTGACCTTAGGGCTATCACGAATATGCTGCAAGGTTTCACGGGGGTTTTCACTACCCCATATTCGGCAGTTATGGGCGTTCACCTTGCCACTGATGTGAAACGTTGACTCATCACTAAAAATTACATTGTCTAGGAGTGTCTCATTGACTTCAATTCTATCAAAAATTTCCACACAAAATTGCTGGCGAGCGACTTTTATCTTCATCTGTAATGTGTTGATCCATGGTTAGTTTGTATGGCTCCAAGTGCAAGCGTTTACGTAATATGCACCAAACAGTCGGTTGTGGAATGCCAGTCTCACGTGACGCACATCTAGTTGATTTCTTAGGACTATGGGAAAAGCTTTCTCTGAGTTCTACAGCAGCTTCAGGAACTTGTGGATGTCCTGGTGATTTTGCATGTCGTACAGAACAACCAGTCTCAACGAAGGTTTGGTGCCAAGAGTAAATTGTATGTAGGCCTACTAGGCTCCCTACCATACTCCGTACAGAATTTATGTTGAACTCCAGTTGCTGATTGCGTATCGTGAAACAAAAACACACAGCGAGCACGTTCCGCACCAGTAAAAGTACGTAGCCATTTTCAACAACAATTGTGATAGCGCTACTGGTGGGTGTATTCGGTATTAATGGACTACATGAGTCAACTCAACCGACTCTGTAAGTTATCTGAATAAATTTCTGTATACTTTCAAAGTTGTAAAGTCCTTTTTGAATCACCCTGTATTTTATAATAGTAAACAGTACAAACACAGGATAATTAATTACATATCATATAATACCATAATAAATAGATGGAGCTAAGGTGTATGTGCACTTGAACGCGTGTGCATGCATACATGCTCTGAAATCTAACAAGTGTTTTTTTAACAGCAAACCTGGAACACAAGAAGCTTAGGTTATTCACAAGTTAAAAATCAATTATTCATGTATCATCCTTCGTTATAGAAGAATAAGGAAGAAACATTCATAGGAGCACATATATTTCTGTAGCCTGAGAACGCACAAAATGTCTTCACAGAAGCACATTGAAGAAGGTCACAACGCACGTGTTACAGTAGGCAAGTAGCATAGTGGAAATTAGCCAGTTGTCTACCCTCCAACTGCAATCATAATTCTTCCCAAGTTATTTATTCACAAACGCTGTATGACCAGTAATGAACCATTACTTTTAAATGATACACTGTCTCTTCCACTGGATCGCAATCACTATGGGTGAGAGACACTGAGTGTGTGGAGATTTGTAGCGAAATATTTCTTTCGAGGTTTGTAGGGTCTTTTGAAAGTAGCAAGGCTATACGAAGTTGAGAGATGAGACTTGTCATGTGGCTTTTGAGTTGCATAGAAGACCAGTATTGGTTTGTAGGGAGAGGGGATAATTGTGAATTTGTTCTCTTGCACATCTGAGACAAGAGGTCCTGCCTCTTGAGTTTACTATAAACCTTATCTTGTTGAAATGGCTAAATTGATGACATAGTAACAAAAACTATAACAGATGAGAATATGGATAGTGGAAATGAAACTATCCTGGATAAGTCTGAAACATCCATGTGCACTCTTAACTCAAACTTCAGATCCAGGTAACACATTTTTGTATGTTTGAAAGTGAAACAGCTCATCTGTCTGTGACTTGATTTAAACTAGTTGGCTTTTACTTCTTTCAGAAAAATATGTTGCTACATTAAGTTCCAAACAAACATATAAGCAGGCCTACTTGTGTCCAAAAATCTCGCATTGTTTGACTGTTTCTTAATATTTTAAAACCCAGCAGTATGGTCACCCTCATAGTTAAAGCATCATGTCTCCAAAAGACAAGAATTACATGCATCGATACAAAAGGTTGGTGGATAAGAACATGGTGGTTTGGGACGTTTATACTCATAAGTGTAGGAGAAAGTGTAATGATTTGAGTTGAATGTTTAAAAACATCTTTATAAACTTAACTATCAATTAGTTTTGTTTTTCTTTTGAAGACAAATTTAGTAATTGTTATAAAAACCTAGTGACACCATCTAATGAAGATTTTTAAAAATAAAACAAACTTATTCTAGATGTAATTTTTGTAACGAAATATTCTGTCAGTAGACTTACAAATGTGTGTGTGTGTGTGCATGCATCCACGCATGCTTGTGTATGTGTGTGTGTATAGTGGAATATTTAAAATAATCAAAAACAAATATGCTATACAATTTAATCCTCCAATTAATATATAACATGAAGTTTTTTAAGTATTTATATCTTTGCTTTGTTTTGGTTTTCTGGGTGATGTAGCTGTGATCCAGTGTTGGATGTTTCTTTCAGCCGGAAGTTTCTGCTATATCTGCAGTAGTATTGAGCATCCTCGATAATGTTGGTGGATAGTGAAGACAACCACTCCAGATATAGCCAGAATGTGCAATGATGAATCGTAGCTTCTAACCCAAGTAAAAATCTGTTGAAGATAGGGCTATAGTTTTATATCTTGAAACAATTTTATACCATGTGTAAAGTGCTTGTTTTATATAGGCTATTAGTTTTATGTAGGTGGTCTACTAACTAGCGCGGGCAAGTCTGGATCCCATGTTCAATTCTCGGGGAGGCTCCGTATGGCGTGCACTCAGTTTCGTGAGGCAGAATTGAGTAGCTGCTGAGATAACAGTGGCGTCTCCTGGCTGCGGATACCGCAACTAGCGGTTGGTGACACGTTGTACTAGTCATGAAACTGTCACACTAAACACAAAAGCCGCACGGTATGCCTTGGTCCTTTACGGACTGTTGAGCAGAGGTTTCTTTCTTTTCTATTAGTTTTATATATTGCAGGTATAGAAGGAAATAACATTATATAGCAGAGGTTCTTAACTTTTTAAAATCTACACCTCCCATTAAATGGTTAAATGAAGTTCCATTATACCTTAAATGTGTGCGTGTGCAATCTTCTATGAAGTATTGGCCAAATACGAGATCTGCATAAAAAGTATATGACCTTTGGCCAGGGAAAAAAGGTTCTATATCTCATTGATTACAGTATGTAATCTCTTTCAAAGTAGATCCCTTTAGATTCCGCACACTTCATCCAGTGGCCCTTCCATTGTGGAAGCAACACGATGAATACCATCCGTAGTCAGGAAAGTCTGTATCAGGTGTGCTGAACGGGGTGGATCATTGTCATGATGCAGCTGCCAGTTCCCTGCGGCTCACAGCTCCAGTCTTGCGTCAAACTTCATCATAAACAAGGCAGAGGACTTCTTGGTCGTACTCCTTATTGATGGTTTGCCCTTCTGGTGTTGAAAGTAGTAACCAGTGACACCTTCACCTTGATCCAAATGTGTTGTTCTTTTTGTCCCTTGGGGAACTTGGGTGTTTCCATTGCGACGACTGGACCTTATTTTCCGGGTCATACCTGTACACCAGTGACCACAGTCTTTGTTCCTGCACTGTTGCGACCTCAACATGAAATTGTCTCTGTTCCGATGAAAGCAGTACGGGCAAACATTTTTTTGCAGCCACTCTGTGCATGCCCAAATCCTCATACAGAATACTGTCTGCAGAACTAACGCTGATCCCAACATCATTAGCAATTGCCCGACTGTTAAACGACTAGATATGTTCAGTATCGTGTACCGCTGTTTAATTTGCATAACCCCCATTGCATCGTTACCGATATCCTGTTTAATCTTTCAGATTGATTCTGCTTGGGGTATCCTCTAGTTTCTAGATATATGGAAACTAAGTTTTTAAATACTATATTTATACATATCAACTTTCTGTATTTCTTCAGTTTTGGTATTAAAACTGAGACTTTGAAGTTAAAGAAATGAGCGTGTAAGTTGTATGTGTATGTTTAATTTTATTATTAATTTTGTTTTCTGACAAGCTTGCAATACCTCCCTAAAAATCCTCTCATACCCGTATGGAAGAGGGTGCCTCTCAGGTTGAGAACTGCTGTTGTGTAATGTAACTGAGAACATAGTTTCAGTATAAGGTAGGAATGTTACCATAAGAAAGGGTTAAACTCTAGCTTGTGGGTCTACAATGTATGAGAACGTGGATACAGGTGGATAATGAAGACAGAAATATCGAAAAGCATAGAGGTGCAAGGTCTTTATCAGGAGACTAGAGGATTTGCACTAACTGTGGTATGGTCATATTAAGCGCGAACAGCTAAAAGAAGATGACAAGAAATATTATAAGGGGCCTCAAGAGGAATTAAATAAGGAAACTCATTCTCTCTCTCTCTCTCTCTCTCAAAAAAAAAAAAAAAAAAAAAAATTTCTATATAATTAACTTGATGTTTCTTGCAGTAATTATATAATTTGTGATGTTTTCAATTTGTTTCTTCTGCAAGTAGTATAATTTCGTATATTCTATTTAACACCTGATGCACGTTTCACTGATAAATATCAGTATCATCAGAGGTTTCTAAGTAAATTTTATATATATATATTTATATATACACAGTAGAACCCCGTTAGTCCGAAATTCCGGATAATCTGAACCACCTCCAGGAACCAAATAGGCAAGGAAAGCTATAAAAACAACTGCAGATTTCATGAAGTGACAAATGATTTCATTACATTTCTAATAAAATGGTTACATTTTGCAAAATCAGTAGAAAATAATACTAACCACTGTAATACGTATTAATCAGTAGGCCTACAATTACTGGAATAAAATTCTTAAACAAAACTACAAACTACAAAAACAGAATTCAATTATTGTACTGTACAGTACTTAGATTACAGTTTCTATACTTTATTAACAGAATTTCCAAATAAACACTTCAATATTAACACTTCACTTATTCACTGGTTGCACAAAATCAGTTATTCTCTGCTGGCGTAAAGACGTGAATCTACCAGACGCAATATTCCACCAGCGTCTCATGAACATGATGTCCGCCACTGTAGCGTTGGCATGCTGCTCCACATAGTGCAGGGATATTTCCAGTGCCTTTGCTGCTTCTGAATGTGAAATGAGATGTTCTGAATCATCGGCTTCATCCATCACATCAGAATCTTCATCGAAGTCTTGTCTGATCAGGGAAACGATTTCCGTATCTGTCAAAACTTGGTGGTCTTCCGTGTCAGCTGCCACCCACTCGTTCACATCTGTTTCGTCTGCTTCTTCACAGCCTGGAATTTGATGCATGAGCTGTAAAACTTCAGTCCTGTCATCAGCTTGTTCCGGACTATCGATGTAAGAGAGACTTGGCCATAATTTTTTCCACGACTTTCTCAGCAGCTGTTCTTTGAGATTGTCCTATGCTTCACCTAACCAACAGATAACATCTTTGATGTTGATTTTCTTAAGACTTTGGAGAATGGTTTGTGAACTGTCTTCATTTTCAAGAAGGGACCTTAGAAGAATTTTTTTATACACACATTTCATGTGTTGTAGCACCTCTTGGTCCATGGGTTATAACAAAGGTGTTACATTCAGAGGGAGAAAAATTGCTTTTATATCTCCATTAACAAGTTCTTCTGTCGAAGCATGTGATGGAGCGTTGTAAATGACAAGTAACACCCGGGGTGGCAGACCATTTTTTTCACTGAACTTTTTTACTGAAGGAATAAACTGGACATGAAACCATTCCTTAAATAAAGCACTGGTCATCCATGCCTTTTTTTGATGCCTGTAGAATACAAGAAGCGAGTTCACATTGATGTTCGTAAATGCTCTTGGGTTTTTTGATTTGCCAATAACCATTAGTGGCAACTTATTAGTCCCAGCTGCATTACTGCATGCTAAAACAGTCACACATTCCTTGCACATTGTGAAACCAGGTGCATTAAGTTCTTGTTTGGCGGCGAGGATTTTGTTTGGCAATGCCTTAAAATTTAACCCAGTTTCATCGCAATTGTATATTTCTTGAGGCGAGTAATTTTGCGATGAAACTATGCCTGCGAATTCAGCGATGTACTCTTGTGCAACCTGGTGATTCGCTGATAGTGATTCACCGGTAATGGATAACTGTCGTATTCCGTGTCTTTTTTTCCACTGGTCCAGCCAGCCGTTACTCGGAATGAATTTAGGAACACCATTCATCAGCTTATTGAGGTGTACTGCTTTTTCTTGGATTAGGGGACCACTCAGTGGAGTACCTCTCTGCCTTTCTTGTGAAAACCATATGAAAAGGGCTTCATCAATTTTGTCAAATTGTGACACTTTTGATGTATGACGCTCCTCGAGAGTCTTCTCGGATGTTGTCGCACAAAACTGTTTAATCTTGGACCGGTTTTTCTTCCATTCACTTATTGTTGCTTTACCCACACCAAATTCGACTGCTAATTTCATTCCACTTTCACCCTTGTCCAAACGTTTCAATACTTCAAGTTTATCTTTTAGTGCACATGAACTATGTTTCCGTTTACCAACCATTTTTATACAATACACACTTAAAAAATAACACTGAAAACGTATGTAAGTTGGAATGCACACACAATGTCTCAGACTGACAGGTGTCTCACTACTGAAAGCAAGGCCACGAGAAGAAACAAACAAGAGTGGGGGAAGTGGGATTACTAAGAAACTGGCATGAGTCATTGACGCCCTGGCGCGCCCGTGATAGTAAACAACAATACCACACTAGAAAGCCACCGAACATCAGTGTCAATACTGTTCATCTTATCTGTATTGTATTACAGTACTGTACTGCGTAATATTTTATGAAATATTCAACTCTTATAAACCGTAAAATGCATTCGTTGAATAAAAAACGGGCATATATGAGGTACATATAAGTTAAAGACCATATTTAAATCAAATAAATAATTATGATTATTTAATAATCATTATTTCGGATAATCCGAATTTTTGCCAATCTGAACCGGCCCCGGTCCCAATTAGTTCGGACTAGCGGGGTTCTACTGTGTGTATATATGTATATATATATATATTTTTTTTTAATAAAAAAATGAGAAAACTGGAGGAAGAGTAGATGTTATAATTAGAATCCAGTATGTATTGTAAAGTGTTATTCCTAAATTGTTATTATATATTTCTCTTATGTTTACAATGATTGACAAAGATATGTGACCTCTTTCCAATTTCACGAAGTTACATCAGATCTTTCCCCATTCCACCTCAAAATCATTGTGTTCCTATTATAAACTCATATAATATGCTATGCCATTAATAATATCATACATGTAAATTCTACATCAAGACCACAGTTTAAAAGCAAATAGTGTGTAATCTGTAGGTGGTTTCTCTATATGTGTCTATGCCTGTGTATGTACACAGGTGCATGTACTTACATTTATATGTGTTCTTTGTGTCATGTTGGTTTAACTATCAGTTTCATGAGCTGAAATCTGGTTGTATATTATTGATGCGACACCGATAGAAATTCAGCTTTAAATAAGCTGATCAAGTGTCCTCAACTTAAAAAAGTAAGAAAGGCATTTAAATGTATAACAGTATGAATCTACGACAATCTCAAATCAAGTCTGAAGTTTTTAAAATCAAGGCTGAAGCCATAACAGTCTGTACTCTTTGTTGAAGCGTGTGTGATGTTAATGATGTGCCATATGTTTCCAAATATGTTCAGTGTTTGCTGTATCATTAAACCTTTACTTTGGATGACAAATTGTAAACTTAGATTTTTTTATTCAGAAACTTCTAAGGAAGTTTTACAATTGCCACATATTGACTATATACCAGTATAAATTTGTCTTATGTCAGTACACTTTTGTTTCTTATGATTTCGTATAGATTATAAATTTTGTTTTTTTAACATTTCACTCTAAGGAATTAGATTATACTATGTAGTTCTCATTGTCATAAACATTCTGTGTTATAACATATCTGTTTATAAAGTCATCTGGAAATCTATTTATGTGCGGTGATGAATGTTTTATTTAAAAATTAAATAAATTTAACTTTAAAGTAAAACATGTTGACTAGACTTACCAGGTGAGCTGCTCAATTTTATGAAAATTGTTCATATTATGAAAATTTGGCTGTTCGTATCTTGTTTAGAGTTTGAAAAATAATTCCTTTCATTTTCTTGTCACCATATTTAATCCGGAGGCAAGCTACTTCTGAAATGTAATATAGTTATGAGTTTGTAGAACATTTAGTTTATTTTTCCTAATCATTAAAGAATATTGACAATTAAATTTTTAAGAAACCACTGTATCTAAACAAAGATGTAATTTTGTGCGTAGGACCATTCAAACATTTTGTTGCCTTTTTATCCAAACATTAATATGTCACCAAATATACCTGCTATAGGCCCAGATGTACTGTCAAATACAGGCCTATTACACGATAACTAATTTATTTAAATAAAAGCCTAGGAAATACAGTAAAACCTGCCTAAAACGGAATGCGATGGTTCCAGTATTTTTTTCCATTTTCACAGGCTTACAAAGGGTTGTGTTTTAATAAAACAAAGCACAAAAAATATGATCGCATAGGATTACAATGAAGGAATAATTTAAAATAAAAGTCTGTAAATAAAAAATAGGTTCATATGTATTGTATTACTGTATTTTCAACTTATGTACAATAATTGCAGTTTCTCTCGTAGTTTCTCTGTCCCCACATGTCTTTCAAAATGCATTGTCGCGACTTGTTCACAAGAGAACGTTGTATGATCTCCTTTGCATCCTGCATCAACTCCAGGATGTAACGAGCAAAAATTTAAAAATTTCAAATTTTCTCCTCGACGGATTTTGTTCACACGAAGTTGTGTCAACGACTTCTAGTCGATGCAATAAATAAAACTTAATGTGAAGACGTCAGAACAGCGTCGCTAACAAGACAATACGAAGACGTTAAGTTCTACTCAACAATAGAAATTGGATGTACGAGATGACAGGGGAAGTTTAGCTAAAAATTATTACCCACAACAGTCAAGACAAAGCAGGCGAGGACACTCACACGTGTACTGAGAATTAAGGCATACGTTCAGTCAGGTTACGTCAGAATACGAGGTACTGCAAAAAAGGGGACAAGATGTTTACAAAGGAGTGTACGTACAGCACTTTAAGAAACAATGTATGAAGTGGATAGATGACAGGACTCTAGCCAAGCTGCACAGCTGGAGGTAACGTCTAAGTGTCAGACGCAATTTACAAGTAGAAAGTCAGGGTGACTTCACCAGCCAACATATGTCAAGAATTATTAAAAGGTACAAAAAAGGGGTGTAAGAGAGAACAATGCTTCAGAAGGACCCAAGAACAGATGAAGGCAACTTAGAAAAACACAGCGTATATCCCGCACAAAGGAGTGATCAACAGGCGTTTAATAGCTAGAAATTCTGCGAAATAGGTCAACGTTCGAACAGGACAAATCTGGGGATGTCTGACAACCTATCAGAGTACAACTCTTGCGAAGAACACCGGTGGAGAGGACAGTTTCTATAGCAACCAAAAGCCAAAGCGTATCTGGAGATAGAAACCAAAAAACCCTGGTGTAGTGGGACGAAATATTCCGAGAAAACTATGAGCTGACCTATCACGAGTAAGAAAAGGCGTGGACAGTCCAGAAGACAAAATTTGAGTAGGGACAAGGTGATAAAACTATGTGCCTAACACAGGGACGCGGCTAGTATATCTTAATTTGTGGAAGCCAGTATATCTAAATTTTCAAGCTAGTAGATCTCAGTAAATTTCAGTTACATGTAAATTAACAGACTTAGTGACATCGTCATGTCATAATATCCGGACTTAGTGATTTTCTAATAGTGGAATTCAAAGTGCGATTTAACGGACTCATGTATTAATTAATCAAAGTGAACAATACAATCTCGACATGCACAAATATCATTACTAGTGTATTGTACAAAATAGATGAACTTACAATTAGTCAGTGCTACTAAATCACATTAAACATAATAGAACATGAAATATTTGAACAAACTAATCTAATCATATATACATTGATAGAAAGTGAAATAAGTGACGAACGGACATAAACATTAATGTTGCAAAATGAACACACAACACTTATTATAGAATGAGTTATTCAAACTAACACAAAATCCATTACTTATTTACACAACTCTATTTCGACGCGAGTTCTCGTGGGTGTATACAAGTGTTTGTGCTATCGACGGCAGTCAACAAGATGTGTCTTTCTGTCTTCATCACCACAAGGACCGGACATCGCTGGACACTAAGTGGGTATTCTATAAACTCAAGTAACCATTATTAATTTTTTGCTTTAAGTAACTACTACTGACCTGATTCTTTCAAAGAATTCCTACCCTGGGACGTTATAAATAGATGTAATGAATACAATTAGAGTTAAAAGTTATAAATAACGAATGTGTTAACAAAGACTATCTGGGATTAATGACCACATCAATAATTAGCATTTGAATTGTTGTATTCTATGATTTATGTATGTATGTCTTTTTCAGCGAAACTAGAACTTGTTTTTTGATATATGTATGTACTTACAGGTGCAACGACGTTTTTGTATGTATGATTATAAATTTATGAATGAATAATAAATTAGTTATTTAAGTTAATTTTACACATGCGTTCATTATTACAGATAACCCACATGTTAAATTAATTTTCTAAGAGTCTTTTTGCTAAGTGATTTAATTGAATTTACAATATTAATTGTTAACTGATATCAATGTAAATGGCGATACCAATCGCGAGGCTTATGAAGGATATCATTTGTTGATCTATAAATAATTAAATTAATTATTCAATTAATTCGCAATTTAATTAACTGCACATTGTAAGGAGTTCTGGAACATTCTTGGAAGCTGCAAATTCCTGAAGGTCACTCACAACAGATAGTGCTTCTCCAAAAGTGCGTATTTTTAGCTCCCTTTCGTTGCCTTCGTCGTTGTCGTCGTCCATTTCTTCCATGACTTCACACCTGCTGTTTTCGGCAGCAATATCAGCTGCACTTTGAAAGTCTTCAGTCGTGGCAAGTTCATTATAAAAATTTACTACATCTTCAGCTTCATCTGGCAGATTTCCTTGCTTACAGAGAACGGAAATTTCCTGTAAATTTTCCACTGTAACATCTTGTGTATCCGCCGATGCTTGTGCAGGAAAACCAGCTTTAAGGAAACACTTCTTCACTGTTTCGGGGAGAATTTTCTTCTTGGCCTGATGGATCCAGTTAACAGCATCAAGGACATTAATCTGTTAACAAGCTGAAAAACATTGGTACTGGTGTTGATTTTAGCAACAAGTGACTGCAGTACAAATTTCCTATAAAAGGATTTAAGTGTATAAATTACACCCTGTAACGTGTCAAAATTATGGGGTATTTTAATTTATTTCATTTCAGGGATTTATGAATATATTGTGTAATTTATTCCAACAGACCAGAACACGTGGTGACTATAACAGTTTGTAACAAAGCAGCAACGTAATATTCCGTTGCGAAATCAGTTGAGGTATGTAGCCACCCTCGATTTCCACGAACTCTGCTTACGTGTGGTCATGCGCCTGTACGCATGACACAGGTATACGCGCGGGTGGGACGCGAAGCAAATCAACCGACGCTGTTGAAAATGGCGCAGAAATGACGTTTTGGTGAGATCCACAACCCGAGCTGCAGGATATGCAAATTAAGGACCACCTCTTTAGTGATGTCAGACCAGAAGTGCCTGAATATCGTCGGCACACACTACTGAAAAGACCACTATATCTCATGCACATGGTCGATCAACTGCAACAAATCAACTATGAACGTCGACGAAATCCGTTGGCAGTGGACATTAACTTCCTCCCGCTCGCCAGGGACGTTTGCCCAGTTCGTCTCTGATCGTGTCGGCCGACACAGAGCCAAGCGGGCTCTACTAAATTTTTATCAGTTTTTTAATCTCAAAAGTGAAATAACAGAAAAAATCATGTGACCGCAGAAGGGTACGCAAGTAGACACTAACAAGTTTTATTTCGGACACCTCCGTAAATACCAAAAGTGAGAAACAAGCGCTCAAGTGATCGCCACGTGCTACGGTCGGGAAGGGTATCTTTTAAAATGTGTTAAGGGGTTTTTTAAATAATGCAGGTATGGATGAGAGAATGAGCAAAGCTGGGCTCTGTCTGTTTATGTCTCATGTGTATGTGTAACTTAGAAGGTAAGCATTTTATTGTATAAGTAGTAAGGCTAAGAACATGTCTCAAGAAAATTTTATTTAAAGATCAAGTTAAAAAATGAACAACAATTAATTTGATACAAAGTAATGATGAAGAAATAAAGTAAAATAATTTCTCTTCCAAAAATGTATTGTGTAAATCATTCGCACGACCTTGAAAATTACGCTTGTATCCTAACGTTCGTATGACGCAACCTTGGACCCGAGAACACCGATTGACGGTAAGTGGAAGTTTTTTCAAATTTTGTTTGGTATTTTAATTTTCTAGTTAATACGTAAATTAACATTTGGCGCCCGAACTGGGACGAATTTAATAAATTGATGAAATTCCATACCTACAAATAAGATACAAGCGCAATTTAGAGGTTAAGTGAAAATACGTAAAGTTACGTAAAATAAGTAAAAAATACTTGTTCAGATAATAAATAAATTACATATTTAAAAGTATAACAATGGAAAATACAGAGAATGAAGTCGATTTGTCCGACTCGACTGTGATAAGCGAAACAGCTGAATTTGATGAATCAGCTGTTATGAATAGTCTTGAAGTACATTCAACACCGAATGTAGGTCAATACGACAAAATTACAAATGTAATCAACACGAATGAATCAAATAATACAGATGATTCGGGGATCCAAACGACCCCAAAATCGAGTAGAGAAAGCAAAAATAATAACGATGAAGTCAGCTTCACTGACAATAAAACAGAAAGTCAGTCGACACCAGTCCCGATTAAAAAATCTGAGGATCGAGATATGATGAAAATGATCCAATTTCTTTGTACCAGTTTCAATAAATTTGATGTAAAGTTAGATGAACAAATGAAATTAAGCAATGACTTGGACACCAAATTAGAAGTACAAAATAATAAAATTGATGAGTTGAAATATGAGATTCAAGAAATAAATAAATGTTTAGAAAGTACTAATGAAACGATGAGATCTAGTTTAAGTAAATTAGAACAGAGTATTGAGAGAATGGAAGTAGCTGTAATGAATCCAAATAAAAATAAAACAAATGAAAATTGTAATGACAAGTGCAAAAATGCGATACCAGATAAAGAGTTAACAAATAATAACAACAATGTCGAAAATAATGAATGTAATATTGAGAATAGTAATGGGTTTGAAGAGTTAGTATCAGAAAGTGATACGGTGAAAATAAATAATGAGAGTACTGATGAAATTACAGAATGTAGTGATAATGAAATGTTAATGTATGTTTATGAGTTAGAGAGAGAGTGGAAAGATAGTATAGTGGTAGAATGGGGACAGGGGGTAGATTTTCCCCTTATTATTTATGATGAGGATTTAATGTGTTCACAAGTATTGTTTAAGAAGGGCAAGAGTCCCGTATTGGTAGAAGATTTGAAGTGTTTATTTTTGTTGTATAATTTTGTACCCTCTGTCTGGAGTAAATTTGAGAGTGTGATATGGTATTATGATGAGAGAGATTTAAATAGAGAATTGTATGTTAATAAAGAAACAGAATTGTATGAATTGAATAGAGAGTATGATGAGTGGAAAGTGAGGTTAGAAGTGTGTCGAAATAATAATGATTTAATGGATAATACAAAAGTAACTAACCCGATAATGAATGTAATTACTGATGGAGACCTAACAGATGTACTTAACGTTGACGTGTTTTATGATTATTTTGGTAAAATGAATGAAGTTGGTTTTTTTAGTTATGACACACAAAGTAACCATTTGTTTGTCAATAAAACTGAACAGTGTTATATAAAACAAAGATTAATCTATGACGATGGTGGGTAGGCTATAAAACAATAAAAGACAATTATAAACGTTTTTGTTTTATGGGTTTGGACCTGGCAGATTTGGAGAATGAAGTGTGAAAAACGGAACAGTTAAGAACAAAAGTTTGTAAATAAAAATGTAGTAAATTTATGTGTGTGTATTGTAGAATGTTAAGTAAACAAGTGTGTGTAAGTGTTGCAATAATAATATTAATAGTTGCAATTTAAATAAATATCAGAATCAATTTTGAAGACAGTAACCGATGAGTTGTAATTGTTTTGATAGCTAGGTAATTTGTATTTTCAGTAATTAATTTAATTAAAACAATTTGATATGTTTTAAATATTTTGATTGATTATTTAAATGTTATATAGTTAAATTTTCCAATGAATTTAAATTATTTTTACGAGATTTGGAAATTTGGTAATTAAATGATAGATTGTTTGATTTAAACTAACATTTGTGTTAAATGTTTCAGAGGTGAGGTGAAAGTATTAGGGTGTATGGCGAATATGTTTTGTGTATGTCATTTTAAATGGACTATAAGTATAGAAATTTTATAGTACGAACCAAGTATAATAAAATTGTTTACAGGTGTAACTCATTGGAAAGGATTTTAATTAAATAATGAGATGATTTGAAATAATTGTGTTAAATAAAAATGATAATTAAAAATTTTAATAATAACTGAAAGATGATATATAATAATTATTAATAATAAATTTGAAAATTTTAAGAAAATCCAATGGTAGAAAGTGATGAATGATTTGAATGTTGATGGATAAATGGGTAATGAAAATGTTACGATGGAATGTATATCAAATTTTTTAATTATTTAGTTGGTAAGGTGCTATTGCGGGGGTGGCCTGTGCCCTCGTAGGTAGTGAAATGGGTTGGGGGTAACAGAAAGTGTTACCTCCATCGGAGGCCAAAATGGTGAAAATGTGCGACACACCTTTTTTCGTGCAAATTCAATTTGTACACTGATAGATGCTTGTGTCGCACATAACAAAGAGTTTAATGTAGAACAGGCATTGAAATAAAAGTTAGATTTCCCCGACTTTTTGGGCGATTACTGCCTTACCAGCACTAATCGTGGATTTGGCTAGCGGTTAGCTATGGTCATACCAAGTCCCTTGACCATAGCTGACTTGAAATTGGTATATATTAGAAATTAAATGGGGGGTGAAATTTAGGGGAAATCCAGGGACTATGGAACAGCGGCTGGCACTCTGTTCGAGTAGGAACAGCATAGCCAGGTGGTAGACCCGTTTTAAGGGCGTTTAAATATAACCACGGATATGTGGATATCAAAAAATGTTAAAATGTAACTGCCGAAGCAAAGACACGGAGGGGTCCAATCCCTCCAAATATGCAGTCTTTGTGGAAGCAAAAAGGCGCTACAGTCTTACATAATTTGCAATAGCGTGTGTGGATGGGAGGTGGCTCAGAGGAGCCACGAATTTGAAAATAACATAAAATTTGCTAACTCCAATTTTGATCTAATAAAAACGTTTATATTCCGCTCAAATAATTAAATGCTCATACATTCAGTATAAGGTGTTCATTCTATGTTTTAAATGTAATATTTTATTGTAGTAGGGTAGATGTAAGAATTGATAAAAGGTATATGTTTATATAATTTGTGTATTTTGAAACTAAGTAGATGACTAAACCGACTGGCAGGCGGGTAACATAAATTATCAGAATCAGAAAAAGGGGAAACAAGGAGGTTAGAAGTAAGGATTGATAAATATATATATTTCATGTAATTAGCTCAATTTCGAGATGTGTTTTCATTGTGTTAGGGAATGTCAGCTGATCAGCAATAAAATGTCACTGTTATATTGGTTGTAAATGTTCCAGGTAATTAATGTTTAATGTAATGTTTCAATGTATTACAGATGCTATTTTAAATAATGAGAAAAGTAATTTGATAAAGTGAGAAATAAAGTAATAATTTGTGAAAGCTAATAAAAGATAGTTTTGGGGTGATGAATATTTTGTGGGACATATAGATCAGTCCAAGTCAAAGTTAAAGGGGTGGTAGAGCGAAAAATATTGTTTTGAGTTAATGTAATGGTGTTTTGAGTTAATGGATGTTATAGAGTTTTGAGAAGTATTGAGGTTGACACAGTAGTCATGGGAAATATATGTAGCGTTTTGAGTGATATATTGTTGTTTATAATTGATGATGTTATTTTGTTGTAGCCGAAGTAAGGTAATAAGATTGAGATTTTGGGGATGGTAATTTTGTAATAGGGGGTAGTGTAATGTGGGAGTCCGCAACATAATGGTTGGGACGGGAAGGAACCGATTTAGTGGGAAGGGGTTGCCTTAGGTAGAATCCAGGAACCAACATAATGGGAAATGAGTTTTGGGGGGGGGAACACGTATCCTAAGTACAAAGGGTTAGAGAGTATTTTTTTATATATATAGAGAGAGAAGGTGGCGATTTGAGTTTAATGATAAGTTGGGGTTAGAGAGTGTTGGATAGATATTTTGATAGAGATGGGTGTCATGTTAGTCAACGTTGATGAATATTAGAGTCAGAGGGAGAAAGATTATAGATGTATACAGATCAAGTAGTAAATTAAATTGTGATAAGTATGTAAATCACCCACAGTAATGTAGAATGAGAATAATGAAGAAAGAGATTTATAATAAAAATATAAAATTTTAATTAAAACCAGTGACAAATTTTTGATAGAATTTGGAAATGTAAGGTTAGCAAGTGCTTATTAATTTAAATGTCAATTTGATTGTTATTTGTAATAATATTTTGTTGTTTTAAACGTGTTATTTTATTATGTTTTGTGCTCCAAGAGAGAATTTTACAGATGTTAAGTGTATTTTCAGATAGAACTTGTATCTAACGTATGTGGGTCAAGGTTTTTGAACTTGACCTAGTTTTAATCAGCTGACAGTGAGATCATATAAGTGAAGAGTAAGGAAGTCGATTCAACTTCTGGTTTTTGATCAATTTAAACAAATTTTAAATAATTTCTATATGTAAAGGAAACATTTTAATAAATTTAAATTTTTTTCTTTAAATTTTAAAATTTTTTGGAAAATATTTTTTGAACAAAAAAAAATTTTCTTGATTTTACGCCTGCCAGATAATGGATAATTTTAAACTTTGATTATTTGATTGTTTGTGTACTAACCATGTTTATTATTATTGATTTATTTTATTGAATTGTATTGTTAGACTCTAGGTGTAATCACATGTTAGGTTAAGGATGTTCTTAATTGTAAGCAATGTTTAAATTGATTTATTTTAAATAAATAAAAAAAAAACCAAGGAAGAGAATAATTCAAAATATATACAAAATTTGTGATTTGATTTTACATGGAACAACCAGTGAGTTGTAATTAAAAAAAAAAAAAAAAATCAATTTATAATATGTAATGTGAGTGTGTGTGTGAGCCCAGTATCTGCTAAAGGCAGCCCAGCTTGCATATAAGGGGAAACATATCGGCTGAGGATCTGGCATGATATAAGCCAGGGTGTTGGATTTTTGGGGGTAGCATGTTAGAAGGTGAGGTGCGCCGTGGTGCATGCCTGTTCGATTTTTCGGTGTTGGGATCTCTTACGGAGAAGTCCAGTGATCTCGTTCAGATGCGTCCATAGTCGCCAAGCCAGGGGGGTCGTTTACCCATGCAGAGTAAGAACAAAGGGGGGTTGTTGGCACCAGTTCCTCACCAGGTCCTCTTAGGGGTTTTATCAATGAGATTTCTTCTGTTTTGGACAGAAGACTTCTCATTGAGGGGGTATTGTAATGTGTCAAAATTATGGGGTATTTTAATTTTTTTCATTTCAGGGATTTATGAATATATTGTGTAATTTATTCCAACAGACCAGAACACGTGGTGACTATAACAGTTTGTAACAAAGCAGCAACGTAATATTCCGTTGCGAAATCAGTTGAGGTATGTAGCCACCCTCGATTTCCACGAACTCTGCTTATGTGTGGTCATGCGCCTGTACGCATGACACAGGTATACGCGCGGGTGGGACGCGAAGCAAATCAACCGACGCGGTCGAAAATGGCGCAGAAACGACGTTTTGGTGAGATCCACAACCCGAGCTGCAGGATATGCAAATTAAGGACCACCTCTTTAGTGACGTCAGACCAGAAGTGCCTGAATATCGTCGGCACACACTACTGAAAAGACCACTATATCTCATGCACATGGTCGATCAACTGCAACAAATCAACTATGAACGTCGACGAAATCCGTTGGCAGTGGACATTAACTTCCTCCCGCTCGCCAGGGACGTTTGCCCAGTTCGTCTCTGATCGTGTCAGCCGACACAGAGCCAAGCGGGCTGTACTAAAATTTTATCAGTTTTTTAATCTCAAAAGTGAAATAACAGAAAAATCATGTGACCGCAGAAGGGTACGCAAGTAGACACTAACAAGTTTTATTTCGGACACCTCCGTAAATACCAAAAGTGAGAAACAAGCGCTCAAGTGATCGCCACGTGCTACGGTCGGGAAGGGTATCTTTTAAAATGTGTTAAGGGGTTTTTTAAATAATGCAGGTATGGATGAGAGAATGAGCAAAGCTGGGCTCTGTCTGTTTATGTCTCATGTGTATGTGTAACTTAGAATAAGGTAAGCATTTTATTGTATAAGTAGTAAGGCTAAGAACATGTCACAAGAAAATTTTATTTAAAGATCAAGTTAAAAAATGAACAACAATTAATTCGATACAAAGTAATGACGAAGAAATAAAGTAAAATAATTTCTCTTCCAAAAATGTATTGTGTAAATCATTCACACGACCTTGAAAATTACGCTTGTATCCTAACGTTCGTATGACGCAACCTTGGACCCGAGAACACCGATTGACGGTAAGTGGAAGTTTTTTCAAATTTTGTTTGGTATTTTAATTTTCTAGTTAATACGTAACTTAACAACCCTGATCCATAGGTTGTGTAATTGAAGTTGTGTTGGGGGGGAAATAGGCTACCTTCACATTAGACAAATCAATCCTTGGATGACAGGTTGCATTGTTCAAGAACAAAATGACCTTATGACCTTGACTTTTCATTCTTCCATTAAAAGAAAGAAGCCACTCTTCCATTATAGCACTGGTCATCCAGGCTTTTTTATTAGATTGCCAATTGACTGGGAGGGAATTACGATCCAGGTGTCGGAAAGGCCTGGGGCATGCTGATTTCCCAATCACTATAGGTTTTTCAATTTCACCAGACATGTTAGCACAAATAAATAACGTAAGTCTTTCTTTAGACAGCTTGCCACCTGTGCATTTATCACCACGTACAATGTTATGGCGATGTTTGAAACTCTCGAGCCACCCATTGGACGCTTTGAAATTGTGCTTGCCTAATTTTTTTGCTGTCTCTAAAACTTCAGTCTGTATCAATGGTCCAGAAATAGGAATTCCTTTAGCGCGCGCACTAACGAACCACTCGAACATAGCACGATTTATTTCATCATAGTCCGTAGAGTTTGTGATGCGTTTCACATGTCCTGCTGTTCTCTTTACCCACTCGTCTTTAATTTTTATTTTGTTTTTCAAAATGTCATAAATTTGAGTTTTTCCCACTTTAAACAACACGGTTAATTCTTTAGCTGGACGTTTGTTTTTTTCGTGTTCTTCAATAACTTTAATTTTCTCCTCCAGTGTGTCTTATGTTTATAAGTCATTATTACTGAATGACGTACACAAATACAGTAAAAAGTAAAGCCCCCCATACACGATCCGACTTGTCGGCCGACATGTCGTCCAACATGTCCGACTCCGACAGATTGGATCGTGTGTGGGTTCAACAGACCCGGTCTGTGGACCGTCGGATAAGTCTGACGTCGGATGAGAATTCCCAGCGGACTTGACCGACACGTCCGACAGGTCGGAACATGTGTGTGCTCTTCCGACCGGCGGATGGTTTTTGTATTATTTCAGTCAGTGCGTGTAATTTGTTGAGTGAACATGGCAAGTGAAAACAGAAAGTTTTGGGGGGAATTCATTGAGATGTATAGGGGTATGCCGTGTTTGTGGGACGTACGATCAAAAGAGTATTCTAACAAACATATTAAGCAAGAGTGCTTAACACTCTTGCTAGAAAAGCTGAAGGAAATAGATCCGGATGCTAACGTTGATGTTGTGAGAAAAAAAATTGATAATTTTCGGTCAAGTTACCGTCGTGAGTTGAGAAGTCCAAAAGTAGTGGATGTGGTTCGGATGAAGTATATGAGCCTACACTTTGGTACTTCCATCTATTCATTTTATTAAGAACCAGGAAACAGCTAGAAAAGGCGTGTCATCTCTTCAGAGACCTTCCGAAACCAATGAGACTGAGCCGACTTTGGACAGCAGAGAAGATGACGACATATCCATACATAATGTGTTAAGTATTTTTTATTTTTTTACTTATTGTTTCAAAACAAACTCTGGTGATGATTATTTTTTATAACCTTATTATAAAAAATCTGTAAAGTAAAGACCACACGCTGATAGTGAAAACTTCTAGCTAGTTTAGTAAAAACTAGACTATAGACCTACCTGTCTAGACTGAACCTTAAAAAAAATTAAAATGTTACATATAATCTGTTAATTGAATATAATTAATGTTTTGGAATTTTAAATCTTCACAATACTTTATATTCGATTCTATAAATGCCATAACCTGCTGAAAATTAGTCCCCATTATAGAAATATGTTGCAGAGTACTACTAGGGTTAAGTAAATTCTGCGTTAAGGCGGTACTTCCGTTTTATTAAACTTTTTTTACCGTAAAACTTGTCATGATTAAATATGTATACCTTAAAACCTTTAAATATTTGAAATAATATAGTAATATTTTAAATAATACTGAACTGACATCCATAGCCTGTTCACAATTACACAATAACTACTGAAAGTTACGTTAGACACAACAAAAAATTTTTTTTTTCTTTTGTTATGCCTAACTTTACTTCCAATACTTTGTGTTAAGAGAAAGTTCAACATTAATATTATTTTCCTAACTTAACTTCCAGTAGTTAGTTGTTGTGTAACAAAGAATATTCAACATTAATATTATTTTATTATGAAGTCACAATTAATAGTATTTTATTGGATGTGAGTATTATTGAAAATGTTCGTTCAAGAATTAAGTTCAAACCGTAATCGCATGGTTATGTAATTTTCTACAGTGTTCCAAAAACTGATGGTCAGGTGTAGGCTTGGCGGTGAGTCATTACTCCTGATCGGTTGTGACTCGTGAGAAAGGCCTGTGCCACAAGCTCTCAACCACCGGCGCGCTTTGGCGGCACTCAGTACACACACACACCACCCTAGAACAGCTATGCTTTGTTGTCAGCTCTTTCGCCACCAGCCGACGAATTATCATACCCTGAAATATTTGTAATTTTTGGTTTATCACAATAGTGTAGGTTATTACATTTGTGGACAATATTACAGTATAAAAATATTTCACTCACAAGGTAATAAAGCAAAATCAAACATGACAATTTACAACTTACAATTTAAAAAAGCAAAGTGAATTTGTGGTTATTACAATTTGAGAATATTTAATCAGCAGATTATCATAGATAACCAGATATCAGAGTTAAAACAATTTATAGCTTTAATGGTCTACCTTTGTTTGTTGTCACTTTGGTTTTGTCACTTTAACGGTTATTAACCATTTTATCTTGAAAGGGAACAATTCCTTCTTCATTGTAGTACATTTTGTAAGTATCGCGAATCTTTTCAGCCAGAACATCTGGTACCTGCTTTTTCCTTTGGAGCCCAAATAACTTTATGGTTTCATTTCGCCACTCTCCTTCAGTAAACACACCTGTTTCGGTATCTTCCCAATCGACAGAGGATGGTCTCAGGTAACTAGGAGATTTCTTTCGTAAGAGGTTATGAAGTGCACAACAAGACAACACGATTTTGTAAACTGATTCCAGATTCATTTGTAGGCACGTTTGGAGACAACGAAACCCAGTGGAAAGAATTCCAAAGGCATTCCCGACAACACGTGTTCCTCGGCAAATGCGATAGTTATATATCTTTTCATAGTATGTCAGTTGTTTATGGCCATAGGGTTTCATAATATTTTCTTTTAGTGGGAAGGCGTCTTCAGCTAAGAACACAAAAGGCAGTATGACGTCCCTATTCGAAGTGTACTTTGTTGGCGAGGGAATATTTAGCTGTTTGGCTTCGAGTAAGTCATTAAAATCTGTTAAAGCCAAAACACCACCATCTGAAACTCTTCCATTAATACCACAATGCACATACATAAATTCATACTGAGCATTAACAATGGCAAACAGTATCACACTGTGATATCATTTGTAGTTAAAGAAATAAGAGCCACTGTCACCTGGTTTCTTCACTTCAATGTGCCTTCCGTCCATAGCACCAAGAACATTTTCAACATTCCAACTTTTCTTAAAATCCTCTGCAATATTCATCCAGTCCGAAGATGTGGCAGGAAACTGAAAAAAACACACATTGATAGTGACGTAATACTTAAAAAATTATGTTTTTTGTTAGTTTAATTTTTGTTTACAGGAAGAAGATTCCATTGGGTCCATGCCTTCAAATTCGGCAGCCCCGTCTCGGACTATGACACCAACACCTACACCACCTCCAACACCAGTTGCAAAAAGGAGCAGAAAATCCCAACTTCTTGAACTAGAAAAGAAGAAAGAAAAATTCCTTGATGCAGCTGCTATTTTATTGACTAATGCTAAAAACGAGGATAGTGTTTTTGGCCAGAGCGTTGGGGTGCAGTTAGGTAAAGTTGATGAACAACAGAAAATAATAGCACAAAAATTAATTTCTGATGTGTTATATTTTGCTAGACTGAAACAGTTAACTCACGGATCGAAAATACTTTTGGCACAACAAGAAACTCATTCATCGACCCGATGTGGGCATGGCCAATTTACACATCAGGTTTCTGAGAACGTAGGGCCCAGTACCAGCTACGGAATGCATTATAATCAAAACCGAACATATTTGGTTAATTCTAATGTGGGTCAAGTGACATCAGTAACCCAACCCCCGTCAAAACCTAACCCCTGGGATGAAGAAGAAGATGATTAAATGATGTCATATGTTAATAATCCTTAAAAATGTCAAAAGCTGTAATTAAGTTTAACGACTTAATAAAATAACCAAAGCAGAATAACATTTGTATTTTACTGTTCTATCCCAATTTTCTTGAAAATTTCGTACAGAATATGATTGTCCCTCAACACTCATATTTATTTTTTTTCGAATCATTTTAAAAATGGCGGACATGTAAAAGTTTTCCTAATGGTTTAAATTTTGTTTTAAGCAATCAATTATTTTATATGGAAGAAAAAATTAAATGTTATTAAACATTTGCAAATCATATTAATTTTCTCAATAAACCACAATTAAAACTAATTTAAATATATTGAAAAGCTGCAAATTTTATAAGAATCAAGCGAAACCTTGTTGTAAACATCAGTAAGAAATTAACTTCATTATTGGATTTTTAAGTTTACAAAACACGGTTATATAATTGCAACTGCTAATGGACATGTGTTGTGTGGCCAAATTAGCAAAAATCAGTGTTATAATTTGGTACACTGTTTGTAGGCCTATTTTTGTAAGTTGAGGTATTATAATAAGTGAGGTAATATAATAACTAATAATTAAAAATTGAATCTTCTTACTTGTTACTATATGATTTATTTAATGGAAAAAAAAGCTGTTTACCTTTAAGTACTCATTTTGTAGCGCCTCATAAATGGCAGAGCACGTCTCAAGGATGATTTTCCCCAACAACTGGGGAGAAATGGCACAGGTGAATTTCAGGTCTTCATAGGTCCTTCCAGTTGCCAAAAATCTTAGTGTTGCCACCAATCGTTCTTCAGCACTAACCGGATCTCTCATCACTATTTCTTTTTTCTTAATATTATCTTGCACAAGACAATAAAAAATCAAATGTATTTTTATCCATCCTCAAATAATTGATAAAGTCCTTCGGCTCGTTTTCTTCAAGTTCCTTTAGTAACGGCATATGGCTGAACTTGGCACGTTCTCGCAACCATTTTTTTGACCACACACTACGTTTTTTCTGAGGAGTCTCCTCGAGACAAAAGTAGCCACTGAACAGTGCGATATCACTAGCAGCCATACTTGTACTGATCTGACTAGAGAAAAAGGCACGAAGCAATCCAATTGAAGCCGATAATACACGATGATCCCGCCGTCAGACACACTGGTCGGAACGTGTGTGGTAACCGTCCGACGAGACGGACCTGGTCGGACCGGACCTGTCGGCCGACAAGTCGGATCGTGTATGGGGGGCTTAAATTTAAAAATCATTCAAGTTCGCAGTTTTCTTCCACTCGTACTTTATCATTTGTCAGAACAAAACTGAGAATGAATACACTATACAGTACCAAACACTTGTACCCTACCGTGTGTATTACAAGAGGGTTGGAACAAGTAACGGTACATTGCTTTCACTTACAGATCTTACCCCATGTAGCGTACCTGCTGCATCCTTGAAGAAAGATTAGAGTTAATGGTTCCTAGAACTATGGTGCAAGTATAGTCGCGCTCAAAATTAATGCCTATTACTTTTTCAAAATTTAAAATGATAAAAAAAATTTAGTACGTGGCTATGTATTACGCATAAAATATTCCGTCTTAGTTAGGTTATTTACACAAATGGTTCCCGAAAATTATTCCGTTACCGCGTTAGGCAGTTTTCCGGTTTAGAGTAATATTTTACATAGGAAATAACTCCGTTCCAAAATTTATTTTCCGTTTGTCTAGGTTTCCGGTATATAGGGCGTCTGGCTTAGGCAGGTTTTACTGTACTGTGTTGGAAATATCTTAAATGTATGATGTGGTTGGTGAGTAGCACATCCCACATTCCTAACTTTTTATTTGTAACTAATATGTCTCCAAATTAGAGATATTCTGGATGAAAAGATTATGACTCTAATTATTGCTGTGAGAATTGTCTTGTGATTTGCGTTATTCCTACTGATAAATTGTGATTTAATGTTATGAATATGTATTACTCACTTGTAAGCAGCATGTAGGCTGCTCTTTTTCTTATTGATCCACCTCAGTTGATGTGATAATAATGTAAACAATATATAAACAATAATGAAAAGTATGAGAATATGTTTTTCCATGTAGTGAAAATAAGAAAAATGAACACACACACACACACACACACACACACACACACACACACACACACACACACACACAACAATCTCATATTTCTTCACTGTGTGTATTACATGTATGTATAGATGTATAGGCGGAACGTTATACCAAGTAACTAATATCAGACATTTAGCTTAGTTGATTGAAAATACACATGGGCTGGACAAATTGATATTAGTACAGTAACATTACTGGTGATCAGTGTTACAATTCCAAAATTTTTTAAAGGGAATAATAATTATTTGAGAAACCACCAACAAAAAGCCAGTTATCTGTTCACTGATCACTAGAGTACACCAGATGACAAACACAAAACTAAACAACAAAATAGGGGTACCGCATCGCAGACCATATGAGGGCTAGGATATGTTGATGATGATGTTACAATTGATTGACACCTTTGAGACACTGAAAGAAGGCAATGGACGGCCAGAAGGTGATACAAAGATCTAGCTCTTATCATGACTGGTTACCATTTAGATGCTAGCACCAACCTGGGAGAAAGCATAATCACACACACACACACACAAATACCTCCTTCTTATTCATATACATACATGTGTGAGTATATTTTGTTTAAAAAAAGAGTGTAACTGGAAAAAGCTGAGAATTACGGAGACTGGGTTAGCTGTGGAAAAAAATTGTCAGCAAAATCGAATAGGAAATTTCCTGGTAAATGAACAAACATAGGTTGTCTTACAGGATTGTTTTGAAACTCCATTAATGAATAATTAATGTAAAACATATTTAGCAAATAATGGAGCTTACTAATTTTTGCAGAAATCATAAATCAAAAATATGTAAAGGAACTGTCGAAAAGTTCTAAAACACTAGGCATGGTATATAATTTTATATGGTTTCCTCAAAATAACTATACAAGAAGAAAAATGTGTTATAGTGTTTTTAAATTCACTACCATGTTACCAAGTTAAATGGCATATGTGATGACAGACTTAAGTCAGATTACATTTAATACTATGTTAGGATTGTTAAAGTTTTGTTAATATTACTTGCTAAAAATATGTACAGTTTTTATTAGTATGAGCATGGAATTCTGAGGCATAATCAAATAACCCACTTCCAGGTAAGTGGTTTCTGTATAGTTTACAAAACTAATTTGTAATCTGCTACTAATATTGAGGTTATGATTATCATTTTTCACATGTTGTTATTCATTTGCCATGATTTTTTCTGTTCTTATAGCAGTATTCAATCAGTATCCTCGTGCTCTCCTAGTATGGTTTTAGACAGTTTTGTGAAATAAATATGCTAAGTGTGCACTGAGATAAAATTTTTTTTATTTTCTGTTTTATTATAGGTTCTTGCTGAAAGTATTGTGCAGCAGCCAGACCCTGACACTGCACAGTTAATTATTTTGGAATCAACTATTCTTCATCACCTTTCTATTAAATATCCAATTAGAAAATCATATTGTAGGTTCTTTTTAAAAACTTTAATTTCTGAGGTAAGATAAAGAAAATAGTAATATAAGTTTTTTGTATTTAAAAATGTGTGTCATATAAGATGTTTTGCATTTTAAAACAACGTCCATGGTGTTCTACTGCTCCAGTGTGATAGCTGTAGTCCAGATTTTGATGACCTACAAAGTTAAAAAAAAGAAACTTTGAAACAGTTGGACAACTGCAGTAAATGTGAAAATGTTAAAAATGATAAAGTTTTGAACACAAATATCTACTTAGTCATTACAACAATAAATATTTATATTCCTATATAACCTCAATCATACAGAGAAGTCGCAGTTCAATTTACATATCATCATGTGTATTAAAACAATAAAGATTATAATAATATAATTAATAATAAATAGTGATACATACCAATACTTTGGAAACAATAACGTTTCATCCCTTTCTGTTTTATTGCACATATGCAATTCTGGTTACAAACGAAATTATTGAACATCTGCATATCATCAAAATTATAAAACTTGCAATCCCCATTTTGTTAAACATCTGAAAAGAAAAAAAAAACTGAACTTTAATAATAGGTATCCAAACCTTCTATCAGATACGAAAAGTATGCAAGTATATAGTTTAAGCTTCAGTTTTCAGCTAGATAGTGGCTATCATGTGCAGATCCTTGAAGAAAAAAGATGTCGATTTTCACTCCACATGTTCTTATACATTTTACATTAAAAAACTACTTTCAGTGTGTATATATTCAATGGGGGCATGTTCAGTGAGCACTTAATCACAGGATGTTAGCTCCTCTTCAGTGTAATTTATGCTAAAATCTTTTCCTATTACAACCCAAAGGATACAGAACCTGAGTTCTCATTAAAGTAACATTTCTGTTTGTTATGCCAACCCAGCATGATCATCGTACTTTCTAATACATCATGGCTTGCTGTAACTAAAGTAATCATCTTTATCCCTTCTGTTCATAAAATTTCTGAAAAGAAGATCAATGTACATAATGGTTGGTGTGTGTGTGTGTGTGTGGGGGGGGGTATGTGTGCAGTTGTTTTGTTGTGTGATCTAAGTAAGTAGTTGAACTAGTGGCGAAGAAGTTATATAGAATAAGATGCTTTATGGGAATTTAAGCATTATAAAATAATTCGTATTTTAGGTATCTATTTGTAAGTGTTGACACACAATATTGGAAAAAATTGTAATAAAAACAAGCTTAGATATTCTGATGTTTCTGCAAAAGTCGGCAGCCAACAGTCATGTACTTAATTATTCAAAATAATTAATTTAAAATTTAATTTTTGCAAAATATTTTGTAGAAATATACAGCTTTTTTATGGATTGTTACAGCTTGAGAGCCAAAATATAGAAGTTATAGACACAGTGTACACAACATATTGTGACATTTTACAAGAAGACAGTGAAAAGCAGTTTCATTACAGGCACTTCCGACTTCCAGATAAATCTTTTGTAACACTGAAAGAAAGTTCAAAATTCATATCAGAGGGAACTACTGGTCTATACACTTGGCAGGTAACTGGATACTATTTACTACACTATACTAGTATTTTCTACACCATTTTTACATATAGAGAATCAAAAATAGTGGTTCACAGTGGACATGGTTTAATGACTATGTACACATTGGCATACCTATGGGCCAAGAAATTATTTAAAAGTCTAATGGTTCCTTTCCAGACCATATTATTCTTTAATTATAATTCACTCAGAATTAAATTTAAGATTTTGTATATAGTGTAAAATTACAATTTAATAATTTGCACATGCAGAGTATAGACAGTAAATTATATCTACTAGGTTAAAATAAATAAAACATGAAAGTAAATATTTAATAAAATTTATATAATTAATATTTATAATACGATATTTATATATAATAAATATTTAATAATATTTAACAAATAAAAGTAAATAAACAAAAATGCTAGGAATTATGACTTTTTGTTGAGATCATTTATAATAAATTTAACAAACAGAAAATATTAATTGAAATAGTAAATAGAAAATTGAATAGATTTATCTTAATTATCCATTGTTTATGTATGCTATCCATACAGTATTCCTTTTCCTTAAAGAAGTGATATATGTTTATAGTATAAATCTGCGATAACTTTGTTCCAGATAAAGAATTTAAATGAAGCTCTACAAAAAATTATTTAGCATTATTTTTTATCATTGCGGAACGTAATAGTTCCTAGTCTACATTTTAACATGATAATGTTTTTAGGCTGGGGGTCATTCCACAAAAACGTCATCGAAAAACGTGACGCTTCCACACTTTCGATTCCCCACAGTCTAGAAATTTGGTATGTAAATGCATCAAGACAAATAATCGCTGCTGACATTGAGTTTAGCAAACGTTTTAGTGAGAATAAATTTGGTTTTACATGCTCTATTTGTGATCGTCTGTGGTTTGGAAATGATTTACGTAATCCACCAAACGTAATCCACATTATACGTTTCAAAAGCCTAAAAACATTATCATGCTTCGATGTTTCAGTTTTGTCGAAATTCTTTGAATGCTTAGGTGCATAAATAGAGAGAGGGAGTTTAGAGAGTTTTAAATTTTGTTCTGGTATTATAAATCTATAAAATGGTGTAATGTGATTAGTATATAAAATATTAAGAATTGTTCAATCATATTAAGAAAATTGTTGTGCTGGGTTACATTGTTAATCCTGGGTTTGAATAACATCAGAATAATATCAATGCCTTTTTCAGCCTGCAGGTGTCAACCTGTTTGTAATGCGTACATAAGGTTACAAACTTGCCGTAACAATAGGCGATTGAAGAATATTGATGGAACTGTCAGTTGAAGGTGGTTTACTCCCATGAAACTTTCATTACTTGGGGGTCACAATTTAAAATAAACAGTGTGGTAAATAAAGTAAAAACCAGAATTAATGTGGGAATAGATGCCATTACATTCTCAAATTCTTAATAATATCATTCCTGTTAATTAAAATATTAAGCTTAAAGTATATTAGAACCTAACTCAGCATGTGGTCACTTGTGGTAGTGTAGTGTGTGTCTTGACAAATTCTGGTAGAGGTTAGTCAAAAGAAATATCTGAAATAAATATTTGGGACAGGGCAAGAGGCAGATGGTACTTGGTGAAAGAGAGTGGCAATGACTTGCATTGTTGGGTCACACTGAAAGAATGAATCAGTCACATGTTATAAACAAAAATTGACAAAAATTTGAAAAGAGAGGACGAGGAAATCCAAGACAAAGTGGATTGATGATGTGGACAGCGACTTGATACTGGTGGGAGGTGAAAAATTGGAAGAGACTGATATTAGGAGAGAGCAGAATGGAAGAAAATTGTATGGAAACCAAATCCATCGCAGGTTGTAGTGGAATAGAATGGAATACCTACCTTGCACCTCTTAAACAATTGTGCTAAGGATTTTCTGTTACAGAAAATGTGCTCATTATGGTATTTACCAGTTGTGATAAGGATTTGGGCACAAAAAATTACTCTCATTAAATGTAATTAAAAATGGCTTAATGTTTGTTCAGTCATTACAAATGTTTAAAAATTATATATAATATTTACCGTATTTCTTCCGTCGTATGACTTCATGTTGTGTTCAATTGATTTACGCGTTTCAAAACGTGTTTCGTCTTCAGAATGAAAAATCGCTCAAAGTGAGGTTGTTAAATGTTAAAATTGCAAATATTAAAAACAGTTCCACACATATCCGCATTATATGAGTGCGCACTCGAGTGGGACTGATCGGACACTGTCTGTTAGTAGCTATTGTGTAAACTGATTTATTGCGGTATCGTAGAGTAGGTTTCATTTGAAGTTTTAATGATCGTTTAGCACGAAGTCACAACTGTGTATGTCATTGTGCACTCTATATATCTCGAATTCTTCCAAGGCGTTCATGTAAACGCCTTTATTACAAACATATATGGGTTTAAAGTTGGAATTAAAGCCCGAATATTTATGATTTTCATTTATTAAGTGAAATTCAGCATAGTTGAATTTTATGTTGGATAGTGTTGTCTGACCCTTCAAATTGTGCTTTGGTGTGTGTTCAATAAAACGTTTTTGGAAACCCTTCCCGTTTGGCCGATATTAACGCTTTGAAAGAATTCGAGATATATATGCAGCGTACATGAAGTCACACGACAGAAGAAATATGGTAAATATTATATATATTTTGCCAATAACTGACTTGGATACCTATTCAAATGTGTTTTCAAGTTTAAAAATTATTATTAAAGGGGGAGTACTGATGCTTGTCCTAATTAGAAATCAAATTATGGGAATTCCTGATATACCTATTGTAACGATATCTATAAAGGCGACTTATTTCGCCGCACGTTGGAAGCATCAATTTGTAACAAATATATAATAAAGGTCTCCCGAGTATCCACGTCAAGCCCCACTGTTGGGTTCGTCAATTTGTAACAAATAACTATGTTGAACGATAAATTATTATGCTACTGTTGTATTCTGCCGCTCGCTCCCACTATGCATCCAGTCCCAATGACATCACTCGGAGTTGCCAACAGTTGCTCCGTCCGCTGTGCTATGTTATCGTAATTCTTAATTGAAACAGTAATAATAATGCAAAGATAACACCAAACAGATATATTCCTTTTAACAATCTTTATTCAAATGAAGTATTGATTAATTACTTCTCGTTTTTCTTTACTGTAATTACAAATTATGACAAAATCATGCGTCTTTATTCATAAGTTGGTAGTAGCTAAAATATTATGCTCTATGCTGGATTCGACAAGCAAAAGAATGATGCAGTTTGTTTTTATTTCAATGAAATAAATATCTCAGGGCGTATTTGGTTCGGAAATTATGGTTAAACAAATAATACAACTCTTAACATCAAATACAAACTTCACAATATAAGGATATTACAAGGTTTTGATGTGTATAGTGCAAACTGGTAGTCGTGTATGTGTTACTCGCTATTATAGGTTATGAACAGTTTAGATGCTTATTAGTTATCGTTAAAGTTTTTATGGTGTTCAAAAAAGGTGTAATACTCAATTGGTGTTATTTTCAAGTGTTCTTTAGTGTTGGTGTAGAATAGTGTCTGTAGTTTTATTTATTGTTTAATTCCTAAATAGTTGTGTACACAAGTGTAGGTGTTGTCACATAAGATGATAAATTGTTCAAATTCACCCAGATCCTCTTCTTTATTCTTCCAGGACGAAGATAGGGTCCAAGTCTTCTTTGCTTCTTCTCCCCGGATCTAAATTCTTCTGAATTAAATTCTTGATGTTCTTTTGTTATTATAATATTTTGTATTGACTATACCAATTCGTTTTACTAAGTCTGTTATGTGTTTTCACTAATTAAAATGTAATTATTTGAGACGTTTTAATAACACGTCTGTCTTCAGTGACGGCTGTTAAAGAAGTCCCTATTTTATTTATCTGAATTTTCGGTTGCTAAGGTAAAACTTGAAATCTGGTTGGTTGATTCAGATATACATTGTCATACAAATTCTTTATTTCAATGTCTGAATTTGGTCAAAAACTTTTAAATTAGTATAACCTTTTTGTACTGATTGGGAATTTAAAACTAATAGCATCATTATTTTGGTCTTAACATTTGTGACATATAGACACCAAACATGCCTATTTTTGCTTAAGAAATACTGATGTTACATTTTTGCTATTTGAATTTTTCTTAAATAACTTAAAACTGATTATTTCGATTCCATATTTTTTGTGTATACTATTAATTATAAACCTATCCATATTACAACATTTGTTTTATAAAATTCTAACTGTACTTCCTAAAATTTACAAAATTCCAAAGTTTTTATAGGCCTATGTCTTGATATGTTAAATTTCTATTTTCTGTTATTGTAACACCTATTAACTATGCAACTACCATCAAAACTACTCCCTATAACTCTGTTAGTATTATTGTTTAAAAATATAACAATAATTATTACAGTAACATTATAAAAAAAAACGTAATTCCCATTTTGTGATTAAACAATTTGCATATGTCTGGTTACACACATCCTGCACAAAGCATATCATACACTCATTACTTAGTAAAACTATAAATATCATCAACACAACTTAATCTTATTTTTTAAGTTGTGTTGATAGGTACTTTTTCTGTTTCTTTTTATACATTTGAGAATTATTATTAATTATACATTATCTTCTTGATAACATTATGTCCACTATTTTATGTTTTGTTGTATTATTTCATTATATCATTTAGTTAACAATTTACTAATATATTATTTTACATTATATTGTATATTTGGGCCTATTATCCCTCAATTTGTATTTTGATTATTTTTATATTTTGATACATTTAATAAAACCATTTGTTTACTTATAGTAATGGTACATAATGCTGTCTGTCTTTATAAGTATTATTATTTTAATTATTTGAACTTCATGTCATCATCGGGGTATTTTGCATCACTTTACCTAAACATTAATTTGGGTACGGTCAGTTATAGTCCAAGTCAGTCTAAAGTAGTTATTTGTTCATCTTCACTATCATTTTTAAAAGATATTTTTCTTCTTGTTAAGTTTCTTATTCATGATCTTCATTAAATCTGGTACGATATCAACCTGTGCCAAATGTAATGTTACACTATATAACAGGCAACTGGTGAATATTTCTACATTTGTAAGGATCATGTTAAGCGAATGACTAGTCAATACTGGGCACAGTCAGTCTGAGGTAACCAATGTTCATTATTTATATCAAGATTTAACAAGAGTTTACATTATCTTTATAATTTCAATAATCTTGATAGATTCAAGAATAAAAAGTTATGTGTATCAGTAGTTTTAAAACCCAAATTGTGTTCTGCATAACCCTACAGTTCTGCAAAAGCATTGTTACAGTTTCAAAAAATTTCAAAAATTAAATTAAAATTTATTTTAAAATACAAGGCCAACTATTGGATTGTCAGTTATTATACAAGTAGCAGAATACATAATAGCTGTACTAGAACACTAAATAAGTAGGTTGCATGTATTGCAGTAAGTGAGTGTAGATTTGAAAAATAATCAGGATTTAACTATCTAGGCTTCACACGGAATGGAAAACCTACCAAAGGTTGTAGCATTGATGGAAGGAGCAGAAGGTTCAGTACATAAGTTGTATACTTTGTCTATCACTGTACTTAATTGGTGATCTGAAGAAGTAAAGTTGTATTGTTGAATGATTTGGTAAATGCTCGATATAAATAATTATTTTATGTGGAAACTACTTTTTGGAAATTTATTTTTCCATCTTCAGCCTTTAGAACAGGAGAGGAATGTTAACAAGTGAATTTATATTCAATTCTATTTTGTAGAGATAATACTATATCTTTGTAAAATAATCATGAATGAATGAATGATAAGGATAGTATGAAGATACGTGTATATGTAAATACATTTAATTTATTCAGCTGGGGGCTTTTTTTGTTGGTGTTTCACTTAGGTCAAATAAGGCATTTTATTATTGTGAGAAATACAAATTTTAGTTTTTTCTTATTCTTATTAATACAAAACAGTGGTGTAACAGCTGAGCCCGCAGAACCCGCAATGCAGGGGGACCTGTGGACTAGGCATTTCCGCGCAAACATTTCCTTGTATGTATTTAACATAAAAAAACAAATACATAATTTTTGCTCATATTTTACCAATACCTAATGATGTACTTAGAAAGTATGTGTTATTTGGTTAACTGTACAGTAAAGTGGTGATTCCAGTTGTTAAGAGTGCACCGAACCCACCAGCCAGGTGCATTGTTGTTCGTTATGAGCTATGAAAGAAAACTAATAAATGAGTTAAAGTACTGGATTGCATTGTAAATGTTCCTCTGACATTGGTAGCTTCGAATTTAGCCTTTACAGGCCATAAAGAGAAGGTAGGCCAACCCAACAGCCAAAAACATTTTGGCAGTGTTTGATCTTCTGAGTAAATGCGATCCATTATTGCAAGAGATAATCAGTGGTCCAAAGAACAGGGAGAAGTATATGAGTCCAAAATTTCAAAATGAACTCATTCAGCTTTTATCTAAAAAAGTCTAAAACATTATTTTGATACAGATTGAATCTGCTCAGTTTTTTCTGTAATAATGGATACTACACAAGACATTAACTGAAAATAACAACTGAGGTGAATAATCAGATATGTCTCAATTCTGAAGATGAAGCTGGAAGGCCCACCACCTGCAAAATTAAAAAGTTATTAGGATTTATAGAAATAACCAATGAAACTGGACTAAGCTTAGAAGAAGAGATTTTAAACAGTTTTGAGGAGAACATATTCTGTTTATGTTATAATTTTAGTAGCTGCGACAGCTGTAAGGAGGTGTTAGTATTCAAAGGATGGTATGAATTAAGTAAGGGTTTTAGGGGGGGCATCAAAGGATTCCTGGGGGGGGGGAGTTACACCACTAATACAAAACTTGTTAACAATGTAACCCTCACTTTATATACAACACTCTTATTTATTCAAATTACAGTTACAACTCCCACTTACCTTTTATTTTTGATCTGGCCGGATCGCGTAGCGTAGGCAAACCCATTTCGTTCGACGAACTCTGACACCACATACAACGAACTAAGGTTTTGAAAGAATCTAACTCAATTTCTTTTGTTTTTGAAGAGAAATTATTTTTTGTTGTTTATTAATCAGAAATATTGAATTTATAAGTTTTCCATTTATAAAATTTCCAATTTTACATTTATAGGTTTTACATGTTTTAAAAATTGTGCAACTCCTACAGCTTACGTACTATGCTTAACTTCTACTACTTACGTACTTTAAAATAGCCCAGCCTGCTCACTCACTACTCACATTCTTAACACCCCATATTAATACAAAAACCCCCCATTTTTATGTAAAATAAATGACAAGTCTTTAACATGTAACATTACGTGTGTGGCGTCGTATTACCCGACCACGTGTTGCGTTCACCACAGTCTTTCATACTCCGGATTTTTATAAGCTGGTAGCATTTAATCAAGTTCAATAGTTATTCATCGTCACTAGAGGCACTGTAATCTATGTTTTGGAGACTCACATAATTATTTTGTCGGCCGACTTATGAAAAAATATGAAATTTTGCCCGGGCACAAAACTGATAGCAGCCACGCGCGGCATAGGTTGTTAGTCGACTGGGGAGAGCGTTACCAACATGCCTCCCTCCAAAACACTCAGGCAGAGCGGAAACTTCACTGCCTCATGATCGTATCTTCCGTCACTGTTCATTCAACACAGGTGTTTTTTGTGTTGTGACCGTGGACAATATTTGTGAAGCACGGTTGATGTCATAAAAGTAGGCAGGACTTAAACAGCACTTCCTGCCGCTCAAAAGCACATTGCTGAATTTTACTCGCTCCAAGACATCTGGTTTTGTGGCTGGACGCTTCACTTGGGCTCGTGGTGGTACAGTTACGTCTGTGTGCTGCTACACAAGTACGGATTTCTGAGAATTTTGAAGGGGGTAAATTCTTCGCTCGCCGCGTTACACAATAACAACTGCGTATCGCTCTGTTACCACTGTTTCTTAACATCGTTCTGTTACACGGAAAATAACGTTGCACAATAATTTTCATAACTTTTTTACAAGCCCGCCCAAAATAAAAGATATAAATGCCCCATACTGTTAAAAATAAAAACACCCAAAAATGACACGCTACAATACCCCCTCGATGAGAGTTCTGCTGTTCACGACAGAAGAAATCTCATCGATAAACCCCGAAGAGGACCGGTGAAGAACTGGCGCCAATAACCCCCTGGTTCTTAATCTACATGGGTACACTACCCCCCTGGCTCAGTGACCATGGACTCATCTGAACGAGATCACTGGACTTCTCCGTAAGAGATCCCAACACCGAGAAATCGAGCAGACTCGTACCACGGCGCACCTCGCCTTTTAACATACTACCCCCAAAAATCCTCAATCCCTGGCTCAGATTATTCCAGATCCTCTACCGATGTGTTCCCTCTTTTATGCAAGCTGGGCTGCCTTTAGCAGATACTGGGCTCACACACACTCACATTACATGTTGCCATAACACATTGAAAAATAAAAAAAATTCTTTTAAAATTTATTAAAAATTAAAAAATTCGAAATTCAAAAAAAATAATATTTTATCAAAAAATTTTCTCTTCTTTTTTCTTTTCTGTTTTTTAGTTAAAATACATTAAATTACACCTTTCTCCTAATCAAAACATATACTTACTCTAACATGTAAATACTTAGATTCTAGCAATACCATGCAATACAATCAAACAGTAAAATAAACATGTTAAATACACACATAATAAAATAATCATTACTCCAAATTCATTCGCTGACAGGCGAAAAATCAAGTTTTTTTTTTTTTTTTTTAAATTCCCAAAAAATTTTAAAATTAAAAAAAATTTTAAATTTATTTAAAGGTTTCCTCTATATGTAGAAATTATTAAAATTGGTTTAAATTGATTAAACAAACAAATAAATTTGCCTTCCTACTATACAGGCTTAGTAGGTATATGAACTCATCAGCTGATCGAAAGTAGGTCAAGTCCCAGACCCCTGACCTACATGTGTTATATATAAGTTCTGAAAATACATTGAACATCTGTAATATCCTAACTTGAAATACAAAACATAATAAAACAAAATATTTAAAATAAACAAAATATTAATATAAATAATCATCAACTTGACATTTAAATTATTTAAAATAAACAATTCTTAACTTGACATTATTTGAAAATTCTACCAAAAGATTGTCACTGGTTTAAAAAAATAAAAATTGTATCTTTATTATAAATCTCTCTTTTTATTCAACAATCTTACTTTAATCTACTGTGGGTGATGTAAATTATTTATTCTCATTTACTGTACTACTAGATCTGTATACCTATATAATCTTTTTCCTTATGACTTTAACATTCATCAACTTCAACTACCGTGACACCCATCTCTATCAAAACATCTACTCCAAAACACTCTAAACCCCAACTTATCATTAGACTCAAATCGCCACCTTCTCTCAATATATATAAAAAAATACTCTCTAACCCTTTGTACTTAGGATATGTGTTTCCCCGCCCCCAAAAAACTCAATTTCCCTTATCTGGCGGCCTGGATTCTACCTAAGGCGGCCCCTCCTCACTAAAATCGATACCAATTCCCGTCCTAACATTTTTTGTTGCGAACTCCTACATGACACTACCCCCTAATACAAAATTACCATCCCCAAAATCTCAATCTCATTACCTTACTACAAATACAACAAAATAACCTCATTAATTATAAACATAAATATATCATTCAGAACTCTACAATTATTCTCCATTACTACTGTGTCACATCAATACTACTTAAAATTCTACAATATACCTTACTTCAAAACAACATTACATCATATTCATCTCTACTATTTCGACTTCACTTGGAATTCAATTGGGACAGATCTATATGCCCCACAAAATGTTTATCACCAAAAAAAAACTATCGCTTATTATCTTTCACAAATTGTTACTTTATTTCTCATTGTGGCGAATTATTTTTTCCCATTACTTTAAAACATCTGTAATACATCAAACATTGCATTGAACATCAATTACTTAGAACATTTGTAACCAGTATACCAGTGACATGTTATTGATCAGCTGATATCCTAACATAATGAAAACACATCTCAAATTTGAACAAATTACATGAAATACATATTTATCATTACTCCTCATCTCATCGTTTCCCCGTTTTCTGATTCTGATCATTCATATTAACCGCCTGCCAGACGATTTAATATTGGCTTAGAAAAAAAAAATATACATATAATGAAAACACATATTTTATCAACACCTATATCTAACTTACAACAATAAAATAATACACTTAAAATTATGGCAAGGATAACTTGTATTGAAAATATGAGCATCTAGTTATTTGAGCAGAGCGCAAACATTTTTATTGAATCAAACTTTGAATGAGCAAAAAAATTTCTCTATGTTATAAAATTTAAGTTCGTGACTCGTTTGAGTCACCTCCCAGCCACACACACTATTTCAAATTATGTAAGGCTGTGGCGCCTTTTCGCTTTGACAAAGACTGTATATTTTGGAGCAGGTTTTACCTCTCCGTGTCTTTGCTTCCGCTATTAAGTTTTAAAAGTACTGAACATCATCATGTTCTTGTTATAATTATACACCCTTACTGCGGGTCTACCACCTTTCTTGCTACCCCAAAGCGGCAGCCGCTGTTTCATAGTACCGGAGATTTCCCCTAATTGTCTCCCCCCATTGAATTTCAAATATATACCAATTTCAAGTCAGCTATGGTCAAGGGACTTGATATGACCATAGCTGGCCGCTAGCCAAATCCACGATTAGTGCTGGTAAGGCAGTAATCGCCCGAAAAGTCGGGGAAATCTAAACTTCAATTTAACTGCCTGTTACATCCATTACTATTATGTGCGACACGGTCATTTAGCAGGGTGTAAATTTTAATTTACACGGATAAGGTGTGCCGCACATTTTCGCCATTTTCGCCTCCGATGGAGGTAACACTCACTGTTACCCCCAACCCATTTCGCTACTTACGGGAGCACAGGCCACCCCCGCAACAGCAACTTACTAACTAACTAATTAATTAACAAGTGAAACTAAACTTTCTACATTTGCAGTTCCATACTCCATTGTTCTATCACTTCATTGTGCACCAAACTACCCCCCAAAATTATCCCCACATCTTGTATTGATACCAAGTCTGTATTTTGTTACACCTCTTTTCCAAATGTTCACATACTCACTGTTACTAAAACCTGACAATTATTTGGTCACTTAATTTTAAAATTTATTTACATTTTATATTTATGACTTATTCTAGTGGTCAGTATCCCCGCCTGAAACGGGGGTGTTTTGCGATGAAAGATACAAAAGCTTTAACTCAGATCTACTTTGTGCAGTTACTTCCCCTTCTATGCAAATTGTACTATCAAATCTTCTCGTTTCTTCTACCCCGTTGTCTGAGTTGAAACTTCCCATCTTTCTCCGCAAAACTCTTCATTTCGGGCTTAAGCAAAACTATTGTCAACGGCTCATTTTGAACTTCACCATTGACACTAAGAATATTTAAATGTGTATGCGCTGCCTTGTTATTTAGGTGTAGCCTCCTTTATTTACAACACTCTTAGGCAGTGCAGGTACGTGACAGGTACATCAAACTTGTTGCACCTAGAGTGTATAAAAATTTAATTCGTCACGTACCTTTTTGGGGTCCCCCTCCCCGTTCAAATATGTGTGGTTAAATTTCTAATTTGTACCAATTTTGGTGGAGCCGGACCATCGTTGTCTTCACTGCCCGAAGGAAGATCTGCCAACCATGGCCCGCCTCCGAGTTCCGAATTCCACGGCCAGGACTGGTAAGATCGTGACCGCCCGAAAATGGGGGAGGAGCCCTTCTAGAAACATAAAAGAAACAATTAAATAACATTCATACATTTCATTGATAAAAATCATTATGCTGACCAAAATAATTTCAAATTTGTAGCGTTGTGCGTACCCACTATCTCCCTGGTCTTTCTATTCTGTAACACATACGAATTTTTCATTTTTATTTCTACTATCTCGTACGGCCCCTCGTATAATAAGAAAAATTTCTTGATCTCCTTATCTTGAGCGCTCGATAAATCATGTCGTCGTACCAATACCAGCTGTCCAACCTCGTACTGCGTCCACTTACCTTTCATATCATGTCTCTGTTTTCTCCTTTCCCCCTTCGTCAACAAACTTTCATTCGCTAGTCTGAGTTTAACATCGTGACCAATAGTGTTGGTTTCCGGTGGATACTCAATTAATTGTTCCAAAATCCTCTGTGGACGCTTTCCTCTTATTAACTCATAAGGTGTGAACCCCGTCGACTCGTGGGTTATGCAGTTAAGCCAATTTTCAATCTTCTGGACATAGAGTGGCCACTCGCTGTGTTTGGCATGGCAGTATGTTCGGAAAATTCTACCCAGCCCCCTCATGACTCTCTCCGCCTGATTGGACTGCGGGTGATATACTGCGGTGTGCTTTGGGATGATACCTTCCCATCCGAGAGTCTGGCGCCATCTCCCGCTGATGAATTGCGGACCATGGTCGGATAATATCACCTTCGGCTTTCCCACGTTGATCATGTAGTCGCGTGTGATCTTCTCGCTCAGCACCTTACTTGTTGTCCGCTTCACGCTATACAATCTTACATATTTGGAAAAAGTGTCAAGTACAACAAAAATATACATCACTCCACCCCTACCTTTTGGCAATGGGCCGTACAAATCTACAGCTACTAGATCGAATGGTTTTTCTACTTTAATATAATTTAGTTCTCCTTCTAACCTATAATTTACAACTTTAGCTTTCTGACATATCTCGCAAACTCTAAGTATTTTTCGGACTCGTTTCTCCATATTCTTAAATAGACAAGATTCCTTTAGCACCTTCCCACACTTCCGTGCCCCAAAATGACCGTATCTAAGGTGACAGTCCCACACTATTTTCTCTATCAACCCATCAGGTATGACTAACCTCCAATCCCTCTCTCTCCCCTCTACTTTTTTAAACAAACTCCCTTTAAACACTTGAAAATATTGTTTATACCCAAACTCATCTACATCTGATTCTACACTAGTAATTATTTTATTTAATTTACTATCAGCTCTTTGCATTACATTTATATTCTTCAATTCTTCCCCAAAAAGTTTATCTTCCCTGGACAATCTATAAATCTCTATTTCTTTGATATCTCTCCCCGTTCTATTTCTGTCTATGTCTACTCGTGATAGTGTGTCTGGCACCCTGTTCTCTGCACCCTTAATGTATTCCCAAGAAAAATTATACTCTTGAAGAGCTAACACCCACCTGGTTATCCTGCTGTGTGTGAGTTTGCAAGTATTCAGGAACGACAGCGCTTTGTGGTCCGTCCTGATGATGGTTCTATTACCCAGCAGATACGTGCGGAACTTCTTCATGGCGAATACTATACTGAGGAGCTCCTTCTTGGTGGTAGTGTAGTTACGTTCTGCGGCTAGCAACGTCCGGCTGGCGAAGGCAATGGTTTTATGCTCTTTTGCCTCGTCCTCTTGGTAAAGTTCTGCTCCCAGTGCTATATTACTAGCATCTGTCTGTAAATAAAATTTGTCATTAAAATTGGGATGATTCATTAATATCATATCAGTGAACTTATTTTTGATTTCGTTGAACGCTGCTCTTTCGTTATCGCCCCACCTCCATTGTTTATTCTTTTGCAGCACTGCGCTGAGTCGGGCCGTCGTCTGGGCGTAGTTCCGCTGGAACTTCCTGTAAAAATTACAGAGACCAAGGAAACTTTGCAATTGTTTTATATTTTTAGGCTCAGGGAACGTCAGGATGGATTCCACTTTATCTGGGTTGGCACGTATCCCTGTAGGTGTTATAATGAAACCTAAAAAATGTATCTCAGTTTGCAAAAATTTTGATTTGTCCCAATTCACTGTCAAACCTCCCTGATATAACTTCTCCAATACATATTCCAAATGCTCTACATGCTCTTCAAATGTTCTGGAAGCTATCAAAATATCATCAACGTAAATGGTTAAAAAATCTAAGTTATGTGGTTGCAAAATTTCGTCAAGACACTTGATAAAGCTAGCCACACTGGTGTTCAATCCAAACGGTAGTCTCTTAAATTGATAATTCTTTCCATTGAATAAAAAGGCGGTATACTTTCTACTATTGGCTGCCAACGGGACTTGCCAATACCCGGCGGTTAGGTCTAAAGAGGTCATATATTGTACGCCGCTAAACTTCTGAAAAATCTCTTCAATAGCTTCGGGTGACTCCCGGTCTGGAATAATTATTTGATTGATTTTGCGGGCATCTAAACATAACCTAACCCTACCATCTTTTTTAATCACTACTACTAATGGGTTAGAATATGGTGATACAGATCGCTCAATTATATCTCCCTCTAACATTTTCTCTAACTCAATCTGAACCGCTCTTCTCTTCGCATATGGCACCGGATAACTTCTTTGCACATAGGATGCGTGTTCCCTTACCTTTAACTCGCATTCATAGTTTCTTGCCCTCCCTGGTATATCGGCAAACACTTCTCTAAAATTCTCTACTACCCGCCACAACGATTCACGTTGAGAACTCCCTATCACGCCACCCTCACTACAAAATTTCAGTGCTCTCTCATTCCATAAGTGATCTACATTCTCCTCATACTCTATCTTATTCTCACTGCATACATTCATACTAACTTCCATTTCTTGTTTATTATTCCGATTATGTATCACCCTTACCCCCGAAATTCTTACCGCATCTAACACCCGCTCAAAATTAACTCGAACTGATTCTGCCTCATTGTACAATACTAACACCCGTTTATGAAAATCAATCACCGCCTTATGTTTAATCAGAAAATCATTTCCCAGTATAACCTCAAGATTTAATCCCCGTACGACTAGAAATGTATTATCATACCCTACCCCGTTAATTATCATGTTTAAATGTACTTGTTTCGTGACTCTCTTACTTCTAACTCCTGTAATACCTACAGTCGTCACCCCAGCTACTGGTAAAGATGGAATATTTTTATTTATTTCTCTTAATTCATCTAATACATGTTCCGAAATAACAGAGATTTCACTACCTGTATCGATTAAAGTTTTAATCTCCTTACCTTCTATGTTGATTTTCACCTCAGTCAGTCCATTCTCCCGTCTCCCTGCTTCGAAGTCTTCCTCCTCCAATAATTCCTCAGATAAATCTGTAATAACAACGTTGTTTCGGTATCTATCATCCATTTGGACCCCAGAAACTTCCGGCGATAACGGTCAGGTCCGGTGTTCCATTGTCCCTTTTAGTTTCCCGCAGAAGTGCTCGCCACCGCAGGGTTGTATCCTCGTTCTTGTTGGTTTCCTCGCTGTTCATGAGCTTGGCCTCTCGGCGCTCCTCCTTGGCCCTCTCCCCTTCGTTGGTATGCATGCTGGTTCTGTGCAGGTTGTGGTCCCTGTCGCTGACCCGGTCTCTCTCTCCTGCATCTAAAACAAAAATTTTGTGTCGCATAATTCTCCTGTGAACATGCTGGACAAGTCCATTTTGGTCCTCGGTTATTTTGTTCTCGTCTGGGATATGCCGGTCCATTTGTAGGTCCCCTCGGCGGTCCCTGATTACCTCCGTTATTTCCATCTGCTGGTTCTGACGGCGACTCAATTCTTGGTCCCGGATATTCTGAAACACATCTAAAATATTTTCTAACTCGCTAATATTAGCTACCTCCCTTGTCATAAGTGTTATCTGTACTTCCCTCGGCAAATGCTTGCTGATATGCCTCACAAAGGATCTAAATGGCAATGGCGGTTCTAAGTATTTCGCCTCGTTAAATATTTTCATCACATACCCTGTTATATTATTATTGGGCCCCCCAAAATTCCCTGTTCCCATGATTCTACTTCGTAACACTTCTTGGTCTTCTTCAGACCAATATTTATTTATAAACGCAGACTCAAAACTTTCAAAACACTCCCATTCCATTTTATGTACCTCGGCCCATATCTCCGAACTACCTTTGAAGCATTTTAAAATTTTTAATAATTGGACTTCCCAGTTATTAGTACTGAACTTATTGAATTCTCTCACTCTACTTATGAACTGCATGGGATGCACTCTTTTATTATCACAACTGAAGGTCTCTAAATCAACTTCACTGCTTACGTCACGAGTCATAATTACTTGCTCGGTAACGGTGTTAACTTGTTGGCTGATGGCCATGCTCAATTCATTTTTAACATTCATTAATTTAAGGTTATTATCACATTCAAGGTCACTTATTGTATTATGTATGGTCTTGAACTCAATCTTACAATTATTTTCTATGTCTCTTATTTTACTATTATTATTTTCAATCTGACTCATAGCATAACCAATCTTACATTCGGTATTGGTATTACATTCACTTATTTGCTTCTCAACAGTTGTATTCATTATGCTATATTGCTCCGTGATCTGTTTCTCAACTTTATTAGTTATGTTATTGGTAATATCAGAAACACGGCACTCTAATTGCTTATTTATGGACTCTGATAATTGTGATTTCATACTTTCATAACGTTCATCAATATGTTTGTCTAGTACCCTACTCAGATTATCGAATTGTACATTAATACTCTGCTGAAACTGAGTATTCTGGTCTTTAATTTATTTGAAATTAATCTCGTTTTGAATATTCTGCTGTTCGCATTTTATTTTCTGTTCATTAAAATCATTAGTTAATTGATCTAATTTACAGTCCATCTTTTCAAATTTACAGTCCATCTTTCGTAAGAAACTCATTATATCTAGTTCCTCTGATTGTTTACTTTTATTGGTTGAAACGGGGGTCAACTGAATCCCAGAGTCAACATCTGTTTCGTTTACTTGTTGTTACTTGTTGAGACACAATCGGGGTTGAATGGACGATTACATTACTGCCACCAGCTGTTTCTGTAACAGCACCCGGCTCCCCCCTCAACATACCACTTTCATCCAGCGATTGCGACTCAAGGCCACTTTCACTCATAATTGAATTTATTACACTACTTTTCTCTGTTTTTTCAGACATTTTTACTTAATCTATTTTTTCTTATGTACCAACTGTCAATTAGTGATTTTATTTCAAAACCGATGTTTTAACATATACAAAATCAATTTGCTTTCGCCACCATATTTCGCCATGTACCGTCAGATGTAGGTCTGCGTAATATAAGCCCTTTTCACTTATATTACATCCTGGTATTTCACGGCACCAATTGTAACCCTCACTTTATATACAACACTCTTATTTATTCAAATTACAGTTACAACTCCCACTTACCTTTTATTTTTGATCTGGCCGGATCGCGTAGTGTAGGCAAACCCATTTCGTTCGACGAACTCTGACAGCACATACAACGAACTAAGGTTTTGAAAGAATCTAACTCAATTTCTTTTGTTTTTGAAGAGAAATTATTTTTTGTTGTTTATTAATCAGAAATATTGAATTTATAAGTTTTCCATTTATAAAATTTCCAATTTTACATTTATAGGTTTTACATGTTTTAAAAATTGTGCAACTCCTACAGCTTACGTACTATGCTTAACTTCTACTACTTACGTACTTTAAAATAGCCCAGCCTGCTCACTCACTACTCACATTCTTAACACCCCATATTAATACAAAAACCCCCCATTTTTATGTAAAATAAATGACAAGTCTTTAACATGTAACATTACGTGTGTGGCGTCGTATTACCCGACCACGTGTTGCGTTCACCACAGTCTTTCATACTCCGGATTTTTATAAGCTGGTAGCATTTAATCAAGTTCAATAGTTATTCATCGTCACTAGAGGCACTGTAATCTATGTTTTGGAGACTCACATAATTATTTTGTCGGCCGACTTATGAAAAAATATGAAATTTTGCCCGGGCACAAAACTGATAGCAGCCACGCGCGGCATAGGTTGTTAGTCGACTGGGGAGAGCGTTACCAACATGCCTCCCTCCAAAACACTCAGGCAGAGCGGAAACTTCACTGCCTCATGATCGTATCTTCCGTCACTGTTCATTCAACACAGGTGTTTTTTGTGTTGTGACCGTGGACAATATTTGTGAAGCACGGTTGATGTCATAAAAGTAGGCAGGACTTAAACAGCACTTCCTGCCGCTCAAAAGCACATTGCTGAATTTTACTCGCTCCAAGACATCTGGTTTTGTGGCTGGACGCTTCACTTGGGCTCGTGGTGGTACAGTTACGTCTGTGTGCTGCTACACAAGTACGGATTTCTGAGAATTTTGAAGGGGGTAAATTCTTCGCTCGCCGCGTTACACAATAACAACTGCGTATCGCTCTGTTACCACTGTTTCTTAACATCGTTCTGTTACACGGAAAATAACGTTGCACAATAATTTTCATAACTTTTTTACAAGCCCGCCCAAAATAAAAGATATAAATGCCCCATACTGTTAAAAATAAAAACACCCAAAAATGACACGCTACAATACCCCCTCGATGAGAGTTCTGCTGTTCACGACAGAAGAAATCTCATCGATAAACCCCGAAGAGGACCGGTGAAGAACTGGCGCCAATAACCCCCTGGTTCTTAATCTACATGGGTACACTACCCCCCTGGCTCAGTGACCATGGACTCATCTGAACGAGATCACTGGACTTCTCCGTAAGAGATCCCAACACCGAGAAATCGAGCAGACTCGTACCACGGCGCACCTCGCCTTTTAACATACTACCCCCAAAAATCCTCAATCCCTGGCTCAGATTATTCCAGATCCTCTACCGATGTGTTCCCTCTTTTATGCAAGCTGGGCTGCCTTTAGCAGATACTGGGCTCACACACACTCACATTACATGTTGCCATAACACATTGAAAAATAAAAAAAATTCTTTTAAAATTTATTAAAAATTAAAAAATTCGAAATTCAAAAAAAATAATATTTTATCAAAAAATTTTCTCTTCTTTTTTCTTTTCTGTTTTTTAGTTAAAATACATTAAATTACACCTTTCTCCTAATCAAAACATATACTTACTCTAACATGTAAATACTTAGATTCTAGCAATACCATGCAATACAATCAAACAGTAAAATAAACATGTTAAATACACACATAATAAAATAATCATTACTCCAAATTCATTCGCTGACAGGCGAAAAATCAAGTTTTTTTTTTTTTTTTTTAAATTCCCAAAAAATTTTAAAATTAAAAAAAATTTTAAATTTATTTAAAGGTTTCCTCTATATGTAGAAATTATTAAAATTGGTTTAAATTGATTAAACAAACAAATAAATTTGCCTTCCTACTATACAGGCTTAGTAGGTATATGAACTCATCAGCTGATCGAAAGTAGGTCAAGTCCCAGACCCCTGACCTACATGTGTTATATATAAGTTCTGAAAATACATTGAACATCTGTAATATCCTAACTTGAAATACAAAACATAATAAAACAAAATATTTAAAATAAACAAAATATTAATATAAATAATCATCAACTTGACATTTAAATTATTTAAAATAAACAATTCTTAACTTGACATTATTTGAAAATTCTACCAAAAGATTGTCACTGGTTTAAAAAAATAAAAATTGTATCTTTATTATAAATCTCTCTTTTTATTCAACAATCTTACTTTAATCTACTGTGGGTGATGTAAATTATTTATTCTCATTTACTGTACTACTAGATCTGTATACCTATATAATCTTTTTCCTTATGACTTTAACATTCATCAACTTCAACTACCGTGACACCCATCTCTATCAAAACATCTACTCCAAAACACTCTAAACCCCAACTTATCATTAGACTCAAATCGCCACCTTCTCTCAATATATATAAAAAAATACTCTCTAACCCTTTGTACTTAGGATATGTGTTTCCCCGCCCCCAAAAAACTCAATTTCCCTTATCTGGCGGCCTGGATTCTACCTAAGGCGGCCCCTCCTCACTAAAATCGATACCAATTCCCGTCCTAACATTTTTTGTTGCGAACTCCTACATGACACTACCCCCTAATACAAAATTACCATCCCCAAAATCTCAATCTCATTACCTTACTACAAATACAACAAAATAACCTCATTAATTATAAACATAAATATATCATTCAGAACTCTACAATTATTCTCCATTACTACTGTGTCACATCAATACTACTTAAAATTCTACAATATACCTTACTTCAAAACAACATTACATCATATTCATCTCTACTATTTCGACTTCACTTGGAATTCAATTGGGACAGATCTATATGCCCCACAAAATGTTTATCACCAAAAAAAAACTATCGCTTATTATCTTTCACAAATTGTTACTTTATTTCTCATTGTGGCGAATTATTTTTTCCCATTACTTTAAAACATCTGTAATACATCAAACATTGCATTGAACATCAATTACTTAGAACATTTGTAACCAGTATACCAGTGACATGTTATTGATCAGCTGATATCCTAACATAATGAAAACACATCTCAAATTTGAACAAATTACATGAAATACATATTTATCATTACTCCTCATCTCATCGTTTCCCCGTTTTCTGATTCTGATCATTCATATTAACCGCCTGCCAGACGATTTAATATTGGCTTAGAAAAAAAAAATATACATATAATGAAAACACATATTTTATCAACACCTATATCTAACTTACAACAATAAAATAATACACTTAAAATTATGGCAAGGATAACTTGTATTGAAAATATGAGCATCTAGTTATTTGAGCAGAGCGCAAACATTTTTATTGAATCAAACTTTGAATGAGCAAAAAAATTTCTCTATGTTATAAAATTTAAGTTCGTGACTCGTTTGAGTCACCTCCCAGCCACACACACTATTTCAAATTATGTAAGGCTGTGGCGCCTTTTCGCTTTGACAAAGACTGTATATTTTGGAGCAGGTTTTACCTCTCCGTGTCTTTGCTTCCGCTATTAAGTTTTAAAAGTACTGAACATCATCATGTTCTTGTTATAATTATACACCCTTACTGCGGGTCTACCACCTTTCTTGCTACCCCAAAGCGGCAGCCGCTGTTTCATAGTACCGGAGATTTCCCCTAATTGTCTCCCCCCATTGAATTTCAAATATATACCAATTTCAAGTCAGCTATGGTCAAGGGACTTGATATGACCATAGCTGGCCGCTAGCCAAATCCACGATTAGTGCTGGTAAGGCAGTAATCGCCCGAAAAGTCGGGGAAATCTAAACTTCAATTTAACTGCCTGTTACATCCATTACTATTATGTGCGACACGGTCATTTAGCAGGGTGTAAATTTTAATTTACACGGATAAGGTGTGCCGCACATTTTCGCCATTTTCGCCTCCGATGGAGGTAACACTCACTGTTACCCCCAACCCATTTCGCTACTTACGGGAGCACAGGCCACCCCCGCAACAGCAACTTACTAACTAACTAATTAATTAACAAGTGAAACTAAACTTTCTACATTTGCAGTTCCATACTCCATTGTTCTATCACTTCATTGTGCACCAAACTACCCCCCAAAATTATCCCCACATCTTGTATTGATACCAAGTCTGTATTTTGTTACACCTCTTTTCCAAATGTTCACATACTCACTGTTACTAAAACCTGACAATTATTTGGTCACTTAATTTTAAAATTTATTTACATTTTATATTTATGACTTATTCTAGTGGTCAGTATCCCCGCCTGAAACGGGGGTGTTTTGCGATGAAAGATACAAAAGCTTTAACTCAGATCTACTTTGTGCAGTTACTTCCCCTTCTATGCAAATTGTACTATCAAATCTTCTCGTTTCTTCTACCCCGTTGTCTGAGTTGAAACTTCCCATCTTTCTCCGCAAAACTCTTCATTTCGGGCTTAAGCAAAACTATTGTCAACGGCTCATTTTGAACTTCACCATTGACACTAAGAATATTTAAATGTGTATGCGCTGCCTTGTTATTTAGGTGTAGCCTCCTTTATTTACAACACTCTTAGGCAGTGCAGGTACGTGACAGGTACATCAAACTTGTTGCACCTAGAGTGTATAAAAATTTAATTCGTCACGTACCTTTTTGGGGTCCCCCTCCCCGTTCAAATATGTGTGGTTAAATTTCTAATTTGTACCAATTTTGGTGGAGCCGGACCATCGTTGTCTTCACTGCCCGAAGGAAGATCTGCCAACCATGGCCCGCCTCCGAGTTCCGAATTCCACGGCCAGGACTGGTAAGATCGTGACCGCCCGAAAATGGGGGAGGAGCCCTTCTAGAAACATAAAAGAAACAATTAAATAACATTCATACATTTCATTGATAAAAATCATTATGCTGACCAAAATAATTTCAAATTTGTAGCGTTGTGCGTACCCACTATCTCCCTGGTCTTTCTATTCTGTAACACATACGAATTTTTCATTTTTATTTCTACTATCTCGTACGGCCCCTCGTATAATAAGAAAAATTTCTTGATCTCCTTATCTTGAGCGCTCGATAAATCATGTCGTCGTACCAATACCAGCTGTCCAACCTCGTACTGCGTCCACTTACCTTTCATATCATGTCTCTGTTTTCTCCTTTCCCCCTTCGTCAACAAACTTTCATTCGCTAGTCTGAGTTTAACATCGTGACCAATAGTGTTGGTTTCCGGTGGATACTCAATTAATTGTTCCAAAATCCTCTGTGGACGCTTTCCTCTTATTAACTCATAAGGTGTGAACCCCGTCGACTCGTGGGTTATGCAGTTAAGCCAATTTTCAATCTTCTGGACATAGAGTGGCCACTCGCTGTGTTTGGCATGGCAGTATGTTCGGAAAATTCTACCCAGCCCCCTCATGACTCTCTCCGCCTGATTGGACTGCGGGTGATATACTGCGGTGTGCTTTGGGATGATACCTTCCCATCCGAGAGTCTGGCGCCATCTCCCGCTGATGAATTGCGGACCATGGTCGGATAATATCACCTTCGGCTTTCCCACGTTGATCATGTAGTCGCGTGTGATCTTCTCGCTCAGCACCTTACTTGTTGTCCGCTTCACGCTATACAATCTTACATATTTGGAAAAAGTGTCAAGTACAACAAAAATATACATCACTCCACCCCTACCTTTTGGCAATGGGCCGTACAAATCTACAGCTACTAGATCGAATGGTTTTTCTACTTTAATATAATTTAGTTCTCCTTCTAACCTATAATTTACAACTTTAGCTTTCTGACATATCTCGCAAACTCTAAGTATTTTTCGGACTCGTTTCTCCATATTCTTAAATAGACAAGATTCCTTTAGCACCTTCCCACACTTCCGTGCCCCAAAATGACCGTATCTAAGGTGACAGTCCCACACTATTTTCTCTATCAACCCATCAGGTATGACTAACCTCCAATCCCTCTCTCTCCCCTCTACTTTTTTAAACAAACTCCCTTTAAACACTTGAAAATATTGTTTATACCCAAACTCATCTACATCTGATTCTACACTAGTAATTATTTTATTTAATTTACTATCAGCTCTTTGCATTACATTTATATTCTTCAATTCTTCCCCAAAAAGTTTATCTTCCCTGGACAATCTATAAATCTCTATTTCTTTGATATCTCTCCCCGTTCTATTTCTGTCTATGTCTACTCGTGATAGTGTGTCTGGCACCCTGTTCTCTGCACCCTTAATGTATTCCCAAGAAAAATTATACTCTTGAAGAGCTAACACCCACCTGGTTATCCTGCTGTGTGTGAGTTTGCAAGTATTCAGGAACGACAGCGCTTTGTGGTCCGTCCTGATGATGGTTCTATTACCCAGCAGATACGTGCGGAACTTCTTCATGGCGAATACTATACTGAGGAGCTCCTTCTTGGTGGTAGTGTAGTTACGTTCTGCGGCTAGCAACGTCCGGCTGGCGAAGGCAATGGTTTTATGCTCTTTTGCCTCGTCCTCTTGGTAAAGTTCTGCTCCCAGTGCTATATTACTAGCATCTGTCTGTAAATAAAATTTGTCATTAAAATTGGGATGATTCATTAATATCATATCAGTGAACTTATTTTTGATTTCGTTGAACGCTGCTCTTTCGTTATCGCCCCACCTCCATTGTTTATTCTTTTGCAGCACTGCGCTGAGTCGGGCCGTCGTCTGGGCGTAGTTCCGCTGGAACTTCCTGTAAAAATTACAGAGACCAAGGAAACTTTGCAATTGTTTTATATTTTTAGGCTCAGGGAACGTCAGGATGGATTCCACTTTATCTGGGTTGGCACGTATCCCTGTAGGTGTTATAATGAAACCTAAAAAATGTATCTCAGTTTGCAAAAATTTTGATTTGTCCCAATTCACTGTCAAACCTCCCTGATATAACTTCTCCAATACATATTCCAAATGCTCTACATGCTCTTCAAATGTTCTGGAAGCTATCAAAATATCATCAACGTAAATGGTTAAAAAATCTAAGTTATGTGGTTGCAAAATTTCGTCAAGACACTTGATAAAGCTAGCCACACTGGTGTTCAATCCAAACGGTAGTCTCTTAAATTGATAATTCTTTCCATTGAATAAAAAGGCGGTATACTTTCTACTATTGGCTGCCAACGGGACTTGCCAATACCCGGCGGTTAGGTCTAAAGAGGTCATATATTGTACGCCGCTAAACTTCTGAAAAATCTCTTCAATAGCTTCGGGTGACTCCCGGTCTGGAATAATTATTTGATTGATTTTGCGGGCATCTAAACATAACCTAACCCTACCATCTTTTTTAATCACTACTACTAATGGGTTAGAATATGGTGATACAGATCGCTCAATTATATCTCCCTCTAACATTTTCTCTAACTCAATCTGAACCGCTCTTCTCTTCGCATATGGCACCGGATAACTTCTTTGCACATAGGATGCGTGTTCCCTTACCTTTAACTCGCATTCATAGTTTCTTGCCCTCCCTGGTATATCGGCAAACACTTCTCTAAAATTCTCTACTACCCGCCACAACGATTCACGTTGAGAACTCCCTATCACGCCACCCTCACTACAAAATTTCAGTGCTCTCTCATTCCATAAGTGATCTACATTCTCCTCATACTCTATCTTATTCTCACTGCATACATTCATACTAACTTCCATTTCTTGTTTATTATTCCGATTATGTATCACCCTTACCCCCGAAATTCTTACCGCATCTAACACCCGCTCAAAATTAACTCGAACTGATTCTGCCTCATTGTACAATACTAACACCCGTTTATGAAAATCAATCACCGCCTTATGTTTAATCAGAAAATCATTTCCCAGTATAACCTCAAGATTTAATCCCCGTACGACTAGAAATGTATTATCATACCCTACCCCGTTAATTATCATGTTTAAATGTACTTGTTTCGTGACTCTCTTACTTCTAACTCCTGTAATACCTACAGTCGTCACCCCAGCTACTGGTAAAGATGGAATATTTTTATTTATTTCTCTTAATTCATCTAATACATGTTCCGAAATAACAGAGATTTCACTACCTGTATCGATTAAAGTTTTAATCTCCTTACCTTCTATGTTGATTTTCACCTCAGTCAGTCCATTCTCCCGTCTCCCTGCTTCGAAGTCTTCCTCCTCCAATAATTCCTCAGATAAATCTGTAATAACAACGTTGTTTCGGTATCTATCATCCATTTGGACCCCAGAAACTTCCGGCGATAACGGTCAGGTCCGGTGTTCCATTGTCCCTTTTAGTTTCCCGCAGAAGTGCTCGCCACCGCAGGGTTGTATCCTCGTTCTTGTTGGTTTCCTCGCTGTTCATGAGCTTGGCCTCTCGGCGCTCCTCCTTGGCCCTCTCCCCTTCGTTGGTATGCATGCTGGTTCTGTGCAGGTTGTGGTCCCTGTCGCTGACCCGGTCTCTCTCTCCTGCATCTAAAACAAAAATTTTGTGTCGCATAATTCTCCTGTGAACATGCTGGACAAGTCCATTTTGGTCCTCGGTTATTTTGTTCTCGTCTGGGATATGCCGGTCCATTTGTAGGTCCCCTCGGCGGTCCCTGATTACCTCCGTTATTTCCATCTGCTGGTTCTGACGGCGACTCAATTCTTGGTCCCGGATATTCTGAAACACATCTAAAATATTTTCTAACTCGCTAATATTAGCTACCTCCCTTGTCATAAGTGTTATCTGTACTTCCCTCGGCAAATGCTTGCTGATATGCCTCACAAAGGATCTAAATGGCAATGGCGGTTCTAAGTATTTCGCCTCGTTAAATATTTTCATCACATACCCTGTTATATTATTATTGGGCCCCCCAAAATTCCCTGTTCCCATGATTCTACTTCGTAACACTTCTTGGTCTTCTTCAGACCAATATTTATTTATAAACGCAGACTCAAAACTTTCAAAACACTCCCATTCCATTTTATGTACCTCGGCCCATATCTCCGAACTACCTTTGAAGCATTTTAAAATTTTTAATAATTGGACTTCCCAGTTATTAGTACTGAACTTATTGAATTCTCTCACTCTACTTATGAACTGCATGGGATGCACTCTTTTATTATCACAACTGAAGGTCTCTAAATCAACTTCACTGCTTACGTCACGAGTCATAATTACTTGCTCGGTAACGGTGTTAACTTGTTGGCTGATGGCCATGCTCAATTCATTTTTAACATTCATTAATTTAAGGTTATTATCACATTCAAGGTCACTTATTGTATTATGTATGGTCTTGAACTCAATCTTACAATTATTTTCTATGTCTCTTATTTTACTATTATTATTTTCAATCTGACTCATAGCATAACCAATCTTACATTCGGTATTGGTATTACATTCACTTATTTGCTTCTCAACAGTTGTATTCATTATGCTATATTGCTCCGTGATCTGTTTCTCAACTTTATTAGTTATGTTATTGGTAATATCAGAAACACGGCACTCTAATTGCTTATTTATGGACTCTGATAATTGTGATTTCATACTTTCATAACGTTCATCAATATGTTTGTCTAGTACCCTACTCAGATTATCGAATTGTACATTAATACTCTGCTGAAACTGAGTATTCTGGTCTTTAATTTATTTGAAATTAATCTCGTTTTGAATATTCTGCTGTTCGCATTTTATTTTCTGTTCATTAAAATCATTAGTTAATTGATCTAATTTACAGTCCATCTTTTCAAATTTACAGTCCATCTTTCGTAAGAAACTCATTATATCTAGTTCCTCTGATTGTTTACTTTTATTGGTTGAAACGGGGGTCAACTGAATCCCAGAGTCAACATCTGTTTCGTTTACTTGTTGTTACTTGTTGAGACACAATCGGGGTTGAATGGACGATTACATTACTGCCACCAGCTGTTTCTGTAACAGCACCCGGCTCCCCCCTCAACATACCACTTTCATCCAGCGATTGCGACTCAAGGCCACTTTCACTCATAATTGAATTTATTACACTACTTTTCTCTGTTTTTTCAGACATTTTTACTTAATCTATTTTTTCTTATGTACCAACTGTCAATTAGTGATTTTATTTCAAAACCGATGTTTTAACATATACAAAATCAATTTGCTTTCGCCACCATATTTCGCCATGTACCGTCAGATGTAGGTCTGCGTAATATAAGCCCTTTTCACTTATATTACATCCTGGTATTTCACGGCACCAATTGTAACCCTCACTTTATATACAACACTCTTATTTATTCAAATTACAGTTACAACTCCCACTTACCTTTTATTTTTGATCTGGCCGGATCGCGTAGTGTAGGCAAACCCATTTCGTTCGACGAACTCTGACAGCACATACAACGAACTAAGGTTTTGAAAGAATCTAACTCAATTTCTTTTGTTTTTGAAGAGAAATTATTTTTTGTTGTTTATTAATCAGAAATATTGAATTTATAAGTTTTCCATTTATAAAATTTCCAATTTTACATTTATAGGTTTTACATGTTTTAAAAATTGTGCAACTCCTACAGCTTACGTACTATGCTTAACTTCTACTACTTACGTACTTTAAAATAGCCCAGCCTGCTCACTCACTACTCACATTCTTAACACCCCGTATTAATACAAAAACCCCCCATTTTTATGTAAAATAAATGACAAGTCTTTAACATGTAACATTACGTGTGTGGCGTCGTATTACCCGACCACGTGTTGCGTTCACCACAGTCTTTCATACTCCGGATTTTTATAAGCTGGTAGCATTTAATCAAGTTCAATAGTTATTCATCATCACTAGAGGCACTGTAATCTATGTTTTGGAGACTCACATAATTATTTTGTCGGCCGACTTATGAAAAAATATGAAATTTTGCCCGGGCACAAAACTGATAGCAGCCACGCGCGGCATAGGTTGTTAGTCGACTGGGGAGAGCGTTACCAACATGCCTCCCTCCAAAACACTCAGGCAGAGCGGAAACTTCACTGCCTCATGATCGTATCTTCCGTCACTGTTCATTCAACACAGGTGTTTTTTGTGTTGTGACCGTGGACAATATTTGTGAAGCACGGTTGACGTCATAAAAGTAGGCAGGACTTAAACAGCACTTCCTGCCGCTCAAAAGCACATTGCTGAATTTTACTCTCTCCAAGACATCCGGTTTTGTGGCTGGACGCTTCGCTTGGGCTCGTGGTGGTACAGTTGCGTCTGTGTGCTGCTACACAAGTACGGATTTCTGAGAATTTTGAAGGGGGTAAATTCTTCGCTCGCCGCGTTACACAATAACAACTGCGTATCGCTCTGTTACCACTGTTTCTTAACATCGTTCTGTTACACGGAAAATAACGTTGCACAATAATTTTCATAACTTTTTTACAAGCCCGCCCAAAATAAAAGAAATAAAAGATATAAATGCCCCATACTGTTAAAAATAAAAACACCCAAAAATGACACGCTACAACAAAAAGTGTGATTAAGTTATTAATTGTATTTATTGCCATTTACCAACAATTTATGTGTATATATCTTTTGGGAATATGTGTAAAAAAACAGTTAAATAAATAAAGAATGGCATGTAAATGAATAATGAAACAACAAATAAATTGAACACATCCAAAGTACATAGTCACAAAACGTTCTAGCTTGTGTTATGGTATTAATTAATATGCTAGAAATTTGTAAAAGATGTATTTACAAATCTGAAACATTTGTTACCCTGCTTCTGAACCTAAGCACTGTCAACACTGAATCATTTATAGCAAGATAGCATTATTGTATTCCATTAGAATACAGTGGGATACAAGTTTATTTTTTAATTCTCCCTTTTTTTGTGAATTATGTCTCATCCCAGAAAATTCTTTAACAATCTGAAGAGATGACAATCAATTTGGGGAAAGGGTGTGTGAAATCCTCTCATCAACAGTTCTCAAGTAAAAGGAAAACTTTTACTTTTTTCTCATCACTAAAAGGAAATCATAACATTATTGTTGTGCATTGTTTGAAAGCAGTATTTGTGGATAACATCGGTGGTGCAAGTTGACTTCAGTCCCTACCAAGATGATTCTGTGCAGTGGCAAACAGAAAACGTTTGGTGACTTAGCATGTAGGAATGTTGTTTAGAGTTAAAAGAAAAACTCTAGAAAAACAGGCATTCATGTTAACAACATTCAACTGATTACTTGTAAACTACATATTTGCAGATCATATAGTAGAGATAAAGTTATATCATTGTATGTACATTCTTGAGAGGGGAATTTCTACCATACCATCATGGGGAGGGGAAAGTGCATACACTTATCACTTACATTTACATTTGTAGTCTCTGAAAATAATGATGTACTATATTATGTAATTGATAATATAAATTAAGAATGGTCAACAGATTTATAGATGATATGTGTGTTTCAGGGAGCCTTAGCACTGGCAGAATGGTGTATAAGTAACTCTGAACTTCTGCGTGGTGCAAGTTTGTTGGAATTAGGCTCTGGGGCAGGATTAACAGGGATTGTAGTGTCAAGCACCTGTGCTCCTACTGTGTACTGCTTTTCAGACTGTCATCCAGGAGTACTCGAATTACTGGATAATAATATAAAACTAAATGAAAATACTTTAAATAAAAGTAATCCATTAAAAAATAATAAAAACAAACTTATTAGGAACACACTTGTTGAAGTGGTACAGATTGACTGGGTGAAAATAGACGACATACAGTTGGAATTAAACCCAAACATTGTTCTGGCTGCAGGTGAGTGAAGTGACTCAATACGTTGCCTACTGACTGTATAAGTCACAGTATTTTGTACATTGGATTGTTATATATAACATGTTTTAGTGTAATATATTATGTGTACAATAAATTTATTTGTTAGGCTCTATTACTTTTGTGTCCACTACACATACAGTAGAGCATCGATTATCCAAACATCCATCAACTGAACGATCTATTATCCGACCTCAACAAAAGTACAACAATTATATACTGTACTCGTACTGTACAGTAATGTATTGGACACGTGTAGGCATTTTGGATATTTATTGAACAAAAAAATTGTATGCTATAAATACTGTACAGTAATAAATAAACGCTGTAGCTATACAGCCTTACAATCGATAAACACACTTACAGCAACAAATTTTGATAAACACATTTACAAATGATAAACAAAGTGGATCAACGGAAGTCTCTGTCACCGAATGTCTGAGTCACCGATGACATCATTCAACATCAGTCTACCACACCGGCTCTTGTTCAGTTTGCAACCATTAGTAACCTGAGTTATATTATTGCATTTGTTCATTGCTGTTGTTTTTACTTTAATTGCTTTACGATATCTGCAAAAAAGAAAGTGAGTAGTGCTGTCAATAAACAATAAACTTAAAATTATTGATCACCTGAAGAAAGGAGAAAAAGCTAACACATTGGCTTCTGAATTTAACATTTGTAAATCAACGGTTACTGACATTAAAAAAAGTGAACTTACACGCTAATGTTCTACAGTGGTAAACTAGAATCTTTGGAAGGTGCTACTTCCAGAAAAACTATGAAAATAGCTGAAAATGACAACTTAGACTGTGCAGTGTAAACATGGTTTGTGCAACAAAGAAGCAAGGGTGAACCTATATCAGGGCCTATCATCTGTGAGAAGGCACTTATAATAAACGAAAAACTCAGAGGCGATCCACACTTTAAAGCTACGACAGGCTGGTTGTGAAAATTCAAATCGAGACATGGTATACGACAGTTAGGTATTTCAAGTGAAAAACTTCCTTCTAATTTTGAAAGTGCTGATAATTTTAAGAAAAAAATTTTGCTCATTATAAAAGAAAAAGGGTACAACACTGAAAATATCTACAATGCTGATGAGACGTTAGTGTTACGAAACAAAAAATGTGCTTCTGGGTTAAAAGTTAGTAAAGAACGCGTTACAATTATGACGTGCACAAATGCAAGTGGTTCCCACAGATTAAAATTGACTGTTATAGGGAAATCTAAGAAACGTAAATGTTTCAAAGACGTTAATACAAATAATTTCCCAGTGAATTACTTACAACAAAGGAACTCTCGGATGAACGTTGAAAATTTTACTAAATGGTTTAATGATGTGTTTGTCCCTGCAGTAAAAAAAATAAAAGCAGAAAATAAAATTCGTGGTCCTGTATTGTTGCTACTGGACAATACCCCTGGACATTCTTCAGCTGATTCTTTACTTCAGCATGAGGATATTGATGTGATGTTCATCCCACCAAACGTGACAAGTATATTACAACCCATGGACAAAAGTGTTACAGAAACATTTAAATGGCTTTACCGCAAATCTTTTCTCCAGTACCCATTAGTACTTAGTGAAAATGAAGAAGGATCTAAACAGTTAATAAAAGTATTTAACTTAAAGGAATGTGTGTATATGATTGCAGATGCCTGGGATAGCGTAAAGACTGGAGCTCTAAAACTTGGGGAAAACTTCTAAATCAAACATTAAATGAGGAACATAAATCTGATACTGAACATCAAGACAGAGATATTGAAATCATGCATCAAATGGTACAGAATATTCTTCAGTTTCAAAACAGTAACAAGGAAGAAGTTTCGATTGGCTTAAAGCTGATTGGTGGATGAAGCCGATCCTGGTTTTCAGTTTTTAACCGATGCAGGGATAGCTGAGTCATTACATGAACGTAATGAAAACAAAACAGATTCAGATGAAAACGGCAAGAATGCTACTACTACAGAACCACCGATGGCAGCATAAGCTTTTGACTGTTCTAAAGTGGGCCGAAACAGAAGACGAGATGGATTGTATTGAGCTTATGAATCTTAAATGACTTCAGTCTTTAGCAGCGCATTTTGTTTAAATTAACTTTTGGTTTCTATTAATTACACTCAGTTGTAATTCAGTGATTTTTAGCCTTAGTAATATATTACAGTACAGTATACAGGTTGCTGTAATTATATAACAGTATGTTAGAAATGATTTTGTAATAACAACCTTTGGTTTTGTAAAAAGAAATAATGTTTTCAATTTACGATCTATTATCCAAAATATCAATTATCCAAACGGGCCCTCATCCCAAGAGGTTCGGATAATCAATGCTCTACTGTACTTTTAAACTGTTAAGCAGAGTTTTTGAAACAGTATTTCTAGGATAGTTGTCGTTTCTATGGCAGATGGTGGAGAAGTTGTCACATCACCATTGTTCTAGAATCCCAGTAGAGTTTGAAGACGTTTTTTCAGCTGCTTGGTTTGTCTCAAGCTTATGACAGCAGAGTAGGTGTTCTTCATTCATGATAGAGTTTGGCCAATAACGTATGCATTTCATACCAGAGTGTATGCCAAGTTTGCAGCTAGGTAGTCATGGCCAGTCTTAAGTCTAAAATTTGCTACTGCATAGTTCCTGGGTTTGCTCTTGTAGTCAGTCCAGCTTTTATGTATGTGTTTGCATTTCTTGGTAGCAGCCAATTTGTCAGATTCTTCTTTTCTGTTACTTTGTGTTCAAGGGTTTCTGTAGTGATTCAACTTGTATTGTTGTTTGTTTTGTACATATCATAGTTTTTTTTTTTCAAGTTTGTCTGCCATCTTGTTCCCTTCTAGTCCGCATGAGATCAAAGCCACTGAAATACAACAGATGTGTGAAGAGCCTGTAGGTGTTTTAGAGCCTGTTTACATAATTTATTTCCTTTAATTTTAGCTGGCTGCTGGATGAAACTGGATACACCATACAAAACATTTAAACGTCAGTGGTACATATACTAAAATTGGAATGATACCAAGAAGATTAGTTCTTAAGCTTTCACAGCTGACTTCAGCATTGATGTAATTGCTACTATTAGTTGTGCTGTTAGGCCGTGGTCCACAGTCGTTGTTGACAAACTTTTTGGTCCCACCATCGGAGGTCATCATCAGTGTCTAAGATTGGCACAGTATCCGCGAATTTACCCCAGAGGTGAGGTAGAGACTATGTGTTTTGCCTGAGAAGCCCCACTTACATAAACTTTTGTACCAGCACTATCTAAGCTGGGAAGCAGCATCAACCAGTCAGCATCAAGTGCTATCTGATTTGGCTTGCTGTTCTCCCAAGTACTGAGGCAAATATCTCCCAAAAACTATCGACACTGAAGGTGGCCTCCGATGATAGGGCCAAAACATTTCTCACCAATAACAATAGTTGACCATGGCCTAACAGTCCGGCTATGAATAATCTTAACAATGATACTGAGAAGATTAGCATTTCGGGGATAGTTGAATATTTGAATTTCAGGAGTGGGGTGCTCTCTGTTGACAGAATGAAAGTAGTAGATAAGTGTGTGTGTGTGTGTGTGTGTGTGTGTGTGTGTGTGTGTGTGTGTGTGTGTGTGTGTGTGTGTGTGTGTGTGTGTGTGTGTGTGTGTGTGTGTGATGCATTTCACTATAATAACAAAAAACATTAAATTTACATTCAAGCACTGTCCATTGATTAACTTGTTTGCAGGAAATGTAGCTATTCTTTTTCATTTGGCATTATAACCTTATACTACTTTTTTGTCCATTTGGCTGCTTTTATCTATTCCTGTCTTTCAAGGGGTTGGGCAGGCAATATGAGCTCTCTTATGTAGTTGGTTTTGGTGTATTGGTTTGCATTTTTTTATATTCCATACAAACATTAACCTGTGTGGTTTTTTCACAGAATCATGGTATTAGGTTATCTGTTTAGAAAACAGTTGTTCATTGACCATTTTGAGGTAATGAAATAAACAAAGCAAGTTGTAAGCAAGTATTTTTTTAAAGACTGAATACATTTAACCCCAAAACATCTTATTATAACAAAATAGTGGGAAAAAGTAGTTAACAGAAATTAAGTTGAAGAAGTTAAGTTTCTTTGTTTAACTTCAGTGACCTCATACTGTTGCTGATTTTGTTCAGTAACGGAAACTGTTTGCCTTGTCATCTTTCTCATTTAGAATGAGACACAAATGTGTTAACTGTTAATTTCTTTTTTAGACAAATAGCACTCAGTGGCCTAGGCTGACTAGGCCGAGGCCTAGGGCCACGGGCTCAGAGGGGGCCGCAAGTTACAGATTGTAATGGGGCAGAATGAGAGGTTTTATTTTTTATTAAATTTCTTTAATTTTAAATTGTAAATCCCAAGCAAAGTACGACACTGTTCAAACAATGAACTCAGTGACGTAGCTGTTGGAACGAGGTGTTGTAATGGAACGCAATACGCTTCCGAGAATCCCAGTGTTGTGTTACGCACTGAAACATACAACACCATCATGCGCACGGATGCGACGCTTACAGCCTCGAGCCACGCCAACCAAAATGGCTAAATTATAAGATTTTGTTCGCCACGTGGTTTGAGATGACGGAAGCCAAGGTAAGACTCCGCCCATCTGAGTCTATGGCCTTGTCAAAATGAAATATCATCAATGCCTAACGCACATGGACAACACCGTACTTTGTATAAGTTAATGAACATTTTGTAGCAAGCAGGCTGTGTGTTCCGTTTTGAACAACAGTTGAGTGAAGCGTTTTGTTAACGCCCTTCCCAGTCGACTTCACCTATAGACCGCATGCAGTCATTTTAATTTTCTGCTCGAGCAATTCTAAGGTCAGCCGACCGATCCAGTATATAAGAAATATGTAAAACAGGGTATAACTTCAATTTAAACATGTAATCCAGTGAAACAAGTGAAAAATTTTATAAAAGTGACAAAACATTCGGACATAAACTCAGTGCGGCACGAGACGACGAGGATCGACGATGGTTAAGTAACACACAAACAATTGAATTTTAAAAGGGCCTAAAGTAAATAAATAAGGGGTGTTGTATGAATGAGGGAATGAGCAATCTGGGTCGCTTTTGTAGAGAATAAGTTAATCATTATGTTATAATCAGTAATAAGTGAATGTTGATACCATGCATATGTGAATTAAATATTGCTCGGAATGTTACTACTAGAAAAAGCATAACTCAACAGTAAAAGTCACGATTTGAAGTAGTTGTCATTATGTATTATGTAGTACGATAAAAGGAACAGGGTATATCAGTAGATTCAAACTAGAAATAAAAAAGAAAAAATGTCATGCTAAAGAAAATAAAGTAACATTTTATTTGAGTTTATAAAAAATATGTGTTTGTTAATTTGCATTCACTTGTGGTTTTGTTCTGCCAGAGTACATCAGACGACACCCTGGTAAATTATTGGTAAAGGTAAGTGACTAGAATTTCAATATTTTAAACATTAATAAACATGTACAGCCTTAGTTGGTGCCCTAAAAAGGGACTCGATTTCAGTATTGTAATACCTAATTAACTCGTAAAGCTTCAGTTGGTGCCCGTAACAGTTGATGTTGTAAACTAATTTTTAATTTAATATAAATTGAATTAATTTACAACCTGATCAAAATGGCAGAGAAAAACAAGAATGCAAATTTATGTGAAAGTAGTGTAGAAGAATCTATTTTAAATGTTACGCAAGACGATATAATATCGACAAATATTAACGAGAGCGTAGACAATACAACAGACAAATTAACGATTGAGACGGTAGATGCTAAGAGTAGCAGAACCGACAATGTAGACGTACTTAGTCAATTAGCATTATTTATGGAAGTGATGAGTAGTAAATTTGATCACCAAAATGAGAAATTTGACCAACAAAACACGAATTTGAACGAATTTAGAACGGAAGTCAAATCAGAAATAAATGTCATAAATAGGAGTTTGAATGTGTTGAAATCAGGGAATAATAAATTAAAAACGAGCTTAAATGAAATCAAATCCGAAATCAAGTCAGCGATAAATACAAGTAGCGTAGAGTTAAAGTCAGATAATTTGAGAACAAGTTTGAATGAATTTAGAAATGTAATCAAGTCAGCGATAAGGGCACATAACGTAGAGTTGAAAACGGAAATAAATAAACAAGACGAAGTAAACGAAAGTAGAACTCTGAAGGAGGAGGTAGAAAATGATACAGTTACAGGTGAGTATTATTACGAATTTGAAACTAGTGGTAATTATGATGGTATAATTAATAATGTGGTGTTCGAAGATAAAATAAATAACAGAATAAATAATAATAGTGGCAATGAAGTTTTGATGGAAATACAAAGTGATTATGAGAAAGAGAGAGAGATAGAAATATTTAAGCGGAACAGAGGTTATAACGAATTAGCAGAGAGGTTAGATATTACGAGAATTAATAATATTGAATACTTACCTTGCGAAGTAGTTGGTACAGCAAATGATAAAAGTGATAATATTGATTACTTACTTTATGACGAAACTGATGCAGCAGTAGACAATGATAATAATGAAACTGTAATTGACATAATTATGTCAGATCATACTAAGGGTGACTGGACTATACTCGATGATAATAAATTATATGATTTAATAACATGGAATAATCATGTTGGTATTGTGGAAGAATATAAAATTTTGGATAGTCTTTATTTTATAAAAATTATATAATGAGTTTAATAAAAAATGAACTGTGTAAACGTAAAGCCAGATTGTTGTACGATGATGGGGGGTAAAACAATTAATGTTTATGAGCATCCAACTATGTAATTAATGGTTTTGAATTGGACTGTTTTATAAAATGAGGTGTGATAAACAGAAAAATAATGTCAAGAAATTGTAAATAAATTTATAGTCAAAGTAACTGTGTTTGTGTTGTAAAATGTTTTATGTAAACGATGTGAGTATGTAGTAGAAATTGATGTAATAATAATAATAATAATAATATTTTGGCAGACTAAATAAATAACAAGAATAATTATGAAGGTAAGAAATGAATTGTAATTGTCTTGGAGTAAAGTAATTAAAACAATTGGTGGTTTAAGTAATTGATTGAAGCAAATAATTGAGATGTTTAAATATTTTGATTAATTGAAAATGTTGTATAAAGAGATTTTTCTAATGAATTTGAATGATTTTATGAAATGCAAACTTGATAATAAATAATGAGTAAATAAATGTAAGATGTGTTTAGTTTGTGGAGTAACATGGTTGTAAAAATGTTTCAGAAGATAAATGGAGTTGTGTACATGATTTGGTGGTAACAGTTGTTTATATTTTTGTGTCTATGACAGTATATGAGGGATGTACTGTAAGCATGAATTTTATAATACAATTAAATAAAGTAAAATGTTTACATGAGTTTTAAAGCTCTGAATTAAATAAGGGAATTAATTTGAGGTAGTTGTGGGTTTTCCAATGTAATTTTCAATGATTAAATTAATGTGAAAATGATGAATAGAAGTTCATAATAAAATGTAACGGGAGAGGTTTATGGAATTTGAGACTAGACCTAAAATTGAAATGTTTGTAATTTTATTCAGATGCAGATTAAATGTTTATTTTAATGTAGTGAGAGAGTGAATCCTTTTTATTTAAATGGCCAATTAAGTTGTAATTAAAGATGCAATCATTAGTTGATGATGGCCTATGTAAGTAGGTATAAACTAGTTCAGATGAATAAGTAAATATTTTGTTGTAATCACTATTTTATGTTAATGAAGGCCACAAGTAGGAAAGATAAGAAAGCAAATGAGTAGTGCTCGAACACGTAATCAATATTAAGAATTTCATGCAATGTAAATTGCGAATTTTAAATGTAACCATGTCATAAACAAACATATCTTTTACTTGTGATCCCCAACTTTTCGGGTGGTCACGGCCTCACCGAACCCTGACCGTGGAATTGGTTTAGCTTTGAAAGCTGTGGTCGGGGCTCATTGCGTCACGTTCTGCCTTAACTGGCTATAGCTGTTATCGTTGTAAAGGTGAATTTAGAAATTTAAAGGGGGGTAATTCAGGGGAATCACCAAATTATGGAACAGCGGCTATCACTCTGTTCGCGTAGGAACAGTAAAAAAGGTGATAGACCCGCATTAAGGTTTTAAATATGTAACTTCCAGATATTATGATATCTGACCCTTTTAAAATATGTAAAGCCGAAGCAAGGACAAGGAGATGCCAAAATTCCTCCACCAATTCAATCTTTGTGGAAGCAGCTGAACGCCACAGTTCAGTGGGGGGTCATAGTGTGTGTGGCAGGGAGGTTACTCAGGGGAGTAACGAACTAAAATTTGAAACTTAATGACGCTGACTAGCTGACAAGCTAACTAAATGATTGTAGTTTGACCGTAGACAACGTGTACGAATTTATTTACATGTAAATATTCAGACATGTAATTGATTTACATGTGTTATCTTCTGTATGATATTTTATAAATGACTTTACTGATTTTTAAAAGATTATCTCAAGTAGAGAAGACGTTTATCAGATTTTGTTTATTATGTTTTATTGTGTCATTAATTTTGTTATGTTAGAGTGTAAGGATTATGAACTTATGTTGTGTTTTAATGGTATAATTTTATATGGTGTATATAGGGCAAGGTCAATCACCTGACCCAGAGGGATCAGCTCATAACTGATGTTAGAGCCAGGATAGGTTTATAGTGATTAACTCATGAATTTTGTTACTTCAACTAAATTCAATAATCTTGTTTTTTTTCTTGATATTGATAAAAGAAATATTTTGGGAAATTAAAATTTTTTGAAAAAAAAAATCTGCATTAAAGTACGTCATTGTAAATTGTAATGTTTATTATAAGTAGGGAAGGTGTCAGCTGATTCATGATGTGTATCTTATGTTATCTTTGTAATCAAGTGTAGCTATTTTCGAAGTTATGGTAGTCATAGGTTGTTTATTATAAGTTTAATATAATAAATTTGTTTATTATTATATGGGTTACTATATTACTATATAGTTATACGATTACATTGTTTATTTGTTTATTAAATTAAATGCATTTGGAGAAAGAAAAAAAAACTTTTTTATGATTAACTTCACTAATTAAAGTAAACCATATGACTCATCTTATGTAATTGATTTGAGAAATTATTTTTGAGAGTTGATGTCAAGAAGTAGGGAGTTTGTGTTTAATTAATAACGAAAATGTGTACCCACCCAGTAATTGCTAAAAGCGACCCAGTATGCATGTAAGGGGGAACATATCGGTTGAGGATCTGGTACGGTATAAGGCCAGGGTTTTGATTTTGGGGTGGAATGTTAGAAGGTTAGGTGTATTGTGGTGAATATCTGTCCGATTTTATGGTGTTGGGATCTCGAACAGAGAAGTCCAGTAATCTCGTTCAGGTGCAGACATAGTCGCTGAGCTAGGGGGGTAGTTTACCCATGATGTGTTTAGAAATTAATGGGGGGTTGTTGGCGCCATATCCTCACCGGTCCTCTTAGGGGTTTAGCAATGAGAGTTCTTCTGTTTCAGCAGAAGACCTCTCATTGGGGGGGTGGTCTTGTAATGGGGCAGAATGAGAGGTTTTATTTTTTATTAAATTTCTTTAATTTTCAATTGTAAATCCCAAGCAAAGTACGACACTGTTCAAACAATGAACTCAGTGACATAGCTGTTGGAACGAGGTGTTGTAATGGAACGCAATACGCTTCCGAGAATCCCAGTGTTGTGTTATGCACTGAAACGCGCAACACCATCATGCGCACGGATGCGACGCTTACAGCCTCGAGCCACGCCAACCAAAATGGCTAAATTATAAGATTTTGTTCGCCACGTGGTTTGAAATGATGGAAGCCAAGGTAAGACTCCGCCCATCTGAGTCTACGGCCGTGTCAAAATGAAATATCGTCAATGCCTAACGCACATGTACAACACCGTACTTTGTATAAGTTGACGAACATTTTGTAGCAAGCAGGCTGTGTGTTCCGTTTTGAACAACAGTTGAGTGAAGCGTTTTTGTTAACGCCCTTCCCAGTCGACTTCACCTATAGACCGCATGCGGTCATTTTAATTTTCTGCTCGAGCAATTCTAAGGTCGGCCGACTGATCCAGTATATAAGAAATATGTAAAACAGGGTATAACTTCAATTTAAACATGTAATCCAGTGAAACAAGTGAAAAATTTTACAAAAGTGACAAAACATTCGGACATAAACTCAGTGCGGCACAAGACGACGAGGATCGACAATGGTTAAGTAACACACAAACAATTGCATTTTAAAAGGGCCTAAAGTAAATAAATAAGGGGTGTTGTATGAATGAGTGAATGAGCAATCTGGGTCGCTTTTGTAGAGAATAAGTTAATCATTGTTATAGTCAGTAATAAGTGAATGTTGATAGCATGCATATGTGAATTAAATATTGCTCGGAATGTTACTCCTAGAAAAAGCATAACTCAACAGTAAAAGTCACGATTTGAAGTAGTTGTCATTGTGTATTATGTAGTACGATAAAAGGAACGGGGTATATCAGTAGATTCAAACTAGAAATAAAAAAGAAAAAATGTCATGCTAAAGAAAATAAAGTAACATTTTATTTGAGTTTATAAAAAATATGTGTTTGTTAATTTGCATTCACCTGTGGTTTTACTCTGCCAGTGTACATCAGACGACACCCTGGTAAATTATCGGTAAAGGTAAGTGACTAGAATTTCAATATTTTAAACATTAATAAACATTTTATTTTGTTTTTATATAGTATCAAAGTCACTTTTTCACAATAATTTATTACCTTTTATCCGTCAGTGACTTCGTTCTAGCGTTTTTTATCTAGACGTGTTTCGTGACATGTGTCACATCTTCAGTAGTCCTCGTCAAAAGTTAAAATTCACATAAACACTATAACCTACTATTTCTTTTCCAACTGGTATTTGTGTGGTCGTATAGCCTTCTTCAACAACCTCACGTCGGAGTCGTCAATTTATAACAAATAGCAAAGTGTGTATGGGTTGTTATGTGTTGTAAAATGTCGGGCGTTACCTCCGCGCACTTTTTGGTACTTACCGGTGACTGGATCCTTTGCGGTGATGTAGTCCTGTAACACAACTTAATACTATGTTTTTTGTGGGCGCCACTTGGAATCCTTTGTTCCAAGAAAGAAATGTGATTATTAAAGAAATTAGAATTTTGAATTCTTAATTCTATGAAAAAATGTAAACAAGTCAGTTTAGTTTGAAAAAATAAAGTAAGTTTAATGATTCTTAAAAAAAAAATAAAACAAATCATCTGAAGGACTAACATTCATGAAAAAATTATAAAATTGTAGAGTTACAAAAAAATTCATAAGTTATTATTATTATTGACAATTTTATTTCTCCAATCAAGTATCGGCTAGTATTTTCAATTTTTTACTCAGTTGAAAAGCACGAGTTTAATACGTGAAAAAATCTTTACTCTCAGGACGTGACTCCTTTGAACTACCAAGACATATCAATAAGATGCTTTACAAGAAAAATTAAGTGATTTGAATGTGTGTGTGGCATGTGTAGTACAACTGTGTGACAAAATGTAACCAGGTAAAAAATGACTTTAATTTTGATAACTCACGTTCCACTGGTTAATTAATCTCGCACTGGACACTCCTCTCTGGTAGTTTTTCAATCTCGCCTCTTCATGTGTGCACTGAATTTATTTTAAGTCAAAATTGTGATCATTTACAATTTCCGCACTTTTTGTGAAACGGTTTGGCAGTAGAATTTCACTCGGATCCCGCCGCTTACAGGTCAGCTGTTTCGCGTTGGTTACCAAATTGGCCGTCACAGCGCTGATACCCTTGCAGTAGCGAGAAAGGCTTTGTGTATGTAATACGTTATGGGAGTTTTTTTGTCAGTTAGTTTGTCTTTGCGAACACAGCAGAATTGGTTCTCTATTTAAAATTTCGGTCCCTCCTGACGTTCTGGCTGCGTGATTTCTATTAAAATGTGTCGTGTTGCTGCTCTATTTCAGCAACACATTGGCGTAGATTCTTGTAGAGGTTAAGTCAGTCTGTTTGTCAATGTACGGGAAAAGCCTTTCTTCGGGTCTTGTGTCGATTTCTCGCCTTCGGTTTCGCCTTGACTGCGTTGATCAGTGTCGTGGGTGCGTCTGTTCCGGATTTCAAGCTTCAAGTGTTTTTGGGTCGAATTTGGTCTCTTTTATACTAATTCAGGCTGATTGTTTTCATTGACTTCCGGTATATTTGTGTAAAATTCCTTCTAGATTGTTCGAGAATGAAGAAATGGAACGTCATGGAACAAATTTAATTTCCGTCGAAGCTTTTAGAACAAATTTCTTATTCTTCACACTAAGGATATTTCAAAAATTACTCTGGTATTTGTCAAACAGTTTTACATTAGTACTCACAATTTGCATGCCATTATTACATTTAGATTCTCTGTTTTCAACTGAATCTAGTGATACTAATTATGATTGGTTTTTAAATAAATTAACTCTAATAAGTAACACAATATACAACTCTCACCTTGGGTTGTAGTCATTGAAATTCAATTTTTTAGAACAGAAAATTGTTGTGAAACTATTATGTTTCTTCCATAACATGAACACATAATATTACTATCTTCCTATAACAAAACAAACAAATTTTAACATATATAATACACAGATAATCTCAATTTTACATGGCCCATGCCCATGGCCTATGTTGTTGTCAATGTTATGACACAATAATTAGTCTCTTTCTTTAACATATATAGTATTTCACTAGTGTACACTCAGAGTTTATTATATTGTCTGTCTTTTGTGATACCTGGTTACTCTTTACACATATTATCTTTATTACAGGATAACATAGCATCATATTGGTTGGTCTGAGATGTCCTTTTTCATAGTGTGACAAATCTCACTCTTATAAGTTAAATTCTTTCATAATTGATCTTATTTTCAACTGAGTTTGTTCGTTTTTAAGGTATATTGAAGTATTGTACCATTCTCTTTTATTTTTGCCAACATTTTGTAAATATTTAGCCAGATATGACTATTTTTTGTACTGGTTGATTGGCCCCAGCCATACATGGTATAGGTAAATATTTTGCTAACTCGACTATTACAATGTCAAAGTTAGTCAAATATATTAGTATAGTCGCTTTATATTATTTTTCAACTTTCTAATGCAATTTGGTTGCATTTTGGCAACATTAAATCCATAAATCATACAATATTATATGCCTACCACATGTTTTTAGTTAGTACTGTTTTTGGCTATTTTGACTGACTTTTATTCATTTGACAGCTTTCTTTATCTAAGATAAATTGTTCATTTTTGTCTGCTTGACAATTACATATAGTTTTTATTTCAATTTGATAATAATTAATTTTTACATGAAATCTGAGTGTTTGGTCTCAAATCCAACACATTAATATTTTTTGTCATAACAATTATATAATTTTTATTTTGACTTAGATTCTTTCTAATAATGTATTTAAGTCATTTAATACATTTATTTTATTTACATTACATAATATAATAATGGATCATGTCCATTCATTCACAATAAATAGTTTTTTACACTCTATTCAGAGTTACTAAACTCAATAATTAATGACTTCATTTTGGTTGATCCTGATATTATTTGTCTCTCTCATAGTATCTTATGGTTTTTTCACTGTTATTCACTTTAATAATATATATGGGGTTTGTGTCTTAGTCACAGTCTGGTCGTTTTTTCATGTTAGTAGTAATAATTATTAGACAATATTACAAAATTTTTTAGGGCTACTTGGGTTCGATACTGTCCACCTTACTCTCCTCTTATGATAAATTGCTATGTAAATGGTTTCCTTTATGGAACGTCGTGTGACATTACAACACATAAAAACACATTTGCACATATTTACAAAATTACAATGACTACACACACATAACACGATGTAACTACGGCTTCGCTGGACCGGTCCGACCGCGTGTGCAGTTGCCGAGCCACTAATTGAACTAAGTCAATCCCTATCACCAGTCATTACCGTCATGCACGATTATATTTAGGGCTGTATCGTATAGTGAATGAGATTGAAACCTTAATTGTTCGTTTAGTGTACTGTTATTGTTGATATTCTTGTCTTTAAATGATTTATAAATCTCAAACTCCTCGAGAGCGTCCATTAACCTACCCTTACCGCATACATGGATTGCTTTGAAATTGGTATTGAAATCTGTGTAATTATGGTTATGCATCATTAGATGGCGCGCATAATTAGATTTGGTCTTGTCTAAATCATTCCTTGGTAGATGTTCTTTGTATCTTTTCAAGAAAGACCTGCCAGTTTGACCCAGATAGAAACAATCACAATCATCACATGACATCCTGTAAACACCTGTTTTCTCTTCTAATGGGAATGGTTGTTTTATGCGTAACAAATTAGATATATTATTATTTGTTTTAAACGCGACTTTTATATTGAATTTGGAGAACACATTGGATATAGTGTTAGGTAAAAGGCTACCGTACACTGTCGGTATATACTTTTTATTATTATTTTTATTATTGTTAACTTTATTATCATCGATGGTATTATGGTGGGATCTAGTTTTATATAGGTGTCGCTTAAGAAGTCTATCTATCATCGAACTCTTGTACCCATTCGCTACTGCTATGTGCCTTATTATATCCAATTCGTCCTGAAAGTCCTTTTGGTTAAGTGGAATCGTTACCAACCTATGAACAAAACTGTTGTAAGCCGCCATTTTCTGACTATATGGGTGATGAGAATCGGCGTGTATTGTAATATCTGTGGTGGTGGGTTTCCTATATATTTTATATTTAAATTTATTAAGATACTTTGTAACAGTCAGGTCCAAAAAATTGAGTTTATTGTCAACCTCTGTTTCGAGGGTAAATTGTATGTTCTTGCTAAGGCTGTTCAAATAATGTTTCAATTTCTCTATATGCCGTAGCGTGCCGTTAAAAATTATAAAGGTGTCGTCTACATATCGTGCATAGAATTTAATATTATTACAAAATTTGTTATTCTCTGAGAACATGTAAGTATTTTCAAAATGATGCAAGTATAAATCCGCCAGCAGTCCTGAAAGTGGCGAACCCATTGCGAGACCAAACTCTTGTAGGTAAAAATTATTATTAAAAGTGAAGTAATTCTGCTTCAACAGGACATTCAACAATAAAATTAACTCATCTATTTGTTTGTGATTCAGCTTCTCACATTCAATGAGAAGATCTTTTACAATTGAAATTGTGTCATGAACCGGCACGTTTGTATATAAATTAACTATGTCAAATGAAGCGATTTTGTACGTAGGTAAGAGTTCGATATCCTGGACCCTTTTAATAAAGTCAATATTATTTTTTATGCTGTGATTATTTTTTAAAACGATACTATTTTTAATAATATGATACAATTTCTTTGCCGTCTTATAGCCAGGTGCAGATGTGTAATTTATGAGGGGTCTGACAGGAATATTTGCCTTATGTATCTTCGGTAGTCCCGTGAGCTGCGGGGCGTGTGCATTTATTGGTTTTATATAACGGCGAACATTATCATCAAACAAACTACCGCAACGATTAATAATGCCATTTAGCTGTTTGACATATTCATTGGTGGGGGTCACTGTTCAATGTCCGAATGTTATTGTTATCTATAAATTCAAGTACTTTGTTATTATAGACCTGTATATCTAATATGACAATCGTGTTCCCCTTATCGGCTTTAGTGATTATTAATCGTTGCGGTAGTTTGTTTGATGATAATGTTCGCCGTTATATAAAATCAATAAATGCACGCGCCCCGCAGCTCACGGGACTACCGAAGATACATAAGGCAAATATTCCTGTCAGACCCCTCATAAATTACACATCTGCACCTGGCTATAAGACGGCAAAGAAATTATATCATATTATTAAAAATAGTATCGTTTTAAAAAATAATCACAGCATAAAAAATAATACTGACTTTATTAAAAGGGTCCAGGATATCGAACTCTTACCTACGTACAAAATCGCTTCATTTGACATAGTTAATTTATATACAAACGTGCCGGTTCATGACACAATTTCAATTGTAAAAGATCTTCTCATTGAATGTGAGAAGCTGAATCACAAACAAATAGATGAGTTAATTTTATTGTTGAATGTCCTGTTGAAGCAGAATTACTTCACTTTTAATAATAATTTTTACCTACAAGAGTTTGGTCTCGCAATGGGTTCGCCACTTTCAGGACTGCTGGCGGATTTATACTTGCATCATTTTGAAAATACTTACATGTTCTCAGAGAATAACAAATTTTGTAATAATATTAAATTCTATGCACGATATGTAGACGACACCTTTATAATTTTTAACGGCACGCTACGGCAGATAGAGAAATTGAAACATTATTTGAACAGCCTTAGCAAGAACATACAATTTACCCTCGAAACAGAGGTTGACAATAAACTCAATTTTTTGGACCTGACTGTTACAAAGTATCTTAATAAATTTAAATATAAAATATATAGGAAACCCACCACCACAGATATTACAATACACGCCGATTCTCATCACCCATATAGTCAGAAAATGGCGGCTTACAACAGTTTTGTTCATAGGTTGGTAACGATTCCACTTAACCAAAAGGACTTTCAGGACGAATTGGATATAATAAGGCACATAGCAGTAGCGAATGGGTACAAGAGTTCGATGATAGATAGACTTCTTAAGCGACACCTATATAAAACTAGATCCCACCATAATACCATCGATGATAATAAAGTTAACAATAATAAAAATAATAATAAAAAGTATATACCGACAGTGTACGGTAGCCTTTTACCTAACACTATATCCAATGTGTTCTCCAAATTCAATATAAAAGTCGCGTTTAAAACAAATAATAATATATCTAATTTGTTACGCATAAAACAACCATTCCCGTTAGAAGAGAAAACAGGTGTTTACAGGATGTCATGTGATGATTGTGATTGTTTCTATCTGGGTCAAACTGGCAGGTCTTTCTTGAAAAGATACAAAGAACATCTACCAAGGAATGATTTAGACAAGACCAAATCTAATTATGCGTGCCATCTAATGATGCATAACCATAATTACACAGATTTCAATACCAATTTCAAAGCAATCCATGTATGCGGTAAGGGTAGGTTAATGGACGCTCTCGAGGAGTTTGAGATTTACAAATCATTTAAAGACAAGAATATCAACAATAACAGTATACTAAACGAACAATTAAGGTTTCAATCTCATTCACTATATGATACAGCCCTAAATATAATCGCGCATGACGGTAATGACTGGTGATAAGGATTGACTTAGTTCAATTAGTGGCTCGGCAACTGCACGCGCAGTCGGACCGGTCCAGCGAAGCCGTAGTTACATCGTGTTATGTGTGTGTCGTCATTGTAATTTTGTAAATATGTCCAAATGTGTTTTTATGTGAATTTTAACTTTTGACGAGGACTACTGAAGATGTGACACATGTCACGAAATGCGTCTAGATAAAAAACGCTAGAACGAAGTCACTGACGGATAAAAGGTAATAAATTATTAATAAACATGTACAGCCTCAGTTGGTGCCCTAAAAAGGGACTCGATTTCAGTATTGTAATACCTAATTAACTCATAAAGCTTCAAGATTTTTTTTAATGGAAGTATTTTTATAAAAGTAGGAGGCAGTTTGATGTATTTAAATATGATTTTTTGAAATTAAATGAACAATTTTTGTTAATAATACAAATGGAAGACAGCTCTTATTTAAATATTGCACACTTATTTTTAAGACGTTGGCACCTTGAAAACTAATGTGTGCATGCGAATTTTGAATGTCGCTATATTGCCTCCAAATTTACACGACTGTTGTACCACCCTTGTTTGTTATCATTGTTTATCTGTGTTGTGACTGAACAGTTTACGATTTGAGGTTATGTTTTTATTTTGATTTGAATGTAAAGATTTTTTTTTTGTGTGGTGGGCAGCATTGATATTTATTAGTGTGAAAACTTTATGAACATAGAACTGAATCCGTACACTAAACGTATTCATCATAAACATGAACATAAACATTCACATGGCTAGTGGAGCTTACAAATGTAAGCTAAAAAAACTTCAAGAGGAATTCGTTTGGAAACAATAAACAAACTCGGGGGGCCGCTCAGAAAACTTGGCGTAGGGCCTCAAAAATCTTAAATCTGGCACTGATGGCACTAGATTACAGTTTGGAGTGTCAGACAATATTAAAACAAAATTCATGTAGTATATTTTAAAAACATAAGTTATAAGGTTTTTTATTTGTTTCTCTGCAGGCTTGTGACAGCCATTTTCAAATTCATCAGTTAAAACCAATCTTCATCAGTTGGCTGGTTCTTGTAAGACAACATATTATTATAATTTCTTTGCATGTATTCCCTATATGCCTTTCTCCTTAGCAGCCAAAGTGCGTATAATGTACACTATTTTATTTTCTAATTCCTGTAACTAAATTTTGTAAATCTCTGTAGTCCTCCGTTTGTTAAAAATGATTTATGAAATGTAAGTGTATATACATACAATATTTTTTGTGCTGGGACACACGAGAACAACATTTGTACACAGTTTTAGATGTAAATATGTTATTTGCTCCAGTCAAGTCAAAATTTGGCAGTGGAAATATTTTAGGCAATGTTATTTTGGTTGTGGTGTGTTCATAATTCATGTTCTATATAGTAACATTTTCATTGTCTTTCAGTCATATTTTAATGCATAGTTAGCATTTGGAACCATGATATAAACTGAACCAAGACAGTTGATGTTTCATATTTCACCTTCTAATGTTCGTTTGGGAGTTTGTCCAAACATTAGTTATAAATTATTCCTTAGGCTTTCACGGCCGGTGTCATTTGAATTATGAAAGATATCCGGGCTGTTTGGCCGTGGTCCCTGGTTTAAAACAAAACCAAACGTTTCCGCAGCTCCACTGGCTGCCATCATCAGTATAATCATCAACCAGGGACAACAGCGAAGCAGCTTAGAGACGGACCGGACAGTAGTGAACTTGTCGGACCGCCAGCTTACCACCACCGAAACTGCTGTCTTGGCGAGGGGAGAGAAGTTTGCAGTGGCCCCTAAGAAGATTCCAGTGGAGGACATCATTGCCAACGTTGAAGCTGGAGTGCGGCGGCTGCCGCATGAACAGGCAGATGAAGTCAGGATCGAAGCATCGAGGATCCTGGCTAGAGCGAAACCGCCGCGATGCAACATACCAGTGAGTGAGCTGCGGGCACTAAGGACATTAAGGCGGGATGAGTCTGTCATCATATTACCGGCGGATAAGGGGAGTGCTACTGTTGTAATGAACACCAAAGACTACCAACGGAAGATCGGGGAACTGCTGGACCCAGAAAACTACAAAAAACTGCGAAGAGATCCGACCGCAGTGGTCCTAAAAAGGACCGATTTTCTGGTTAAGCGGTCTTCCTTGGAGCCTGATGTGAAGGCAGCCGTCCGGTGTTCGGAAGCCCTTCCACCTAGGCTTTATGGGCTCCCCAAAATCCACAAGCCACACGTCCCGCTCAGACCCATCGTCAGCGCCATAGGATCTCCAACCTACCATCTGGCTACACACTTGACCGAGCTTCTCCGGCCACATATAGGTGGTACGGAGTCATATGTGAGGGATTCAACACACTTTCTTGAAAGGCTCGGTGGGTTGTCGTTGCAGCCTGGAGACATAATGGTCAGCTTTGACGTGGTTTCGTTGTTCACCATGGTGCCCTTAGATGATGTCCTTGGCCACTTAGCTAACCTTTTTCCGGCAGACATTACAGCGCTTTTCCGGCATGTTCTGAAAACTACATATTTTCAGTACGGCGGTGAGTTCTTCGAAATGATTGATGGTGTGGCCATGGGGAGTCCACTCAGCCCTGTGGTGGTGAACTTTTGTATGGAAAGGTTCGAACAGCGGGCAATTACATCTTTTCCGCTGAAGCCGAGGTGCTGGTTCCGGTATGTTGATGACACATTTGTTATCTGGAGCCATGGTGAGGAAGAACTCGGCAGGTTCCTGGCACATCTCAGTCAGGTTCACCCACGGATACAGTTTACCGTTGAGAGGGAGACCGACAATCAGCTGGCTTTTCTGGACGTGTTGGTCCTTAGAAGGACTGATGACAGCCTCGGACATAAAGTTTATAGAAAACCGACGCACACTAACCGCTATCACCATAAACAGTCAACCCACCATCCCAGCCAGAAGAGGGCGGTGTTGAAGACCTTGGTGGACCAGGCTAGGAGGATATGCGAGCCCCGGTACCTCGATGATGAGCTGCGCCACCTCGAACTAGCGCTGCAGGCCAATGGGTATTCCGTCGGGGAGGTGAAACGTGCGGTCCGGCCGAGAAGAACAGCCAGGCCGGAAGTGGATTTACGGGAGACCGTCGGTTTCGCGGTGTTGCCCTACATTCATGGGGTGACGGACCGCATTGGTAGGCTGCTCAGTCGGCACGGTGTGAGGCCAGTATTCAAGCCGACAAAGAAGATACACCAGTTCTTGCGGCCGACGAAGGATGTCCGAGACCCGCTGTCATCGTGCGGTGTGTACGGAGTTCCCTGCTCATGTGGCCAGGTGTACATTGGTACCACGAAGCGCAGCGTCCGCACACGCGTGGGTGAACATAGCCGTTACTGTAGACTGGGACAGCCGGAGAAGTCTGCCGTGGCCGAACACGCGCTCGCCAATGCCGACCATCGGATCCGTTTCGATGAGACGAAACTCTTGTCGGCGGTGAGTGATTACTTCCCTCGTCTTCATATGGAGTCCATCTTGATTCAGAAGCATGCTGCGATCGCTATGAATCGGCGGGGCGAAAGCATCTCATTAAGTACATTATGGCATGGCGCGATGCGAGCCTCTCACACACCTTGTTTCTGATTGGCCAGTGATGCTGTACTTACCTGTGCGGGGGTTGCAATTAGTAAACAATTAGCACAGGTAGCATCGCGGGAAATCAGCAGCCTTCCCCACAGTATTTCTTGGAAAACAAGTGAGTCACATAATGGCGTAGCGTGGTGCGAGCCAATCATACACCATCTCTGTTGTGATTGGTTGATGGTGTCATTTTTACCTGTACGTGGGACTTTGCTGAATTTATATGTACAGGTAGCATGGCAGGACAGCTTTAGTCTATACCACAGTACTGTGGGCCTGCACGTAGACACCAAAAGTGCAGAAATTTTATACCACTGATGATGGCAGCCAGTGGAGCTGCCGAAACGTTTGGTTTTGTTTTAAACCAGGGACCACGGCCAAACAGCCCGGATATTTTTCATAATTAGTTATAAAGTTTCTGCTTGATTGTTATGATCCTGCTAATGGAATTCCTTTACAAGATTCCATTAGCTTATAACCCTGACCAGTGTGAACAAACATAATTTATTGGTGCCGTCTGGCCAATATATGAAAAATATAAACACGTTTTGTTATGTGTCTTAGAGAGAGAAGACAGACAGACATGAATGTGATGTGGGAGAGTTTCATGTGAACAACAGCTAGCTACTAAAAGTTACATATAAATAACCAATTAGACGTACCTTGCACAATTCGGTTACAAGTGAATGAGCATCATCCTCCCATAGAAACAGAAAACACACACACACACACAAATATATGCACAAGTACACAACTCACAGAAAACATAGCAATGTTGCAGTGTAAATAAATAAATAGGCGGAATGTACCTTTATTGTAGTATATATTACAATAATTTTTTAATTTGTGATGGCCTCCACATTTTCCCTTAAGCCATCCCAACCTCCTTGAAGTTTTCTATCTTAAATGGGATGCAGAATGACTGTATTGTGATATGAAGAGACTCCACAGAACAGTATGGATACCTTGGTTTATGCATTCTACCTAACTGGGACAAATTTCATGGGTAGCATCACTATAACGTAGAAGAAAGGGAGAAATACTACACATAGATAAAACAACACAAGTAACACATAACATATACATACACACTTATAAAATGAACAGATGTCCTAGTCAAAGTAATATTAATAATCATAATATTAATAATATTACTAAAAACAATATAATTTAATAATAATCCTCAAGGAAGTCTTTTACCCTGGTGTGTGGGAATTTTACCCACTAAAAAAAAACCCACATCATCTCAGGCATGAAAACCCACCCTGGAACCACTTTTGTATTACATCTGGGTGGTGCCTGTTGCACCCTAATTGGGCTCTTCCTTACCTCATGTTACAATAAAAAATACGCCGAAATTTATTAAATACATAAAATACACTACCAGGACTTACCTGTACTCATCCGCAACTACTTACCTATTTAAATTTTACTCAGAAGACCCGGGTCGCCACGATTATTTTTTATAGGTAAAATATCGAAAACCTTTACACTCCACCTTAAATAAAAAGGACAATTTTGCAATCTGACCACACCCAACTAATAATTCAGAAAGATTCCGGAACGTTTAGACGAATTTTGCAACACAGAAATGAGAATGTGGTAATGACGAAATAACTTAGTCTAACACATGATTATATTGTGAATTCAATAATTTTAATTTCTCACACACATTTTATGGATACTACCAGAACACTACAAGATAAAATTTTTTAAATCTAATTTTGTTTTTTTGGTACCATTTTTAATCATTATTAAGACAGCCCATTCTGCACATTCTCTCTTTCATTCAAATTCATACGTTACCCCTCGTTTGATTAATTTACAGATCTATTTATTTAGTTTTTCACTGTCACTATTCAGTACGAATAAAGCACGTGTCGGTCACTCGAGTCAAATGGTTATTACTCATTATTGTAAGTCACCACGCCACCGCACAAATGATACTCGGTATTTCGTAACTTCCTCGAGTCCCGGTCGGTATTAGCGATATTGTTGTTTTGCTCGCATCTTATAAAACTACACCGACCAGGACACCGACAAAACTGTAAACGTTTGTTAACGGCGTCGGCTTCTTGTTGACTGCTTGGCGTCTCTGCCTAATGTAGACTGTGTTTGGGCGGTAGGAAGTTCGTATCCACAGCCCGTTTGATTTCGTCATCGTTCAAGGTGGATTTGTTGTGGCTTATGAGCTCTATGCATGAAACATATTAGGTATATCAGCCCAGTGTGTAGACGATATTTGTCGCTGCTAGACTGATGTCACCAGCAGTAGGCGGGGCTTAACTACATTTCCTGTAAGTCGGCCAAGGAGACGATGAATAAATTTGTTCTCCAGACATCTTGGTTTTTGGGGACGACGGCATCCCCCGAGCGCGGACTTTGTACTGCTCGTGGGTGCGTGGTCACATTTATGCAAAGTTCTGAGAAAGTTAGGGTGGTGCAAATTCCTTGCCTGGTTACACAACAGAAACTGCGTCTTACGGCTTTGTTCTCAACACTGTTCTACTTGCCACGTGGTCTGTTATAATGGAATGAATGTTTGTCGTAAAATAAAACTTTCACAATATTTTATAAAATCCTGCAAAAATGAAATAAATAAAAATGCAAATCCCCATACTGTAAGAAATAAACTGACCCAATTTTGACACGTTACAATACCCCCTCAATGAGAATTCTGCTGTCCAAAACAGAAGAAATCTCATTGATAAACCCCGAAGAGGACCGGTGAGGAACTGGTGCCAACAACCACCTGGTTCTTACTCTTCATGGGTACACGACCCCCCTGGCTTGGCGACTATGGACACATCTGAACGAGATCACTGGACTTCTCAGTAAGAGATCCCAACACTGAAAAATCGAACAGACAAGTACCACAGCACACCTCACCTTCTCACATGCTACCCCCAAAAAATCCTCAATCCCTGGCTCAGATTATGCCAGATCCTCAACCGATATGTTTCCCCTTTTATGCAAGCTGGGCTGCCTTCAGCAGATACTGGGCTCACACACACTCACATTACATACTGACATTACCTCTTATAAAATAGAAAAATTTTCCAAAAGTTATTTAACTGGCAACCCATTGGTTGTTTTCAGGTAAAATTGATTCATAAATTTCGTATAAATTTTAAATTATTCTCTTCCTTATTTTCTGTTTTATTTAAAATGAGTTAATTTCAACATTTCTTCTAATTAAACATATCCTTAACCTAACATGTGAATACTTAGAGTCTAACAATACAAGTCAATACAATAAATCAATAAAATAAACATGGTGAATACACAAATAATCAAAGCTTAAAAATATTCATTAGCTGGCAGGCGCAAAATCAAGATTTTTTTTTTTCAAAAAAAATATTTTCAAAAAAATTTTAAAATTCAAAAAAAAATTTAAGTTCATTAAAAGGTTTCCTTTACATATAGAAATTATTTAAAATTTTCTTAAATTGATCAAAAAACACAATTTGAATCAACTTCCTTACTAAACAAGCTTAGTATGTGTGACCTCACTGTCAGCTGATCAAAACTAGGTCAAGTCCACAACCTTGACCCACATGTGTTATGTATAAGTTCTATCTGAGAATACATTTAACATCTGCAACATTCTAACTTGAAACGCAAAACATAATAAAATACAACATTTAAAATAACAAAATATTATTATAAATAATAGGCAAATTGACATTTAAATTATTCAAAATAAACACCTTATATCTTTACATTATCAAATTCTATCAAACGTTTGTCACTGGTTTCTATAAAAAGTTTTATATATTCTTATTACAAATCTCTTTCTTTACTTGACAATCTTATTCTTCATTACTTTGGGTGATTTAAACATTTATCTCATTTAATTTACTACTTGATCTGTATACATATATAATCTTTCTACCTCTGACTCTAACCTCTAACAACTTCAACTCCCATGACACCCATCTCTATCAAAATATCTATCCCATCAATCTCTAAGCCCAACTTATCATTAAACTCAAATCGCCACCTTCTCTCTATATATATAAAAAAAAAATACTCTCTAACCCTTTGTACTTAGGATACGTGTTTCCCCCCCCAAACTCATTTCCCTTATCTGGCCCCTGGATTCTACCTAAGGCGGCCCCGTCCCCACTAAATCGGCCCTATCCCGTCCCAACTTATCATTATGTTGCGGACTCCTACATTACACTACCCCCTACTACAAAATTGCCATCCCCAAAAAATCTCAATCTTATTACCTTACTACAACTACAACAAAATAACATCATCAATTATAAACAACAATATATCGCTCAAAACTCTACATAAATTCTCCATTACTACTGTGTCAACATCAATACTTCTTAAAACTCTCTAACATACATTAATTCAAAACAACATTACATTATTCTCCTCTCTACTATTTCTCTAACTTTGACTTCAATTTGGACAGATCTATATGTCCCATAAAATATTCATCACCCCAAAAACTATCTTTTATTAACTTGCATAAATTGTTACTTTACTTCTCACTTTATCAGATTACTTTTCTCATTACTTTAAAATAGCATCGGTAATACATTAAAACATTACATTGAACATTAATTACTTGGAACATTTATAAACCATTTTACCAGTGACATGTTATTGCTGATCAGCTGATCTTACTAACACAATGAAAACACATCTCAAAATTGAACACATTACATGAAATATATATGTTTATCAATATTCGCTTCTGATCTCTTTGTTTCCTCTCTCTCTCTGATTCTGATAATTCATTTTAACCGCCTGCCAGACGGTTTAATTATCTGCTTAGTTTAAAAAATACACACATAATGAAAACACATATTTTTATCAATACCTACATCTAACGTACAACAATAAAATAATACATTTAAAATTATGGAATGAGCACCTTATAGTGAATGTATGAGCAGCTGGTTATTTAAACAGAGCACAAGCATTTTTATAGGATCAAATTTGAATTAGCAAATTTTTTATGTTGTAAAATTTAAATTCGTGGCTCACCTGAGCCACCTCCCATCCACACACTCTATTGCAAGTGATGGAGGACTGTATCGCCCTTTCGCTTCTGCAAAGACGGAATATTTTGGAGTAGTTTGACCTCTCCGTGTCTTTGCTTCGGCTGTTACATTTGAACGTCTGAATATCAACATATTCTTGTCTATAATTAAACGGGTCTACCACCTGGCCTTGCTGTTCCTACTCGAACAGAGTGGTAGCCGCTGTTCCATAGTGCCTGGATTTCCCCTAAAATTCACCCCCCATTTAATTTCTACTATATACCAATTTCAAGTCAGCTATGGTCAAGGGACTTGGTATGACCATAGCTAACCGCTAGCCAAATCCACGATTAGTGCTGGTAAGGCAGTAATCGCCCGAAAGTCGGGGAAATCTAACTTCATTTCAGTGCCTGTTACACTCATCATTAGTATGTGCGACACGAACGTCTATCAGTGTGCAAATTGAGTTTACACGAAAAGGGTGGGTCGCACATTTTCGCCATTTGGCCTCCGATGGAGGTAACACTCTCTGTTACCCCCAACCCATTTCGCTATCTACGAGAGCACAGGCCACCCCCGCAATAGCAACTTAATAACTAACTAATTAAATTTTTATATACATTCTAATATAATATTTTCATCAATAATCATTTAACTCATTCATAACTTTCTATCATTGGACTTTCTTAAAATTTTCAACATTTATTATTAATAATTAGTATATATCATTTTTCAGTTATTATTAAATCTTTTAATTATCATTTTTATTGAACACAATTATTTCAAATCATCTCACTATTGAATTAAAATCTTAGTTACACCTGTAAACATTTTTATTATACATGATTCATATTGTAAAAGTTCTATACTTACATTCCATTTAACATGGTATACACATAACATCTACCCCCTACACCCCAATACTTTCACCTCACCTCTGAAACATTTCACAAAAATATTAGTTTACATCAAACAATTTAGCCATCTATTATCAAATTCTAAATCTCGTAAAATAAATTGAATTCATTTAAAGAATTTAATTAATTAGCATTTACATAATCACTCAAAATATTTAGAACATCTCCAATTATTTTAGTTAAATTCATTATTAAAATACAAATTCCAATACTATCCAAATATTTACCATTAACCAATTCCTGTTTTAAAATTAATTCTTATATTTATTGAATTGCAAAGTATTATTATTATTATTTTTATCACTTACCTATATACATACATTGTTTAGCTGATCTTCTACAATACACATAAATAAATGCACTACAATTATTTACAAACTTTAGTTATCAACTGTTCAGTTTTTCCGCACTTCATTGTCCACATCTGCCATGTCAGAACCATAAAACATAATGTTTATCACTGTCTTTTATTGTTTTATCATTTAGCCTCCATCGTCCCAGATAAGTCTTGGTGTTATGTAGCATCGTTCAATTTCATTAATACACCAGTTATTGTTTTGTGTATTATAACCATACAAACTAACTTCACTCATCTTACCAAAATACTCATTAAACCAGTCAACGTTAGGCATTTTTGTTACGTCTCCATCGGTAGATACATTCATGATCGGGTTAATTACTTTAGTCAAATCATTATAGTTATTATTATTCAAATATACTTTTAAACTTTCTTTCTATTCGTCATACTTTCTATTCAAATTATACAATTCCGTTACTTTCTCCACATACAATTCTCTGTTTAACTCTCTCTCTTCATAACACCACATCACACTCTCACAATTATTCCGGACAGAGGGTACAAAATTACACAACAAAAATAAATACTTCAAGTCATCTATCAATACGGGACTCTTGCCCTTCAACAACAACACTCGTGAACTCATTAAATCATCATAAACATTATCAACAATAAGGGGAAAATTTACCCTCTGTCCCCATTCTACCACAACATTATTTTTTCTCTCTCTCTCTCTAACTCATACACACACATTAGCATTTCATTATCACCTTCCACCAACTCATCAGTACTTTCATTATTTAGTTTCACCGTATCACTTTCATATACCAATTCTTCAAACACATTATTATACTCAATATTATTATTCTCATTATTTTCAACATTATTGTTATCACTTGTTATCTTACTCTCTACTACTACGTTTTTACCCATATCATTATAATTATCCTCTGTTTTACATTCAAAATTTTCAATTACCTTTTGTCTTTGTTTATCAAATTTTTCCCCCACATTACTCTCTATTTTGTCAACTCTGTTTTCATATTTTTTAATGAATGACTCAACGTTTCATTTAATTCATATTTCAATTTGTTATAGTTACCCTCACAATTGATTTGTACTTTATTAATTTCAGTTCTAAGTTCATCAAATTTTACGCTAAAATTGTGATTTTGAACGTCAAATTTTGCATTTACGTTGCTATTTATATTTTCAGACATGGTTTTTATTAGATTATACAGATCGTTCATTGACACCTTTTTTTCTTTTGTATTTGTTTTAATTGTCACAGGAGTAGAAATCGCTCCCGGCATATTAATTCCCCATTTTTCTACCTTATGGTCAGTGAAGCTGACTTCGTTATTATTTCCCATTTTTTATCTGGTACTTACACAACTATAACTCATAACACAAACATAACCTACGTGCGTAATTATATACGATAAATCATTTTTATAAATTCGTCATTACCACATCCTATTTTCTGTGCATTAAAATAGGTCTATCCCGTATAAATAAAATTAAACGAAAATCCTGGCAGGCGAGAGCCATTTGTAACAATACAAAATACGCCGAAATTTATTAAATACATAAAATACACTACCAGGACTTACCTGTACTCATCCGCAACTACTTACCTATTTAAATTTTACTCAGAAGACCCGGGTCGCCACGATTATTTTTTATAGGTAAAATATCGAAAACCTTTACACTCCACCTTAAATAAAAAGGACAATTTTGCAATCTGACCACACCCAACTAATAATTCAGAAAGATTCCAGAACGTTTAGACGAATTTTGCAACACAGAAATGAGAAAGTGGTAATGACGAAATAACTTAGTCTAACACATGATTATATTGTGAATTCAATAATTTTAATTTCTCACACACATTTTATGGATACTACCAGAACACTACAAGATGAAATTTTTTAAATCTAATTTTGTTTTTTTGGTACCATTTTTAATCATTATTAAGACAGCCCATTCTGCACATTCTCTCTTTCATTCAAATTCATACGTTACCCCTCGTTTGATTAATTTACAGATCTATTTATTTAGTTTTTCACTGTCACTATTCAGTACGAATAAAGCATGTGTCGGTCACTCGAGTCAAATGGTTATTACTCATTATTGTAAGTCACCACGCCACCGCACAAATGATACTCGGTATTTTGTAACTTCCTCGAGTCCCGGTCGGTATTAGCGATATTGTTGTTTTGCTCGCATCTTATAAAACTACACCGACCAGGACACCGACAAAACTGTAAACGTTTGTTAACGGCGTCGGCTTCTTGTTGACTGCTTGGCGTCTCTGCCTAATGTAGACTGTGTTTGGGCGGTAGGAAGTTCGTATCCACAGCCCGTTTGATTTCGTCGTCGTTCAAGGTGGATTTGTTGTGGCTTATGAGCTCTATGCATGAAACATATTAGGTATATCAGCCCAGTGTGTAGACGATATTTGTCGCTGCTAGACTGATGTCACTAGCAGTAGGCGGGGCTTAACTACATTTCCTGTAAGTCGGCCAAGGAGATGATGAATAAATTTGTTCTCCAGACATCTTGGTTTTTGGGACGACGGCGTCCCCCGAGCGCGGACTTGTACTGCTCGTGGTCACATTTATGCAAAGTTCTGAGAAAGTTAGGGTGGTGCAAATTCCTTGCCTGGTTACACAACAGAAACTGCGTCTTACGGCTTTGTTCTCAACACTGTTCTACTTGCCACGTGGTCTGTTATAATGGAATGAACGTTTGTCGTAAAATAAAACTTTCACAATATTTTATAAAATCCTGCAAAAATGAAATAAATAAAAATGCAAATCCCCATACTGTAAGAAATAAACTGACCCAATTTTGACACGTTACACTCATTTTACTTCAGGTTACACCAGATTTGATGCTCCTTGGTCTTCTTTTGATGCAGTACTATTGCCACAAATGCTGCCGCTTGGTTTCAACTGTTTCTCTCTGATCCCCAATGTCTGGTGTTATCTTTGATATGTTCTAAATAATTTCACATAATTGAATTGAACTTTACTAAGCCAAAAACTCCACAGACTTCTGATTTTTAAACCTCCCTGTGGACACAAGGTGCTAAATTGTATGTGGCTAAATTTCAGCAATATTCCCTTTCAGTTTGAAGTTACCTTATAACTCAGAATCCAACATGCTGTTGGTGTTGTCTTTTTTTTATTTATTTTTTTTTAAACCACTTTTAACTCCTGTTGTTGATAATGTATACTAAGATTTTGTAAGATTATACTCTGTCATTTGTGCAGAAGGCGTTATTAAGGACGAAAAGAGTATACAATACAGATACTTTGTGTGTTTGTTTGCTTTGTTTTGAATAAACTGGAAAATATACATCTTATGTATTGTTGTTACTCAAAACTTTGTAATGAAATTATAAAAAATATCTTACAGTGATTCAGCCAGAAATTTTGCTTTTAATTATCTCTGAATGATTTTATATATTAATATTATCCTAATACATATTTAACTTTGTCATAAATTCGAAGTGATCACTTACCAGGATCGTAGCTAGTTTTTTTTTTTTTCAGAATCAGGTTTAGTGTGTTTTAAAACTGGATGATAGACTCAAGGCAATATCATTTCATTCAGGAATGGCCTTGCTGGCATTAACAGCTATTAGCCTGAAGAGATTTTGTGTTTCTTTTCACTAAAAGTGAGATGATTGATTTTATTTTCACATCTACTTTGAATTCAGAACTTCTCATACCTTTAAAGTTGACTGGTCAGTGAAGTTCATCATCATCATCATCATCATCATCATCTTTGCCATCATAATTATCTTTATTATATCAGGTCTAGTATAATCCTTGTCAGGTTTTGACTGGTAAATGGAACTTGTCCAATGGCCTGTCCCCTTGTAAACCTTTTCAGTTATGTATTTCGGTCCTTCCTGCATCTTGACTTACCCCTTCTGCCATCTCAGTTTTGGTCTTCCAACTTAATTTGGAACTCGTCTCAGTTTTTGAACTCTTGAAATTGGCATCAAATGGTGAATAATTTGCTCACATTTTATAATATTTAAAAATTTTGCACTTGTGTTGATACTGTTTTACTAGTATTGTCCAAGTTTTCTTATAAAATTTTGATTAAAGTTAATCATACACTTACACGTTTAACTTGTAAACAATCAGGAAAAGTTTTCTAGTGAAGATGAAGCACTAATTTCTGAGTAGTGTAGTGTGTTAGAGTAATACCATAGTTGCTTCTAAAATAGTTCATACAAAATGTGAATGATGTGGTTTTTGATCATTTAAGAAAATTTACTTTTTTAAGAAAATGAAATGTATTCATTACATCTCATATTCTGGTTCTTGTTTTGAGAAACCTAGGTTTATAAAAATTTTTGGTGCACTCATTTTACATTGTTATCATAATTTCAATTTTTTTTTTTACTTAATTGTGTTACTTATTTTTGTTTTTGCCTATTTACAGATGTTGTGTATGATAACAGTCTATTTTCTCCTCTGATCAATACGCTTAAACATTTTCTCACATCAGCAAATGTGAAAGCAGTTTTGGCTTGTACAGAGCGAAACCCAGAAACTTTGTCTCAGTTTCTTACATTATTAGGTACGTAATTCATATGTTTTGTGCAGTAAACTAAATGTTGAAATTATGTCTGAAACGACTTGTAAAAAACTTATATTAATATGGATTTTGTGTCATAATACTTTGATCTGTAGATTGTTGTTTTAGTATGTATGTTCTTGTATAGTCAGTTTTATCTATTCGCTGTAAAAAACTAATTTTCATTAGTACAACATGTAGTCAATATGAGAATTACGCATGTAGTGTTACTCATTTATGCAGTATCATAAAGTAGCAACATATGTAATTTTATGTTAATACTGTGGTGATAATTAACATAGTTTGGTCAGTAAATTTTGAGATGTGAATTACAACTAGACAGGGGGTTAATGCTGTTAAGTCAAACGGAAGAAATTCTTATGTCAAAGTAGAACAGTTTGAGTTGTTCCAATAAATTGTGATATTAATGAAAATGTCTTTACTGACCTTTCTCAGGTTGAAAGATTGTGTATTTTATAACCTGTGTTCTCAGTAAATGTGTAATCATTTTTTTTTAAGTGCCCTAGTACACAATTGTAGGAGATGAATATATTTCTACGACAGCACAGAACAATCTACGCGTTTATCAAATATGCCAGAAGGATCTCGATGTAAGCGAGTGGTGTACGTGCTACTAGACGCATTTTGCGGGAATCTTCTCGACTGTGCCGGGCTTCGCTCGGGCGCTCTGACTGTGTCAAGGCCGTAGTAATTACGTAGTTCACGAGAGATAAGATGCAGTTTGGAAGCTTCTGGTGTGTGAGCGTGACTATAAATACATCGCGTAGCGGCCTTAGTTTTCAGTTCCATGCGAGATATTGGATAGTGCGGTTCGTGAGTATTAGTGCGATATATTTACAGAGCGGTTCGAGTTATTACTGTGTATGTTCAAGTAGTTAGTAGTGAAGTGTTGCGTTTTATATTCGGACGGTATAATTGTAATACAATTGAGTTTTAATATTAGTGGACATTTTATTGCGTGTGAACAATTTTCATTTGATTTGTTGTAGACACTGTGTTGTTAATTACGAACTGTTTTACTGTAACAATTAAAGGTGTGATTAGTGACTTAATTGTTGTCTTGTACTTATTTTGTTTCCACTGTACCTACGACGATCGAGTAGACCGTCGTAACAGTGGTGTCAGAACTGGGATAGAACGGTTAACAGTGGAAACAGTGGACGCTTTGTACAAGACGAGTGTGATACGTAATTAATCAGTAAACATGGATCCCAGTCAGATGATGGAAGCTTTACAAACACTGCTGCGGCAGACACAGGAAGAAGCAGAAATACGACAAAAAGAAGAATGAAGACAGGAAAGGGAAGAAGCAGAAAAACGACAGGATGAAAAACGTAAGCAAGAAGCAGATAAAACGGAAGCTCTCTTTGAAGTTTTGCAGAAACAGTTGCAAGAACACAGTACCGCAGAATTGGGTATCCTACGAGGTGAGCTTAATAAACAAGTTACTAAAATATCGGAGGTACAAGAATCAATGACATTAAAAATAGCTGAAGTAGAAAAATCTGTCTTGATTGTTGAAGAATCGATGTCTACAAAAATATCTGTTATAGAAGAATCTGTGTCAAATAAAATATCTGCAGTAGAAAACTCAATGGCAAACTGTGACGGCAGCGGTATGCGAACATCTGCTCTCCAGTACCAGCGGTGGACACAGCGAGCCAATCAAACAACGTGCTCGGAGCGAGCCAATCAGCGATCCCGGTTAGTCAATAAAACCCGGGCCGGCAGAAAATTTTGTGCACTCTTCATCGCCACGCCATCGAACGCACTTCATCTCCTCTCCTCTCTCGGACGACATCGGGGCGGAGTCAGCCGGAAGGAACAGCCGAAGAATAGAACTGCCGCCGTTCTTGCGTCTTCGCACTCCCGTTCCGCGCCAGCGATGGATTTCGCTGGGCCGGCAGCCGACTCTACAACCGGTGCCGGAAGAAGAGGAGGACTGCAGTACGCCACGATCAGCGGGCGCAGCCGCCGAACATCTCAGCGCGGCACGACCAACATCAGCTTTCTCGCCACTCAGTCCTTTTTAGGGCCACCAAAATAACTAGAGTGTACGATTGGCGCCATTTGTCATGCGGCAAGCCTTTTGTCCGGTGACAAGTGGCGCCCAACGTGGGGCGACGATCATCTTGCGGATGCAAGATCCAGCCACGCCAGCGAGCTACCAGCCGGCACACCAATCAACATGGCGCCCAACAGACACCTCCACAACATCTGGAGAAGAGCAGTAGGCTGGCTACCGGAGAGCATTCAAGACCTGGTGGAGTTGTGACGGCAGCGGTATGCGAACATCTGCTCTCCAGTACCAGCGGTGGACACAGCGAGCCAATCAAACAACGTGCTCGGAGCGAGCCAATCAGCGATCCCGGTTAGTCAATAAAACCCGGGCCGGCAGAAAATTTTGTGCACTCTTCATCGCCACGCCATCGAACGCACTTCATCTCCTCTCCTCTCTCGGACGACATCGGGGCGGAGTCAGCCGGAAGGAACAGCCGAAGAATAGAACCGCCGCCGTTCTTGCGTCTTCGCACTCCCGTTCCGCGCCAGCGATGGATTTCGCTGGGCCGGCAGCCGACTCTACAACCGGTGCCGGAAGAAGAGGAGGACTGCAGTACGCCACGATCAGCGGGCGCAGCCGCCGAACATCTCAGCGCGGCACGACCAACATCAGCTTTCTCGCCACTCGGTCCTTTTTAGGGCCACCAAAATAACTAGAGTGTACGATTGGCGCCATTTGTCATGCGGCAAGCCTTTTGTCCGGTGACAAAACATAAGAGAACAAATTAAAAGTGAAGTCGAACAGTGCATGAAGATTCAACCAAAACAAATTTCTGAACAGACTGTACCAGTGATAAAGACAGAAAAAGACACAGAAAATAAGTTAATAGAGAAAGTCACTTTGCCTGCAGTAGGGACAGTTCATGTCAAAGCTCCAACCTTTGATGGAAGCAGTCACTGGGCAACGTACCTCCACCAATTTGAAGCTGCTGCATGCGCAAATAATTGGACAGAGAAAGACAAGGCTGTTTCACTCGTTCTCTCATTAAAAGGACCTGCGGCAGAACTACTACAGAAAGTGCCACCTGACAGCCAGAACACCTATGCCGAGTTGATAAAAGCTCTGGAATTACGGTATGGTGATAAACATTTGCGAGATGTGTACTGCACCCAGTTGAGAGCAAGGCGACAGCATTCCGGGGAAAGTCTTCAAGAGTTTGAAGCAAGTATCGACAGACTAATTAGACTGGCCTATCCTGAAGCGCCAGAAGATTTTCGAACGCGTTTTGCGATGCAGACATTTACTGCTGGTGTCCGAGATAACGAACTACAGCAAGTGTTACGAATGGCAAGACACCAGAACAGTGCGGACGCCCTGGTACATGCTTTGCAATTTGAGGCCGCCAAATCAGCGTCTGGTTGGACAAGTCATAAAGTGCGCGCGCTAAAAGATCGCGACGGCACAGACGATGAGGAAGAAGAACAAGGAACAGAGACTCGACAGTCGGCGCCACAGAATAAGATAAGAAAGGATGGAAGACCGAAGTGTTATCGATGTGGGAAACCTGGACATCTACAACTAGATTGTCGGGTTAGAATTCAGCAGCAGGGAAATGAGCAATAGTCGGTACAACAGGGCGTGTGCTGACTAACTGGAGGAACGAAGCCCCTAGAGAATACGCAATTTCTACACTTCAGAAAACCAGCGGGAGCTTGGTAGTTACCGGATTTGTTCAAGAAAGGCCACCCTCGATTGCAGTTGACACAGGCGCAACAGTTTCTATTGTGCGCCCCGACGTGGTGAAAGATCTCAAGCCAATCTGGTGCTCTTGCAGCTTGCGAACAGCTACTGGACGGCCTGTAAAAGTGTATGGAAAAGTGGAGGTACACCTACACCTCGGTAGACTTGAGTTTAATCATCAAGTACTTTTGCAGACATTGTGGATGAAGCAATTCTTGGTGTGGACGTTATGAACGCATACGGATTTATAGTCAACTTCAAAAACAATGTCTTGAGAATCGGAGGCGAAGAGGTAATGCTATCAACAATGACGACAGCAGAAAAATCGATGGACGTCATAAACCAAGTGGCCATAACTGTTCCGCCAAACTCCGAAAAGATCATCATGGTTAGAACTGCGGTAGATACTAGGGGCAATCAGTGCTCTATATTCGAACCCCAGGTAGTCAGCACACCGGGCATACCAATTGCAAGAAGTTTAGTAAAACCTGACGAAACCGGAAATGTACCTATTAGAGTGGCAAATATTTTGGATCAAGCTATCACTTTACAAAGCAATACGCTCCTAGGCAAATTGACTCCTGTGGCCTGGGTAGCCGGAATAACGCAACGAAGACCCAGTTCTTCGGATACTTCTAAATTACCAGAAGAACTGCAAGAATTATTGAACAGATCTTCTAACGACCTCTCAAGTGGCGAGGTAAAAGAACTCGGACAGTTTTTACACGAATTCAAAGATTGTTTTGCAGTTCGGGGACAGTCACTGGGAAGAACCTCTCTTGTGCAACATTGCACCAATACCAGGGACACAATACCGATACGCCAACCTCCTCGAAGGCCTCCATTATCTAAACAAGAGGAGATGTCTCGGTTAGTACAGGACATGTTGACAGAGGGAGTAATCGACCCTTCGTCAAGTGCTTGGTCTTCCCCTGTAGTGCTGGTAGCGAAGAAGGATGGTGGATTGCGTTTCTGCGTAGACTACCGGAGGTTAAATGACGTTACAAAGAAAGACTGCTATCCATTACCTCGTGTTGACGATACACTCGACACGTCCGGAGCACAGTGGTTTTCCACATTGGACCTGAAGAGTGGATATTGGCAAGTGGGTCTTCATCAAGAAGACAAGGAAAAGACCGCTTTCTCGACCCCAAGTGGCTTATTCCAATTTAACATCATGCCATTTGGACTCTGTAATGCACCGGCAACATTTGAGAAATTGATGGACCTGATACTCCGAGGCCTGACGTGGAAAACTTGCCTTGTTTACTTAGACAATGTCATAGTGATCGGGAAGACTTTCGAAGATCATTTGGAAAACCTTAAGGAAGTTCTAACTAGAATTCACGGTGCACAACTGAAGCTGAGCCCGAAGAAGTGTTCTCTATTCCAGAAGGAAGTACAGTATTTGGGCCATCTGGTTTCGGCAGCGGGCGTTAGCATGGATCCTAATAAAGTAGACACCGTAAGAGACTGGCCAGTTCCGAAGAATAAACACGAAGTTCGGAGTTTCCTGGGGTTATGCTCATATTACCGATGTTTTGTGAAAGGCTTCACTACTATTGCTAAACCACTACATGAGCTAACGGAAAATAAACGAAACTTCCAATGGTCGAGAGAGTGTGAACAAGCATTTAGAACGTTGAAGATTGCATTATGTTCGCAGCCAATTCTCGTTTTTCCAGCTTCCGAAGGGCAGTACATCGTAGACACAGACGCAAGCAATACTGGTCTAGGAGCAGTTTTGTCTCAAGTGCAGAACGGTAAAGAACGAGTAATAGCGTATTACAGCAAGACGCTTTCTAAACCAGAGAGAAATTATTGTGTTACAAGAAGAGAGTTGTTGGCAATTGTCAGAGCTTTGGAGCACTTCCATAAATACCTCTATGGGAGAGAGTTTTCACTACGTACCGACCATGCTGCACTTGCATGGCTCTTGAGATTTAAAAATCCGGAAGGACAGTTGGCAAGGTGGCTCGAATGTCTGCAAGAGTACAACTTCAAGGTACAACATCGGTGGGGGCGCCTGCACGGTAATGCAGATGGCTTATCACGAAGACCATGCCCGGAAGACTGCCAACATTGCCACAGAAAGGAAGAACAAAACTCAAGCGAACATGTTCAAGCCATCACTGTAGATTTCCTGGCTGATGGCTGGACAACACAAGACTGTCGACAAGAACAGATGACTGATGAAGACATTGGACCGATCTTGACAGCAAAGGAGGAAGGTCGCCGCCCAGATTGGCAAGATATCTGCCATGGTTCCGAAGTGCTGAAGGGCTACTGGGCACAATGGGAATCTCTCACCTTAGTAAACGGATTGCTGAAAAGGGCTTGGGAAAGTGCAGATGGACGAGACATGGTCATGCAGTTGATAGTTACCCGAAGTAAAGTGCAGTCTGTTTTGAAGGAGTTGCATGATGGAACATCTGGAGGCCATCTTGGTGTTAACAAAACCCTTGACAAAATATGGAAGCGATTCTATTGGCTTCATCTTCGCCACGACGTAGAGGAATGGGTTCGGACCTGTGAAATATGTCCTGCAAGCAAGGACCCACAAACCAGAAGCAGGGGAAAAATGAGACAGTATAACGTTGGACAACCTTTCGAGAGAATTGCCATAGACATTGCTGGACCATTCCCAGTTACTGACGATGGAAACCGGTACATCATGGTTGTAGGTGACTACTTTACTAAGTGGGTGGAAGCCTACGCAATTCCGAATCAGGAGTGTTTAAAGAATTATGCCGTCTACTCGGAATTCGAAAGACCAGGACAACGCCTCTGCATCCTCAGTCGGACGGGATGGTTGAGAGATTCAACAGGACACTTGAGCAGCATCTTTCGAAAGTTGTTGACGAGAACCAAACAGACTGGGACCAACGTATACCACTATTCCTTATGGCGTATAGGTTATCAGTACATGACACAACCGGCATGACTCCAGCAAAATTGGTGTTTGGGCGGGAGATTCGTCTTCCTGGGGACTTGATGTTTGGATCACCTGAGACTCAGTCCCAAGAGCCAAAGAGCTATTCCTTGCAATTAGAAAACCAACTGCGAGAAATGAATCACTTGGTAAGAGGACGGCTGAAGATTGCCAGTGATAAAATGAAAACTCGGTATGACATTCGCAGCAATAGTGTGGGTTTCCAAGAAGGAGATCAGGTCTTGTTGTTCAATCCAAAGTGCCATCGTGGTCGCTCACCTAAGTTTCAGTCTAACTGGGAAGGACCCTACACTGTGAAAAAAAGAATTAACGATGTTGTTTATCGGACTCAACAGGAAGGACATCGAAAGTTCAAGGTCGTCCACCTACATCGCCTGGCTAAGTACAAATTTAGAGACGCTTTGCCAGTTCGGGACAAACAGGCTTAAGGAGGGGGCAGTGGTACGACAGCACAGAACAATCTACGCATTTATCGAATATGCCAGAAGGATCTCGATGTAACCGTGTGGTGTACGTGCTACTAGACGCATTTTGCGGGAATCTTCTCGACTGTGCCGGGCTTCGCTCGGGCGCTCGGACTGTGTCAAGGCCGTAGTAGTTACGTAGTTCACGAGAGATAAAACGCAGTTTGGAAGCTTCTGGTGTGTGAGCGTGACTATAAATACATCGCGTAGCGGCCTTAGTTTTCAGTTCCATGCGAGATATTGGATAGTGCGGTTCGTGAGTATTAGTGCGATATATTTACAGAGCGGTTCGAGTTATTACTGTGTACATTCAAGTAGTTAGTAGTGAAGTGTTGCGTTTTATATTCGGACGGTATAATTGTAATACAATTGAGTTTTAATATTAGTGGACATTTTATTGCGTGTGAACAATTTTCATTTGATTTGTTGTAGACACTGTGTTGTTAATTACGAACTGTTTTACTGTAACAATTAAAGGTGTGATTAGTGACTTAATTGTTGTCTTGTACTTATTTTGTTTCCACTGTACCTACGACGATTGAGTAGACCATCGTAACAATATTACATATACAGTGTATATTTTAGCTATACGAATCTCTTAAAGAGTTGTAGTTTATATAGAAAACTGTTGTTTTATCTGTTGTGGTGGCGTGACAGTTTATGAATGTGAATTTAAAAATGTGAACAAATTTCCTGCAGTTAAAATTATGTGCTGTACAGTTTGTTTAATTTGTCTCCATTTTCAGCAAGTAGTTACAGTATTTTACATTTTACTTTGATCAGTATGATACTATTACTAACAGATGTATTTGTCTAATAATAAGATGAATTTGTTCTCAATTGTTGAATTATAAAAGTCAAGCGTTACTTAGCGTTAGCTTACCAAGCTATAACTCAGTTCGTGGTAAATAATTGAGTACATTATAAAACAGTATTGGGTAAATATAATCATAACTGGCAGACAATCAGACAATACAAAAGTATGAAGGGATTCAAAAATTATGTCATCATAAATAAGTTGGGTGTTAATTGATTATGTTACCAGTAATAGAATTAAATAAGATGGCAGGTCAACGAAGATCATTAAGGAAATTGATTGAGGTGGAAGAATTTTTGAAAGTCATGGTAATATATGGTTAAGAAGGAAGTAACTGAAAACGTTTATAAGGTGTATCTACTCAATTATGAAAGTGTAACAGATTTGTTCGAGAGAAAACTGAGTAGGATATTGGTGAGAATTGAAACTATAGATAATACTGAAGACAAATAGAAGCATATTGGTCAGTACAAATTTGAAAGCTGTGGACGATGAATATATGTTGCTTCCCTCCTTATGTTGGGAAGGAAGAAGATGAAGTTAAAAAATTTAGATTTAGCAGAACTCAGGTAGTAGTCATGTAAGTTATGGAAATAGTAAGGCAGTGGGCAGAGTTGTAATTAATTTTGAGTTAATAAAATACAGCAGTCATCTACTTAGGTCAAAGTATTCAACCAAAAAAACTAAATAGTGTAAATGAAAGGATGAAGCAAGACTGTCAAGTTAAGTTCAGTATTAAAAAACAAAAGTTAAAAACTAAAGTGTATGATGAGTGCGTTCTTTTGTAGTGCTTAACACATGTGTACAAACCCTTTCCAAGAAAAAAATATTGACAACAAGCTATTGAATGGAAAATGGTGCCTATTTTTCACCATGATTAGAAAAGTTATAATAGGTTTGGGTCAAAAATAAGCTGATATAAGAAGCATGGAGTCAACACTTAAGTGAATGTTTGTAGGCCACAATGTAAAACAAACCGTTAAGCACTGGAACACAAAGATAGTACACGAGTGTCCTTATTTGGATAAAAAGAGGACAAGATAGATGACAACAAAGATAGGGAGATGCCATAATATGAACAGTAGGCTTAACATCTAGAAGACTGGCAGTACACTGTGAAGTTACTCACCTTGTTAATTTTTATTCAATACCTTCCACTCTTCATAAAATAATACTTACCGCTGCCAGAATTTCACTTACCGTCATGGTCCCCGTAAAACTTATCTTTTGAAAACTGCCCAAGGTCGCCACGATATTTTTTCTAGAAGGTAAAATATCGAAAACTTATATACTCTTGCCCTTATAAAAATCCTGCTATCTGACTGTATCAGAATTTCAGAAAACCCCCGATTTCGCCAGACGAACCTCTTCAACACAGAAATGAGGAAGTGGCAACGACGAAACAACTTAGACTAACACATTTTAGTGATTAAATGAATGTTTTACTTACTAAGCACGGACATCCTTAGTCCAAAAACCACAAAGGAAAGAAAACATAAACTAAGTTGGTTACATTACTCTTATATTAACTATATGCTTTTTACTCACAAGGTAGCCCAGCTTTGCTCATTCTCTCTACCACACCCCATACAAACCCTTTTTAAAATGTTCTAAAAAGCTAACAGAAAAATTAGTTTGATATGCGCGAGGTCCGCCGAGCACGTGCTTTCGTTTTGGTCACATTTTATGTTAGTCGCTACACTTGAATCGTCACTGCACTGTTTGTAATATCGGTCACTTCCTCGGGTCCCGGTCGGTCTTCCTGAATTAATTACATTTTCCGAAAACTTGACCAACCGGGCCCGAAAACAAAATATAAGCGTCTGTAACGGAACTCTGTATCTCGTTGACCACTTGGCGTCTCTGCCTAATGTCGACTGTCACCGAGAACGTAACAGGTACATCTTCCTTTCTCTGGAGGGAATTGTTGTTCACTGCCACTATGTTTTCGTCGCTCATTGCTCATTTGCTGTTAGGTAACCATTTTATATATGGAATATTGAAGTTATATTCCATGCACCAAAGTACGATCTTGGCTTTGGCTCTGCTGACGTCATTGATAGTAGGCGGTCTCTTGGCACTATTTCCTGTTAATCTTGGAGAAGATGATGAATATTTTTTACACTCGGGCCATCTTGAGTTTTTAGTCAGAGCGTCCTTTTGAGCGCGCTTGCGTGGGTATTCGCGCCTGTGCGTCGACACACTTGCAAAGTTCTTAGAATTTTGTGGAGGTGCAAATTCTTCAGCCGCATTGCTCAACCACAACTGCGTCTCTGCCTTTGTTTCAAACGGTTGCTTAACACTGTTCTGTTATACGGACAAATACGTTGCACAATAATACAGTTTTACAATATTTTATACAAGCCCGCCCGAAAACGAAATAAGTAAAAATATATAAATGCCCCATATGGTTAAAATAAAAAATACCCAAAAATGACCCGCTACAATACCCCCTCGATGAGAATTCTGCTGTTCACAACAGAAGAAATCTCATCGATAAACCCCGAAGAGGACCGGTGAGAAACTGGTGCCAACCAGTTCTTAATGGTCCCTGGTTCTTAATCTGCATGGGTACACAACCCCCCTGGCTCAGCGACTATGGACTCATCTGAACGAGATCACTGGACTTCTCCGTAAGAGATCCCAACACCGAGAAATCGAGCAGACTCGTACCACGGTGCACCTCGCCTTTTAACATGCTACCCCCAAAAATCCTCAATCCCTGGCTAAAATTATTCCAGCTCCTCCGCCGATATGGTTCCCCTTTTTGCAAGCTGGGCTGCCTTTAGCAAATACTGGGCTCACACACACTAACATTACATGTTGCCGTAACACACTAAAAATAAAAATTTCTTTTAAAATTTATTATAAATTTAAAAATTTCAAAATTCAAAAAAATAATCTTTTATCAAAAAATTCTCTTCCTTGTTTTTCTAATTTTTGTTTCAAATGACAACCTAGACATTTCTATTAATATAAACACATCCTTACTCTAACATGAGAACCACTTATAGTCTACCAATACAATGCAATACAATAAAATAAACATGGTTAATGCACACATAATAAAAGAATCATTATTTAAAATATTCATTCGCTGGCAGGCGAAAAATCAAGTTTTTTTTTTTTTTTCAAAAAAATTAAAATTTTCAAAATTTTAAAATCCAAAAAAATTTTTTAAATTTATTTAAATGTTTTCTTCATATTTAAAATTATTTAAATATTGGTTTGAATTAATTAAACAAACAAATTGAAATTAATTTCCTACTATACAGGCTTAGTAGGTATATGAACTCATCAGCTGATCGAAAGTAGGTCAAGTTCCAGACCCTTGACCTACATATGTTATGTGTACTTTCTGAAAATACACTGAACATCTGTAATATCCTACCTTGAAATACAAAACATAACAAAACAAAATATTTAAAACAAACAAAATATTAATATAAATAATAAACAAATTGACATTTGCATAATGACCAATCTTTGACTTTACATTATTTTCAATTCTATCAAAGTTCTGTCACTGGTTTCGAAAAAATAAAAATTTTATATTCTTTATCATAAATCTCTCTTTTTATTCAACAATCCTACTTTAATCTACGGTGGGTGATGTAACTCATTTATTCTCATTTACTGTATTAGATCTGTATGCATATATAAACTTTCTCCCTCTGACTCTAACATTAATCAACTTCAATTATCAAGACACCCATCTCTACCAAAATATCTACTAATCAAGACACTCTAAGCCCCAACTTACCATTAAACACAATTCGCCACCTTCTCTACATATATAAAAAAATATACTCTCTAACCCTTAGGATACGTGTTTCCCCACCCCCAAAAAACTCAATTCCCTTATCTGGCGGCCCGGATTCTACCTAAGGCGGCCCCTCCTTACTAAAATCGATACCAATTCCCGTCCCAACAATGTTGCGGACTCCCCAAATACACTACCCTCTATTACAAAATTGCCATCCCCAAAAATCTCAATCTCATCACCTTACTACTATTAATTAACCTCATTAATTATAAACACAAATATATCATTCAAAACTATACAATTATTCTCCGTAACTACTGTGTCAACATCAATACTTCACAAAACTACATTACTTCAAAACAATATTACATTATATCATCTCTACGATGTCAACTTCAACTTTGAATTCAATTTGGACAGGTCTATATGCCCCACAAAATATTCATCACCCAAAAAACTATCTCTTATTAGATTTCACAAATCGTTACTTGATTTCTCATTTTAGCAAATTATTTTTATCATTACTTCCAAACATCTGTAATACATCAAACATTACATTGAACATCAATTACTTAAAACATTTATAACTAATATACCAGTGACGTATTATTGCTGATCAGCTGATCCTACTAGCACAATGAAAATGCATCTCAAATTGAACAAACTACATGAAATATATAACTATTTATTTATCATTACTCCTCACCTTCTTGTTTCCCATTTCTCTGATTCTGATAATTCATATTGACCGCCTGCCAGACGATTTACTTATTGGCTTAGTTAAAAAATATACATATAATGAAAACACATATTCTTATCAATGCTTATCTAACAGACAACAATAAAATAATACACTTAAAATTGTAGCATGAACACCTTATTTTTAAATATCTAAGCAGCTAGTTACCTGAACAGAGCACAAGCAGTTTTATTTAATCAAACTTTGAATAAAATGTTATGTTATAAAATTTATATTCGTGACTCCTTTGCGTCACCTCCCAGCCACACACACTATTTCAGATTATGGTGGACTGTGGCGCCCATTCGCTTCCACAGAGACTGTATATTTTGGAGCAGGTTTTACCTCTCCGTGTCTCTGCTTCCGCTATTAAGTTTTGAACATAGCGAACATCAACATGTTCTTGTTATAAAATGATACACCCTTAAAACGGATCTACCACCTGTCTTGCTACCCCAAGGCGGGCAGAGTGGTAGCCGCTGTTCTATAGTTCCGGGAAGATTTCCTCTAATTGTCACCCCCCAATGAATTTCAAATATATACCAATTTCAAGTCAGCTATGGTCAAGGGACTTGATATGACCATAGCTGGCCGCTAGCCAAAACCACGGTTAGTGCTGGTAAGACAGTAACCGCCCGAAAAGTCGAGGAAATCTAAACTTTCATTTCACTGCCTGTTATACATCAATACCATTATGTGCGACACGGTCATTTAGTAAGGTGTGTAAAAATTTTTACTTTACACGGATAAGGTGTGCCGCACATTTATCGCCATTTTGGCCCCCCGATGGGGGTAACACTCACTGTTACCCCCAACCCATTTCGCTATCTAAGAGAGCACAGGCCATCCCCTCAATAGCCACTTACTAGCTAATTAATAGAATTTTTATACAATTAGCCAATTACTGTTTTCAAAATTAATTCGGTTATTTGTTTAAATTGCAAATATTAATATTATTATTACAACAATCATCTACACACACATTGTTTACTTAACATTCTACAATACACACGAATAAATTTTTACTAAACATTTATTTACAAATCTGCATCCTTATTTATTTAGTCATATCACACTTCAATGTTCAAGGTTGCGAGGTCAAAAAACCATAAAACAATATATTTAAAATTGTCCATTGATTGTTTATAGTTTAGCCTCCATCGTCAAAGGTCAATCTTTGTTTTAAATAACACTTTTCGATTTTATTGACACACAGATTGCTATTTTGTGTGTCATAACCACAAAAATCAAATTCATCCATTTTATCAAAATAATCATGAAACAAGTCAACATTAAGTATATCTGTTAAGTCTCCGTTAGTAAATTTCTTCAATATCGGGTCAGTTACTTTTGTATTAAAAATCAAATCGTTCTTATTTAAATACTCTTCTAATACTTCTTCCAACTCACCATAATCTCTCTTTAATTCATATAATTCTATCTCTCTCTCAACACACAATTCTCTATTTAAATCTCTCTCATCATAACACCATCTCATACCTTCAATATTACTCCAGACAGAGGGTATAAACTTATACAAATAAAATGAACAACTCCAATCTTCTACTAGTACGGGACCCTTGCCCTTCAAAAACACTTGTGACCACTTTAAATCATCATAAATAATAAAAGGAAAATTTCCCCTCTGTCCTCACTCTACTACAACATTATTTCTCCTCTCTCTCTCCAACTCACTGACACACATTAACATCTCATAATCACTACATTCTACACTTTCATTAATACTCTATTTATTTTTACTGTATCAGTCTCTGATACTAACTCTTCAACCACATTAATATTCTCGGTATTACGTACATTATTTTCGACATTATTGTCCTTATTTGTTAACTCTTTATCTGGCATTACATTTTTGTATTTGTCCTTACAAGTTTCATTTGTATTATTCTTATCTGGATTCATCACATGTACTCCCATTCGCTCCACACTCTGTTCTAACTTATTCAAATTAGTTCTTATCGTTTCGTTAGTACTTTCTACACATTTATTCATTTCTTGTATTTCATTTTTTAACTCGTGAAACTTGACATTGGAATCAATTTGTTGCTCTTTATATTTTGTATTTATGTTGCTATTTATATTTTCAGACACGGTTTTTCTTAAATTAAACAGATCGTCTATTGACACCTTTTTTTCTTCCACCCCTACGCTAGCGTTAGGTCTATTCTTATCTTGTACATCGGTCATTTTCAAAATTTATTAAATCATACCCTTTATATAACGTCCCCTTAAATCAAAATACCCCATACAAAAAACAGTTATTAATACGTAAAAGTAAACACCCGCTCGCTCTACCTAAACATAACCTTATTTAGCGTAATTATATACGATAATATTACATAAGTACGTCATTACCACATCCTATTTTCTGTGTATTAAAATAGGTCTAGTTCCTATAAAATTTATATACGAACATTCTGGCAGGGGCGTCGCTGTGAAGTTACTCACCTTGTTAATTTTTATTCAATACCTTCCACTCTTCATAAAATAATACTTACCGCTGCCAGAATTTCACTTACCGTCATGGTCCCCGTAAAACTTATCTTTTGAAAACTGCCCAAGGTCGCCACGATATTTTTTCTAGAAGGTAAAATATCGAAAACTTATATACTCTTGCCCTTATAAAAATCCTGCTATCTGACTGTATCAGAATTTCAGAAAACCCCCGATTTCGCCAGACGAACCTCTTCAACACAGAAATGAGGAAGTGGCAACGACGAAACAACTTAGACTAACACATTTTAGTGATTAAATGAATGTTTTACTTACTAAGCACGGACATCCTTAGTCCAAAAACCACAAAGGAAAGAAAACATAAACTAAGTTGGTTACATTACTCTTATATTAACTATATGCTTTTTACTCACAAGGTAGCCCAGCTTTGCTCATTCTCTCTACCACACCCCATACAAACCCTTTTTAAAATGTTCTAAAAAGCTAACAGAAAAATTAGTTTGATATGCGCGAGGTCCGCCGAGCACGTGCTTTCCTTTTGGTCACATTTTATGTTAGTCGCTACACTTGAATCGTCACTGCACTGTTTGTAATATCGGTCACTTCCTCGGGTCCCGGTCGGTCTTCCTGAATTAATTACATTTTCCGAAAACTTGACCAACCGGGCCCGAAAACAAAATATAAGCGTCTGTAACGGAACTCTGTATCTCGTTGACCACTTGGCGTCTCTGCCTAATGTCGACTGTCACCGAGAACGTAACAGGTACATCTTCCTTTCTCTGGAGGGAATTGTTGTTCACTGCCACTATGTTTTCGTCGCTCATTGCTCATTTGCTGTTAGGTAACCATTTTATATATGGAATATTGAAGTTATATTCCATGCACCAAAGTACGATCTTGGCTTTGGCTCTGCTGACGTCATTGATAGTAGGCGGTCTCTTGGCACTATTTCCTGTTAATCTTGGAGAAGATGATGAATATTTTTTACACTCGGGCCATCTTGAGTTTTTAGTCAGAGCGTCCTTTTGAGCGCGCTTGCGTGGGTATTCGCGCCTGTGCGTCGACACACTTGCAAAGTTCTTAGAATTTTGTGGAGGTGCAAATTCTTCAGCCGCATTGCTCAACCACAACTGCGTCTCTGCCTTTGTTTCAAACGGTTGCTTAACACTGTTCTGTTATACGGACAAATACGTTGCACAATAATACAGTTTTACAATATTTTATACAAGCCCGCCCGAAAACGAAATAAGTAAAAATATATAAATGCCCCATATGGTTAAAATAAAAAATACACAAAAATGACCCGCTACAATACCCCCTCGATGAGAATTCTGCTGTTCACAACAGAAGAAATCTCATCGATAAACCCCGAAGAGGACCGGTGAGAAACTGGTGCCAACCAGTTCTTAATGGTCCCTGGTTCTTAATCTGCATGGGTACACAACCCCCCTGGCTCAGCGACTATGGACTCATCTGAACGAGATCACTGGACTTCTCCGTAAGAGATCCCAACACCGAGAAATCGAGCAGACTCGTACCACGGTGCACCTCGCCTTTTAACATGCTACCCCCAAAAATCCTCAATCCCTGGCTAAAATTATTCCAGCTCCTCCGCCGATATGGTTCCCCTTTTTGCAAGCTGGGCTGCCTTTAGCAAATACTGGGCTCACACACACTAACATTACATGTTGCCGTAACACACTAAAAATAAAAATTTCTTTTAAAATTTATTATAAATTTAAAAAATTCAAAATTCAAAAAAATAATCTTTTATCAAAAAATTCTCTTCCTTGTTTTTCTAATTTTTGTTTCAAATGACAACCTAGACATTTCTATTAATATAAACACATCCTTACTCTAACATGAGAACCACTTATAGTCTACCAATACAATGCAATACAATAAAATAAACATGGTTAATGCACACATAATAAAAGAATCATTATTTAAAATATTCATTCGCTGGCAGGCGAAAAATCAAGTTTTTTTTTTTTCAAAAAAATTAAAATTTTCAAAATTTTAAAATCCAATAAAATTTTTTAAATTTATTTAAATGTTTTCTTCATATTTAAAATTATTTAAATATTGGTTTGAATTAATTAAACAAACAAATTGAAATTAATTTCCTACTATACAGGCTTAGTAGGTATATGAACTATCAGCTGATCGAAAGTAGGTCAAGTTCCAGACCCTTGACCTACATATGTTATGTGTACTTTCTGAAAATACACTGAACATCTGTAATATCCTACCTTGAAATACAAAACATAACAAAACAAAATATTTAAAACAAACAAAATATTAATATAAATAATAAACAAATTGACATTTGCATAATGACCAATCTTTGACTTTACATTATTTTCAATTCTATCAAAGTTCTGTCACTGGTTTCGAAAAAATAAAAATTTTATATTCTTTATCATAAATCTCTCTTTTTATTCAACAATCCTACTTTAATCTATGGTGGGTGATGTAACTCATTATTCTCATTTACTGTATTAGATCTGTATGCATATATAAACTTTCTCCCTCTGACTCTAACATTAATCAACTTCAATTATCAAGACACCCATCTCTACCAAAATATCTACTAATCAAGACACTCTAAGCCCCAACTTACCATTAAACACAATTCGCCACCTTCTCTACATATATAAAAAAATATACTCTCTAACCCTTAGGATACGTGTTTCCCCACCCCCAAAAAACTCAATTCCCTTATCTGGCGGCCCGGATTCTACCTAAGGCGGCCCCTCCTTACTAAAATCGATACCAATTCCCGTCCCAACAATGTTGCGGACTCCCCAAATACACTACCCTCTATTACAAAATTGCCATCCCCAAAAATCTCAATCTCATCACCTTACTACTATTAATTAACCTCATTAATTATAAACACAAATATATCATTCAAAACTATACAATTATTCTCCGTAACTACTGTGTCAACATCAATACTTCACAAAACTACATTACTTCAAAACAATATTACATTATATCATCTCTACGATGTCAACTTCAACTTTGAATTCAATTTGGACAGGTCTATATGCCCCACAAAATATTCATCACCCAAAAAACTATCTCTTATTAGATTTCACAAATCGTTACTTGATTTCTCATTTTAGCAAATTATTTTTATCATTACTTCCAAACATCTGTAATACATCAAACATTACATTGAACATCAATTACTTAAAACATTTATAACTAATATACCAGTGACGTATTATTGCTGATCAGCTGATCCTACTAGCACAATGAAAATGCATCTCAAATTGAACAAACTACATGAAATATATAACTATTTATTTATCATTACTCCTCACCTTCTTGTTTCCCATTTCTCTGATTCTGATAATTCATATTGACCGCCTGCCAGACGATTTACTTATTGGCTTAGTTAAAAAATATACATATAATGAAAACACATATTCTTATCAATGCTTATCTAACAGACAACAATAAAATAATACACTTAAAATTGTAGCATGAACACCTTATTTTTAAATATCTAAGCAGCTAGTTACCTGAACAGAGCACAAGCAGTTTTATTTAATCAAACTTTGAATAAAATGTTATGTTATAAAATTTATATTCGTGACTCCTTTGCGTCACCTCCCAGCCACACACACTATTTCAGATTATGGTGGACTGTGGCGCCCATTCGCTTCCACAGAGACTGTATATTTTGGAGCAGGTTTTACCTCTCCGTGTCTCTGCTTCCGCTATTAAGTTTTGAACATAGCGAACATCAACATGTTCTTGTTATAAAATGATACACCCTTAAAACGGATCTACCACCTGTCTTGCTACCCCAAGGCGGGCAGAGTGGTAGCCGCTGTTCTATAGTTCCGGGAAGATTTCCTCTAATTGTCACCCCCCAATGAATTTCAAATATATACCAATTTCAAGTCAGCTATGGTCAAGGGACTTGATATGACCATAGCTGGCCGCTAGCCAAAACCACGGTTAGTGCTGGTAAGACAGTAACCGCCCGAAAAGTCGAGGAAATCTAAACTTTCATTTCACTGCCTGTTATACATCAATACCATTATGTGCGACACGGTCATTTAGTAAGGTGTGTAAAAATTTTTACTTTACACGGATAAGGTGTGCCGCACATTTATCGCCATTTTGGCCCCCGATGGGGGTAACACTCACTGTTACCCCCAACCCATTTCGCTATCTAAGAGAGCACAGGCCATCCCCTCAATAGCCACTTACTAGCTAATTAATAGAATTTTTATACAATTAGCCAATTACTGTTTTCAAAATTAATTCGGTTATTTGTTTAAATTGCAAATATTAATATTATTATTACAACAATCATCTACACACACATTGTTTACTTAACATTCTACAATACACACGAATAAATTTTTACTAAACATTTATTTACAAATCTGCATCCTTATTTATTTAGTCATATCACTCTTCAATGTTCAAGGTTGCGAGGTCAAAAAACCATAAAACAATATATTTAAAATTGTCCATTGATTGTTTATAGTTTAGCCTCCATCGTCAAAGGTCAATCTTTGTTTTAAATAACACTTTTCGATTTTATTGACACACAGATTGCTATTTTGTGTGTCATAACCACAAAAATCAAATTCATCCATTTTATCAAAATAATCATGAAACAAGTCAACATTAAGTATATCTGTTAAGTCTCCGTTAGTAAATTTCTTCAATATCGGGTCAGTTACTTTTGTATTAAAAATCAAATCGTTCTTATTTAAATACTCTTCTAATACTTCTTCCAACTCACCATAATCTCTCTTTAATTCATATAATTCTATCTCTCTCTCAACACACAATTCTCTATTTAAATCTCTCTCATCATAACACCATCTCATACCTTCAATATTACTCCAGACAGAGGGTATAAACTTATACAAATAAAATGAACAACTCCAATCTTCTACTAGTACGGGACCCTTGCCCTTCAAAAACACTTGTGACCACTTTAAATCATCATAAATAATAAAAGGAAAATTTCCCCTCTGTCCTCACTCTACTACAACATTATTTCTCCTCTCTCTCTCCAACTCACTGACACACATTAACATCTCATAATCACTACATTCTACACTTTCATTAATACTCTATTTATTTTTACTGTATCAGTCTCTGATACTAACTCTTCAACCACATTAATATTCTCGGTATTACGTACATTATTTTCGACATTATTGTCCTTATTTGTTAACTCTTTATCTGCCATTACATTTTTGTATTTGTCCTTACAAGTTTCATATGTATTATTCTTATCTGGATTCATCACATGTACTCCCATTCGCTCCACACTCTGTTCTAACTTATTCAAATTAGTTCTTATCGTTTCGTTAGTACTTTCTACACATTTATTCATTTCTTGTATTTCATTTTTTAACTCGTGAAACTTGACATTGGAATCAATTTGTTGCTCTTTATATTTTGTATTTATGTTGCTATTTATATTTTCAGACACGGTTTTCTTAAATTAAACAGATCGTCTATTGACACCTTTTTTTCTTCCACCCCTACGCTAGCGTTAGGTCTATTCTTATCTTGTACATCGGTCATTTTCAAAATTTATTAAATCATACCCTTTATATAACGTCCCCTTAAATCAAAATACCCCATACAAAAAACAGTTATTAATACGTAAAAGTAAACACCCGCTCGCTCTACCTAAACATAACCTTATTTAGCGTAATTATATACGATAATATTACATAAGTACGTCATTACCACATCCTATTTTCTGTGTATTAAAATAGGTCTAGTTCCTATAAAATTTATATACGAACATTCTGGCAGGGGCGTCGCTGTGAAGTTACTCACCTTGTTAATTTTTATTCAATACCTTCCACTCTTCATAAAATAATACTTACCGCTGCCAGAATTTCACTTACCGTCATGGTCCCCGTAAAACTTATCTTTTGAAAACTGCCCAAGGTCGCCACGATATTTTTTCTAGAAGGTAAAATATCGAAAACTTATATACTCTTGCCCTTATAAAAATCCTGCTATCTGACTGTATCAGAATTTCAGAAAACCCCCGATTTCGCCAGACGAACCTCTTCAACACAGAAATGAGGAAGTGGCAACGACGAAACAACTTAGACTAACACATTTTAGTGATTAAATGAATGTTTTACTTACTAAGCACGGACATCCTTAGTCCAAAAACCACAAAGGAAAGAAAACATAAACTAAGTTGGTTACATTACTCTTATATTAACTATATGCTTTTTACTCACAAGGTAGCCCAGCTTTGCTCATTCTCTCTACCACACCCCATACAAACCCTTTTTAAAATGTTCTAAAAAGCTAACAGAAAAATTAGTTTGATATGCGCGAGGTCCGCCGAGCACGTGCTTTCCTTTTGGTCACATTTTATGTTAGTCGCTACACTTGAATCGTCACTGCACTGTTTGTAATATCGGTCACTTCCTCGGGTCCCGGTCGGTCTTCCTGAATTAATTACATTTTCCGAAAACTTGACCAACCGGGCCCGAAAACAAAATATAAGCGTCTGTAACGGAACTCTGTATCTCGTTGACCACTTGGCGTCTCTGCCTAATGTCGACTGTCACCGAGAACGTAACAGGTACATCTTCCTTTCTCTGGAGGGAATTGTTGTTCACTGCCACTATGTTTTCGTCGCTCATTGCTCATTTGCTGTTAGGTAACCATTTTATATATGGAATATTGAAGTTATATTCCATGCACCAAAGTACGATCTTGGCTTTGGCTCTGCTGACGTCATTGATAGTAGGCGGTCTCTTGGCACTATTTCCTGTTAATCTTGGAGAAGATGATGAATATTTTTTACACTCGGGCCATCTTGAGTTTTTAGTCAGAGCGTCCTTTTGAGCGCGCTTGCGTGGGTATTCGCGCCTGTGCGTCGACACACTTGCAAAGTTCTTAGAATTTTGTGGAGGTGCAAATTCTTCAGCCGCATTGCTCAACCACAACTGCGTCTCTGCCTTTGTTTCAAACGGTTGCTTAACACTGTTCTGTTATACGGACAAATACGTTGCACAATAATACAGTTTTACAATATTTTATACAAGCCCGCCCGAAAACGAAATAAGTAAAAATATATAAATGCCCCATATGGTTAAAATAAAAAATACCCAAAAATGACCCGCTACAATACCCCCTCGATGAGAATTCTGCTGTTCACAACAGAAGAAATCTCATCGATAAACCCCGAAGAGGACCGGTGAGAAACTGGTGCCAACCAGTTCTTAATGGTCCCTGGTTCTTAATCTGCATGGGTACACAACCCCCCTGGCTCAGCGACTATGGACTCATCTGAACGAGATCACTGGACTTCTCCGTAAGAGATCCCAACACCGAGAAATCGAGCAGACTCGTACCACGGTGCACCTCGCCTTTTAACATGCTACCCCCAAAAATCCTCAATCCCTGGCTAAAATTATTCCAGCTCCTCCGCCGATATGGTTCCCCTTTTTGCAAGCTGGGCTGCCTTTAGCAAATACTGGGCTCACACACACTAACATTACATGTTGCCGTAACACACTAAAAATAAAAATTTCTTTTAAAATTTATTATAAATTTAAAAAATTCAAAATTCAAAAAAATAATCTTTTATCAAAAAATTCTCTTCCTTGTTTTTCTAATTTTTGTTTCAAATGACAACCTAGACATTTCTATTAATATAAACACATCCTTACTCTAACATGAGAACCACTTATAGTCTACCAATACAATGCAATACAATAAAATAAACATGGTTAATGCACACATAATAAAAGAATCATTATTTAAAATATTCATTCGCTGGCAGGCGAAAAATCAAGTTTTTTTTTTTTTTTCAAAAAAATTAAAATTTTCAAAATTTTAAAATCCAAAAAAATTTTTTAAATTTATTTAAATGTTTTCTTCATATTTAAAATTATTTAAATATTGGTTTGAATTAATTAAACAAACAAATTGAAATTAATTTCCTACTATACAGGCTTAGTAGGTATATGAACTATCAGCTGATCGAAAGTAGGTCAAGTTCCAGACCCTTGACCTACATATGTTATGTGTACTTTCTGAAAATACACTGAACATCTGTAATATCCTACCTTGAAATACAAAACATAACAAAACAAAATATTTAAAACAAACAAAATATTAATATAAATAATAAACAAATTGACATTTGCATAATGACCAATCTTTGACTTTACATTATTTTCAATTCTATCAAAGTTCTGTCACTGGTTTCGAAAAAATAAAAATTTTATATTCTTTATCATAAATCTCTCTTTTTATTCAACAATCCTACTTTAATCTACGGTGGGTGATGTACCTCATTATTCTCATTTACTGTATTAGATCTGTATGCATATATAAACTTTCTCCCTCTGACTCTAACATTAATCAACTTCAATTATCAAGACACCCATCTCTACCAAAATATCTACTAATCAAGACACTCTAAGCCCCAACTTACCATTAAACACAATTCGCCACCTTCTCTACATATATAAAAAAATATACTCTCTAACCCTTAGGATACGTGTTTCCCCACCCCCAAAAAACTCAATTCCCTTATCTGGCGGCCCGGATTCTACCTAAGGCGGCCCCTCCTTACTAAAATCGATACCAATTCCCGTCCCAACAATGTTGCGGACTCCCCAAATACACTACCCTCTATTACAAAATTGCCATCCCCAAAAATCTCAATCTCATCACCTTACTACTATTAATTAACCTCATTAATTATAAACACAAATATATCATTCAAAACTATACAATTATTCTCCGTAACTACTGTGTCAACATCAATACTTCACAAAACTACATTACTTCAAAAGAATATTACATTTTATCATCTCTACGATGTCAACTTCAACTTTGAATTCAATTTGGACAGGTCTATATGCCCCACAAAATATTCATCACCCAAAAAACTATCTCTTATTAGATTTCACAAATCGTTACTTGATTTCTCATTGTAGCAAATTATTTTTATCATTACTTCCAAACATCTGTAATACATCAAACATTACATTGAACATCAATTACTTAAAACATTTATAACTAATATACCAGTGACGTATTATTGCTGATCAGCTGATCCTACTAGCACAATGAAAATGCATCTCAAATTGAACAAACTACATGAAATATATAACTATTTATTTATCATTACTCCTCACCTTCTTGTTTCCCATTTCTCTGATTCTGATAATTCATATTGACCGCCTGCCAGACGATTTACTTATTGGCTTAGTTAAAAAATATACATATAATGAAAACACATATTCTTATCAATGCTTATCTAACAGACAACAATAAAATAATACACTTAAAATTGTAGCATGAACACCTTATTTTTAAATATCTAAGCAGCTAGTTACCTGAACAGAGCACAAGCAGTTTTATTTAATCAAACTTTGAATAAAATGTTATGTTATAAAATTTATATTCGTGACTCCTTTGCGTCACCTCCCAGCCACACACACTATTTCAGATTATGGTGGACTGTGGCGCCCATTCGCTTCCACAGAGACTGTATATTTTGGAGCAGGTTTTACCTCTCCGTGTCTCTGCTTCCGCTATTAAGTTTTGAACATAGCGAACATCAACATGTTCTTGTTATAAAATGATACACCCTTAAAACGGATCTACCACCTGTCTTGCTACACCAAGGCGGGCAGAGTGGTAGCCGCTGTTCTATAGTTCCGGGAAGATTTCCTCTAATTGTCACCCCCCAATGAATTTCAAATATATACCAATTTCAAGTCAGCTATGGTCAAGGGACTTGATATGACCATAGCTGGCCGCTAGCCAAAACCACGGTTAGTGCTGGTAAGACAGTAACCGCCCGAAAAGTCGAGGAAATCTAAACTTTCATTTCACTGCCTGTTATACATCAATACCATTATGTGCGACACGGTCATTTAGTAAGGTGTGTAAAAATTTTTACTTTACACGGATAAGGTGTGCCGCACATTTATCGCCATTTTGGCCCCCGATGGGGGTAACACTCACTGTTACCCCCAACCCATTTCGCTATCTAAGAGAGCACAGGCCACCCCCTCAATAGCCACTTACTAGCTAATTAATAGAATTTTTATACAATTAGCCAATTACTGTTTTCAAAATTAATTCGGTTATTTGTTTAAATTGCAAATATTAATATTATTATTACAACAATCATCTACACACACATTGTTTACTTAACATTCTACAATACACACGAATAAATTTTTACTAAACATTTATTTACAAATCTGCATCCTTATTTATTTAGTCATATCACACTTCAATGTTCAAGGTTGCGAGGTCAAAAAACCATAAAACAATATATTTAAAATTGTCCATTGATTGTTTATAGTTTAGCCTCCATCGTCAAAGGTCAATCTTTGTTTTAAATAACACTTTTCGATTTTATTGACACACAGATTGCTATTTTGTGTGTCATAACCACAAAAATCAAATTCATCCATTTTATCAAAATAATCATGAAACAAGTCAACATTAAGTATATCTGTTAAGTCTCCGTTAGTAAATTTCTTCAATATCGGGTCAGTTACTTTTGTATTAAAAATCAAATCGTTCTTATTTAAATACTCTTCTAATACTTCTTCCAACTCACCATAATCTCTCTTTAATTCATATAATTCTATCTCTCTCTCAACACACAATTCTCTATTTAAATCTCTCTCATCATAACACCATCTCATACCTTCAATATTACTCCAGACAGAGGGTATAAACTTATACAAATAAAATGAACAACTCCAATCTTCTACTAGTACGGGACCCTTGCCCTTCAAAAACACTTGTGACCACTTTAAATCATCATAAATAATAAAAGGAAAATTTCCCCTCTGTCCTCACTCTACTACAACATTATTTCTCCTCTCTCTCTCCAACTCACTGACACACATTAACATCTCATAATCACTACATTCTACACTTTCATTAATACTCTATTTATTTTTACTGTATCAGTCTCTGATACTAACTCTTCAACCACATTAATATTCTCGGTATTACGTACATTATTTTCGACATTATTGTCCTTATTTGTTAACTCTTTATCTGCCATTACATTTTTGTATTTGTCCTTACAAGTTTCATATGTATTATTCTTATCTGGATTCATCACATGTACTCCCATTCGCTCCACACTCTGTTCTAACTTATTCAAATTAGTTCTTATCGTTTCGTTAGTACTTTCTACACATTTATTCATTTCTTGTATTTCATTTTTTAACTCGTGAAACTTGACATTGGAATCAATTTGTTGCTCTTTATATTTTGTATTTATGTTGCTATTTATATTTTCAGACACGGTTTTCTTAAATTAAACAGATCGTCTATTGACACCTTTTTTTCTTCCACCCCTACGCTAGCGTTAGGTCTATTCTTATCTTGTACATCGGTCATTTTCAAAATTTATTAAATCATACCCTTTATATAACGTCCCCTTAAATCAAAATACCCCATACAAAAAACAGTTATTAATACGTAAAAGTAAACACCCGCTCGCTCTACCTAAACATAACCTTATTTAGCGTAATTATATACGATAATATTACATAAGTACGTCATTACCACATCCTATTTTCTGTGTATTAAAATAGGTCTAGTTCCTATAAAATTTATATACGAACATTCTGGCAGGGGCGTCGCTGTGAAGTTACTCACCTTGTTAATTTTTATTCAATACCTTCCACTCTTCATAAAATAATACTTACCGCTGCCAGAATTTCACTTACCGTCATGGTCCCCGTAAAACTTATCTTTTGAAAACTGCCCAAGGTCGCCACGATATTTTTTCTAGAAGGTAAAATATCGAAAACTTATATACTCTTGCCCTTATAAAAATCCTGCTATCTGACTGTATCAGAATTTCAGAAAACCCCCGATTTCGCCAGACGAACCTCTTCAACACAGAAATGAGGAAGTGGCAACGACGAAACAACTTAGACTAACACATTTTAGTGATTAAATGAATGTTTTACTTACTAAGCACGGACATCCTTAGTCCAAAAACCACAAAGGAAAGAAAACATAAACTAAGTTGGTTACATTACTCTTATATTAACTATATGCTTTTTACTCACAAGGTAGCCCAGCTTTGCTCATTCTCTCTACCACACCCCATACAAACCCTTTTTAAAATGTTCTAAAAAGCTAACAGAAAAATTAGTTTGATATGCGCGAGGTCCGCCGAGCACGTGCTTTCCTTTTGGTCACATTTTATGTTAGTCGCTACACTTGAATCGTCACTGCACTGTTTGTAATATCGGTCACTTCCTCGGGTCCCGGTCGGTCTTCCTGAATTAATTACATTTTCCGAAAACTTGACCAACCGGGCCCGAAAACAAAATATAAGCGTCTGTAACGGAACTCTGTATCTCGTTGACCACTTGGCGTCTCTGCCTAATGTCGACTGTCACCGAGAACGTAACAGGTACATCTTCCTTTCTCTGGAGGGAATTGTTGTTCACTGCCACTATGTTTTCGTCGCTCATTGCTCATTTGCTGTTAGGTAACCATTTTATATATGGAATATTGAAGTTATATTCCATGCACCAAAGTACGATCTTGGCTTTGGCTCTGCTGACGTCATTGATAGTAGGCGGTCTCTTGGCACTATTTCCTGTTAATCTTGGAGAAGATGATGAATATTTTTTACACTCGGGCCATCTTGAGTTTTTAGTCAGAGCGTCCTTTTGAGCGCGCTTGCGTGGGTATTCGCGCCTGTGCGTCGACACACTTGCAAAGTTCTTAGAATTTTGTGGAGGTGCAAATTCTTCAGCCGCATTGCTCAACCACAACTGCGTCTCTGCCTTTGTTTCAAACGGTTGCTTAACACTGTTCTGTTATACGGACAAATACGTTGCACAATAATACAGTTTTACAATATTTTATACAAGCCCGCCCGAAAACGAAATAAGTAAAAATATATAAATGCCCCATATGGTTAAAATAAAAAATACCCAAAAATGACCCGCTACAATACCCCCTCGATGAGAATTCTGCTGTTCACAACAGAAGAAATCTCATCGATAAACCCCGAAGAGGACCGGTGAGAAACTGGTGCCAACCAGTTCTTAATGGTCCCTGGTTCTTAATCTGCATGGGTACACAACCCCCCTGGCTCAGCGACTATGGACTCATCTGAACGAGATCACTGGACTTCTCCGTAAGAGATCCCAACACCGAGAAATCGAGCAGACTCGTACCACGGTGCACCTCGCCTTTTAACATGCTACCCCCAAAAATCCTCAATCCCTGGCTAAAATTATTCCAGCTCCTCCGCCGATATGGTTCCCCTTTTTGCAAGCTGGGCTGCCTTTAGCAAATACTGGGCTCACACACACTAACATTACATGTTGCCGTAACACACTAAAAATAAAAATTTCTTTTAAAATTTATTATAAATTTAAAAAATTCAAAATTCAAAAAAATAATCTTTTATCAAAAAATTCTCTTCCTTGTTTTTCTAATTTTTGTTTCAAATGACAACCTAGACATTTCTATTAATATAAACACATCCTTACTCTAACATGAGAACCACTTATAGTCTACCAATACAATGCAATACAATAAAATAAACATGGTTAATGCACACATAATAAAAGAATCATTATTTAAAATATTCATTCGCTGGCAGGCGAAAAATCAAGTTTTTTTTTTTTTTCAAAAAAATTAAAATTTTCAAAATTTTAAAATCCAAAAAAATTTTTTAAATTTATTTAAATGTTTTCTTCATATTTAAAATTATTTAAATATTGGTTTGAATTAATTAAACAAACAAATTGAAATTAATTTCCTACTATACAGGCTTAGTAGGTATATGAACTCATCAGCTGATCGAAAGTAGGTCAAGTTCCAGACCCTTGACCTACATATGTTATGTGTACTTTCTGAAAATACACTGAACATCTGTAATATCCTACCTTGAAATACAAAACATAACAAAACAAAATATTTAAAACAAACAAAATATTAATATAAATAATAAACAAATTGACATTTGCATAATGACCAATCTTTGACTTTACATTATTTTCAATTCTATCAAAGTTCTGTCACTGGTTTCGAAAAAATAAAAATTTTATATTCTTTATCATAAATCTCTCTTTTTATTCAACAATCCTACTTTAATCTACGGTGGGTGATGTACCTCATTATTCTCATTTACTGTATTAGATCTGTATGCATATATAAACTTTCTCCCTCTGACTCTAACATTAATCAACTTCAATTATCAAGACACCCATCTCTACCAAAATATCTACTAATCAAGACACTCTAAGCCCCAACTTACCATTAAACACAATTCGCCACCTTCTCTACATATATAAAAAAATATACTCTCTAACCCTTAGGATACGTGTTTCCCCACCCCCAAAAAACTCAATTCCCTTATCTGGCGGCCCGGATTCTACCTAAGGCGGCCCCTCCTTACTAAAATCGATACCAATTCCCGTCCCAACAATGTTGCGGACTCCCCAAATACACTACCCTCTATTACAAAATTGCCATCCCCAAAAATCTCAATCTCATCACCTTACTACTATTAATTAACCTCATTAATTATAAACACAAATATATCATTCAAAACTATACAATTATTCTCCGTAACTACTGTGTCAACATCAATACTTCACAAAACTACATTACTTCAAAAGAATATTACATTTTATCATCTCTACGATGTCAACTTCAACTTTGAATTCAATTTGGACAGGTCTATATGCCCCACAAAATATTCATCACCCAAAAAACTATCTCTTATTAGATTTCACAAATCGTTACTTGATTTCTCATTGTAGCAAATTATTTTTATCATTACTTCCAAACATCTGTAATACATCAAACATTACATTGAACATCAATTACTTAAAACATTTATAACTAATATACCAGTGACGTATTATTGCTGATCAGCTGATCCTACTAGCACAATGAAAATGCATCTCAAATTGAACAAACTACATGAAATATATAACTATTTATTTATCATTACTCCTCACCTTCTTGTTTCCCATTTCTCTGATTCTGATAATTCATATTGACCGCCTGCCAGACGATTTACTTATTGGCTTAGTTAAAAAATATACATATAATGAAAACACATATTCTTATCAATGCTTATCTAACAGACAACAATAAAATAATACACTTAAAATTGTAGCATGAACACCTTATTTTTAAATATCTAAGCAGCTAGTTACCTGAACAGAGCACAAGCAGTTTTATTTAATCAAACTTTGAATAAAATGTTATGTTATAAAATTTATATTCGTGACTCCTTTGCGTCACCTCCCAGCCACACACACTATTTCAGATTATGGTGGACTGTGGCGCCCATTCGCTTCCACAGAGACTGTATATTTTGGAGCAGGTTTTACCTCTCCGTGTCTCTGCTTCCGCTATTAAGTTTTGAACATAGCGAACATCAACATGTTCTTGTTATAAAATGATACACCCTTAAAACGGATCTACCACCTGTCTTGCTACCCCAAGGCGGGCAGAGTGGTAGCCGCTGTTCTATAGTTCCGGGAAGATTTCCTCTAATTGTCACCCCCCAATGAATTTCAAATATATACCAATTTCAAGTCAGCTATGGTCAAGGGACTTGATATGACCATAGCTGGCCGCTAGCCAAAACCACGGTTAGTGCTGGTAAGACAGTAACCGCCCGAAAAGTCGAGGAAATCTAAACTTTCATTTCACTGCCTGTTATACATCAATACCATTATGTGCGACACGGTCATTTAGTAAGGTGTGTAAAAATTTTTACTTTACACGGATAAGGTGTGCCGCACATTTATCGCCATTTTGGCCCCCGATGGGGGTAACACTCACTGTTACCCCCAACCCATTTCGCTATCTAAGAGAGCACAGGCCACCCCCTCAATAGCCACTTACTAGCTAATTAATAGAATTTTTATACAATTAGCCAATTACTGTTTTCAAAATTAATTCGGTTATTTGTTTAAATTGCAAATATTAATATTATTATTACAACAATCATCTACACACACATTGTTTACTTAACATTCTACAATACACACGAATAAATTTTTACTAAACATTTATTTACAAATCTGCATCCTTATTTATTTAGTCATATCACACTTCAATGTTCAAGGTTGCGAGGTCAAAAAACCATAAAACAATATATTTAAAATTGTCCATTGATTGTTTATAGTTTAGCCTCCATCGTCAAAGGTCAATCTTTGTTTTAAATAACACTTTTCGATTTTATTGACACACAGATTGCTATTTTGTGTGTCATAACCACAAAAATCAAATTCATCCATTTTATCAAAATAATCATGAAACAAGTCAACATTAAGTATATCTGTTAAGTCTCCGTTAGTAAATTTCTTCAATATCGGGTCAGTTACTTTTGTATTAAAAATCAAATCGTTCTTATTTAAATACTCTTCTAATACTTCTTCCAACTCACCATAATCTCTCTTTAATTCATATAATTCTATCTCTCTCTCAACACACAATTCTCTATTTAAATCTCTCTCATCATAACACCATCTCATACCTTCAATATTACTCCAGACAGAGGGTATAAACTTATACAAATAAAATGAACAACTCCAATCTTCTACTAGTACGGGACCCTTGCCCTTCAAAAACACTTGTGACCACTTTAAATCATCATAAATAATAAAAGGAAAATTTCCCCTCTGTCCTCACTCTACTACAACATTATTTCTCCTCTCTCTCTCCAACTCACTGACACACATTAACATCTCATAATCACTACATTCTACACTTTCATTAATACTCTATTTATTTTTACTGTATCAGTCTCTGATACTAACTCTTCAACCACATTAATATTCTCGGTATTACGTACATTATTTTCGACATTATTGTCCTTATTTGTTAACTCTTTATCTGGCATTACATTTTTGTATTTGTCCTTACAAGTTTCATTTGTATTATTCTTATCTGGATTCATCACATGTACTCCCATTCGCTCCACACTCTGTTCTAACTTATTCAAATTAGTTCTTATCGTTTCGTTAGTACTTTCTACACATTTATTCATTTCTTGTATTTCATTTTTTAACTCGTGAAACTTGACATTGGAATCAATTTGTTGCTCTTTATATTTTGTATTTATGTTGCTATTTATATTTTCAGACACGGTTTTCTTAAATTAAACAGATCGTCTATTGACACCTTTTTTTCTTCCACCCCTACGCTAGCGTTAGGTCTATTCTTATCTTGTACATCGGTCATTTTCAAAATTTATTAAATCATACCCTTTATATAACGTCCCCTTAAATCAAAATACCCCATACAAAAAACAGTTATTAATACGTAAAAGTAAACACCCGCTCGCTCTACCTAAACATAACCTTATTTAGCGTAATTATATACGATAATATTACATAAGTACGTCATTACCACATCCTATTTTCTGTGTATTAAAATAGGTCTAGTTCCTATAAAATTTATATACGAACATTCTGGCAGGGGCGTCGCTGTGAAGTTACTCACCTTGTTAATTTTTATTCAATACCTTCCACTCTTCATAAAATAATACTTACCGCTGCCAGAATTTCACTTACCGTCATGGTCCCCGTAAAACTTATCTTTTGAAAACTGCCCAAGGTCGCCACGATATTTTTTCTAGAAGGTAAAATATCGAAAACTTATATACTCTTGCCCTTATAAAAATCCTGCTATCTGACTGTATCAGAATTTCAGAAAACCCCCGATTTCGCCAGACGAACCTCTTCAACACAGAAATGAGGAAGTGGCAACGACGAAACAACTTAGACTAACACATTTTAGTGATTAAATGAATGTTTTACTTACTAAGCACGGACATCCTTAGTCCAAAAACCACAAAGGAAAGAAAACATAAACTAAGTTGGTTACATTACTCTTATATTAACTATATGCTTTTTACTCACAAGGTAGCCCAGCTTTGCTCATTCTCTCTACCACACCCCATACAAACCCTTTTTAAAATGTTCTAAAAAGCTAACAGAAAAATTAGTTTGATATGCGCGAGGTCCGCCGAGCACGTGCTTTCCTTTTGGTCACATTTTATGTTAGTCGCTACACTTGAATCGTCACTGCACTGTTTGTAATATCGGTCACTTCCTCGGGTCCCGGTCGGTCTTCCTGAATTAATTACATTTTCCGAAAACTTGACCAACCGGGCCCGAAAACAAAATATAAGCGTCTGTAACGGAACTCTGTATCTCGTTGACCACTTGGCGTCTCTGCCTAATGTCGACTGTCACCGAGAACGTAACAGGTACATCTTCCTTTCTCTGGAGGGAATTGTTGTTCACTGCCACTATGTTTTCGTCGCTCATTGCTCATTTGCTGTTAGGTAACCATTTTATATATGGAATATTGAAGTTATATTCCATGCACCAAAGTACGATCTTGGCTTTGGCTCTGCTGACGTCATTGATAGTAGGCGGTCTCTTGGCACTATTTCCTGTTAATCTTGGAGAAGATGATGAATATTTTTTACACTCGGGCCATCTTGAGTTTTTAGTCAGAGCGTCCTTTTGAGCGCGCTTGCGTGGGTATTCGCGCCTGTGCGTCGACACACTTGCAAAGTTCTTAGAATTTTGTGGAGGTGCAAATTCTTCAGCCGCATTGCTCAACCACAACTGCGTCTCTGCCTTTGTTTCAAACGGTTGCTTAACACTGTTCTGTTATACGGACAAATACGTTGCACAATAATACAGTTTTACAATATTTTATACAAGCCCGCCCGAAAACGAAATAAGTAAAAATATATAAATGCCCCATATGGTTAAAATAAAAAATACCCAAAAATGACCCGCTACAATACCCCCTCGATGAGAATTCTGCTGTTCACAACAGAAGAAATCTCATCGATAAACCCCGAAGAGGACCGGTGAGAAACTGGTGCCAACCAGTTCTTAATGGTCCCTGGTTCTTAATCTGCATGGGTACACAACCCCCCTGGCTCAGCGACTATGGACTCATCTGAACGAGATCACTGGACTTCTCCGTAAGAGATCCCAACACCGAGAAATCGAGCAGACTCGTACCACGGTGCACCTCGCCTTTTAACATGCTACCCCCAAAAATCCTCAATCCCTGGCTAAAATTATTCCAGCTCCTCCGCCGATATGGTTCCCCTTTTTGCAAGCTGGGCTGCCTTTAGCAAATACTGGGCTCACACACACTAACATTACATGTTGCCGTAACACACTAAAAATAAAAATTTCTTTTAAAATTTATTATAAATTTAAAAAATTCAAAATTCAAAAAAATAATCTTTTATCAAAAAATTCTCTTCCTTGTTTTTCTAATTTTTGTTTCAAATGACAACCTAGACATTTCTATTAATATAAACACATCCTTACTCTAACATGAGAACCACTTATAGTCTACCAATACAATGCAATACAATAAAATAAACATGGTTAATGCACACATAATAAAAGAATCATTATTTAAAATATTCATTCGCTGGCAGGCGAAAAATCAAGTTTTTTTTTTTTTTTCAAAAAAATTAAAATTTTCAAAATTTTAAAATCCAAAAAAATTTTTTAAATTTATTTAAATGTTTTCTTCATATTTAAAATTATTTAAATATTGGTTTGAATTAATTAAACAAACAAATTGAAATTAATTTCCTACTATACAGGCTTAGTAGGTATATGAACTATCAGCTGATCGAAAGTAGGTCAAGTTCCAGACCCTTGACCTACATATGTTATGTGTACTTTCTGAAAATACACTGAACATCTGTAATATCCTACCTTGAAATACAAAACATAACAAAACAAAATATTTAAAACAAACAAAATATTAATATAAATAATAAACAAATTGACATTTGCATAATGACCAATCTTTGACTTTACATTATTTTCAATTCTATCAAAGTTCTGTCACTGGTTTCGAAAAAATAAAAATTTTATATTCTTTATCATAAATCTCTCTTTTTATTCAACAATCCTACTTTAATCTACGGTGGGTGATGTACCTCATTATTCTCATTTACTGTATTAGATCTGTATGCATATATAAACTTTCTCCCTCTGACTCTAACATTAATCAACTTCAATTATCAAGACACCCATCTCTACCAAAATATCTACTAATCAAGACACTCTAAGCCCCAACTTACCATTAAACACAATTCGCCACCTTCTCTACATATATAAAAAAATATACTCTCTAACCCTTAGGATACGTGTTTCCCCACCCCCAAAAAACTCAATTCCCTTATCTGGCGGCCCGGATTCTACCTAAGGCGGCCCCTCCTTACTAAAATCGATACCAATTCCCGTCCCAACAATGTTGCGGACTCCCCAAATACACTACCCTCTATTACAAAATTGCCATCCCCAAAAATCTCAATCTCATCACCTTACTACTATTAATTAACCTCATTAATTATAAACACAAATATATCATTCAAAACTATACAATTATTCTCCGTAACTACTGTGTCAACATCAATACTTCACAAAACTACATTACTTCAAAAGAATATTACATTTTATCATCTCTACGATGTCAACTTCAACTTTGAATTCAATTTGGACAGGTCTATATGCCCCACAAAATATTCATCACCCAAAAAACTATCTCTTATTAGATTTCACAAATCGTTACTTGATTTCTCATTGTAGCAAATTATTTTTATCATTACTTCCAAACATCTGTAATACATCAAACATTACATTGAACATCAATTACTTAAAACATTTATAACTAATATACCAGTGACGTATTATTGCTGATCAGCTGATCCTACTAGCACAATGAAAATGCATCTCAAATTGAACAAACTACATGAAATATATAACTATTTATTTATCATTACTCCTCACCTTCTTGTTTCCCATTTCTCTGATTCTGATAATTCATATTGACCGCCTGCCAGACGATTTACTTATTGGCTTAGTTAAAAAATATACATATAATGAAAACACATATTCTTATCAATGCTTATCTAACAGACAACAATAAAATAATACACTTAAAATTGTAGCATGAACACCTTATTTTTAAATATCTAAGCAGCTAGTTACCTGAACAGAGCACAAGCAGTTTTATTTAATCAAACTTTGAATAAAATGTTATGTTATAAAATTTATATTCGTGACTCCTTTGCGTCACCTCCCAGCCACACACACTATTTCAGATTATGGTGGACTGTGGCGCCCATTCGCTTCCACAGAGACTGTATATTTTGGAGCAGGTTTTACCTCTCCGTGTCTCTGCTTCCGCTATTAAGTTTTGAACATAGCGAACATCAACATGTTCTTGTTATAAAATGATACACCCTTAAAACGGATCTACCACCTGTCTTGCTACCCCAAGGCGGGCAGAGTGGTAGCCGCTGTTCTATAGTTCCGGGAAGATTTCCTCTAATTGTCACCCCCCAATGAATTTCAAATATATACCAATTTCAAGTCAGCTATGGTCAAGGGACTTGATATGACCATAGCTGGCCGCTAGCCAAAACCACGGTTAGTGCTGGTAAGACAGTAACCGCCCGAAAAGTCGAGGAAATCTAAACTTTCATTTCACTGCCTGTTATACATCAATACCATTATGTGCGACACGGTCATTTAGTAAGGTGTGTAAAAATTTTTACTTTACACGGATAAGGTGTGCCGCACATTTATCGCCATTTTGGCCCCCGATGGGGGTAACACTCACTGTTACCCCCAACCCATTTCGCTATCTAAGAGAGCACAGGCCACCCCCTCAATAGCCACTTACTAGCTAATTAATAGAATTTTTATACAATTAGCCAATTACTGTTTTCAAAATTAATTCGGTTATTTGTTTAAATTGCAAATATTAATATTATTATTACAACAATCATCTACACACACATTGTTTACTTAACATTCTACAATACACACGAATAAATTTTTACTAAACATTTATTTACAAATCTGCATCCTTATTTATTTAGTCATATCACACTTCAATGTTCAAGGTTGCGAGGTCAAAAAACCATAAAACAATATATTTAAAATTGTCCATTGATTGTTTATAGTTTAGCCTCCATCGTCAAAGGTCAATCTTTGTTTTAAATAACACTTTTCGATTTTATTGACACACAGATTGCTATTTTGTGTGTCATAACCACAAAAATCAAATTCATCCATTTTATCAAAATAATCATGAAACAAGTCAACATTAAGTATATCTGTTAAGTCTCCGTTAGTAAATTTCTTCAATATCGGGTCAGTTACTTTTGTATTAAAAATCAAATCGTTCTTATTTAAATACTCTTCTAATACTTCTTCCAACTCACCATAATCTCTCTTTAATTCATATAATTCTATCTCTCTCTCAACACACAATTCTCTATTTAAATCTCTCTCATCATAACACCATCTCATACCTTCAATATTACTCCAGACAGAGGGTATAAACTTATACAAATAAAATGAACAACTCCAATCTTCTACTAGTACGGGACCCTTGCCCTTCAAAAACACTTGTGACCACTTTAAATCATCATAAATAATAAAAGGAAAATTTCCCCTCTGTCCTCACTCTACTACAACATTATTTCTCCTCTCTCTCTCCAACTCACTGACACACATTAACATCTCATAATCACTACATTCTACACTTTCATTAATACTCTATTTATTTTTACTGTATCAGTCTCTGATACTAACTCTTCAACCACATTAATATTCTCGGTATTACGTACATTATTTTCGACATTATTGTCCTTATTTGTTAACTCTTTATCTGCCATTACATTTTTGTATTTGTCCTTACAAGTTTCATATGTATTATTCTTATCTGGATTCATCACATGTACTCCCATTCGCTCCACACTCTGTTCTAACTTATTCAAATTAGTTCTTATCGTTTCGTTAGTACTTTCTACACATTTATTCATTTCTTGTATTTCATTTTTTAACTCGTGAAACTTGACATTGGAATCAATTTGTTGCTCTTTATATTTTGTATTTATGTTGCTATTTATATTTTCAGACACGGTTTTCTTAAATTAAACAGATCGTCTATTGACACCTTTTTTTCTTCCACCCCTACGCTAGCGTTAGGTCTATTCTTATCTTGTACATCGGTCATTTTCAAAATTTATTAAATCATACCCTTTATATAACGTCCCCTTAAATCAAAATACCCCATACAAAAAACAGTTATTAATACGTAAAAGTAAACACCCGCTCGCTCTACCTAAACATAACCTTATTTAGCGTAATTATATACGATAATATTACATAAGTACGTCATTACCACATCCTATTTTCTGTGTATTAAAATAGGTCTAGTTCCTATAAAATTTATATACGAACATTCTGGCAGGGGCGTCGCTGTGAAGTTACTCACCTTGTTAATTTTTATTCAATACCTTCCACTCTTCATAAAATAATACTTACCGCTGCCAGAATTTCACTTACCGTCATGGTCCCCGTAAAACTTATCTTTTGAAAACTGCCCAAGGTCGCCACGATATTTTTTCTAGAAGGTAAAATATCGAAAACTTATATACTCTTGCCCTTATAAAAATCCTGCTATCTGACTGTATCAGAATTTCAGAAAACCCCCGATTTCGCCAGACGAACCTCTTCAACACAGAAATGAGGAAGTGGCAACGACGAAACAACTTAGACTAACACATTTTAGTGATTAAATGAATGTTTTACTTACTAAGCACGGACATCCTTAGTCCAAAAACCACAAAGGAAAGAAAACATAAACTAAGTTGGTTACATTACTCTTATATTAACTATATGCTTTTTACTCACAAGGTAGCCCAGCTTTGCTCATTCTCTCTACCACACCCCATACAAACCCTTTTTAAAATGTTCTAAAAAGCTAACAGAAAAATTAGTTTGATATGCGCGAGGTCCGCCGAGCACGTGCTTTCCTTTTGGTCACATTTTATGTTAGTCGCTACACTTGAATCGTCACTGCACTGTTTGTAATATCGGTCACTTCCTCGGGTCCCGGTCGGTCTTCCTGAATTAATTACATTTTCCGAAAACTTGACCAACCGGGCCCGAAAACAAAATATAAGCGTCTGTAACGGAACTCTGTATCTCGTTGACCACTTGGCGTCTCTGCCTAATGTCGACTGTCACCGAGAACGTAACAGGTACATCTTCCTTTCTCTGGAGGGAATTGTTGTTCACTGCCACTATGTTTTCGTCGCTCATTGCTCATTTGCTGTTAGGTAACCATTTTATATATGGAATATTGAAGTTATATTCCATGCACCAAAGTACGATCTTGGCTTTGGCTCTGCTGACGTCATTGATAGTAGGCGGTCTCTTGGCACTATTTCCTGTTAATCTTGGAGAAGATGATGAATATTTTTTACACTCGGGCCATCTTGAGTTTTTAGTCAGAGCGTCCTTTTGAGCGCGCTTGCGTGGGTATTCGCGCCTGTGCGTCGACACACTTGCAAAGTTCTTAGAATTTTGTGGAGGTGCAAATTCTTCAGCCGCATTGCTCAACCACAACTGCGTCTCTGCCTTTGTTTCAAACGGTTGCTTAACACTGTTCTGTTATACGGACAAATACGTTGCACAATAATACAGTTTTACAATATTTTATACAAGCCCGCCCGAAAACGAAATAAGTAAAAATATATAAATGCCCCATATGGTTAAAATAAAAAATACCCAAAAATGACCCGCTACAATACCCCCTCGATGAGAATTCTGCTGTTCACAACAGAAGAAATCTCATCGATAAACCCCGAAGAGGACCGGTGAGAAACTGGTGCCAACCAGTTCTTAATGGTCCCTGGTTCTTAATCTGCATGGGTACACAACCCCCCTGGCTCAGCGACTATGGACTCATCTGAACGAGATCACTGGACTTCTCCGTAAGAGATCCCAACACCGAGAAATCGAGCAGACTCGTACCACGGTGCACCTCGCCTTTTAACATGCTACCCCCAAAAATCCTCAATCCCTGGCTAAAATTATTCCAGCTCCTCCGCCGATATGGTTCCCCTTTTTGCAAGCTGGGCTGCCTTTAGCAAATACTGGGCTCACACACACTAACATTACATGTTGCCGTAACACACTAAAAATAAAAATTTCTTTTAAAATTTATTATAAATTTAAAAAATTCAAAATTCAAAAAAATAATCTTTTATCAAAAAATTCTCTTCCTTGTTTTTCTAATTTTTGTTTCAAATGACAACCTAGACATTTCTATTAATATAAACACATCCTTACTCTAACATGAGAACCACTTATAGTCTACCAATACAATGCAATACAATAAAATAAACATGGTTAATGCACACATAATAAAAGAATCATTATTTAAAATATTCATTCGCTGGCAGGCGAAAAATCAAGTTTTTTTTTTTTTCAAAAAAATTAAAATTTTCAAAATTTTAAAATCCAAAAAAATTTTTTAAATTTATTTAAATGTTTTCTTCATATTTAAAATTATTTAAATATTGGTTTGAATTAATTAAACAAACAAATTGAAATTAATTTCCTACTATACAGGCTTAGTAGGTATATGAACTATCAGCTGATCGAAAGTAGGTCAAGTTCCAGACCCTTGACCTACATATGTTATGTGTACTTTCTGAAAATACACTGAACATCTGTAATATCCTACCTTGAAATACAAAACATAACAAAACAAAATATTTAAAACAAACAAAATATTAATATAAATAATAAACAAATTGACATTTGCATAATGACCAATCTTTGACTTTACATTATTTTCAATTCTATCAAAGTTCTGTCACTGGTTTCGAAAAAATAAAAATTTTATATTCTTTATCATAAATCTCTCTTTTTATTCAACAATCCTACTTTAATCTACGGTGGGTGATGTACCTCATTATTCTCATTTACTGTATTAGATCTGTATGCATATATAAACTTTCTCCCTCTGACTCTAACATTAATCAACTTCAATTATCAAGACACCCATCTCTACCAAAATATCTACTAATCAAGACACTCTAAGCCCCAACTTACCATTAAACACAATTCGCCACCTTCTCTACATATATAAAAAAATATACTCTCTAACCCTTAGGATACGTGTTTCCCCACCCCCAAAAAACTCAATTCCCTTATCTGGCGGCCCGGATTCTACCTAAGGCGGCCCCTCCTTACTAAAATCGATACCAATTCCCGTCCCAACAATGTTGCGGACTCCCCAAATACACTACCCTCTATTACAAAATTGCCATCCCCAAAAATCTCAATCTCATCACCTTACTACTATTAATTAACCTCATTAATTATAAACACAAATATATCATTCAAAACTATACAATTATTCTCCGTAACTACTGTGTCAACATCAATACTTCACAAAACTACATTACTTCAAAAGAATATTACATTTTATCATCTCTACGATGTCAACTTCAACTTTGAATTCAATTTGGACAGGTCTATATGCCCCACAAAATATTCATCACCCAAAAAACTATCTCTTATTAGATTTCACAAATCGTTACTTGATTTCTCATTGTAGCAAATTATTTTTATCATTACTTCCAAACATCTGTAATACATCAAACATTACATTGAACATCAATTACTTAAAACATTTATAACTAATATACCAGTGACGTATTATTGCTGATCAGCTGATCCTACTAGCACAATGAAAATGCATCTCAATTGAACAAACTACATGAAATATATAACTATTTATTTATCATTACTCCTCACCTTCTTGTTTCCCATTTCTCTGATTCTGATAATTCATATTGACCGCCTGCCAGACGATTTACTTATTGGCTTAGTTAAAAAATATACATATAATGAAAACACATATTCTTATCAATGCTTATCTAACAGACAACAATAAAATAATACACTTAAAATTGTAGCATGAACACCTTATTTTTAAATATCTAAGCAGCTAGTTACCTGAACAGAGCACAAGCAGTTTTATTTAATCAAACTTTGAATAAAAATGTTATGTTATAAAATTTATATTCGTGACTCCTTTGCGTCACCTCCCAGCCACACACACTATTTCAGATTATGGTGGACTGTGGCGCCCATTCGCTTCCACAGAGACTGTATATTTTGGAGCAGGTTTTACCTCTCCGTGTCTCTGCTTCCGCTATTAAGTTTTGAACATAGCGAACATCAACATGTTCTTGTTATAAAATGATACACCCTTAAAACGGATCTACCACCTGTCTTGCTACCCCAAGGCGGGCAGAGTGGTAGCCGCTGTTCTATAGTTCCGGGAAGATTTCCTCTAATTGTCACCCCCCAATGAATTTCAAATATATACCAATTTCAAGTCAGCTATGGTCAAGGGACTTGATATGACCATAGCTGGCCGCTAGCCAAAACCACGGTTAGTGCTGGTAAGACAGTAACCGCCCGAAAAGTCGAGGAAATCTAAACTTTCATTTCACTGCCTGTTATACATCAATACCATTATGTGCGACACGGTCATTTAGTAAGGTGTGTAAAAATTTTTACTTTACACGGATAAGGTGTGCCGCACATTTATCGCCATTTTGGCCCCCGATGGGGGTAACACTCACTGTTACCCCCAACCCATTTCGCTATCTAAGAGAGCACAGGCCACCCCCTCAATAGCCACTTACTAGCTAATTAATAGAATTTTTATACAATTAGCCAATTACTGTTTTCAAAATTAATTCGGTTATTTGTTTAAATTGCAAATATTAATATTATTATTACAACAATCATCTACACACACATTGTTTACTTAACATTCTACAATACACACGAATAAATTTTTACTAAACATTTATTTACAAATCTGCATCCTTATTTATTTAGTCATATCACACTTCAATGTTCAAGGTTGCGAGGTCAAAAAACCATAAAACAATATATTTAAAATTGTCCATTGATTGTTTATAGTTTAGCCTCCATCGTCAAAGGTCAATCTTTGTTTTAAATAACACTTTTCGATTTTATTGACACACAGATTGCTATTTTGTGTGTCATAACCACAAAAATCAAATTCATCCATTTTATCAAAATAATCATGAAACAAGTCAACATTAAGTATATCTGTTAAGTCTCCGTTAGTAAATTTCTTCAATATCGGGTCAGTTACTTTTGTATTAAAAATCAAATCGTTCTTATTTAAATACTCTTCTAATACTTCTTCCAACTCACCATAATCTCTCTTTAATTCATATAATTCTATCTCTCTCTCAACACACAATTCTCTATTTAAATCTCTCTCATCATAACACCATCTCATACCTTCAATATTACTCCAGACAGAGGGTATAAACTTATACAAATAAAATGAACAACTCCAATCTTCTACTAGTACGGGACCCTTGCCCTTCAAAAACACTTGTGACCACTTTAAATCATCATAAATAATAAAAGGAAAATTTCCCCTCTGTCCTCACTCTACTACAACATTATTTCTCCTCTCTCTCTCCAACTCACTGACACACATTAACATCTCATAATCACTACATTCTACACTTTCATTAATACTCTATTTATTTTTACTGTATCAGTCTCTGATACTAACTCTTCAACCACATTAATATTCTCGGTATTACGTACATTATTTTCGACATTATTGTCCTTATTTGTTAACTCTTTATCTGGCATTACATTTTTGTATTTGTCCTTACAAGTTTCATTTGTATTATTCTTATCTGGATTCATCACATGTACTCCCATTCGCTCCACACTCTGTTCTAACTTATTCAAATTAGTTCTTATCGTTTCGTTAGTACTTTCTACACATTTATTCATTTCTTGTATTTCATTTTTTAACTCGTGAAACTTGACATTGGAATCAATTTGTTGCTCTTTATATTTTGTATTTATGTTGCTATTTATATTTTCAGACACGGTTTTTCTTAAATTAAACAGATCGTCTATTGACACCTTTTTTTCTTCCACCCCTACGCTAGCGTTAGGTCTATTCTTATCTTGTACATCGGTCATTTTCAAAATTTATTAAATCATACCCTTTATATAACGTCCCCTTAAATCAAAATACCCCATACAAAAAACAGTTATTAATACGTAAAAGTAAACACCCGCTCGCTCTACCTAAACATAACCTTATTTAGCGTAATTATATACGATAATATTACATAAGTACGTCATTACCACATCCTATTTTCTGTGTATTAAAATAGGTCTAGTTCCTATAAAATTTATATACGAACATTCTGGCAGGGGCGTCGCTGTGAAGTTACTCACCTTGTTAATTTTTATTCAATACCTTCCACTCTTCATAAAATAATACTTACCGCTGCCAGAATTTCACTTACCGTCATGGTCCCCGTAAAACTTATCTTTTGAAAACTGCCCAAGGTCGCCACGATATTTTTTCTAGAAGGTAAAATATCGAAAACTTATATACTCTTGCCCTTATAAAAATCCTGCTATCTGACTGTATCAGAATTTCAGAAAACCCCCGATTTCGCCAGACGAACCTCTTCAACACAGAAATGAGGAAGTGGCAACGACGAAACAACTTAGACTAACACATTTTAGTGATTAAATGAATGTTTTACTTACTAAGCACGGACATCCTTAGTCCAAAAACCACAAAGGAAAGAAAACATAAACTAAGTTGGTTACATTACTCTTATATTAACTATATGCTTTTTACTCACAAGGTAGCCCAGCTTTGCTCATTCTCTCTACCACACCCCATACAAACCCTTTTTAAAATGTTCTAAAAAGCTAACAGAAAAATTAGTTTGATATGCGCGAGGTCCGCCGAGCACGTGCTTTCCTTTTGGTCACATTTTATGTTAGTCGCTACACTTGAATCGTCACTGCACTGTTTGTAATATCGGTCACTTCCTTGGGTCCCGGTCGGTCTTCCTGAATTAATTACATTTTCCGAAAACTTGACCAACCGGGCCCGAAAACAAAATATAAGCGTCTGTAACGGAACTCTGTATCTCGTTGACCACTTGGCGTCTCTGCCTAATGTCGACTGTCACCGAGAACGTAACAGGTACATCTTCCTTTCTCTGGAGGGAATTGTTGTTCACTGCCACTATGTTTTCGTCGCTCATTGCTCATTTGCTGTTAGGTAACCATTTTATATATGGAATATTGAAGTTATATTCCATGCACCAAAGTACGATCTTGGCTTTGGCTCTGCTGACGTCATTGATAGTAGGCGGTCTCTTGGCACTATTTCCTGTTAATCTTGGAGAAGATGATGAATATTTTTTACACTCGGGCCATCTTGAGTTTTTAGTCAGAGCGTCCTTTTGAGCGCGCTTGCGTGGGTATTCGCGCCTGTGCGTCGACACACTTGCAAAGTTCTTAGAATTTTGTGGAGGTGCAAATTCTTCAGCCGCATTGCTCAACCACAACTGCGTCTCTGCCTTTGTTTCAAACGGTTGCTTAACACTGTTCTGTTATACGGACAAATACGTTGCACAATAATACAGTTTTACAATATTTTATACAAGCCCGCCCGAAAACGAAATAAGTAAAAATATATAAATGCCCCATATGGTTAAAATAAAAAATACCCAAAAATGACCCGCTACAATACCCCCTCGATGAGAATTCTTCTGTTCACAACAGAAGAAATCTCATCGATAAACCCCGAAGAGGACCGGTGAGAAACTGGTGCCAACCAGTTCTTAATGGTCCCTGGTTCTTAATCTGCATGGGTACACAACCCCCCTGGCTCAGCGACTATGGACTCATCTGAACGAGATCACTGGACTTCTCCGTAAGAGATCCCAACACCGAGAAATCGAGCAGACTCGTACCACGGTGCACCTCGCCTTTTAACATGCTACCCCCAAAAATCCTCAATCCCTGGCTAAAATTATTCCAGCTCCTCCGCCGATATGGTTCCCCTTTTTGCAAGCTGGGCTGCCTTTAGCAAATACTGGGCTCACACACACTAACATTACATGTTGCCGTAACACACTAAAAATAAAAATTTCTTTTAAAATTTATTATAAATTTAAAAAATTCAAAATTCAAAAAAATAATCTTTTATCAAAAAATTCTCTTCCTTGTTTTTCTAATTTTTGTTTCAAATGACAACCTAGACATTTCTATTAATATAAACACATCCTTACTCTAACATGAGAACCACTTATAGTCTACCAATACAATGCAATACAATAAAATAAACATGGTTAATGCACACATAATAAAAGAATCATTATTTAAAATATTCATTCGCTGGCAGGCGAAAAATCAAGTTTTTTTTTTTCAAAAAAATTAAAATTTTCAAAATTTTAAAATCCAAAAAAATTTTTTAAATTTATTTAAATGTTTTCTTCATATTTAAAATTATTTAAATATTGGTTTGAATTAATTAAACAAACAAATTGAAATTAATTTCCTACTATACAGGCTTAGTAGGTATATGAACTATCAGCTGATCGAAAGTAGGTCAAGTTCCAGACCCTTGACCTACATATGTTATGTGTACTTTCTGAAAATACACTGAACATCTGTAATATCCTACCTTGAAATACAAAACATAACAAAACAAAATATTTAAAACAAACAAAATATTAATATAAATAATAAACAAATTGACATTTGCATAATGACCAATCTTTGACTTTACATTATTTTCAATTCTATCAAAGTTCTGTCACTGGTTTCGAAAAAATAAAAATTTTATATTCTTTATCATAAATCTCTCTTTTTATTCAACAATCCTACTTTAATCTACGGTGGGTGATGTAACTCATTTATTCTCATTTACTGTATTAGATCTGTATGCATATATAAACTTTCTCCCTCTGACTCTAACATTAATCAACTTCAATTATCAAGACACCCATCTCTACCAAAATATCTACTAATCAAGACACTCTAAGCCCCAACTTACCATTAAACACAATTCGCCACCTTCTCTACATATATAAAAAAATATACTCTCTAACCCTTAGGATACGTGTTTCCCCACCCCCAAAAAACTCAATTCCCTTATCTGGCGGCCCGGATTCTACCTAAGGCGGCCCCTCCTTACTAAAATCGATACCAATTCCCGTCCCAACAATGTTGCGGACTCCCCAAATACACTACCCTCTATTACAAAATTGCCATCCCCAAAAATCTCAATCTCATCACCTTACTACTATTAATTAACCTCATTAATTATAAACACAAATATATCATTCAAAACTATACAATTATTCTCCGTAACTACTGTGTCAACATCAATACTTCACAAAACTACATTACTTCAAAACAATATTACATTATATCATCTCTACGATGTCAACTTCAACTTTGAATTCAATTTGGACAGGTCTATATGCCCCACAAAATATTCATCACCCAAAAAACTATCTCTTATTAGATTTCACAAATCGTTACTTGATTTCTCATTTTAGCAAATTATTTTTATCATTACTTCCAAACATCTGTAATACATCAAACATTACATTGAACATCAATTACTTAAAACATTTATAACTAATATACCAGTGACGTATTATTGCTGATCAGCTGATCCTACTAGCACAATGAAAATGCATCTCAAATTGAACAAACTACATGAAATATATAACTATTTATTTATCATTACTCCTCACCTTCTTGTTTCCCATTTCTCTGATTCTGATAATTCATATTGACCGCCTGCCAGACGATTTACTTATTGGCTTAGTTAAAAAATATACATATAATGAAAACACATATTCTTATCAATGCTTATCTAACAGACAACAATAAAATAATACACTTAAAATTGTAGCATGAACACCTTATTTTTAAATATCTAAGCAGCTAGTTACCTGAACAGAGCACAAGCAGTTTTATTTAATCAAACTTTGAATAAAATGTTATGTTATAAAATTTATATTCGTGACTCCTTTGCGTCACCTCCCAGCCACACACACTATTTCAGATTATGGTGGACTGTGGCGCCCATTCGCTTCCACAGAGACTGTATATTTTGGAGCAGGTTTTACCTCTCCGTGTCTCTGCTTCCGCTATTAAGTTTTGAACATAGCGAACATCAACATGTTCTTGTTATAAAATGATACACCCTTAAAACGGATCTACCACCTGTCTTGCTACCCCAAGGCGGGCAGAGTGGTAGCCGCTGTTCTATAGTTCCGGGAAGATTTCCTCTAATTGTCACCCCCCAATGAATTTCAAATATATACCAATTTCAAGTCAGCTATGGTCAAGGGACTTGATATGACCATAGCTGGCCGCTAGCCAAAACCACGGTTAGTGCTGGTAAGACAGTAACCGCCCGAAAAGTCGAGGAAATCTAAACTTTCATTTCACTGCCTGTTATACATCAATACCATTATGTGCGACACGGTCATTTAGTAAGGTGTGTAAAAATTTTTACTTTACACGGATAAGGTGTGCCGCACATTTATCGCCATTTTGGCCCCCGATGGGGGTAACACTCACTGTTACCCCCAACCCATTTCGCTATCTAAGAGAGCACAGGCCATCCCCTCAATAGCCACTTACTAGCTAATTAATAGAATTTTTATACAATTAGCCAATTACTGTTTTCAAAATTAATTCGGTTATTTGTTTAAATTGCAAATATTAATATTATTATTACAACAATCATCTACACACACATTGTTTACTTAACATTCTACAATACACACGAATAAATTTTTACTAAACATTTATTTACAAATCTGCATCCTTATTTATTTAGTCATATCACACTTCAATGTTCAAGGTTGCGAGGTCAAAAAACCATAAAACAATATATTTAAAATTGTCCATTGATTGTTTATAGTTTAGCCTCCATCGTCAAAGGTCAATCTTTGTTTTAAATAACACTTTTCGATTTTATTGACACACAGATTGCTATTTTGTGTGTCATAACCACAAAAATCAAATTCATCCATTTTATCAAAATAATCATGAAACAAGTCAACATTAAGTATATCTGTTAAGTCTCCGTTAGTAAATTTCTTCAATATCGGGTCAGTTACTTTTGTATTAAAAATCAAATCGTTCTTATTTAAATACTCTTCTAATACTTCTTCCAACTCACCATAATCTCTCTTTAATTCATATAATTCTATCTCTCTCTCAACACACAATTCTCTATTTAAATCTCTCTCATCATAACACCATCTCATACCTTCAATATTACTCCAGACAGAGGGTATAAACTTATACAAATAAAATGAACAACTCCAATCTTCTACTAGTACGGGACCCTTGCCCTTCAAAAACACTTGTGACCACTTTAAATCATCATAAATAATAAAAGGAAAATTTCCCCTCTGTCCTCACTCTACTACAACATTATTTCTCCTCTCTCTCTCCAACTCACTGACACACATTAACATCTCATAATCACTACATTCTACACTTTCATTAATACTCTATTTATTTTTACTGTATCAGTCTCTGATACTAACTCTTCAACCACATTAATATTCTCGGTATTACGTACATTATTTTCGACATTATTGTCCTTATTTGTTAACTCTTTATCTGGCATTACATTTTTGTATTTGTCCTTACAAGTTTCATTTGTATTATTCTTATCTGGATTCATCACATGTACTCCCATTCGCTCCACACTCTGTTCTAACTTATTCAAATTAGTTCTTATCGTTTCGTTAGTACTTTCTACACATTTATTCATTTCTTGTATTTCATTTTTTAACTCGTGAAACTTGACATTGGAATCAATTTGTTGCTCTTTATATTTTGTATTTATGTTGCTATTTATATTTTCAGACACGGTTTTTCTTAAATTAAACAGATCGTCTATTGACACCTTTTTTTCTTCCACCCCTACGCTAGCGTTAGGTCTATTCTTATCTTGTACATCGGTCATTTTCAAAATTTATTAAATCATACCCTTTATATAACGTCCCCTTAAATCAAAATACCCCATACAAAAAACAGTTATTAATACGTAAAAGTAAACACCCGCTCGCTCTACCTAAACATAACCTTATTTAGCGTAATTATATACGATAATATTACATAAGTACGTCATTACCACATCCTATTTTCTGTGTATTAAAATAGGTCTAGTTCCTATAAAATTTATATACGAACATTCTGGCAGGGGCGTCGCTGTGAAGTTACTCACCTTGTTAATTTTTATTCAATACCTTCCACTCTTCATAAAATAATACTTACCGCTGCCAGAATTTCACTTACCGTCATGGTCCCCGTAAAACTTATCTTTTGAAAACTGCCCAAGGTCGCCACGATATTTTTTCTAGAAGGTAAAATATCGAAAACTTATATACTCTTGCCCTTATAAAAATCCTGCTATCTGACTGTATCAGAATTTCAGAAAACCCCCGATTTCGCCAGACGAACCTCTTCAACACAGAAATGAGGAAGTGGCAACGACGAAACAACTTAGACTAACACATTTTAGTGATTAAATGAATGTTTTACTTACTAAGCACGGACATCCTTAGTCCAAAAACCACAAAGGAAAGAAAACATAAACTAAGTTGGTTACATTACTCTTATATTAACTATATGCTTTTTACTCACAAGGTAGCCCAGCTTTGCTCATTCTCTCTACCACACCCCATACAAACCCTTTTTAAAATGTTCTAAAAAGCTAACAGAAAAATTAGTTTGATATGCGCGAGGTCCGCCGAGCACGTGCTTTCCTTTTGGTCACATTTTATGTTAGTCGCTACACTTGAATCGTCACTGCACTGTTTGTAATATCGGTCACTTCCTTGGGTCCCGGTCGGTCTTCCTGAATTAATTACATTTTCCGAAAACTTGACCAACCGGGCCCGAAAACAAAATATAAGCGTCTGTAACGGAACTCTGTATCTCGTTGACCACTTGGCGTCTCTGCCTAATGTCGACTGTCACCGAGAACGTAACAGGTACATCTTCCTTTCTCTGGAGGGAATTGTTGTTCACTGCCACTATGTTTTCGTCGCTCATTGCTCATTTGCTGTTAGGTAACCATTTTATATATGGAATATTGAAGTTATATTCCATGCACCAAAGTACGATCTTGGCTTTGGCTCTGCTGACGTCATTGATAGTAGGCGGTCTCTTGGCACTATTTCCTGTTAATCTTGGAGAAGATGATGAATATTTTTTACACTCGGGCCATCTTGAGTTTTTAGTCAGAGCGTCCTTTTGAGCGCGCTTGCGTGGGTATTCGCGCCTGTGCGTCGACACACTTGCAAAGTTCTTAGAATTTTGTGGAGGTGCAAATTCTTCAGCCGCATTGCTCAACCACAACTGCGTCTCTGCCTTTGTTTCAAACGGTTGCTTAACACTGTTCTGTTATACGGACAAATACGTTGCACAATAATACAGTTTTACAATATTTTATACAAGCCCGCCCGAAAACGAAATAAGTAAAAATATATAAATGCCCCATATGGTTAAAATAAAAAATACCCAAAAATGACCCGCTACAATACCCCCTCGATGAGAATTCTGCTGTTCACAACAGAAGAAATCTCATCGATAAACCCCGAAGAGGACCGGTGAGAAACTGGTGCCAACCAGTTCTTAATGGTCCCTGGTTCTTAATCTGCATGGGTACACAACCCCCCTGGCTCAGCGACTATGGACTCATCTGAACGAGATCACTGGACTTCTCCGTAAGAGATCCCAACACCGAGAAATCGAGCAGACTCGTACCACGGTGCACCTCGCCTTTTAACATGCTACCCCCAAAAATCCTCAATCCCTGGCTAAAATTATTCCAGCTCCTCCGCCGATATGGTTCCCCTTTTTGCAAGCTGGGCTGCCTTTAGCAAATACTGGGCTCACACACACTAACATTACATGTTGCCGTAACACACTAAAAATAAAAATTTCTTTTAAAATTTATTATAAATTTAAAAAATTCAAAATTCAAAAAAATAATCTTTTATCAAAAAATTCTCTTCCTTGTTTTTCTAATTTTTGTTTCAAATGACAACCTAGACATTTCTATTAATATAAACACATCCTTACTCTAACATGAGAACCACTTATAGTCTACCAATACAATGCAATACAATAAAATAAACATGGTTAATGCACACATAATAAAAGAATCATTATTTAAAATATTCATTCGCTGGCAGGCGAAAAATCAAGTTTTTTTTTTTCAAAAAAATTAAAATTTTCAAAATTTTAAAATCCAAAAAAATTTTTTAAATTTATTTAAATGTTTTCTTCATATTTAAAATTATTTAAATATTGGTTTGAATTAATTAAACAAACAAATTGAAATTAATTTCCTACTATACAGGCTTAGTAGGTATATGAACTATCAGCTGATCGAAAGTAGGTCAAGTTCCAGACCCTTGACCTACATATGTTATGTGTACTTTCTGAAAATACACTGAACATCTGTAATATCCTACCTTGAAATACAAAACATAACAAAACAAAATATTTAAAACAAACAAAATATTAATATAAATAATAAACAAATTGACATTTGCATAATGACCAATCTTTGACTTTACATTATTTTCAATTCTATCAAAGTTCTGTCACTGGTTTCGAAAAAATAAAAATTTTATATTCTTTATCATAAATCTCTCTTTTTATTCAACAATCCTACTTTAATCTACGGTGGGTGATGTAACTCATTTATTCTCATTTACTGTATTAGATCTGTATGCATATATAAACTTTCTCCCTCTGACTCTAACATTAATCAACTTCAATTATCAAGACACCCATCTCTACCAAAATATCTACTAATCAAGACACTCTAAGCCCCAACTTACCATTAAACACAATTCGCCACCTTCTCTACATATATAAAAAAATATACTCTCTAACCCTTAGGATACGTGTTTCCCCACCCCCAAAAAACTCAATTCCCTTATCTGGCGGCCCGGATTCTACCTAAGGCGGCCCCTCCTTACTAAAATCGATACCAATTCCCGTCCCAACAATGTTGCGGACTCCCCAAATACACTACCCTCTATTACAAAATTGCCATCCCCAAAAATCTCAATCTCATCACCTTACTACTATTAATTAACCTCATTAATTATAAACACAAATATATCATTCAAAACTATACAATTATTCTCCGTAACTACTGTGTCAACATCAATACTTCACAAAACTACATTACTTCAAAACAATATTACATTATATCATCTCTACGATGTCAACTTCAACTTTGAATTCAATTTGGACAGGTCTATATGCCCCACAAAATATTCATCACCCAAAAAACTATCTCTTATTAGATTTCACAAATCGTTACTTGATTTCTCATTTTAGCAAATTATTTTTATCATTACTTCCAAACATCTGTAATACATCAAACATTACATTGAACATCAATTACTTAAAACATTTATAACTAATATACCAGTGACGTATTATTGCTGATCAGCTGATCCTACTAGCACAATGAAAATGCATCTCAAATTGAACAAACTACATGAAATATATAACTATTTATTTATCATTACTCCTCACCTTCTTGTTTCCCATTTCTCTGATTCTGATAATTCATATTGACCGCCTGCCAGACGATTTACTTATTGGCTTAGTTAAAAAATATACATATAATGAAAACACATATTCTTATCAATGCTTATCTAACAGACAACAATAAAATAATACACTTAAAATTGTAGCATGAACACCTTATTTTTAAATATCTAAGCAGCTAGTTACCTGAACAGAGCACAAGCAGTTTTATTTAATCAAACTTTGAATAAAATGTTATGTTATAAAATTTATATTCGTGACTCCTTTGCGTCACCTCCCAGCCACACACACTATTTCAGATTATGGTGGACTGTGGCGCCCATTCGCTTCCACAGAGACTGTATATTTTGGAGCAGGTTTTACCTCTCCGTGTCTCTGCTTCCGCTATTAAGTTTTGAACATAGCGAACATCAACATGTTCTTGTTATAAAATGATACACCCTTAAAACGGATCTACCACCTGTCTTGCTACCCCAAGGCGGGCAGAGTGGTAGCCGCTGTTCTATAGTTCCGGGAAGATTTCCTCTAATTGTCACCCCCCAATGAATTTCAAATATATACCAATTTCAAGTCAGCTATGGTCAAGGGACTTGATATGACCATAGCTGGCCGCTAGCCAAAACCACGGTTAGTGCTGGTAAGACAGTAACCGCCCGAAAAGTCGAGGAAATCTAAACTTTCATTTCACTGCCTGTTATACATCAATACCATTATGTGCGACACGGTCATTTAGTAAGGTGTGTAAAAATTTTTACTTTACACGGATAAGGTGTGCCGCACATTTATCGCCATTTTGGCCCCCGATGGGGGTAACACTCACTGTTACCCCCAACCCATTTCGCTATCTAAGAGAGCACAGGCCATCCCCTCAATAGCCACTTACTAGCTAATTAATAGAATTTTTATACAATTAGCCAATTACTGTTTTCAAAATTAATTCGGTTATTTGTTTAAATTGCAAATATTAATATTATTATTACAACAATCATCTACACACACATTGTTTACTTAACATTCTACAATACACACGAATAAATTTTTACTAAACATTTATTTACAAATCTGCATCCTTATTTATTTAGTCATATCACACTTCAATGTTCAAGGTTGCGAGGTCAAAAAACCATAAAACAATATATTTAAAATTGTCCATTGATTGTTTATAGTTTAGCCTCCATCGTCAAAGGTCAATCTTTGTTTTAAATAACACTTTTCGATTTTATTGACACACAGATTGCTATTTTGTGTGTCATAACCACAAAAATCAAATTCATCCATTTTATCAAAATAATCATGAAACAAGTCAACATTAAGTATATCTGTTAAGTCTCCGTTAGTAAATTTCTTCAATATCGGGTCAGTTACTTTTGTATTAAAAATCAAATCGTTCTTATTTAAATACTCTTCTAATACTTCTTCCAACTCACCATAATCTCTCTTTAATTCATATAATTCTATCTCTCTCTCAACACACAATTCTCTATTTAAATCTCTCTCATCATAACACCATCTCATACCTTCAATATTACTCCAGACAGAGGGTATAAACTTATACAAATAAAATGAACAACTCCAATCTTCTACTAGTACGGGACCCTTGCCCTTCAAAAACACTTGTGACCACTTTAAATCATCATAAATAATAAAAGGAAAATTTCCCCTCTGTCCTCACTCTACTACAACATTATTTCTCCTCTCTCTCTCCAACTCACTGACACACATTAACATCTCATAATCACTACATTCTACACTTTCATTAATACTCTATTTATTTTTACTGTATCAGTCTCTGATACTAACTCTTCAACCACATTAATATTCTCGGTATTACGTACATTATTTTCGACATTATTGTCCTTATTTGTTAACTCTTTATCTGCCATTACATTTTTGTATTTGTCCTTACAAGTTTCATATGTATTATTCTTATCTGGATTCATCACATGTACTCCCATTCGCTCCACACTCTGTTCTAACTTATTCAAATTAGTTCTTATCGTTTCGTTAGTACTTTCTACACATTTATTCATTTCTTGTATTTCATTTTTTAACTCGTGAAACTTGACATTGGAATCAATTTGTTGCTCTTTATATTTTGTATTTATGTTGCTATTTATATTTTCAGACACGGTTTTTCTTAAATTAAACAGATCGTCTATTGACACCTTTTTTTCTTCCACCCCTACGCTAGCGTTAGGTCTATTCTTATCTTGTACATCGGTCATTTTCAAAATTTATTAAATCATACCCTTTATATAACGTCCTCTTAAATCAAAATACCCCATACAAAAAACAGTTATTAATACGTAAAAGTAAACACCCGCTCGCTCTACCTAAACATAACCTTATTTAGCGTAATTATATACGATAATATTACATAAGTACGTCATTACCACATCCTATTTTCTGTGTATTAAAATAGGTCTAGTTCCTATAAAATTTATATACGAACATTCTGGCAGGGGCGTCGCTGTGAAGTTACTCACCTTGTTAATTTTTATTCAATACCTTCCACTCTTCATAAAATAATACTTACCGCTGCCAGAATTTCACTTACCGTCATGGTCCCCGTAAAACTTATCTTTTGAAAACTGCCCAAGGTCGCCACGATATTTTTTCTAGAAGGTAAAATATCGAAAACTTATATACTCTTGCCCTTATAAAAATCCTGCTATCTGACTGTATCAGAATTTCAGAAAACCCCCGATTTCGCCAGACGAACCTCTTCAACACAGAAATGAGGAAGTGGCAACGACGAAACAACTTAGACTAACACATTTTAGTGATTAAATGAATGTTTTACTTACTAAGCACGGACATCCTTAGTCCAAAAACCACAAAGGAAAGAAAACATAAACTAAGTTGGTTACATTACTCTTATATTAACTATATGCTTTTTACTCACAAGGTAGCCCAGCTTTGCTCATTCTCTCTACCACACCCCATACAAACCCTTTTTAAAATGTTCTAAAAAGCTAACAGAAAAATTAGTTTGATATGCGCGAGGTCCGCCGAGCACGTGCTTTCGTTTTGGTCACATTTTATGTTAGTCGCTACACTTGAATCGTCACTGCACTGTTTGTAATATCGGTCACTTCCTCGGGTCCCGGTCGGTCTTCCTGAATTAATTACATTTTCCGAAAACTTGACCAACCGGGCCCGAAAACAAAATATAAGCGTCTGTAACGGAACTCTGTATCTCGTTGACCACTTGGCGTCTCTGCCTAATGTCGACTGTCACCGAGAACGTAACAGGTACATCTTCCTTTCTCTGGAGGGAATTGTTGTTCACTGCCACTATGTTTTCGTCGCTCATTGCTCATTTGCTGTTAGGTAACCATTTTATATATGGAATATTGAAGTTATATTCCATGCACCAAAGTACGATCTTGGCTTTGGCTCTGCTGACGTCATTGATAGTAGGCGGTCTCTTGGCACTATTTCCTGTTAATCTTGGAGAAGATGATGAATATTTTTTACACTCGGGCCATCTTGAGTTTTTAGTCAGAGCGTCCTTTTGAGCGCGCTTGCGTGGGTATTCGCGCCTGTGCGTCGACACACTTGCAAAGTTCTTAGAATTTTGTGGAGGTGCAAATTCTTCAGCCGCATTGCTCAACCACAACTGCGTCTCTGCCTTTGTTTCAAACGGTTGCTTAACACTGTTCTGTTATACGGACAAATACGTTGCACAATAATACAGTTTTACAATATTTTATACAAGCCCGCCCGAAAACGAAATAAGTAAAAATATATAAATGCCCCATATGGTTAAAATAAAAAATACCCAAAAATGACCCGCTACAATACCCCCTCGATGAGAATTCTGCTGTTCACAACAGAAGAAATCTCATCGATAAACCCCGAAGAGGACCGGTGAGAAACTGGTGCCAACCAGTTCTTAATGGTCCCTGGTTCTTAATCTGCATGGGTACACAACCCCCCTGGCTCAGCGACTATGGACTCATCTGAACGAGATCACTGGACTTCTCCGTAAGAGATCCCAACACCGAGAAATCGAGCAGACTCGTACCACGGTGCACCTCGCCTTTTAACATGCTACCCCCAAAAATCCTCAATCCCTGGCTAAAATTATTCCAGCTCCTCCGCCGATATGGTTCCCCTTTTTGCAAGCTGGGCTGCCTTTAGCAAATACTGGGCTCACACACACTAACATTACATGTTGCCGTAACACACTAAAAATAAAAATTTCTTTTAAAATTTATTATAAATTTAAAAAATTCAAAATTCAAAAAAATAATCTTTTATCAAAAAATTCTCTTCCTTGTTTTTCTAATTTTTGTTTCAAATGACAACCTAGACATTTCTATTAATATAAACACATCCTTACTCTAACATGAGAACCACTTATAGTCTACCAATACAATGCAATACAATAAAATAAACATGGTTAATGCACACATAATAAAAGAATCATTATTTAAAATATTCATTCGCTGGCAGGCGAAAAATCAAGTTTTTTTTTTTTTCAAAAAAATTAAAATTTTCAAAATTTTAAAATCCAAAAAAATTTTTTAAATTTATTTAAATGTTTTCTTCATATTTAAAATTATTTAAATATTGGTTTGAATTAATTAAACAAACAAATTGAAATTAATTTCCTACTATACAGGCTTAGTAGGTATATGAACTATCAGCTGATCGAAAGTAGGTCAAGTTCCAGACCCTTGACCTACATATGTTATGTGTACTTTCTGAAAATACACTGAACATCTGTAATATCCTACCTTGAAATACAAAACATAACAAAACAAAATATTTAAAACAAACAAAATATTAATATAAATAATAAACAAATTGACATTTGCATAATGACCAATCTTTGACTTTACATTATTTTCAATTCTATCAAAGTTCTGTCACTGGTTTCGAAAAAATAAAAATTTTATATTCTTTATCATAAATCTCTCTTTTTATTCAACAATCCTACTTTAATCTACGGTGGGTGATGTAACTCATTATTCTCATTTACTGTATTAGATCTGTATGCATATATAAACTTTCTCCCTCTGACTCTAACATTAATCAACTTCAATTATCAAGACACCCATCTCTACCAAAATATCTACTAATCAAGACACTCTAAGCCCCAACTTACCATTAAACACAATTCGCCACCTTCTCTACATATATAAAAAAATATACTCTCTAACCCTTAGGATACGTGTTTCCCCACCCCCAAAAAACTCAATTCCCTTATCTGGCGGCCCGGATTCTACCTAAGGCGGCCCCTCCTTACTAAAATCGATACCAATTCCCGTCCCAACAATGTTGCGGACTCCCCAAATACACTACCCTCTATTACAAAATTGCCATCCCCAAAAATCTCAATCTCATCACCTTACTACTATTAATTAACCTCATTAATTATAAACACAAATATATCATTCAAAACTATACAATTATTCTCCGTAACTACTGTGTCAACATCAATACTTCACAAAACTACATTACTTCAAAAGAATATTACATTTTATCATCTCTACGATGTCAACTTCAACTTTGAATTCAATTTGGACAGGTCTATATGCCCCACAAAATATTCATCACCCAAAAAACTATCTCTTATTAGATTTCACAAATCGTTACTTGATTTCTCATTGTAGCAAATTATTTTTATCATTACTTCCAAACATCTGTAATACATCAAACATTACATTGAACATCAATTACTTAAAACATTTATAACTAATATACCAGTGACGTATTATTGCTGATCAGCTGATCCTACTAGCACAATGAAAATGCATCTCAAATTGAACAAACTACATGAAATATATAACTATTTATTTATCATTACTCCTCACCTTCTTGTTTCCCATTTCTCTGATTCTGATAATTCATATTGACCGCCTGCCAGACGATTTACTTATTGGCTTAGTTAAAAAATATACATATAATGAAAACACATATTCTTATCAATGCTTATCTAACAGACAACAATAAAATAATACACTTAAAATTGTAGCATGAACACCTTATTTTTAAATATCTAAGCAGCTAGTTACCTGAACAGAGCACAAGCAGTTTTATTTAATCAAACTTTGAATAAAATGTTATGTTATAAAATTTATATTCGTGACTCCTTTGCGTCACCTCCCAGCCACACACACTATTTCAGATTATGGTGGACTGTGGCGCCCATTCGCTTCCACAGAGACTGTATATTTTGGAGCAGGTTTTACCTCTCCGTGTCTCTGCTTCCGCTATTAAGTTTTGAACATAGCGAACATCAACATGTTCTTGTTATAAAATGATACACCCTTAAAACGGATCTACCACCTGTCTTGCTACCCCAAGGCGGGCAGAGTGGTAGCCGCTGTTCTATAGTTCCGGGAAGATTTCCTCTAATTGTCACCCCCCAATGAATTTCAAATATATACCAATTTCAAGTCAGCTATGGTCAAGGGACTTGATATGACCATAGCTGGCCGCTAGCCAAAACCACGGTTAGTGCTGGTAAGACAGTAACCGCCCGAAAAGTCGAGGAAATCTAAACTTTCATTTCACTGCCTGTTATACATCAATACCATTATGTGCGACACGGTCATTTAGTAAGGTGTGTAAAAATTTTTACTTTACACGGATAAGGTGTGCCGCACATTTATCGCCATTTTGGCCCCCGATGGGGGTAACACTCACTGTTACCCCCAACCCATTTCGCTATCTAAGAGAACACAGGCCACCCCCTCAATAGCCACTTACTAGCTAATTAATAGAATTTTTATACAATTAGCCAATTACTGTTTTCAAAATTAATTCGGTTATTTGTTTAAATTGCAAATATTAATATTATTATTACAACAATCATCTACACACACATTGTTTACTTAACATTCTACAATACACACGAATAAATTTTTACTAAACATTTATTTACAAATCTGCATCCTTATTTATTTAGTCATATCACACTTCAATGTTCAAGGTTGCGAGGTCAAAAAACCATAAAACAATATATTTAAAATTGTCCATTGATTGTTTATAGTTTAGCCTCCATCGTCAAAGGTCAATCTTTGTTTTAAATAACACTTTTCGATTTTATTGACACACAGATTGCTATTTTGTGTGTCATAACCACAAAAATCAAATTCATCCATTTTATCAAAATAATCATGAAACAAGTGAACATTAAGTATATCTGTTAAGTCTCCGTTAGTAAATTTCTTCAATATCGGGTCAGTTACTTTTGTATTAAAAATCAAATCGTTCTTATTTAAATACTCTTCTAATACTTCTTCCAACTCACCATAATCTCTCTTTAATTCATATAATTCTATCTCTCTCTCAACACACAATTCTCTATTTAAATCTCTCTCATCATAACACCATCTCATACCTTCAATATTACTCCAGACAGAGGGTATAAACTTATACAAATAAAATGAACAACTCCAATCTTCTACTAGTACGGGACCCTTGCCCTTCAAAAACACTTGTGACCACTTTAAATCATCATAAATAATAAAAGGAAAATTTCCCCTCTGTCCTCACTCTACTACAACATTATTTCTCCTCTCTCTCTCCAACTCACTGACACACATTAACATCTCATAATCACTACATTCTACACTTTCATTAATACTCTATTTATTTTTACTGTATCAGTCTCTGATACTAACTCTTCAACCACATTAATATTCTCGGTATTACGTACATTATTTTCGACATTATTGTCCTTATTTGTTAACTCTTTATCTGGCATTACATTTTTGTATTTGTCCTTACAAGTTTCATTTGTATTATTCTTATCTGGATTCATCACATGTACTCCCATTCGCTCCACACTCTGTTCTAACTTATTCAAATTAGTTCTTATCGTTTCGTTAGTACTTTCTACACATTTATTCATTTCTTGTATTTCATTTTTTAACTCGTGAAACTTGACATTGGAATCAATTTGTTGCTCTTTATATTTTGTATTTATGTTGCTATTTATATTTTCAGACACGGTTTTTCTTAAATTAAACAGATCGTCTATTGACACCTTTTTTTCTTCCACCCCTACGCTAGCGTTAGGTCTATTCTTATCTTGTACATCGGTCATTTTCAAAATTTATTAAATCATACCCTTTATATAACGTCCCCTTAAATCAAAATACCCCATACAAAAAACAGTTATTAATACGTAAAAGTAAACACCCGCTCGCTCTACCTAAACATAACCTTATTTAGCGTAATTATATACGATAATATTACATAAGTACGTCATTACCACATCCTATTTTCTGTGTATTAAAATAGGTCTAGTTCCTATAAAATTTATATACGAACATTCTGGCAGGGGCGTCGCTGTGAAGTTACTCACCTTGTTAATTTTTATTCAATACCTTCCACTCTTCATAAAATAATACTTACCGCTGCCAGAATTTCACTTACCGTCATGGTCCCCGTAAAACTTATCTTTTGAAAACTGCCCAAGGTCGCCACGATATTTTTTCTAGAAGGTAAAATATCGAAAACTTATATACTCTTGCCCTTATAAAAATCCTGCTATCTGACTGTATCAGAATTTCAGAAAACCCCCGATTTCGCCAGACGAACCTCTTCAACACAGAAATGAGGAAGTGGCAACGACGAAACAACTTAGACTAACACATTTTAGTGATTAAATGAATGTTTTACTTACTAAGCACGGACATCCTTAGTCCAAAAACCACAAAGGAAAGAAAACATAAACTAAGTTGGTTACATTACTCTTATATTAACTATATGCTTTTTACTCACAAGGTAGCCCAGCTTTGCTCATTCTCTCTACCACACCCCATACAAACCCTTTTTAAAATGTTCTAAAAAGCTAACAGAAAAATTAGTTTGATATGCGCGAGGTCCGCCGAGCACGTGCTTTCGTTTTGGTCACATTTTATGTTAGTCGCTACACTTGAATCGTCACTGCACTGTTTGTAATATCGGTCACTTCCTCGGGTCCCGGTCGGTCTTCCTGAATTAATTACATTTTCCGAAAACTTGACCAACCGGGCCCGAAAACAAAATATAAGCGTCTGTAACGGAACTCTGTATCTCGTTGACCACTTGGCGTCTCTGCCTAATGTCGACTGTCACCGAGAACGTAACAGGTACATCTTCCTTTCTCTGGAGGGAATTGTTGTTCACTGCCACTATGTTTTCGTCGCTCATTGCTCATTTGCTGTTAGGTAACCATTTTATATATGGAATATTGAAGTTATATTCCATGCACCAAAGTACGATCTTGGCTTTGGCTCTGCTGACGTCATTGATAGTAGGCGGTCTCTTGGCACTATTTCCTGTTAATCTTGGAGAAGATGATGAATATTTTTTACACTCGGGCCATCTTGAGTTTTTAGTCAGAGCGTCCTTTTGAGCGCGCTTGCGTGGGTATTCGCGCCTGTGCGTCGACACACTTGCAAAGTTCTTAGAATTTTGTGGAGGTGCAAATTCTTCAGCCGCATTGCTCAACCACAACTGCGTCTCTGCCTTTGTTTCAAACGGTTGCTTAACACTGTTCTGTTATACGGACAAATACGTTGCACAATAATACAGTTTTACAATATTTTATACAAGCCCGCCCGAAAACGAAATAAGTAAAAATATATAAATGCCCCATATGGTTAAAATAAAAAATACCCAAAAATGACCCGCTACAATACCCCCTCGATGAGAATTCTGCTGTTCACAACAGAAGAAATCTCATCGATAAACCCCGAAGAGGACCGGTGAGAAACTGGTGCCAACCAGTTCTTAATGGTCCCTGGTTCTTAATCTGCATGGGTACACAACCCCCCTGGCTCAGCGACTATGGACTCATCTGAACGAGATCACTGGACTTCTCCGTAAGAGATCCCAACACCAAGAAATCGAGCAGACTCGTACCACGGTGCACCTCGCCTTTTAACATGCTACCCCCAAAAATCCTCAATCCCTGGCTAAAATTATTCCAGCTCCTCCGCCGATATGGTTCCCCTTTTTGCAAGCTGGGCTGCCTTTAGCAAATACTGGGCTCACACACACTAACATTACATGTTGCCGTAACACACTAAAAATAAAAATTTCTTTTAAAATTTATTATAAATTTAAAAAATTCAAAATTCAAAAAAATAATCTTTTATCAAAAAATTCTCTTCCTTGTTTTTCTAATTTTTGTTTCAAATGACAACCTAGACATTTCTATTAATATAAACACATCCTTACTCTAACATGAGAACCACTTATAGTCTACCAATACAATGCAATACAATAAAATAAACATGGTTAATGCACACATAATAAAAGAATCATTATTTAAAATATTCATTCGCTGGCAGGCGAAAAATCAAGTTTTTTTTTTTTTTCAAAAAAATTAAAATTTTCGAAATTTTAAAATCCAAAAAAATTTTTTAAATTTATTTAAATGTTTTCTTCATATTTAAAATTATTTAAATATTGGTTTGAATTAATTAAACAAACAAATTGAAATTAATTTCCTACTATACAGGCTTAGTAGGTATATGAACTCATCAGCTGATCGAAAGTAGGTCAAGTTCCAGACCCTTGACCTACATATGTTATGTGTACTTTCTGAAAATACACTGAACATCTGTAATATCCTACCTTGAAATACAAAACATAACAAAACAAAATATTTAAAACAAACAAAATATTAATATAAATAATAAACAAATTGACATTTGCATAATGACCAATCTTTGACTTTACATTATTTTCAATTCTATCAAAGTTCTGTCACTGGTTTCGAAAAAATAAAAATTTTATATTCTTTATCATAAATCTCTCTTTTTATTCAACAATCCTACTTTAATCTACGGTGGGTCATGTAACTCATTTATTCTCATTTACTGTATTAGATCTGTATGCATATATAAACTTTCTCCCTCTGACTCTAACATTAATCAACTTCAATTATCAAGACACCCATCTCTACCAAAATATCTACTAATCAAGACACTCTAAGCCCCAACTTACCATTAAACACAATTCGCCACCTTCTCTACATATATAAAAAAATATACTCTCTAACCCTTAGGATACGTGTTTCCCCACCCCCAAAAAACTCAATTCCCTTATCTGGCGGCCCGGATTCTACCTAAGGCGGCCCCTCCTTACTAAAATCGATACCAATTCCCGTCCCAACAATGTTGCGGACTCCCCAAATACACTACCCTCTATTACAAAATTGCCATCCCCAAAAATCTCAATCTCATCACCTTACTACTATTAATTAACCTCATTAATTATAAACACAAATATATCATTCAAAACTATACAATTATTCTCCGTAACTACTGTGTCAACATCAATACTTCACAAAACTACATTACTTCAAAACAATATTACATTATATCATCTCTACGATGTCAACTTCAACTTTGAATTCAATTTGGACAGGTCTATATGCCCCACAAAATATTCATCACCCAAAAAACTATCTCTTATTAGATTTCACAAATCGTTACTTGATTTCTCATTGTAGCAAATTATTTTTATCATTACTTCCAAACATCTGTAATACATCAAACATTACATTGAACATCAATTACTTAAAACATTTATAACTAATATACCAGTGACGTATTATTGCTGATCAGCTGATCCTACTAGCACAATGAAAATGCATCTCAAATTGAACAAACTACATGAAATATATAACTATTTATTTATCATTACTCCTCACCTTCTTGTTTCCCATTTCTCTGATTCTGATAATTCATATTGACCGCCTGCCAGACGATTTACTTATTGGCTTAGTTAAAAAATATACATATAATGAAAACACATATTCTTATCAATGCTTATCTAACAGACAACAATAAAATAATACACTTAAAATTGTAGCATGAACACCTTATTTTTAAATATCTAAGCAGCTAGTTACCTGAACAGAGCACAAGCAGTTTTATTTAATCAAACTTTGAATAAAATGTTATGTTATAAAATTTATATTCGTGACTCCTTTGCGTCACCTCCCAGCCACACACACTATTTCAGATTATGGTGGACTGTGGCGCCCATTCGCTTCCACAGAGACTGTATATTTTGGAGCAGGTTTTACCTCTCCGTGTCTCTGCTTCCGCTATTAAGTTTTGAACATAGCGAACATCAACATGTTCTTGTTATAAAATGATACACCCTTAAAACGGATCTACCACCTGTCTTGCTACCCCAAGGCGGGCAGAGTGGTAGCCGCTGTTCTATAGTTCCGGGAAGATTTCCTCTAATTGTCACCCCCCAATGAATTTCAAATATATACCAATTTCAAGTCAGCTATGGTCAAGGGACTTGATATGACCATAGCTGGCCGCTAGCCAAAACCACGGTTAGTGCTGGTAAGACAGTAACCGCCCGAAAAGTCGAGGAAATCTAAACTTTCATTTCACTGCCTGTTATACATCAATACCATTATGTGCGACACGGTCATTTAGTAAGGTGTGTAAAAATTTTTACTTTACACGGATAAGGTGTGCCGCACATTTATCGCCATTTTGGCCCCCGATGGGGGTAACACTCACTGTTACCCCCAACCCATTTCGCTATCTAAGAGAGCACAGGCCACCCCCTCAATAGCCACTTACTAGCTAATTAATAGAATTTTTATACAATTAGCCAATTACTGTTTTCAAAATTAATTCGGTTATTTGTTTAAATTGCAAATATTAATATTATTATTACAACAATCATCTACACACACATTGTTTACTTAACATTCTACAATACACACGAATAAATTTTTACTAAACATTTATTTACAAATCTGCATCCTTATTTATTTAGTCATATCACACTTCAATGTTCAAGGTTGCGAGGTCAAAAAACCATAAAACAATATATTTAAAATTGTCCATTGATTGTTTATAGTTTAGCCTCCATCGTCAAAGGTCAATCTTTGTTTTAAATAACACTTTTCGATTTTATTGACACACAGATTGCTATTTTGTGTGTCATAACCACAAAAATCAAATTCATCCATTTTATCAAAATAATCATGAAACAAGTCAACATTAAGTATATCTGTTAAGTCTCCGTTAGTAAATTTCTTCAATATCGGGTCAGTTACTTTTGTATTAAAAATCAAATCGTTCTTATTTAAATACTCTTCTAATACTTCTTCCAACTCACCATAATCTCTCTTTAATTCATATAATTCTATCTCTCTCTCAACACACAATTCTCTATTTAAATCTCTCTCATCATAACACCATCTCATACCTTCAATATTACTCCAGACAGAGGGTATAAACTTATACAAATAAAATGAACAACTCCAATCTTCTACTAGTACGGGACCCTTGCCCTTCAAAAACACTTGTGACCACTTTAAATCATCATAAATAATAAAAGGAAAATTTCCCCTCTGTCCTCACTCTACTACAACATTATTTCTCCTCTCTCTCTCCAACTCACTGACACACATTAACATCTCATAATCACTACATTCTACACTTTCATTAATACTCTATTTATTTTTACTGTATCAGTCTCTGATACTAACTCTTCAACCACATTAATATTCTCGGTATTACGTACATTATTTTCGACATTATTGTCCTTATTTGTTAACTCTTTATCTGGCATTACATTTTTGTATTTGTCCTTACAAGTTTCATTTGTATTATTCTTATCTGGATTCATCACATGTACTCCCATTCGCTCCACACTCTGTTCTAACTTATTCAAATTAGTTCTTATCGTTTCGTTAGTACTTTCTACACATTTATTCATTTCTTGTATTTCATTTTTTAACTCGTGAAACTTGACATTGGAATCAATTTGTTGCTCTTTATATTTTGTATTTATGTTGCTATTTATATTTTCAGACACGGTTTTTCTTAAATTAAACAGATCGTCTATTGACACCTTTTTTTCTTCCACCCCCTACGCTAGCGTTAGGTCTATTCTTATCTTGTACATCGGTCATTTTCAAAATTTATTAAATCATACCCTTTATATAACGTCCCCTTAAATCAAAATACCCCATACAAAAAACAGTTATTAATACGTAAAAGTAAACACCCGCTCGCTCTACCTAAACATAACCTTATTTAGCGTAATTATATACGATAATATTACATAAGTACGTCATTACCACATCCTATTTTCTGTGTATTAAAATAGGTCTAGTTCCTATAAAATTTATATACGAACATTCTGGCAGGGGCGTCGCTGTGAAGTTACTCACCTTGTTAATTTTTATTCAATACCTTCCACTCTTCATAAAATAATACTTACCGCTGCCAGAATTTCACTTACCGTCATGGTCCCCGTAAAACTTATCTTTTGAAAACTGCCCAAGGTCGCCACGATATTTTTTCTAGAAGGTAAAATATCGAAAACTTATATACTCTTGCCCTTATAAAAATCCTGCTATCTGACTGTATCAGAATTTCAGAAAACCCCCGATTTCGCCAGACGAACCTCTTCAACACAGAAATGAGGAAGTGGCAACGACGAAACAACTTAGACTAACACATTTTAGTGATTAAATGAATGTTTTACTTACTAAGCACGGACATCCTTAGTCCAAAAACCACAAAGGAAAGAAAACATAAACTAAGTTGGTTACATTACTCTTATATTAACTATATGCTTTTTACTCACAAGGTAGCCCAGCTTTGCTCATTCTCTCTACCACACCCCATACAAACCCTTTTTAAAATGTTCTAAAAAGCTAACAGAAAAATTAGTTTGATATGCGCGAGGTCCGCCGAGCACGTGCTTTCGTTTTGGTCACATTTTATGTTAGTCGCTACACTTGAATCGTCACTGCACTGTTTGTAATATCGGTCACTTCCTCGGGTCCCGGTCGGTCTTCCTGAATTAATTACATTTTCCGAAAACTTGACCAACCGGGCCCGAAAACAAAATATAAGCGTCTGTAACGGAACTCTGTATCTCGTTGACCACTTGGCGTCTCTGCCTAATGTCGACTGTCACCGAGAACGTAACAGGTACATCTTCCTTTCTCTGGAGGGAATTGTTGTTCACTGCCACTATGTTTTCGTCGCTCATTGCTCATTTGCTGTTAGGTAACCATTTTATATATGGAATATTGAAGTTATATTCCATGCACCAAAGTACGATCTTGGCTTTGGCTCTGCTGACGTCATTGATAGTAGGCGGTCTCTTGGCACTATTTCCTGTTAATCTTGGAGAAGATGATGAATATTTTTTACACTCGGGCCATCTTGAGTTTTTAGTCAGAGCGTCCTTTTGAGCGCGCTTGCGTGGGTATTCGCGCCTGTGCGTCGACACACTTGCAAAGTTCTTAGAATTTTGTGGAGGTGCAAATTCTTCAGCCGCATTGCTCAACCACAACTGCGTCTCTGCCTTTGTTTCAAACGGTTGCTTAACACTGTTCTGTTATACGGACAAATACGTTGCACAATAATACAGTTTTACAATATTTTATACAAGCCCGCCCGAAAACGAAATAAGTAAAAATATATAAATGCCCCATATGGTTAAAATAAAAAATACCCAAAAATGACCCGCTACAATACCCCCTCGATGAGAATTCTGCTGTTCACAACAGAAGAAATCTCATCGATAAACCCCGAAGAGGACCGGTGAGAAACTGGTGCCAACCAGTTCTTAATGGTCCCTGGTTCTTAATCTGCATGGGTACACAACCCCCCTGGCTCAGCGACTATGGACTCATCTGAACGAGATCACTGGACTTCTCCGTAAGAGATCCCAACACCAAGAAATCGAGCAGACTCGTACCACGGTGCACCTCGCCTTTTAACATGCTACCCCCAAAAATCCTCAATCCCTGGCTAAAATTATTCCAGCTCCTCCGCCGATATGGTTCCCCTTTTTGCAAGCTGGGCTGCCTTTAGCAAATACTGGGCTCACACACACTAACATTACATGTTGCCGTAACACACTAAAAATAAAAATTTCTTTTAAAATTTATTATAAATTTAAAAAATTCAAAATTCAAAAAAATAATCTTTTATCAAAAAATTCTCTTCCTTGTTTTTCTAATTTTTGTTTCAAATGACTTAACCTAGACATTTCTATTAATATAAACACATCCTTACTCTAACATGAGAACCACTTATAGTCTACCAATACAATGCAATACAATAAAATAAACATGGTTAATGCACACATAATAAAAGAATCATTATTTAAAATATGCATTCGCTGGCAGGCGAAAAATCAAGTTTTTTTTTTTTCAAAAAAATTAAAATTTTCAAAATTTTAAAATCCAAAAAAATTTTTTAAATTTATTTAAATGTTTTCTTCATATTTAAAATTATTTAAATATTGGTTTGAATTAATTAAACAAACAAATTGAAATTAATTTCCTACTATACAGGCTTAGTAGGTATATGAACTCATCAGCTGATCGAAAGTAGGTCAAGTTCCAGACCCTTGACCTACATATGTTATGTGTACTTTCTGAAAATACACTGAACATCTGTAATATCCTACCTTGAAATACAAAACATAACAAAACAAAATATTTAAAACAAACAAAATATTAATATAAATAATAAACAAATTGACATTTGCATAATGACCAATCTTTGACTTTACATTATTTTCAATTCTATCAAAGTTCTGTCACTGGTTTCGAAAAAATAAAAATTTTATATTCTTTATCATAAATCTCTCTTTTTATTCAACAATCCTACTTTAATCTACGGTGGGTGATGTAACTCATTTATTCTCATTTACTGTATTAGATCTGTATGCATATATAAACTTTCTCCCTCTGACTCTAACATTAATCAACTTCAATTATCAAGACACCCATCTCTACCAAAATATCTACTAATCAAGACACTCTAAGCCCCAACTTACCATTAAACACAATTCGCCACCTTCTCTACATATATAAAAAAATATACTCTCTAACCCTTAGGATACGTGTTTCCCCACCCCCAAAAAACTCAATTCCCTTATCTGGCGGCCCGGATTCTACCTAAGGCGGCCCCTCCTTACTAAAATCGATACCAATTCCCGTCCCAACAATGTTGCGGACTCCCCAAATACACTACCCTCTATTACAAAATTGCCATCCCCAAAAATCTCAATCTCATCACCTTACTACTATTAATTAACCTCATTAATTATAAACACAAATATATCATTCAAAACTATACAATTATTCTCCGTAACTACTGTGTCAACATCAATACTTCACAAAACTACATTACTTCAAAACAATATTACATTATATCATCTCTACGATGTCAACTTCAACTTTGAATTCAATTTGGACAGGTCTATATGCCCCACAAAATATTCATCACCCAAAAAACTATCTCTTATTAGATTTCACAAATCGTTACTTGATTTCTCATTGTAGCAAATTATTTTTATCATTACTTCCAAACATCTGTAATACATCAAACATTACATTGAACATCAATTACTTAAAACATTTATAACTAATATACCAGTGACGTATTATTGCTGATCAGCTGATCCTACTAGCACAATGAAAATGCATCTCAAATTGAACAAACTACATGAAATATATAACTATTTATTTATCATTACTCCTCACCTTCTTGTTTCCCATTTCTCTGATTCTGTTAATTCATATTGACCGCCTGCCAGACGATTTACTTATTGGCTTAGTTAAAAAATATACATATAATGAAAACACATATTCTTATCAATGCTTATCTAACAGACAACAATAAAATAATACACTTAAAATTGTAGCATGAACACCTTATTTTTAAATATCTAAGCAGCTAGTTACCTGAACAGAGCACAAGCAGTTTTATTTAATCAAACTTTGAATAAAATGTTATGTTATAAAATTTATATTCGTGACTCCTTTGCGTCACCTCCCAGCCACACACACTATTTCAGATTATGGTGGACTGTGGCGCCCATTCGCTTCCACAGAGACTGTATATTTTGGAGCAGGTTTTACCTCTCCGTGTCTCTGCTTCCGCTATTAAGTTTTGAACATAGCGAACATCAACATGTTCTTGTTATAAAATGATACACCCTTAAAACGGATCTACCACCTGTCTTGCTACCCCAAGGCGGGCAGAGTGGTAGCCGCTGTTCTATAGTTCCGGGAAGATTTCCTCTAATTGTCACCCCCCAATGAATTTCAAATATATACCAATTTCAAGTCAGCTATGGTCAAGGGACTTGATATGACCATAGCTGGCCGCTAGCCAAAACCACGGTTAGTGCTGGTAAGACAGTAACCGCCCGAAAAGTCGAGGAAATCTAAACTTTCATTTCACTGCCTGTTATACATCAATACCATTATGTGCGACACGGTCATTTAGTAAGGTGTGTAAAAATTTTTACTTTACACGGATAAGGTGTGCCGCACATTTATCGCCATTTTGGCCCCCGATGGGGGTAACACTCACTGTTACCCCCAACCCATTTCGCTATCTAAGAGAGCACAGGCCATCCCCTCAATAGCCACTTACTAGCTAATTAATAGAATTTTTATACAATTAGCCAATTACTGTTTTCAAAATTAATTCGGTTATTTGTTTAAATTGCAAATATTAATATTATTATTACAACAATCATCTACACACACATTGTTTACTTAACATTCTACAATACACACGAATAAATTTTTACTAAACATTTATTTACAAATCTGCATCCTTATTTATTTAGTCATATCACACTTCAATGTTCAAGGTTGCGAGGTCAAAAAACCATAAAACAATATATTTAAAATTGTCCATTGATTGTTTATAGTTTAGCCTCCATCGTCAAAGGTCAATCTTTGTTTTAAATAACACTTTTCGATTTTATTGACACACAGATTGCTATTTTGTGTGTCATAACCACAAAAATCAAATTCATCCATTTTATCAAAATAATCATGAAACAAGTCAACATTAAGTATATCTGTTAAGTCTCCGTTAGTAAATTTCTTCAATATCGGGTCAGTTACTTTTGTATTAAAAATCAAATCGTTCTTATTTAAATACTCTTCTAATACTTCTTCCAACTCACCATAATCTCTCTTTAATTCATATAATTCTATCTCTCTCTCAACACACAATTCTCTATTTAAATCTCTCTCATCATAACACCATCTCATACCTTCAATATTACTCCAGACAGAGGGTATAAACTTATACAAATAAAATGAACAACTCCAATCTTCTACTAGTACGGGACCCTTGCCCTTCAAAAACACTTGTGACCACTTTAAATCATCATAAATAATAAAAGGAAAATTTCCCCTCTGTCCTCACTCTACTACAACATTATTTCTCCTCTCTCTCTCCAACTCACTGACACACATTAACATCTCATAATCACTACATTCTACACTTTCATTAATACTCTATTTATTTTTACTGTATCAGTCTCTGATACTAACTCTTCAACCACATTAATATTCTCGGTATTACGTACATTATTTTCGACATTATTGTCCTTATTTGTTAACTCTTTATCTGGCATTACATTTTTGTATTTGTCCTTACAAGTTTCATTTGTATTATTCTTATCTGGATTCATCACATGTACTCCCATTCGCTCCACACTCTGTTCTAACTTATTCAAATTAGTTCTTATCGTTTCGTTAGTACTTTCTACACATTTATTCATTTCTTGTATTTCATTTTTTAACTCGTGAAACTTGACATTGGAATCAATTTGTTGCTCTTTATATTTTGTATTTATGTTGCTATTTATATTTTCAGACACGGTTTTTCTTAAATTAAACAGATCGTCTATTGACACCTTTTTTTCTTCCACCCCCTACGCTAGCGTTAGGTCTATTCTTATCTTGTACATCGGTCATTTTCAAAATTTATTAAATCATACCCTTTATATAACGTCCCCTTAAATCAAAATACCCCATACAAAAAACAGTTATTAATACGTAAAAGTAAACACCCGCTCGCTCTACCTAAACATAACCTTATTTAGCGTAATTATATACGATAATATTACATAAGTACGTCATTACCACATCCTATTTTCTGTGTATTAAAATAGGTCTAGTTCCTATAAAATTTATATACGAACATTCTGGCAGGGGCGTCGCTGTGAAGTTACTCACCTTGTTAATTTTTATTCAATACCTTCCACTCTTCATAAAATAATACTTACCGCTGCCAGAATTTCACTTACCGTCATGGTCCCCGTAAAACTTATCTTTTGAAAACTGCCCAAGGTCGCCACGATATTTTTTCTAGAAGGTAAAATATCGAAAACTTATATACTCTTGCCCTTATAAAAATCCTGCTATCTGACTGTATCAGAATTTCAGAAAACCCCCGATTTCGCCAGACGAACCTCTTCAACACAGAAATGAGGAAGTGGCAACGACGAAACAACTTAGACTAACACATTTTAGTGATTAAATGAATGTTTTACTTACTAAGCACGGACATCCTTAGTCCAAAAACCACAAAGGAAAGAAAACATAAACTAAGTTGGTTACATTACTCTTATATTAACTATATGCTTTTTACTCACAAGGTAGCCCAGCTTTGCTCATTCTCTCTACCACACCCCATACAAACCCTTTTTAAAATGTTCTAAAAAGCTAACAGAAAAATTAGTTTGATATGCGCGAGGTCCGCCGAGCACGTGCTTTCGTTTTGGTCACATTTTATGTTAGTCGCTACACTTGAATCGTCACTGCACTGTTTGTAATATCGGTCACTTCCTCGGGTCCCGGTCGGTCTTCCTGAATTAATTACATTTTCCGAAAACTTGACCAACCGGGCCCGAAAACAAAATATAAGCGTCTGTAACGGAACTCTGTATCTCGTTGACCACTTGGCGTCTCTGCCTAATGTCGACTGTCACCGAGAACGTAACAGGTACATCTTCCTTTCTCTGGAGGGAATTGTTGTTCACTGCCACTATGTTTTCGTCGCTCATTGCTCATTTGCTGTTAGGTAACCATTTTATATATGGAATATTGAAGTTATATTCCATGCACCAAAGTACGATCTTGGCTTTGGCTCTGCTGACGTCATTGATAGTAGGCGGTCTCTTGGCACTATTTCCTGTTAATCTTGGAGAAGATGATGAATATTTTTTACACTCGGGCCATCTTGAGTTTTTAGTCAGAGCGTCCTTTTGAGCGCGCTTGCGTGGGTATTCGCGCCTGTGCGTCGACACACTTGCAAAGTTCTTAGAATTTTGTGGAGGTGCAAATTCTTCAGCCGCATTGCTCAACCACAACTGCGTCTCTGCCTTTGTTTCAAACGGTTGCTTAACACTGTTCTGTTATACGGACAAATACGTTGCACAATAATACAGTTTTACAATATTTTATACAAGCCCGCCCGAAAACGAAATAAGTAAAAATATATAAATGCCCCATATGGTTAAAATAAAAAATACCCAAAAATGACCCGCTACAATACCCCCTCGATGAGAATTCTGCTGTTCACAACAGAAGAAATCTCATCGATAAACCCCGAAGAGGACCGGTGAGAAACTGGTGCCAACCAGTTCTTAATGGTCCCTGGTTCTTAATCTGCATGGGTACACAACCCCCCTGGCTCAGCGACTATGGACTCATCTGAACGAGATCACTGGACTTCTCCGTAAGAGATCCCAACACCGAGAAATCGAGCAGACTCGTACCACGGTGCACCTCGCCTTTTAACATGCTACCCCCAAAAATCCTCAATCCCTGGCTAAAATTATTCCAGCTCCTCCGCCGATATGGTTCCCCTTTTTGCAAGCTGGGCTGCCTTTAGCAAATACTGGGCTCACACACACTAACATTACATGTTGCCGTAACACACTAAAAATAAAAATTTCTTTTAAAATTTATTATAAATTTAAAAAATTCAAAATTCAAAAAAATAATCTTTTATCAAAAAATTCTCTTCCTTGTTTTTCTAATTTTTGTTTCAAATGACAACCTAGACATTTCTATTAATATAAACACATCCTTACTCTAACATGAGAACCACTTATAGTCTACCAATACAATGCAATACAATAAAATAAACATGGTTAATGCACACATAATAAAAGAATCATTATTTAAAATATTCATTCGCTGGCAGGCGAAAAATCAAGTTTTTTTTTTTTTTCAAAAAAATTAAAATTTTCGAAATTTTAAAATCCAAAAAAATTTTTTAAATTTATTTAAATGTTTTCTTCATATTTAAAATTATTTAAATATTGGTTTGAATTAATTAAACAAACAAATTGAAATTAATTTCCTACTATACAGGCTTAGTAGGTATATGAACTCATCAGCTGATCGAAAGTAGGTCAAGTTCCAGACCCTTGACCTACATATGTTATGTGTACTTTCTGAAAATACACTGAACATCTGTAATATCCTACCTTGAAATACAAAACATAACAAAACAAAATATTTAAAACAAACAAAATATTAATATAAATAATAAACAAATTGACATTTGCATAATGACCAATCTTTGACTTTACATTATTTTCAATTCTATCAAAGTTCTGTCACTGGTTTCGAAAAAATAAAAATTTTATATTCTTTATCATAAATCTCTCTTTTTATTCAACAATCCTACTTTAATCTACGGTGGGTCATGTAACTCATTTATTCTCATTTACTGTATTAGATCTGTATGCATATATAAACTTTCTCCCTCTGACTCTAACATTAATCAACTTCAATTATCAAGACACCCATCTCTACCAAAATATCTACTAATCAAGACACTCTAAGCCCCAACTTACCATTAAACACAATTCGCCACCTTCTCTACATATATAAAAAAATATACTCTCTAACCCTTAGGATACGTGTTTCCCCACCCCCAAAAAACTCAATTCCCTTATCTGGCGGCCCGGATTCTACCTAAGGCGGCCCCTCCTTACTAAAATCGATACCAATTCCCGTCCCAACAATGTTGCGGACTCCCCAAATACACTACCCTCTATTACAAAATTGCCATCCCCAAAAATCTCAATCTCATCACCTTACTACTATTAATTAACCTCATTAATTATAAACACAAATATATCATTCAAAACTATACAATTATTCTCCGTAACTACTGTGTCAACATCAATACTTCACAAAACTACATTACTTCAAAACAATATTACATTATATCATCTCTACGATGTCAACTTCAACTTTGAATTCAATTTGGACAGGTCTATATGCCCCACAAAATATTCATCACCCAAAAAACTATCTCTTATTAGATTTCACAAATCGTTACTTGATTTCTCATTGTAGCAAATTATTTTTATCATTACTTCCAAACATCTGTAATACATCAAACATTACATTGAACATCAATTACTTAAAACATTTATAACTAATATACCAGTGACGTATTATTGCTGATCAGCTGATCCTACTAGCACAATGAAAATGCATCTCAAATTGAACAAACTACATGAAATATATAACTATTTATTTATCATTACTCCTCACCTTCTTGTTTCCCATTTCTCTGATTCTGTTAATTCATATTGACCGCCTGCCAGACGATTTACTTATTGGCTTAGTTAAAAAATATACATATAATGAAAACACATATTCTTATCAATGCTTATCTAACAGACAACAATAAAATAATACACTTAAAATTGTAGCATGAACACCTTATTTTTAAATATCTAAGCAGCTAGTTACCTGAACAGAGCACAAGCAGTTTTATTTAATCAAACTTTGAATAAAATGTTATGTTATAAAATTTATATTCGTGACTCCTTTGCGTCACCTCCCAGCCACACACACTATTTCAGATTATGGTGGACTGTGGCGCCCATTCGCTTCCACAGAGACTGTATATTTTGGAGCAGGTTTTACCTCTCCGTGTCTCTGCTTCCGCTATTAAGTTTTGAACATAGCGAACATCAACATGTTCTTGTTATAAAATGATACACCCTTAAAACGGATCTACCACCTGTCTTGCTACCCCAAGGCGGGCAGAGTGGTAGCCGCTGTTCTATAGTTCCGGGAAGATTTCCTCTAATTGTCACCCCCCAATGAATTTCAAATATATACCAATTTCAAGTCAGCTATGGTCAAGGGACTTGATATGACCATAGCTGGCCGCTAGCCAAAACCACGGTTAGTGCTGGTAAGACAGTAACCGCCCGAAAAGTCGAGGAAATCTAAACTTTCATTTCACTGCCTGTTATACATCAATACCATTATGTGCGACACGGTCATTTAGTAAGGTGTGTAAAAATTTTTACTTTACACGGATAAGGTGTGCCGCACATTTATCGCCATTTTGGCCCCCGATGGGGGTAACACTCACTGTTACCCCCAACCCATTTCGCTATCTAAGAGAGCACAGGCCATCCCCTCAATAGCCACTTACTAGCTAATTAATAGAATTTTTATACAATTAGCCAATTACTGTTTTCAAAATTAATTCGGTTATTTGTTTAAATTGCAAATATTAATATTATTATTACAACAATCATCTACACACACATTGTTTACTTAACATTCTACAATACACACGAATAAATTTTTACTAAACATTTATTTACAAATCTGCATCCTTATTTATTTAGTCATATCACACTTCAATGTTCAAGGTTGCGAGGTCAAAAAACCATAAAACAATATATTTAAAATTGTCCATTGATTGTTTATAGTTTAGCCTCCATCGTCAAAGGTCAATCTTTGTTTTAAATAACACTTTTCGATTTTATTGACACACAGATTGCTATTTTGTGTGTCATAACCACAAAAATCAAATTCATCCATTTTATCAAAATAATCATGAAACAAGTCAACATTAAGTATATCTGTTAAGTCTCCGTTAGTAAATTTCTTCAATATCGGGTCAGTTACTTTTGTATTAAAAATCAAATCGTTCTTATTTAAATACTCTTCTAATACTTCTTCCAACTCACCATAATCTCTCTTTAATTCATATAATTCTATCTCTCTCTCAACACACAATTCTCTATTTAAATCTCTCTCATCATAACACCATCTCATACCTTCAATATTACTCCAGACAGAGGGTATAAACTTATACAAATAAAATGAACAACTCCAATCTTCTACTAGTACGGGACCCTTGCCCTTCAAAAACACTTGTGACCACTTTAAATCATCATAAATAATAAAAGGAAAATTTCCCCTCTGTCCTCACTCTACTACAACATTATTTCTCCTCTCTCTCTCCAACTCACTGACACACATTAACATCTCATAATCACTACATTCTACACTTTCATTAATACTCTATTTATTTTTACTGTATCAGTCTCTGATACTAACTCTTCAACCACATTAATATTCTCGGTATTACGTACATTATTTTCGACATTATTGTCCTTATTTGTTAACTCTTTATCTGGCATTACATTTTTGTATTTGTCCTTACAAGTTTCATTTGTATTATTCTTATCTGGATTCATCACATGTACTCCCATTCGCTCCACACTCTGTTCTAACTTATTCAAATTAGTTCTTATCGTTTCGTTAGTACTTTCTACACATTTATTCATTTCTTGTATTTCATTTTTTAACTCGTGAAACTTGACATTGGAATCAATTTGTTGCTCTTTATATTTTGTATTTATGTTGCTATTTATATTTTCAGACACGGTTTTTCTTAAATTAAACAGATCGTCTATTGACACCTTTTTTTCTTCCACCCCCTACGCTAGCGTTAGGTCTATTCTTATCTTGTACATCGGTCATTTTCAAAATTTATTAAATCATACCCTTTATATAACGTCCCCTTAAATCAAAATACCCCATACAAAAAACAGTTATTAATACGTAAAAGTAAACACCCGCTCGCTCTACCTAAACATAACCTTATTTAGCGTAATTATATACGATAATATTACATAAGTACGTCATTACCACATCCTATTTTCTGTGTATTAAAATAGGTCTAGTTCCTATAAAATTTATATACGAACATTCTGGCAGGGGCGTCGCTGTGAAGTTACTCACCTTGTTAATTTTTATTCAATACCTTCCACTCTTCATAAAATAATACTTACCGCTGCCAGAATTTCACTTACCGTCATGGTCCCCGTAAAACTTATCTTTTGAAAACTGCCCAAGGTCGCCACGATATTTTTTCTAGAAGGTAAAATATCGAAAACTTATATACTCTTGCCCTTATAAAAATCCTGCTATCTGACTGTATCAGAATTTCAGAAAACCCCCGATTTCGCCAGACGAACCTCTTCAACACAGAAATGAGGAAGTGGCAACGACGAAACAACTTAGACTAACACATTTTAGTGATTAAATGAATGTTTTACTTACTAAGCACGGACATCCTTAGTCCAAAAACCACAAAGGAAAGAAAACATAAACTAAGTTGGTTACATTACTCTTATATTAACTATATGCTTTTTACTCACAAGGTAGCCCAGCTTTGCTCATTCTCTCTACCACACCCCATACAAACCCTTTTTAAAATGTTCTAAAAAGCTAACAGAAAAATTAGTTTGATATGCGCGAGGTCCGCCGAGCACGTGCTTTCGTTTTGGTCACATTTTATGTTAGTCGCTACACTTGAATCGTCACTGCACTGTTTGTAATATCGGTCACTTCCTCGGGTCCCGGTCGGTCTTCCTGAATTAATTACATTTTCCGAAAACTTGACCAACCGGGCCCGAAAACAAAATATAAGCGTCTGTAACGGAACTCTGTATCTCGTTGACCACTTGGCGTCTCTGCCTAATGTCGACTGTCACCGAGAACGTAACAGGTACATCTTCCTTTCTCTGGAGGGAATTGTTGTTCACTGCCACTATGTTTTCGTCGCTCATTGCTCATTTGCTGTTAGGTAACCATTTTATATATGGAATATTGAAGTTATATTCCATGCACCAAAGTACGATCTTGGCTTTGGCTCTGCTGACGTCATTGATAGTAGGCGGTCTCTTGGCACTATTTCCTGTTAATCTTGGAGAAGATGATGAATATTTTTTACACTCGGGCCATCTTGAGTTTTTAGTCAGAGCGTCCTTTTGAGCGCGCTTGCGTGGGTATTCGCGCCTGTGCGTCGACACACTTGCAAAGTTCTTAGAATTTTGTGGAGGTGCAAATTCTTCAGCCGCATTGCTCAACCACAACTGCGTCTCTGCCTTTGTTTCAAACGGTTGCTTAACACTGTTCTGTTATACGGACAAATACGTTGCACAATAATACAGTTTTACAATATTTTATACAAGCCCGCCCGAAAACGAAATAAGTAAAAATATATAAATGCCCCATATGGTTAAAATAAAAAATACCCAAAAATGACCCGCTACAATACCCCCTCGATGAGAATTCTGCTGTTCACAACAGAAGAAATCTCATCGATAAACCCCGAAGAGGACCGGTGAGAAACTGGTGCCAACCAGTTCTTAATGGTCCCTGGTTCTTAATCTGCATGGGTACACAACCCCCCTGGCTCAGCGACTATGGACTCATCTGAACGAGATCACTGGACTTCTCCGTAAGAGATCCCAACACCGAGAAATCGAGCAGACTCGTACCACGGTGCACCTCGCCTTTTAACATGCTACCCCCAAAAATCCTCAATCCCTGGCTAAAATTATTCCAGCTCCTCCGCCGATATGGTTCCCCTTTTTGCAAGCTGGGCTGCCTTTAGCAAATACTGGGCTCACACACACTAACATTACATGTTGCCGTAACACACTAAAAATAAAAATTTCTTTTAAAATTTATTATAAATTTAAAAAATTCAAAATTCAAAAAAATAATCTTTTATCAAAAAATTCTCTTCCTTGTTTTTCTAATTTTTGTTTCAAATGACAACCTAGACATTTCTATTAATATAAACACATCCTTACTCTAACATGAGAACCACTTATAGTCTACCAATACAATGCAATACAATAAAATAAACATGGTTAATGCACACATAATAAAAGAATCATTATTTAAAATATTCATTCGCTGGCAGGCGAAAAATCAAGTTTTTTTTTTTTTTCAAAAAAATTAAAATTTTCGAAATTTTAAAATCCAAAAAAATTGTTTAAATTTATTTAAATGTTTTCTTCATATTTAAAATTATTTAAATATTGGTTTGAATTAATTAAACAAACAAATTGAAATTAATTTCCTACTATACAGGCTTAGTAGGTATATGAACTCATCAGCTGATCGAAAGTAGGTCAAGTTCCAGACCCTTGACCTACATATGTTATGTGTACTTTCTGAAAATACACTGAACATCTGTAATATCCTACCTTGAAATACAAAACATAACAAAACAAAATATTTAAAACAAACAAAATATTAATATAAATAATAAACAAATTGACATTTGCATAATGACCAATCTTTGACTTTACATTATTTTCAATTCTATCAAAGTTCTGTCACTGGTTTCGAAAAAATAAAAATTTTATATTCTTTATCATAAATCTCTCTTTTTATTCAACAATCCTACTTTAATCTACGGTGGGTCATGTAACTCATTTATTCTCATTTACTGTATTAGATCTGTATGCATATATAAACTTTCTCCCTCTGACTCTAACATTAATCAACTTCAATTATCAAGACACCCATCTCTACCAAAATATCTACTAATCAAGACACTCTAAGCCCCAACTTACCATTAAACACAATTCGCCACCTTCTCTACATATATAAAAAAATATACTCTCTAACCCTTAGGATACGTGTTTCCCCACCCCCAAAAAACTCAATTCCCTTATCTGGCGGCCCGGATTCTACCTAAGGCGGCCCCTCCTTACTAAAATCGATACCAATTCCCGTCCCAACAATGTTGCGGACTCCCCAAATACACTACCCTCTATTACAAAATTGCCATCCCCAAAAATCTCAATCTCATCACCTTACTACTATTAATTAACCTCATTAATTATAAACACAAATATATCATTCAAAACTATACAATTATTCTCCGTAACTACTGTGTCAACATCAATACTTCACAAAACTACATTACTTCAAAACAATATTACATTATATCATCTCTACGATGTCAACTTCAACTTTGAATTCAATTTGGACAGGTCTATATGCCCCACAAAATATTCATCACCCAAAAAACTATCTCTTATTAGATTTCACAAATCGTTACTTGATTTCTCATTGTAGCAAATTATTTTTATCATTACTTCCAAACATCTGTAATACATCAAACATTACATTGAACATCAATTACTTAAAACATTTATAACTAATATACCAGTGACGTATTATTGCTGATCAGCTGATCCTACTAGCACAATGAAAATGCATCTCAAATTGAACAAACTACATGAAATATATAACTATTTATTTATCATTACTCCTCACCTTCTTGTTTCCCATTTCTCTGATTCTGTTAATTCATATTGACCGCCTGCCAGACGATTTACTTATTGGCTTAGTTAAAAAATATACATATAATGAAAACACATATTCTTATCAATGCTTATCTAACAGACAACAATAAAATAATACACTTAAAATTGTAGCATGAACACCTTATTTTTAAATATCTAAGCAGCTAGTTACCTGAACAGAGCACAAGCAGTTTTATTTAATCAAACTTTGAATAAAATGTTATGTTATAAAATTTATATTCGTGACTCCTTTGCGTCACCTCCCAGCCACACACACTATTTCAGATTATGGTGGACTGTGGCGCCCATTCGCTTCCACAGAGACTGTATATTTTGGAGCAGGTTTTACCTCTCCGTGTCTCTGCTTCCGCTATTAAGTTTTGAACATAGCGAACATCAACATGTTCTTGTTATAAAATGATACACCCTTAAAACGGATCTACCACCTGTCTTGCTACCCCAAGGCGGGCAGAGTGGTAGCCGCTGTTCTATAGTTCCGGGAAGATTTCCTCTAATTGTCACCCCCCAATGAATTTCAAATATATACCAATTTCAAGTCAGCTATGGTCAAGGGACTTGATATGACCATAGCTGGCCGCTAGCCAAAACCACGGTTAGTGCTGGTAAGACAGTAACCGCCCGAAAAGTCGAGGAAATCTAAACTTTCATTTCACTGCCTGTTATACATCAATACCATTATGTGCGACACGGTCATTTAGTAAGGTGTGTAAAAATTTTTACTTTACACGGATAAGGTGTGCCGCACATTTATCGCCATTTTGGCCCCCGATGGGGGTAACACTCACTGTTACCCCCAACCCATTTCGCTATCTAAGAGAGCACAGGCCATCCCCTCAATAGCCACTTACTAGCTAATTAATAGAATTTTTATACAATTAGCCAATTACTGTTTTCAAAATTAATTCGGTTATTTGTTTAAATTGCAAATATTAATATTATTATTACAACAATCATCTACACACACATTGTTTACTTAACATTCTACAATACACACGAATAAATTTTTACTAAACATTTATTTACAAATCTGCATCCTTATTTATTTAGTCATATCACACTTCAATGTTCAAGGTTGCGAGGTCAAAAAACCATAAAACAATATATTTAAAATTGTCCATTGATTGTTTATAGTTTAGCCTCCATCGTCAAAGGTCAATCTTTGTTTTAAATAACACTTTTCGATTTTATTGACACACAGATTGCTATTTTGTGTGTCATAACCACAAAAATCAAATTCATCCATTTTATCAAAATAATCATGAAACAAGTCAACATTAAGTATATCTGTTAAGTCTCCGTTAGTAAATTTCTTCAATATCGGGTCAGTTACTTTTGTATTAAAAATCAAATCGTTCTTATTTAAATACTCTTCTAATACTTCTTCCAACTCACCATAATCTCTCTTTAATTCATATAATTCTATCTCTCTCTCAACACACAATTCTCTATTTAAATCTCTCTCATCATAACACCATCTCATACCTTCAATATTACTCCAGACAGAGGGTATAAACTTATACAAATAAAATGAACAACTCCAATCTTCTACTAGTACGGGACCCTTGCCCTTCAAAAACACTTGTGACCACTTTAAATCATCATAAATAATAAAAGGAAAATTTCCCCTCTGTCCTCACTCTACTACAACATTATTTCTCCTCTCTCTCTCCAACTCACTGACACACATTAACATCTCATAATCACTACATTCTACACTTTCATTAATACTCTATTTATTTTTACTGTATCAGTCTCTGATACTAACTCTTCAACCACATTAATATTCTCGGTATTACGTACATTATTTTCGACATTATTGTCCTTATTTGTTAACTCTTTATCTGGCATTACATTTTTGTATTTGTCCTTACAAGTTTCATTTGTATTATTCTTATCTGGATTCATCACATGTACTCCCATTCGCTCCACACTCTGTTCTAACTTATTCAAATTAGTTCTTATCGTTTCGTTAGTACTTTCTACACATTTATTCATTTCTTGTATTTCATTTTTTAACTCGTGAAACTTGACATTGGAATCAATTTGTTGCTCTTTATATTTTGTATTTATGTTGCTATTTATATTTTCAGACACGGTTTTTCTTAAATTAAACAGATCGTCTATTGACACCTTTTTTTCTTCCACCCCCTACGCTAGCGTTAGGTCTATTCTTATCTTGTACATCGGTCATTTTCAAAATTTATTAAATCATACCCTTTATATAACGTCCCCTTAAATCAAAATACCCCATACAAAAAACAGTTATTAATACGTAAAAGTAAACACCCGCTCGCTCTACCTAAACATAACCTTATTTAGCGTAATTATATACGATAATATTACATAAGTACGTCATTACCACATCCTATTTTCTGTGTATTAAAATAGGTCTAGTTCCTATAAAATTTATATACGAACATTCTGGCAGGGGCGTCGCTGTGAAGTTACTCACCTTGTTAATTTTTATTCAATACCTTCCACTCTTCATAAAATAATACTTACCGCTGCCAGAATTTCACTTACCGTCATGGTCCCCGTAAAACTTATCTTTTGAAAACTGCCCAAGGTCGCCACGATATTTTTTCTAGAAGGTAAAATATCGAAAACTTATATACTCTTGCCCTTATAAAAATCCTGCTATCTGACTGTATCAGAATTTCAGAAAACCCCCGATTTCGCCAGACGAACCTCTTCAACACAGAAATGAGGAAGTGGCAACGACGAAACAACTTAGACTAACACATTTTAGTGATTAAATGAATGTTTTACTTACTAAGCACGGACATCCTTAGTCCAAAAACCACAAAGGAAAGAAAACATAAACTAAGTTGGTTACATTACTCTTATATTAACTATATGCTTTTTACTCACAAGGTAGCCCAGCTTTGCTCATTCTCTCTACCACACCCCATACAAACCCTTTTTAAAATGTTCTAAAAAGCTAACAGAAAAATTAGTTTGATATGCGCGAGGTCCGCCGAGCACGTGCTTTCGTTTTGGTCACATTTTATGTTAGTCGCTACACTTGAATCGTCACTGCACTGTTTGTAATATCGGTCACTTCCTCGGGTCCCGGTCGGTCTTCCTGAATTAATTACATTTTCCGAAAACTTGACCAACCGGGCCCGAAAACAAAATATAAGCGTCTGTAACGGAACTCTGTATCTCGTTGACCACTTGGCGTCTCTGCCTAATGTCGACTGTCACCGAGAACGTAACAGGTACATCTTCCTTTCTCTGGAGGGAATTGTTGTTCACTGCCACTATGTTTTCGTCGCTCATTGCTCATTTGCTGTTAGGTAACCATTTTATATATGGAATATTGAAGTTATATTCCATGCACCAAAGTACGATCTTGGCTTTGGCTCTGCTGACGTCATTGATAGTAGGCGGTCTCTTGGCACTATTTCCTGTTAATCTTGGAGAAGATGATGAATATTTTTTACACTCGGGCCATCTTGAGTTTTTAGTCAGAGCGTCCTTTTGAGCGCGCTTGCGTGGGTATTCGCGCCTGTGCGTCGACACACTTGCAAAGTTCTTAGAATTTTGTGGAGGTGCAAATTCTTCAGCCGCATTGCTCAACCACAACTGCGTCTCTGCCTTTGTTTCAAACGGTTGCTTAACACTGTTCTGTTATACGGACAAATACGTTGCACAATAATACAGTTTTACAATATTTTATACAAGCCCGCCCGAAAACGAAATAAGTAAAAATATATAAATGCCCCATATGGTTAAAATAAAAAATACCCAAAAATGACCCGCTACAATACCCCCTCGATGAGAATTCTGCTGTTCACAACAGAAGAAATCTCATCGATAAACCCCGAAGAGGACCGGTGAGAAACTGGTGCCAACCAGTTCTTAATGGTCCCTGGTTCTTAATCTGCATGGGTACACAACCCCCCTGGCTCAGCGACTATGGACTCATCTGAACGAGATCACTGGACTTCTCCGTAAGAGATCCCAACACCGAGAAATCGAGCAGACTCGTACCACGGTGCACCTCGCCTTTTAACATGCTACCCCCAAAAATCCTCAATCCCTGGCTAAAATTATTCCAGCTCCTCCGCCGATATGGTTCCCCTTTTTGCAAGCTGGGCTGCCTTTAGCAAATACTGGGCTCACACACACTAACATTACATGTTGCCGTAACACACTAAAAATAAAAATTTCTTTTAAAATTTATTATAAATTTAAAAAATTCAAAATTCAAAAAAATAATCTTTTATCAAAAAATTCTCTTCCTTGTTTTTCTAATTTTTGTTTCAAATGACAACCTAGACATTTCTATTAATATAAACACATCCTTACTCTAACATGAGAACCACTTATAGTCTACCAATACAATGCAATACAATAAAATAAACATGGTTAATGCACACATAATAAAAGAATCATTATTTAAAATATTCATTCGCTGGCAGGCGAAAAATCAAGTTTTTTTTTTTTTTCAAAAAAATTAAAATTTTCGAAATTTTAAAATCCAAAAAAATTTTTTAAATTTATTTAAATGTTTTCTTCATATTTAAAATTATTTAAATATTGGTTTGAATTAATTAAACAAACAAATTGAAATTAATTTCCTACTATACAGGCTTAGTAGGTATATGAACTCATCAGCTGATCGAAAGTAGGTCAAGTTCCAGACCCTTGACCTACATATGTTATGTGTACTTTCTGAAAATACACTGAACATCTGTAATATCCTACCTTGAAATACAAAACATAACAAAACAAAATATTTAAAACAAACAAAATATTAATATAAATAATAAACAAATTGACATTTGCATAATGACCAATCTTTGACTTTACATTATTTTCAATTCTATCAAAGTTCTGTCACTGGTTTCGAAAAAATAAAAATTTTATATTCTTTATCATAAATCTCTCTTTTTATTCAACAATCCTACTTTAATCTACGGTGGGTCATGTAACTCATTTATTCTCATTTACTGTATTAGATCTGTATGCATATATAAACTTTCTCCCTCTGACTCTAACATTAATCAACTTCAATTATCAAGACACCCATCTCTACCAAAATATCTACTAATCAAGACACTCTAAGCCCCAACTTACCATTAAACACAATTCGCCACCTTCTCTACATATATAAAAAAATATACTCTCTAACCCTTAGGATACGTGTTTCCCCACCCCCAAAAAACTCAATTCCCTTATCTGGCGGCCCGGATTCTACCTAAGGCGGCCCCTCCTTACTAAAATCGATACCAATTCCCGTCCCAACAATGTTGCGGACTCCCCAAATACACTACCCTCTATTACAAAATTGCCATCCCCAAAAATCTCAATCTCATCACCTTACTACTATTAATTAACCTCATTAATTATAAACACAAATATATCATTCAAAACTATACAATTATTCTCCGTAACTACTGTGTCAACATCAATACTTCACAAAACTACATTACTTCAAAACAATATTACATTATATCATCTCTACGATGTCAACTTCAACTTTGAATTCAATTTGGACAGGTCTATATGCCCCACAAAATATTCATCACCCAAAAAACTATCTCTTATTAGATTTCACAAATCGTTACTTGATTTCTCATTGTAGCAAATTATTTTTATCATTACTTCCAAACATCTGTAATACATCAAACATTACATTGAACATCAATTACTTAAAACATTTATAACTAATATACCAGTGACGTATTATTGCTGATCAGCTGATCCTACTAGCACAATGAAAATGCATCTCAAATTGAACAAACTACATGAAATATATAACTATTTATTTATCATTACTCCTCACCTTCTTGTTTCCCATTTCTCTGATTCTGATAATTCATATTGACCGCCTGCCAGACGATTTACTTATTGGCTTAGTTAAAAAATATACATATAATGAAAACACATATTCTTATCAATGCTTATCTAACAGACAACAATAAAATAATACACTTAAAATTGTAGCATGAACACCTTATTTTTAAATATCTAAGCAGCTAGTTACCTGAACAGAGCACAAGCAGTTTTATTTAATCAAACTTTGAATAAAATGTTATGTTATAAAATTTATATTCGTGACTCCTTTGCGTCACCTCCCAGCCACACACACTATTTCAGATTATGGTGGACTGTGGCGCCCATTCGCTTCCACAGAGACTGTATATTTTGGAGCAGGTTTTACCTCTCCGTGTCTCTGCTTCCGCTATTAAGTTTTGAACATAGCGAACATCAACATGTTCTTGTTATAAAATGATACACCCTTAAAACGGATCTACCACCTGTCTTGCTACCCCAAGGCGGGCAGAGTGGTAGCCGCTGTTCTATAGTTCCGGGAAGATTTCCTCTAATTGTCACCCCCCAATGAATTTCAAATATATACCAATTTCAAGTCAGCTATGGTCAAGGGACTTGATATGACCATAGCTGGCCGCTAGCCAAAACCACGGTTAGTGCTGGTAAGACAGTAACCGCCCGAAAAGTCGAGGAAATCTAAACTTTCATTTCACTGCCTGTTATACATCAATACCATTATGTGCGACACGGTCATTTAGTAAGGTGTGTAAAAATTTTTACTTTACACGGATAAGGTGTGCCGCACATTTATCGCCATTTTGGCCCCCGATGGGGGTAACACTCACTGTTACCCCCAACCCATTTCGCTATCTAAGAGAGCACAGGCCACCCCCTCAATAGCCACTTACTAGCTAATTAATAGAATTTTTATACAATTAGCCAATTACTGTTTTCAAAATTAATTCGGTTATTTGTTTAAATTGCAAATATTAATATTATTATTACAACAATCATCTACACACACATTGTTTACTTAACATTCTACAATACACACGAATAAATTTTTACTAAACATTTATTTACAAATCTGCATCCTTATTTATTTAGTCATATCACACTTCAATGTTCAAGGTTGCGAGGTCAAAAAACTATAAAACAATATATTTAAAATTGTCCATTGATTGTTTATAGTTTAGCCTACATCGTCAAAGGTCAATCTTTGTTTTAAATAACACTTTTCGATTTTATTGACACACAGATTGCTATTTTGTGTGTCATAACCACAAAAATCAAATTCATCCATTTTATCAAAATAATCATGAAACAAGTCAACATTAAGTATATCTGTTAAGTCTCCGTTAGTAAATTTCTTCAATATCGGGTCAGTTACTTTTGTATTAAAAATCAAATCGTTCTTATTTAAATACTCTTCTAATACTTCTTCCAACTCACCATAATCTCTCTTTAATTCATATAATTCTATCTCTCTCTCAACACACAATTCTCTATTTAAATCTCTCTCATCATAACAGCATCTCATACCTTCAATATTACTCCAGACAGAGGGTATAAACTTATACAAATAAAATGAACAACTCCAATCTTCTACTAGTACGGGACCCTTGCCCTTCAAAAACACTTGTGACCACTTTAAATCATCATAAATAATAAAAGGAAAATTTCCCCTCTGTCCTCACTCTACTACAACATTATTTCTCCTCTCTCTCTCCAACTCACTGACACACATTAACATCTCATAATCACTACATTCTACACTTTCATTAATACTCTATTTATTTTTACTGTATCAGTCTCTGATACTAACTCTTCAACCACATTAATATTCTCGGTATTACGTACATTATTTTCGACATTATTGTCCTTATTTGTTAACTCTTTATCTGGCATTACATTTTTGTATTTGTCCTTACAAGTTTCATTTGTATTATTCTTATCTGGATTCATCACATGTACTCCCATTCGCTCCACACTCTGTTCTAACTTATTCAAATTAGTTCTTATCGTTTCGTTAGTACTTTCTACACATTTATTCATTTCTTGTATTTCATTTTTTAACTCGTGAAACTTGACATTGGAATCAATTTGTTGCTCTTTATATTTTGTATTTATGTTGCTATTTATATTTTCAGACACGGTTTTTCTTAAATTAAACAGATCGTCTATTGACACCTTTTTTTCTTCCACCCCTACGCTAGCGTTAGGTCTATTCTTATCTTGTACATCGGTCATTTTCAAAATTTATTAAATCATACCCTTTATATAACGTCCCCTTAAATCAAAATACCCCATACAAAAAACAGTTATTAATACGTAAAAGTAAACACCCGCTCGCTCTACCTAAACATAACCTTATTTAGCGTAATTATATACGATAATATTACATAAGTACGTCATTACCACATCCTATTTTCTGTGTATTAAAATAGGTCTAGTTCCTATAAAATTTATATACGAACATTCTGGCAGGGGCGTCGCTGTGAAGTTACTCACCTTGTTAATTTTTATTCAATACCTTCCACTCTTCATAAAATAATACTTACCGCTGCCAGAATTTCACTTACCGTCATGGTCCCCGTAAAACTTATCTTTTGAAAACTGCCCAAGGTCGCCACGATATTTTTTCTAGAAGGTAAAATATCGAAAACTTATATACTCTTGCCCTTATAAAAATCCTGCTATCTGACTGTATCAGAATTTCAGAAAACCCCCGATTTCGCCAGACGAACCTCTTCAACACAGAAATGAGGAAGTGGCAACGACGAAACAACTTAGACTAACACATTTTAGTGATTAAATGAATGTTTTACTTACTAAGCACGGACATCCTTAGTCCAAAAACCACAAAGGAAAGAAAACATAAACTAAGTTGGTTACATTACTCTTATATTAACTATATGCTTTTTACTCACAAGGTAGCCCAGCTTTGCTCATTCTCTCTACCACACCCCATACAAACCCTTTTTAAAATGTTCTAAAAAGCTAACAGAAAAATTAGTTTGATATGCGCGAGGTCCGCCGAGCACGTGCTTTCGTTTTGGTCACATTTTATGTTAGTCGCTACACTTGAATCGTCACTGCACTGTTTGTAATATCGGTCACTTCCTCGGGTCCCAGTCGGTCTTCCTGAATTAATTACATTTTCCGAAAACTTGACCAACCGGGCCCGAAAACAAAATATAAGCGTCTGTAACGGAACTCTGTATCTCGTTGACCACTTGGCGTCTCTGCCTAATGTCGACTGTCACCGAGAACGTAACAGGTACATCTTCCTTTCTCTGGAGGGAATTGTTGTTCACTGCCACTATGTTTTCGTCGCTCATTGCTCATTTGCTGTTAGGTAACCATTTTATATATGGAATATTGAAGTTATATTCCATGCACCAAAGTACGATCTTGGCTTTGGCTCTGCTGACGTCATTGATAGTAGGCGGTCTCTTGGCACTATTTCCTGTTAATCTTGGAGAAGATGATGAATATTTTTTACACTCGGGCCATCTTGAGTTTTTAGTCAGAGCGTCCTTTTGAGCGCGCTTGCGTGGGTATTCGCGCCTGTGCGTCGACACACTTGCAAAGTTCTTAGAATTTTGTGGAGGTGCAAATTCTTCAGCCGCATTGCTCAACCACAACTGCGTCTCTGCCTTTGTTTCAAACGGTTGCTTAACACTGTTCTGTTATACGGACAAATACGTTGCACAATAATACAGTTTTACAATATTTTATACAAGCCCGCCCGAAAACGAAATAAGTAAAAATATATAAATGCCCCATATGGTTAAAATAAAAAATACCCAAAAATGACCCGCTACAATACCCCCTCGATGAGAATTCTGCTGTTCACAACAGAAGAAATCTCATCGATAAACCCCGAAGAGGACCGGTGAGAAACTGGTGCCAACCAGTTCTTAATGGTCCCTGGTTCTTAATCTGCATGGGTACACAACCCCCCTGGCTCAGCGACTATGGACTCATCTGAACGAGATCACTGGACTTCTCCGTAAGAGATCCCAACACCGAGAAATCGAGCAGACTCGTACCACGGTGCACCTCGCCTTTTAACATGCTACCCCCAAAAATCCTCAATCCCTGGCTAAAATTATTCCAGCTCCTCCGCCGATATGGTTCCCCTTTTTGCAAGCTGGGCTGCCTTTAGCAAATACTGGGCTCACACACACTAACATTACATGTTGCCGTAACACACTAAAAATAAAAATTTCTTTTAAAATTTATTATAAATTTAAAAAATTCAAAATTCAAAAAAATAATCTTTTATCAAAAAATTCTCTTCCTTGTTTTTCTAATTTTTGTTTCAAATGACAACCTAGACATTTCTATTAATATAAACACATCCTTACTCTAACATGAGAACCACTTATAGTCTACCAATACAATGCAATACAATAAAATAAACATGGTTAATGCACACATAATAAAAGAATCATTATTTAAAATATTCATTCGCTGGCAGGCGAAAAATCAAGTTTTTTTTTTTTTTCAAAAAAATTAAAATTTTCGAAATTTTAAAATCCAAAAAAATTTTTTAAATTTATTTAAATGTTTTCTTCATATTTAAAATTATTTAAATATTGGTTTGAATTAATTAAACAAACAAATTGAAATTAATTTCCTACTATACAGGCTTAGTAGGTATATGAACTCATCAGCTGATCGAAAGTAGGTCAAGTTCCAGACCCTTGACCTACATATGTTATGTGTACTTTCTGAAAATACACTGAACATCTGTAATATCCTACCTTGAAATACAAAACATAACAAAACAAAATATTTAAAACAAACAAAATATTAATATAAATAATAAACAAATTGACATTTGCATAATGACCAATCTTTGACTTTACATTATTTTCAATTCTATCAAAGTTCTGTCACTGGTTTCGAAAAAATAAAAATTTTATATTCTTTATCATAAATCTCTCTTTTTATTCAACAATCCTACTTTAATCTACGGTGGGTCATGTAACTCATTTATTCTCATTTACTGTATTAGATCTGTATGCATATATAAACTTTCTCCCTCTGACTCTAACATTAATCAACTTCAATTATCAAGACACCCATCTCTACCAAAATATCTACTAATCAAGACACTCTAAGCCCCAACTTACCATTAAACACAATTCGCCACCTTCTCTACATATATAAAAAAATATACTCTCTAACCCTTAGGATACGTGTTTCCCCACCCCCAAAAAACTCAATTCCCTTATCTGGCGGCCCGGATTCTACCTAAGGCGGCCCCTCCTTACTAAAATCGATACCAATTCCCGTCCCAACAATGTTGCGGACTCCCCAAATACACTACCCTCTATTACAAAATTGCCATCCCCAAAAATCTCAATCTCATCACCTTACTACTATTAATTAACCTCATTAATTATAAACACAAATATATCATTCAAAACTATACAATTATTCTCCGTAACTACTGTGTCAACATCAATACTTCACAAAACTACATTACTTCAAAACAATATTACATTATATCATCTCTACGATGTCAACTTCAACTTTGAATTCAATTTGGACAGGTCTATATGCCCCACAAAATATTCATCACCCAAAAAACTATCTCTTATTAGATTTCACAAATCGTTACTTGATTTCTCATTGTAGCAAATTATTTTTATCATTACTTCCAAACATCTGTAATACATCAAACATTACATTGAACATCAATTACTTAAAACATTTATAACTAATATACCAGTGACGTATTATTGCTGATCAGCTGATCCTACTAGCACAATGAAAATGCATCTCAAATTGAACAAACTACATGAAATATATAACTATTTATTTATCATTACTCCTCACCTTCTTGTTTCCCATTTCTCTGATTCTGATAATTCATATTGACCGCCTGCCAGACGATTTACTTATTGGCTTAGTTAAAAAATATACATATAATGAAAACACATATTCTTATCAATGCTTATCTAACAGACAACAATAAAATAATACACTTAAAATTGTAGCATGAACACCTTATTTTTAAATATCTAAGCAGCTAGTTACCTGAACAGAGCACAAGCAGTTTTATTTAATCAAACTTTGAATAAAATGTTATGTTATAAAATTTATATTCGTGACTCCTTTGCGTCACCTCCCAGCCACACACACTATTTCAGATTATGGTGGACTGTGGCGCCCATTCGCTTCCACAGAGACTGTATATTTTGGAGCAGGTTTTACCTCTCCGTGTCTCTGCTTCCGCTATTAAGTTTTGAACATAGCGAACATCAACATGTTCTTGTTATAAAATGATACACCCTTAAAACGGATCTACCACCTGTCTTGCTACCCCAAGGCGGGCAGAGTGGTAGCCGCTGTTCTATAGTTCCGGGAAGATTTCCTCTAATTGTCACCCCCCAATGAATTTCAAATATATACCAATTTCAAGTCAGCTATGGTCAAGGGACTTGATATGACCATAGCTGGCCGCTAGCCAAAACCACGGTTAGTGCTGGTAAGACAGTAACCGCCCGAAAAGTCGAGGAAATCTAAACTTTCATTTCACTGCCTGTTATACATCAATACCATTATGTGCGACACGGTCATTTAGTAAGGTGTGTAAAAATTTTTACTTTACACGGATAAGGTGTGCCGCACATTTATCGCCATTTTGGCCCCCGATGGGGGTAACACTCACTGTTACCCCCAACCCATTTCGCTATCTAAGAGAGCACAGGCCACCCCCTCAATAGCCACTTACTAGCTAATTAATAGAATTTTTATACAATTAGCCAATTACTGTTTTCAAAATTAATTCGGTTATTTGTTTAAATTGCAAATATTAATATTATTATTACAACAATCATCTACACACACATTGTTTACTTAACATTCTACAATACACACGAATAAATTTTTACTAAACATTTATTTACAAATCTGCATCCTTATTTATTTAGTCATATCACACTTCAATGTTCAAGGTTGCGAGGTCAAAAAACTATAAAACAATATATTTAAAATTGTCCATTGATTGTTTATAGTTTAGCCTACATCGTCAAAGGTCAATCTTTGTTTTAAATAACACTTTTCGATTTTATTGACACACAGATTGCTATTTTGTGTGTCATAACCACAAAAATCAAATTCATCCATTTTATCAAAATAATCATGAAACAAGTCAACATTAAGTATATCTGTTAAGTCTCCGTTAGTAAATTTCTTCAATATCGGGTCAGTTACTTTTGTATTAAAAATCAAATCGTTCTTATTTAAATACTCTTCTAATACTTCTTCCAACTCACCATAATCTCTCTTTAATTCATATAATTCTATCTCTCTCTCAACACACAATTCTCTATTTAAATCTCTCTCATCATAACAGCATCTCATACCTTCAATATTACTCCAGACAGAGGGTATAAACTTATACAAATAAAATGAACAACTCCAATCTTCTACTAGTACGGGACCCTTGCCCTTCAAAAACACTTGTGACCACTTTAAATCATCATAAATAATAAAAGGAAAATTTCCCCTCTGTCCTCACTCTACTACAACATTATTTCTCCTCTCTCTCTCCAACTCACTGACACACATTAACATCTCATAATCACTACATTCTACACTTTCATTAATACTCTATTTATTTTTACTGTATCAGTCTCTGATACTAACTCTTCAACCACATTAATATTCTCGGTATTACGTACATTATTTTCGACATTATTGTCCTTATTTGTTAACTCTTTATCTGGCATTACATTTTTGTATTTGTCCTTACAAGTTTCATTTGTATTATTCTTATCTGGATTCATCACATGTACTCCCATTCGCTCCACACTCTGTTCTAACTTATTCAAATTAGTTCTTATCGTTTCGTTAGTACTTTCTACACATTTATTCATTTCTTGTATTTCATTTTTTAACTCGTGAAACTTGACATTGGAATCAATTTGTTGCTCTTTATATTTTGTATTTATGTTGCTATTTATATTTTCAGACACGGTTTTTCTTAAATTAAACAGATCGTCTATTGACACCTTTTTTTCTTCCACCCCTACGCTAGCGTTAGGTCTATTCTTATCTTGTACATCGGTCATTTTCAAAATTTATTAAATCATACCCTTTATATAACGTCCCCTTAAATCAAAATACCCCATACAAAAAACAGTTATTAATACGTAAAAGTAAACACCCGCTCGCTCTACCTAAACATAACCTTATTTAGCGTAATTATATACGATAATATTACATAAGTACGTCATTACCACATCCTATTTTCTGTGTATTAAAATAGGTCTAGTTCCTATAAAATTTATATACGAACATTCTGGCAGGGGCGTCGCTGTGAAGTTACTCACCTTGTTAATTTTTATTCAATACCTTCCACTCTTCATAAAATAATACTTACCGCTGCCAGAATTTCACTTACCGTCATGGTCCCCGTAAAACTTATCTTTTGAAAACTGCCCAAGGTCGCCACGATATTTTTTCTAGAAGGTAAAATATCGAAAACTTATATACTCTTGCCCTTATAAAAATCCTGCTATCTGACTGTATCAGAATTTCAGAAAACCCCCGATTTCGCCAGACGAACCTCTTCAACACAGAAATGAGGAAGTGGCAACGACGAAACAACTTAGACTAACACATTTTAGTGATTAAATGAATGTTTTACTTACTAAGCACGGACATCCTTAGTCCAAAAACCACAAAGGAAAGAAAACATAAACTAAGTTGGTTACATTACTCTTATATTAACTATATGCTTTTTACTCACAAGGTAGCCCAGCTTTGCTCATTCTCTCTACCACACCCCATACAAACCCTTTTTAAAATGTTCTAAAAAGCTAACAGAAAAATTAGTTTGATATGCGCGAGGTCCGCCGAGCACGTGCTTTCGTTTTGGTCACATTTTATGTTAGTCGCTACACTTGAATCGTCACTGCACTGTTTGTAATATCGGTCACTTCCTCGGGTCCCAGTCGGTCTTCCTGAATTAATTACATTTTCCGAAAACTTGACCAACCGGGCCCGAAAACAAAATATAAGCGTCTGTAACGGAACTCTGTATCTCGTTGACCACTTGGCGTCTCTGCCTAATGTCGACTGTCACCGAGAACGTAACAGGTACATCTTCCTTTCTCTGGAGGGAATTGTTGTTCACTGCCACTATGTTTTCGTCGCTCATTGCTCATTTGCTGTTAGGTAACCATTTTATATATGGAATATTGAAGTTATATTCCATGCACCAAAGTACGATCTTGGCTTTGGCTCTGCTGACGTCATTGATAGTAGGCGGTCTCTTGGCACTATTTCCTGTTAATCTTGGAGAAGATGATGAATATTTTTTACACTCGGGCCATCTTGAGTTTTTAGTCAGAGCGTCCTTTTGAGCGCGCTTGCGTGGGTATTCGCGCCTGTGCGTCGACACACTTGCAAAGTTCTTAGAATTTTGTGGAGGTGCAAATTCTTCAGCCGCATTGCTCAACCACAACTGCGTCTCTGCCTTTGTTTCAAACGGTTGCTTAACACTGTTCTGTTATACGGACAAATACGTTGCACAATAATACAGTTTTACAATATTTTATACAAGCCCGCCCGAAAACGAAATAAGTAAAAATATATAAATGCCCCATATGGTTAAAATAAAAAATACCCAAAAATGACCCGCTACAATACCCCCTCGATGAGAATTCTGCTGTTCACAACAGAAGAAATCTCATCGATAAACCCCGAAGAGGACCGGTGAGAAACTGGTGCCAACCAGTTCTTAATGGTCCCTGGTTCTTAATCTGCATGGGTACACAACCCCCCTGGCTCAGCGACTATGGACTCATCTGAACGAGATCACTGGACTTCTCCGTAAGAGATCCCAACACCGAGAAATCGAGCAGACTCGTACCACGGTGCACCTCGCCTTTTAACATGCTACCCCCAAAAATCCTCAATCCCTGGCTAAAATTATTCCAGCTCCTCCGCCGATATGGTTCCCCTTTTTGCAAGCTGGGCTGCCTTTAGCAAATACTGGGCTCAAACACACTAACATTACATGTTGCCGTAACACACTAAAAATAAAAATTTCTTTTAAAATTTATTATAAATTTAAAAAATTCAAAATTCAAAAAAATAATCTTTTATCAAAAAATTCTCTTCCTTGTTTTTCTAATTTTTGTTTCAAATGACTTAACCTAGACATTTCTATTAATATAAACACATCCTTACTCTAACATGAGAACCACTTATAGTCTACCAATACAATGCAATACAATAAAATAAACATGGTTAATGCACACATAATAAAAGAATCATTATTTAAAATATTCATTCGCTGGCAGGCGAAAAATCAAGTTTTTTTTTTTTCAAAAAAATTAAAATTTTCAAAATTTTAAAATCCAAAAAAATTTTTTAAATTTATTTAAATGTTTTCTTCATATTTAAAATTATTTAAATATTGGTTTGAATTAATTAAACAAACAAATTGAAATTAATTTCCTACTATACAGGCTTAGTAGGTATATGAACTCATCAGCTGATCGAAAGTAGGTCAAGTTCCAGACCCTTGACCTACATATGTTATGTGTACTTTCTGAAAATACACTGAACATCTGTAATATCCTACCTTGAAATACAAAACATAACAAAACAAAATATTTAAAATAAACAAAATATTAATATAAATAATAAACAAATTGACATTTGCATAATGACCAATCTTTGACTTTACATTATTTTCAATTCTATCAAAGTTCTGTCACTGGTTTCGAAAAAATAAAAATTTTATATTCTTTATCATAAATCTCTCTTTTTATTCAACAATCCTACTTTAATCTACGGTGGGTGATGTAACTCATTTATTCTCATTTACTGTATTAGATCTGTATGCATATATAAACTTTCTCCCTCTGACTCTAACATTAATCAACTTCAATTATCAAGACACCCATCTCTACCAAAATATCTACTAATCAAGACACTCTAAGCCCCAACTTACCATTAAACACAATTCGCCACCTTCTCTACATATATAAAAAAATATACTCTCTAACCCTTAGGATACGTGTTTCCCCACCCCCAAAAAACTCAATTCCCTTATCTGGCGGCCCGGATTCTACCTAAGGCGGCCCCTCCTTACTAAAATCGATACCATATCCCGTCCCAACAATGTTGCGGACTCCCCAAATACACTACCCTCTATTACAAAATTGCCATCCCCAAAAATCTCAATCTCATCACCTTACTACTATTAATTAACCTCATTAATTATAAACACAAATATATCATTCAAAACTATACAATTATTCTCCGTAACTACTGTGTCAACATCAATACTTCACAAAACTACATTACTTCAAAACAATATTACATTATATCATCTCTACGATGTCAACTTCAACTTTGAATTCAATTTGGACAGGTCTATATGCCCCACAAAATATTCATCACCCAAAAAACTATCTCTTATTAGATTTCACAAATCGTTACTTGATTTCTCATTGTAGCAAATTATTTTTATCATTACTTCCAAACATCTGTAATACATCAAACATTACATTGAACATCAATTACTTAAAACATTTATAACTAATATACCAGTGACGTATTATTGCTGATCAGCTGATCCTACTAGCACAATGAAAATGCATCTCAAATTGAACAAACTACATGAAATATATAACTATTTATTTATCATTACTCCTCACCTTCTTGTTTCCCATTTCTCTGATTCTGATAATTCATATTGACCGCCTGCCAGACGATTTACTTATTGGCTTAGTTAAAAAATATACATATAATGAAAACACATATTCTTATCAATGCTTATCTAACAGACAACAATAAAATAATACACTTAAAATTGTAGCATGAACACCTTATTTTTAAATATCTAAGCAGCTAGTTACCTGAACAGAGCACAAGCAGTTTTATTTAATCAAACTTTGAATAAAATGTTATGTTATAAAATTTATATTCGTGACTCCTTTGCGTCACCTCCCAGCCACACACACTATTTCAGATTATGGTGGACTGTGGCGCCCATTCGCTTCCACAGAGACTGTATATTTTGGAGCAGGTTTTACCTCTCCGTGTCTCTGCTTCCGCTATTAAGTTTTGAACATAGCGAACATCAACATGTTCTTGTTATAAAATGATACACCCTTAAAACGGATCTACCACCTGTCTTGCTACCCCAAGGTGGGCAGAGTGGTAGCCGCTGTTCTATAGTTCCGGGAAGATTTCCTCTAATTGTCACCCCCCAATGAATTTCAAATATATACCAATTTCAAGTCAGCTATGGTCAAGGGACTTGATATGACCATAGCAGGCCGCTAGCCAAAACCACGGTTAGTGCTGGTAAGACAGTAACCGCCAGAAAAGTCGAGGAAATCTAAACTTTCATTTCACTGCCTGTTATACATCAATACCATTATGTGCGACACGGTCATTTAGTAAGGTGTGTAAAAATTTTTACTTTACACGGATAAGGTGTGCCGCACATTTATCGCCATTTTGGCCCCCGATGGGGGTAACACTCACTGTTACCCCCAACCCATTTCGCTATCTAAGAGAGCACAGGCCATCCCCTCAATAGCCACTTACTAGCTAATTAATAGAATTTTTATACAATTAGCCAATTACTGTTTTCAAAATTAATTCGGTTATTTGTTTAAATTGCAAATATTAATATTATTATTACAACAATCATCTACACACACATTGTTTACTTAACATTCTACAATACACACGAATAAATTTTTACTAAACATTTATTTACAAATCTGCATCCTTATTTATTTAGTCATATCACACTTCAATGTTCAAGGTTGCGAGGTCAAAAAACCATAAAACAATATATTTAAAATTGTCCATTGATTGTTTATAGTTTAGCCTCCATCGTCAAAGGTCAATCTTTGTTTTAAATAACACTTTTCGATTTTATTGACACACAGATTGCTATTTTGTGTGTCATAACCACAAAAATCAAATTCATCCATTTTATCAAAATAATCATGAAACAAGTCAACATTAAGTATATCTGTTAAGTCTCCGTTAGTAAATTTCTTCAATATCGGGTCAGTTACTTTTGTATTAAAAATCAAATCGTTCTTATTTAAATACTCTTCTAATACTTCTTCCAACTCACCATAATCTCTCTTTAATTCATATAATTCTATCTCTCTCTCAACACACAATTCTCTATTTAAATCTCTCTCATCATAACACCATCTCATACCTTCAATATTACTCCAGACAGAGGGTATAAACTTATACAAATAAAATGAACAACTCCAATCTTCTACTAGTACGGGACCCTTGCCCTTCAAAAACACTTGTGACCCCTTTAAATCATCATAAATAATAAAAGGAAAATTTCCCCTCTGTCCTCACTCTACTACAACATTATATCTCCTCTCTCTCTCCAACTCACTGACACACATTAACATCTCATAATCACTACATTCTACACTTTCATTAATACTCTATTTATTTTTACTGTATCAGTCTCTGATACTAACTCTTCAACCACATTAATATTCTCGGTATTACGTACATTATTTTCGACATTATTGTCCTTATTTGTTAACTCTTTATCTGGCATTACATTTTTGTATTTGTCCTTACAAGTTTCATTTGTATTATTCTTATCTGGATTCATCACATGTACTCCCATTCGCTCCACACTCTGTTCTAACTTATTCAAATTAGTTCTTATCGTTTCGTTAGTACTTTCTACACATTTATTCATTTCTTGTATTTCATTTTTTAACTCGTGAAACTTGACATTGGAATCAATTTGTTGCTCTTTATATTTTGTATTTATGTTGCTATTTATATTTTCAGACACGGTTTTTCTTAAATTAAACAGATCGTCTATTGACACCTTTTTTTCTTCCACCCCTACGCTAGCGTTAGGTCTATTCTTATCTTGTACATCGGTCATTTTCAAAATTTATTAAATCATACCCTTTATATAACGTCCCCTTAAATCAAAATACCCCATACAAAAAACAGTTATTAATACGTAAAAGTAAACACCCGCTCGCTCTACCTAAACATAACCTTATTTAGCGTAATTATATACGATAATATTACATAAGTACGTCATTACCACATCCTATTTTCTGTGTATTAAAATAGGTCTAGTTCCTATAAAATTTATATACGAACATTCTGGCAGGGGCGTCGCTGTGAAGTTACTCACCTTGTTAATTTTTATTCAATACCTTCCACTCTTCATAAAATAATACTTACCGCTGCCAGAATTTCACTTACCGTCATGGTCCCCGTAAAACTTATCTTTTGAAAACTGCCCAAGGTCGCCACGATATTTTTTCTAGAAGGTAAAATATCGAAAACTTATATACTCTTGCCCTTATAAAAATCCTGCTATCTGACTGTATCAGAATTTCAGAAAACCCCCGATTTCGCCAGACGAACCTCTTCAACACAGAAATGAGGAAGTGGCAACGACGAAACAACTTAGACTAACACATTTTAGTGATTAAATGAATGTTTTACTTACTAAGCACGGACATCCTTAGTCCAAAAACCACAAAGGAAAGAAAACATAAACTAAGTTGGTTACATTACTCTTATATTAACTATATGCTTTTTACTCACAAGGTAGCCCAGCTTTGCTCATTCTCTCTACCACACCCCATACAAACCCTTTTTAAAATGTTCTAAAAAGCTAACAGAAAAATTAGTTTGATATGCGCGAGGTCCGCCGAGCACGTGCTTTCGTTTTGGTCACATTTTATGTTAGTCGCTACACTTGAATCGTCACTGCACTGTTTGTAATATCGGTCACTTCCTCGGGTCCCGGTCGGTCTTCCTGAATTAATTACATTTTCCGAAAACTTGACCAACCGGGCCCGAAAACAAAATATAAGCGTCTGTAACGGAACTCTGTATCTCGTTGACCACTTGGCGTCTCTGCCTAATGTCGACTGTCACCGAGAACGTAACAGGTACATCTTCCTTTCTCTGGAGGGAATTGTTGTTCACTGCCACTATGTTTTCGTCGCTCATTGCTCATTTGCTGTTAGGTAACCATTTTATATATGGAATATTGAAGTTATATTCCATGCACCAAAGTACGATCTTGGCTTTGGCTCTGCTGACGTCATTGATAGTAGGCGGTCTCTTGGCACTATTTCCTGTTAATCTTGGAGAAGATGATGAATATTTTTTACACTCGGGCCATCTTGAGTTTTTAGTCAGAGCGTCCTTTTGAGCGCGCTTGCGTGGGTATTCGCGCCTGTGCGTCGACACACTTGCAAAGTTCTTAGAATTTTGTGGAGGTGCAAATTCTTCAGCCGCATTGCTCAACCACAACTGCGTCTCTGCCTTTGTTTCAAACGGTTGCTTAACACTGTTCTGTTATACGGACAAATACGTTGCACAATAATACAGTTTTACAATATTTTATACAAGCCCGCCCGAAAACGAAATAAGTAAAAATATATAAATGCCCCATATGGTTAAAATAAAAAATACCCAAAAATGACCCGCTACAATACCCCCTCGATGAGAATTCTGCTGTTCACAACAGAAGAAATCTCATCGATAAACCCCGAAGAGGACCGGTGAGAAACTGGTGCCAACCAGTTCTTAATGGTCCCTGGTTCTTAATCTGCATGGGTACACAACCCCCCTGGCTCAGCGACTATGGACTCATCTGAACGAGATCACTGGACTTCTCCGTAAGAGATCCCAACACCGAGAAATCGAGCAGACTCGTACCACGGTGCACCTCGCCTTTTAACATGCTACCCCCAAAAATCCTCAATCCCTGGCTAAAATTATTCCAGCTCCTCCGCCGATATGGTTCCCCTTTTTGCAAGCTGGGCTGCCTTTAGCAAATACTGGGCTCACACACACTAACATTACATGTTGCCGTAACACACTAAAAATAAAAATTTCTTTTAAAATTTATTATAAATTTAAAAAATTCAAAATTCAAAAAAATAATCTTTTATCAAAAAATTCTCTTCCTTGTTTTTCTAATTTTTGTTTCAAATGACTTAACCTAGACATTTCTATTAATATAAACACATCCTTACTCTAACATGAGAACCACTTATAGTCTACCAATACAATGCAATACAATAAAATAAACATGGTTAATGCACACATAATAAAAGAATCATTATTTAAAATATTCATTCGCTGGCAGGCGAAAAATCAAGTTTTTTTTTTTTTTCAAAAAAATTAAAATTTTCAAAATTTTAAAATCCAAAAAAATTTTTTAAATTTATTTAAATGTTTTCTTCATATTTAAAATTATTTAAATATTGGTTTGAATTAATTAAACAAACAAATTGAAATTAATTTCCTACTATACAGGCTTAGTAGGTATATGAACTCATCAGCTGATCGAAAGTAGGTCAAGTTCCAGACCCTTGACCTACATATGTTATGTGTACTTTCTGAAAATACACTGAACATCTGTAATATCCTACCTTGAAATACAAAACATAACAAAACAAAATATTTAAAACAAACAAAATATTAATATAAATAATAAACAAATTGACATTTGCATAATGACCAATCTTTGACTTTACATTATTTTCAATTCTATCAAAGTTCTGTCACTGGTTTCGAAAAAATAAAAATTTTATATTCTTTATCATAAATCTCTCTTTTTATTCAACAATCCTACTTTAATCTACGGTGGGTGATGTAACTCATTTATTCTCATTTACTGTATTAGATCTGTATGCATATATAAACTTTCTCCCTCTGACTCTAACATTAATCAACTTCAATTATCAAGACACCCATCTCTACCAAAATATCTACTAATCAAGACACTCTAAGCCCCAACTTACCATTAAACACAATTCGCCACCTTCTCTACATATATAAAAAAATATACTCTCTAACCCTTTGTACATAGGATACGTGTTTTCCCACCCCCAAAAAACTCAATTCCCTTATCTGGCGGCCCGGATTCTACCTAAGGCGGCCCCTCCTTACTAAAATCGATACCAATTCCCGCCCAACAATGTTGCGGACTCCCCAAATACACTACCCTCTATTACAAAATTGCCATCCCCAAAAATCTCAATCTCATCACCTTACTACTATTAATTAACCTCATTAATTATAAACACAAATATATCATTCAAAACTATACAATTATTCTCCGTAACTACTGTGTCAACATCAATACTTCACAAAACTACATTACTTCAAAACAATATTACATTATATCATCTCTACGATGTCAACTTCAACTTTGAATTCAATTTGGACAGGTCTATATGCCCCACAAAATATTCATCGCCCAAAAAACTATCTCTTATTAGATTTCACAAATCGTTACTTGATTTCTCATTGTAGCAAATTATTTTTATCATTACTTCCAAACATCTGTAATACATCAAACATTACATTGAACATCAATTACTTAAAACATTTATAACTAATATACCAGTGACGTATTATTGCTGATCAGCTGATCCTACTAGCACAATGAAAATGCATCTCAAATTGAACAAACTACATGAAATATATAACTATTTATTTATCATTACTCCTCACCTTCTTGTTTCCCATTTCTCTGATTCTGATAATTCATATTGACCGCCTGCCAGACGATTTACTTATTGGCTTAGTTAAAAAATATACATATAATGAAAACACATATTCTTATCAATGCTTATCTAACAGACAACAATAAAATAATACACTTAAAATTGTAGCATGAACACCTTATTTTTAAATATCTAAGCAGCTAGTTACCTGAACAGAGCACAAGCAGTTTTATTTAATCAAACTTTGAATAAAATGTTATGTTATAAAATTTATATTCGTGACTCCTTTGCGTCACCTCCCAGCCACACACACTATTTCAGATTATGGTGGACTGTGGCGCCCATTCGCTTCCACAGAGACTGTATATTTTGGAGCAGGTTTTACCTCTCCGTGTCTCTGCTTCCGCTATTAAGTTTTGAACATAGCGAACATCAACATGTTCTTGTTATAAAATGATACACCCTTAAAACGGATCTACCACCTGTCTTGCTACCCCAAGGCGGGCAGAGTGGTAGCCGCTGTTCTATAGTTCCGGGAAGATTTCCTCTAATTGTCACCCCCCAATGAATTTCAAATATATACCAATTTCAAGTCAGCTATGGTCAAGGGACTTGATATGACCATAGCTGGCCGCTAGCCAAAACCACGGTTAGTGCTGGTAAGACAGTAACCGCCCGAAAAGTCGAAGAAATCTAAACTTTCATTTCACTGCCTGTTATACATCAATACCATTATGTGCGACACGGTCATTTAGTAAGGTGTGTAAAAATTTTTACTTTACACGGATAAGGTGTGCCGCACATTTATCGCCATTTTGGCCCCCGATGGGGGTAACACTCACTGTTACCCCCAACCCATTTCGCTATCTAAGAGAGCACAGGCCACCCCCTCAATAGCCACTTACTAGCTAATTAATAGAATTTTTATACAATTAGCCAATTACTGTTTTCAAAATTAATTCGGTTATTTGTTTAAATTGCAAATATTAATATTATTATTACAACAATCATCTACACACACATTGTTTACTTAACATTCTACAATACACACGAATAAATTTTTACTAAACATTTATTTACAAATCTGCATCCTTATTTATTTAGTCATATCACACTTCAATGTTCAAGGTTGCGAGGTCAAAAAACCATAAAACAATATATTTAAAATTGTCCATTGATTGTTTATAGTTTAGCCTACATCGTCAAAGGTCAATCTTTGTTTTAAATAACACTTTTCGATTTTATTGACACACAGATTGCTATTTTGTGTGTCATAACCACAAAAATCAAATTCATCCATTTTATCAAAATAATCATGAAACAAGTCAACATTAAGTATATCTGTTAAGTCTCCGTTAGTAAATTTCTTCAATATCGGGTCAGTTACTTTTGTATTAAAAATCAAATCGTTCTTATTTAAATACTCTTCTAATACTTCTTCCAACTCACCATAATCTCTCTTTAATTCATATAATTCTATCTCTCTCTCAACACACAATTCTCTATTTAAATCTCTCTCATCATAACACCATCTCATACCTTCAATATTACTCCAGACAGAGGGTATAAACTTATACAAATAAAATGAACAACTCCAATCTTCTACTAGTACGGGACCCTTGCCCTTCAAAAACACTTGTGACCACTTTAAATCATCATAAATAATAAAAGGAAAATTTCCCCTCTGTCCTCACTCTACTACAACATTATATCTCCTCTCTCTCTCCAACTCACTGACACACATTAACATCTCATAATCACTACATTCTACACTTTCATTAATACTCTATTTATTTTTACTGTATCAGTCTCTGATACTAACTCTTCAACCACATTAATATTCTCGGTATTACGTACATTATTTTCGACATTATTGTCCTTATTTGTTAACTCTTTATCTGGCATTACATTTTTGTATTTGTCCTTACAAGTTTCATTTGTATTATTCTTATCTGGATTCATCACATGTACTCCCATTCGCTCCACACTCTGTTCTAACTTATTCAAATTAGTTCTTATCGTTTCGTTAGTACTTTCTACACATTTATTCATTTCTTGTATTTCATTTTTTAACTCGTGAAACTTGACATTGGAATCAATTTGTTGCTCTTTATATTTTGTATTTATGTTGCTATTTATATTTTCAGACACGGTTTTTCTTAAATTAAACAGATCGTCTATTGACACCTTTTTTTCTTCCACCCCTACGCTAGCGTTAGGTCTATTCTTATCTTGTACATCGGTCATTTTCAAAATTTATTAAATCATACCCTTTATATAACGTCCCCTTAAATCAAAATACCCCATACAAAAAACAGTTATTAATACGTAAAAGTAAACACCCGCTCGCTCTACCTAAACATAACCTTATTTAGCGTAATTATATACGATAATATTACATAAGTACGTCATTACCACATCCTATTTTCTGTGTATTAAAATAGGTCTAGTTCCTATAAAATTTATATACGAACATTCTGGCAGGGGCGTCGCTGTGAAGTTACTCACCTTGTTAATTTTTATTCAATACCTTCCACTCTTCATAAAATAATACTTACCGCTGCCAGAATTTCACTTACCGTCATGGTCCCCGTAAAACTTATCTTTTGAAAACTGCCCAAGGTCGCCACGATATTTTTTCTAGAAGGTAAAATATCGAAAACTTATATACTCTTGCCCTTATAAAAATCCTGCTATCTGACTGTATCAGAATTTCAGAAAACCCCCGATTTCGCCAGACGAACCTCTTCAACACAGAAATGAGGAAGTGGCAACGACGAAACAACTTAGACTAACACATTTTAGTGATTAAATGAATGTTTTACTTACTAAGCACGGACATCCTTAGTCCAAAAACCACAAAGGAAAGAAAACATAAACTAAGTTGGTTACATTACTCTTATATTAACTATATGCTTTTTACTCACAAGGTAGCCCAGCTTTGCTCATTCTCTCTACCACACCCCATACAAACCCTTTTTAAAATGTTCTAAAAAGCTAACAGAAAAATTAGTTTGATATGCGCGAGGTCCGCCGAGCACGTGCTTTCGTTTTGGTCACATTTTATGTTAGTCGCTACACTTGAATCGTCACTGCACTGTTTGTAATATCGGTCACTTCCTCGGGTCCCGGTCGGTCTTCCTGAATTAATTACATTTTCCGAAAACTTGACCAACCGGGCCCGAAAACAAAATATAAGCATCTGTAACGGAACTCTGTATCTCGTTGACCACTTGGCGTCTCTGCCTAATGTCGACTGTCACCGAGAACGTAACAGGTACATCTTCCTTTCTCTGGAGGGAATTGTTGTTCACTGCCACTATGTTTTCGTCGCTCATTGCTCATTTGCTGTTAGGTAACCATTTTATATATGGAATATTGAAGTTATATTCCATGCACCAAAGTACGATCTTGGCTTTGGCTCTGCTGACGTCATTGATAGTAGGCGGTCTCTTGGCACTATTTCCTGTTAATCTTGGAGAAGATGATGAATATTTTTTACACTCGGGCCATCTTGAGTTTTTAGTCAGAGCGTCCTTTTGAGCGCGCTTGCGTGGGTATTCGCGCCTGTGCGTCGACACACTTGCAAAGTTCTTAGAATTTTGTGGAGGTGCAAATTCTTCAGCCGCATTGCTCAACCACAACTGCGTCTCTGCCTTTGTTTCAAACGGTTGCTTAACACTGTTCTGTTATACGGACAAATACGTTGCACAATAATACAGTTTTACAATATTTTATACAAGCCCGCCCGAAAACGAAATAAGAAAAAATATATAAATGCCCCATATGGTTAAAATAAAAAATACCCAAAAATGACCCGCTACAACACAGAGTATTGTGGAAGAGGCTAGACCAGGCCTACACCCATATATAGTTGAAGGAGGTTGAAACAAGAAGAAGAAAATATGACAGTATTGTGATTCTCCACAGATTGTTATATGTTTACAGCACATGTGCTGGACAGTAGTGCACCATTCCCCAAAATTAGCAGCAGGTGAAGGTAATATTGATCTTCAGAAGAAATTATTGTAATAAATATGACAGTTGTAGGGGGGTAGGTCTGTAGTGATTTTGTGAGAACACAACCATAACCTTGGACATTAACTAGGATTGCCAACTGTCACATATTATACGGTAATTCCCATAGTCTAGTAAAATTTGTAAGCCCTGTCCTGCCAATAACATAAATAACGGTTACAGTTAATTGAACCTCTGTAGTTTATAATCATTTGACAGTTTTACTTAATAAAACTGTTTTAAAGATTATTTTTAAATCTTTTATATTATCCATAATGTCCACATCTAAGTCTCCCATATTTTAACAAATAAAGCTGGCAACACATTAGTGTTAATGATAGTTTAACACATTGTATACAAAGTACTAAGGGACTCAAAAGGGTTGTTAGTAAAAATCTAATATTTTGTTGATCATGTGATTGTGCACTATTCCTGTCGTACTTCTGTGTGGTGTTTCATCACTAATCTTTCAATAAAAATAAAATCTTGAGCCCCACTCTTAGCACTGGAAACACAAAATGTTTGTTTTAATTTTTGAGAAGCAGATTGTTCTGTTTCTATTAGAAACAATTTTATATTTCTGATAAAAAGGACAAAATAATTTTATATAAATTATTTTTCACTGTATATGTATAATGAAATTTATATAATTTTTCATTATATAAATGTATTCATCTGGCCCTACTCCTCTTTCAGGGACAAGTGAAATTCAACTGAATTTAAGGAAAATATCATAAAAAACTTAAACAAGAACACACTGTCAATTTCGGGGGGTGTTTATGGAATAAACCACTATATTTCATACTCAGAACTCTCTTTCATGATCATTTTCATAAAAGCCATTTCGGAGCTCTCTTTAGCTAGCATTTTTAGGAACTGCCAAAATTTTTGTTAGTTTACTAAAAGTTATTATAAGTGCACTGTACAGATACATTCCAAAAATAAACTAGAAAAAACTCTCTTTTATGAGCACTTTTAGTGACCTTTGAGGACAATCAAGCTCTCTCTAGGAGACCGTAGAAATCTACATTAGTTTACAGGGGAATTTGGTATAAGTACACTACAAAAGAACACACAATAATTAACTGAGGAAGCACTCTTTTGTGACCACTTTTTAGTGCTCTTTGATAGATATCTTCAGCTAGCACTCCATCGCAATCATCAATATCATCACATCACAGCATAGGGAACATGGTGCCTCTTCTGCCTTCAGAGATCCTCCAGCCATCTTTTCCTGGGTCCGCCCACGTATTATAGGTTTATACTTCCAGACGTTTGGCTAGTCTTGAATCTGAGATTTTTTCTAAGTGTTTTTTTCTACCATCATTTACAACCTTTTAATCCGTCATTAAAGTTAAAAACTTGTAATTCTTCTCTCCTATCTTCATTCTTTATACGATCATGTTTAGGACATAAGAATGCCATTTCTGAGGCCTGTATTTTACTTATTTGTTTCTTACTTGTTGTCCGTAATTCAAACCCATAGAACAGTACAGGAACTCCCATAACTTTGAATAACTTTAATTTGTGTTTTGACGTTCCTTGTTTCTAAAAATATGATTGATTATTCCACAGATCATCTGGAACTTGCCTAATTTAAATCTATATCATAATTCTTATCATAGCCAATATCATTCCCCAGATAGTTAAAATGGTTCACCTTTCTGTAATTTGACCATTATTTATTGTGATTGTTCTTATTAGTTCCTTGCCTTAAAATGCCATTATCTTTATTTTTATAATGGAGATTTTCATATTGCATTGTTTGCAAGTTGATGAAGCTTAAAAACTGATTTTTGTAAAGCAGAATCGTTTTTTGAATTGCATGCAAGTCTTTAGAAATAAAACCACTTTCAAATATCTGCCTCATGATATCTCAATAGCCAGGTTCACTAGTTTTCATTTTCTTACTAAACTATGAATGTAAATTGTAAAAAGAGTAGGTGATATACTGCACCCTTGTCTAACACCTTGATTAACAGATATTTATTTAGATATCCTACAATATTTTTAATAGCTATTTTTGTGCCGTTATATAGGCCTTGTATATGAGTTGCTGTGGGTATCCCTGTTCTTTTAATACTTGCCACACCATATTTCTTTCTACTCTATCAAAGGTCTTCTCAAAGGCAATGAAAGTTACATGCATTTCTGTATTGAACTCTTGATGCTTCTCAATTATTTGTGTGATAAAAGAATTGTCTGTACAAGATCTGCCCTTCCTGAAACTGTTTTGTTCTTCCAAAATAAGATACTCTGAAATGGTTTGCAGATGGTGGTTTATAATTCTTGTATATATTTTATAGACAGTATCAACATAAGATATTTCCCTATAGTCATTACAGGCATTCTATTTTCTTCTCTTAAAAATAGAAGTCACAATCTTGTGCAGGACCTGTTTTTTTAACGTATATTGTAAAAATGCAATATTATAGATATGCAAGATATTAGTCAAAGCTTAAGCAAGATACCCCCATATTTAAACAATTCTGTGTTCAATCCATCCTGTCCTATTGCTTTTTGATATTTAGTTCTTCTAAGGCCTTCTTCATGCTCATCCATCATTATTAAGTCTCCTCCCTGATAGACAACAAAGTTGTCAATTTCCGTATTACTATGGTCTCCTTGCACATCATCATTATACCAGAGAGCTTTTTAATTATATCTGTCCATTTATGTTCAGGAATTATGTTTAAATTCACTGTACCATTTTCATTTCTATTTGTCTTTTACCATTTTATAGGCTACAAGTTGTCTTCTGTGTACATCATGTTCAATGCTCTCTATAAACTGACTCCATGATTCATCATGTACCTGTTTCACTAAACTCTTAGCTCTGTTACTTTATAGATGTCTTTATTAAAATTATTTTTTGAAAAAAGTCCATTTGTAGCCGATTTGTTAGTCACAGCGCGAGATCTAAAGAGCACTTTTCAATAAAACCTATACTTGTATGGTTATTATTTAATATTAAGTTATGAAACTAAAGTCAAAAATAACATTTAGACTCATATAAACTTGTTTTTCTACTTCAAAGTTGGCAATTGTGAATTTTTTTTCTCTGTGCAGGCTTTTAAGTAAATGTTTATAACTTTTTTTTGTCTGGTCCTATGAGGCTGAAAAAGGTCTTATTTGAAAGAGGATGAAATGTACTATAATAGCATAAAATAAAAGTCGTGGGTATTTAATGACATCATTTTATAATTTAAGTACAAAGTTTATATTTGATATTTCATTGAAATATTTTGCATAGTACCCTATCTTGTTTGGCCAATGAGGATTTTTTTTTACTTATGGTATGGTTATATTTTTCTGTACTAAAACCTTCAGCTAAAATTAGACATATCAGTGTAACAAGGCCTAACTACCTGTCAAAACTAAATAAATATAGATTTTAAAAAAGATTTGTCCATATTTTAAAAATAATATTTTGCTTAGGTATTTACTTGGTGAGTTAGCTTACCTTTTCAATCTTAAATGGTATTACAGGATATTTATAATATATACAGGTGCTTCTTGATTGATATGAAACTTAATTTTTCCTTGCCCAGGCAGCATTAATATTTTGAATACTTTTTTTGGATAGTCTGAAAGCATTCGGCCCACCTAAGCACTTAATTCAGGTACATCTATGCAGAAAATTATGTTTGTAAAAGGGACCGAGCACTTATCCTCTCTCCCAACATTTCTGTGTTCTGGCCAAAAAAATGTTTTTGATGGCCAGTGAGGATGCATAAAATTGATGTAAGCATCTTGGTTGTCATCATCTAGCTCCAAAATTAGTTCAATATAACACTTTTCTTTATAAGCATAGGATGAAATGTACTATAATAGCATAAAATAAAAGTCATGGGTATTTAAGTTCATCATTTAAATTTAAGTACAAAGTTTACATTTGAATTTCATTAAAATATTTTGCATGACTGACTTACAACAGGGCATGACTACAAGTTACAACATGAATACCACATGACTGTACAGGCAGCCAGTCAGAGGTACATTAAGCCTCAGTTTGCTCTGTGACACTGGTTGTGACAGTTGCAGTAGCGAATAAACAGTGCATAATTAGTTCATTGTGAAAAAGTGTATACATTGTTTGAAGTGGTTTTGTATAAAATAGTTTTTTTCTAATCTATAAATTTATACAGTGTAATAGGGGACAGTAGGGTTTGGAACAAACATACAAACTACAATGAGTAGTCTGATTCATGTGATTCTGGTTCACCAATCATTTTGTCTGATTTAGTACTATTAAGTTTCATTGATAACCATTAATGTGCAGTTTAAAACAAAGATTTATTTCTTTATTACTGTACTATCTATGTATAATTATGAGTTCAGATGAAGAGTTGTTAGTACCTAAAGTGACGACTCATTCTGTTTGTCACAACACAAATTTTACAGATGAGAAAGAAATACTGTTGGTTTCAAATTTACCAGATGAAGTTAAAGCAATTCTTGTGGAGGTTAGGAAAAACATTGACACCTAGTTACAATTTATGTTTACATCATTATCTCTACTATACTGAATATTATGAAAATAACCAAAAAAGTGTTTGCGACCCAAGAATGTCCACAAAAAGGTCATCAAAGCAGGTTTAAGACCAATATCTCTTAAATATGCTAAAGAAGTAAAAAGAAAAAAAGGAATAATATTAATTCCTGGAAAAAAGATTTGTGACAACTGTAGAAAAAAATTGCCATATAAAGATCAGATTTGTACACCAGAAGAAATGTTTAAGATTTGTGACCAGCATTTTTCAAAAATAACATTTCAATTTATCAATACAGACAATGTAAAACATGTAGAACCTATGTTAACTTTGCGTTTTAGTGATTATAAAACTGTTATTGGCACGAGGTCCTTCCATTATTTCTAACCACTACCCAAAACCGAAATAGCAGCAAAACGTATCAGTGACAAAGATTTTTCCTTAAGATATAGCTTTTCGCAAGAACTGCAACTTCCAAATCTCCAACCAAATACCTATGTAGGCTGTGTCTATGAAGAAAATATTATATCGGACTAATTTTGGATCTAGATGATGACAACCAAGATGCTTACATCAATTTTATGCATCCTTACTGGCCATCAAAAACATTGAGTCGACCTGGGGGCTGAAAAACGCACCTTGATTTTATGGTGCGGGCCTGGGAATTGAACCCAGGACCTCTAGAATAGTAGCCAGGTGCCATACCCACTGGTCTACTGAGCCGCCCAGTAGACGTTTTGAAACATAACATCTTTTTTTCTTATGTTTCAAACAATTGCTAGTAGCAGATCTTATGAGAGAGTCTCCTTTACTATTTTCATGTTGTTCTTCAGATACTCCTGCTGCCCCTGACACTGCATTATTTCCAACTCGAGCATTAAAATTCCCACTTACAATGAGGTGATCTGTTTCGTTACATTTATAAATTGGTTTTTGTAATGTTTCGTAGAATTCCTCAATTTCTTCTTTCAGTCCCTCCTCTGGAGCATAAACTACTACCTCTGTTAGATAGTTACAGTAGGTCTTGAATCATACAGTTATTAATCTGTCATTGACATATCTGTAGTTTTGAACTCTCAGTGTCCATTTCTGATCTACCAATATTGCTACTTCAATGGTTGCTCACTTTTGTTGATCAATTTCACTACAGATCTTTAAGAATCCATCGAGTTCTTAATTTCTTCTCATTTCTGAAATTATGGCTACATTATTATATCTTTCTTCTAATACCCTGCATAGTTCATTTTTACCGATGTTTCATACATTCCATGTCGCCAATTTTAATCTTTCATTTATTACAAATTGTTTGTTCTTTTTGTTTGCAGTTGTTATCACTAACTCTGTCTAGCTGCTTCCTTTGAAGATTTTTAGTATGTTAATTTCCCTATTATGGAGTACCACCCTATAGTCTAGTCAAACTAAGAAAAATGACCCATAAACCTGGGCAAAATTGCTTCAGAAGCGATTGAAGTGGTATTCAACTGAACAAATGTTGCTTTTTAACATATCCAAAATCCGACCATGGGAAAGCACCTAAAAATCAAATTCAAAATGGCGGCCCTCTTTCGAACTTTTGATTACTTAGTTTGATGATATTTTGTAATATTTAGGGTAATGAAAGCACAGCCTTTAAATGTCCGTGTACATATGACTATATTTGAACAACATAGAAATAATTTTAAGTTTGGTGATAAGTGCAAATGAGTTTTTTTTTAATTTTCATAATTAGTAGACAAGTATGAACACACTCCTTAAGGAATTAAATAAGTGATGTTGGCAAAACTAGGCATCTGAATCACAGTCATTGTTTTCTATTACAACGATATTGTCACATCCACTGATCTGGCACTCGCCACAAGAGGCTGAACAAGGCAGCCCATTCTGTTTGCATCCACATCGCATTGTTGCGCATTGCGTCTTACAAGAACAATGGATCATTTTCAGTAACCACTTTGGCACTGGTGGCATATAAGACACTGTAGGGTAATATGAGTTTTCCTTAACAAACCAACCCCCATTCTGTAGCAGTTAAAAGTGTTTCTTTTGATTTCCAAACACTGATCTGGTAGTACGTACGAAAACTGTGGTACTTTGCTGCTGACTCTGTAGGTGGCCAACGTGCAGGTGCGACAAATGATGTAGCTGCTGCAACTTTTTCTACTAACATTCGAAGACGAAGTGTTTGTAGAGAATCTCCTATCTTGCCGCCATATAGTAGTAACATAGCCTTATGTCCTGCAGATTCAATGTCAATTTGTTGGCTTCCATTTGAGGAAAATATGTTTGCAGGCGCCTGTAGCTGTTTATCCTTCATTAGTTTTTCCAGTGCTGTATCTTTTCCAATCCCAAAGATTCTGGACATTGTATCAGAACCAGTAAAAGCATGTAAAACAAAATGTTGTTACAAATATCACTACCCAGCAAGGCTTGAATTCCAAGAATATCGTACACGGGATTGGTAGATAATCCTCTTCTAATGTCGCTCCGGAAGTACAGTTTAAAACCATTGTTTTTAGCAAGGTGTAACAAAAGAATCAATAAGTCTGTATCTTCGCCAACAGTGACGGTCGTTATAATTTGGGATGATGATACAGCAGAATGAACAATATCGAAATCTGCATCTCCATCAGCATGTTGAACAGTGCACCCTATTTTCGTCAAGGCCTCTGATATGAGCATAATAAAATGTTGCTTATTTGTATCATTTGCCAAGAAATTTTCTTTCTGCCCAACAAACTTCATACCAGAAATGAAATTCACAGTCTTGCTAATTTTGGAGGCGATGCGCCTTCTGTGAGTCATGTCCTTAATGGAAGGAGCACTATCGTAGCCATCGAAGACAACAATAGCTCTGCCATAATTATGAAATGTGAAGTTTGCGTAGGAATTTGCTATGTTCAGGTATGTATCACCAGGCTTCCAAGGCACAACGCTGGATGAAGTAGGGATCCTCCATCTAAAACGTACTGGACATTAGCTTGAGTTTCTGGAACATCTGCTGTGCTCAAGTTACCACACTTTTTCAGTATTGCATGGGCTAACTGAGGCTTGTCAGCTTTTCTTAATAGAGTTCGTGATTCAAATAATGCTGGCAGATAAGCACAGAGCTCATAATTTAAGACGTCTGCAAGATTCATGTCACCAACTGTAGCAACAGTCATCATTCTCTGGAACAACAATGCTGGATCTATGTCAGTGTTTTTTTCTACACTTGTAACAGCAGATGCTGACCCCAGTGTCTTCACTCTGTCGCTTCTTTTAGCATAATATGTGTATACCGGTTTTCCAACAATTTTGTTTATAATTTCTGTGCCAACGGAATGTAGTTCATGTACGTTTACACTTGGATCAGTAGTAACTCCTGTAATAATATTTCTGAGAGATGTGTCACAATCAAATGGGGAAATAGGTTTCATGCATTCCACAACTTTTTGGAAGTCACCGATATCTCTGGATCGCCTGCTCTCCCCAACTTCTTTGTGCTGTTCGCTAGTTTCAAACGAAACCCTGGAGTATTCTTGCATTGCGAGGTTGTAAAGACAACACACAGGCATTGATTGAAGCCAAGTTGCCTGCTGAATTTCTGTAAGTCCACTTCCTCGTGTCAACCCACCCCTGCTTTTAATAGACCGCATCAGCACGTGTTCTATCACGAGCTCACTCCCTAATCTTGCCCAGAATCGATCACTTCTTCGAACCACAAACTGTCCTTTCTCAAACAGTTCATAAACAGATGGATTATCATATGGCAACTTCAACATATCCTGCAGGTACTTGTATCCAGATTTAAGATAATTGTGGTGACCAGCTGCTCCAACAATGACCAAGCATTCTTGGATTGCTTCTAAATGTAGTTTCCATGAACTAGTTCTATCAGCGGCAATCAACTTGCGTACAGTTTTCACCATTTCCTGATATGCCAACCACAGCTTACTAGTCTGATGATTGTAGCTGCAGTTTCTTCTTCTTTAAAGCATTAGCTATCTCACACATTGTATCTGAAGTCTCCACATTCGCCACCAATTCCTTGCCTGACATGATACTGTCATACAAAGTCGAAGCATCTTTAATAAGTTTGTGGCAACTCCCATCTTCATTACAGGGAAAACGTCAGCCACTAATAAGGTAGACAGAGCTGCATCAGCAAGCATATGACCATGAATAGCCCTGGAGATGGCTTTGCCAGTCATCATACGAAGCACAGCATTGGAACCATATATCTCTTGTAACACTTCATTTAAACCTGAACCCTTCATTAATGTCCCAATCGCACCCACAAGGTTCATGAGAGTATGGAAGGACCCAAGCATTAATACTGTGTTCTCAAGGTCTTTGTATTCATGAATGATTTGTGATGCTTTCCAATACAAAGGTTGGTCAAAAGTGACTATGCATGGAACCTTTTTATCATGTGCAATTTTATTCAAATATAGCAGTGTTGACAATATGCAAGTCATGTCACTTGGTGCTATATTAATGATTGGCAGGAACCTAATAGATGCCTTTCCAGAGTGTTGGAGATGTGAGTTGTTGTACACAGTCTGTAGCATTCAAGACCAATTGGAATGATCTTTTCCTGGAAACGACCAGGATAATTGCCAGAGGATATCAATTGTTCTGATGTTGGCACCAATTGCTTCTAGGTTATGGAAAGTGATATCCTTCAGAAGGTTTCTGGAGGATCTGTACTCTCGGATCATAACATGGCCAATGTTCTTTATAGCACTGTCTGTAACATTATATCTCGGAACAATGGGTTGTAATTTACTTTTTGGTGTTATAGCAGCAATCATTCCCATGCCGTGAAAGGTATTATTCCCATCTAACATTCGAATATTATGATCCACATTGTCTGCTGCAAACAGTAATACATTATTGTCTGTCACATCCTCTGAAAAACTGCTACTTGCTATTGCAGCATTCCTTTCGAATTTCATAACTTCTGTGTAGGAAGAACAGAAACCCAGATGATGGAGAACATCCATAATATAACGTGACCTGAAGTTGTGATGCATTTGAATAGCTACACCTATCTGCAGTGGGCATATTAAAGCTCTTGGGCGTATAGCTTGCATAATACTCTGGCCAATTGCACCAACTTTAGTCGAGACATCTTTCCCCACAAACAATTTTGCACAGAGCAACCTTAAGCTGCCAGGAAGGTAATCCATAGTTTTTTTGGTAGTGAGATCATCTGTTGAAGGATATGTATCTTTCTTTGCCCGTTCATAACCTTTCACATCACTCTTGATTAGTCTCGCAGCTGCTTCTATTATGTGTATTTTTTGTAATTCAGGATCACAGTCTTTTGACTTTGCATGGTAGGATCTAAGAATTTGATCAGCAGTCTCTTTTAATGTTACAGTGTCACCCTTTCCACTTTCACCAGATATTATAACACTTTCACCATAATGTTCTTCAAGCTTTCTTTTCATGTGTCTTCGATCATATGCTTTGCAATCACTTTCTTTAAGATACTCTTCCATTTTAGAAATGAGATCCACAAGTAATTGTTCCTCATCATTAGATTCAAGGTAAGTACATGTCTTCAGGAAAGCGTCTTGTTGCTCTTCATTGATTGGACGCCCTTGTTTCTGTCTCTTTGAGGACTGTTCGATACGTGCATATTCTTGAGGAATATTTTTCCCACTACGAAAGTTTGCACTACATGTGTGGTGGTACACGCAATCGGCAGCATGTAGATCTGAAAGGAAATAGTTCGGTTTGTACTTTGCAGAAAAATCCACAGTAGCTGCACAAAACAAGCAGTCAGTTCAAGCGAAAAAGGGTCCTTCAGCTAAACGGACACTTCTCTTTCCAATGCATGTATTACTTGTTGATTGTTGTTTGTTCCATATATCAATCCTTTTCTTATCAGTGTGCGTTCTTCTGCATAACACATGAACTCTGTTTCCAGCACTTACGATGACATCGCTTTCACGGAGTTTACTGGCTGCGTTTATGCCATCAGCGCCCTCCTGCATTAAAGTCACTGCCTCCTGGCCATCTTCGACAATTTTTTTGCAAATACAACAATGTTGTCCAGTGGCAGCCATTTTTGTAAACTTTACCTGGAACAAGAAAATGTTCTTTTAATATTATATCTATTAAAATTACACATTAGGAAACATTTCATCTTATACTAACAAATATGATAATTTAGAAAAAGGGCAGCCATTTTGAATTTGATTTTTAGGTACTTTCCCATGGTCGGATTTTGGATATGTTAAAAAGCAACATTTGTTGAGTTGAATACCACTTCAATCGCTTCTGAACCAATTTTGCCCAGGTCAAATCATAATTTGATTAGGCTACTACTTCCAATTGCAGTATTACATGAATAGTTAAGAATAGACAGACATAAAAGACCCCAAGGGACCCAGAGAGTAAACTCAGGGAGAAGGACTTATGGAGACTCTAAGACAGTTATGCCAAAAACTGTAAGACACATCTAGGGGTTAAACTCTAGGAGAATGCTCTGATTAGGAAGAAGTTTCCTAAAAGGATCATAATAACATTCAGAATACATAGCTTATAGGAGACTGATATAGTCATAATGTCAAATTATGCTGACCAGAATGACAACTGCAAATACATCTTAAACATCATAGGGGTATGTTCTCTAATTATGCTTGTTCGAGACCACTGAAGAAGAAACGATATGATGCTATGACTTTTAAAGAAAGCATACAAAAGACACTATCGAAGGTGGGTACATGCCACTGAACATAGTATATACTGATAATTTAAAAGTAAATTTAGTAGAGACTAAAATTTAAAAATAAAGAGCTCAGTTCATTAATGAAAGAGTATAATACTAAGCTCTATCTCATAGAAAAAAAGGAAAAGAGCTATATTATAACATACTACAATAGGACTCAGAATGGTTGTATGAAAGTGATCTTCAAGGTCAATAAGAACTATAGATGATTGTTACGATTGTAACAATTCTACACACACAACTATCAGAATGAAACATACAGAACTTAATGAAGACAGGGAGAAAGAGTTACTGGAAACTCTCTTCAAGGATACACTACCAGATTTTTTTAAGTCAAAGTTTAAAGTTTGTGACAGTGTTCAAATTGTAAACAGGAAAGAGTCCTCAGTAAATATAGAACAACTGGTGAAGAGAAATCTTCATAATTAATTGAGTAAACAATACAGCTCCTGTGACAGTATACCATAAGACATCTAAATAAGGAAGAGATTAAAGATAGCTTTCATTAGTATAAACTAAAGAAGATAATTTTATAGCTGAAAATTTGTACAAATGGTATATAGAAAAACATGTTTGCCACACACATACACATAAAAAACCACAGCTACACCAACATAGATACTAATCTTGAAATATTACACTACTTACCCAAAGGTCGAAAACTTAACACAGCAGAACAATATGAAATATACAAACACCACACAACTCAACCAAACAACATACTTAACGACCAGTTACAGTATAAATCACACACACTTTTTGACACAGTTATATATAAAACTAACAATAATTTGGATCCCCGCGCCAATCCCCTTCCTCCACACACCACCCCCACTATACCTTTCAAAAAAACTGTTACAAGTTAATGGCAGTCTGTCTCAAAGCTGACGAAGGTGAACACCATGCCGAAACGCGTACGAGAAGAAAAGACAAGTAAGTTTCACAAGTTGAAAGTTTCAATATTCTATAAAGAATAGAAAAATCTATATAAAATGAGCAGAAGAAGGTTGTAACCACTGCAGAGTGCTCAAGGATATATCCAACTTTTATAAAAAACAGAAACTATAAGGATGGTGTAATTCACTATTGTAAGAACTGCCTAAGAGTTTATAAACAGGGTTATTATGAAAACATTGAACTATTATTAGAGATCATAAAAAGCACTCTGTAAAGAGGTGAAGGATGTTTCAAATTTTACCAAAAGTAGGTACAAAGTCAAACTGAAGAATTTTTGTAAGCACTACTGTCATAAACTTTATGAGAAAATGAGAAGTCGTATGTGAATGTGGAAGAGTGCTTGGAACTAATTATTACGTTTTCAAACATCTAAGGTTTAATCCTAATAAAAACTTAAATAAGAAAGCATTACCTTATAGAAGAACCTCCATAAGAATTAATTTTTAACTAAATTTTTGACAAGGTACATTGTGCAGACTGTGATGTTGACATCATTAGGAAACATTAAGATGGCCATTTCAAGTCTAAAAGCATCTTAAGAAAGCCAGCATTAAGCTTAAGGAGTTTAATGATTTACAACATTGGGCAGCTAACAGTGACATTTTTTAATATGATCTGCTATGTAATGAACAACTGAAAGATTGAAGGAGTCATTTAGTAAGGGAAAATAAGTACACTTTTTATAATGAGGAGAAGCTAAAATAATTCGGAAAGAAGCTGTCTATCCAAAACCTAGAGGAACTAGCTAGAGATTAACTTATAAGTAGACTGAACAACATATCTTGTAAACCATTAAGCGTGGGTGTGAGGGGTCTATTGAAGATCTACCTTCCAAGGAGTCTATCAATAGATTCTAACTAACAAATTTAGAAACAAGCTTGTAGATGAGATTTATAAGAAAAATGTTTAAAAAATCAGTCTTAAAAAAACTCCAGATACTCTTGGAAATACTGAGGTAAAGAAATCTAAACTGCAATACGTAGAGAACGTAATTTTACAGCTTCAAATAATGAAAACATTGATATGTAAGATTACTGAGAGTTCCATAGTGATGAACTGAAGAGTGTAATTGAGGATACTCAAATTAGATAAAAGCATTAAAGGTCAGTTATATTTAGAGTTCATCTACCTGGAAACCATCGTAAACTGAGAAGTTCAGGACAGTTTTCCACTACAGCTTGTAATGGGGCAAAACGGAGAGGTTTTATTTTATTAAATATTTGCAACAAGTTATTTCACATGCGTGGTCAGTCACAGGTTGAATCTCAGTTGTCGCGAACAAAGAACGGTGATGAAACAATTACAATGGAATGTGCGGGTCACACACACAGCGTCGTAATTCTCAGAACGGCAAAACAGTGTAATGCGCCCCAACGCACTAACATCGGCGGAGCGCCTAACCCACGCTAAGCGAAAGGCGCACAAGATGGCCTGGAGAAGAATTTTGTCCTACACGTGGTCTCAAAACGACGGAAACGAAATTAAGCCCTGCCCACATTTGTGACGTCGACCAGTGAACACTAAATATCGTCAACGTCCAACACACGAAAATCCCATGTGTTGTGTGTGCAACTGATGAGACTTTGACAACGAAGGCTGTGTGCTGCGACGAAATTGTTGGCAGGCAAGGCAGTAATGTCCGGCCGCATGTAAAGTCAGTCGGAAAATAACATCTTAACCCGCCGGACGCTAACAGTAGTGCGTCCTCCGACTGGACACAAATTTTCGTATTCGCTATATAACAAAATGTAAATCGGTAGTGGCGTGGTTGGGAGGCGGCAGCGGCCGTTTGGAACAAAACGGGCTGGCGGGCCGAAAGTTATTAATAATGTAAATATACAAACAGGTGCACATTGCGACGTAGCCAGGGAGGTGCCGTGAGTAAATCAAATACCAGACAATAATTGACTTTTATTTTTTGTACAGAGCTCTGAATAAGGGAAATTTTAAAGATTGAATGAATGAATGTGTGTATGCAAATACTGGGCTGTTTTGTTTTGTTTCGTTTTAAAAATATATCTATACAATATAAGTAAACATAAGGGTTTGTATTTTCTATTGTATGGTTCGAAGAAAAGTAAATTATCCTATAAGATGTCAAAGTTGTAAAATGTTAACTGAGTTAAAGTTAAAGATAAAGATAACAGAAAAAATATTTGTTTTGTAACATAACCATGTGTTAGTGTAGTTATTACGCCATAACCATTTCCTAGTATTCTGTGCTGAAAACTCGTCTAACGGAATCGGGGGTTTTCTGAAATTTTAAAATACAGTCAGATAGCGGGATTTTTTATAAGGGCAAGAGTGTTTTAAGTTTACATGTTTATCTAAAAATATGTTGGCGACCTGGGCTGTTTCTAAAGGTAAGTTTCACGGGGAATATGACGGTAAGTAAAATTCTGGCAGCGGTGAGTATTATATGATGAGTGTAGTATTTAGTTAAAAGGGTAAAAAGCAAGTACCTTCACAGCGACGACCCTGCCAGGATGTTCGTATAAAAATTATAGGAACTAGATCTGTTTTAAAGCACAGAAAATAGGATTTGGTAACGGCGTATTTGTAAAAATTTTTATCGTATATAATTACGTAAAATAAGGTTATGTTTTGGTAGGAGTATGATGTGTACAATGGTGTTAGATGTTTTGATTTTATGTGTGTAGTTTAATAATAGTTTTTTTTTTATATAAAGAGGTTATATAAATAAATGTTGAACATGGGCGAAGTACGAGATAATGATATTGGTTTTACGTGGGACGAGTGGGAAAGCGAATTTAGAGGGGTTGTAGGTGAAATGACAGACGAGGAGTGGGGTAATTTAGATAATAATTTAACATGGATGGAAGAACAAGAAGAGGGAATATTTTCAGAAATTAAGAAACATAGTGAGATGACAAATAATAAAGGTAAGGTAGTTGAAGCGATAGTGGTAGAAAATAAGACAGTGAATAGGCCTAGTGAGAAGGATGATAGTATAAGGGGAGTAGACAACGGTAGAGAAACAGATCAAGTTAACAAAAATAAAGTCGATCAGGTGGCAGATAATGAGGTAAGTAATGAGATGAGTGAATCTGATTATAAAATGATAATGGATATGTTGCGAATGATTGATAAAAAATTTGATGAAAGGGCGGAAATGATGAACAAACAGTTTGATAATTGGGACAAACGTTTTGAAAAAATGGATAAATTAAACGCAATGTTAGATGACATGATTAGTGATGTCAAGGGATTCAATAATGAATTGGAAAAACAAAACGAGGAGTGGAGAAGAGATAGATGCCAATTAAAGGAAAATACAGAAATGGAATCAAAACAGGTAAGTGTTTGTGGTGGTAGTAATATAACGAAAAATAACGAAGGAATAGTAGACAAGGTAAGTGGTGGTAGTAATATAAGTAATTATAATGGTGAAACAACGTTGAATAAGAATAAGGATATAGTTGAAAATGGGATATCAGAGAGTGATGATAATGATGTTAATTACAATTCTGAGAGTATAGTGGGGGTAAAGAATAGTGGAGAAACGTATAATGGGATGAGTAGGGGTGAGAATTGTGAGAATGAAGTTTTAGTGGAAGTAGAATGTAATAATGGAATGTTAGTGTGTGTTGATGGGTTAAAGAGAGTGGGTGAAGAGAGTTATATTGTGGGGATGAAGCAGAGGGTAAATTTTCCCCAGGTTTATTGTAAAACAAGATGTTTACAAATGATGTTGTTTAAGGGCAAGAGTCCCTTGTTAGTGGAAGACATGAGGTCTTTGAGTTGTTCCCCAAAATTTTATGAGTTAGTACCCTCTGCATGGAGTGAGAGAGAAAAGGTGATATGGTGTTTTGATGAGAGAAAGAGAGAGATAGAGATTTTTGAAATAAATAGAGGTTATGAAAGGTTAGTGCAGAGGTTAGATATTGAGAGAGATGAAAAAAGTGAATTGCATTATGAAATAGAGAGAGATGAATATTTGCATAAAACTGTTATAAATGATAAAATAACTGACTTGATGTTGAGTAAAAATACTTACGGAGACTGGATAAAAATAAATAATCGTGACAAGTTTTATGAAATAATAAAAGGGAAGATGAATGACATAGAGGTAATGGTTTATAATAAGAATAATAATAATAAATTGGATGTAAATAAAAATGGTCTAGGCTATAAATATGTTAGGTATATACACGACGATGGAGGTTGAACATACACGTAATAAATGGACATTCTAAATAGTTTAAGTTGTATGGTTCTGACCTTGCTGCTTTTGGAAATGAAGTGTGATAAAATTGAACAATTAATGGTGAAGAATTGTAAATAATTGATAGTGAAATTAATTTTGTGTATTGTAAAATGTTAGGTAAACAATGTGTGTATGTAGTAGAAATTGTGATAATAATAATAATATTTTGAGCAGTTTAAATAAATAGAAAAAATAATTTTGAAGACAGTAAATAACAAATTTTAATTGTTTTGATAATAATTTAAAATGTTGTGTTTTCAATAATTGATTTAATCAAAATAATTGAAGATGTTTAAATATTTTTGACTGATTTAAGATGTTATATAATGATGAATTTAAATTATTTTATGAGATGTGAATTTGATAATTAATAAATAAATAAATGTGAAATTGTTTAGTAGGGAATAACATTGTTGTTCAAATGTTTCAGAAGGTACAGGGAGTTACTGATATTTATATTTGTGTGTTATGACAGGGTATGAGCGATGTACTGTGAGTATAAATTTTATAATACAAGTTATACAGAGTAAAATGTTTACAGGTGTTGAAAAGATTTTAAACTAAATAATGAAACTAATTTGAGATAATTGTACTAAATAGAAACCATAGTCAAAAGGTAGTAATATAATTTTCTATAAAAATGATTTAAATGAGAATTGTTTAGTAATGTAAAAATATCAGGGTTCAAGGTACCGTAAAATGGGGTAACTTGAAACAGTGGGGTAACTTGAAACGTTTTGAAGTAATTCTTGGTTCGTGGTTGTGGTATCACTGCAAGAGAATAAATGTAGAGAGTTACTACATAACCTTAATGTGTGAAGCTTCAACTGTGTAAAGAAGGCAGTTTTGTTAAAAAAAATTCTAAGGTAAGCATAGTATATTATATATTTTATCGTTTTGCAATTTTTAACATAAAAACATGCTATGGTAAACTTTAAGGGAAACACATATTTCAAAGTCTCATAACTTACTGATATTTAGTATACCATAAACCCAATAATTACCGAATATATGTCAGTGATCAAAGTGAGGTTATGAGCACTTCATAATTTATTATGACAACAAATTTTAAATTAGTACAAATGTGGGGCGAGGAAGAACATAGAGAGGGTGTTGGATTACTGATTACCCAGAAGACAAGGAAGAGTTTGATAGAATGGTACCCAGTCTCAGAAAGGATTGTAGTAGCTCGATTTGCATCAAGGGTTAGACCTATTGCACTGGTGCAGTGTTATGCACCGACAGAGACAGGAGATGAAGAAGACAAAGAGCAATTTTATGGTCAGTTACATCGAACCCTGTTAAAGGCAAAGAAAAGGGAATTCTGGTCGTGATGGGAGACCTGAATGCGAAAGTTGGCAATGATAATCAAGGAGTAGAAAATATAATGGGAAGACATGGCATAGGAACTAGAAATGAGAATGGTGAAAGACTTATTGAACTTTGTAGTAACCACAGGCTGGTGATAGGAGGCACTATCTTCCCTCATAAGAACTGCCATAAAGTGACATGGGTTTCCCCAGACCATAGAACGGAGAACCAGATCGATCATTTCACTATTAGCAAGACATGGCGAACCTCCCTGTTGGATGTGAGGAACAAGAGGGGGGCAGATGTGGGAAGTGACCATCATTTGGTAGTAGCCACACTCCGACTGAAGATTGCAAATATTAGACACATACATCAAAAGAGGAGGATAAAGTATAACTTTGATAAATTGAAGGATAAGGAGATGCAACAACATTTTTCACTGGAATTGAGTAACCGATTCCAACAGCTAAGGGAGGAAGAAGAAGGACAGGATATTGAACACAATTGGAAGAGCATAGAGATTACCTACATAAATACCTGTGAAAAGGTCCTAGGCAAGAGGGAGAGAGGAAGAGAGGAATGGATTACTTCAGAGACATGGGAAGCCGTGAATCAAAGGAAGGAATGTAAGAAAAGACTCAATACCACAAGAACGCAAGAAGAGAAGGTACAAGCTAGAACAGACTTTAATCAACTTAACAAAACAGTGAAGAGGAGTTTTCGACGAGACAAACGAGTATTTATCAACAATGTTGCAACACAAGCTGAGACGGCAGCACAAAACAATGACAGTAGGACTCTGTACCACATTACCAAGAGATTAACAGGAAAGTTTTCAAGAGCGGACAAACCAGTGAGAGCTAAAGATGGGAGATTACTGTCCACACAAAAAGAACAGCTAGAAAGATGGAGAGAACATTTTCTGGAGATTTTGAATCGTGAAACAATCGAAGAAGGGGAGACAGAGGTGATGATGGAAGAAGAGCAGGAAGATGTTGCTATTAGTACAGAGCCACCATCAAGAACAGAGATTCAAAGGGCCATTAAACAACTTAAGAATGGCAAAGCGGCAGGCATGGACAATATCGCACCGGAGGCCTTGAAAGTGGATATGGGTACTTCGGTTGAGATTCTATTCCCACTTTTCAAGAAGATTTGGGAAGAAGAGAAGATCCCCTCAGATTGGAAGAAAGGACTGTTGATTAAGCTTCCGAAGAAAGGAGATTTATTAGAATGTGATAACTGGAGAGGGATTACCCTCCTTTCGATACCAAGTAAGGTACTCTCACGAGTAATTCTTGAAAGGATAAAACAGCGAGTTAACTCAAGGTTGAGGAAAGTACAAGCAGGATTTAGAGAAGGTTATTCCTGTACGGACCAGATCAATACACTGCGTATAATTATAGAACAATCCACGGAGCTGCAGTCGTCACTGTATATACTATTTGTAGACTTTGAAAAGGCGTTTGGTAGTGTAATGAGGAAGAAGATGTGGAAAGCCATGAAAGAGTTTGGGATTCCAAAGAAAATTATTAAGTTAACTCAAGAAATGTATGAGAACTACACATGTCAAGTTTTACACCAGGGGATGTTGTCCGAGCCCATCCCAGCAGATAAAGGAGTGAAGCAAGGATGTTTGCTGTCACCAATATTATTTATTATGGTGCTGGATCTCATGATGAAGAAGGCAATGAATCGCCGAAGAGGAATTCAGTGGGGACTGACAGATAGGTTGGAGGACTTGGACTTCGCGGATGACCTGTGCTTGCTAACCAACAGTTTTAAGGATATGGAAGCAAAGCTGAACGATTTAAAAACCGAAGCATCAGAGGTAGGATTGAAGATTAATGGAAAGAAAACCAAGGAGATGCGTTATAATAACCGCAATAAGGCACTATTATTTTTAGGAAACCAAGAGATCGAACAAGTCAAACAGTTTTGTTACCTGGGAAGTATGGTCACCACGGAGGGAGGAACCATAGAGGATATAGGAAATAGAATAAATAAGGCTAAAGGAGCATTTGCAATGCTGAGACCAATCTGGAAATCAAGGGAACTTAACACCAATACCAAACTACGCATCTTCAATACAAATGTCAAGTCGGTACTGCTCTATGGGTGTGAAACTTGGAAGACTAACAAACAACTGATTAGCAGACTCCAAACATTCGTGAACAGAAGTTTGCGGAATATCCTGAGGATATGGTGGCCACAAGTTATCTCCAATGAAGAGCTGTGGAGAAGAACCCATCAAACACCCATTGACATTGAGATGCGTCGTAGGAAATGGAAGTGGATTGGGCATACATTACGACGAGATGGAGACAACATAGCAAGACAAGCCCTGGAATGGAACCCACAAGGTAGCAGGAGAAGAGGCAGACCAAGGAACACATGGAGGAGGAGTGTAATAGCGGAAGGGATGGAGAAAGGAGGGAAGACCTGGGCCGAGATCAAGACGATGGCGCGGAACAGAGTCCGGTGGCGGAAGTTCATTGATGCCCTATGCTCCACTTAGGAGATGCAGGAATAATGATGATGACAAATGTGGGGCAACTTGAAACATGTTTCAAGTTACCCCACTTATATATTGGCCACTTATTTTTCATTGTTTAAGTGTTAGTATTTACTAATTATAATGCTGTGTAGTAGTTCTTTATCCAATTACAAGGGTTTTTTTGTTCCAGGTCAAACATGGTTAGGAATCAACAACGGAAGCCTGGTGCAAGAAAGTATCGTGATTTTACTGATGAAAATTTATCAAGAGCGGTTCAGGAGGTAAAAGCTCAAACCTTGTCATTATACAAAGCAGCTGAAAAATATGGTATTTCACCAGCAACTTTAAGCAGGAAGATAAAAGGTAAACATTCTTTGAATGTTGGAAGGCCATGTGTCATATCTTCTGTTGATGAGCAAATAGTAAGGGATGGAATAGTATTAGCCAGTCATTGGGGGTTTTCTCTTACAACTCTTGATCTCCGCTTAATAATTAAGGCTTACTTAGATAAAAGAGGTGTAAATGAAACTAGATTTAAAAACAACATGCCAGGAATTGAATGGGTTCGAGGATTTCTTCATAGACATCAAGATGTCTTATCTCAGCGATTATGCCAGAATATTAAAAGAGCACGAGCCCACCTTAATCATAAAGTGTTTCACAATTATTTTACAGAACTGGAAGATTCTTTGGAAAGAGTTTCGCCTGAGGCAATTCTCAATTACGACAAAACCAATATGACTGATGATCCTGGCAGAGTTAAAATTATTACACGACGTGGTTGCAAACATCCTGACAGAATTCTCGACAGTTCAAAAGCAAGCATTTCTGTTATGTTTTGTGGGTCTGCTTCAGGCATTCTTTTACCACCATATGTTTGTTACAAAGCTGAACACTTGTATGATTCATGGACCATGGGAGGCCCAACAGGAACAAGGTATAATCGTTCCAAAAACTCATGGTTTAATGGACCCATCTTTGAAGATTGGTTCACTACTATTGTAATGCCTTATTTCAGAAGGCTGCCTGAAAATTCACAAAAAGTGTTAATTGGTGACAATCTTGCAAGCCATATTTCATTAAAAATAGTTCAAGAATGTGAACAAAATAATATCCGATTTGTGTTATTGCCAGCCAATAGCACTCATTTACGCCAGCCATTGGATGTGACATTTTTTCGGCCTTTAAAAGGAAAATGGCGGGCTACATTAAACGAATGGAAGAGTAAATATCGTGGCTGTGTTCCTAAAGATAAATTTCCATCTCTTTTAAAAAACTGTCTTGACAGTCTGAATGCTGACAATGCCTCTTCTAAAAATCTTGATAAGTGTTTTCGGGCCACAGGAATACATCCAATAAATGCAGAAGAAGTCTTGAAACGTTTGCCACCGGACACTGAGGATCAGGATGAGAGGAGCAGAGGTTGGTACAATACATTCAAGACATTCTTGCAAGAAAGTAGGGTCACAGAAACAACAGCAACAGTCAAACAACGTAAAAGGAGAATAAATGTTACACCAGGTAAGAGTATCAGTTCAGAAGACCTTGCTGCAAATGAAGATGCTGACACAAATGAAAGGACAAAAAGGACTAGGGGTAAATATGTCAGTCAAAAACATTTGCCAAAAAACAAATGTAGTTCAGACCAAGAAAGTGGAGAACCTAATCAGGATGACCCACGTCCTAGCACTTCCAGCTGTGCACCTTCAAAACGGAAAATGTCTAAACGTTTTGATCATCTGTCTGTTTCGGATAGTGAGTTGAGAAGTGATAATTTCTCGGTTCATGATGAATCTGACAACTTGTTTGTGAGTTCAGACTCCAATGATGATGACTCTATTGAGTTAAGTATTAATGATTTCAAAACTGATGACTTTGTTTTAGTTAAATTAGTTTATGATGAAAAAATGAGAAAGGAGGTAGACAAAACCTTTGTTGCACAAATTTTGTCCATTAACGATATCTCTCAAGAGCTACAATTAAAGTTTATGCGAAAGTCTTTAGCAACTAAAGCTAATAACATTTATATCTTTCCTACAGTAAATGACATTAGTTTTGTGAAACTTCATAAAATTCAGCATAAATTATCACCTATATTTTGTAAAAGAGGTCGTTACTGCTTTTGTGTAGAAACAGATTTTTAATCTTACTTTTTTGGAACTACTTTCAATTTTTGTTTCTTTGATTTAGAATTAGGTTTTGGGTTTCTTTACTAATTTTTAATCTAATTTTAGGCTAGGTAGCTATAACTAGAGACATGCAGTTAATATTGTGAAAATACAAAGTTTTTTGAATTTTACTTCGTTAGTGCATTAAAACAAAGCAAATGTTTATAATGTTTTAATATTAGACCTATTGTAATTTCAATACAATAATTTTGTAATTAAATTATAATTTGTATTTTAGATTGAATTTGTATCAACAATTGGATACACTGTTAATTTGAACAGATTCGACTTTTGTAATTTCTTTGTTTATCTAATAAAAGTAACAAATTATGACAAATATGTTTTTTATTAGCATCTTTCTCTAATCTGTATGTATGTATTTTTTTAAAAAATAAATTATGTTTCAAGTTAACCTAGGCATCCATAACTTGATAAAAACAGCTGATTTGTATTAGTGTTTCAAGTTACCCCACCTTGCGGGGTAACTAGAAACAAACATAAAAATTAAAAAAAAAATTATGAAAGAAAAAGTAATTACTTTTAACATGTAAACATCGGTTTTTTTAGACCAAGACCGATATTTTTGAATAAGAAAGAGACAAAACAATCGACCCTATCCAAAACTATAGAACTTTGAATTTTAAAAGTGTTTCAAGTTACCTCATTTTACGGTAATTATACTGTGTTTATTATGTCTTATAAATGTATTAGTTTATTGTGTTAGAGATAAGGATTGGTAACATGTGTAATTTGTATAATTTTGAAATGTGTTTATAGTAAGGTCATTCATCTTGCCTAGAAAATCAGCTGATCCGCTGTAGAATGTCACTTATAAATTGTTTGCTAATTTCCAAGGTAACTAATGTTTGAATATAATGATTTTAATGTGTTAAAAGATTTTGATTTAAATGATGGAAGTAATTTGATATAGTTAAGATTTTAAATGATTTGTAAAATATAGTAGATGGGAGATTTTGGGTGATTATTGTTTTGTTAGGACATGTAGATCAGTCCAAGTTGAAATAAAGGGGTACTAGAGAGAATAATATTATTGTGGGAATTAATGTAATATAGAATTTGAGAGATGATAGTGACACAGTAGCTATGGGGAAAATATGTATTGAGTATTGATGGATATATTGAGTTAATAAATAAGTGGAGATATTTTGTAGTAGTTGAAAGTATTGTATTGGGAGAATAAATAGTTGATGGTGATTTTGTAAAAGGGGGTGGTGTGTAAGGAGTCCGCAACGACAGGCGTTGTGGCGGGTAGCAGTGGGTTTTCAGTGAGTGATTGCCAGATAAATAGGAAGGGCAAGAGGTGGAGACGGTGGTGAGTTGAGGGAACACACATCCTGAGTACAAAGGGGTAGAGAGTATTTTTTTTATATAAGGGTAGAATGATGCGAATTGAGTTGAGTAGTAAGTTGGGTTTAGAGATTGTTTGATAGATGTTTTGATAGAGATGGGTGTCATATTAGTTAAAGCTGTTAGTGATATTAGAGTCAGAAGGGGAAGATTATAAATGTATACATGCCAAGTGGTAAATTAATTGTTATGAATAAATGAATCACCCAAATTTATTGAGAATGTTAAAGAAAGTAGATCATAGTTGAAATGAAAAAATTAATGGAAACAAGTGAGAAACTTTAATAGAATTTGAGAATAATGTAAAGCTATAAAATGTGTAATTTTAATTAATTTAAATGTCAATTTTATTGTTAATTGTAATAATAACCATGTTAATTTTAAATGTCATATTTTATTATGTTGTTGTGTTTAAAGATAAAAAAGTTTAAAGATGTTTAATGTATTTTATGATGTAACCTATGTATAACCTATGTAGGTCAAGGTTGTGGACTTGACCCAGTTTGATCAGCTGATGGGTGATGTTATAAACTAGACCAGTTTTGGCAATGAAGTGATGCAAATTTTCTTGTTTGATTGATTTAAATAATTTTAAATTTTACGAATATGGAGAAAAGTATATTTTAATAAATTTAAATTTTTTTTTTAAAGAAAAAAAAATTTTTGATTTTCTGTGCCTGCCATCTAATTGATGGTTTGAATTTCAAGTATATTATTGTTTATGTGTATTACTAATGTTCTTTATTGAATTGTATTGTTTAGTATGTATGTCTAATCCAAGGTTAGGATAAATGAGTTCATGTGTAGTTAAATGTTCAATTTATTTGTTTTTCTGATTATGAATAATAGTGAAGAGAATTAATAGAGTGATGAATTATGTAACAGATTTCTGATTTTAGAAGGTCACTTAAATGAGTTTGATTTAATGATAAATATTTTGAGATTGAAAAAATGTATTACAAGAGTAGGTACGAGCCCAGTAACTGCTAAAGGCAGCCCAGTGTGCATGGTAAGGGGGAACATATCGGTTGAGGATCTGGTGTGGTATAAGATCAGGGGTTTGGATTTTGGGGTGGCATGTTAGACGGTTAGGTGCGCTGTGGTGCGTGTCTGTTCGATTTTATGGTGTTGGGATCTCATATAGAGAAGTCCAGTAATCTCGTTCAGATGCGGCTATAGTCGCCGAGCCGGGGGGGGGGGGTAGTTTACCCATGATGTATAAGAATTAATGGGGGTTTGTTGGCACCATATCCTCACCGATCCTCTTAGGGATTAGCAATGAGATTTCTTCTGTTTTGACAGAAGATCTCTCATTGGGGGGGGGGTATTGTAACGGGGCAAAAGGGAGAGGTTTTATTTTATTAAATATTTGCAACAAGTTATTTCACATGCGTGGTCAGTCACAGGTTGAATCTCAGTTGTCGCGAACAAAGAACGGTGATGAAACAATTACAATGGAATGTGCGGGTCACACACACAGCGTCGTAATTCTCAGAACGGCAAAACAGTGTAATGCGCCCCAACGCACTAACATCGGCGGAGCGCCTAACCCACGCTAAGCGAAAGGCGCACAAGATGGCCTGGAGAAGAATTTTGTCCTACACGTGGTCTCAAAACGACGGAAACGAAATTAAGCCCTGCCCACATTTGTGACGTCGACCAGTGAACACTAAATATCGTCAACGTCCAACACACGAAAATCCCATGTGTCGTGTGTGCAACTGATGAGACTTTGACAACGAAGGCTGTGTGCTGCGACGAAATTGTTGGCAGGCAAGGCAGTAATGTCCGGCCGCATGTAAAGTCAGTCGGAAAATAACATCTTAACCCGCCGGACGCTAACAGTAGTGCGTCCTCCGACTGGACACAAATTTTCGTATTCGCTATATAACAAAATGTAAATCGGTAGTGGCGTGGTTGGGAGGCGGCAGCGGCCGTTTGGAACAAAACGGGCTGGCGGGCCGAAAGTTATTAATAATGTAAATATACATACAGGTGCACAGTGCGACGTAGCCAGGGAGGTGCCGTGAGTAAATCAAATACCAGACAATAATTGACTTTTATTTTTTGTACAGAGCTCTGAATAAGGGAAATTTTAAAGATTGAATGAATGAATGTGTGTATGCAAATACTGGGCTGTTTTGTTTTGTTTCGTTTCAAAAATATATCTATACAATATAAGTAAACATAAGGGTTTGTATTTTCTATTGTATGGTTCGAAGAAAAGTAAATTATCCTATAAGATGTTAAAGTTGTAAAATGTTAACTGAGTTAAAGTTAAAGATAAAGATAACAGAAAAAATATTTGTTTCGTAACATAACCATGTGTTAGTGTAGTTATTACGCCATAACCATTTCCTAGTATTCTGTGCTGAAAACTCGTCTAACGTAATCGGGGGTTTTCTGAAATTTTAAAATACAGTCAGATAGCGGGGTTTTTTATAAGGGCAAGAGTGTTTTAAGTTTACATGTTTATCTAAAAATATGTTGGCGACCTGGGCTGTTTCTAAAGGTAAGTTTCACGGGGAATATGACGGTAAGTAAAATTCTGGCAGCAGTGAGTATTATATGATGAGTGTAGTATTTAGTTAAAAGGGTAAAAGGCAAGTACCTTCACAAGCTTAAGAGCTACCAATATTTATAATATCGATGACTTCATGACAACTCAGTTTCAAAATTTAGTGCTTAGAGAAAACATAATTTAACCTAGTGTTGGTTCGATGGTCTCTGAGATGCAAGAAGTTAACTAAGATGGAGTAAGCATAACTCATTAAATGTAGGATCATATATCAAGTTACTTGACGAGATAAAGAATAAGAAAATATAGATTAACTTTGGGAATAAGGATGAGTATTGCATCATCTATTCTATCAGATTAGCTATAGAAGTTTATAATAAGAAGAATCTCAGTCATCCTGAAAGAATAAAACAATATAAACCCCCCTACAACAGCATTTGAAGTTTCCAGAGTACCAATGTTTTGTCTCTTGACATAGTTTAGTGTATTTGATTTGGGTATGGAGCACGTTATGTATCTGAATTTCATTGAGATTGTTGCCAATAGAGAGTTTGCAGGTGGGAGTGAGGAATTTTGTTGCTTATTGTTCTGTGAAATTAAGAAATGTGTTTTGTTCAGTTAAGAAGCTCCAAGTTGACACTCATTTAGTAAATTCATTTCTGTCATTGACTGTTGGCTGCCCAATATTTCAACTCCCTCTCTGTATTGTCTAATTTTCTTATCATTTGGTCTTGCTAAAATTTTTGTATTTTTGAAATCAATGTATGTCCTGTTTCTTTTGTGTGTTTTGTCAGGGATGTATTCTCTTCTTCTTTTGATACTGACAGTTTGTGTTTGTGGACAAGGTGGTGGATGTTGTCCAGAGTGGCCAATATAAATTTATACTTGCTGCAGTTTTTGTACACTATTTGGTATACACCGCGTCCTTCTAAATGTACATTGCCCTTTGGGTTTTGTAGAAAAGTTATATTTTTTGTGTGTGCTGATTTTGTCCTGATGTGATGTTTCTTGAGTATTCTCCATATTACATCTGTTGTCCTTTTTATATATAATAATATTTGGGTGCTGATGTCCTGTGCTTCTTTCTCTGGTTGTGTCTTGTTTATTTTTTAATTTATTTATTTAGTTTTTTTTGTTCGATTGCTCTGTGTATATCAAGTGTATCCTGTGAAAGCTGTGCTTCCTTCAATGTGTCCAGCTCTTCTTTCTTGTGTTCCTTGTCCGGTGTAGGACTCTGTGTTTGTGTCGTCACTACAGACTGTAGTTAGGCTGGGTGGTGGTGGAAAAGTCTATATATCTGTTTGTGAATGTGGGTTTTCTGCATATTAAGAAGCAGAGTTAACTGTCTTTCTTCTTTATGAGAATACTGCACACACTGTGTGTGTTCGTGTGCGTGTCATTTAATCTGTTTTGGTTTATTCGTCCTTCAACAAACTGTGCACTGATGTTAGCACAACAGTTTTGTTGCCTACCATATATTTTATGCTAGAAAATAGGTTTATTCTAATTGGATTCCCCTAATGGAAATCAAATAGATCATGTCTTGATCGACTCACACTATTTTCAGCGATATTTCAGACATTCATACCTGATGGGACGCAAACATGAACTCTGATCAGTATTTGGTTCAGGTACTGTTGAGAGTGAAAATATTTGATGTGAAGAAGAGGAAGGAAGAAATGAAGAAAAGTGGAACCTGAAATATTTAAATGTACATAAATGTAATGGCCAACTGAGGGAAATACTAGAAACTCACCCAGAACCAACATGCCACCAAAACATAAATAAATATTACCAAAATGTTTAGGGTTGTTATAGAGATACATTTCAAAAAAAGGTGGCTGGAATAAGACAGCATCAATAAAACAAAAAAGTTTTAATGCAGAATGTGCGAGTACAGCAACAAAGAAAAATTACGTGTGGTTATAGGATAGGCGAACCAAACAAATGAAAGAAGAATATAAGCAATTGAAAAAAAGAGAATTCATAAATAGGAAAAGGTGTTTACATAACATTATCTTCATAAACTGGAAGAGTTAAATAATAAAAATGAAACATGAAAGCTTTTAAGAAAATTATTATCAATTCAGACAGAGTCCTAATATCTGTAGAAAAAAAGTTGTACATCAGGAGGAGGGAGGGATCTAGGAAAGATGAATATTAAACTTTCAGGAATAATTAAATAAAAGTGGGCATAAGAGAGAAACAGACAGTTAACTAACAATGGAGGAAATGTAAGAGATAATCAAGAAATGACAAAATAATAAGATCCCCAAGCATGGACAAAACACCAGTTGAATTGATTAAAGTAGGAATGGGAGCATTAGAAAACCATATTTCTTGGCTAGTAAGTTTGATTTAGAAACAAGTAAAACTTCCAAGAAGATGGTATATAGTAGTATGCCTGTTCATAAGAAAGGAGATTAACTAGATTGTGATAATTATATAGAGGAATTACACTCCTTGATGGTGTGTAAGGTCCCAGCATAATGTAGTGTACTATTTGGCTATTTCCAAATGCAGAAGAAATCTTCAGGAAGTACAAAATAAATTCTGTAGAGGAAAATCTACGTTAGACCAAATATATGGTTCTGGAGGAAACACATAAATATGGTGTACAAACAGGTCATTTGTTTGAAGATTGTAAGAGTGCATAGGATAGTGTGTATAGAGCAGCACTGTGTGGGGGATGAAAAAATATTAACCACATCTGAAAGGATCACAAAAGAAACATTTCCCTACATAACATGTAAAGTTAAAGTCCAAAAATGTGTGTCACACCCATTTAGGACAAACACCAGGTTTCATCATATAGTCTCTCACGTTTGCTTTTTAACCTGCCCTTGGAGAAGGCTGTGCGATATTCACAAATAAATACAAGAACTAATATTGTTGAATAAATTGTCCAATTACAACCCTTCATGGATGTCATATAACTGATCGTCAGCTCAATTTGGATCTTGTATAAGCTGTAATGCATTTGAGGAATCCTCCAGACAGATAGGTTTGAAGATCAATATATAAAAAACAAATATACCCAAACTTCACTAATAGGTTGCAAACTATGAGGCAGTCCAGAGCCTAACCATAGGTATATGCAACATAGACCAAGTAAACGAATTTATTGTATACATTGGAATAGCACAAACAACATTATGTTAGATATTAAAAGCTTGTATGTAGCAAATATAAGATATTGCAGATTGATAAAACATATAAACTCAGATGTCATTTCAGGAGATTGTACAGTAAAAGCCCAATTGTAAAACACTTATTAGCCCAGTGTTAATATATAGAGGTTAGACCAGTGTTAGGTTCAGAAGCATGGACATTAACACAAATTAATGGGCAGTTATTACAGGACTTTGAGTAAAGTATGTTAAGATACATCTACAAGGGAGTGGTTGGTGGTGGCGTTTGGAGGAAACATCTGACAAAGCAAATAGTGTACTAGAAGCTCATGGGTAATAGACCAGAAGAAGACCAAGAATTAGGGATAAAGATCAGGTGAGGAGAATCTGGGTAGGCTGAATATTAGAAATTGGAAGGCTAGAGATAATGCCGTGGGACAAATGGAATCAACTCTTGAAACAGGCCAATACCCATGAAAGGCTGTGGAGCCACAGATGATGGTGATGACATCAGTATATAAACTAGAAGATGTAATTGAAGTTGCCAGAGTTTCACCCAAGTTGTGGCTATGATATATAACTAATTATCAGGGATCTTGGCTGAGTTATAGTTGTGTAAAACAAAAGCTATAAAGGGGGAGGTTCCTGCTTATATATCTGTTTATAAATTTATTCACAGAAATTGTAGAAGAAAATTTAATTTCACAATCCTTAACTTATTTAAAGAAAGTACAGTTCACACAGAAATTTATATATAAATAGATATTATTAAAATGTTTTATATTATCACCACGTATTGTGTGGACATAAATTTTCCAGTGTGCAGCTAAAAACAAATAAACCATTCTAATAGGGAAAAATTACATTTAAACATTACTGTAAAGTTCTGTCTGAGGCTTTCACGGCTGGCTTCAATGTTATGTAACATTATAACATTACTGTAAAGTGTATTAACATCCTAGATGTAATTAGTGTTGCAACTTTAAAATTTTCTCATTGTCAAAAAAGTACTGTTTGATCAAATTTGAAAGGTATTTTAATTACTTTCATAAATACTTAGTTGCAAGGAATTAAACACAATAGACTCTCGGCTATCCGACTCCCGACTATTCGACCTCCGGCCTATCCAACCCGCTCTACTAAGAAAAAATTTGAGTACGGTACGTATGCAGTATTTCCGATTCGATTACTAGCGCCTTCAAACGTCATGTGAGCAATCCCGCCACGCGGGTGAAGGCGCTTACGCGTGAATCACCAGTTACCAATACAGTACGCCAATTGATTCATGTTGTGACAGGAAAGTTTCGTGTTCCTACTTGAGTGTGTAACAGGTGCATCAGTCAGTCTGTATCCAGAAGTCAGTCCGTGCGGTTCAGTCGTTTGTGGATTGTTAATTTGTTATAAAGTGTGTATACAGTATTGTTGGTGGCTTTTATTTTTAAGTGAAATATGGGTGACAAACGAAAGAAAATGGTAGTAACTTTGGAAGAAAAACTGCAAGCAATAAAAAGAATGGATTCTGGTGAGTCGGTAAACAAAATTGCACTGGAGTTAGGAGTTGGGAAAACTACTGTGGGTGATTGGCGAAGAAATCGCGCAGAGATTGAAAAATGGTGTTCTAAGCAAGCAAGTGGCAGTGGCGTGAAAGTTAGAAAAACTATGTAAAAAGGAAAACGTGTGGAAGTTGAAGAGGCTTTATATCTGTGGTATGAAAATGTGAGGGGGAAAGGATTGACGGTTTCAGGCCCCTTGCTCCAAGAAAAAGCGATTCAGTTTAAAAAACAGATCGAAGGAGACGATGGTGAGTTTACTGCCAGTGACGGGTGGCTTGATTGCTGGAAGAAACGTTTTAGTGTCCGTCAGATGACGATTAGTGGTGAAGCATTGTCTGCTAATAAGGACGCTGTCCCTGACTTTAAAAAACACTTTTTTGACCTGCTTGATAAGGAAGGTATTTCCGGAGAACAAGTGTACAACTGTGATGAGACAGGTTTGAATTACCGTATGTTGCCGTCTAAAACACTAGCGTCTAAACAGGAAAAGACCACACCAGGGTTCAAGAAGAGCAAGGACTGCGTTACAGTTTTAGCTTGTAGTAACGCAACCGGAAACCACAAGTTGAGACTGACCTTGATTGGAAAATCTCGCGTGCCTAGGGCTTTTAAAAATCTTAAAGATTTTAAGTTCTTTGCCCCTGCATTATACCCGGCGTGGATGAATGGAGAAATTTTCAAAAATTGGTTTGAACAGGAATTTGTGCCACAAGTTGAAAAACATTTAGCTGAAAACAATTTAACAAGGAAAGCAATCCTAGTTTTGGATAACGCTCCTTCACATCCAGCAAATGACCAAAAAAGATGGAGACATAAAAGCTTTGTTCTTGCCTGCAAATGTTACATCTATATGTCAGCCAATGGATCAGGGAGTGTTCCAAGCTTTGAAAAAGAAATATCGACGTAGGCTACTAAGCTATATCATCGCGAATTGATAATACAGAAGTTGCGACGGCACTACAGTCAGTAGACATGCTTGACGTCATCAGATGGGTGTCCGAGGCATGGGATGAAATTCCATCTTTAACACTTGTGCGATCGTGGAAAATTTTGCTGGATCACAGAGCCAGTGATAAGTGGGAAGAGGTAGAACAGCAATGTGATGTGGAAAATGCAACTGATAACACTGCGCTTGTATCGCTGTTAGAAAAAGTTCCCGGATGTGAGGAAGCTTCATTGGAAGACATCACAGAATGGTTGGCAAAGGACGAAATCAAAGAAATTGCAGACGAAGATATTGTAGCGATGGTATTAAATGAACAGCCGATTGAAGAGGAACAAGGTGATGAACCCTCCGATCGTATAACCCACTCCGAAGGCCTGAAGGCGATCGAGACAGCAGTGGAATGCATTGGCCAGCAAGAAGAAGCAACACCAGCAGACATCATATGTTTACGTAAGTGGAAGAATATAGCGGCGAGGAAAGAAGCAGGTCTCAATTACAGACTTTTTCAAACCTAAGACAATGTAAGTTTCACTTGTTCTTTCATTATACAGTACGTAGTTTTAGGTTATTATAATTTGATTTGTATTAACAACTAATTTGCTTGAAAGCTTTCGTATAAATTAAAACTCATAGTAAAACTCATTCAACTTATTGTTAACTACACATTTTGTTTCGTCCTTCAAATAAAGGTTTTGTGAAAGATACTGTAGTTGCGAATTCTTATTTCATTTCTTTCTAATTCATTTATTACTGTATGTCATTTATAAGGACAAACTGATATGACGTACGCATCCAAATAGCAACAAGTACATTCAACGCAATAGGGTGGCGGTCATTGACCTTACAGAGGCTGGTATGCCTACGGCTCCGGTGTATCCGACTTTTTTGCTATCCGACCCGTCCGACCGCCACATTAGGTCAGATAGTTGAGAGTCTACTGTACATGTAATGATGACCAAGGTAATGAACAATCTCTCCAATTGTGAAATGCAGTCACAGTTCCTGTGTCACTTGTGTACCATGATAAAGTTCCTCAATTCAAAATGTCCTAATGGTGAAGAAATCTGCCACGAGTTGTCTAAAATTTTAGGGCCTATATTTATGAGTGAAGGAAAGGTACAGAAGAGGTGTCAAAGTTTGTATCATGCAGATGTACATGATAAAAAGAGAAGTTTGTAACAATCCATGTGTTGTACTAGTTACCAAGTTTTTCAATACTGTTTGAGTCCATTACATATAAAAGTGTTAACACATATAGAAGTGTTCTTAACATATAGAAGTGTTATCATTAAAATTATCATATTTTTGTTTCAGAATCAAGTGGTTTAAAAGCATTTGAGGAGCCACAAGTGAATCCTTGTGTATTTACATTTTCTCTGGATACTCCAATAAGACTCTTCACTGTACAGAATGGATGCAATAGTAAGTTAAATAGTTAAATGCTATTTTGTAAATTGTTGTGTAAGTTTGTCGCACGTTTTTCAAACATTTACTTCTGGATCACTTGAAATAATTTTCTGTTGCGCACAGCTATTACAGGTATACAATACATGATGTTGTGTATATACAATACAGATATTGTAGCTTATACATGTGATACAAAAATGTATAAATGTAAATAAACTGTAATATTTTGAAACCAGGAAACTTTCATCTGAACGTTCACATAAAAATTATAGACAATTATGATAATTTTTGTTTTGTACCTAAATCTTTCTTTGCTTTTTGCCTTATGTAATGTATATTTTTTCCAAGAATTAAATTTTTTCATTAAATGTTTTATCCATTCATCTCTCTGCTTATAGTGACTTCACCTACCTCTTGACTCAGTGACAGGATATTGTATTTTCTTTTTCATTAATGTTTTATGCATGATTGTAATGAATGCTGATACAGGAGGGGTAAATAAATAAAAATTAATTATATAAACTCATGTTTGGAATCATATATAATGGAGCTTTCTTCTTTTTAAGTAAAACTGTCTACAACAGGATCTAACGGGATGTTCTCAATTTTCTCTGTGCTGTGCGTCTGTCTTCATCCAACTACAGTTCCTTTTATTTTTGATGTCATCAAGCGTTTCATCCTTTCTTTTTCCACATCCTCTCTTCCCTTCTACCTTTCCTTCTATGATTCTTAGCTGCATACAGTTTCTACACAATATATTCCTCAACCAAGTGGTTTTTTTCTTTCTTATTACTTTCAGCTGTGAAGAAATAATGAATGCTCATGGCAGCATGGATACAACTTATTTACTCTTGCGGGCCATGTTTTGTGTTGATTTTTTTTTACAGATTTGTTCAGAATTAATTTCTTACAATATTGTCAGCAAACTTTTTTTTATTCTGAAATTTTTTCATTACCTTCAGTGAACTGTGAAAACATTACATTTTTGACAATATTTTGTAGGATTTCTAACAAATTATTTAGTACAACTTTGAAACCAATATTTTTGAATTATTCATATAAAGTGAATCGTAAATCACAAATTTAGCCTTATAAATTGTGTTACCTTTGAGGACTTGAGGACATTGTTTACCTGTGATGATTAAAAGAAAGTTTAATTAAGAAAGTTGTGTTAGTGGTTATAATCACAAACAGAATTATCACTATACATTTTATGCAGTCTCCAGATCGCTATTATGATTAATTTAAGAATTTTACCTTATATAATCCACTAGGCGATCTCAGTTTTTCAAATACTTTTATTTGTATTTGAAAAACTGAGATCGCCTAGTGGATTATATAAGGTAAAATTCTTAAATTAAGAATTATCACTGTTGCACACCACTATAGAAAAATTATTCCGATGAGCTGAGAAGACTGAAAGCGTTAATCGGAATAATTTTTCTATAGTGGTGTGCAACAGTGGTAATTCTGTTTGTGATTAAAAAAAAGATAGAAAATCTTTGACTAGCTGTAACTCAAAAACGAAGTGTTTCTGGGGCCATATTTATGTGAACTTTTTTATATTATTTTTATCAGGCGAATACACCTGCAAAGTGCTGCAGAAACCATCCTGAAACACTCTGTAAATATAAACATTATTAATATGGTTAAAGAATGCAGGTGTTAGAACTGTAAATAATATAATAATAAACTGATAGTAATATTTCTGGGCTGAGAATAATTTTATGATGTAGACAGGTAATTGTATTTTGTCATTATTTTTACTTTAATATTATTTTATGTGTGTGTAAAGATTTCAAGTCCCATTGTATTCTGTCTTTAATGTGTTTCCTTGTCAACTTTCCAACTTTTTGTTCACGTCAGTACAATACCATTTATATGGCTAGTTAACTGGTTATAAGGCATTCTATATTCATGAGTTTCTGTTTTCTTTTTAATGTTCTCAACTGACAGTTCATTACAAATACATCATTCTTCCTAACGTAAAGTATTAAAATTTCAAACCAGACTGCGTTTATCACAAAATAGAAGTTGCAAAATTTAATTTTTGGTTTTCCCTCATTTTATTCTTGAAAAGTTTACTGCAAGAGCATACACAGGATTTTGTATCAAGGGATGGTAATTTAGTCTGAATGAAATCAAATTATTTACCAAGTAATTTTATTGGAAATTAAAAAATATTGTCAATGCAAGAGAACAGTATCTGTTAGTTAACAAAATAATAATTATTAAATTAAATCAATAATATCTGTACGAAACGTTACAAATAATGTGTATCAGTACAAAAAAAACATTAAAATGTGTTTATTTTTAAATATTGTACTGTAGTGACTATAACATTTTGATAGTATGAAAACTCTTTGTATCATAAAATTCACTACATTTTAGTGCTTGTTATTCCACATGTGGTTAATACCATTGAAATTACTTGTGTATAATAAACAAATTAAAATTTTTGACTTGAATTTTACAATTTTATTTTTAATATCCATCTTTAAATTAAATTAAAACTGTCAAAACATTGTAAAAGTGATTAAAAAAATATATTCTTGTTTTTAAAAATATAAAGTATTATTTATTATTAATTTTATGTTTTAATTTTTAATAAAAGTATAATAAATAATTATTTTATGTTAAAATACTTTGTGTTTTTATCATGGAATTTTAATGAGTACATTTGAACTTCTCTTCTTCTTCTTTAACTGCCTTGTTAGGACTCTGTCCTGTTCTATTACAACGGTCCTACATGCTGTCACTCCACCTCTTCCATGGCTGACCAATGCTCCTTTTGGTGTTTGGTTGGCTATCTCTTCCCTTTTTCACTACCCTTGTGTCATGTACTCTTGATATGTGTTCATTCCATATCCTTCACCTTTCTGCAATCCAAGAATTAATATCTGTTACATTGCATGTTTATCTTATACTATTGTTTGGCAACCTATCATACCTTATCTTTCCTAGTACCCTCCGTAATATAATCATTTCTACAATTTGTCGTTTTCTTTGAGTTGTTGCTGTATCTTGTGTGGTCTCTGATGCATAGGATATTACTGCACGTATTGTGAACCCTAGGGTTTGTAAACCCTAGTTTTTGCTTCTTGTGTGAGGTATTTATTATTCCATATAAGGTTATTCATGTATCCAGCAATTCTTCTTGGTTTCATCAATTGATGTTCTATTTCTTCATCTGCCCTATTGTTACTAAGTACCCTTGTAAGCCTTGTTGTGAGTAGTCCATCTTCATTACTTGTTCTGTTATTCTGTAATTTATCATATTTGAACTTGTTTATGATAAACATAAAGATCAGAAAAATTCTCCATTTTAACCATCATTTAATTTAACTGAAAACTCTAAATTTATTGTGTTTTTCAGTTACAGTGAGTCTCATACATACACTGCTTAATCTTTATATACTGGTAACTTTTATGGATACAATTCCTAAAAATAAAAATAAAAACTCTGTTATTGTTGTTATTATAAATTATAATATTTTGTACAGTAGTCATTCTATATACAGACTAAATCACAACATTTTAATGAAACCATTAACCAAATCAGAGGCCATCTTCAGGTAAAATAATAAATTAATGAAACACGAGATAAATCAAATCAGACAGATATCACCACCATAAAACAATATATATTGTTTAAATAATAGTAAGAAAGAAAAAAATACAGCCTATCACCATATGAAGGCTGTCCCACTGAGTAGGAGGGATTCCATCTCTGGTCACAAAGGAACAACAAGGTAACTGGGACAAATACCTCTGTATGTACCCTGCCTGAATGGAGGGGGGATGGGGGCCAAACCCACATCCATGGCACAATCAATCTCCACATGTCTTGTACTGGTGAAAGCATGTCCAAACCACCACTCATTATTTGCATATTTCCACATAACAACAGTATAAGCATTCATGGTATTATACATGAGAACAAAGAACCTACTGTCAGGAGGAGTAAAGGAGGAGTTTTTTATTAGACAGTAGGGATTGTGATTGGAAGATGCATGCTGTTCTAGCATTGGGTGAGTATGCTTTGTATAATAAAAATCCCACTTCTCAAATTGAGAGGAAGTTATACAAAACTTTAGTAAAGGATAAACATCTGATACCAGATAAAGTAAGAACATGATTAACTCCTCGAAATTCTTAAGTGCCTCGTATTAATGGATTTTGTAAAGTTCACAAAGAGGGAATTTCTGCTTTATACTATAGTGAGTTCTTGGTTTGGATCTGTTTATGAATTATCTAGGGTGTAATTAAAATTTGTTTAAGTTTAGTTTATTTTCAGTATAAAGATGGATTATTATTCTTAGAGAGCATGGGCTACCAATGGGCTTGGCCTTATCGCCATCGTTGGCCAGTATTCTATGGATTGGATGGAAGAGAAATTACTTAGCTCTATCGTCACCAAGCCAAAATTTTGGGTGAGGTATGTCAGTGACACTTGTCATTTGGCAGCATGGGAGAGAAGGGTTACAAAATTTTTAGATTATTAATAATTTTATAATGTTGATCAAATTTACTTTTGAACCTAACCAAAATCTCTTCCATTACTGGATGTTTTGGTTATATGTAGTGAAAGGGTGTGTCACTCCCACGGTACACAGTAAACCAACTCATAGTGGAGTATGTATTAACAAGGATTGCAGTCACCTGGATTATGTAAAGCAAGGTGTTATTAGGACATTACATTCTTAGGTTAGAAACGTTTGTTCACATGATAAATATTAGTGTGATAAAATTAAAAACATTGTGAATGACTTTTTTCTATAATGGATACAACAAAGACAACAACAAAAACATTATATAAAAAAAAATTTAATATGTTAACGATGGTAAAGAGTTGAATGGGAGTTTAATCATACCATATATTAATGGCTCCTTAGAAAGGATTACTGCTAAATTTGGACTTTGAACTGCTTTACGTTTCCGAAAAATTATAAATAACATTCTTTGCAAATCACAGCCTAAAAGTTTTAAATTGGACATACAACATAAAAAATATACCTAAACTATATTTTAAACTTAAACTGAATTAATGTCTAAATGCATCTTCAAAAATAGGAAGAAATATTAGCTGCGCCGAAAGAGGATAAACAGACGATTTTCAGACCATAAAATTGATAATAAGATTTTTCCACTAGATTATAAGTGTATGTAGCACAAGAATCTGTGGTATTTGTTTCAAAGTCCATTTCAAAAGACATCAATTCATTGTTTATAGTCAGGTCTCTGATACTATTATATTTGAGCAGGAAATACTTTCTTCTATGGACCAGTTATTCCTAATTAAAATCTAGCCAACACATTCATTTTTATAGTGTTAAAATGTGTCTTATGAAGCACAATTGCAGTTACTAACATTTTGGGAGTATTATTAAATAATCCAATAAAGAATTGTCATTGCTACTCCCTTTCAAAGTACAGGACCTTTTGCAAGTCATCTTTGTTCTTTGTTTTTGGTTGTCTGGTCACTTCTTTCCATCATATTCCAATCTTTTTTATCTCCCTTACAATTATACTTCGTTTTTTTATTGTTGAAGTATTATTCATTTTACTTCCATGTTCCATAAGGAAATGGAAGTATGGTGATGGCGAAAAAATCGTGTTTGAGATAAGGGCTGATTCTGATTTTACTACCCTCAAAACATGAAGAAAAGTGTCTGTGTGTAGAATTTTTTTGCACACATCCCTCAATTTTTGAGGACTCAAGGCCTACTGATTTTGGTGAAGATCGGTTAAGGGAAAGGGTTAGTTTACCTGCAACGATTTGTTTTAACAAGGATAATTTTTTCTATGACAAATGATAACTGCCGCACATTCAAACATAATCAAATAATTTTTTTGCATATGGCCCTGAATTGTAGAGGACTCGAGGCCTATTGATTTTGGTGAGATCAGTTAAGAGAAAGGGGTAGTTTACCTGCAACGTTTTATGTTTTAACAAGAGTAAGGTACTTAATTTTGATAAATAAAGTATCCTGATAAGAAGATCATAATAATCCACTGTAGAAACGTAGATGAAATATCTATAAATGATGAGGCTAGTTCAACGGGGTGGGGGTAATTTTCTATAAATGAAAATTATAGTCGAAGGAGGAGGGGATAATTTTTTATATGTGTACTACGTTATCGGAACAAAGAAGTAGTTTATTGTTAAAATTCCTTCCCGGGCTGTTTGGCCGTAGTCCAATGTTTTCTGCAAAACCAGACGTTTCTCCAGTGCCGTCGACTGCCATCATCAGTGAAAATCGAGTGCGATAACGTGTGGTGGTATACATGAGTGACCACAGTATGGTTAAGGCTGAAGCAGTAAGTGGAAAGAAGTAGTTTCTAAAAATTTCATTTTGAAAATGATTTTAAATATAAATCTTAGAACATGGAAGTCATGTATGGTTCTCCATACCAATATTTTATTAGCCAATGAAGATGAAACTCTAGTTATAAAACAAAAACTTGTATTTTCAAATTTCACTTGTAATATACAAATTTCTTTTACTTTTTTTTATAATAGACATACATTTAATTTCAGAATTATCATTTTGAGTTGATATAAAGCCTTGTATGTTATTTCATTCACCACTGTATATGTTTAGAATTACTATTTATAAAGAATCCTAGTTCAGCTGTTTGATATGGTACTTGTCCTGTCATAGATTTTTTTTAGAGGAAAGTGGGTTGCAAGGCTATTTAGTTTCCTTTTATAACTTTGACGTTTGAATAGGAGACTATATCTCTGGTGGAAGGTGCTGTATATTGCTGTCCGTTGGTTTATGATCATTGGGTTACTACTTCCCACAAGACACAGTCGTACATCCTTTATTAATGGTGGTAAGATTATTAAGAAGACCATGTTGGAGTCCATATCATCTATTTTGAATAATAAATAATCACCATAAACAGCCATAGTTTTTTTAACACTACTGAGCAACATTCATTTCACATATTCTACACTCTACATTCTGTTTTGCACTTTAGTTCTATAATTTACTTAACAAAAAATGTTTCACGTAAGTAATGAATTTTTCATTATACCTCTCTGAAAACACCGTGTTTACATGTATGTTTAGCACACAGAAAATTGCTTTTTTTGATGCACCGACAAATTTTTTCTGTTTGCTAACTTTCAATCCTATAATAGTACGTAATAGTTAAAAATAATGATAATATTTATTAAAATAGAATAAACTCATCTAATATCGCACTATGTTACATTTGGAATTATGAAAGTTTTAAATTTCAGCCTAAATTTTATATTATATATTAAACTTTCACTGTAAACACTTTCTTTTTGGTTTTGTTTCCCATTGGGAATGTTTATATATATATATATATATATATATATATATAAGTGAATGAAGAGGATGTACCAACAAGATAATTATAAATTTTATAATTATTTATTATATATTTTCGGGCTATACCTGTCATTAATGTAATGACCCTGCCTACTTTCCATTCATAATAAGATATGCTACTGAAAGTTTCATAGTAACTCTAAACAACACTTGTTTATTTTCCTTAGCAACACTAAACAACGCTTGTGTGTTGACTGTTTTTGAATTTTTATTCAAAATAATTTTAAAATTATTTCTCCATAAGAAGAAATATTATTTGAAGCAGCAAAAGTAAGTGCAAAATTAATGCCTAAGAAGTGTAGTGGAAGATATGAAAAGCAATACTGTCAGTACCATGTTATTGCATATTTATGATAACACAAATTGTAATATAAATATTACATTTAGTAAAAATTAAATATGTACTTGTTTGTTCATGTTTCAAAATAAAGGTTTTGCAATAATGTGTAGATTTTTATGTCTTGTTTTCAGAGAGGTATAATGAAAAATATTGTTCATTATACACCTGTAAATGCTTTTCCTGTGCTTACATGACTTCCCGTGCTCGACTTCGCCTCACATGGGAAAAGCTTATTTTCTGGACTCCTAATGAAATGTACTATTACATAAAAGAAACAATGAATTTTATGTAATCTGATCAAACCATTTTGATTGTGTACAATTTTTTTGAAACTATAGGCTACAAAGGCCATGATCTGCTTTAGTATTTGTACCAAGTGTCATATAAATTCAATGAAATTTGAAGGTTCAAGTGTGCCTTCACAAAACAGTATACTAAGTTCTGCTCCCATCAATTATAGAAAGAAAACAAATGTAGATCTGCATTAAGAAATCTACATTTCATGTCACCCTTTATAATCTTTGGATATTTTGGATCTGTATAGTACATGAATATTTTTTACTTCTGTGGGTCTAATAATGTTCGTTAAATTTACCAATATTACAGCTAAGGAGAAAATTTCACTCCAATTTTCTTGTTTAAAATATCATTTTGAGTGAACAAAATCTATGTGGTGCATCATTCAAGACATACTGTTTTTAGCTTGGCTCGGAAACAAGCACACCAAACAGTCTACTACTTAAACAACAGATATTGTTTTGTTAATATACTGAAATATGTATGCACAAACCCTTTACATTAACAAGTCATGTAAAGAAGCTTGTACAGAGTAACAGCCAGTATCCACTAAAAACCTAAATATCCAAATAAATAATAAATGTTACAGGAACCACAGAAATTATAAACCATTTTAATATTTTAACAACTATGATTTGAAAAAGATAAAACGTTGAAATGCGTTTTTCATTGGTAGCCTCCTTGTTAATGACAAAAAGAAAGAAAAATAAATCATAGGTTGTATCACTAACAGTCACACAGATTTCAACATTTCACTTTCAATAAATGTTACTTCACCTTTAATTATTACTTGTGTTTTACTTTCTATTTTCTTAATAAATCGTGTACATATTGCTAGTTATCTGAATTTAGTACATACGTTGACAAAAGTTTAACCTGATTTTTTTTGCTATAATTACTTTGCTTCCATATCTGTGCTTGAATGCTTTTGACAGTAGGTAGTGTCATGTGTCATAATTTGTATGCTGATATTGGGAAGTGTAAACCATTTTATAAAGCATTTTAGTATTATTTTTTACAATATGTAAAGAAGTATGGAAAAAATAAACATATATTTTTTGCATTAATCTCTACATCTACTTATTATGTATGGTACTTTTAACTGTATTTGCACTTTTTTGTTTTTTCCTGAATTACTGTATTACAAAAAGGTAAAATTTTTGCCATATAGTATTATATCTTATAACACGCTGTACAATATATTCTTATAATATGACATCATCAGTAATCTAAAATGGACTAAGACATTCATTTTTCAGTTATGACAGTGTTGGAAATTATTTTCTGCAAGCTATGATGATGGTTTATGAGCTAGTTGTTTTTAGCTCTTATTCTGATGTAATGAGGCTTCTCCGTAGGGAAGAACTCTAATACCCTAGTTCAAGTCTATTAGCCTGGAACACTTTGTCACTTTAGTGCAACATTCCTGCACAGGTGGTTGGAAGAATGGATTGGCATGCTTTTGTAAACTTTCGTGATGTTTGTTGCTTCTCTCATGGATTTTTCTTGATGGTTGGCATAAGGTGATCGAGATGTAACACATAGTTTGTAACGTACCAACATTCGAAGAATTTTCAGTTGTCCTTATTATATAACAACAATTTTGTTTGGACATATAATGGCAAATCTCCAAATAGAGTTCATTATGGCTTTATATAACAAAAGTTTGTTTTCTAGTAGCATATTTTACTTCCTCGTGATCAGTGGCACAGTGAGGGGTGGTTTTGAGGGATAAAATCCCTCTTCCTCTTACAATTTTAAAAATTTAGACAAATATACTGCTAAATTCTAGTTGTAGAAATCAAATTAAATAATAATTAGGCTTGTATGTGAGTACAAGCATTTTTAATTATAGTATGTTATAGTCAGCATGAGAGTATGAAATTGCTTCGTATAAACATTGCTAGTTGTCTGTTGGTTAAACCAGTTGAGGAATGGTTTGAACGTTTATCTTAGTTTTTGAGGTTGTGTTATCTTAGTGAGTAGGAAAGAGGTAGCCTTTGAATGTTTATTCAGTCTGCAGTGTATCAAGCTCAGTATATGATATTTATAGTGCAGTAATTTATTTCATGGCAACTTTATAATTTCTATATTAAATCGTTTTTTGCTTGCCAGTATGTTGGACAGTGTGGATATTATTGTACATCGTTTTTCAACTTGAATTTAATAATTTTGTTGAATTTTTTGTATTTAGTACCTTATCACCATTACAAAATCAAGTCAATACTTAAGACCTTCAAATGTGCCCATTAATCCATTCATACCTAAACCTAAGACCAAATGTGGTATTCACAATGCTCATAATGCTGCTTGCATAGCAGTCCATAACCTGTATTGATGAACTGATTTGTATACTGAAAATTTGAGGTCAGTTTACACATCCCATAGCACCTTTGTGAACAGTTTGTTTTTGAGGCCCTGTAGTGCCAATTTTGTAAAAAAAATGTCAATAATTTTTGTGACAAAACAAGTAGACTGATTTAATTCCATTTGCAGCGGTATTTGAGTACACATACTCACTAAGGCGAAGTTATATGTACAGAACATTTAGCACTATCAGTCTAAATGCAGAAGATGGGAGAATATTTGCGCCTGTTGTCTTGTATTGTTTATTTTATTTATATTATAATGTAAGATGTGATCTTTATCGATTCATGTCTTTGTTAAATTGTAGGTATAGATTAATGTAACCTTTATGCAGAAAGCTGTACATCACTTTTCTTGAACAGAATTATCACTGTTGCACACCACTATAGAAAAATTATTCCGATTAGCGTTATTTCTGATCTGACAATGAGCTGAGAAGCTTGAAAGCGCTAATTGGAATAATTTTTCTACAGTGGTGTGCAACAGTGATAATTCTGTTTGTGATTATAACCACTAACACAACTTTCTTAATTAAACTTTTCTTCAGCTGAAGGTAACATATTGTTATTTAGCTTCAGTAATTTTTATTTTCTAAATTTTTGAACCATTTTTGTAAATGAGAAAGGCGATTACGAAAATTTTATGACCTTGTTACAGGCATTCATTAATAGTTGTGATGTCTGTATCATCGCAAATATATCTATTAAAAAAGTATAATCGGTTGTTGGAAGTTTGAACACAAAACACTTGTTCATCAAAACAAAACATAAATAGTTATTTGTTACTGTGTAGGTACCTATTGAATATTCAGTTTAAATAGACCACAGACATAATTTGTGTATAAATGGACAAGTAACACCAATACTTTTTCTTGAAAATCAAATCATATTCTGGTTGCTGACGCTGACTCATTGTGGCAATGCTAACAAAACAAATATTAAATGCAACTCAATTAAATATTAATGTTATATACCTAGACCTATCAGTATTGATTTTTTAAATTTATTTTATAATATATGCTGGTATGAATTTTGTGCCTCTAAGTATGGATAATCTGTTGTCACGAGTAGAAATCTGTCTGTAGCATCATTTCAAAGTAAGGTAGTGGCAGCCATGGTCTTTTGTGTACAGTACATTTGTAGACTCATTGTTGCAGTTCGTGTCCCTGTGCAATTGTTCTGTTAGTCTTTAAAAGATAAGTTAAAACTAGTGCCTAATGCCATTGCTTAATGTATTATAATTACATTTTAAACAAATGAAAAACGTTAAACCAAGTGAAATTTGGAAAGGATTATATTCTTTTCACAGTTTGGTGATGAGACATTATCAAAATACATGTCCTTTTTTGACAAGGTGTAAGTCCTTTTCTAGTGGTCACAATTTTGTGCAAAATTTGACTCATCTACATCAGTCAAAAATCAGCATAATGCTTGAAAAAATTAATGAAATTCACAACATCATTAAAGATGACCAACGTATAACAGTGTGTGAAATTTTTATTAAGAAATGAGTTGAAGTATTGGAAAATTTCTGTACTATGGGTTCCTTGCATTTTGAATGCTGTTCAAAAAACTGACAGTTGAAATTTGTCAAACTTTTGGCTCGATGTGAAGCTGAAGAGGATGCATTTTTGAAGTGCATTCTTACTTGTGAGAGACATGGGTACACCACTACATCCCTGAAACAAACCAGTCGAGTATGGAAAGTGAAAGCAACATATCGGCCCAAAATATGTGCTGTCCCAATCCACAGTGTGTTGCTTTTACACGATACGTTGCCATAACTCAAGAGAAATTGCATCAAATCCATTGGACCACTGTTGAACATCCTCCTTACAGTCCCGATTTGTCACCAAGTGACTACCATTTGTTTGGACCTCTGAAAGAACCGTTAGGGAGACAACAGTTTTCCAATAATAAAGAGGTGGACGAATGTGTGCAAAATTGGCTCTGACACGTCCCAAAATCTTTTATGAAAATTTGATAAACTGCCAATCTGCTGGAAAAAATGTGTGGATGTTAATGGAAACTGTGTGGGAAAATAATGTGTATAGTTTGTAAATTAATTAATTAATTATGGTAATTAATTTGTGTACAAAAAATTCTGGTTTATATTTGACCAACCCCTGTACTTATTAGAGGACATTAGAGGAAACCAAATAAATTGATTAAGATTCACTAATGATATGATGATTTTAGTTCATACAATAGTAATAAATAGAGAATATAAAAAACTATAACAAAGGATGGAAGAGTTGGAGGGAAAGTGAATGAAGAAAAAACAAAAATAGTGAGAATAAATGATGAAGATATGAGAGCAGAAATATCAAAAGAGGAGACTCAGGAATAGGCCAGTGAACAAGAGATTTGGAACAGAATAGCCATAATAACGGAAGTGTTCAATTACAAAAAAGGGGAGGAATTTGAATAGTAGAATGAACATGGACATGAGGAAGACTTGATGGTTGTGTGTTTTATATGAAGTATTTTATTTTTAAGTCAGAGGCATAGACAGTAGGGAAAAGGGATAGAGACAGAATTGAAGCACTAGAAATATTAGAGGACAGATGGAAAGATTAGTATTGGTGGATAAAATAAGTATAGAAGAGATTATCAAAAGAATGAAGGAAGTAGAACATTTCTGTGGTTATAAAGAATTGGAAGGGAAACTGGGTTGGACAAGAGAAATAAAGAGGGAGAGGTAGTAGGAGAGAGAGATAAAATCAAAGCTTCTGGATGACAGTATGTATCAATAAATGAGTGAAGCAAGTTCTCATTTTTTTACTCAACTGTTTGGCATTTGTCTCTGTATCTGTCCGTCTGTTTAGGGAATGTCTCACAAAACATGAGTTCATCAACCAATTTTTCTAAACTTGGCATTCCTGTCCATACTTTTACCCATACATCCTTTTTGTTTTTAAGATTCGTCCCTTCAGAAACAGGGGGACTGCAGGCAAAAATGTGATGGTGAAAATTTTGAAAACATTGCAGAAATCTATATGGGCTATCAAATTAAAAATAATTTCAACCAAATCAGAATATAGTGTTCAGTTTTGGAAATTTATAACTTTTGGGTCCCCAGGTCCCAAAAAGTGAGTCACATTTTTTTAAAAATTGTAAAAGTCTTACAAGTCATTGAATTATGAGGAATTTTATTCAGAGTACAAACTTGGCATCTTTAATGATTTGACAAAATTAATATCTGTTAAGCCCCTTGCAAATTTTGGACCACCTGCAAAAAGTATGTAAGCTGTGTTTGCAAAAAAACTTTACATATTGTTATGAGTTGTGTATGGTTGTGTAATATTTAGTTAGAGGCATATAGGCACAAACAAAGTTGTCAGTTGAAACAAAGACATATGTATGTTTATGTATGGTCACATAGGGGTCACCTCCTCATACTGTTTCTTGGCTAATGCTAAGAATCATAAATTTATTGAACTTTACTCATAACTTTGAAAAACTAAAACTTATTAATTTGTATATATCTAATAGTAAATGTTTTTTTTTTCAAAACCGTGAGTGGCTTCTGCAGCTTAGGGAGCTCATTAGTTTGATGTATGTGATTACACACACATGCACGCGCACCCAGTGTCTACATTAATGTACATACTACATACTCGTATTTAACACCTGTCTTAACAGGGCAATAAACTTATGTGCATGCACATGGCATGCAGTGTAATCTGTTTGTCAACGTGAATATATTGACAGTTAATCAAAAAATGTTTTTTACAAAGTACCATCAGACATTAAACTGTACAGAGTTTATGAATAAGTGGAAGGGGTCCAACAGACAAACATATAATTCAGCAGTGCTAGTGTTTGGGATTCATGTTACAAAATTCCAGGAAGCTTGGAAGCTAATTGTGTAGATAATCATAGCAATTATAGGTTGCATTCACTGTTTGGAGTAGCAACAGTTGTTACAAAAACATTTCTTTTATTAATGCACCATTATTTAGCAAAAAGTAAATGTCAGTTCCAAAAGGAAATTTGCATTGTTAAGTAGCAAATATGTTATTACGGAACAGTTTTCAAGTCATGTGAGTGCTGAGCCTCGCATTTTGCTCAGTGTTTACAAATGTTATTATGCATTTTGAGCATTCCAGAAGTAAATTGCAGGTAATATGCATATTAATTCAAATGCTTTGAAGTTGACTTCGTGTGCTGTCTCAGACAATGGTAATGCAGTGTGTAATTTTAATTCAGATAATTTGTTGATTTTTATATTCTTTTAATTCAACAATTATTATATAATTTTATTTTAATCCTTGCACGGTTCATTATAAAGAATGTAGCACATATTTTGGAATTTGATACTGAAATCTGAATGTGCAAACATTCAATAAATTTAAAAAAGCGATATACATAAAATACAGATTGTCATATCGTAATAGAAATATTTTTATTAAATTGTTGAGGATTAGCATGTTTTATTATTTTGAAAAATGAGTCAGAATTTAGGACATGATGGTGCTTTGTGCCTGAGTATTAATAGTGTAATACATTAAAATACAGATATGCTTATATATCTTTCTGACATATTACTTTAGTTTTCAGAGCCATTGAAAAGTATGGTACTAGATGATGTAATCTTTCTTGGATATAAAATTCTTGGTTTATAATTTCAATTTATTTTTTTCTCCTCAGTCCCAAGAAATGCTGTTTCCATTTATGTGGTCTTGTCACAAGATATAAGGAACTTCAACAGATAATTAACAACAATGGTTCGAATTATTAACTTGTTGTGGTGCAAACCAGTAAGAAATAACACAAAAGTAGAACATTGGAAACAAAATATGGACAAACATTTACATAAAATATGTAGTGCAGAGCATCCATCTTCTTGGTTTTCCTGAGTTTGTGTCAACTTCATGTTCTTCTGCTTTACTATCAGAAACCTTCAGGTCTGTGCGTGAAGAAAGTATCAAAGCAGTGATGATGCTGGAGTTCACCGTAAAGCCACTGCTAGACATATGAATGGGAAACCCATATTATATGATTTTGCACAGTTTTCTCTTTCAAATTCATCTGCATTATAGAAACTTCAGTTTGTTATTTGTGTAATATTGAGTACACATCAGACAGGACGTTTTCATGTTCACCTCAGATAGGATGTAAAAGCAAAGTCAAAAAACTGTTTTTGATGGTGTTTTCATGTTTGAAACTGTGGTATTCTAATTTTTTCTATGACGAATGATAACTGCCGTAAATTCAGTCAGAATCAAATAATGTTTTGCATAACTTCCTTAGCTATAGAGAACTCAATGTCTGTTGATTTTGGTGAAGATCGGTTAAGGGAAGGGGTAGTTTACCTGCAACATTTTATGTTTTAACAACGGTAATTTTTTCTATGACGAACGATAACTGCCGCTCATTCAAACAAAATCAAATATTTTTTTGCATACGTTCATCAATTGTAAAAGACTGAAGGCCTGTTGATTTTGGTGAAGATCGGTAAAGGGAAAGGGGTAGTTTACCTGTCACATTTTATGTTTTAACAAGAGTAATTGTTTCTATGACGAACGATAACTGCCGCACATTTAAACAGAATCAAATAATTTTGTGCATACCTTCCTCAATTGTAGATAACTCAAGGTCTGTTGATTTTGTTGAAGATCGGTTAAAGGAAAGGGGTAGTTTACCTGCAACATTTTATGTTACAACAAGAGAACGTTTTTCATGAAGAATGATAACTGCCGTAAATTGAAACAGAATTAAATAATTTTTTAGGTATGTGCCTGAGTTGTAGAGGACTCATGGCCTATTGATTTTGGTGAAGATCGGTTAAGGGAAAGGGGTAGTTTACCTGCCACTTTTAATGTTTTAACAAGAGTAATTGTTTCTATGATGAATGATAACTACCGCACATTCAAACAGAATCAAATAATGTTTTGCATGCATCTCTGAATTGTAGAGGACTCAAGACCTATTGATTTTGGTGAAGATCAGTTAAGAGAAAGGTGTAGTTCACCTGCAACGTTTTATGTGATAACAAGGGTAATTTTTTCTATGACGAATGATAACTGCCGTAAATTCAAACATAATCAAATAAGTTTTTGCATGCATCCCTAAATTGTAGAGTACTCAAGGCCTGTTGATTTTGGTGAAGATCGGGTAAGGGAAAGGGGTAGTTTACCTGCAACATTTTATGTTGTAACAAGAGACATTTTTTGATGAAGCACGATAACTGCCGTAAATTCAAACAGAATCAAATAATTTTTTACATATGTGCCTGAGTTGTAGAAGACTCAAGGCCTATTGATTTTGGTGAAGATCGGTTACGGGGTAAGGGCAGTTTACCAGAAACATTTTTTGTTGTAACAAGAGTAAAGTACTTAATTTTGATAAATAAAGTATCCTGATAAGAAGATTTTAATAATCCACTGTAGAAACGTAGATAAAATATCTATAAATGAAGAGGCTAGTTGAACGGGGTGGGGTAATTTTCTATTAATGAAAATTATAGTTGAAGAGGGAGGGGAGAATTTTTTATGTGTACTACATTATCAGCAACAAAGAAGTAGTTTTTTGTTAAAATTCCTTCCTGGGCTGTTTAGCCGTAGTCCAATGTTTTCTGCAAAACCAGACATTTCGGCAGTGCCGTCGACTGCCATCATCAGTGAAAATCGAGTGCGATAACGTGTGGTGGTACACGTTAGTGACCACAGTACTGTGGTTAAGGCTGAAGCAATAAGTGGAAAGAAGTAGTTTCTATGGAAACATTTCATTTTGTAAATGATTTTAAATATAAATCTTAGAACATGGAAGTCATGTATGGTTCTCCATACCGATATTTAATTATAGGCCTAACAGTAAGTAAGCTGTGCTGACCCAATGCTTGAATTACCACCAGTTACAAGTACAGTTATCTAGAGAGAAGAGAGGGGATACAATGTGATAACAGTTTGCTGTCTCACTTCTATATTACCTCCCTCTCTGTCACACACACATGCTTCCACTGTTCTTGCCAGTCTTGTTGCAGCTGATGTTCACAGTATAAAACACTGTACAAGACTGCTGTGCTCATGTGCGAAACAAATGAAATTTCGTTAGCCTCGCAACGAGGTGTTTGTACACTGCACATCTCTAAGTCACTGTTCAGTTTCTATTGTCAGGTTTCTACTTGTGCATTAAAACATTTTATTCACTACTCTTGATGGCATGCTTTTCATACGAAAAAGATAATTCCTACTCTTGCTGGTTATTTAAGTGAACTGTATCAAGGTTTTATGATAATAGCTGGTTTGAGCGTGTTGTGAACCAAGAACTCAGGAAACATTACTTTCCTTCCAAAGTGAGAGAATAAGGTACAAGTATATAGTCAGTTGAGGATTTATTGCAGTGTATCATAGAAATTAAAATTGAATTATACAAAAATGGGAAAGTATGCAATTAAAATTTTAATGATATTTAGTTTGAGCTATTGTTATAACAGTGCCATTTTTAAAGTTACCTGTGACCAAGTTTTAACTCGGTGATCACAACTATCATCTGTATGATAAACTTTGTGATATCAGTTTACAACCATAAATAAACATAATCGATTGTAACTTATACATAAATGTTATAAGATTACTCAGCTTTAAAAATTGCAGTATACCTGGTAAAGATAAAAATGAATAGATAATTTTTGGACTTGTCTGTGGCCAAACTTACAGTGTTTTAAGATTATAACTGCCCTCTGAATATGTGTAGTGTTATTATATCCAGAATCACTGGAAAATCTAAACAATGCGACTTATGTTTCTCATGTGGCATGAAGAGGAATCAGATTCAAATTATGTGAAACAGATAAAGTATGTAAATAATAATTAATTAAGTACATTACAAACATAAAGAAAACAACTTGTATTGTTTTTTTATATACTCATATAATTCTCAATTAATTATACTGCATCTACTTTCAAAATAAGGGAAAGGTTATTACAGACAAGAAAATCCTTATTAAAGAGACTGTGCTCCTATTGTGTGTGTGTGTGTGTGTGTGTGTGTGTGTGTGTGTGTGTGTTAGACAGACAAGCTAGTGGTAGATATTAATAAAATTAAATTAAACCTCCGCTCAACAGTCCGTTAAGGACCAAGGCGTACCGCACGGCTTTTGTGTTAGTGTGACGGTGTATGGCTAGTACTACGCGCCACCAGCCGCTAGTTGCGGTATTCACAGCCAGGAGGCGGCGCTGTTATCTCAGCGCCTACTCAGTTTGCCTCACGACGCTGAGTGCACGCCGTACGGAACCTCCGCCGGGAATTGAACCCGGGACCACGAGCGCATCAATCGCCCGCGTTAGCCACTAGACCACCTGGAGGCTAGATATTAATAACTGTATTTTGAATGAAGTTTCCATCACAGTGTTTGAAGGATCGGTCACTCACTACACTTAACACGGAATACTTCAAAAATGCAAAATAAAAAGTAAACTCCAACTGCAGAGTATAACTTCAAATCACAGTAAAGAACACATATAAGTGGACCAGTTATTCATCTGTGTGTTACAGTAGTTAGTATTTCCTTTGGTAACAAATCAAGCATAACCTCAAAGCAGAGGTAGATGATCCCTGCAATTATAGTATCACAATTATTGCTGAGAGAGGCTAAGAATCATCCTATGGTACTTGGGAGACTAGATCAGCAGATTCCTTTGTCACAGTGATGTAATCATGCTGATCTCTCAGTTCTGTTTCCTTTCGTTTGTTGAACCATGTTGCAAATGTTAGAATAATCAAATATATATTATGTGTAATATATATTATATGGTACCACCCAGATATACATTTTTTTTTATCCCAGTATACTGTCACTAATGAAGCTATAACCGTAATTACCCAACAGAAAATACCATTCTCAAAGGCTAAGTATAAGAAAAATATCATTATAAGTCAGTTAAGGATTGAGCTGTAGCAAGATCAATCAGTTAACATTTTCTGTCAAGTGGGCAGTTGACAAAAATTGAATTGAGTGGAGAAATAACATAATATGGAAAAATACTAATTAATGTTTTGAATCATCACATTATTTAGTAAAATTGCTACATTTTAAGACCTGGAAAATTAAGCTTTCTGCTGACTATATGTATAATGGTTTGACACTTCCACTGAAATAAAGATTTTTGAAAAATAGGTCCTTCATCCTTTTGATAAAGTAACTTGATCCTTTTATAGATATTGACAATACGTGTGTGTAATTGTCTATGAAAAATATATATTTAAAATTCTTTGTAATCATATTTTTAAATGATCGTCACAGAAGAATATTCCATTACTGCGTTTACTTCAACTCTTCATTTGGACATCCTGTATGTATTCCTGTTTCTTACTGGCTTGCACTGGAAAATATATTCCTTACTTAATTATTAGCTCAGTATAACTCATATCAGACACCTATAAATTGATATAAGCTAAAATTTATTGGAAAAAGTAGTAATTAATTCTACAAAGCCCTTTCCATTAAAAGGAAGATATTGTTCTATCTCAGAGTACAGTATTTGTACCAAGTTTGACAGTGACAACTCAAACCATTTGAAAGTTATTGCAAATATATTTCCCTATGACAAAGGTTTCTTGATTACTTTTTGTCTTTATGACACTTAAAAACGTTTTAATACAAAATGTTTTTTTAAATCTTGTATTACTGTTTGAGTTATTATGCTTTATAGGCCACATGCGAAAAGAGTATATCGAGGTAAACAAAGTTTGGAATGTGTGTATTCAATAAAATTTTGTTAATGCATATATTCATATCCTTGAAGAGGTGGCAGTGACATTGACTGAATATAGTAATGGTACAGTCATTTGAAGAAATGATTTAAATAATGTAATAAAAATGAGTGAAAAAGTAGACTCTTGGACATTTAAATGAATTCATAATGAAGGAAACTGTGCAAGTTGTTACTGAGTGGGTTACACATAATTTGTTAGGTTAGTTTGTACTGAACTTGGCAATGAAGTAAGTCAGGTGTACAAGCATGTGTGTGTGTGTGTGTGTGTGTGTGTGTGTGTGTGTGTGTGATAGTTTATAGTCGTTAAAGAAATGTTTGACAATACAATTTAATATTTGTCAAATTTGTATTTTAATTATCATAATTTACTTTAACTGATGTTGCCTTTATGATTATATTATCTTTAAACCAGTTTATCGTGTTATTGAAGACATTATTTATGTTAAGTAGATGACACTGAGTAGAGAAAGCACTTAATATGACTTGTTTTATTACATGTGCTTGTTGCGTACAAACAGGTTTAATGGAAGTTCTTCTGACATTTGCAGACTCGATTAGAAAACCTTTATATAATCTTGTCTTCTGTTTATCTTACTGGAGAAACTTTGCAGACTTTAAAAAATACAAATAAATGAATAACCTGTTTGTCCATTGAGTATGTTTGTCTGAGCACTTAAATGAAAGCTGTTTGTGTGTTGTTTGCTATTGTCTATTAAAAAGCCTGTACCGATTATTTAATATCACTTTAACTAGTAGGCCTAGCTAAATTTAATTCATTCGTAAAGTTTCAATGTATTTTAATTAATGTACCTTATGTTTTATTGTTTTGTGCAAATAATATTTATGTACCTGATTTCAACAATTATTTTTCATTTGTATTGTGCTGTAACGGATTTTTTTTTAATTTGCCTGTATATTTACTATTTAACTGTTTTAATTGGTTTTAGTAAAATTTTATAAATTTTTTTTTTGAAATTTGGATCATTTGTGACAATATGGTACATTTACATTGTTGTACATTTTATTTAATTAGAATTTTAAACTAATAATTTTAATTGTTCCTTATTCAGTTTATACAAAGTTAATTAATAAAGTCTTACAGTTAGTCATATCTCACTTTAAGCAGTTAATAGTACTATTTTTGTAATCAAAATTCTGTGGACTAATATTCAGGTAGTTAATTTTGCTTTTGTAAAGTAAATAACTTTTATTGTTTGTTTACTTCAAACAAAACTTTTAGACAACTCTTCTTGCAGACTGAGTGACAACTCAGATGAATCTTGTTTCCCAGCTTATAACTATTACAAATTTCACCTTGTTTGTACTCTATAGTAGTAGTGTTCAGAATTGTTCTATTATGTTGTTTCACATAACTAAATTATAGTATTATAGTTGTCTTGATTGTTCATCTCTTCTTTCACAGCACTAACACTTATCTAAAAATGAACTTTTTCTTGTGAAACTTACTGTTTTTCGTTGAACGCATTTCGGCGTACGTATTCGCCTTCTTCAGCTTTGAGTCAGACTGCCATCATTTAGTAATGTGAATACGTAGAAGAAGAAGGCGAATACATACGCCAAAACGCGTTCAACGAAAAACAGGAAGAAGGCGAATACGTACGCCGAAACGCATTCAACGAAAAACAGCGTTACTAAATGATGGCAGTCTGACTCAAAGCTGAAGAAGGCAAATACGTACGCCGAAACGCGTTCAACGAAAAACAGTAAGTTTCACAAGAAAAAGTTCATTTTTAGATAAGTGTATAGTATTATAGTAACTCTTCTTACTCTTTAATCTTTAATTCTTACGTTCGTCTTGTAAGCCATCACCTCCTTTGCCAACAGTCAAGTCTTTAATCCATTCCTATTGTCTTTAATTTTGTGTAATGTTTTACACTTCATCCTACAGTGGTTTGACGATGCTGTCTTTTAACTTCTCTGTTTTTTGTTTTTGTTTTTTTTATTCCAAATAATGGAATGTAGTTTTTAATTGAAGTATATGTTTGAGTTCATCTGTTCTTTGATACCTAGGTTCCATATAATTGGGAAGCCTAGACAGGCCCTGATAGTAGTCTCTGTTATTTAATACACTTGTATAAACAGATTTTTGCCTCATACATATGTGAAAAATCAGTTTACATGTGAAGGGTCCAGGGGAAGAAATGTTCAGTCACATTTACCAAATTTTTCAAGAGAGAAATTTAAAAGTTTGCTTGCTTAAATTAATAACATATTATTATTATTATATATTTCAAACCTGTTTACAAATTGGTTTACATATTAAGTTTTATGTTTTTATTGATGTATTACTACAATCAGTGGCGGATTAGACGCCCTTGGGCCCTTAGGCCCGATTTGCTCTGCGCCCCCCCCCCCAACAACAACCTCATGTACAATAAGGTTTTTACATTGACCTTTAAAAATAGAAATTTGAAATGAAAACAAAAATTAAAAAATATTTTAAAAAATTACAACACCAGATTAAGTTTCAAGGAAATAGTTTACGTGTTAATTGAATAAAATTTGATCAGTATTATGAAATTATGTAAAAAAATCAATTATTTATTAATTTAAGCTATACAAATTGTGAAACTTTCCTTTGAAGCATAGTTTTTGGATTGGTATTAAAAATAAGCCTAATCATTGCTAAATAAAAGACATTTTTATTGAAATGTAAAGACAGTTAATTATTAATTCATTATAAGATCAATAAGGAAATCAAAAGTACATAGCAATAGCTGAAGTTAATGTGCTAAAAACAGTTTTATTAAAAAATAATAATAAACTACAAATCAACTTTCCGTGCTTTCATTAAAGAAAAGTCCTTAATAATATCATCAAAGTTCATTTCTGACAATATTTCAGCATTTGCTGTGAAACTGGTTAAGCATGGAAGTCTGGAATCTGTGGTTGAGTTACGAAGATAATTTTGTACTCGTTTCAAAATACTCAAAGATCTTTCACCAGATGTATTTGTCGACATCATACACAAAAAAATTCTCAAAGCTGTGTCAATGTTGGGGAAAAGAGTTGTCAACTGTTTTTCACATATAAACTTCGAGAACTCAGCAGGCAAATGGTGATACTTTACATTTAAGTTAAGAGCCTCGATAAACACCTTAAAATGAACAAATTCTCCACCAAGATCTGAGGTAAGGTCAGCAGGATATTTCTGGGCCAAAACGGAAGCTTTTTCCCAAATTTCTTCATTTTCCAAGGTAAAAAGTTTGTATATGAAACCAAAAACTTCATTCTGATCGAAATAAATTTTCGATCTGTTTTTTAGCTCACTGGAAATGTTGTCGATTATGGGATAAAATTTATTTACAATCATGTCTTGTCTCCCGTCAAGTCTGCAGGTATCATTATCATTCTTTGATTCATCATGAAATGTTTTTCTCTTTCTTGTCCTCTTTGAATCTAGATCGTACTCAGCAGCCTCACTTTTGCACAATTCCATACCCTTCATCTCGTAATAGTCAAATCGTTCTCGTAATCCTTGTACATATTCTAAAAGGGATTTGTATAGATTGCAAATAATTCCTAAGTCAGTACTAATGCTTTGCTTAGTTTTACTTGCTGCATTAAAGCGCTCCAGAATATCATTCCATAATACAAGTAATATCGCTATTTCTATTCTTCCAAAAAAATGACATATTCCTTCTGCTGCAGCTCTGGATTCTGGCTTTTCTTTGGGGTTTTCAGAAATATCTTGAAGTGCTTTATAAAACTCCCAGTAATGAAGTAGTAAAGCTCTTGACGAATGCCATTTGGCTGACCATCTGGTTATATTTAATCTTTTGGGCAAGAGTTTTTTCTTGATGTTACTGTCTTTTATCATGTTTTTAATTATTGCCCATCTTGAAGTTGATGCGGTGAAAAACACATAACTCTTGCATAAACATAATTAGTTTGGTTGCTTGAAGGCAGCAGTTAGCTGCGTGCATGCCCACCAAATTCAGTGAGTGTGCTGAACATGGAATGAATTCTGCAAGAGGTTTGCGACTTTTAATTAGAGCTTGAAGTCCTGAATATTGCCCAGACATGTTTGCGGCATTGTCGTACGATTGACCTCTCATATCATCAATAGAAATGTCTAGTGACGAAAGCGTGTTCAAAATTAATGCTTCCATTTCAGCAGCAGTGTGGTTTTCCATTCTAATAAACTTAAGAAATCTCTCTGTTGGACATCCATTATTTAAAACATAGCGAACAGTAAAAGTTAATTGATCATGATGAGTTATATCAGGTGTTGAATCAACATGTATAGAGTAGTATTTGCTTGATTTTAACTCCTCGACAATTGTTGAAACAATTTTATTGTACATTATTTCAATAAATTCACTACAGATTGTTTTTGACAAATAACTTATCTTTCCTTGCCCAGGATTACCATGGTTTTGTATGTGGATCTTTAAAAAATCATCGTATTCAGCTGTTACCAGAAGAATTTAGAAAGTTGCCATTTGATAGGAACTTCTGAACTTCATTTTCAGAACCCTGAAAGGCTAGTCCACGAGCACCAAGAAATTTAATTACATGAACAACACGAGTTAAAACCTTGTGCCAATAGTTCACTTCTATTAAATACTTTTGATGAAGAGCAAAATCAATTTTTCCAAGTACATTGCCTCTCATAACGTAAGATTGCGTGTTAACTCTGTGTTCAGAACTTTTTTCATGTTGTAAAAGTCTAGAACTATTTTTCCAATCGTTAAAACCATGAATAAATGCGTTTTCAGTATCATTTTCATTTGTACGGAAAAGCTTGCATGGTACACAATATAAACAGCCTTTAGAGTTCGAATAAATTAACCACTCTCTTTTTTGTAATTGTCCATTTTGCAAATGAGTAAATAACATAGTTTTGTTGGCATATCTTGTCTTGTCTGGATAAACGCGTTTAGATTTCGAAAAATCACAGTCAGTTATTTTTGACAAGTCCTGTGGTAGGCTTTTAACAATTTTATCTTTTAGCTCATTTGTTAATGGTCCCCAAAAATTTGGGTCCGTTAAATCAAATTCAAGAATTTGTCCTTCCACATTACAGTTAGACTGTGCTCGTGCTTCTGAATCTAACGGAATATCGTTTAAAACAGTATTTTGAGGATCAGTACTTGTATTTTGCAAAACCGTTAGAGAATCTGTAACTTCAGATTCGTTCACGCTACAACTAGGCCTATCATTTAAAACAGTATTTTCAGAATCAATACTTTGCAAAATCGTTGAAGTTGTAAAAAACTTATCTAACTTAACTGTTTTTTGCAAAGATTTCAAATGAGCATCGTCCTTAGCTTTTTTTAACTTACGTTTGTAAGCTCCACTTGCGGTGTGTAAATTTTTACTCATGTTTGAGTTTGATTAAGATGCCTACTGTAAGCGTTTAGCCTCACACAGAGTCCCACTTCGCACACAAAACCATTCAACACTAGTTAATACAATGCACTTGTCACTTGTAGACTTGTAGAACTAAAACTTTCCCAACTTTCTAGGCTAACCAATAACAATACCTCAAAACAAACAGCTGCTTTGTTGTTCAGCCACACAGTCGTACATACAGGTCGGGACCAGGGTTGGAGAATGATGCCATGTGTCATACTCAATGACTGTTAGCAGCTAGTGCCACCTGGTGACGCAATAGAGAACGTTGTTTAAATTATGGGAAGAATTTGAGACATTTAATTTAGTTTTATATAATTTATAAATTAACATAAGATCGAAATTGCGACTTGCAACTGTAAAACGCTTTTGTTAAACATTATGAAAAATAAAGAATCTATAAAAATAATTTAAGCAAAAAAAAGGCCTGCGGCCCCCTTAAGCCTGCGGCCCCTAGGCCCGGGCCTAATGGATAATCCGCCGCTGACTACAATCATGTTGTTTAGTTAAAATATACATCTATTTTTTACTCCTACAGGACTGAACATGTTTTTCCTCAGTAAAAAACAGAATGTTGTTGATTTCATTTAGCTAATTTTTATTATTAAAAATTACAACTATTATAAAACAGAAAAATATAATCATTTTTGTGTTTTGTCCTTCATCAAAGTGAAACGGGTAGAAATCTCTTCCTTTCTTTGCTGTATTATGAAGAAGAGTCCTAATAAAATAGAATTTTTTACTTTAAAGTTGTTTTTAATGTTGTCTAATTTTTACTATAACTTTCAAAATAATAGATTTTTTTTTTAATTTTACATTGCAACTAATCTTAGATAGATTAATAAGCAATTTGACTCTATCAATATCTTAAAACTAAATGTCTATTTACTGGGTTTACCCACTGGTATCCCTCAGATTACTCTAATGGTGAAAACATACACATACACAACACTTCACAATTGTAGTCTGCTTTACACACACCACACTAAACCAGGTCAAAAGGTCCTCTTGAGCCTTCTCAATATCCCATGTTGGTCAAGCAGCTGAATAAAATAATAGATAAAAAAGGAAGTTCTTGTTGTTATAAAAAATTAAAAAAACATGAGTGGTACTGGTGTATTAAAACACAATAGTGAATGTGTTAAGCTTTCTGTACTTTCTTTTTAATCACCCTCTGACCTTACAGGTTTGAAATACATAGGTTGAAAATATAGGTTTGAACTTTTTACAATTTCTAGCCATCGTGAAGCAGTCCATCATAATATTCAACGACCTTGGGATTTGTCCAGACATTTTTCATACATTGAAGGTATTTAAATTTTGCCTTTGGTATGCAAAGTAATCGTAGAAACCAAAATTAAACTGTTAAACGTTCTTAACATTTGCTTGAATTATACTAATTTGTTAGAAAACATGGTATGAACTTAAATTTGCATTATATTGTGGCTCAGTATTAATTAAAATAAAATATTAATTAAACATAAATTTAATTTTAAAAGCTTAAAGCCTTTAACATAAAGAAACGCTCATAAAATACTGCACTTATCTTAATACGTTTGGTCCGGAAGCATAACGTCTCACTTATTTAATGTAGTAGTTTCTCAACCCCTTCATTTGTTGAAGCAGTAAAACAAAAATCCTTTATGTTTTGCATTTTCTTGTGTTTTGTTGGATTTGTATTGGTTAGCAGTTTTTCCTTCTGATGTTTCAAAGGAGTAAGCATAGAGTTTTGTTTCCATGGGCCAGCATAAAAATTGTTGTAATACACAAAGTCTGGCAACCAATTTACGATGGAATATATATAGGTGTCCTTCTACTTCTTCACCATGTATTGTTTCACTTCCACTACCTGGAATGGTGACGATTTTTGTCTGCAGCTGTGTAAGCCTTCTGCCCAGTATAGGTATTCAGCCAGACCAGCCAGTATAGGCTTGTGCCAGGCTTCAGGTACTTGAGCTTCAAACCTTTGTGGAATCAGTGCTGAGTTCCTGTCACATTCATTGTATGAATAACACTGTTCAGTTTAATTTCTTTAGTAACAACATGGTGAAATAACTTAAAAACAATATTGTTTTTATTTTGCCCAGCACACGAGTCGCAAGAAACATCCAAGTAACATCTGGATCTAGGATGTTATACAAAAAGTAATGCTATACGGTACATATCTAATCACTTCCTTTGTTAGCAACAGTTTCTGGATACATGTAATACACACTTTCCCCTGTTGCCAAATCATGAATATTGAAGAGAAACATTAAAAGGTGTCTTTTGTAGTAAACATCATTAGTAGTGATGTTTGGCACATGGCAGCCCCTCTCCGCATGATAAAAAACGATAGCTTCTTTTGTTTTATTTTTCTACACTAGTAACTTGGATTTTCTTTTCATTGTATAGCACTGACTGGTAATTGGTGAATTTCGTTGTCCGATGAATTTATTTCTGTCTGTAGTTAAGTCTCGTCTCATCATCATTGGTGTTTACTAGATCTCCTTGGAGGCAACTTTTTTTTGGTAGAGTACATATAACACTTAGAACATGTATTCTTGTGGGATTATCCAGATACTGAATTCTGTTGTGAAAATTGTTCATTATGATTTGTAGAATATTTATGTATCTGGAATTCTGCACTTTAAACATTTTAAACAGCTTTTTTCTCCAGTAAATATTTTTTGTGTGTATTCTTAAGACTGGAATGGCTGTCTCTAACCCTGATATTTCTTATGTGTTCACATAAAGATTCTTTTATCTGTTCGGAAAGGCCTTGGCTATAAGTAAACTTTTACTCAAATAAACCAGATCTTTAGTCAAGTAAACCAGACCTCCAATCAAATAAACAAAGTAACTGTTGCATTCCTAAAACAGGAATGATTTATGTTTTAATACAGTTTGTTAAATACAATTAGGTTTTATATATATATATTACAACGCTCCTCTTCGTCTAACACAATTATCTAATATTTGTGATGTTAGATAAAAAGTTACTTACCTGTGATTTTACTTTACCTGGGCGCCAGAACAAATCCCATATACAAATGACACGGTTTCAGCTTAGCTCAGCGCATGGAGACACTCTTTCTCAGGATTCGTTCAGTGATTGTGGTTTTCAAGAGGAATCGTTACAAATAACTCTTTAAGATTTGCTTGATTATTATTTTTAATGTTTTAATAAATGATTTTGAAACTTTAACTTGTTAATGGTAGGACTTAATTCTACCCTACCCTTATAATTATTGAGTGAGTGTGGAAAGTAATGATTAAGACGCTGAAACGACCTATAGCTCTTATCTGGTCTGATTAAGAAATTTCTATCTCCCAAACCAGTGCTAAAGAACAGGTCTACAATAATTTGCACGTCCAATACTACACACTATTTCCCATTCAACACTCTTATACTAAATTAAAGCTAATCTTACAGTTAAAATACAATGTGTGCATTTCTTAGTGTCTTTTTAAAATTGTTTATTGTTTTATTATTTGTTTAGCGCTTATATCATTGATCAATGAATCTATTTCTTACTGTTTTGATGCGTTGACCGAAGAGAGGAATCTGTAGATTCTCTCGTTATTCCCGTTGGCATGCGTCATCCGTATAACTTCTTTATTTGTTAATTATATTAACTGAGCTTGCGGCTACTTATAAAGCTTTTCTTGCTGAATACAATGCTGTTTTCAGAATTGCCGTATATTTACAACTTTTGAAGTTATCGCAGGTTGAACTGATAATTCGCTTTGAGTAAAATTACCTGTTTGAACTGGATTCTACTGTTGCTGTGACGCTGTTAGAGTGAGATGGCTGCAATTATACGCTCTCTCTCTTCCTTACTGCGTTACGCTCGTACCTTCTATAGCTTTCATATAACGCTCTGATAGGACGCTATTATGAATCATCATATATACCCCCACTCGGTATAAAAAAATTGATTATGTAAATCATTAATTTTTTTTCTAGTGTACAGTTTTACACTGAATAAAATTTTGCACATTTACTTTAGCACTTTTTCCCGCACAAAATTTACACGTATACAATGTTACTTACATCTATCTTACAACTAAAGATTACAATGTTTCTTAACCTAACATGGTATATTGGAAATTTATATGATCATTTTTAATCATCATTTTGGATTAATTAATGTCAAAATTTAAATAACAACACTAACATTTATTTATATAAAATTTATTATTATTATTATTATTAATATTGATTCAAAACAATTATAAATTTATGGGTCATTATTTTGTTTATATTTTCTTAAACTATCCCCATGGTACTTTCCTATAATTTTATTTTTCTCTGCATCTTTTAACAGATATGTGTACCTTGCAATCTGTTTTTTTATCCTATAAGGTCCCATGAATATCGGAAAGAACTTGGCCGTGGTATTATCTATGGCAGAGGATACAGGATTTGCTTTCACTAGCACTTCCTCTCCTTCCACAAACCTTACCAACTTGTGAGTTCGATTATATCGTTCTACTCTCTTTTGACCTTCTCTTTGTATTCTCTCTTCTGCTATCCTGGTCTTTACCTCATATGGGATAGGTAGATTGTAGTTGGGTGGACTTTTTATGGTTTTTGTCCATACATGTACAGGTTCTTTATTAATAAACAATTCTGAAGGTGTGTACCCCGTTGTTTCATTGCATGTACTATTTATACAATCTGAAATAAAACTTAAGTAGTCTACCCGTGCAGAATGGTTCTGATTACACAATATTCTAAAATACCTCCCTAATTCTCTATTTACTCTCTCAGCTAAATTGGCCTGAGGGTGACGTATGGATGTAAGAATAGGTTTAATATTCAATTCTTCCAAGGTTTCTCTCCATAGGTTATGGGTGAACTGTTTCCCTTGGTCGGACAATATTTTCTTTGGTTTACCATACTATGGGATGTAGAACTTCGTTAATGCTCTAAGTGTTGCTTTTGTCGTGGCTCTTTGGACTGGGTATAATTTTACAAATTTGGAAAAGAAATCTATCGTAACTAGAATGTGCTTTACTCCTCCTTTGCTTTTGGTAGAGGCCCGTAATAATCCACAGCTAGTAACTCTCCTTTCACTTTAGCTTGGATTGTTTGCATTTCTACCCTTGTAGCTAAGTTTGGGTGTTTACATTTCTGGCACAGGTCACAAGTAGATAATAACCTTTTCATACGTTTTGCTAACCCTTTTCCTATGAAACTTTCGGTTAAGGCTAAATAGCATTTTTTAAATCCAGCGTGGCCCAATGACAAGTGGCATTCCCAAATAAGTTCATCTATCAAACAACTAGGTAATAGTAACTTCCACTTATGGGAACATAGCTTAAATAGTTTACCTTCGTATATGGAAAATCCTGGTTTGTAGTTGGTAACTGCACTCCTCCAAGCTACACTAATCCTAGGGTCTTGTTGTTGATGAGTCCCTATTTCTTTAAGTCGTCTAACTACTTCAGGTTTCGTTATATGTTTTACTGCGTAAATACCAGTATCATTGCTACTACTTTTAATATTACCTGTTTCCATGTTGTTTTCTACTGGTGGATTTCTACTGAGTACATCTGCTACTAAGTTGTCTTTTGCTTTGCAATACTGTATTTCGAATTGATACTCTTGTATAGCCAAGATCCACCGAGTCAGACGAGCACCTAGCAATTTACACTTTAATAAAAACACTAACGCCTTATTGTCGGTGATTATAGTAAGTTTAGCACCCAGAATATAACTTCTAAACTTTGACAGGCTATGCACTATCGCTAATAGCTCCTTTTCTGTCGTAAAATAGGTTAATTCTGCCCCTTTAAGTGTGCAACTTACGAATCCTAATACCGCTTTTTGGCCCTTCTCATCGATCTGATACAAGTGTGCTCCAATAGCAATATTGCTGGCGTCTGTTTGCAAGTAAAATCTTTCTCCTATTCTTGGATGATTTAATACAACAGTATGTATAAAAAGACTTTTCACTTGTTGCAGTGCTTCATCGTGGTCCTTTGTCCACTTCCATTTAATACCTTTGTTCAACAACTTTAACAATGGAACAGTACTTTCCGCGTATTTACTTGTAAACTTTTGATAGTAGTTAGCTAAACCTAGAAATGACTTTAGCTGCTTACAGTTCTTTGGAGTTGGAAATTCTTGTATGGCTTTTACCTTCTCTGGGTCCGTGGTTATGCCTTCCACTGAGATTCGGTGACCCAAGAACTTAATTTCCTCCTTACCAAACTCTGATTTCCTTAGATTCAGCGTCATGTTTGCTGATCTTAATTTTTCAAAAATATTCTTTAAATGTTTCAAGTGCTCCTCGAATGTTTGTGACACACATAGAATATCATCTACGAACACTAATGTATACTTCTCTACCTCATTACCTAAGGCGCTGTCTAAACACCTTACCATTGCTGCTAAGCTGGTGCTCAGGCCAAAAGGTACCACTTTAAATTGGTAGCACTTGTTTTTATACAAAAATGCCGTATACTTTCTATCACAAGTTCTAATGGGAATCTGCCAAAAACCTGATGTTAAGTCTAGTTTGGTCATATACTTAACCCCATTACATTTTTGAAACAATTCTTCTACACTCCTAGCGCACTCGTAATCTGGTACTAATAAAGAATTTAACTTCCTAGCATCTAAGCATAATCGGATACTCCCGTTCGGCTTGGTGACAACTACTAAAGGGTTTATATAGGGACTACTGGCTCTCTCTATAACTCCATTCGCTAACATTTGTTGGATCTCTTTCTCCACTTCATCTCTATAATGTAGAGGGATTGGATAAGTCCTTTGTACAAATGATGCATTTTCAGTTAGTGTCAACTGATGTTCATAGAACCTAGCTCTTCCAGGCTCTGTTCTGAACACATCACTATACTCACCAACGAGTTGCTGAATTTTGTTCTGTTGTTCATTGTTCAACTCAGTCCCAATATTGATTTCTGGAGTATTATCAGTACAGTGCTGGTCACTCCTAAGGTCAACTACAGGTTTTTCTATATACCCTTTAACGACACTTACCGAGTTCCAATGCTTAAACTCTTTAATACCTACATTTATTTTATTAGCATTTATTTCCATAGTAATGGTATTTCTTTTAAAATTTATTTTTGCTTTCCATTCAAGCAACGTATCTACCCCAATAATACAATCATGAATGAGTTTAGGGACTATTAGAGCTACTATTTGGGTTTGGTTACCATTTATACTGACAGGTAAATATATTTGTTCAGTTATCTTTTGCATTTTGGCTCCAGTGGCTCCCTGTACATTACAATGTTTTACGGGTAGTCTGGGACAATTTCACAACTGATAATTATCTACAAATTTTGAGCTAACACAGGTAACTTCACTGCCAGTGTCAATAAGCGCTCGTACCAGTAGATTACTGATCTTACAAATTATTTCCGGACATTCAGGATAATGGTTTCTACCCACTACTTGCTCCTCTTTTAACAAGAACTCCCTATCGCTCACTTGTTTTATATTATTAGCTACGTTCTTCTTACCTGTTTTCTTTTGTGATTTCACTGCAGGTAATGGTAGGTTTAGTTTTGTTTCTTTTCTACCTGCAGTGGCTTCCCGTTTCCCATATTCATTTTACTAGTTGACGGTTGCTGCTCGGTAGAGGTTATAGTTGTTTTACACACTTTATACCCTTTATTAGGTTTATTTTCTACACTTCGACTCCTACCTTTATCCTCCACTTCCTGTCGATTTTGTGGTTTATTACCCGGATATGGGGTAAACCTTTTTTCTTTCATACGTTCATTATCTCTCCTCTTATTTGAGTAGAACGTTGGTTCTTGCTGATCGCCTCTAGAGTAGTTACTCAGCTGATTACTTACCCGCTGTAGGTCCCTCTCTAAATCTAGACACTCATCTACGACCATAATGAACTTTTCTAAAGTATCCACTCCTCTAGTTGTGGTTGCTACTCTAGTGCGTTCTGAGAAATGACACGCTAGCTTATATACTAGGTCTCTCTCTTCTATTGGTGGTGTCAGATGTTTAACTTGCGCCATTACATTTAGCACATAATTGGTAGTTGTCATATTCATTGACGGATGATACTTACCAAATTCTAAATGATCACGTACCCTTCTTTGTATTTGAACATTCCAGTACTGTGCTAGAAATTTTTCTCTGAATTCTGAGTAGGTTTGGACTCTGTCTGAGATGACTTTCCACCACGTACCTGCCCAATTCTTGAGAAATCGGCCTAACTTGTCCTCGTCGTCCATCAGTGGATTTACACGAGTTACATACGCTTCAAACAGCTTCAGGAATTCCACAGGATTCTCATGTGGGTTACCTGAAAATGTAAGGTTTGCCGGTTCTTCCTTATAGCCGCCACACCTCACTACTTTGGTTTGCTGTGACTTCATTGCTTTAGTCAGATCCTCCCGCATTACCTTCAACTGCTGTTCCATCTTTTGATGTATTTCATCACTGTTAGCCTTACTCTCTACCTGTTTCTTAACTTCACTAATATTTACACCCAGTTGGGTACACTCTTCCCTAGTATTTTGGATTTCTTCTTTATTTAGAAGTGTTTGTGTTTTTAATTCAGCTGTTACTTCGCTGAATTGTTGATTAATGAGGGTTACTTTGAGTTCTAACCTTTCATGTAATTCATTTCTAAATTTATTTAGCTTTTCGTCTTGACGGCGAAAATTAGTGTTTACTTGTTTTCTAAACTCATCTAGCGTAGTTTTAACCTCTTCAGTATGCTTATCAAAGCTACTATTACTCTCGTCTATTTTATTATTAGTACTACCTAATTTACTAGCTAGATTAGATATTTCTTCATCTATTTTAAATGTAGCCTCTTTACTACTTTGTTCTATTTGGCTAGATAAATTTTCATTTATTTGTTTCATTTCACTGGACAAATATTTATTAGTTTGTTCTATTTTATTATTAACATCTGTTAACAATTTTTGATTACTTTCTTCTAAACTTTTATTATTTTCTTCAATTTTATTATTGATATCTTTTATTTCACTTTTTAATTGACTATTTGTACTATCAATTTTACTAGATAATTGACTATTTGTATTTTCGATTTTATTATTAGTAATTTCAATTTTACTTTCTATTTTACTATTATTTTCATCCATTTTAGTGGTCAACTGTTTAAACATTTGCTCAAATTGCTGCCATATCTACTGCTGGTGATTTAGCCATGTTTACAATTTATTATTATAATTTTAACAAATAAATTTAACAATTATTTAATAGTTATTTGTAACCTTGAATTCCACTTTCTGTTTCAAATTTATGAATACTACAATTTAACTACTCACTTGGGTAATAGCAACGCCAAATTATATAACTTTATTTATATAATTTTGTGTTTAATAGGGCCCATTAGTTGCGGCGACAAATTTATACACAACTTATTTTTACATATAAATTTGGTGTGCTTAAACGAGCCCCTTACTTGGCCACGCCAAATTCATACAACGCTCCCTTTCGTCTAACACAATTATCTAATATTTGTGATGTTAGATAAAAAGTTACTTACCCGTGATTTTACTTTACCTGGGCGCCAGAACAAATCCCAGATACAAATGATACGGTTTCAGCTTAGCTCAGCACATGGAGACACTCTTTCTCAGGATTCGTTCAGTGATTGTGGTTTTCAAGGGGAATCGTTACAAATAACTCTTTAAGATTTGCTTGATTATTATTTTTAATGTTTTAATAAATGATTTTGAAACTTTAACTTGTTAATGGTAGGACTTAATTCTACCCTAACCTTATAATTATTGAGTGAGTGTGGAAAGTAATGATTAAGACGCTCAAACGACCTATAGCTCTTATCTGGTCTGATTAAGAAATTTCTATCTCCCAAACCAGTGCTAAAGAACAGGTCTACAATAATTTGCACGTCCAATACTACACACTATTTCCCATTCAACACTCTTATACTAAATTAAAGCTAATCTTACAGTTAAAATACAATGTGTGCGTTTCTTAGTGTCTTTTTAAAATTGTTTATTGTTTTATTATTTGTTTAGCGCTTATATCATTGATCAATGAATCTATTTCTTACTGTTTTGATGCGTTGACCGAAGATAGGAATCTGTAGAGGTCCTCCTTTCGATGGTGTTGCACAGAAGAATGGGTTGATCAATGTTGTGGAAGATGCCCTGGCAATTACAGATGCTGTAGCCTTCTGTAGCACAGGTCCTTCACGGCTGATGGATTAATTAATTAACGATGATTTTACGCAGCTAGTGTTATTGAATGTTGTTAATTCATCTACACTGCGGACTACTTCTCGATTTAGAACTGAATTTGCACTGTTGTGTAATTTAAAAAATTTCTGTATGCGAATTATACACGTCTAGTGTGTTTCAGTACCGAACGAAGAGTGATGCTACCCCTCGCTTTTAGCTGGCGTCTGTTTTAAATACGGGCTGCTGATTGGTTGTACAAATAAATCATGCGTTTTTCCAGTTTCGACAATCTCTAACAGGTCGGTCATACACGCGGTGACAGGTTCCAAACGGCAGAGAAATTCTTGTCAAAATCGTACTTCCTGTATTTGCAAATCGATTGATTACAGGTATTTGCAAATGTGTTTCCGAAGATCTGACCACAGAATATTGTTGCTTAGATCTTTATCTGTGTGTGTGTGAAAACACCTTGTTCCTATGTAGCATAATTCTCTCGTTATTCCCGTTGGCGTGCGTCATCTGTATAACTTCTTTATTTGTTAATTATATTAACTGAGCTTGCGGCTACTTATAAAGCTTTTCTTGCTGAATACAATGCTGTTTTCAGAATTGCCGTATATTTACAATTTTTGAAGTTATCGCAGGTTGAACTGATAATTCGCTTTGAGTAAAATTACCTGTTTGAACTGGATTCTACTGTCGCTGTGATGCGGTTAGAGTGAGATGGCTGCAATTATACGCTCTCTCTCTCTCTTCCTTACTGCGTTACGCTCGTACCTTCTATAGCTTTCATATAACGCTCTGATAGGACGCTATTATGAATCGTCATAATATATATATATATATATATATTTTTCCACTGTGAACACTTACTTTTTGGTTTTGTTTCCCAAACGTTTCAACGTGGTGTCCGTCTTCCTCAGTGGGATTTGACATACTGAATGTCTGTACAAAGTAACGGTTATGGGTTGTAGGTGTGTGTGGTGGGGGTTGCTGGTGGGAGGGAATTGGTGCTGGGATTCAAAGTGTGTGTATGAATCAGTGTATCGAAAAGTATGTGTGATCTATAATGTAATTGTTCATTTAATATGTTGTTTGGTTGTAGTGTGTGATATCTGTATATTTCAAATTGTTCTGCTGTGTTTAGTTTTCTACTTTTAGGTAAGTAGTGTAGTATTAGTAATACTAATTTAGTAATATTAATATTATTATAATATAATATAATAATATTAGTAATACTAATAGTGTAAAGTGTAATACTACTTTTAGGTAAGTAGTGTAGTATTAGTAATACTAATTTAGTAATATTAATATTATTTCCTCCTTAAATTTTTAGTGACCGTCAATCAGTGAATGTTTTAGTGGATAGTTAGTGAGGATCGGTCAATAATACAACTTTTAGTAATTTTGCGTCGACGTTTCGACAATATTTATTGTCATCTTCAGGACCTGTGTATGAAATACAGTAGAAATATCAAACATAACGAAACAATTAAATATTTGGGTGAACGTGTTGGTGATGTGAGTGTGTGCGTGTGTATGTATGTATCATTTTTTATGTGAAGACTAACTATCATAAGTCTTCACATAAAAAATGATACATACATACACACGCACACACTCACATCACCAACACGTTCACCCAAATATTTAATTGTTTCGTTATGTTTGATATTTCTACTGTATTTCATACACAGGTCCTGAAGATGACAATAAATATTGTCGAAACGTCGACGCAAAATTACTAAAAGTTGTATTATTGACCGATCCTCACTAACTATCCACTAAAACATTCATTAATATTATTATAATATAATATAATAATATTAGTAATACTAATAGTGTAAAGTGTAATACTACACTACTTACCTAAAAGTAGAAAACTAAACACAGCAGAACAATTTGAAATATACAGATATCACATGCTACAACCAAACAACATATTAAATGAACAATTACATTATAGATCACATATACTTTTCGATACACTGATTCATACACACACTTTGAATCCCAGCACCAATTCCCTCCCACCAGCAACCCCCACCACACACACCTACAACCCATAACCGTTACTTTGTACAGACATTCAGTATGTCAAATCCCACTGAGGAAGACGGACACCACGTTGAAACGTTTGGGAAACAAAACCAAAAAGTAAGTGTTCACAGTGAAAGTTTAATATATATATATATATATATATAATATTATATATATATATATAATATTTAAAAAAGTGAATGAAGAGTATGTACCAACAAGATAATTACAATTAGGTTCTTTGTTTCGGATTGCACTAAATATTTTAGTATCAGTTGCTTAACGTTTAGGTCATGTAGGTAGTATTGCTTGAATACACAGTTAACAATAAGAAGCTGTATGTTATTATGATGATAATTATTAATTTTGACTAATATGGGCACAAACCTAAAACTGGAAGTAGTGGAACACATCATTCATAGATGATCAATACTCATAGATGTGACTGTGCCAGAACTGGTTATCAGCAATGAACACAGATCTGCATAAGGTACTTTGTTTTTTAAACATGTATTCCCTTGCACTTACAGTGCAAAATAATACTGTTAGCATGTAAGCTATTTTGCAGTGCAGTACCATCAACGTTTAAGGTCTTATAGTCTCAGTCCAGTAGTCTGAAGACTGACTGAGACTTACCCCACAGTAATAAAGCCAATGTTAGCCTTTGGTTCTAACACACAAACTGATATAAGCTATTCAAAAATGAGAGTGAAAAATACAGAGGAAAATACATGTACACTGAATGACAGTAAAGAACAGATCAAAGTGAATCAGATAATTTAGTTTACTATTCTATCCAGAATAGAAATAAAATCAGAAAACTGAAGTGGCTAGGGCAGAGAGAGAATCGATGAAAATGGAGCTGTTGAAAGACTTTACTATTGAAACCCAAACAGAAGAGGAAATAGAATGACGTTACAGATGATCCAGACGCCAGTTAGAAGGTACAGATATAGGACGTGAAACGGAAGACATTGGGCTGAAATTTTATAAGATGAAATGGCACTCAACTAGGTATAAGTGAATAATAAAAATAGGTAGAATGTAGGCAAAGGTGTCCAAAGTGCTGAATTGTGAACTGCCACTGTCAGATTGAGGCCATCGCACACTTAGCCTAGTGTCAGTACACTTATCTCATATAGTCACACTAGCACATTTATGTCAACAGATTGATATATATATTATCAAGAAACAAGTTTCTTGTAATACATTACAAGACTCGTAATGGCGTGGACAAGTAAAGACGCGCGCGATATACCACCCGATCATATTAATCATATTTGTCATCCAAATAGAAAAGTTGGACTTGTTACTTGTTTAATATGTGATAGTGTTTTCTGCAAGTCTGATTTTACAAGAGAAGTGAACGAAGGAAAAGGATTCTTTATCTCTAGACACATAATTGTGTGCCCTGTACATCTTAACCTATCTTTTGTTGACATTCAACCATGTGACCAGGATACTGATATTGAAAATAGTAATGTCCAAAAAAAATTGTTAATTATTCAAAAACATCTCGAAAATATTAAAAATGGTCTAAGTGTGACTCAAGATGCTGTAAGTGATAATATGGATACAGATGATAAAGGTGAGGATGATGCTATATCTATCATATCAATTGCCAGTGAAAAAAATAAAAACCGTAAGTGTGAACAAAATTTTGAATGTGAGGATTGTCAGGACTATATAAGAGAATTAAACTATGAAAAAAAAATTAATAGTGAATTAGTGAAACAAAATAATGAGCTACGTGAACATAACCATGAGTTGCGTGAAAATAACAGTTTCTTAAGATCATCTGCTGTAAATGTTGAAAAAAATTATATAGACATTAAAAATTCGTATGCTGATGCTGTGCTAAATTTACCTAAAAAGCAAGAATGTGCTCGTTTGACAATAAAGCCAAAGGAAAATTTCAAAGGCGATGCCCTAAATATTATCAAAGTGCAAATTTCAACCAAACCTAATGCCACAGTTTTAAAAATTAACAAAGTCAATAATGGTACAGTTTTTCTAAAGTGTATAAATGAGCAAGATTCTGAAAAAATACTAAAGGTTATAAACAGTGAAAACAGTGAAATATTGACAGCTGAAGCATGTGTTAAAAAAAATCCGCAAATAAAAATAACAAACATATCAGGAGATGTCGATAAAGTAGAACTCGAGAACGATATCATACATAGAAATGAATTACCATCAAATAGTGTAAACATTGTACACAAATACAAACAGAGAAACAATAATCATGCTGCGCTAGCAGAAGTAACCTCTGATGCATATGCCAAGATAATGAAGAATAAATCTGTTTTTATTGGATATGAAAACTGCAGAGTGTATGACAATTTTAATATCAAATGTTGTAAAAACTGTTGTGGGTATAACCATTCATTGAGAAAGTGCAAAGACACTTTTAAAAGACAACAATCATGCTACAAATGTTCAGGTAACCATGATGCTGCAGTATGTACCTCTGATATAAATAAATGTATTAATTGTATTAATGCTAACAAATACTTAACTAAAAAAAGATCCATAGATCATTCTGCAAATGATATTCAAAACTGTGAAAGTTATAAAGTAAGATGGGAGCAGTATATTTGTGATACAAACTACCCCTGGAAACCAGAACCTCCATTTAATTATGTTAGGCCTACAACTAGTTGATTAGATAAAATTTTGTATTTAAAAGGAAAATTCAAAAATCAAAACTAACCTATAAATAAATTTTTTATGGAAATACAAGAATATAACCTTAATGATGAATTAATTTTTAATAGTACAGAAGAGATAAATCTCAACCCCATTTTTTCTGACTCTGAGCTTCTGACCCTACATGTCAACATCAGAAGTATACAGAAAAATATATTAAAACTTGAAACTATGTTAAGTTCTTTTAAACATAAACCAGATGTGATAATATGCACTGAAGCTTGGCTCATGGATAATATTAAGCTTATAAATATAACAGGTTATACCCATTTTAAAAATAACAGCAGAATAAATAAAGCAGATGGAGTGATTATTTATGTAAAAAGTAACCTACAGTATCAAACCATTAATGAACAATTTAATGATTTAAAAATCACTAGTCTGCTCATAGAATTAACAAATAAAAGTATTTTCAAAATTTCTGGACTATATCGTTGTCATGATTATGAGATTGACAAATTCATTAAAGATCATGAAAAATTTATCTTAAGTAACAAAACTGTTGCAAACCACATGATTTTGGTTGATGTTAACTTAGATCTCATTGAGTTTAATGAAAAAACTGAGGATTATTTCTACCAATTACTGCAAAATGGTTATGAATCAATGATAAATACTTGTACTCATCCTATAAAGAATTATAAAGATGGAACTTGCATTGACCATATTTTCATGAAAGGAATATACACAGCAAAATCTGGTAAATTAATTGACTCAATCACAGACCACTACCCCGTTTTAATATCACTACATGGAAACAACATAAAATGCAAACTTACAGTATCTTTTGAAATAAACAAAAAAAGATTTTTGGAGCTGTGTGCTTCAGAACAATGGCAACAAGTCTGTAATACACCAAATAACAATGAAGCATTAGAATTGCTAATAAACAAGATTCAAACTATCAATGAACTTTCACACAAAACTAAGCCAAAAATTCAAAAACCAAGAAAGACCTGGATTACCCCTGCTCTCATTAATTCAGTTAATAACAAAAACAAATTATATAAAGCCTGGAAGAATAGTCAAGACGACTTGCTAAAAAAAGAGCTGTACTTAAATTACGAAAAACGACTTAAATCATTACTTAGGACTGCTAAAAATAGGCATGAAGAAAAACAACTACAAAACGCTGATTCTAAAAAAATGTGGAGATATGTTCATCTAAAACTGGTTCGTAATTCAAAAAATAGACAAATAAATGATATTTTGATTAATAATAAACTAAACAGCAATGATTGGACAAAGGCTAATTATTTTAATGAATTTTTCAGCACAATAGTATCTAGGCTGAATGAAAGTGCGACTCCTCCTATTCTGCAGCATGAAATACCAGATATATCAATTAATCAGCATACTATGTTTCTAACACCAACAAATGAGTCAGAAGTTTACCAAACTATTCGTGAACTCAAAAATAAACCTGGTGGGTGTGATGAAATTCAGTAAAGCTAGCTATACAGTTAAGCTAGCTGCTCCATTCATAACTCCTGCTTTGACTCACATTATTAATACTGCTATGATACAAGGTACATGTCCATATCAATTTAAGAAAGCTGTAATTTGTCCTATATATAAGGAAGGTGTAAAAAGTTTGGTTAACAATTATCGACCAATCGCACTGATATCAAATTTAGCTAAGATTTTTGAAAAAATTATTTTTACCAGATTATTTAAATTTGTAAAGAAACATAACCTGTTAAGTGCTAAACAATTTGGCTTTCTCAAGAAGAAAGGTACAGATTATGCTATAGCCCTACTTAGCAAATTTATTTATGAAAATCTAAGTATTAGCATACCAACTGTTGTAATTTTTTTGGACTACTCCAAAGCTTTTGACACTGTCGATCATGGCATACTTATATCCAAATTACAGAATATGGGAATAAGAGGTGTAAGCTTATCACTGATAGCCAGTTATTTACATGACAGGACACAAGTTGTAAAGGTGAATGGGACTAGAAGTCAGCCTATTAAAACAAATGTTGGAGTGCCCCAGGGCTCTATATTAGGACCTTTATAGTTTATTTTATATATCAATGACTTACTAGTGTTACAAGATGTATTAATAGCATATGCTGATGATACAGCAGTACCAATGAAAGCAAAGACATGGCCTGAACTTGCAACAGATATGTCAACTAAATTAGATATCACAATACACAACTATCACAATAATCTAGTACTCAACATAAGCAAGTCTCTTTTTATCACCTTTGGAAATTATAGAGACTCTGTTCCGCATGACTTTGAAATTAAGATAAATGGTCAAAAATTGAAAAGAGTTAAAACTAGTAAATATCTAGGAATAACATATGACTTTAACATGAAGTGGGATCTACATGTGGCTAACATTGTAAAAAAAAACCAAATACTTAGTCTACGTTTTTTACAGACTTAAACAAATTTTATCAAAAAAGCAACTACTACAAATATACTATGGACTATTCCATAGTGTGGCAGGGTATGCTATCATAGGCTGGTGGGGTCTATATAAATCATCTCTAGACTGCATTGGATCGGCTGCAAAAGTGTATTCTTAAAATTATAGGAGTCAATGAACAAGATTCGAATAAACCATTAAATATTAAACAGGTGTTTGTAGTGAATTCTATAGTTTATCAATACAATGATCTAAAAAGTGAGTTTTTACAAAATCGAATCAACACACGGTATAAAAATATTATATTGCCGCGACACCTATTAAGTATTGGGCAAAGGAGCTATTGTATTATGCCATAAAATATTTTAATGAATTACCTAATGAACTGAAAAATCTAAGTGTAAATATAAAAGTGCTTAAAAAAAAATCAAAGAAAAAATTAGGAACATTGTTATTGAATAATCAAAAAAACAGTCTATTATGATATGGACCTTTTTTCTCTTTTTTTTTCATTTATTTATTGAATTGTATTATAGTACAAACTAAAATTTTGTTAAAATTGAAAAATAATTTATTTTTAATAATTATATTACTATGATCGGTGAGGTAAAACTCACAATTAGTATTAAGTATATAAATATTAATTCTAAGGACCAACCTATGTACGGGCATTTATGCCCCCTATAGGTCCTTTATTGTATAATTTTTATTATATGTAAAGGAAAATTGGTAATAAATATTATTATTATAGTTGTAGAAACTTGACCGTCTTTAAAACTACAAACGATGGCTCTTTAGGTAGCAGTAACAGTTGTTCACTTACTATAGAGTTGTCGATGACCATTAATACTACATCAGTTAAATTCTGTGTATGTGTGTGCGCGCACGACAGTGAGAAAGGGAAAGAGAGACATAGTTTTGCAGCTGGTCGCTCTCATTACGTCTGTGCTCCTGTATGTAGTTAACTCGATAGGAAACACTTTCACTCCAATTCGTTACTCTCGATCAGCTGCTACTGAATATTAATAATCAGCTGAATGTTATAATTTTTTTTGTGAATTTAAAATGAACTGTGTGAAAGTGCTCGAGTGGTAGAAAGTTCAGTTATATCACAAGTACGATATCCTAGCGGTCAGGTTTACACTAAATTACACAGACGTTCTAAGCTCTGTGTCACTGTACGGAGATTTGTTTATCGCTTTCAATTATAGGTCTTATAATTTTGTGAAGTTATGAATATAAGTGATATGAGATTAAAGAGCGTGTAATAGTGGGGACCTGCATGTTATTCCCAAAGCATTGTAGTACGTATTCTGAAAACGTTTAACGTTTTTAAAGAAAGGTGTCATGCTTTTTTTATTGTAACTCAATCCACTACACTTTTTATACTCTAGCAGGGCCGGCCCCAGCGCTTCTGCCGCCCTGTGCAGTATTTATGAGTACCGCCCCTCCCTATTTTAACTCAAACATATTCACACACACTAGACCTCTAAAGATACGGCGATTGAGTAGGACGACTAGGAATGTTTGCATTGTTGAGTTTATCAAATAACTAGAACTTTTTCGCGTTTACGATGCGGCAAACGACTACAATAAAAATTGTAGAGACAATACAAGGAGTCGTGAGACAATAAAAATGTATGCCTATGTAATGACTTAAAATACTAACTAAAATTCGTTATGATTGAAATATAACAAAAGTAGGCCTAATGTACATATAGGCCTTAATAATATACATTAGTTAAAAAATACTCGTCTAGCTTTTGCACTGGCAAACTCCTTTATGACTTCGTTGTAATCAAGTGATCCAGCTAACTGATGTTCTGTAAATATAGTCGCCAGACCACTCAGGCCAGTCTCAGACATACTCGATCTGAGATAAGTTTTAATAAGTTTGAGCTTCGAAAAAGTCAGTTTACGTTCTCTTTCACGAGTTTTCGATTCTTCGTTAAACTCCGCTGACTTTATGCATAAAGTAATTCTTACTGATCTTATATACTGTATTGTGATGAAATTAAGTTTTTTCCACTCAATTTAAAAACTTAAAATCCCGGAATCTGCCGCCCTGGGCGGTGGCACGGTTCGCCCCTGCCTGGAGCCGGGCCTGTACTCTAGTGTCGTGACGTGGCTGGAAATTAAGACCCAACGGATTATTTCTTTATGTGGAATAGTTCTAAGACATATCTAAAAGACGTAATATAGTAGAAGATAATATTTAAAATTCAAAGAGCTTTAATATATATAGGCTATAGTCTATATATTTGCCCGTTGGTTTTAAATTCTCGGTCCGGTAAATCAATTTTGGGGTTATTTCCAACTTTTTGTAGACAGCGTATTGTTTTTCGTTTACTCGAAAACCGAACGTAATGTTTGCTCGATATCTCTAATTGAACGAGCGAACCCAATTGCTTTTGAGATTGATTCCCTAAAAAGTAGGGAGGCAGGAGGCAAAAATCTCCGGGTGAAAATAGTGAAAAATATTACGAAAGTCAGGTATCAAGTTAAAGGTAATTTTAAGCAAATTAGTGCTGATTTTTGAAAATTTTTTTAATTTTGGGACGCCAGGGCCCTAAAAGTTGGTGAAAATTTTGATAAAATAAAAGAAATTCATGTGGGCTCTGAAATTAAATGGAATTTTAATTAAAATCCAAATTTAGCGTTAAGTTTCGGAAATGTCAAAGTTTTGGAATGCCAGGGCCAAAAAAGTTGCTCAGAATTTTAATGAAATCGCAGTCCATGTTTAGTATCAAATTTAAAGAAATTTTTAACAAAAATCTGAATATAATGTATAGGTGTGGAAATATCAAAACTTTTGTACCTTAAGGCCCAAAAAGGAATCAGACGTTTTTTGAAATTGTAAAAATCCATCCTGGTGGTAGACTAAATAGAATTTTAACAAAATTCGGATGTTTAGAATTTTAAATATTTATTGTATGATTGTCTGGTCTACAATTGTTATTTTACTAAAAAAAAAAAGGTAGCGTAATCGATATATATGATAGTTAAAAAATATCTAATATGGAAATTTATCTAATAAAAAATGTATTTACTTCGTTCAGAATAGTGAGCGACCTCCGCAGCTCAGGGAGCCTATTAGTTTAAATTCTCCGATTACGTGAGCTGTCCCCATTAAAAGAGATAAGCCAGAGATATGTGTTATGTACTGGTTTTGGCTGTTCCCTGAGATATCTTAATTACTCTACCCAAACTGATAACACAGATGCGAGGTGACTTGGACTGGATATGGGCGTAAAGAAAACCAGACGTGTCTAGTCGTTTACGTTCCCAAATGACAGGTTAGGAATGTCAACTGAGTCTGTCGTCGGCAAGCGTCATCGGTTTGAAAACATAAACAGTGTATATGAAAACAGTTGCGTTTCAGATTCAAAAGACTGCTGTCGAATCAAAAATATAGGATTTCCTCTTACCCGCTAATTCACAAACAGGGTACTATTGAAATTTAATTAAGTTCATGTCAAAATCGGGTTACGATATCAGAAATGAATTCAGTAGGCACCCGTTAGATGATCCGGAGACTATAAGTTACAGTACTGTGGCTTGGGATCTTAGAATTTTATTCAGTAAAATGGCCAATTCAGTTGTTTAGTAATTGAAATGAGCGGCGTATAGTTATATTATGACTAATTTCTAAGTAATTACTAATTACAAACAGAATTATCACTGTTGCACACCACTATAGAAAAATTATAGTGGTGTGCAATTTTTAATTTTTTTCTACACTATAATTTTTCTATAGTGGTGTGCAACAGTGATAATTCTGTTTGTGATTGTAACCACTAACACAACTTTCTTAATTAAACTTCTAATTACTATTTACAAAGTATATTGTTTTAAACGTACATTACGTTTGAGTTATAGTACACACCTTCCTAACATGTGGAATACTTTTAGTTCTGTCTTTCAGTGCCAGTCGTATTTTCAGGTATCACGTCTGACTTTATAGTAAAGTACCGTTTGTGATTACATCCTGTTAATCTTTTAACATATTAAACTGAAGTTCCTATGTGTTATGATACGTTTCATATACCACTACGATTTTGAAATTATTGATAGTAAATTCATCACAGTAACCGTTAATGCAGAATAACACTAATTCTTGATTAAAAAAAAAACTGTTTTATTAAATCGGTTGTAAGGAGAACACGTTCATTATAGGGGTTATTGTCGCGCAGGTGGGGCCCACTTGAAGTGTTGCAGTATGCCCCGTTGTGTAATGTTCAGAATGCAGACCTATTTATTTATCCTTTGCCTAAACTGTTTTATTGTTTTATAATTTGCTAAAACCATTTTTATTATTTTCAGTTGCTAATTATTAATGTTCGTGTATGTATAGGACTAGTTTTATTGTATTTGTTTTCTGTTTCGTCAGATAAGTGTGTTTTATTGGCGCACGTATGCTTCTCCGTCTGCCCTTACTGTTCTTCATTTTTTTAGTGTATTTGAAATTTTAGCCAAACCAGACACGAAAAACAATTTAGTCGATATTTTTTTGCATCTTTGAATCACCGTCATTTTACAACGTGGGGGACATAGTTGGTAGTCTATTGGAAATATTTTTTTTCTTTCCCTATAAAACTAATAAGACAGTTGCACGAGAAAATTATTAACATATTGGTACAGTTATTTTAGTGTATTTTTTTAAAGGCTTTCCCTGGATGTTTTCTGATGACATTTTCGTAATTTAACAAGTCTTGTTTAAGTCATTCTCAAAATAATGCGCCTTTTGCTCTCATGTTACTTTAACTATTTTAGGAATTGTATTCTTACCGCTTAAATACATTTTAAATGTAATTTACTCATTTTGCAGTTAACTTTTTATTGGTTTAAGGTAAGAATTTTTCTTCATAAAATTTATAAAACAAAAATTCAAATTTTACTGAAAGGAATTTATGGAAATGTTATAATAAATGATTTGAAATATTATACTTTGCAACTTCAGTTAATATATATTAAAAATGTTTTGTCATATATCTCTTAAATACTTGTCATCCCCTTAGACTGAGTTAAAGTAAAACGATTTAACTTTGCAAAGTTGACAGCACCATTCATTTTTAGGTGGGCAGACAGGAGAAGCAGCAGTTTTGTGAATTTCATGTTTAACAGTGTATTATCAAAATTTGTAATAAAGTTAAATAAAGAGTGTAGTTGTCGTCAAAATCATCTCGTCACCTTCGTGGACAAGAAAAACGTGATATGTTTACAAGTTAAATACGTCATTTTAGTATGAATTACGTCATTTAATAAGAATTAAATATGGTCTTTTTATAGTCAACACTAAACAGTAAACACTAAGAATTATTTCTGACCATAAAACTAAACAAATACAAAGGTAAAATGTATGTTTTTCGTCACATCCGTGGGCAGCTATTGTCCATGAAACTTGATTCTTTGTAGACCGTATATTACCTCCGTGAAAATGCGAAAATTTCAAATTGAAATAAATCAGTCAAAATAGGGCAATGCTCTCGACCACCGCTCTAGGACTATTCAGGTTCGTCTTGTAAGTACAGTAAATAGTTCTCCTGATATTTACGCAGATCAAAAAAAGTTCATCTAGTGTCTACAAGGTACGTTATTTTAAGAACGATTCATTTATAATTTTTACCAAATGATTTAATAGTCTTCTTTGTGCTCTTTCACAACTCTGTCGGTTGAGATTCGATTGTTGATTTGTATTAACTATAGTACAAATTTCCAAAATCTTTACAGGATGAGAAAATACTTTGTTTTCCCCCTTGGTAGCTCCTGACTAAAAGGCAAATGAAAATATCCGTGAACGGTGTAACTTATACTAACAGAATCATTGTTACATTGTAATGCTCGGATGTATAGGATAGACAGGCAGCCTGTAGCCTACTCGAATCCAGTATGACAAGCCATGAATCGTTTATATAAATTCACTTCACGCGAGTTTCTGAAATGAAGCGAAGTCAGAACTGAATATTCTGCAAAGGAAGATTTACGTTTTATAAAACACACGAGCGGTATGAACCATTCCATTAATTATGTTCATATATTGTGACATTCAAGCGAATTGTCATTCTGTGTAGTAAATGAATACAGTTCCCATCGGTATACCTCGTTTGCAATGCGGATTTGTAGTCATGTAACAGGATTTCTATTAATAGGTCGTGTGATGCAAAAACGGAGTGCACACACAGTATGTCCGCAGTGCAAATGGCGTGTTTATGTTTTGATAGTGACAACTTCCGACTGTGTGTACTGTTATGAGGGTACAGTGGTTTACAGTCTTCTCTTTCTGCAGTGTAGTCGATAGTCTGCACTTTAACCCTGCCTGTAACAGTATAAATCCGGTCTTTTTCTCCGATTGTGACATTGTTACGCCATAATGACTTCTATCAGTTACGTTTAAACTTTTATATATGGTTGTTTTCTCAAAGGAAATCGGATATAAATCCAGCTCTTTTACACTATTTAAATATAAAAAGAAAAATAACTCACTTGAAGTACTCGTGATAGTGAACTGCAAACTGTCCGTTCCAATCCGCCCGATCGTAGTAAATAATTATTATTAATATTTATCGCTTCGCGTAGTAGTAAATTGGTATTAACCTGTAGTAATATGCATCAGCCCCGTAGCCGACGTTCTTTGTACGAATAATAAGATTATACATAGCTCATACAACAGCTAGAAGGGCAGGAAAGGTTTATTGGGAAGCTCGTTGTGAAAAAAGACTTCTCCTGTTGTTGGAAAGAGAGTGTCACAGAAGAAAAGATCTAGAGCAGAGCTATTGTGAGTCCGGTGAAATGATAGTTCTAGGGGAGGTTCGTTTATGGCAACACCGAGTGAAATCCACTTACCGGTTAAGTGCAAAGCCAAATCAGTTAACATTAAAGCCAAAGGAGTGCGGTATAATAATTAACTGTTGCATAGTCAGTCCGGTAGTTTAAAGTAAACAGGCCTAAGAGTGTTCAAAAGGCGAAAAGAAAATAAGTTACAAAAAAATATATATTATTAACATCATATGGAGAGGATAATTTTCTTAAATAGTGATTAGCTAGGCAACGGTCCATTGGCAGGTAACAACCGGTAGTTTGGCAGCGTTGTGTACCCTACTTAAGGATTCCCTCGGAAGTGATCTTGATTAGGCAGGTATCCGAGGAGCGTTGTGATTGAGGGGTACCTATTTTAGGTTTTCTTGTTCAGCGTTTCAGTTGGGAGTGTCCTCGTTTGGAGGCTGTATGTAGCATTCCCGGTATGTAAATACCACATAGGTAGTCGAGCAGGACATGCCCCTCCACTCCCCTCGGATAGAATCTTAATCTTCTGCCTTTAAATTAGTACTGAAGGCCCGCACTCGCTTATCCACGAAGTTTAAGTAACCATTTTATACTTTTTTAAATCCAGTGGTGTAGAACTGACTAGCCGGCTGTTTAGACAGTACGTAATGTATACTTTGATAATATAAACTTTTTTAAATTGCGTATTATTGATTGCTCTAGTTGTTTTGTAGCAATTAATTTTTGTGAAACAAGTTTATGTAACTGTGACGGAAACTCGGGCGTACGGGCGACTTATTCTCAGTTGTAGATCTCAAATCGAATTCTGATGTAATTTTGAAAAAACGACTACAAAGTGCGGAAACGTCCATTTGTACTGAGGAAGCCCATGTATTTTTTAACGTATAGATGGAGTACATATCCCCATCTGTTTTCAGATCAACCAATATTCCCATCCTCTTCCTTTTTCTTCCTGTTCCTCTCATTATCGTTGTCTTCCTTTACGGTCCTTAGTAACTCTCCTCAGTCACTCCAGCTCTTAAAATTATTTTTAGCATTCTTCTCCACGCTAACATTTCACAATTCTCCAAGTTCTTTATTTCTCTTTTTCTCAGTGTCTGTGTTTCTGCATCGTATATGTATCAGTAAAACACTGCATTAACCTCTTTTCTCAAACTAGTTCGTATCCTATTTGCATTCACTAAATTTTTTAATTTTTTGGATGTTGCTTTTTCGTTTGAAATACTGCTTCTGATTTGTCCCGTACAAATCCTTGCTGAACACGTAAAACACACATATAGGTTACACACTGTCATTTTTTTATTCTATTATCGAAGTCAGCTGTATAGCTTTGTATTATCCGCTTTGAGTTAATGTAATGTTCTCAGGACAAGGAGATTAAGTGACTGTTAAATATTAACTGTGTGTGTGTGTGTGTGTGTGTGTGTGTGTGTGTGTGTGTGTGTGTGTGTGTGTGTGTGTGTGTGTGTGTGTGTGTGTGTGTGTGTGTGTGTGTGTGTGTGTGTGTGTGTGTGTGTGTGTGTGTGTGTGTGTGTGTGTGTGTGTGTGTGACAGACGTTGCAGCTTGGTTTGTTCGCGTTGTCCTGGTCGAAGCTGGATGAACACTGTGTTCAAACGAATATAAGTGTGAACGTTTGTTCTACACAAGGCAAGGAGTTAGGATACGATTTCCCTATGCATGAGGGCAGTTCGTGGATTGCTTCAGCCTGTCTCCACGCCGGAAGTGCGGCTCCATAGCTGCCTTAAGAATTCACCAACAGGAGCTTGGAGGCGCGTTGGTATGGTCGAGAGACTCGACTGCCTGAGCGAATGGCTCCCGCAGTTTAGCACTTGCACACCTAGCGGTTTTCCATGCCCGGAATAACAGCTCAGCCGGCATGCCAAAGCAGATGCTGTCTGATAAATTTTTGAATTTTAATAATGAAATGCACAGGCGTGACTCCACATCTGAGGTACGGCTCCTTGGCTCCCTTAAGGAATCATCAGCAGGATGTCAGGGCAGTACTGGCGTGTGAGAAATAGGCGCGGCCGCCGGAAGGCGTTGGGCGGGACGGTGAGCTGCCGCGTCCAGACGAATGTCTCCCACAGGGCAGCACTTGGACATCTCACCGTTCCCGTGTCTTGAGCGACAGCGCAGTCGAACTGATACTGTCTGTCTGACTTCCTGTTAGCATGCTCTGGATTAGCCAGCCCAGCGTAGGCAAACCGCCTTGCGCCAATCAGGCTTTAGGGATGATCAGGATGATGGCGGGGAGTCTTGAGATGCCTATAAGGGATCGTCAAGTAACGTCCGAGAGCGTCTGAGGTGTACCGGGGGGCGGAGCGTTGTCCGCACTATTCAGTTGACGAATGTTCGGGAAGAAGGATTCTCCTGCCTTTGCGAACAAATTTGTGGACCAGACGGGAACCTCCATGGAAGTAACTCTGAGCCCCCGATAGAGAAATCATTTCTGACGTACCACGGGGTCCCCGAGAGGAACCGGAGCATGCGGTTGTGAATGCTGACACCCTACACCTGTTGGTTGCCGATAGGAGAAGCCACCAAGTGGGTACCGCATATGGGAACAGCAGATACAATGTGAGTTTTGCGAGGACAGCCTGGCGACTGTTCGACGAGAGCATGAGGAAAAGCTTGGTTCTGACGCCACGAGTCTTGTTTAAGGTATCGGTCACGTGGTCTGTGTGTGTGATTGTGTTTAAAAGTGTTTTACAGAATTTTGTATCTGAACGTAAACAGTGTAAAGCTAATTTAAAACGTTTCACGCAGGAATGGCTTGTATGTACACATAACTCGATGTCACAAGTTTGCGATCCGTAATTTTTAATACTAGCTATTAGCTACTGATTTAGCATTTCCAGCCTATCCGTAACTGGACATTGTATCGTACGAGAAATGTCGTGATTTCACATAAATACATATGTAACGATTGGCTTTTAATAAATGAATACGGAGAAGAAGTTTACATGAAATCGGCTTTCTCAGAACCAGTTGCACTGCAGTATTCCAGTCGAACGTTTCTGTCACCGTGCGTAATGATCAACCCGTTTAGTGTTGCCTTTAATGCATTTCATTAGATAACAGTCGTAATGCCAGTGACCGACGCGCTGCCGTTGTTTTATTACCAGGGACCGTTTCAAGACTTAATAGGATATCCGTGTTTGGTAGATTAGTTACATAGGTTTATAACTACTGGGGCCCTGTGACTGTCTACTGGTTCAGTGTATTGTCGTCGGCCGGTTATTTAATTTGACCCTCATTGTAGGTGATGATGAGTTTAATTGCTGTTACTCGTTTTAATTGTACCCATGCTTCTATTCATAGTATACGGTTATCACCTCTCTTTAAAAGCATCCGAAAGTTTCCGTTATGTTTTCTTTATTCGGTAATAAACAGGTTTTTTTTCACACATAGGAGACCAAGTTTGCAACGTAGTCGGTGTAGTAGTTTGTCTGTTCTTTAATATTTGCTTTATGGAAAGTAGACGAAACCATTGGAAACGAAACGAATATAGAGAGACTGGAGTTAAGTCCCGGCGATATGTATCTGAATTGTTCGGTAAAGTCGCATATAATCATAACAGACCTCTCCAAATGACTTAGCAGAACTTCGGTCTTTACAAATAATTTGAGACATTTGGGAGTGGGGTTTCATGGATGTCTAGTTGAATATTTTACGTCTTGTAACGTGAAGTTGTGATCGAGTCCTATGACTTAACGCGCTGCTGCAGTAGGCTTATACAGTAGGTCACATGATTTGAGGAAGAATTGATTTTTTAATAATTTACAAAGTAAAATCATGGCGGAAATAAACGTTCAAATTTGCGGACCTTTATATACAACATGTAAGCCTATTACGTGTATTTTTTTTGTGTTCGTTTAATGTGTTCTAGAATCGGAAGTTTGTTAAAAATACGATCGAAATTTCATTCGCAGTTTTAAAAATTGTTTAGATCGGACTAGAAAATTTACCGTTTAAAAAAGTTTCCCAATACTTCTCAAGAATGTAATAAATTATAAGTTGAACATTTTTTATAATTGAGAGTGTTTCAGCAGATATTTCTACCGTACAAGCAAGTTTTTTTTGCACATTTTCATCGTTTCGAAAATAATTCTATAAATTTTGTAAATTGTGACAATAATTTGTCACTATTCAATTATAATAATAATTTTATTCAGAACGGAATGACACAGGCTCCTTTCCGAATTGAATAAATACTAAAATATTACTCAAGGTTCTTTATATCCTTTGTTTATTTGTTTAGTAAATTTGTCTTCTTTTCTTCAACACTACGTTTAGATTTTGGTGAAAATTGTCTTTAATTTGATACTCTACAAATTTTCACAATTTGCGATTTTTTGACCCCTCACATTTTTCCATCCCGTCCCCCTATTTTTGGAAGGAGCGATCTCACAAACAATAAGGATGTGTAGAGTAAAGTAATGGACACGTATGCCAAATTTTACGAAAATCGGTTGAAAGTTATCGACGTTTAATAATTATCGTGAGACAGCCCAAACGATGAGATAGACAGACAGGAAAATGCCAAACGGTCGAATTAAAACTGTGAACTCGGTTCGCTCGTTCAATAATATCTCGTACTAGTTATCGTTATTTATTTATGTGTGTTATATGTATTTATGTGTAGATATAGGATAGAATGACACGTATATTTAGTGATAACATACATGTGGGATATATTCCCATTATTTTTTTTCATGATTTGTCAAATACCTTTTCGTAATTGACATGTGCTTTCCACGTGTCTTTTCGGTTACTTCTTTCGTTAGTAAATGTTGATACTGGATGATCGCCCGACTTTAAAACTCTGTTCTCCTAGTAAAAAAAATTATCAGATTTAAGTATTCGTGAATATAATTTAGGGCCTATAACGAGTGTTTAAAAGGCTAATTCCTCTGTAATTTTAGCAGCCTGAGTGGTGAAAAGTTTTCAGAGCAGAATTTCTGTACGGTTATAGCAGGTAAGATAGTGTTTTTGCCTTACACAGAACAGAGGTTTCCAGATTGTTCAGAGTGATGAGCAAAGTAATCAATACACTTACTAAATTGTGCGGTGTTTTGCTCTTTTACTGATCGCTTGTGAAATACAATCAACTACAATAAAAGGTAAATTATTCCATAACTCAGTCTACACGTTTATTTTTGTCAGTTGCAATGGGCAAGCTAGCGATTGTATGTTCATCATTATGTATTGCGAATGTGCAATTGAAAATTAAGTCTCCAGAACTATGATAACTGTGTTATGACTCTGCTTGAATATGGTAAACATGATTCGGTTTTTGTTTGTTTTGTTGAGACGCATCAATCGCTTGTATGGGACCTTAAAAATGTTACAACTAACTGTGTTGAAATTGGTGCTTGCGAATGTGTGAAGTTGCATTCGGTTTTGACACAAATGTAATATAAAATTTACCGCTGTCTGACTACAAGTGCTTCTGTATTTATGAATTTTTGCGAGTGATCGCTTACAATTTGAAGCGGCTTAACGGTCTCGGTGATGACAATAAAGATTATTTATACCGCTCGAAATTTGTAAAATCACGTGGTGTGGCATTGTTTTTTCTATTCTGTGTAAGAGAAGATCCCCGTCGTAAAGATGTTTAATAAAAATGCCGCCTACTTTATGAATAACACGAAATGTTTGATACAGATGTGAAAGGTTGAATAGTATTTTCATGTTTTTAAATTGTAAAAGTAGACTTTTTTCTTCAGTTCTAATAGGCCTACATAATTATGTTTGAGTGCTAGGCCGGGAGATTTTACAGTAATTTTGTATTAGAACTGTAACATATTATTGTGATTTTTCTCTTTGAATTTGTCCCAAAAGCCTCTCATAACATAAATATATCTGTTCCCTGTACATCAAAAGTACGTATATATCTTTATGGGAAACATGATCGCTGACAGCCCATACATAGTTCTGGTCAGCTGTGATCGTGAGCATTAAATGACAGTACCGTCAACATTTTGTAAGTTGATTAAGCAGTTAAGCTGATCCAGCTTCAGTTGATGTGGTTGATTAGAATTAGTTTCATACCATATTAAGTAATCAAGACGTCCATAGACTTGAGAATACCTCTAACCAAGCTGTTCTGACTCCCAATTCATACGCTTCTGAACTGAAGGACATTAGAATTGTGGTCAGTTTTGCCTTCTCGACTGCAAAGAGAAACACTTTTGTATAGCTTCCATTTTCCGTTGAATAAAATACTTATTACTGAACTAAATTTGTACAATTAGACTGATATTGCATCTGGACGTTGGTTTAAAACGTTAAAGTTTGAGAGTGCTATCAGACACAGCACAATCATAGTGTAAAGCAGCACAATATTCAGTATAACAGAAGTAGCCTATTAAAAATGTTGAATCAGTTTCCAATGGCCACGCTCTCCGAATATGTGAGTCTGAGTAAGGTCAAACATTCGGTTGTTGAAATTACATCAAAAAAATAATTTCAGCAGTTGTAATCACAAATTTGAAACAATAAAAGTATAAGTAGAGTTAAAATACGTATGTTAGACGACTATTGGATTACAATTATTGTGGATAACTATTTTCGCGACTTAATTAAAGATTTTTGCAATACATAACTCAAGGAAGAGGTTAATATAAATAGGTATACGTGTATCTGATAGCTTGTGTCTACCATAAAAAATCTTTGGTATAACAGACTTATTTACGTTCTCATTGACTGACGTCTAAAGTAATAAGTGGATATAAAGTTAATCTTTTCTGTTGCATCGGTAAAAATAAGATCCAATAAAAAACGCCATATCTCTGGATCAGTTTATTTCATCATATTAAAAAAAAATTTACAGGCATTGCACAGAGAAGGGCATTGAAAATGCTTCAATAAATCTGAAAATATATATATTTGTGTTCATTCACCAATCAATGAATTCATTCTTCATTTACCAATGTACAGATTATAAGTTAAATGTAGTTGCATTCATAAGCGAAGTTTTATATGTGTAGGTCTACTACGTTATTGACAACAAAGAAGTTAGTTGAGGTGCTTCACAACAGAAATCATAAAAAAACTGCAAATTGTGATAAGAATATACCCTTTGGTGAGAATATGGTTTATTGGTATACAATGAAAATAAGATTGGGAGGCATCGCCCAAAGTGATTATAATCCAAGATGGCGGCTATGTTTCAAATTGGCTACCCGTGTTTTGATTTTGCTACACCTTTTTTGATACATATCATGCAAAAGAGTGCTTTATATCGATTTATATGTTTTTCAGGTCAAGGATTTCATTTTTCATGTTGAAAATAGGCTAAATGTTAATGTAGATGCTTTTTTGTCGAATATGGTTCGCACAAAAGGTTACACACAAAATGTATATACTTTTAATATACCCGTAAGCACACCAAAAATGTATTAAACGTAAATGTATTAAATGTAAATGTATTTACACAATATGTTAATCATATATCTTTATTACTAACAACAAAAAAGTGCACTTTTAAATGTCTAAGTTCAGCTGAATATTTATACCGACACCACTTCATTTTTCGCATTCGTTCTTGCATTTGCACAATAGTGTGCAAGATAAACCAGCATTTCTACAGCTACACTTGTTCTTGCAGATTTTGCACATACATTTGATAAGCTCGTTGCAGGAAATTTCTGGTAACGCCGACCATTTCAGCTGCCAAGATTCATCATGCAACCACCATCCCCAATCGTTTGGAGATGGTACACATATTGCGCGTTTGTTTGCTTGTCCCCAAATGTGTCCAGCTTGGAAAGCACTACGTAATACTTGTTGTAATGCACCCTTTGTCGGTGGCAGACTTTCAAGTGGACGATTTTTGGTCATGAACAACTCTTGTCTTGCATTTTAACACTTACGTTGTCACTAGTTGAACAGTACAGTAGTACTACGTATCTTTCAATGTCTAAAAATTTCAGTAGGAATTGAATTTTGTGGTTGTGAGATAAACGAAAATGCAGTAGTAGCTTCTTTGAAGAGCATCCATGTCTTCCAAGTTGATTTTTTGGACTTTCCTGTGAAACTAGGAATGCTATCACAGCCTGTGAAGGCATGAAACCCTGGTAAAGCAATAGCCTTTTCCCTTCCAATAGCTTCAGCTATAGCATGCACCGGAATAAATCTGTAATTCTTTCCTGTTCCAAAAGCAATCCAAAGTTTATCCAGACCCGCTGTTGACAAGGTAAAGAAGTAAGCAATTGCTAAAACTAAGACATCGGTATCTACAGTGCGTATAGAAATATTCCTGAAGAACGTTCCACCATGTCTTGGTGATGCAGTATTATTCTTGAGTCCGCTTCTTCATGACCAGGACAAGTAACACCAATGAGGGAAGTTTGTGCATTAATGTTTCCTTTGACGTCTTCACCTGACGTTGTTACAACCTGTACGTTTGTGATGGTATTTATAGCTAAGGTTCCAAGTAGACTGAAGAGCTCTTCTTTGTTATTTGAATTTCTCAAAAAGCCTTGCCAATTTTTAGGTACAATTACATGTGAAAGCACTTGTCTCCTGGTTCCTGCTCCCCTCTTCTCTCTAGTTTGACCTTTAATACTTGGTGTAACGTATCTATCCCAAATGAAATCAATTCTTTGACATCCGAAAGCTTCAATGTCTTTACAAATGTGAGGGTGAAGTGTGTTCATATAATAATCAGCAAATGTCTTTGAAGTTTGTGGCTTTAAAATGTTAGTAAGAACTGCACCATCATAAACTACAGCATCACAGGTTCCTGAGAAGGCATGGTCATTCGTGTTTACAGTATCTTCTAAAATGTGTGCTAGGTCAGCTTTATTGCCTAATCGAAATTTACCATTACTGGAAAGTGCAGGTGGATATGGCTGATTTTCATGTTTGAAAAAATTCTTCATATCTAACTGACGATTCTGTGGAACTATAAAGAGTCTGGAAAACAGCTGGACGTCTGCTTTTAAAATCTTGAGTGTATTATTTTTCTTGCTAAAGCTCATCTCAGGAGTACTGAACAGGGGAACGTTGTTCTTTTTCAAAGTTTGAAATATTGTTGAAGATTTTTTTACTAGTCGTTCCTCAATGAAATTGTGGAATAGCTCAACACCAGTTGACTCTGCTGAATAAACTGTTGCATTAACTTGCTTGTGTACAATAATCCTGCTGTCGGTGACAATAAGGTCTTCATCATTTTCTAAAAATGGGTTTCCTAACTCTTTTAATGTGCTGTAAAGTGCTCGAACCTTAGCAACATATTTGACTTGAAATGAGTGGTACTGCTCATGATGGAGTCGATTGTTTTCTTCAGGTTTCAGCTGAATGCCACTCTCAAACTCTTGTATTAACCGACTAATTTCTGGTCCAGAAACCATCCAACGCCTAAGTGCCGATGGATCCTGTGTCAACCCTACTGCACCGCCATCACCTTTAACTACTGCGTTGTTTTGTTCATGTGCTTGGTCTACACTGATTGCTGAGAAGATTCTATTTGATTTTCTTATCACAAACTGTCCAGAAATACATGAACGATGTATGTCTGGTAGTTCAATCTCTGCATCGTAAAGGTCTTTCAGATGGATTGATAGCCAACGTGCATAATGATGTAGATCAAGCAAAAAAAACCTCACGAAACAAGATGTAGTTTCCTTCTCTGATTGAGCGAACAAAGAGAAGCAAGAGGATTTCCATATTAAGACAAGTCTGCCAATATTTGAACATGACACTCTCTTCAGCTCTTTCTTCACACCACGTGTGAAATTCAAGCTCGGAATCTGCTTCTTGGTAAGCATCATGCAACAAGTGGTATAGTGCTGCAGCAGTTACTTGATGAATTCCTCTGGCTTTCTTCACGTGGATTACTTTCAGATAACTTTCAGCAGCACTAGAAGTTGCAATATCGGCTTGAGCAATTGCACCACTCCATCCACTTCCTGACATCCACTGACCCAAAACTCTAAGAAAAGCTTGCTCGATGTGAAATGCCCCAAACATCACCACAAACTTTTTTTCACCATATATGTCTGGATTATTCCGCTGAATTAGTTTTGCTAGCGCAAACAATGGTTGGTCCAATGCCATGACAGGAATTTGATTTCCATTGAGAAATTGTGTAACTTGTTTAATTATGCTCATCGCATGCTGAATCATAGCTATTGACGACGAATCTTCGTAAAATAGTGGTAAAAGTGTTGAAATTCCTGGAATGAAATCAGTTGGAGTTTTTTTACTACTTGCATGGTAGGCAGCCCATGATGCATCAAGTCCAATATTGGTATCGTTACTGATAACGTGTTTCAGCCATGCGATTTCTTCTTTCTTGTCATCCATAGTAGTGGTTGACAACATGAGTTTCGATGTAGCATCGGAACAAACTGCAATATTAGGTTCTTTCGAAGGAAGGAATGCTGGCTTGACTACTGCAAATTCTTCTGGAAGACTGGGCACACTTCGCTTGTTCAAGGTACTTATGTTATACTGCATATCTTGTGTAGGCCTTACTGTTCCTAAACAATCAGGTGTAGGATTTTGAAATATGGATATACTTGTTCCATGAAAGGAACCTTCGGAGGTTGAACTGCTTGGATTGTGGTCTATATTATCGTACGCCCCAATTGTAAAGATTCCTTCACGTAATTTTGATGGGCATAATACCTTTTATTCTTGGAATTTAACGTTTACAACTTCACACATCGCTGTTGAGAGTTAAGCACACGCGTATATGAGATCGAAAGTCCAAGTGAATGCAGCTTTTCCACGATTTATTTTTTTCGAGTTTTCCCAAAAATTGAAAGACCCATATAAACTGCAAGGGGGGTTTCTCTTTCAGTTTGATGTCTTAATATATTACCAGTTGGCTTTCGGGACTGTATATTAAAGCAAAGCAATTGCGTTATGGTTAGAGATGGTTGGGTAACAACTTCATTGGCTCCATATAATACCATATTCACGAGGAACAGATTTGTGTTGGGATTCATAATCTAAATCACCATTGAATGTGTTCTTGTGTTGAAGCATTTCTTTTCTGACCATTTTCGCAACACGCAATAAAGCAAGTGCATCTTCATCTTGATCATCTTTACAAGCTTGCAGCATGGCCTCACCAGCAGCTTTGTCATATGCCAAAAAATACTCTCTGCAGGACATGCTTGCCGTCATATACGGGAAGTATGCAAGAATCCTCTGTCGTAATCTTGAAGTGTGTAGGCCTACATCAGGCATATGTTGTTCATCCACTCCCAATAGTTGCATTAGTCGCATCTTGTACATTTTTGTCAGGACACTCATCTTGAAAAGTGGGTGTGTTTCATTTGAATCCTTTAAAAATTTCTCAATGAAATTTACTAATTCTGCAAAAACCACTCCCTCACATACATGAACACCACTGCTTGTTGTTTGCATTTCACTACACCGAGACTTGTTGTACAATCCTGCTAAGCATTTTGCATGGTATTTTGCGTCCAGAGGAATCATATCCCCACCACTAAGTTTTGATAGTAGAACATTATTTCCTTGTTCACTGGCACACTTCCTCACCTTCTGATCTACATGAAATGTAGTCACATTAAACAATTGATCCTTACTGGTTGCAGAACCCTCGCAAAAAAAAACACATTTTTGGAACTAGATGATCGTTGTTTACGTTGATGCGATGATGTCGACTCTTCTTTCTCACCTTCAGAACGCTTGCGTTTCTTTGCTCTTTCGAACATTGTACAATTGTAATTCAATGCACATTTCTTGTGCCACTTAGCTTCTCTTCGTAAAAATGTTTGTTCCATCCGCTCTGATTTTCATCAAACAACTTTATATCAATATCCGTGGGTAAAGCATTTATACCATCAAAGTTCTGTAAGTTTTTCGCAAGCGTTGCATATCCGGTGTTACGTGCAATTACATTTGTATTATTTGCAGGACAAACCAATTTATCAGCATCTGTCTTTTGGCACAGTATACAAATTGTCCAATCAACAGGTCTCGGTTTATCTTCACCCAGGTCACTCTGAGGAACTAAACGGAACCGCTTTGCCATTTTTAGGATACAATCTTCACGCACTCAGATCTGAAAATAAAGGACAGCAAATTAGTGGCGTATTGCAATATTTTTAAAAGTCATATTTAAACAAGTAATACTGAAACAAATAAGTAACATTTCAATATTTTGACATCAATATTATTATTTTAAACAGGTGCCACGAATACGAAACTTCTAAAAGGATGTGCCTTTGTGCAAATAAGGACTGTCTATGCCCTTATATTGATTCTGAGCCTATTTTCAACATGCAAAATGAAATCCTTGACCTGAAAAACATATAAATCGATATAAAACCCTCTTTTGCATGATGTGTATCAAAAAAGGTGTAGCAAAATCAAAACACGGGTAGCCATTTTGAAACATAGCCGCCATCTTGGATTATAGTCACTTTGGGCGATGCCTCCCCATCTTATTTTCATTGTATAACAATAAACTACATTCTCACCAAAGGGCATATTCTTATCACAATTTGCAGTTTTTATATAGTCTATGTAGCACCCCCACTAAGTAGTTTCTATGGGAACTCACCGGTTCCCATTTCGATAACGCACCAGCGATCGGCCGCAAATGTGCGACACGTCCTTATAAACATTTTCAGTGTTAAAAATATATGGATGTTGTTTATATATAGAAATTACAGATTTTGGTTTTCTACAAATTTAAATACAAAATTTTAAGCGTATCTATAAAAAATCTAACAAACGGGTTGTACGTAATATTTTACAGAATGTTTTATTATGATACTGGAAATGCAAATAAAATAAAATATTAAAACATTTTTTCACGATTTTTGGGAATATTTAAATCTGAAAGATTATTTCACTTTAATATTTTATTAATTAATTGTATACTGCTTGAGCCTGTAAAAGTGTCATTTGTATCCTTTTTAGGCCTACCTATTCAAAAAACTACGGCGCCCTCCAACAAATATTACGACGTAGAACGGGCAGGCGGTGCTTTTGTTTATATACTGTAATTCTGGCTGTAGTTCCCATGCTGTGCAGTCAGTAGGTCAGATAAGCGCCGCACTAAATGAATTAATTTGTGTTTCCGACGGCTCTGTGTATAACTTCCGACAGTGTCTGGTCTTGATCAGGTAATTTGGACCTCGAGCTGTTTTCCTCCAAAAATAATTAGACTAAATTATACCCATCCTTATGTACTGGTACGGGTCTTATTATTACGGTCATTACCCATTATTATGAACGACGCAGCTGCGTTGTGAGTGTGTGTGTGTGTGTGTGTGTGATATTAAATCATTAAATTTATTAGTTAATAAAAGGTTTGTTTCTTAGGTTTTAAATTTGTTTTAAGTACCGCGTGTATACCTCGAGTGCAGCGCGTTAATTTATCCGAAATTACCATTTGATTTGTGTGGTCCGTACGTGTAACTGTTAGGGTGTATGTACACCCTAGAGTCGTCTGGTGTAATGTACCACAATGGTCCAAGGCTGCCGTGTTATTAATTTGGACCGTCTGCTTCTTTATAAATAAACTAATCGCCTACAGCCGCATTACTTACACCGGTCGTTGAAGTCACCGATTCGCTACGGGTTGCGGCGCAAGGTTATGTTTGTAAATCGCGTTCCCAACAAGTAATAACTTAGTTATTGTTGCGCCCCTTAACGCTGTCTGTCAGGCGTCTGAATTCGACGTTTTCTAAAGTACAAGCAAGAAAATAACGTAACGTGCGATTGTGTGTTGCTGATGATAGTCGATTCGTTCCGTCATTGTCATCACTGCTGGTCGGTTCATTGGCATCGTTGTCACTGCATACATAACAGATAGGCCCTACACAAGCATCTCCTCGTCAAGTAGACGAGATTTTCTACTTCTGAGCATGATAAATATTAAAGATTTATGTCTTTAATATTTATCATTATTTATCATAATGTTTAATATTATCATAATTAATATATTTAATTTTTCCGGTGAAGGGTTTGTGAGTAGATATCGATAAAAAGTATAACACAAATTTTAAATTATTTGTGTCGACGTTTCGACAATATTTATTGTCATCATCAGGACCTGTGTATGAATACAAAAGAAAATGTCAAACACAACAGATCAGTTATTTGAGAACGTGTTTGTGTGTGTGCGCGCGCGCACGCAGGTGCATCATAAATGTTTTGCTTAAATACAATGAGAAAATTATAATATCCCAGAACATAATTTATACAATATTACGATTTAAATTACTCATAATGTAATGGTATTTGTAATTAATTATAAAAGCAGTAATCAACAATTATATATTAGAATTGGTACAGAAAACGTTTATACATATACCTGTCCACATATAGCATAGTAAAACATATTATAGCTAAATACAGATTATAGGGATGTTCAATTAAGTAAATTATTAAAAGCTATTTTAATCACACGCGTGCGCGCGCGTTCACTCAAATAATTGATCTGTTGTGTTTGATATTTTCTTTTGTATTCATACACAGGTCGTGATGATGATAATAAATATTGTCGAAACGTCGACACAGATAATTTAAAATTTGTATTATACTTTTTGACCGATACTCAGAAACCCTTCACCGGAAAAATTCATTGATTGACAGTCACTACGAATTTAAGAATGTATTTAATATTAATATTTGTCTAGTTAACTGATTACCTATATATGCCCGCAAGACAAATTCAGTAAGGTGGATACCACTTTGGTTTGTTAATAAGGTCGTATGTAATTAAATTGATGTTATAGTATGTATCGCGTACAGTATGAAAGCGCATAAGACGTTAAAGGAGCGCTATACTAACCTCCTCCGTAATTCACCGGTGGTTTGTGTTCTTTATATTTTAGCATAGGTCTATTTGTTGAACTTATGACTTCTCCCAGTCTCTTGACACGCGCATATCCGGAAATGTTTCCCATTGTATTCAAAATTCTGTGTAACAGGTTTCTTTTTATGTAAATCCTTTACACAGTTGTGACCGTGAATGATGAACGATTTGATGATTTCGGTTAATTAATTAGACACAATTCGTATTCACAATTGTGATTCGTGTGTCGTAGTGACTCGTCTACAGTTGCGAAGACGATATTAAATTTTCTCGAAACTTATACAAAAATATTATAAAATTGTGTCGTTCTAATAGACCGGAGGTGACCTCAGTCTAAAATCTCAACCTATCGCCGTAAGTTTTTGTGAATGAACATACTTTAGATTTTGTAAATGCTTATAGATTTGAAAAATATTAAGGAACTAAAACGTTTAAACCATAAGGAGTTTACTAACTGAAATTAACAATATCAATTTGTATATTTATTCTATGGCGTATTGATAAATCTAGTCGCATTGAAATTCATTTTTGTGTATTTTTAACAGTTACTACTTACGTGGCTAACAGTTTAGACGTGGGAAAATTTATACCCCGGAAAACCAGTGGCGTATCTATAATTTCGCCTTGGGAGGTCTGGGGTCGAGTCGACTTCATAAAAAAGAAAAAAACAAAATTAAGAGTAATCAACATTACAATATTTAAAGCGGCTGAAAAACCTGTGATAACATCCTGAAATCAATCCCATTGAAGTAAACAATAATTGTGTTTTAATAACAATAAAAATACGCGTTATTGAAACATTGTTTAAAAGCTACTTATTGACTGAATTGATTTTCGTATATTTTACATTTCAAACTTATACGCTAATGCTGTTTAAAACTTGTTTGTGTATTCAAAAAAGAGTAACTACTATATTAGTGTGAAAAAACAATAAAACAGCGTAAAAATTAAGAGTTTAACAAAATTCGTCACCTTTTTAGGATCTCTGGGGAGGTGGTCCGGTGGTTTATGTCCCCCCCCCCGTAAATACGCCCCTGCGGGAAACTGTGTGTGAGTAGTTGAGAATGTTTATCATTTTTTAAATACATTTATTCGAACAAAGAGCAATTTCTAGTTACGTTTGGCGTAGACTGTATTACGTAATGCGTATTAGTTAATTATCGCCGCAGTGGCGCTGAGTGTACGTACAAGAACCACAGCGCACGGTTTCTCACGAGATCTTCGATTACACTGAACTTGTTCTCTTCTTTTTTCGACGTATCCGTCGTACAAAGGACGGCTCGGCTGGCTCCGTCGTCTTCTTCATCGTGATTGCCTGTCCCACGCTCTTCTCATCCCGTCCGTTCCTATTCATATACTGTACATGTGCACGGTAGATTATCGGTAATTTGATAATGTAATATAATGCCAGGCCGTTCTTGCGCTCCTCTTCTCCTCCTACAGATTCTTGTTTGCGTAATTTTTTAATAGAAAGCTTTCTTTAGAAAAAAAACCTGGTTCGTTGTTCGTGTTCGTTTTGTTTATACAAAACGCTTTTGACGCGCAGAATTTAGCGGTCGTGACGAGTGTTTCTATCTGCGATAATTATCCCGTCACTGTTGTGTTCTCTGCATGTTAATGAATGGGTAACGCGACCATCTGTACGTGTGAGTGTGCGTGCTATATTATCCATGCCCTTTCAGTGAAATAGCTTACGAGTTTAGGCCGAGTTCTGATGACGCTTGGAGCCTGCGTTCGGCCCCGCAGAAGATCGTTTAACTTTATGCGTATATTTTCTCTACGTGTTCAGTATCCTAAATTTTTATGTACTTGTGCGTACTAACTATGCAAAGAATCTGTTGTACTTGGATATGCTGTATTAGTAGAAATTAGTGCGTTTTACTGCGATTGACTAGCCTATAACTTCGCGTTGATTTTATACGGATTGAAGTAGCTTCTCACTAAATATTGGCGGTTGTATTGGTGACCCAATGCACGTTGATTTTGAAATATATACGTTATGAAATTTATAAAATTGTGGAATACATTTATATTAATTTAATTTTAAACTAGTATATTATTACAATTCGTGTACAGTTATGTATTATAAATTATTTTACTTCTTCTTTAGCACTACAGCCCAACGTGAGTGCTGGCTTCCGACACCAATATTCTCCAATGTCTCCTATCCATTGCTCTGTCAGTGTAACTCCTCACATCCATTCTTCGTAGATCTTCCAGCAATCATGCAACCATCTTATCCTATGTCGGCCCCTCTTTCTGCTTTTGTAGACTTGCGCCCTCAGAATTCTGAAGTTATAAGGAAAATTTTAGGGCCAATTTGTAAAAGATGGTAGAAATAGGGAGAATTGTATGCAATTTATAAAGGTCTTAGCATTACCCCCGTCATTCGGACACAGAGAGTAAGGGGGTTCGGTCATATCCTAATAATGGAAATCCGTAAAACAGCAAGTAAACAATACACGTGGGGCACGACCGACAGGAAAGACCTAAGAGTCGGTGGAAGAACCATGTTGTGGGTGATCTCAAGTATTTAAACATGGGTATCACCCACGCTCGTGATCGAGCAGATGGGTTACAGAGGTGGAGCAGGCCAAGGGCAGCTGTAAGGTGTATATCCACCTTGAAGAATAACAACATTCACAGTTATAGACAGATTTGACAGTGTTCGTAGTGTTGCATACTTAAAAACACACACACACACACACACAATGCTCTGCTTCTAGTGTCAGTATCAAACCTAATAGATGCAAAGATTTTCATGTGTTTTGTAGTGAATTTAAGTTTTCCACACATTAATAAATCTGTATCATTTGCTTCTACACTGGTATGTCTTCATATTGTATAAACGTTATCTCATTCAAGTCTGTAACCTCCACGACTGTTTCAATTTCACGTCATAGCCTTATGTATCGAGGTCATTGTCGTCATCTGGGATATCTGACCTGTTCCGGTTGATCTGTCTTGTCCGACATATGGATTTCCTTATGGTCTGCATGCACGCACTCGTCTGGGCTGGTGGTCCTCTCGTTAATCGTAGACTCTGCTACCTCCGGAGTGACTGTTAAATTTTTGTCTATACACTGTCGTTAATTCTACGACGCAGTTTACACTTTGCTGTTTATATCGTCTATTTCACTGTCGTAACATTTGGAAAAGGCAAACATTTTTTCTGTACAGATTGTCTTAAAAACGTGTGCCTTTAGTGCCGATCCGTATATGGTTTAGTAGATATTGAATTATATTTTTGAAATATTATATATAGAAATGTTAGTTCTGTTGAAAATCATTTACTACGAGATCAGAACAGATAAAGTGTTAAAAGTAACAGCGACATAGACACGGAGTAGGCCTACGTGACTTGTGACACGTCACTCGTGTAAGACCTCTCATATGGTCAAGTCTTGTCGGATATGTAAATCAACCGAGAGTCGTTAAATCGGAGGAACTGACCGGTCGCGGTCGTTGTTTCTGAAACACAAGTCCTTACTTACTCCAAAACGGTATACAGCTTGATTCATGAGTTTGTCCACTATAGTTACTTTACGTTCGCTGTCTGTTGATCTGTGTAACTGTTACGTATCATTATCACCTTACTTCACTTTGTATCTTCCTCCCCTCCCTCTCTCTCACACACAAACGCACGTGCTCTCGAATCCTTACGTTTTCTGTTATCTGTTCCTTTCCTTTCCTCGAAGTTCTAAGTGACAATTTCAATTCGTACGTATCGTAACAGAGAAACTGTTATAGACAGTGGTTTAATTACGCGATTCACATGCATTATCGACTAGGAGTTTAATCGGGAGCTTCGTCAGTGCAACGAACCAGGCTTTCCTACTCTCCTAACAGCTATAATGAAAGTCGCGTTTAACACGTGAATGAATACAGAAGTGTCTTCTCACTCCGCCGCAGAAAGGTAATAATGATGAAGCGAACTGTAAATGAATTATCGGAAGACTTAATTAACTGTTAGAACGTTAACCCTAATTGTATGTGAATGTTTGAAAAAGTGTAGAAAAACTTTATTAAACAGAAGAAATTCTGACTTGAATACAACTGTGGTTGCTCGCGCAAACTGTGTATAACCGTCTCCAGGTTTTACATTTGTGAAATATAAAACGTCTTGATTATCTATATTAAGCAGGTTTTTGTATTCTCCTAGTAATTTATTATGTAGGCTGGCAATGTGTGGAAGGAATTCCGTTATAAGAAACGTCTTTCTCGCGTATGTACTGTGTAAATTAATGCAAAAATTTTACACATCTGAAAAGAAGTTCAACTCTTAAGTCTCTTGGTGTGGTCTTGATTAACGTATCGCCAGAGTTAAAACATTTTTCCAATTTCAGAAGTACTGTACTCTGAAGATTTGTCCCTTGTATGCCATTTGTTTCGGCGTTCCATTGTGATGCTACATTCTGAAGTATATGAAAAGACAATTGTTAAGCTTTTATTTATGCAGCCTGTTCTGTACACTTAACAAAAAAGTTTACAACCTTAAAATGAATTTATTATGATTATTAACACACAAAAAAGGCTTGTTTCAGTGTGTATAGGAGTGTTAAGCTGTTATGTTTTAATGGATAAAATCTAAGGCATTATTACAATTCGATAAAAAAAACAATGAGAGTTTGAGAAAACATAACAATTAAAAAGAGTAGCTAGAGTTGTAAACACGTGTTACAAGTGATGCAAGGCCACTTTCCATCTGTTTGATACTTTTTGTACTGGAGACACGATTTTGTAACGTGGTTTTGGAAATTGTTATCGTCCAGTTTTGTGTGTGTGTGTGGCGCGCGCGCGCGTGCGTGCGTGTTTGGTTTGTAATTATTTTATGTGTGGTACACCTGCTTCCGCGAACCGCCGCAAGCGCCACCGATACCCCACTAAGATAACGCATTATTTCCATAATTATGATTTATTAATTGCTGCCGAATTTTGGTACAACTTCCACTTGTACGTAGATCGAACCTTTAGATTTGTTTCCTGTCCATAATATAATAATAATAACATAACGCATGCAGATTTTACCGATAAAAACCTGATTTCTGCGTCAGTCAGGGAACTTGATGAATCATTTGAACATAGTCACGAGGACACAAGGCAGTATTTTGTATCCCGTACATGTCAACTTGGCCAGTGGGAAGGTGCGGGACGCCTTGGCTGACCGTTTAGTAACAGTCACAAGGAAGGTACAACCAGTATTTGATGGTACGATGGTTACGTGTTATTCATTGGTTCGTTCTGTGACATCTTAAAACGATTTTTACATTAAGGGGTTTAAAATACCCTTAAAACCTGTGTTAACGCGTATAAGAATTTATCTAATACCTTTGAATCTTGTATTATAGCGAATTTGAAACTGACGATAATGAATACAGAAAGCATAATTCAGTTATTCGTGAAAGAAATGTGGTATCAGTTTCAACAATTTATAATATATTATAATTTTATAACTATTGATTGTTAGTACTTAAAAGTATTTTATGTATGTTTTTTATTTAAATGGTCAAACTTTCTTTATTTTGTAAAACATCTTTTTATAGCAGCTTTCACTAATTCATTCTTCCTTGGTGTTTTAGTTTTACGATTTGTTAGCGAAAAAACGTTTCATTACTGAGTACTTTATAGAAACACACAAGACAGTATACAAGAGAACGTTATAAACTTGGTGAGCCTATAAGTAGAAAATAATTATTAGGTTTCCGAGACTGATCGCCCCAAAAATAGGGGGGCTGGACGCAAAATTGTGGAAAACCACAAGAAACCATGTGGGGTATGAGATTAAAAGGGAATTTTAACCACAATCTGATTATAGTGATCGTTTTTTAAACTTTCAATGTTTTGGGACGCCATGGCCCAAAAAGTTGTCAAAATTTTATAAAATCACAAACATTTATGTGGGGTATCGGATCAAACAGAAATTTAACCAAAATCTGAATACAGCGTACAGTTTTGGAATTTTCAAAATCTTAGGATACCCAAGATCCCCAAAATTTGAAAAACTGTAAAAATCCAGGCGGGTGTTAGATTAAAGGGAATTTTAATCCAGATAGGAATGTAATGTGTAGTGTGGAAACTTATTAACTTTGGAGGCACTAAGGGCGAAAAATAGAACTCAAACTTTTACGAAACTTGTAAAAGTCTATGTGAGGGATCTAGTTATGAGGATTTTATTCAAAATACAAACTCCTTTAACTTAAAATTGCATTTTTTGAATAAATATATCTCAAAACTCCGTATAAATTTTGGATCATTTTTTAAAGTTTTTAAACTATGCTTACAAAAAAACTTTATAAATTGTTATTAGTGAGGTGTGTGTGTGTATATATATATATATATTTATTATAAATTATTTGTCATTTAGGTATTTTGGTTATGCATTTAATTAAAAACCAATTAGTTGTTAGGAAATTTTAGTGTTTACTGTATGATCGTCTGCTTTACAATTGTTATTTCAACTTTTTTTAGTGGATAGACTCTATATTATTTTACTGTATGCTTCCATATAATAATTAGCTCCAATTAAATTAAGTGGTATATTACCGCTACGGAGATGGACTGTTGGCGAAAAGGTTTTAGGCGTACCAAGTTGGACACAATCACCAATGACGAGATGAAGGGTAGAGTTAAGGAAGATATTATGAGTTTAATTGAGGAGAATAAACTGACATGGTATGTATGTGTTAGAAGAGTTATATAGTTGATATAGCAGTATTAGATGGACAACGAGGGTCACTGAACGGAGTCCTACGGGAAGAAGGCGGACAGTAAGGCCACGGTGGTTTTGAAAAGACGTAGTGAACGAAACAGTGACGTGACGTAATAGTCGAGACGAATATTAGGGAAACAGAGGTGAGAGGAGTAAAATAGCTTCAATTGTATGTGCCCTTGTTTAATGATTGTGTTTTTACAGTACACATAAGTGGAAACTACTCTAAAGATAACCAGATTTTTGCAGAACTGAGTGTGGTCTTCTTTGAGCACAACTGTGTAATGATATTCCCACGTCCATAAAGACCTCACAGTGTGATCGTGTTCGTGCGCGGCGAGTGCGTGTGTAGTGTCAAGGGGATGTATATTTTCTGTTTATCTGTATAGGGGCAGACATTTACTGTTTAATACTAGTGTGTATTTACTGCCTATCTAGTCTATGCGGGCGTGTAATATCTGTCCATCCCACATTGAATAGTAAATGTGTGCATTATTTTTCCGTGTACCGAGTACCGTTAGTTGGAAACACTCGAATTTCAGATCAAGTCGAGGTTTTCATAGGCACGAAATTACCTACAGCACTCAGAAAAGGCCTTGTTGCCAATGGTAATACCACCTGTTGTCTTCGTTTTGTTTGTTCTTGTAATGCCATTACTTACGTTGCATCGTCTGTGTGTGAGTGTGTAACGGTACTCTGGATACTCGCTAAACAAACGTGTGTGTTGCCGACCATGTCAGATTGACGTGATAATTTGACTGGATGCGGTAACAAAAGAAGTTTTTCAGTTTTAATAAACAAAAGCTGGTCGCTAAAAACTGGTTTTTAATTTTGTTATCACTTTATTTCTTTTCTTACAGAAAATTTAATAACAAATTACAAGCCAAGTTTTTTTTACCGTCTATTTTGGTCTTTATTTGTTACATTTAAAACAGTGAGTAGAAAACTAAAAATTATTTACAATTGAACCAAAAGAAACTTCGCCGGAGCTTTACGGTTCATAACAGGAAGCATTTTACAAGGTTTAGTAAAAACTTTGAATTTAGTGAGACGAATGTAATGTACAAAAATTAAATAATAAATGAAACCGAATTGTGAAAGCAGTGTCACAATATATTTACTTAATTTTTTTCTGGGTATATGTCCGCAATTTACATACCTAAGGTTATTACAAACGCAGACTGGATTAATAATGATAGTGTACACATTACTGCCGATTTTTATTGATTCTTTTTTTTTATACAATCAATCTGTTACAAATCTGTAATCTTTTACTCTTAACCTAGAGTTGTTTCTCATTAACTACTCAGTCTGAAACTGCTGGCTTAGGAACTACTTATTATTATAGTTGTCTTGATTATTCAAAGGCAACACAAGACAAGTTGAAAACTTCCACAAACACATAAACACTATACACCACAAATTAAAATTTACACTGGAAACTGAACAAAACAATAGTATAAATTTTCTAGACCTAACAATTAACAAAACTAACAATACACACACGTACAAAATATACAGGAAACCAACCACAACCGACATGGTTATACACAACACATCAAACCACCCAACACAACATAAACATGCGGCCTTCAACCATATGCTCCATAGACTAACTAAAATACCCTTAAATAAACAAGATTACACCGACGAACTCAACACAATAAAATACATAGCAATAAAAAACTGTTATAACCCCAATTTAATAAACATACTACACAAACGCATCAAAAACAAAAACAACAAAACACTAAATACCATCAACACACAACACAATAAATACATCACACTCACATACCACAACTCATACACACACAAAATCGCCAATACATTCAGAAAACACAAATACAAAATAGCATTCAGAACAACCAATACCATCAAAAAACACATCAGTAATACAAACACAGACATAGACAAATATAACAAAACAGGTGTTTACAAATTAAATTGTAATGACTGCAATAGTTTCTACATAGGCCAGACGGGAAGATCTTTTTCATCCCTTTATTCTGAACACTTAAAAGCTTTAACCAACAACAATATACACTCCGCATTTGCCACACACATACACACAGAAAACCACAGTTACACCAACATAGACACTAATCTTGAAATTTTACATTACATACCCAAAGGTCAAAAACTCAACACAACTGAACAATACGAAATATATAAACACCACACAACACAACCAAACAACATACTCAACGATCAATTACAATATAAATCACATACACTTTTTGACACAATTATACAGAAAACAAACAGTAAGTTGAATCCCCGCGCCAATCCCCTTCCACCACACACCACCCCCACTTCACCTTCCACACAACCGTTACAAAATGCTGGCAGTCTGTTACCAAAGCTGAAGAAGGCGGATACTAAACCGAAACGCGTCCAATAAAATTAGTAGGTTTTCACATGAAAAAGTTCATTTTTAGTTAAGACTTATTATTAGTTCCTCTTCTGACGTAACGAGGCCTCCAGTGTGGAGACCTCTTTTGCACTGTCTTAGGTCAACACAATTTCATTCTTCTGATTTGACGCTCTCACACAAGTTGGTAGGGCGCGTTTCTAACTTTTCATGTTTGCTGCTTCTTTCTTGGATAATTTCTTGGACGGTTGATGGTGTATAGATATTGTGGTGTAACATTTGGTTCTTAACATACCGTGGCGTGTTTAGTTGTTGGTTGAAGTGTTTAGCTGTTGATTGAAGGACTTTTGGGTTGAGCACTTTGAGTAGTGGCAATGCTGGATTTACCGCACACCCTCATAATTCTATGCCGTTTGATAAAATAAAGTTAATTACGACTTTCTATAACACGGTTTTCTTTTCTAATGAGATTTGTTTTTTTTTACCAAGTGACCAGTATATGTTTTTCATTGTCATATAAATATGCTTAAGTTTTTTTTATGATCTTCCTCCAGTTGAATTTAGTTCTCAGTAGTAAATCTCTGAATTCGGCACTTTTTCAGTGAGAGAAGCAATTCCCGTTACACTGCATCAAATGAGGGCGTTCACATGAGGTGACTGCTAGGCAGTTACTCGTTGCATGTATATAGTGACAAACAAATTACAGCGCGAACAATCAAATTACGATGCGAATCAAGTAACTTTTCGTGTATTCATCGACCTTAAATTATCTTAAATTAAGGTTCGGTTGGTGACGGGCCATGTGGAAGGGGCAACGATACTTTCACAAATACTGAAACACTTGAAACAAAGACGCGATGTCCTCTTCGCAGATTTAGTTATTATAATTCAGAAGTGATACAAAAAAGAACTGACTTTTTAAACAAAAATCATCGTTTTAAAACGTATGTGTGTAGCGTGTTTCGTTGTATATTACATTACAGTACTACGTAATTAGATTATGCAGAGGTTCTTTTTTATTCAATTTTTCAATATAATATTTTTAAAAATTTAATTAAAAAATCAACCGCGATTTGCTTGTTTTTATATTAGGCCCTGTAATTGTGAGTCTCTTCTAGTTTATGAAGACCTTATGGTATAAGCTATAAGGTCAAAGTCTCTCTTATCCAAGTTGCCTGTTTCCGAGCTCAATACACCCCCAATTAGCTCGGTTAACAGAATCCGGACCCTACTTAGTTGGGCGTAAAATTAGGCCAAATGAAATTGTTGAGTTACAGATACAGTAGGCTATATAGTAGTAACAATTGAACCCATGCCCCCTTCTATATTTAAGCTTGTTATATGGTTTACGTACAGCCAAATGTACACAACCCTGCGCCCGCGATTCGTTCTGAAAACCCATTATTTAGCCTACGTTCCTTTAAAAACTGTTATTTAAAAATAATTGAAATCATCAGTCAGATGTCCAGCCGACCACTCCTGCTCACGTTCACAAAACCCTTGTCACCAAATTTTTCGTGAGCGTTACCTACGTTTTGGCTAGTCTTTTCAAACATTAGCTGGTCAAACCTTGGACGGTAGTATAAATTAGCTGTTGTAGGCGGATGCGCCCGTTTACTTCATCATAGAAAGTACTCGCGCGTGTCCACTGATCAAAGGTTGCCCATCCATGACCCACAATACCGTTTCGTTCTTTCAATGTCCTATCTAGTGCTGTGAAGTATGTGCATTGGGAGTAGCGTGTGTCACATTGGCATCCTTGTGTTAGATTTGTGGAAGTCTCAAGTTCGTCCTTTCTCAGTTAAAGCGAACGGAATGGACTCGTAGGCATTGTCCTTGTCGTTTTCATAATCAATGTGAAGTCAGACGTCAGCTGTTATTGTTGCTGCTGTTACAAGAAATGACGCCGCCGCATCTCATACATCATAATTCGTCAAACGGATCGTGACTATCAGTTACAGATTTTAGATTGTAGTTTTTTAGGCTGTGTTGGCTTCCTGATGCCAAACAACGTTAGGAATCCATTGAAATCACCGACGTTAACTAGGGTTGAACTCCGATAGAAATTCTGTGTACAACGGGTAGAACAATCTACGCGTTTATCGAATGCGCCAGAAAGATCTCGACGTAAGCGTGTGGTGTACGTGCTACTAAATGCATTTTGCGAGAATTTTCTCGACTGTGCCAGGCTCCGCTCGGGCGCTCGGACTGTGTCAAGGCCGTGGCAATTTACGTAGTTCGCGAGAGATAAGACGCAGTTTGGAAGCTTCTGGTGTGTGAGCGTAACTATAAATACATCGCGTCGCGGCCTTAGTTTTCAGTTCAATGCGAGATTTTTGACTGTGCGGTTCGAGAGTATTAGTGCGATATATTTACAGAGCGGTTCGGGTTATTACGGTGTACGTTCAAGTAGTTATTAGTGAAGTGTTGCGTTTTATATTCGGACGGTATAATTGTAATACAGTTGAGTTTTAATATTAGTGGACATTTTATTGCTTATGAACAATTTCATTTGATTTGTTGTAGACACTGTGTTGTTAATTACGAACTGTTTTACTATAACAATTAAAGGTGTGATTAGTGACTTAATTGGTGTCTTGTACTTATTTTGTTTCCACTGTACCTACGACGATCGAGTAGACCGTCGTAACAGTGGTGTCAGAACTGGGATAGAACGGTTAACAGTGGAAACAGTGGATACTTTGTACAAGACGAGTGTAATTCGTAATTAATCGAAAAACAATGGATGCCAGTCAGATGATGGAAAATTTCCAGGCGCTGTTGTTGCAGACAGAAGAACGACGACGACAGGATTCAGAGAAAGCGGAAGAGAGACAGAAAACCCTCCTGCTGGAAGCAGAGGAAAGACGCAGACAGGAGGCGGAAGAAGCAGAAAAACGACAAAAAGTAGAACGAAGACAGGAAAGAGAAGAGGCTGAGGAACGTCAGAAAGCACTAATGCTAGAAACAGAAGAAAGACAAAAAGAAGACAAGAAAAGGAAGAAACAGAGGAACGACGTAAACGTGAAACAGAGGACATCAAGGAGTTAATACAGCAGCAAAAGCAGACACAAGAACAAAGCGCTGCAGAGTTGGGTCTCCTACGAGGTGAGCTTAATAAGCAAGTAACTAAAATATCGGAGGTACAAGAATCAATGACATTAAAAATAGCTGAAGTAGAAAAATCTGTCTTGACTGTGGAGGAATCGATGTCTACAAAAATATCTGTTATAGAAGAATCTGTGTCAAATAAAATATCTGCAGTAGAAAACTCAATGGCAAACATAAGAGAACAAATTAAAATTGAAGTTGAACAGTGCATGAAGATTCAACCAAAACAAATTTCTGAACAGACTGTACCAGTGATCAAGACAGAAAAATACACAGAAAATAAGTTGACAGAGAAAGTCACTTTGCCTGCAGTAGGGACAGTTCATGTCAAAGCTCCAACCTTTGACGGAAGCACTCACTGGGCAACGTACCTCCGCCAATTTGAAGCTGCTGCATGCGCAAATAATTGGACAGAAAAAGACAAGGCTGTTTCACTTGTTCTTGCATTAAAAGGACCCGCGGCAGAACTACTACAGAAAGTGCCACCTGACAGCCAGAACACCTATGCCGAGTTGATAAAAGCTCTGGAATTACGGTATGGTGATAAACATTTGCGAGATGTGTACTGCACCCAGTTGAGAGCAAGGCGACAGCATTCCGGGGAAAGTCTTCAAGAGTTTGAAGCAAGTATCGACAGACTAATTAGACTGGCCTATCCTGAAGCGCCAGAAGATTTTCGAACGCGTTTTGCGATGCAGACATTTACTGCCGGTGTCCGAGATAACGAACTACAGCAAGTGTTACGAATGGCAAGACACCAGAACAGTGCGGACGCCCTGGTACATGCTTTGCAATTTGAGGCCGCCAAATCAGCGTCTGGTTGGACAAGTCATAAAGTGCGCGAGCTAAAAGATCGCGACGGCACAGATGATGAGGAAGAAGAACAAGGAACAGAGACTCGACGGTCGGCGCCACAGAATAAAATAAGAAAGGATGGAAGACCGAAGTGTTATCGATGTGGGAAACCTGGACATCTACAACGAGATTGTCGGGTTAGAATTCAGCATCAGGGAAACGAGCAATAGTCGGTGCAACGGGGCGTGTGCTGACTAACTGGAGGAACGAAGCCCCTAGAGAATACGCAATTTCTACGCTTCAGAAAAACACCGGGAGCTTGGTAGTTACCGGATTTGTTCAAGAAAGGCCAACCTCGATTACAGTTGACACAGGTGCAACAGTTTCTATTGTGCGCCCCGACGTGGTGAAAGATCTCAAGCCAATCTGGTGCTCGTGCAGCTTGCGAACAGCTACTGGACGGCCTGTAAAAGTGTATGGAAAAGTGGAGATACACCTACGCCTCGGTAGACTTGAGTTTAATCATCAAGTACTTGTTGCAGACATTGTGGATGAAGAAATTCTTGGTGTGGACGTTATGAACGCATACGGATTTATAGTCGACTTCAAAAACAATGTCTTGAGAATCGGAGGCGAAGAGGTAATGCTATCAACAATGACGACAGCAGAAAAATCGATGGACGTCATAAACCAAGTGGCCGTAACTGTTCCGCCAAACTCCGAAAAGATCATCATGGTTAGAACTGCAGTAGATACTAGGGGCAATCAGTGCTCTATATTCGAACCCCAGGTAGTCAGCACACCGGGCATACTAATTGCCAGAAGTTTAGTAAAACCTGACGAAACCGGAAATGTACCTATTAGAGTGGCGAATATTTTGGATCAAGCTATCACTTTACAAAGCAATACGCTCCTAGGCAAATTGACTCCTGTGGCCTGGGTAGCCGGAATAACGCAACGAAGATCCAGTTCTTCGGATACTTCTAAATTACCAGACGAACTGCAAGAATTATTGAACAGATCTTCTAACGACCTCTCAAGTGGTGAGGTAAAAGAACTCGGACAGTTTTTACACGAATTCAAAGATTGTTTTGCAGTTCGGGGACAGTCACTGGGAAGAACCTCTCTTGTGCAACATCGCATCAATACCGGGGACACAACACCGATACGCCAACCTCCTCGAAGGCCTCCATTATCTAAACAAGAGGAGATGTCTCGGTTAGTACAGGACATGTTGACAGAGGGAGTAATCGAACCTTCGTCAAGTGCTTGGTCTTCCCCTGTAGTACTGGTAGCAAAGAAGGATGGTGGATTGCGTTTCTGCGTAGACTACCGGAGGTTAAACGACGTTACAAAGAAAGACTGCTATCCATTACCTCGCGTTGACGATACACTCGACACGTTGTCCGGAGCACAGTGGTTTTCCACATTGGACCTGAAGAGTGGATATTGGCAAGTGGGTCTTCATCAAGAAGACAAGGAAAAGACCGCTTTCTCGACCCCAAGTGGCTTATTCCAATTTAACGTCATGCCATTTGGACTCTGTAATGCACCGGCAACATTTGAGAGATTGATGGACCTGATACTCCGAGGCCTGACGTGGAAAACTTGCCTTGTTTACTTAGACGATGTCATAGTGATCGGGAAGACTTTCAAAGATCATTTGGAAAACCTTAAGGAAGTTCTAACTAGAATTCACGGTGCACAACTGAAACTGAGCCCGAAGAAGTGTTCTCTATTCCAGAAGGAAGTACAGTATTTGGGCCATCTGGTTTCGGCAGCGGGCGTTAGCATGGATCCTAATAAAGTAGACACCGTAAGAGACTGGCCAGTTCCGAAGAATAAACACGAAGTTCGGAGTTTCCTGGGGTTATGCTCATATTACCGACGTTTTGTGAAAGGCTTCGCTACTATTGCTAAACCACTACATGAGCTAACGGAAAATAAACGAAACTTCCAATGGTCGAGAGAGTGTGAACAAGCATTTAGAACGTTGAAGATTGCATTATGTTCGCAGCCAATTCTCGCTTTTCCAGCTTCCGAAGGGAAGTACATCGTTGACACAGACGCAAGCAATACTGGTCTAGGAGCAGTTTTGTCTCAAGTGCAGAACGGTGAAGAACGAGTAATAGCGTATTACAGCAAAACGCTTTCTAAACCAGAGAGAAATTATTGTGTTACAAGAAGAGAGTTGTTGGCAATTGTCAGAGCTTTGGAGCACTTCCATAAATACCTCTATGGGAGAGAGTTTTCACTACGTACCGACCATGCTGCACTTGCATGGCTCTTGAGATTTAAAAATCCGGAAGGACAGTTGGCAAGGTGGCTCGAACGTCTGCAAGAGTATAACTTCAAGGTACAACATCGGCGGGGGCGCCTGCACGGTAATGCAGATGGCTTATCACGAAGACCATGCCCGGAAGACTGCCAACATTGCCACAGAAAGGAAGAACAAAACTCAAGCGAACATGTTCAAGCCATCACTGTAGATTTCCTGGCTGATGGCTGGACAACACAAGACTGTCGACAAGAACAGATGACTGATGAAGACATTGGACCGATCTTGACAGCAAAAGAGGAAGGTCGCCGCCCGGATTGGCAAGATATCTGCCATGGTTCCGAAGTGCTGAAGGGCTACTGGGCACAATGGGAATCTCTCACCTTAGAAAACGGATTGCTGAAAAGGGCTTGGGAAAGTGCAGATGGACGAGACGTGGTCATGCAGTTGATAGTTCCCCGAAGTAAAGTGCAGTCTGTTTTGAAGGAGATGCATGATGGAACATCTGGAGGCCATCTTGGCGTTAACAAAACCCTTGACAAAATACGGAAGCGATTCTATTGGCTTCATCTTCGCCACGACGTAGAGGAATGGGTTCGGACGTGTGAAATATGTGCTGCAAGCAAGGGCCCACAAACCAGAAGCAGGGGAAAAATGAGACAGTATAACGTTGGACAACCTTTTGAGAGAATTGCCATAGACATTGCTGGACCATTCCCAGTTACTGACGATGGAAACCGGTACATCATGGTTGTAGGTGACTACTTTACTAAGTGGGTGGAAGCATACGCAATTCCAAATCAGGAGGTTACCACTGTGGCAAAGCAGTTAGTTCACAACTTCTGTTGCCGTTATGGAGCCCCTATGGAAATCCATACGGATCAAGGGAGAAATTTCGAATCAGGAGTGTTTAAAGAATTATGCCGTCTACTTGGAATTCGAAAGACCAGGACAACGCCTCTGCATCCTCAGTCGGACGGGATGGTTGAGAGATTCAACAGGACACTTGAGCAGCATCTTTCGAAAGTTGTTGATGAGAACCAAACAGACTGGGACCAACGTATACCACTATTCCTTATGGCGTATAGGTCATCAGTACATGACACAACCGGCATGACTCCAGCAAAATTGGTGTTTGGGCGGGAGATTCGTCTTCCTGGGGACTTGATGTTTGGATCACCTGAGACTCAGTCCCAAGAGCCAAAGAACTATTCCTCGCAATTAGAAAACCAACTGCGAGAAATGAATCGCTTGGTAAGAGGACGGCTCAAGATTGCCAGTGATAAAATGAAAACTCGGTATGACATTCGCAGCAATAGTGTGGGTTTCCAAGAAGGAGATCAGGTCTGGTTGTTCAATCCAAAGCGCCGTCGTGGTCGCTCACCTAAGCTTCAGTCTAACTGGGAAGGACCCTACACTGTAAAAAAAAGGATTAACGATGTTGTTTATCGGATTCAACAGGAAGGACAGCGAAAGTTCAAGGTCGTCCACCTAGATCGCCTGGCTAAATACAAATTTAGAGACGCTTTGCCAGTTCGGGACGAACAGGCTTAAGGAGGGGGCAGTGCTACGACAGCACAGAACAATCTACGCGTTTATCGAATGCGCCAGAAAGATCTCGACGTAAGCGTGTGGTGTAAATGCATTTTGCGAGAATTTTCTCGACTGTGCCAGGCTCCGCTCGGGCGCTCGGACTGTGTCAAGGCCGTGGCAATTTACGTAGTTCGCGAGAGATAAGACGCAGTTTGGAAGCTTCTGGTGTGTGAGCGTAACTATAAATACATCGCGTCGCGGCCTTAGTTTTCAGTTCAATGCGAGATTTTTGACTGTGCGGTTCGAGAGTATTAGTGCGATATATTTACAGAGCGGTTCGGGTTATTACGGTGTACGTTCAAGTAGTTATTAGTGAAGTGTTGCGTTTTATATTCGGACGGTATAATTGTAATACAGTTGAGTTTTAATATTAGTGGACATTTTATTGCTTATGAACAATTTCATTTGATTTGTTGTAGACACTGTGTTGTTAATTACGAACTGTTTTACTATAACAATTAAAGGTGTGATTAGTGACTTAATTGGTGTCTTGTACTTATTTTGTTTCCACTGTACCTACGACGATCGAGTAGACCGTCGTAACAGTATATTACTTAGATACGCGTACATTTTCAAAATATATTTGGATGACTGCCGCAGGCTTCGCTCGCATCGATGTCCGGAAGACAATTAGTTCATCTCACCAAAGCTCCTGGTTTCGTCTGGTGAAATCGGGTCATTCTATTGGTTTAGAATGCGATACTCTCTACCCCAAAAGTCTTGGTTAAACAAATATTTTAATTTTTTAGCGTCACTGCTTTGGGTTGAGATTATCTATGACGTGTTCATTGCCATTCGAAAATGACCGAAAATCTTATAATGTTTATAAGTTTCTTATTATTAGTCAGATTGTCATTTGGACAGTGGCATTATATTGCGGACACTTGTGTCTTTAATTTAAGTCCAAACAAGTAATAATTCCGTTCATTAATAACTCACTTCACTTTCTTCGAAATTCATATAGTGGTTCTTAATAAAAATAAGTTCTTTCCACTATATTTTGGTGTAATTATATCTTAATACTTATGATTAAACGTTTGGAGTCCATTTCTCATCTACTCTAATACATAATATTAATATATTTGTAATTTAAACAAAATGTACTAATGGCGTACAAGCCATCTATGTCCGATTGTTTATATTTGCTTACATCACTATTATTCCTTATTCTACTACATATTTTTGGTACTATAACACTATTAGATACACTTACATACATTTGCTAATACTTCATTTTGGCAAATGTTATTTTATTTACATATATAGTATTGTTTAAAATACATTATTCTCTCATCTCGCTATTCTGTCACTCTTATTTAGTTATTTTACCACATATTAGATGCATTGTTGATAATTAAATTGTGTACAAATGTTGTACGTGGTCAGTTTAATGGATTCACTAACTTTTTGTTAGCTGAAATCTTTTTAAGTTACTGTATGATGGTTGTTTACACCTAGTCCTATGATTGCAGTTAGTTAGTTTATTAAATTCCAGTCATTAAATTACTTGTATAACACTTGTGAGGTATTCTCATAGTTGTATTGAGCATTCTTCTAACTACTGGTAAAACTTCTTACTCTCTCTTTACAAGTTTTGTTAATGTTTTTTGATTAACTCTATTGTCACATTGGGGTTCTGTCTAATTGGTTTATTGTTATTATAATTAATCTGACTCATTTAGTTGTGTACTTCAGTTCATATGGTATTCATTGTCTTGTATATTTACTCTTATTTGGTCTCTGTTTGAAACAATTATTGATAATTACCTTATCTAATTATTGTGTATGATTTTATGTTGTAGGTCCAGTTCATGTGAGGTTATGTGTCATTTGGTTGACAACAATATGCTTCATATTTTATTCAGTATTTATCTTAAATACTGTCATGTCATTATGGCATGTTACTACAGTTGTTCATTACTATGTTTTGCATATTCTGTACACATTTTACACTATATGTTTATACAATAATACTTGGTTTTTTAATCTAATTATGTTACACATTTTGGTGGGTTGTATCCAGGCTTTGGTACATTGATTTGTTTCTATTCAACAAATTAGTTTGATTACTACTTAATTGCTTTAACATTTATCTACTTTTTGTCCTGTGTTACTATGACATTCAGGCACATTTCATATCAAGGATTATAACGCTTTTATTATTGGTCTCTTTGAGCAATTATTTCACTTTTCTGTGTCATTAAATTGGTGGTCATACTGAGTCTATTTGTGGTTTTACAATCTTGGATTACACTTGGTACACTAATTGTTTGTGTATTTCCCTTGTTAATCGTTGATTCTTTCACTTATAAATTGTTATTCACTTCCCTCAGTCATAAACACTTCACTAATATTGTCTGTGCTGTTTACTTGGGGTTAATGTTATTATATCATTTGTTGTTGCACTTATACAAAGTATTCACTGTCATTGTTTGTGATCACTTATTGAGGTTCAACACTTGGTTTTTTATTATTAATAGTCCAATAATCATTATTCTTCTTCTGGTTACTATATTGATTGTGGTGCTTCCATATTTTGGGAATGTTGATGTCTTGTTCTGGTCATACATAATCTTCATTCTTCATGGTACTTTTCTTCGTCTTCTTCTTCTTCTTCTTCTTCTTCTTCTGGTTCTTTTTCATGTTAATTGTTTGTCATTTTTAGTGCTTTTCTTGGTTACTCACTATCTGTAATAATTCATGTTCACTGAATATAGTTATATTCTTCCACATTTTCACTCACTATTATGATAATCATTGTCCTATATTTATCTCATTATTATGATAAATCAGTCTATTTTTCTCACTAAGATGATTGTATTTAACATGTCTCTGTCTTATGATGATAAACACTTTTGGCATATCCCCTCACTATTTTGATCTATTGGGCCTGGATGCTAACGTATTATATCGATTCATTGTATTTTCTCTTTCTTCTTTACACTCGATGATATATCCTTATGACTCTTCTTTCTTCTTCATTGGGTTGCTTTAATATTATTTATTCGTAGATACACTTTTGACTTTCATACTTCTGTTCCTTCTTTCATGCTCGATGAAATATGCTTATGTTACTCTTCCATTTGACATATTATACATTTTTTATGTAACCGTTATTTTGGTACGTTACACTGTTAGGAATTTTGAGTCAAATGATAATTGTTGCTGACAGTGGATATTTACGACGTTCGTCAATGTATCGCTGTATTCATTTATACAAAGTACTGTCACACCAGTAAATCCAGTATAGTAGTTCATTCACTGGTGAAACTCACGCGATGTGGCTAAGGATGTGCCTTTAAGTAATGAAAGAAACTCTGCGGCAAGAGATTCGAAGCTACAGGACCAAGAAAGTTTCAGAATACTATAAAAATTATAAAACGTAAAGAGTACAAGAGACCCACTTGGGCAAGACGTAATGACGCCAATAGAAAGACTCAAAGGGAAGATAATAAAATTTGGATGAGAACTCTATAAACAGTAATGACAAATCTAAAGATACTCAAACATCTGCACAATATCCAAATAAAGTAATAAGTAATAATATTATGTAGGAAGAAGTTGCCGAAATGTTGAAAAAGAATGAGAAATGGGAAAACAGTATATAATAGTTTGAATATTCAGTAAATAAGAGAATTGTGTGATTTGACAAACTAAAGAGCAAATTCACTGGTATAATTTGAATATTCAGTAAATAAGAGAATTGTGTGATTTGACAAACTAAAGAGCAAATTCACTGGTATAATGTCTATACAATTTTCTTAGCAGTGTCCGAGCGCCGAAGAAGACACAAACCTGGAGTGAGAGAACTTCGGAAGAAGAACCCAGAGTGTTTCACCAAAGTCCGTAGATCTCAGCCCCACCACGAAACCTTGCCTCAAGTCGTGAACGCCGGGGGGGACAGGCCCCCCGGCCGGACTGGTTCACGATCCCGTGGTACCATTTTTGAGTACGTCCCTGATCAACACGACGATCCCCGAAGCCCTGAATGGTCGCGACCCCTGGTTTCGTTCTCCCTCAGAGGTCCACCTTCTGGCGGCGGTAGGTGAAGACCTCCCCCCCCCCAAGGCCAGTGGTAAGGCAGGTTGGCGTGTCCTCCCCCCCTCGCGCTCGCTCCGACGTAGGATTACACGGATGCCAGTCCGCCGAAAATTGGAGAACAACCGGGCGAATGTGTGCTAGGGTTCAACACAGACATCACGGACTGGCATGATAGGTCCGACACGTCTACTGGCCAGGGACTGCTCATCCTGGTTCCCGTTCTTAAGGCGCTACTAGAGTTAGGGTTACACCCTTCATCGTTCGTGCTAGCGATACGCACATTTCCCAAACATCAGTGCCGATGCCACCAAAGGAAAGGTTACCCCCTGCGCTCGAAAGTAGTGTGTATCTGGATGGGTTCTTGGACCTATCGGAGAGCACCCGCAATCGGCGGTGATAACCAGCCGTCGATCTCCACGACCCCTGGTCGTCAATTAATCTTTTCTCTTGGTATTACATTAAACGTCACTTCATAAACTTCTTCATCTTCATGATTCACGTCTTTGTGTTACATTTTAATTAGTATCGGCTCTCTTCTGGTTTTTTGCCTCGTGGTTGGGTATCATATATCTGTTCATATTAATAATATTTACTTGCTTCCATTTCTCCAACTTCTTATGTTGCTTTTTCTGTATATCATCTTGTATATTTCTTTCTAATCATTAGTAGTACGGGTAAGATGGTAAATTACTAGTTGACTTGGCTCTTGGAAGTTATAAGATGTTTTATATTTGTGCCAAAGGTGTTATGTGTCGGCCTCGTATAAATTCTTCTCTTTATTTGTAGTACGGGTATGCTGTTAATAACTGGTTGACTTGGCTATTGGAATTTATAATATGTGCCAAAGGTGTTATGTGTCGGCCTCGTATATAATCTTCTCTTTATTAGTAGTACGGGTAAGATGGTATTAACTAGTTGACTTGGCTATTGGAAATTATAATATGTGCCAAAGGTGTTACGTGTCGGCCTCGTATAATTCTTTATATTAGTAGTACGGGTAAGATGGTATTAACTAGTTGACTTGGCTATTGGAATTTATAATATTATATATATTTGCCATTGATGTTGAGTGTCCGTCTCATATAAATTTCTTTTACATATAAGTACGGGTAAGATGGTCTTTACTAGTTGACTGGCTCTAGGAATTTTAATATGTTTTATATTTGTGCCAGGTTGTCATGTGTCGGTCTCGTATATAATCTTCTCTTTTTATAGTACGGGTAAGCTGTTAATAACTGGTTGACTTGGCTATTGGAAATTATAATATGTGCCAAAGGTGTTATGTGTCGGCCTCGTATATCATCTCTTCTCTTTATAGTACGGGTAAGCTGTTAATAACTGGTTGACTTGGCTCTTGGAATTAGTTTTCATGCCGTAGACCTTATTTGTCGGTCTCGTATATGTTTTTACACTGGTAGTACGGGTAAGCTGTTAATAACTGGTTGACTTGGCTATTGGAAATTATAATATGTGCCAAAGGTGTTATGTGTCGGCCTCGTATAATTCTTCTCTTTTTATAGTACGGGTAAGATGGTATTAACTGGTTGACTTGGCTATTGGAATTTATAATACAGTATTATATATATTTGCCATTGATGTTGAGTGTCCGTCTCATATAAATTTCTTTTACATATAAGTACGGGTAAGCTGGTCTTTACTAGTTGACTGGGTCTAGGAATTTATATACACATTTCATATATTTTATGCCATAGTTCTTGGGTGTCTTTCTCGTATAATTCTTACATTATTAGTACGGGTAAGCTGTTAATAACTGGTTGACTTGGCTATTGGAAATTATAATATGTGCCAAAGGTGTTATGTGTCGGCCTCGTATGATTCTTATATTTGTAGTACGGGTAAGCTGGTGTTTACTAGTTGACTGGCTCTAGGAATTTAATATGGTTTATATTTGTGCCGGGTTGTCATGTGTCGGTCTCGTATATAATCTTTTCTTTTTATAGTACGGGTAAGCTGTTAATAACTGGTTGACTTGGCTCTTGGAATTTATATACACATTTCATATATTTTATGCCATAGTTCTTGGGTGTCTTTCTCGTATAATTCTTACATTTGTAGTACGGGTAAGATGTTATTAACTGGTTGACTTGGCTATTGGAAATTATAATATGTGCCAAAGGTGTTATGTGTCAGCCTCGTATAAATTTCTTTTACATCTAAGTACAGGTAGTTACAATTTTCTTCACATTATACATTATTTCTTTGGATTACACTTTTATATCCTAATATTAATATCTTGTCAACATTTATTCTTACATTTATAATTTTCATTTCGTACTTAGTATCAACAATAAATAATTTCCATTATAATATTCCATCTTTTTACATTATTCAATTCTCAATATACCGTTTCATGGAAGTCTGATTATAGTTACCTTTAATTTTCTTAGTCACAGGGTCTTGTATTTCGCATGTATTGTGGTTTTTTGGTAGCATTAGTCGTTATTAAAAGAATCCGTCCCATTTCTCAATGTATTTTTATCCGGTTTATCCATAGTCGTTGGTCTCCTCTCTTCTTCTTGTTCGGATCTCTTCAGCGTTCAGGCTTCTATCTGTTTTTGTCATATACCTCGCTATCATTCGACTCTTCCATTTCGCCGCTACCAACTCTTCGTTTAACTCACGTTCCTCCGTCTTCTTCTCCTCATTATCTTTGGTACATACGTGTCCAGTGTCCTCCTGGTCGTTGTTATTATTAACTTCTGGCATCTCTTTTAATTCTGGTTGATCGTCATCTGTCTTCTGGTTGGGTTTTTCCATCGATTGGCTCCTCTTCTTCCGCAATTCTTTTATTTCTTGGGCGTATCCTTCAATGATCCGGTCCAGTTGTTCTTGATAACCTTCCTTCTTCTTGGAATGCCTTATTCTTCTTTTGGAAATATTTGCTTTAAATACTTTATTGTTTATAGTCTTCTTTGTTGTATCATAGTTCTTCTCTTCGTCCATCTTCATGAAGCTCCTTCGATACTCCTTCCTATAGATCCCTTTTTCACGGTCGACGATTGGGAAGTTAATCATATTAAGTAGATCACTTCGAGTCATTTCTGTTAATTCTTTTGTGATCCTTTTCTTTTTTGGGCGTATTATTCTTCTTTCTTCCGTTTTCTTCTCTCCCGTTTTCTTAATTATTTTGTTCTTTTCTTCATTATTTTTAATTTTCGGACTCACTTGTTCTGTGTTTTTATCTCTGGGTAATTCTTCTACCTCCATTCGATCATCATTCATCTGCAGATTATTTGGTACTAAGTCTTCATTCTCGGGTATCTCTTCAGTTCCTGAGTTGTTGTCGTTCCTTAATTCTCCTCTTATCTTCTTAACACTCTCTTTTGTTTCTTCACAACATATTTTTATTGTCTCTCCCAATCTCTTACAATCATCGCCTACTACCTTATTTAACGACTCCACGTTCTTCTTGTAATTTTTCTTCATCTCCTCATTCATTTGGTTTAGTTTCTTGTTGGTTTCCGCATCCTTCCTGTTGGTATTGTTGATTTTATTATTTGGACCTTCCTTCGAAGATTCTTCATTCTCAGCTAATAACTCCTCCGCTTCTTTAATTACCTGAGTCTTCTTTACACCTTCGGCGTCGATCTCCTTGTATTGAATATTTTCCTTGTTTCTGTCAAGTTCATTTTCAGATGATAATGTATTTGCGCCTTGTTCAATTTCTGCTTGTTTATCATTGGTTTTAGTTTGCAAATTTGATTGCTCCATGATCTCCTCCTTTGGTGTTTCTGCTATCGTTGGTTCGCCATCGTTTCTCATCTCTTCCCTCCATAGTTGAATGATTTCTTCTCTCCATAGTCTAATATCGTTTATCATTTCTTGGATTGCTTTATCATTCACTTCCGTTGTGTCATTATTATTATTTACCTTTTGGTAGGGGGTTTCTATGTCCTCACCAATGATTTCACTGTGTTCACTTAGAGATTCATATAGTTCATCATAGTCCTTCCTTGTTATTGTTTCGGTCTCTGGGCCGGCTCTTACTACTTGTAACCCTTGTGACCCTGGGTCACAGGGTCTTGTATTTCGCATGTATTGTGGTTTTTTGGTAGCATTAGTCGTTATTAAAAGAATCCGTCCCATTTCTCAATGTATTTTTATCCGGTTTATCCATAGTCGTTGGTCTCCTCTCTTCTTCTTGTTCGGATCTCTTCAGCGTTCAGGCTTCTATCTGTTTTTGTCATATACCTCGCTATCATTCGACTCTTCCATTTCGCCGCTACCAACTCTTCGTTTAACTCACGTTCCTCCGTCTTCTTCTCCTCATTATCTTTGGTACATACGTGTCCAGTGTCCTCCTGGTCGTTGTTATTATTAACTTCTGGCATCTCTTTTAATTCTGGTTGATCGTCATCTGTCTTCTGGTTGGGTTTTTCCATCGATTGGCTCCTCTTCTTCCGCAATTCTTTTATTTCTTGGGCGTATCCTTCAATGATCCGGTCCAGTTGTTCTTGATAACCTTCCTTCTTCTTGGAATGCCTTATTCTTCTTTTGGAAATATTTGCTTTAAATACTTTATTGTTTATAGTCTTCTTTGTTGTATCATAGTTCTTCTCTTCGTCCATCTTCATGAAGCTCCTTCGATACTCCTTCCTATAGATCCCTTTTTCACGGTCGACGATTGGGAAGTTAATCATATTAAGTAGATCACTTCGAGTCATTTCTGTTAATTCTTTTGTGATCCTTTTCTTTTTTGGGCGTATTATTCTTCTTTCTTCCGTTTTCTTCTCTCCCGTTTTCTTAATTATTTTGTTCTTTTCTTCATTATTTTTAATTTTCGGACTCACTTGTTCTGTGTTTTTATCTCTGGGTAATTCTTCTACCTCCATTCGATCATCATTCATCTGCAGATTATTTGGTACTAAGTCTTCATTCTCGGGTATCTCTTCAGTTCCTGAGTTGTTGTCGTTCCTTAATTCTCCTCTTATCTTCTTAACACTCTCTTTTGTTTCTTCACAACATATTTTTATTGTCTCTCCCAATCTCTTACAATCATCGCCTACTACCTTATTTAACGACTCCACGTTCTTCTTGTAATTTTTCTTCATCTCCTCATTCATTTGGTTTAGTTTCTTGTTGGTTTCCGCATCCTTCCTGTTGGTATTGTTGATTTTATTATTTGGACCTTCCTTCGAAGATTCTTCATTCTCAGCTAATAACTCCTCCGCTTCTTTAATTACCTGAGTCTTCTTTACACCTTCGGCGTCGATCTCCTTGTATTGAATATTTTCCTTGTTTCTGTCAAGTTCATTTTCAGATGATAATGTATTTGCGCCTTGTTCAATTTCTGCTTGTTTATCATTGGTTTTAGTTTGCAAATTTGATTGCTCCATGATCTCCTCCTTTGGTGTTTCTGCTATCGTTGGTTCGCCATCGTTTCTCATCTCTTCCCTCCATAGTTGAATGATTTCTTCTCTCCATAGTCTAATATCGTTTATCATTTCTTGGATTGCTTTATCATTCACTTCCGTTGTGTCATTATTATTATTTACCTTTTGGTAGGGGGTTTCTATGTCCTCACCAATGATTTCACTGTGTTCACTTAGAGATTCATATAGTTCATCATAGTCCTTCCTTGTTATTGTTTCGGTCTCTGGGCCGGCTCTTACTACTTCCTCCTCTTTTTCATTATTATTGACGTCTTGTTCTGGGGCATCTTTATTCATATTTTCTTGTATTGTTTCCGTGGAATCTTTCTTGCTATAGTCGTTCTCAATTTTTTCGTTAGTATTTTTCCCATTCTTCATTAAGTCTTCATCTACCTGTCTCTTCTCGTTTTTTGATTTCTTAGCATTCTTCAATTCTTCTTCGAACGCTTCCCTTCGTTTACGCTCGTCTTCCCGTCTCTGATTCCGATATCTTGTTTCCTCTTCCTCCCGCCGTGCTGTTTGGCTATAGAATAGTTCTTCATTTCGTCTTATCTTGTTGTTCCTTAATACTCTTTCGAATGCTTCTTTTCTATTACGCTCGTTTGCCCATCTCTGGTTACGGTAGTCCATGTCCTCTTCCCTCGCCATGTTGTTTGGTTATTAAACCATCTTGTATTCCGGTTCCTCCTTTCTTGTTGGGTTTCCCCGCTGTGTAGTTTCGCGAAATCTTCTTCCATCTTGCGTCTTAATTGGTCTGACTCCTTTCTTATCTGTCTCTGCTCCTCTTCCATTTGTCTGCGTATTTTCTCACCGTCTATGTTTAATGCTCTGTATACTAGATCCATGTCCACTCTCTCCCTTCTCGTTCTATTTCTCCGGTACATCTTTATATCTATGTAATGTAATTGCCGCCGAATTAGGTTTAAAAATTGTTTATTTATTTATTTATTTTATTGGGTATCGTCATCCTAATTCGCGCTCAGACGTTGGGCGCCAATCTATAATATATCTTTATAATTGATGTGGGGATAATCAAGTCAAGCCCCACGTTGGGCGCCACGTTGTTACAAAACGTTAATGGATGGGTGTAATTATTTTTTATTTTAAACTGTTTTATTTAGTAGTTGTTGTTGTAGACTCTTCTTCACCCCTCACGTTGTAATGTGGTTGTTGTTTTTAGTATTTGATGGAATTAGTAATGGGTAAATTGAAATTAATGTTTATGTTTAAAAAGGATTACAATCACTAATATTTTGCTGTATTCACCTCCCCACTTACCATCCGTGAATGTCTTCGATCTTCTTGACGGGCGGTTCTATCTCACTGGAAATACATTAATAACACACAAATATTTTGTCTGGATATCGACATATGCACATTACATAAAATAACACTGATACTCAATTGTAAATTGAATATTCAAATCTCAACCGCTTGAATATTGCCGCCACCTTGTGAAATAATTGTTTCTAAAAGGTAAGTTATTTATATCTATTTGATAGAAATAAAGACTCTCTATTCACTGGTAACAAATTGAGGTGTTTATTAACATTAGTGAAATTCAGTAAAAACTCCTGTAAAACAATTACTAATGGTTTTTTAAAAACAACAACAAAGTTAAATAAATTCTGAAACTTCCTCAGCTCAAGGCTGGTAACACTGTTACAATGTACGATAATATGGTAATTTAGGTTATGTCTACTTTGGTTATTGGTATTACCAATTTTCGTGAATCCTTTGAATATACATAATACAAGATATAAAGATGTTATATTAAATAACAATATTTACTTATTTATTATAATTAAAAAGACAAAATTTAAGAATTATTAACCTCAATACGATAGTCAAATTATCGTACTATCGTACGGTCATGGTTGTTGCTTCTGATGCTCAAAGCTGTAAACACGTGCTATCAATGTTGCACTATTAAAACAATGTTACTGGTTTACTTGTTATTATTATGAACTGGAATTGATAAAAAAAAACGAAAGAACTCCCATTATTGAGTCTATTTATAAAAATTATTTATGACAGAAGTGACTCTCTGTGGCAAACAAATGCGTTCTGGTTATAGGTTAGTTTACCTAGATGAGAGTAAGTTACAAAATAGAATATTTAATATCATAAAAAATCTTAATACTATCTTTATAAACACATTATTTATTCATAACAAGATGTAGAATTAACAGTAATGATAGTTCTCGCATATTAATTTATTATTTTTCAAGACTGCTGAAATCATAGTCAAACAAGCGACTATATTTACGAGTAATGGCGTGCGGTATAAAATATTGATTCCGCTTCTATTATTATTCTTTGAACATGAATATAACATATTTTAATTAAATGTCGTCATTAAGTTAGACGAGAACTTTATTCATTTTAATCTGGTAATAATTCATCGTTACTAGCTAAACACGCAAGTGTGGTTACTTGGTTAGCGTAGTTGACAATAATTTTCGTTGACTAACGAAGATTATTTTGTCATTATATTTTAAAATTGTTAATGTATAATACTCCCTGTTTCCTTCACATAACATGACCTTTATTATACACTGGTCGTGTCTTTTATGGTTCACTATTTCACTCACAACACTGTCACACGATAAAATGGGTGTTCAGTTGAGGTTAGTTATGGGTATATTACTTAGATACGCGCACATTTTCAAAATATATTTGGATGACTGCCGCAGGCTCCGCTCGCATCGATGTCCGGAAGACAATTAGTTCATCTCACCAAAGCTCCTGGTTTCGTCTGGTGAAATCGGGTCATTCTATTGGTTTAGAATGCGATACTCTCTACACCAAAAGTCTTGGTTAAACAAATATTTTAATTTTTTAGCGTCACTGCTTTGGGTTTGAGATTATCTATGACGTGTTCATTGCCATTCGAAAATGACAGAAAATCTTATAATGTTTATAAGTTTCTTATTATTATTCAGATTGTCATTTGGACAGTGGCATTATATTGCGGACACTTGTGTCTTTAATTTAAGTCCAAACAAGTAATAATTCCGTTCATTAATAACTCACTTCACTTTCTTCAAAATTCATATAGTGGTTCTTAATAAAAATAAGTTCTTTCCACTATATTTTGGTGTAATTATATCTTAATACTTATGATTAAACGTTTGGAGTCCATTTCTCATCTACTCTAATACATAATATTAATATATTTGTAATTTAAACAAAATGTACTAATGGCGTACAAGCCATCTATGTCCGATTGTTTATATTTGCTTACATCACTATTATTCCTTATTCTACTACATATTTTTGGTACTATAACACTATTAGATACACTTACATACATTTGCTAATACTTCATTTTGGCAAATGTTATTTTATTTACATATATAGTATTGTTTAAAATACATTATTCTCTCATCTCGCTATTCTGTCACTCTTATTTAGTTATTTTACCACATATTAGATGCATTGTTGATAATTAAATTGTGTACAAATGTTGTACATGGTCAGTTTAATGGATTCACTAACTTTTTGTTAGCTGAAATCTTTTTAAGTTACTGTATGATGGTTGTTTACACCTAGTCCTATGATTGCAGTTAGTTAGTTTATTAAATTCCAGTCATTAAATTACTTGTATAACACTAGTGAGGTATTCTCATAGTTGTATTGAGCATTCTTCTAACTACTGGTAAAACTTCTTACTCTCTCTTTACAAGTTTTGTTAATGTTTTTTGATTAACTCTATTGTCACATTGGGGTTCTGTCTAATTGGTTTATTGTTATTATAATTAATCTGACTCATTTAGTTGTGTACTTCAGTTCATATGGTATTCATTGTCTTGTATATTTACTCTTATTTGGTCTCTGTTTGAAACAATTATTGATAATTACCTTATCTAATTATTGTGTATGATTTTATGTTGTAGGTCCAGTTCATGTGAGGTTATGTGTCATTTGGTTGACAACAATATGCTTCATATTTTATTCAGTATTTATCTTAAATACTGTCATGTCATTATGGCATGTTACTACAGTTGTTCATTACTATGTTTTGCATATTCTGTACACATTTTACACTATATGTTTATACAATAATACTTGGTTTTTTAATCTAATTATGTTACACATTTTGGTGGGTTGTATCTAGGCTTTGGTACATTGATTTGTTTCTATTCAACAAACTAGTTTGTTTACTACTTAATTGCTTTAACATTTATCTACTTTTTGTCCTGTGTTACTATGACATTCAGGCACATTTCATATCAAGGATTATAACGCTTTTATTATTGATCTCTTTGAGCAATTATTTCACTTTTCTCTGTCATTAAATTGGTGGTCTTACTGAGTCTATTTGTGGTTTTACAATCTTGGATTACACTTGGTACACTAATTGTTTGTGTATTTCCCTTGTTAATCGTTGATTCTTTCACTTATAAATTGTTATTCACTTCCCTCAGTCATAAACACTTCACTAATATTGTCTGTGCTGTTTACTTGGGGTTAATGTTATTATATCATTTGTTGTTGCACTTATACAAAGTATTCACTGTCATTGTTTGTGATCACTTATTGAGGTTCAACACTTGGTTTTTTATTATTAATAGTCCAATAATCATTATTCTTCTTCTGGTTACTATATTGATTGTGGTGCTTCCATATTTTGGGAATGTTGATGTCTTGTTCTGGTCATACATAATCTTCATTCTTCATGGTACTTTTCTTCCTCTTCTTCTTCTTCTTCTGGTTCTTTTTCATGTTTGTCATTTTTAGTGCTTTTCTTGGTTACTCACTATCTGTAATAATTCATGTTCACTGAATATAGTTATATTCTTCCACATTTTCACTCACTATTATGATAATCATTGTCCTATATTTATCTCATTATTATGATAAATCAGTCTATTTTTCTCACTAAGATGATTGTATTTGACATGTCTCTGTCTTATGATGATAAACACTTTTGGCATATCCCCTCACTATTTTGATCTATTGGGCCTGGATGCTAACGTATTATATCGATTCATTGTATTTTCTCTTTCTTCTTTACACTCGATGATATATCCTTATGACTCTTCTTTCTTCTTCATTGGGTTGCTTTAATATTATTTATTCGTAGATACACTTTTGACTTTCATACTTCTGTTCCTTCTTTCATGCTCGATGAAATATGCTTATGTTACTCTTCCATTTGACATATTATACATTTTTTATGTAACCGCTATTTTGGTACGTTACACTGTTAGGAATTTTGAGTCAAATGATAATTGTTGCTGACAGTGGATATTTACGACGTTCGTCAATGTATCGCTGTATTCATTTATACAAAGTACTGTCACACCAGTAAATCCAGTATAGTAGTTCATTCACTGGTGAAACTCACGCGATGTGGCTAAGGATGTGCCTTTAAGTAATGAAAGAAACTCTGCGGCAAGAGATTCGAAGCTACAGGACCAAAAAAGTTTCAGAATACTATAAAAATTATAAAACATAAAGAGTACAAGAGACCCACTTGGGCAAGACGTAATGACGCCAATAGAAAGACTCAAAGGGAATATAATAAAATTTGGATGAGAACTCTATAAACAGTAATGACAAATCTAAAGATACTCAAACATCTGCACAATATCCAAATAAAGTAATAAGTAATAATATTATGTAGGAAGAAGTTGCCGAAATGTTGAAAAAGAATGAGAAATGGGAAAACAGTATATAATAGTTTGAATATTCAGTAAATAAGAGAATTGTGTGATTTGACAAACTAAAGAGCAAATTCACTGGTATAATTTGAATATTCAGTAAATAAGAGAATTGTGTGATTTGACAAACTAAAGAGCAAATTCACTGGTATAATGTCTGTACAATTTTCTTAGCAGTGTCCGAGCGCCGAAGAAGACACAAACCTGGAGTGAGAGAACTTCGGAAGAAGAACCCAAAGGGTTTCACCAAAGTCCGTAGATCTCAGCCCCACCACGAAACCTTGCCCCAAGTCGTGAACGCCGGGGGGACAGGCCCCCCGGCCGGACTGGTTCACGATCCCGTGGTACCATTTTTGAGTACGTCCCTGATCAACACGACGATCCCCGAAGCCCTGAATGGTCGCGACCCCTGGTTTCGTTCTCCCTCAGAGGTCCACCTTCTGGCGGCGGTAGGTGAAGACCTCCCCCCCCCCCCCCAAGGCCAGTGGTAAGGCAGGTTGGCGTTTCCTCCCCCTCTCGCGCTCGCTCCGACGTAGGATTACACGGACGCCAGTCCGCCGAAAATTGGAGAACAACCGGGCGAATGTTGTGTACTAGGGTTCAACACAGACATCACGGACTGGCATGATAGGTCCGACACGTCTACTGGCCAGGGACTGCTCATCCTGGTTCACGTTCGCAAGGCGCTACTAGAGTTAGGGTTACACCCTTCATCGTTCGCGCTAGCGATACGCACATTCCCCAAACATCAGTGCCGATGCCACCGAAGGAAAGGGTACCCCCTGCGCTCGAAAGTAGTGTGTATCTGGATGGGTTCTTGGACCTATCGGAGACCACCCGCAATCGGCGGTGATAACCAGCCGTCGATCTCCACGACCCCTCCCCGACCACCCGCAATCGGCGGTGATAACCAGCCGTCGATCTCCACGACCCCTCCCCGACCACCCGCAGGGGTCTCTACTCAGCCACGCGAGCTTCGCCCGCTTGCCAATTAAGGATGCGTGTTTTGGGTTCCCCCGCCGGCTTTCCAAAGAATGTATCGCCATGATGTAATCTGTTTTTCAGATCAACTTATTTGTAAGTGGTGTATTTTTGTTAAGTGATAGGGTAGGTAAGATGGAGATGGATGGTTAGTGAGCTCAATGGATTAATTAAGTCTATCAGGAAAATATAAGTTTTCGTGAAAAGAAAGATGAAAAAGACGAATACAATTTGTAGTAAAGCTGCACTAACTAGTAAGGTGAAAATTGGTGTTCCAATTAGTAAAGGAAGTAAAATATTTGTGTAAAGTAATAACAAACAATAGGAATACAATACCAGAAGTTTCAATCGAATAAGATCAAAATCTATAGTGAGGTGAACAATATTAACAAGAGTAACAGACTACCATTGTGTTTAAAAATGAAATTGTGTGTGTGTGTCCTGCAGTGATGTATAGATGAGACACGTGGTTACTGAAAAAGAGAACGGTCCTAAGTCTGCTAACTACCTACGCCAGTGATAGGAATAACAAGGATCCACAAGAATACAGTTAACAGGCTACTGAACTAGATGATACAGACCCAAATGAAATGATTTTATGTACGTAACTGAGATCATAAAATGGAACTGGGTAGGACGACTTGTTAAACGAGAATACAGGCAGATGTTCTGAAGGCTGCTAGATCGTTAGCCAAGTGACATATGATGACCGTTTGCAAGATGGTATATGTTGTTGCAGTGAATTGGGCAAGAAGTACCTTAGGAGAGAAGTCGTTGAAGAATAACTGAGGAGCAATTCGTCAAGCAAATGTAGGCAATGGGGAGGCAAGTAGTAATCATGATGATGACGTTATAGGTTTACGATGGTGTATTTATACCCGTCTTTCATATGACGGTAGGCACAGTTCGTCTCTGTGGATCATCTTGCCCGCCGTGAACTGGCGTAGTTTTATGTTGATGTTGCTCCTAAAGTTTTGTGGCTTTCCTTAATAATAACACTGTTTTTCCATTCAGCACACGTTTTTTCATTACTTTTTAACACCAGACGTTTCACCCATATTACGATGAGGCATCATCTTAATGAGGCATACTGAGAGTGCCTCATCGTAGTATGAGCGAAACATTTGATGTTAAAAGTAACAAAAAGGCGAATGTTGAACCGAAAAACAGTGTTGTTATTATTGACGTAGGTTTATTACTAAAGACAGTGGTTTATCAGATAAACAAGATCAACAGAGTAGGAGGTACAGTATTGTCGAACTACTGTTACACCATTGAAGTGACAATTCTTATCAAGAGTTCAGATCACGAGACCTCAGCGTGCAAAGGTCAAGTGTTTTTAACATCTTAATTACCGTAAAAGAATCACAAACAGAATTATGTCGTCGTCTCGATAGTTTTTAATGGCTTTGCTTTGTCGGCTGTGCATGGTAGGAGCATGCTGATCCGGAAAGAAGTGATTCGCTCCTTCATGGGAACAAATTTATTGGGTAGGCAAAGCTTGCAACCGTTAGCTTCAGAGGTATTGTATGAATATAATACGGTCTGCTTTTTCGTGACAACTGTAGAAGGGGTTCATTACGTATTAGTTGAACGTCTTCAATAGTTGTAAGTTTGAGAGAGGAGGAGAAGGAGAAGAGAGAGAGAGACCACCTTTACGCATGGGTTTAAACGTGCAGAATGATATTCATTTACTAATTAAAAACCTGTTTGAAATCAGGTGTGTGTGTTTGTTTGGGAGTGCCGTTAATGGCCTTGTAAACGCACAGGTAAATGTGGGTCGCAGTTTCTCTGTGAAAGTATTCATTATCTGCGTAATGTCTTCAGGCGTTATTTTTACATGTCTTATACAGTGTGTATTGTTCTTCCAATCGTTTGGATAGTGGAGTAGGTAGACAGTCTGACTTTGAAACTGTGTCAATTAGGCAATAATTATGCCGGCGATGAATCTCCACTTCAGCCTAATTTGACCTGTTAGGAGTCTGCCCTGCCACTTTACTTTTTTAAGACTGGTGTCAGTTTGAAGCGGTGGAGGTGAAATCAACACAAGGCTTCGAAACCGGAGTCTCGTAAACCAAATTCTTGTCTTAGCAGAATAAATGGTGAGTTACAATTGTAATTCCGGGGAACTATGCACAACACATATTTTACAGTACATTTACTGACGTTAGAATTTTCTAATTACAGTGTTAATGTTACTTAAATTACGTGATGTAAATACCCGAGTTAGTAGTTGTAAAAAGCGACGGAATGTGATGCCTTTATAGAACTTCGTATGGGTTTCTTCCAAGATTTTCCGCAATTTTTGTTTCTTACAGCATCACATACATTCTAGAACTCATGGAGGAAATATTTGTAAAAAATTTGGAATATTTTTTCATTTATAAAAGACATAAGTGAAAATCACATGTGTAGCGTTCTCTCTCTTATCAAACTTGGTTTGTTTTTACCGATTTATTGTACCCGTACGTGAATCGTAATAGGTTTTCAGTAAAATATGATTCTGATGGAAGGTGAAAAATTCGCTTTGTTGTCCCAACATTTTAAATTTAAGTGTTGTTAGGATCTGAAGTGGCGGACGTAGTGAATTCAGAATGCAAAAATAAACGATTAGAATGGCTTATAATAACAAAAACAGGGCCACGATAACACGACTTAAAAGTTATTACGTAGATCCTGTTCTGTACCTGCTATATTATATACGAATCTTTATACCAATCTGTGAAGTGGCCGTAATTGCTACCTTTGCTTATGACACTGCCTTCATCGCAGAAGGTAACATAATTGAAGAAACAATTGAGAAACTACAATCTGCCATTGACAGAGTCAATTCTTGGACTGATAGATGGCTGATAAAACTAAACGAATAAAAAATTGGTCCACGTTAATTGTACTAATAGGAAAATTAATTACCTGCCTTTGGTTATGAATCATCAAACAGAACCACATGAAAACAGTGCAAACTACTTAAGGTATGACATAGATGCCAAGGTACGCTGGAAAGTACACGTACAAAGAATGGCTCCTCGTGCGACATTCCGAGTTGTCTGTGCATAACAAACTGTTACTACATAAACGAATCCATAAACCTGTCTGGGCATATGGTATTCAGCTCTGGGGATGCACGAAGAAAAGTAATAGAAAAATCATCCAGACATTTCAACACAAAGTACGGTACTAATACGAGTATGTATCGTTATACCCCTTGGTACATACGAAAGGAAGGCATTTACAAGGATTTGAAGATTGGTTCAATCGAATATGAAGTTCAGCGATTCGCCAAGAAGCACGATAAACGTCTGCAAAAAAAACACCAAAATCTCGAGATGCTGCAACTTCTCGACAATACTGAACTTGTGTGAAGGTTAAAGAGAATGAAGCCATTTGCCTTAGTGTAATGTATCAAGTGATAGGCATCACAAGAACAATTTGATTATGGTTTTAGAGGAGTGCACCATAGGATGCTTACCCAGCACCATGTGATTATTTATTAGATGTTAATTGATAAACGAGCTTATACCAGTGTCCATTAAAAAACTTAGTTACTGTTCAAAATTGAAACAAGGAAAAAAAAGCAAGAGCTGGTAGCTACGTCGAAGACTTTGAGAATCTAGTTGTTCTTTAGTTGCAGTAGCAGACGAGCCACCAACCTTTGGCCGGAAAATCCCCAGGAACCGTCATTAAACTGTAGAAATCACAGCTGTAGCGTCAATTAAATACCTTGTTTTTAAACACATGTTAGTGTAATTCAGCTTAGCGTTAGACATATTCTGCTGCATGCACATTATTGGTTTATAACGAGACGTCACGCACTCCCAAAATTGCTTATGCGTCTTTTTATTTAGAAAACAATAATAAATTATTATCATCATCATAGTCTGAAGGCTGCAACCGCTCGCTACTTCTTATTGCTACTATTTTCATGTGGAGGTAAATCTTGCTGAAATTAACTAAGAAACTATTGACAAACTATTTGATAATAAAGGATACGAATGAAAATGTAGACATTGAATGAAAAAGTATTAAACAAGTATACATGAAGCAGCCTCAGAAGCCACTGGAAAATCAAATAAGCACATAAGGAGAAAGCATTAAAAATATGGAATCATGTGATATCACATGCAATTAGAGTCAAAAATAGAAAGAAATTTATCAGAAGGCGAGAGCACACGCGAAAAGATTATTACTGGAAGCGCATAGAAAATCTGAGATAGGTAAGTTAGTGGGATTGAGAATGGTGTCTTGGAAGTCGAGAATTTGCTTATAAAGTGTTTAGGGGATAACATAATAAGGAAAAATACCAGGCTGATATTAATGTTAGTCTGAAATTAAATGGACAGGACAACAAATACAACTCCAAACAGTTGACAAGAAAAAAATATATCTACGAGGAATAAGTTCTATAATTATGGAGAAACTAGGTGTGGCACTTACAAAATCAAAAAATTAGAAAACCCCCTTGATTGGAGGGAATTAATATAGAACTAGTTACGTGTGAAGGCCTAATATTAAAACTAAATAATAGTTGGTTCAATGCAGGCAATTTTGTAATAGAACTGACATATTAGTTTATATGTCTTTATAATATAGAGGTGTTAATGTTCTAAACGTAGGTTAAAAAGTGTATTCCAAAATCGTAAACAAGAGGTTGAAAGCAATAAGTGAGAGATTGTTGGAGAAAGAACAAAATGGATTCCGAAAGGGACGCTCATGCATCTTTATCATTAAAAAAGAATATCCTTGATAACGGAGGGAGTATAACCTGGAAGCCCGCAAAGCCTTTATTGATTCTATGAAGGATCTAGACTAAGTAGGTCGGCAACTGCTTTGGAATATTCTAAAAAATGTGGAGTACCCGTCACCTGATAAAGTGCACTGATGAAGCGCGAATAACAATTAAGGACCAAAATTTAGCGGAGATGTAATAGTCATAAGTAAAGGGTTTTGATAGGGCGGCGGCGGCGGTGGTGTGGTAGTAGTAGATATGAAGAATATAATAAAGAAACGTGTAAAGAAATTCCGTACTTCTTATATGAAGGTAATAACAAACGTTACTTCCGATAACTGTAATAATAATATTATTATTATATAATAATACGACATAGCTGTAAAAGCAAAAAAGGTCGTCTACAAAAGACAACCGTTGCTGCACCTTGATCAAACTGAATTATAATATCATTATTACGATATTACGATTAAACTGTTTGCTCCAGTTAATGAGTATGTACTAAAGCTTGCAGTTATTACAATTATTATTCTACGCGTCGGTATTCGAAGGTTCGTACATTTTAAATTGATGTAATCACAGAGTTTGTAGATGTATTTCGGAAATTTTTCCGTATTCAGTTTACATTGAATATTTTCACGATATTTATAGCTTACGTATATCTTGATCACACTGAATTAACGGTTAACACGAAAGTTTCACCTACAGTATATCGGTTTTGCTGCCTTCTTAATAGCTGCGTAATAAATAAATCCATACATGCAGCCCCAAAACAGTCCGAGTTAAAAACTGTGAAAGTGATGATGAGAGTACCGACGACTTGACACGGAAATGACGAATTCTTACCGCTACCGATATGCTTTCGTTGTTGAGCCGTGTTCGAAATAGTGCAGGATTGTGTGCGAAAGAAAATAACGGACTACTTTACAAATAATTGAACATTGTCACTGTAAGAACTTTAAAAAACGTAGTACGTTACTGTACAAGAAACCTAAACCCTAAGACGAAGTCAAGAACAGCTACAGTCCGTGTACACTAAATTTTAAGAAAAATGAATGGGCCATTTTTTTTTTAAATTAACCAGAAATTATCTAGGAGGATAAATAAAATGTTTATATGTAAGTACTTGCTGAATACTCTTTATTGGTATATTTTACTACACAAAACAGTAAGTAATCTATATAGTATTTGTTCATTTAACTCATTTTCTTTCACTTTTTGTTCGTTTAACGCGTAAAAACAGCTGGTTCCCGTAATTTCTGGTTAAACGTTTTCCACTTACATGATTGAACTGTGTGATCCAGTTACAAGCATAAGCGCAAGTTCGTAGTAATTTTTAGAATTATTATTCTGTGCGTTTTTATCAACAACCTTTTGCACTTTCTATAACGATTTACTGAACATCGGAGAAAGTTATACTTCACATCTTTCGAGGAATCTGAAACTTTAGAATACGGTATGTTTTTCATCTGAAGGAGGTACACAGGTAAGAGTGTGCGCGCGGTTACTTGGTATGCAGTTCATTCAGAGACATGTTGGCAAGGTTACCCGATCACGGTTTGGTATACAGCCAACTGCACGTACTATTGAAAACGCTATTGTTTCCTTTCTTTAGAACTGCTTGTCTTTGTATTATGTAGGAAGCGTGTGTGCGTCTCTATTTTGAAAAAAATTCTTTATTACACAGTGTACAATGTGAATCTGTAACTACTCTGCGTGCCCAGATCGCGTGCTGATGAATATTAAATGTTATCCTCAAACTATCTGCTTGTTTTTAATTTCTTTTCGTCTCATCTGTAAAATTACTTTCGGAAGAAAATAACATATGATACGTATATTAACGTACGTTATACGTTAAAGGAAATACGTCGTGTATCTCATCTTTATTTTAAAACGTTCGAGAGTCATGAATTATAACAAATATTAAGGCTGTAGGGCACGATTATCTTTCCGTGATTTTCTATTAACTAGACTGAGTGACTGTATAAAATTTTGATTGTGTGGATCTACAAAATTGAATTATTTCAATATTGGAAATATCTCATTCGGTTTCAAGTTGAAATAAGTAGCCTAATAATTATAAAATAATACAATTATTTTATAATTATATATTATTGTATTATTTTATATATTATGATAATATTAATAAAATATTATCGTTACTATGAGTATTATGATGATGATGGTAGTGGAGGTGGTGGTGGTGGTGGTGGTGGTGGTGATGGTGATGGTGATGATTATGATTACGATGCTGATTAGTATTATACCAAATAATACATTAATAACTAAATATGGTAATAAGTTTTTTATCTCTTGTTTTTTATGTTGTACGTTCCACCTTCCAACAATTCAACGAACCCAGATTATTAAAAACAGTGACCAAAGTAATCTTAATATGGTTAACGTATAATGAAATATTTTTAAGGACAGACGATATTGTACTTAAATCAATAAATCATTAAGTAAAAGGAGCCGCGGAGTGAAGGGTGTTGGTGACAGTCCTTTATTTATTTGGTATGACAAGGTGACCTGATGGCTTTATCGTGCCATTATTATTCTGTAGCACTAATATGTGATGTTGAAGAAAACCAAGACGGGATTGTATTCAGTTAAATTTCGCGAAGTGTGTTTATATGCGTTTGTAAAACGATGTTATCATTATCGATAAGTCTCTCTCGTATGTTAGAGAAGCCTTGAAAAGGCTAAACAAGACAGCAGAAAACCAGAGTTAAGGTGATCGCTATGAATTTGATCATCATCATTTTGAGTCAATTATCGGCTTTCATTACCTACGTTCTGTTAGTTAACGAAGACTCGACAAGAAGCAGAAAGTAAGGAGAACAGTGTCATCATTCGTCTTACATAAAGTGTTGAAGAGTAAATTAAAAGGCACAACACTAAGTTTAAAATTTAAAACATCCTAATCAAACCAGTTATGATATGTGATAGCGAAACCTGGATCTCAACAAGTCCAGTATTCTAGTAGAAAATCTACTAAACAATTCAAAGAGAAAGTGCTCACTTGTGTTACTGGTTCACTTGATAACACTTCATATGGAGATGAAGAAAAAACAGGAAATTGTAAGCAAGTTTTTGAAAGGATCGTAGTCTTTCCTCTTATATATAAGTACTGAATTGGCTGGATCGTGTCTTGAGAATTTATGGCAGCAAGATTATGTGCAAGCACACACCAGGCTGCCAGAGGCTAGGGGCCGATAGAGAGATATCATTCTTGGAGTCTGAAACAGCTGAAGCTGAGTAACAGCTCGTACAGGTCCATGATATATATGCAGCCAAGGACTGTATTCCGAGGTCAACTAAACGCGTCAGCGAGGAAGACGGTGATATTCGTGAAGGGCGTAGGAATATAGGGAGTGAAGTGAAAGCTGATAACGAAGGACTTGAAAAATGAAATAAAGTGATCATAAAGTTGATAAGTCGCTTTGAAACTGAACGTAAGAAAAAGGAATGATTTTGTAACGAACGAGTAGTACAAACTATAAGGTTGTGTTGGCAGCGAGACGAAGCGCCACCGTGACTCTGAGTAACGGTCGCCCGTGTGTCAGTCGCATGAGCGGCTCAGATAATTACGTGACAAGAGGTGAACACTAAATGGAATAAGTTGTGTGTTACACATTGCTGAACACGACAGAGTGATTAGCAGACTCGCTGCTATTGGTCGTCGTACACAAGAAAACTTAAAGAGTTCCTCTCTTACAGTTTAGGACAGGTTATGAACATCCATATTTCCCCCCCCCCTGAATATCTCACTAGTTGGATCTTTTAACCTTCTTTTTATTAGGCCTACAGAAGAATAAAAATGTACGAATGAAAGTTAATTATTATAGCTGAAAAAATGTGTAAAGGATTAAATGTTTACCCAGTTTGGTTACTGGGATGCAAGATTTTACGGGACTGATTAGGGACGAGAGTTGTGTTGCCACATGCTTTGTTCCTGTGTTACTGCCTCGTTTGAATCATTAAAGTCGCCAATCAAAGTAGCGTTAGTCGTTAAGGAATTTTTAATCTCCACCCAAGTAGTTGCGTTGGTGACACGCTCCTGTATATAATAATAACAAAGAACTACGCGACAGCAGAATGACAATGACACGACGGGCCGGCTTCGTTGAAGGTGATAAACTCCAGTTGGTGAATACGAATTGTGGGAACGCTGTAACCACGTGGACTCAATGCGGCGATGTCATTTTACTAACAGGACAGCCTGATTAAGTCAGTGGGAGACTTTCTTGGCATTGTTGTTACGTCAGATTGCTCCGAATGTATGCGTTTCGATCGCAGCTGCTATAACGTAAAATACAACGGAATCATTTAATCGTGTTACACTTCAGAGTTAGTTGGAACCGCTGGCAAGTGGTTGGATCTCCGTTTGTAGGCCTACCCTGTGACTTCACTTATCCCTAGGGGCTCACAACTTGTGAGCACGGGCGTGTCAACCCCGGGGCACCTAGCTGGATTCTCACTTTGCTTCAACTTGTCTTGGGTGACGTCCCTATTTTTTTAAGCTGTTCTGACGGTCTATCTTGACCACCTCTTGTTTTTCTGGTCCCGACGCATTACAGTATTCGAGGGCTAGGGATCTTTACTTTCCTCACTTCTTTCTTCTTTACTTTCTTCTTCAGAGATGTAACTTGGTTGGTGCAGAAGCACGTCCCAGGGAGTAAGCTTAGCCAGGACACTCGGCAGCTGAAGCAACTCCATGCAGGCTCGGAGGCACAGGAGGCAGCCCCTCCACCGAGCTAGGGAGCTGTAGGCCAATCCCCTTGCACTCCTGAACCAAATGTAATTAACAGAAACCTCAAGAGATGAGTAGAAGAGGTTGACTAAGAAGAAGAAGAAGACTTTTCTTATCATTATTCAATCTGAAAGGCGATGGTATCTCCCACAAGCGATGGAGGCTACTTGGATGTGCAAGTCACTGTACGTATACTGTATGCGTAGCATTGCTGTCGTAGCGTGTTGAACAGGAAATTTTGATAATGCCAGTTACATGCCGGGGTGCAGGTTCCGAAGGCCGTGTCGGGTCAAATTTTCTATTCTTGTGCGCTTTCTAACCACTCTCTAACTGTATATTTATTTTCATTTTCTGCAACAATTTTAGACAACGAGGTTCACAATGACGCGAATATAGTTTCCAACAGTACAGCGATATGAGCCTTCTGGAAGAGTAGTCAGCGTACTGAAAGTTTCTTGGTGTAAATTACTTTTATTATCAAAGACGTAATCTTTTTATTATTCCGCGAGTAGATTTGTTTACATAATTGTAGGTAATCGATTTTGAACAATAGCTGTTTTCGGTTTAACGTACGTTTTTCGTCATAAATGTGACTTCGATCATTTTACGATGAGGCTTGACAAGAGACTGTCTAGCCGTTGATATAGAATGGGCGAAATGTATGATAATCAAAAAGTAAACTTTGCGTTGAAGCGGCAAAAACCGTTATAGTAATTCAAACCACGAAAGTTTACGTTGCGACACTTGATTTTGAAAATGTTTGTTTTTCTAACATAGAACGTAGTAGACTAAAATTTGGTAAAGTAAATAACGCAATACCTTTTATCAACAGCAAACTAATTGTGTATTTATTTGATGGTTTCTGCGGTAGGTGGGCACACGTCGCGCTTACTTTCTACGCGACAGGAAAAAATACAATGCCTGTTCTGTTGAAAGTTGTTTTAATAATTAATAACACGACTGGTTTTACGGTGACAAAACGTGATTATAGGAAACCTGTGTAGAGCGATTGTATGTTTTATGTTTACTGAAGTGACAGATTTGAGATCTCATTTCAAACCTGCTCGGAAGCCGGAGGACTGGTTATTAATTATAGCACCGCCACCACCACCACAGCGTATACGGTGACACTGAGAAAATCAACCAACTTCATCACGAAATTCCGGTTTAGTTTTGTCATATATAGTTTCCCCGGTACAAAAATAGAGTAGAGGTCGTAACATCCTGTACGACGGGCCGGTATGAATGACAAATATATTGTATCTGTAAAGCAAAGCACGTTATCACAAACCGCTTGCTCTAATCCCTGATGGTTGCCCGATCAGTGGCGTATTTACGCTAGGGGGGAGGAGCAGAGAGTAAAAAAAGTTGACGAATTTTGTTAATCTCTTAATTTCTAGGCTGTTTTTTTCTTCAGCTGTGTACGCTAGTATAGTAGTAACTCTTTTTAAATATACAAACAGTTTTATCACATTGGAGCATTGGTGTATTCATTTGGAATAAGTTATGAAATATACGAAAATCAATTCAGTCAATAAGTATCTTGTAATCAACATTTCAGTAACGCGTATACTTCTGTGTTATTACTGTTTACTTTAATGGGACTGATTTCAGCCACTCAAAACATAGTAGTCTTAACTTGGTTTTTCTTTTGTATGAAGCCGACCCAACCCCGGATACCCCCCTCCAAGGCCAAATTCTAGATGGGCCAATGTGTCTGAGACTTCTTTTTTTTTGTGTAATCATAAATTAAATCGTCATCCCCATACACTGTGCTAATGAAAAAAATAGAATGTACTTTCCTCGTTTTGAATACGTGATTTTGCCTCATAGGTGTAGGCTATTAATGGTCACACGTATACTACAGTTCGAAGCTGTAGGCCTACATGCCGTTCCTCGCATATTGCTTATTGTTTTCGTTTAATGTTACGTTGTAATACATACGATTGTGTTTGCACTTTTGACCCCTGAAGGTGCTTATAAACGTGTAGGTCATTCTCATTTTGACATAGTGAAAGCAGTTAACGATAATCTTTGTGTGGAAATAAATTACCTGCACGTGTTTCTGCCGTTCGAGAAATATCTTTGTTTCTGTATTCGATCAAAATGATGTTTGTGATACGTAGATGTTGTAGTGACACTAATGAATGAGCCTTCTCCAGCCAATGTCAGACGCTCAGACGAATCAGACCTCCAGACGCTTTATCAGGTGAAGCAACACTACTGCGAGTGGGATTCTGCCACTGATGTAGTCTTTGTACGACCTGTCGGATTGCTACATATGTATGTTTAAGGCTTTGCCAGTAATTTACATTTATCTGCACAATTTTCTACTCAGTTTGCTTAAGGTCTGGCTTATCGTTGGAGATACTCTACTGACAGTATCGAAGTGTTGTCTAACATAACACGTTTAGTTGTACTTTTGTGCGGAATCTCAATCAACCATTGTAAACTCTCAAGTGTTTGTTGTTCACTTCTCTTCCTGAGTGTCCATCATTCACTGCCAATCTGTATAATGAAAACCCCTATAAAGAATGAAACCTATGTTTAGTTTCGATTCGATTGTTTACCAAAACGACGCGTTTTTAAGCTATTTAGTATTGCTAATAAATTACCTTATTTCAAATCCGTCCTGTGACTTCTTTGCGTTGTTTTTGTTGTTACGCGTATAATGCAAATTTATGCATTGTATTTAATTAATATATTTAATTATTTAATTCACAAAGTTATTAATTACAGACTGTGTGAAAAAATGTAAATTTGTTATGCTGTTATATGCATAATCTTTTGATTAAAATGAGTAATTAAGTGACTGTTTATTAATTATCAAAAGGTGTATCAAATAATACAAAGTTATGCGGATCTGGGTTCTCAAAACATGTTTATTTAATCATGCTCTTATCTTCTAACATTACACATACGAAATGCATATATTCCTGTAAACGGTACATAAAACAAACAATTCCTCCTTAGTTGGGATATATCCTGAAATAGAACACATACATAAAATACACATCATAAAATTCACATTATTACTACTTCTAATTCTACACATTTATTGTTACTTTTAATGTATTCATACCCCAGATTTATGGTCCGCTTTAATTAATATTTTACTAGATTGAATTTTGTTTATTTAAGATTATGTTTTACTCAAGCTGGATTCTTTGTAAGTTACAGGTCAGTGGTTTTTCTATGTTAACATAATATATGAAATTTTACTTGATATTGAGTATCCATTGTGCGTTGGCTAAACTCTGAATTTCCCATCCTCATTCCAGCGCTGCCGTTGTCACTTGGTGTTTTAAATGTTGTTGATCCGAATACGGTCGTTTCCACTTTCCACGTCTGTCCCGCACTCCTGCGTCATTACATCACCAAACTCTCACGCAAAGATCAGATTTACATACTGCGAGTCGCTTGTAATTTCACTTATTTATTCAAAGTTCCGCATTCAAGATAATTATATCGATTGACCTTGATACACTTTGTATATAGTTCATACAAGCATCGCGTACATTGTCCTAGTTTATATACATATCGCTTTGACTTCGTTTACAAATCGTTTATGGCACTGAGTTTACAATTCATCGGTTAATGTTATACCGAACGATACACTTATAAATTGTTTATGTTTAAAACAAAACGTCCGTATAATACAGTGTTATTTAATGTTCTAAGTCTACTTGTACTCGTAACACTGAATTTACAACTTTTAGAAGATTCTAATTTAAGAATACTCTATTTAAACGACTATCACTTTTAGAAAATGAGTTCACGAGTCTCTGAAGAAGCCTTCATGCCTCTACGAAAAACAAAAAAGAACTCTCTTAAGGAGACTTCATGCCTCTACGAAAAACAAAAAAGAACTCCGTTAAGATGACTTCATGCCTCTACGAAAAACAAAAAAGAACTCCATTAAGAAGACTTCGTGCCTCTACAAAAAACAAAAAAGAACTCCCTTCCTCTTGGCGAACACTATCTTTTATAATCTTCATTCCCACCAAGCTACTTCATACTTTTATGTCCAACCCCTATAGCTGTGTCTTATTGGCTTCTGGTCCTAAGTTCCAGATAATTCTTCTCCCAACATCTCGAATTCCGGATAAAACTCCACCCAACGTCTTGAGTCGTTTCCACCACCTTCAGATGATTCGTTCTCTGATTTCATCACCATGGAGATTTAGTCTACATGCCCAACCCTTGTTAATCCTCGGCTTCCTATTGGTCGACACTAGTTCACATAGTCATCCCCAAACTCTGGTTAAACTCTCCTCCTACTCGATTCCATGAAAAAGCAATATTCTCGCCTGTCGATCAATCCTTTCAGTAGCCTTACTGTCCGAGCCATAAATTTTCATCTCCTTGACACCTCTCTACTTTCAGCGTGTCGAATCGTGGTATTGTACCAGTGTTTCCTCGCTATATCTTCTCTGCTAAACAAGCTTTATTTCTTTTCAAGAGTTACTTGGATTCCTGCTGTGTGTGACCTCGTTATTCTTTGTTTCGTCTTCTTCTCAATTGCTTCATTCCTTGAGTTCTCGTCTACCCTTTTAAGCAGTGTCGTCGTATTGTCAACAATACTATCGACTATGTACAAAGTATTTCTAAGTAAGCTCTGTGCTGGTCAGTTCTTTACGTTTCCGTTCGAAACAAAGTAGCACGCTTCACCCAATTCGCTACGGCTATACTTATTGTCCTTTGTTCATGTAGAGCAAGACGTATATCGGTTGTCTGTCAACCCATTTCTTTGAACGACTGTTGCTGCTAGCGTACACATTCATCCATGCTGTGACAGCCAACACCTGCCCTCGTGTGTCCACATCACTCGCAAATTCTCAAAAAAAAATCTAGCGTTACACGCGTTTCGGGAACTATGTCCCATCATCAGACGTATCACTCGGGAAGAGATCGTCTTTTCTCGCACCGAGCCGAACACGTGTGTTTAAATAATGTACTTTTATGAATTTTAATATTTGACGGTCTCTTCCCGAATGATACGTCTGATGATGGGACACAGTTCCCGAAACGCGTAACAACAAAAACAACGCAAAGAAGTCACAGGACGGATTTGAAATAAGGTAATTTGTTATCAAAAACGTGACTTGGACCATAATCAACAATGTTTATTTAGTATTGCGTTTATTAAAATTTTCCCCAAATTTCTGTCTGCTTTTTAGTATTTTCTTACTTCCTGATTATTCTTATTTACAACCGTTGTTTTAATTTGATACAGCAGTAATTTCTGTTACACTTACTGTGTGGACGGATAACATAACCCATTTTACCGGTATCTGCTGGTGTTAGAAATTCATGAACCACAGACTTAAATAGAATATTGTTACGACATTACAGAACAGTCTACGTGTTTGTCGAATGTACCAGAAGAATTTCGCTCTAATGCGTGTGGCATATGTGATTCTCGACGTATTCGCGAGACTTTTCTGGAAGCCGCCAGCCGCGCGGACTGTGTCAAGGCCGCAGTTAATTACGTCGTAGTTTAAAGATAAGGCGCAGTTTGGAATCTTCTGGTCTGTGCGCGGATGTATAAATACAAGGCGACAGCGTCCTTAGTTTTCAGTATAGTTGCGATATATTTACAGTGCGGTCCGAGTTATTATCGGGCGATATTACTGTGTGCGTTCAAGTGGTTATTAGTGAAGTGTTTTATAATCGGGCGGTATATTGTAATACAATTGTGTTTTAATATTAGTTGACATTTTATTGCGTGTGAACAATTTTTATTTGATTTGTTGTAAGAGACTGTGTTGTTAATTACGATCTGTGTAACTGTGGAAATTAAAGCTGGTGATTAGTGACTTAATTGGTGCCTTGTATTTTGTTTTCCACTGTACCTACGACGTTCAAGTAGACCGTCGTAACAATATGATAGGGCAGACAGGAAATAATAGATGCGTTTATCAGCTCGAACGCAAGTGTGTGTGTGTGTGTGTGTGTGTGTGTGTGTGTGTGTGTGTGTGTGTGTGTGTGTGTGTGTGTGTGTGTGTGTGTGTGTGTGTGTGTGTGTGTGTGTGTGTGTGTGTGTGTGTGTGTGTGTGTGTGTGTGTGTGTGTGTGTGTCGAAAGATTGCGAAAGATATATGTATGTAGCCTATGCATATTTTTTTTTGACGAATCTCCATCGTATCTACCATTACGAGTTTACAGGTTCCAGTCCGCCAAAATCCATACTTTCGTATTCAAACAAAAGATATTTGAGTTTACAAACGGGGGTTCACTATGCTTTTCGTCCATTTTTATGTACTTACCCCTTTAACAAAACTAGTAGTTGAGTTGTAAGATAATCTGCTATTTGTAAGAAAGGTAATATTGGACAGAATATCTTTACATGTTCGTAGTAATTGAAAACGCAAACAGCAGCAGAGGAAAAACAGTTTACCCTAATGGAACCGATGATCTTCTTAGTTTTCACCGTAATCCACAGATACATTTATACACTTGACCCATGTCTTTGCAGGATTTTCATGCCTGCTGCGAACAGTTCTGTGTCTCGACATTGATGCCAGTTTGAGGATAATTATCTTTACTTCAGCGTTGGTCTGGACCTTGACACCACGTCCGTAAGGGGAGTAGACAAGAAAAAATCGTATGCAGCAACGTCTGGGCTATAAGACGGGTGTGGTAAACCTCTCAGCCCAATTCTTGAATGGTTTCAACCATCAGCCGTGCAATGTGAGTACGGACATTGTCGTGAAAAATAAAGATACCTTTTATCCGTAAATTAAGGCGTTTCTTTAATACTATGGGCTTCACGTTTTTCGCAAGCATGTTGAAGCAGTATTCACTGTGCGTTGGTCATCTAAAAACTCACAAGGAATTATACCTTTTTGCGTCCCAAAAAGTTTTATCAGTATCACTTTACCAACCGTTGCGCTGTTCCTGAATTTTTTCCGATAGGTGAACTGAATGGGATATTTCTACTCCATGTATTGCCGTTTAGATTCTGGCTCAAAGTGATGGAGAATCGTCACAAGACAAATTTATCTAAGAAAATCCTCATTTTCATTCAAATACTGCTGTGCAAATACCGCGCCCACGCGAAATCGTTGTGATTTTCACTGAACCTTTGAGAACCTAATGTTTTACGGTAGTAAAGCTCGTTGCAAACAATGTTGCCAACACTCAGTTGACATTTTTCAGCGAACCGTTCAGTTGTGAAATGTTGGCATTCTTTGATAAGCGCATTTATATGAGTTTCCAGCCCTGGTCATCCAGAACGGTGTCCGTTAGTCACTTTTGTTTGGTCACGTTAAAACACTCGTACAACATTTTCCTATTGTTTATTCTCGAACGAGTAGATTTATGACAGTTTTACTTCATCAGAAAGGAAAAATCTAATCACTACACACTATTCTTCAAGTGTACTACTCTGGAAAGAACACGCAATCGTAAATGAGACAATCGAGGCTATGATTACACAGATTTATATCGAACAGTTGTATAAAATTGATAACAGGTGTGTCAACTTACAATTCTGAAGTATCTTGTAATTTCCTTGAACTGTTTTCTCGCAACAGTCGTTTGTCTTTTTAATTAGTGAAAGACCCTCATATATCAGGTAGAATGGTATGCATAAAGCAGACTATGATAAATGTAAACGTTGAATGAGAAAACAGCACATTTTAGTGATGAATTAGCTAGAACCTACTAGGTTTAGGCACGGTAGCTTAGTGATACAACGCCATGTTAAATGAAGATAATGGTGAATTTATTTACGTCTTTAGCGTAGCCCGTCACTTCCCTTTTCAAATTTGTATTCATAACATTATCTGTGGTTACTCATAATACAGTAGCTCTTAGAGTCAGTAAATGTGAGTGTCAAAAAAAAAAACACGTCTTACTTAAATTCCATTCCTGAAAGTACTAAAACACGGTACTCAAACATATATTTGCGTAGAAAGAATTGAATGCTTGGAATTGAATGCTTGCGCCTTAGTTATTGGTAATTTTTTAAGCAAAGAAAAAAGTACTAAATTTGTCAACAAATGAATGTTATTAAACATGAAAAAATGTAGAGAACCACTCGCGAGTGTTAACAACTCGCGTTAAACCTTTTACCTAAGCAAGAACATGTGACAGAAAGTAAATATTTAGAATGAAAAAGAAGTCATGTAAGTTCCATATGTATCCGGGTTTTGTGTACGAATCAATGTGTACCAACATTTTAGGTGTTATTCAGCCGTTTTTAGGCGTGTTTTTAGTCGGCTGCGCTGTGAATATTAATAGATTTTACATTAACTGTGAATGGTTGTTTATTCCAAAACTCCTTTAACACACAATTATGTAAACCCTACTAACTAACCTGAATTTTGTTACGCAGAATTCTGATCGAATTGGGTCGATAGTACTGTGAAGAAATATTACATTGTCAGTGAAAATTGGCAAGAACAAATCATAATATGTGTAACATGAACTACCAAATAAAATTGTAATTTCTGAAGCTATAATCTTTCCCATGCGAAATTAAACATTGGTAGTTTTCAGATCCACAAGAAACACTGCATAAGGTTACAAAATTTTAATCGAAAACAACCATTTAAAACACAACGGTAGTACCGATTTCAGAGTAAATGAAATTACTTTGCACCGTAGATTGTGAAGGCCTTGCAGTATCAGATTCAACTTCAGAGACAAACGAGCTGGGAATATTTCCGGACTACATAGTCACAGTAGTTGATAAAATTCACTGTATATTTGTAACAGACACGTAACTATATGAGCTGAAGCATTGATACTAACTGCAAGTATTAGAGCAGAAAGATTAGCGTGGAACTTCGGGAGAAGAATTTGTTGCTAATGTATAGTATCCGTACGTCGTTTCGTATGTATGCGATAAAACAAAACACTAAGTGATAATCCGTTCTCTTCGCATAAATCGCTGTAATGGCCTTACCGGAAGGCTGTCCAATGGGGCTCTTGCTACCTTTACGAAAAGACATGCTTTATGTCTAAAAAAAGATACCGTCACAACTTACCAACAAAAAGTTTATTAATTATTAGAAATATATATATATATATATATATATATATATATTACTTCCCAAGAAGGCCGCCTTAGGAGGATTTCACCTTTGGTCACAATAGAAAAGAAAACTACTAAGTAAGAACGAGGACGACCTCAGAGTTTTTAGATGTAGAAACGTTGTGACTAGAATTGTGTCTAAAAACGATGGCTGATGTCCGAAATATTATAGACATATACCTAATGTATAACAGTAACAATAATAACAACAAGCCATTGAGTTCTAGTTTTAAGACTTCTTTGTTTTTTTATGCTGATCGTACTTTTTTCGTAGAAAGGTGGTGAAATCTTTTATAGATACTTATCAGTCCGTGCCCTGGACATTGTGAAACTCTTATTGAAAGAACATACTGTTACAACAGTCTACTTGATCGTCGTAGGTACAGTGGAAAACAAAATACAAGACACCAATTAAGTCATTAATTACCAGCCTTAATTTTCACAGTTAAACAGTTCGTAATTAACAACACAGTATCTTACAACAAATCAAATAAAAATTGTTCACACGCAATAAAATGTCAACTAATATAAAACACAATTGTATTACAATTATACCGCCCGATTATAAAACACAACACTTCGCCACAATACCACTTGAACGCACACAGTAATCACTTGTAATCGCCCGACAATAAACTCTAACCGCACTGTAATATGGAAACTACAACTTGGCCGCTGCCACCTTGTATTTATACCCCCGCTTACAGACCAGAACATTCCAAACTACGCGTTATCTCTACCTACGACGTAATTAATTGCGGACTTGACTCAGTCCGCGCGGCTTCTGGTACAGTCTAGCTAATGCGTCAAGAATCACGTACGCCCCACAGATTCAGCTGGATTCATCTGGAACATTCGATAAACACGTAGATTGTTCTGTGATGTCGTAACACTGCTCCCTCCTTAAGCCTGTTCGTCCCGAACTGGCAAACCGTCTCTGAAGTAGTACCCGACCAGGGGATCTAGGTGGACGTCCTTGCGAAAAATAATTCTCCGGTTCTTCGAATTCAGTCTCGTGTGATCCGAGCATCAATTTCCCAGGAATGCGAGTCTTCCGCTCAACCACTAGTTTTGCTGGAATCACTCCCGTTGCGTTATGTACTGATGACCTAAACACCACTGGCTGATGCAAGTCTGTTTGGTTCTCGTCAACAACCTCTTGCGTAACGTCATCTTCAGCAACGTTTCCCCCGGGCGCTTCTAACAGCTCAGGAACAAGCAAGAATCTTGTCTCGACACCCATAGTTGGCTTTCCAATCACTTCTTTTGTCGTTACACTTATTTGTACTTCCTCTGCTAGTTCTTCCTCCATTTCCGCTTGCAATAGGGAGGGTCCTCTTGACCGGACCTGTTTACTTTTTCTTCGGCCAATGCCACTTGCTTAATCGAATGGTTGGTAGACCCTGTCATTTTAGCCATGCAAAGCTTTATCTTCTCTTGGCCGACTCTCAGGACATTCTCTCTTAAATCCACAACGAATCCGTAGGCATTCCTAACGTCCGTGCCAAGAATCACTTCATCGACAATGTCTGCAACGAGCGTTTGGTGGCTAAACTCGAGAAGACCCAGGCGTACACGTACGTCTACCTTTCCTAGCACCTTGACGGGGCTTCCAGTCACAGTCTGTATTGTACAAGAGCTAATTAGAGGCTGGCGGTTGCTGACTAAGTCAGGGCGCACAATGGACACTGTTGCGCCCGTGTCAGCTGTAAATGATGTTTGTTTACCTTCCGCAAATCTATTAACAATCAAGTTTCAACTGGTCTTATTTAGCGTGGAAACTGTGTGCTGTTCTGGGCTTTACTTCTCCAATTGGTGCGATCACTCTCTTGTCTCGGTATTTTCTTCTCCCAACAGTCTACCTGTAGATGACCACGTTTCCCATCGGTCTTTCATGTACACTTCGGTCTTCTGTCTTTTTCCCATCGTTCAAATCGTTGCGACGCTCGTGAACTTCTGAATTGTTTGTCCGACAACATTGTTTTTCTGCACCCATCGTAATGGCAATGTGATACAGGGATTTTCTGACTACAGTGTGATGGCGTAAACCCATTAATGTAGCGGAACGCTGACTTGGCAGCTTCAATCTCTAGGGCGTGAACAAGAGATTCTGAGTGCCTTGCCATTCGTAACACTTGCTGAAGTTCACAATCTCCGATGCCATCAATAAATGTCTGCACCGCAAACCTTATTCGAAAATCTTCTGGTGCTTCAGGAAAAGCCAGTCTAATCAGTCTGTCGATACTTGCTTCAAACTCTTGAAGACTCTCCCCGGGGCGTTGTTGTCTTGTTCTCAACTGAGTGCAGTACACATCTCGCAAATGTTTATCACCATACCGTAATTCCAGAGCTTTTATCAATTCGGCATAGGTATTTTGGCTGTCAAGTGGCACTTTCTGTAGTAGTTTTGCCGCGGGTCCTTTTAATGCGAGAACGAGTGAAACTGCCTTGTCTTTCTCCGTCCAATTACTTGCGCATGCAGCAGCTTCAAATTGGCGGAGGTACGTTGCCCAGTGACTGCTTCCGTCAAAGGTTGGAGCTTTGACATGAACTGCCCCTACTGCAGGCAAAGTGACTTTCTCTATTAACTTATTTTATGTGTCTTTTCCTGTCTTTATTTTTGGTACAGTCTGTTCAGAAAATTGTTTTGTTTGAATCTTCATGCACTGCTCAACTTCACTTTTAATTTGTTCTCTTATGTTTGCCATTGAGTTTTCTACTGCAGATATTTTATTTGACACAGATTCTTCTCCAGTCAAGACAGATTTTTCTACTTCAGGTATTTTATTTGACATGGATTCTCCTACGTCAGATATTTTTGTAGACATCGATGCTTCAACACTCGAAACAGATTTTTCTACTTAAGCTATTTTTAATGTAATGATTCTTGTACTTCCGATATTTTACTAACTTGTTTATTAAGCTCGCCTCGTAGGAGACCCAACTCTGCAGCGGTTTGTTCTTGTGTGTGCTTTTGCTCCTGTATTAACTCTTTGATGTCTTCTGTTTCACGCTTCCGTTCCTCTCCCTCCTGCTTACGTAATTCTGCCTGTCGTCCTTCCGACTCGAGCAACAGTGCTTTTTGTCTTTCTTCTGTTTCCAGCAGTAGAGTTTTCTGTCTCTCTTCCGCTTTCTCATCTTGTCGTTTTTCTGCTCCTTCCACCTCCTGCCTTCGTTTCTTATCCTGTCGTTTCTCCGTCTGTAACAGCAGCGCCTGTAAATTTTCCATCATCTGACTGGCATCCATTGTTTACCGATTAATTAGAAATTACACAGTCTTGTAGAAGTGTCCACTGTTAACGGTTCTATCACACTTCTGACACCACTGTTACGACAGACTACTTTACCGTCGTAGGTACAGTGGAAAACAAAATACAGGACACCAATTAAGTCACTAATCACCAGCTTTAATTTTCACAGTTAAACAGTTCGTAATTAACAACACAGTCTCTTACAACAAATCAAATAAAAATTGTTCACACGCAATAAAATGTCAACTAATATAAAACACAATTGTTTTACAGTTATACCGCCCGATTATAAAACACAACACTTCGCCACAATAACCACTTGAACGCACACAGTAATCACTTGTAACGCCCGACAATAAACTCTAACCGCACTGTAATATCAGAACTACAACTTGGCCGCTGCCGCCTTGCATTTATACCCCCACTCACAGACCAGAACATTCCAAACTATGCGTTATCTCTACCTACGACGTAATTAATTGCGGATTTGACTCAGTCCGCGCGTCTTCTGGTACAGTCTAACTAATGCGTCGAGAATAACGTATGCCACACAGAATGTTCAGCTGAATTCATCTGGAACATTCGATAAACACGTAGATTGTTCTGTGATGTCGTAACAGTACTAAAAACCACCTCCCTTGTCTGACATTACATTAGCCTCTCGCGTCACCGCCAGTAAGTATTACTTCATGGTTATGCAGATCGTCCTTTGTGATGCACAAAATCGATGATACATGAAAATGAATAAGGAAGATAGATTAACGTGACCAGTGGCGAAGCGTCAGGGGAGACAAGGTAGACAGTGTCTCTCCAAACAATTTATTCATAAAATAATTAAATTTTATTTATAAACTAAGTTGCGTAAGTTACTCAGAAAGTGTATAAAACTAATTTAAGAAGTTAAATATCACATGATATGATGCGAGTGTGAGCCATGGACCCTTGCTGTGCGATGCAATTGTACGCGGAGTATCAGGGTAGACGTTACTTGGAATGTCTTTTTGACAAGGCTGGAGATGAGGAGGTCTTTGGTTGACGACAACGGGAGAGGATCTGCGCGCGTAGCATAAAAATGCGTCCCGTACATCACATCAGAAGACACGTCTCCCCTACACTAAATAGCACAGAATTCTCGCCTGGCCGCCTGTGTTTGTTTCAATGTGCTCGCGTAGTGAATATTTGTTTTTGTTGAGTTTACAAATTATTTTTAATTTCGTATATAGTGGAGTAGACTAAGAAGTGTGTAATCATGTACCTACTAACTATTTAATAATACATATTATTAAGTGCCGTCCTTTAAGTGCTTTAAGCATACTGTTTAATTGTTTGAAAGGAGCAAAACGAATACAGTTCGTACCAGTTCTACAGCAGAAGTATTTGTTATAAACTCTGACAACTTTGATTCACTAGAATTTTAGTTAAAATACGAAATCAGTACGTTACATTTCGAGCAAAGTTAAAAATATTTCGGGCGTCTTTAGATTTGTCGCAGAAGGATGGAAAAGTTGTCAGAAAATTTCAAAAAGTTTGGTATAGTAAATATAGGTGGCTTTCTGGTTGTAAGCGAAACAAAACTCTGCACTGCTATTATTGTTTGATGGTTAGTGGAGAGGAACCATGGAGCAAAGTTGGAGTAGACACTATAAAACATTTTGGAGCTAAAGCCGGTAAAGATGCTGGTAGCAAAACTCAGATAAAAAATTCTGAGGTGTTTCACATGCTAGGACGTAGCAGAATTGAACATTGTTTCTCCGAAACACCTAGAATTCATGCAGTACAGCACAATAAAAATGGGGCACGAAATCTAAGGATAGTTGGCCGTTTGATAGATGTTTGTTATTCAGGGGGACAATGGGTAAGCTTTCAGGGGCAATAAGAAAATTGAGCAATCTCTTAATAAGGGTAATTATTTAGAAACTTTAAATTTACTGCAAACGGAAGAGTCTTTCATGAAAGAACATATACAGAGTGATTCAAACTTGCACAGCAATCTCTCGGGAGCTAATTCTATAGCTAAAAATAAGGCTTCTATTACACTAGGCAACATGTGGCGGGCAACTAGTTGTCCGACCGACCTCGGACAACTAGTTGACGAGGGCTAAAAGTGGTGCGCAACTCTCGGCCACATGTTGATGACTTTTAAGTCGAGAAAATGGCGTCAAGGAATGAAGAGCTTCTGCTGCTCGCTTTGTTATTAAAGAAAAGAAGACGCAGAGCTCGGAGAAGACGTATGTACGTACATACACCCTATGTTATCAACAAGGATGGATAAAGGATTATACTACACACTGTTCGATGATCTGTGCGTGGACGAAAATAATTTTTTTAACTATTTTCGTATGTCAACACAATCATTTGATGAATTGTTGGACTTGATCAAAGCAGACATAACTTCGTATTGAATGCGAAATGACAACTGGGCCTGTCGTCTGCCGTCCCGGACACAGTTAAGGTGGTGTCTGTGGCGAAGTGCGCATGCGCGGAAGCGGGAGTGGTGCGCCACATGTTGCCCAGTTTAATAGCTCCCATCTGAAACAATGCCCCACGTCCAGCGTCAGCAACTTCCGAGTGGTCGGGAAGTTGCCGATCTCGTCCACCGTCATCCACTAGTTGTCGACCCATATCAACAAGTGGCTTAGTATAATAGGCTCCCATATAAACAATGTTACTAGACGACCTCCGCAACATGTTGCCCGCCACATGTTGCCTAGTGTAATAGAGGGCTAAGAAAAATGAGACACGGCTTGTAGAACTCATTTACAAGAAAATGTGAATCGTTTGTGTAATGCCTACAGTAATCCGGATTTGTCACCATTAAAAAATGAATAAAATTTATATTTCTCTAGCAATATTTTCTAATTAAGATTCATAAACCACACCAATAACAATAGGATTTCTTTTTCTTGATATTAGGCCAAATTGTATAAGGAATGCGTATGTTTCAGACAGTCACTTAACTATTATCTGATAGAGGTAACATTAACTCTATTTACCATAGATTTACTGGTTCATTAAGAACGTCAACAATCTTAGTAAGAGGTTGCTTTTGGCTTGTATTTTTGTGTCTACTCAAATTATTTTGTCACGCTTCGCCACTGAACGTGACTCCTGTTAGCAGAAGCAGAAATAATAAAAAAAGACAGTCTGAAATGTACGTAGGCCTAATATCTGTTCACAGACAACTGTCTCAGTATGTTGCATAGAATATATAAAAAAACGAAAGTTTTCTCTTTCCTCTCACAAAGCTTATTCAAGAAGGGGTTTTAAAGCACAAATACTTTCCTAATTTACGCCGATCTGTTCTCACGAGTGTACCATTAATCATAAATAATACCATGAATAAAGTAGGCTTAACTGTGAATAAAAATATCTTTATCTTTAATTTTTTTCTTTATTTTTTTACTTTGCCGTTACAAATAGAAAGAGTCGCGAAATCGATATCATTTGTTTCAATCTTTTCTGTAAAAATATTAATTTCGTAAATTCTGTGGAATGTATTTTTCAAATATCTATAATCAGTTTTTATTATAATAACAGGTACTACAGCAAACGTTTTGTCCAGTTCCAACAATTGTGACCAACTGCTAATTCCATGTTTTGCTTGTATCGGTTATTGCATCTCAGCCGTTACGGGCGATCATTGTTATCGCAGAATCTTTGTGAATTGTGCATACTGCGTTCTTGGCACCATATAAAACACTTTAATAACAGTTTTGCACAAATTTCGTGTAATTAACGTAGAGCATACAGATTTTTAATATCTGTTGTAGCGGCCGAACAGTTCGGTAATTATTATTATTATTATTAATTATTGTTCCGTAACCACCAACATTTGAATAGTTTTGCTTCTTTTTTTACACTTGTGATTGCTAGAAGAAATATAGTCTGTGTAATTGTTATTCAAATCTGAGTTTCTCTGTAGAATGACTCCTGTAATACACGCACAGGAATACATTGATCTCTCGCGTTATTCAGAGAGCTGATTACAAATGTGTGCTATTTTTCGATTAGTTTCAGCAAAAATTAAGTTCTCGTACACCATTAGTGTCGTTAATTACTGTTATATAATTATTGTCATATTATTATTCAATTATCATATCTTGTCGTATTAAACGAGAAGACGTGTGCAGAAAACTTTTAGAGTTTTGTTTGAAATATTTTTGCTAGACGAATTTCTGGAATCAGTACAGTAGCCTTACTTTAGAAGATAACATGAGAAACACTTTACTGATAACATAAAATTAGTGTTGTACAACTCGAGTGTTTCCGAACACTGTATGTACATTGTCAGATTGCTGACAATTTACCTGTAATGTGTTCCTGGTGCGATTTTACCCGAACTCTCAACTTGTTTATAAGCATGGGGAATTTTACCTATACGTGCTTCATTTTCTTATCCGTTTCTAAGCCTACATCATTTAAATGTGATTGTATCGACTTTTATATCTGAAGAAAAAACCAGTGTAGTCTTACATGTAGGCCTACATTGTTCCCCACATTCTTGTGTTTAGCCGTATTTTAAAACACGAACGGACAGAACTTTCAGTGAAAAAGAAAGTGTATTGGAAGAACCTTGAAACTGAATGAGCAACTAAACCATAAGACATCCTCGTCAACTTCCAGTGACTAAACTGGCAAGTTCTGTATCGATCTCATGTATTGATGGTGGCTCTCAAACTGATTCATGGACTCACGTCGTTACGCCTGTTATGCCATCCTCAGAACACTTGGAGTATATGATTTGGAAAACATATGTCATCCAGTGTTAGATGTTCTGTTCAGTTTCTGCAGTACCGTTCGATATGTGTAAAGTACGTGTCATTTGAAAGTCACTGACTAATTTTTCGCTTTTTCTAAGGTCTCTAGTAGTATATCCAATTATATTATGTAGTAATCGCGTCTCATCAACCATGTGTAGCTTATTGTGGGGCTTTGTACAGTCCACTTGTCAGAGCCGTAAAGAAGCTCATGGATGGGGTCGTAATTGTATAAAACTTCACGCGTTACACTCCTCCTCAGTCTTTACACGTACACACATATGGCTAAACTTGCGTATTTTGTTTTGGACGTCGCGTCGTCGTGTGATTATAACTGGGGTAGTTAAAGAATACAATCTAATCTATAAATGTATTGTCTGTAACAGGGGTCGGTCAAATGTGACACGCAAAACGATTTTCGTTGACACACTGAACGATTTGAATTTATAAGAGTATAAATGAATATACTTTAAAAATATGGATTATAAACAAACTAAAAGTGTACAGCGAGTAATGATGAACGTGATGGAAGTACAGTAGACGTTATACCAGGTACACGCTTGCCAGTGGACAATTAACCAAGGAGAAGGAAGGACATTTGACTTGACCATGATCATCGCGTAGACAATGTAATGGGAAATGTTTGTTTTCCAAGAAGTATGAACCAAAAATTCATTTGAACGACTTCAGAATTTAAATTTAAATAAAACACGTACATTGATATTGAGTATAACTTTTGAATGTATTGCAATTATACAATATTAAATTATTACATATTTCAGAAACAATGCATAGCCTACTTCTTTTTGGATTGAATTCTAATTACGGCGGGTATTAGTTAATATGAATACTGAAAGCTCAATTTAATTTCTTTCTGCAGTTAGTGTAGTAGTTAACAGTAGACATTTACTCCGTTTTGAGTACCTATTTTTTTTATGTTGATACTCTCATTGAGATTGTGTATTACTTCGGCACAACACTACCAAAATGTCGCCGACCCTTGTTCTGCAAACTGGATCGGATAAACTCTGTTGAAAACTACTGCTTTTGTTTTTCTGGGTACACTCGTAAGCCGTATTTCTTTGACATGTGGCTGAGCGAATGCACAGCCATCCGAAATTTGTCGTAAGCATTAGCGATACTTTAAAGATAATTATAATTCCAAAACATAACTTCCGATTGAAAACTTCAAAGACATTTGAACTGAAATCAAACAATTTTGGTACTTACTGTAGTGGGATTAACGAAAAGTGAAAATAGTAATATACATTTAATAGGAACTATGATGTTGACCAAACTGATAGCTGCTGATTGAAGATAGGAATGACTTTTCAGATCTTAACAGAATTACGATAGAGTGACGCTACTTAGGCACTTACAGCTACTTACGGTCAGGGTACTTAGGAAACTGAAAATAGAAATATAAATTTAATAGGAACTATGATTTGACCAAACTGATAGCTGCTGATTGAAGATAGGAATGACTTTTCAGGTCTTAACAGAAATACGATAGTGTGACGCTACTTAGGCACTTAAAGCTACTTACGGTCAGGGTACTTAGGAACTTAGGGTTTAAATTCAAACTGACAGAATTAGAAATGTATACCACGCTTACGTATATATTTCCATTTCCAGTCACGTGAAAATAAATTTCCGTTTTTTGTATTCAAAAATAAAATATTCCGGCTTTTAAAATAATTCAACTAACAGTTTTTGTAACGTAGTTAAGTGTTACGGAATTGGAATGATTTATTGGATAGAGTAGGGCAAATATAAGTATGGTAACAGGATGAAAACGTTTAGAATAGTTTCCATTCAGCGTAACGAAAGTTCTTTATTGTCCGAGATAGCGTTAAGAACGACAGGATGTCAAAAATACAGGATGTCCCTTGATTAAGCAATTTTGAGAACATAATACAGTCGAGACACTCGGAATGAATGAGAGCGGTGTTTACTTTCACGGGTGCATAAACAGATGACTTCCGTTGGTTCTTGTTATGAAGTTTTTATAACAATAGCTTTGTGTCCCTTTTGTAGTGCTGTGGAGGGTCTTGGAATCGTTTTTCATTGTGAGAAGACTAGCCAGGTAAATCTTCAACAACGTGTAGCTCGGCCCCATGCTGCACGCTAACAGAATCGGTGCGTTTTATCTCTTCGCTGTCTACGACTTCAAGCTCTGAAAACCTGTCCTAATCACCCCCACATCTTCATTCGTGCGTCTGACATAAATCTGCCCTGCATCACGGTTGTATAATTTTTCTGAACATTGAAATCTGTGGGGGAGGCGGTCCGTTTTCTTAAGATGTCGTAAAACGTCTTTCCCAGAATCTGTGAATGTGAATCAGCAGTGTATGCACTGGGTATCGGTCCTCCCTTTCGAGTGTGAAAAATTTTAACAGTTTTAATGTCTTTCCATTTACTGCAAAAATCAGTAAATGAAAATTTCTTCGCACGCATGCTTCACCTTATGTCAAAATGCTATCCGACTTCACTGTTGTAGTTCGTGAGTAATCTTTGTGGTATAATGATTATGGAGAACTAGTCCCGCATCCCTTGACTATGCTATCTACAAGTAGCAGCCACATTTTATTATCTGTATTCGTAGCAACAAGCAATTTGTTAATTCTCTAGTCCGGGATCCTCACTGGTAAAACTAAATGTGCAGGCCAGGCATTATTTAGCTGTTTTGTTTACCTTGTCCGTGTTGTAAAAATGTAGGCTTATAAATGGATATATGCCCGCCTGCTCTTGTATCTCAGTTTTATTACTCAGGATACGGGACCATAGAATCAGCTTATCACTGCTATCACTGTTGAAACATGTTTGTGTACCTCAAGAAGTGTAGTCGTTGGTAAATCTAACCTCGAAAAAGCGAATTGTATTTATGTACCCAATATCACACTAAAGTGTGCTTAAACATTTCGAAACCTGATTACAGGTGTTTTACTTCCATATTCCTTAAGGAATGGAAGTATGGTGATGGCAAAAAAAATCGTGTTCGAGATTATTGCAGATTCTGATTCTACTACACTCAAAAAATGAAAAAAAGTCGTTTTCCGAAAAGTGTCTGTGTGTGTGTCTGTCTGTCTGTCTGTCTGTCTGTCTGTCTGTCTGTCTGTCTGTCTGTCTGTAGATTTTTTTTCTATGGCAAACGATAACTGCCGCACATTCAAACAGAATCAAATAATTTTTTGCATGCAGTCCTGATTTGCAGAGTACTCGCGACCTATTGTTTTTGGTGAAGATCGGTTGAGGGAAAGGGGTAGTTTACCTGCAACGGTTTTTTTTTAGCAAGGGTAATTTTGTTTGTTTGACAAACGATAACAGCCGCAAATTCAAACAGAATCAAATAATGTTTCGCATACAGCCCTGAATTGTAGAGTTCTCAAGATCTGTTGATTTTGGTGAAGATCGGTTAAGGGAAAGGGGTAGTTTACCTGTAACGTTTTATGTTTTAACAAGGGTATTTCCTATGGCAAACGATAACAGCCGCAAATTCAAACACAATCAAAAGATTATTTGCATACAGCCCTAAATTGTAGAGTTCTCAAGACCTATTGTTTTTGGTGAAGTTCGGTTGAGGGAAAGGGGTAGTTTACCTGCAACGTTTTTTTAACAAGGGTATTTTCTATGGCAAACGATAACAGCCGCAAATTCAAACAGAATCAAATAATTTTTTTGCATACAGCCCTGATTTGTAGAGTACTCAAGACCTATTGTTTTTGGTGAAGATCGGTTGAGGGAAAGGGGTAGTTTACCTGCAACGGTTTTTTAACAAGGGTATTTTCTATGGCAAACGATAACAGCCGCAAATTCAAACAGAATCAAATAATGTTTTGCATACAGCCCTGATTTGTAGAGTACTCAAGACCTATTGTTTTTGGTGAAGATCGGTTAAGGGGAAGGGGTAGTTTACCTGCAACGTTTTTTTATCAAGCGTATTTTCTATGGCAAACGATAACAGCCGCAAATTCAAACAGAATCAAATAATTTTTTGCATGCAGCCCTGATTTGCAGAGTACTCGCGACCTATTGTGTTTGGTGAAGATCGGTTGAGGGAAAGGGGTAGTTTACCTGCAACGGGTTTTTTTTTAGCAAGGGTAATTTTGTTTGTTTGGCAAACGATAACAGCCGCAAATTCAAACAGAATCAAATAATGTTTCGCATACAGCCCTGAATTGTAGAGTTCTCAAGATCTGTTGATTTTGGTGAAGATCGGTTAAGGGAAAGGGGTAGTTTACCTGTAACGTTTTATGTTTTAACAAGGGTATTTCCTATGGCAAACGATAACAGCCGCAAATTCAAACAGAATCAAAAGATTATTTGCATGCAGCCCTAAATTGTAGAGTTCTCAAGACCTATTGTTTTTGGTGAAGTTCGGTTGAGGGGAAGGGGTAGTTTACCAGCAACGTTTTTTTAACAAGGGTATTTTCTATGGCAAACGATAACAGCCGCAAATTCAAACAGAATCAAATAATGTTTTGCATACAGCCCTGATTTGTAGAGTACTCAAGACCTATTGTTTTTGGTGAAAATCGGTTAAGGGAAAGGGGTAGTTTACCTGTAACGTTTTATGTTTTAACAAGGGTATTTCCTATGGCAAACGATAACAGCCGCAAATTCAAACAGAATCAAAAGATTATTTGCATGCAGCCCTAAATTGTAGAGTTCTCAAGACCTATTGTTTTTGGTGAAGATCGGTTGAGGGAAAGGGGTAGTTTACCTGCAACGTTTTTTTAACAAGGGTATTTTCTATGGCAAACGATAACAGCCGCAAATTCGAACAGAATCAAATAATGTTTTGCATACAGCCCTGATTTGTAGAGTACTCAAGACCTATTGTTTTTGGTGAAGATCGGTTAAGGGGAAGGGGTAGTTTACCTGCAACGTTTTTTTATCAAGCGTATTTTCTATGGCAAACGATAACAGCCGCAAATTCAAACAGAATCAAATAATTTTTTGCATACGTCCCTGAATTGTAGAGGTCTCAATGACTTTCGATTTTGGTGAAGATCGGTTAAGGGGAAGGGGTAGTTTACCTGCAACCTTTTACGTTTTAACAAGAGTAAAGTACTTGAAAATTTATTTAAACTTTTTGAAACAATGGTAAATGTTAAAAATAAAATAATTTTGTTGCCAGGCAATAAAATTATAATTTTTTCATTTTAATGTAATATAATATTTTTCATTTAATACAGCAATAAAAAGGCAGGTAAGACACAGCCTGGCTGTTTGGCTGAAAATGATTTTAAATATAAATCTTAGAATATGGAAGTCATGTATGGTTCTCCATACCGATATTTTAATGCTGTTGTCACGTTAACACTTTTAATAATACTTTTGCTAAAGGCAAAGTAATGGCACTCGAAGGAGCCGAACACGTAAGATTTAAGATATAATAAGGCAGTAAAATAAATTAGTAGCTTTAATTATTTAGATAATCAAATAAAGTCATCAACACGATTGACATATAGACAATAAAGTGAACAAATTTTAATAAATATGAACAGAACTCTAAAAACAGTGTTAGAAAGGAAACAAAATTAAAATTTATAAAATCACATCAATTCCGGATCCACTCTATGACATTGAATCATGGGTTTTTACAAAAAGACATAGAAGCAAAATTCACACATCCTGCACATCCTTGCAGCAGAATTACAAGAAATGAAATTTCTTAGGGCAGTGGGAGGTTTCACGACTTTAGGAACGTAGATGTAAGGACCGAACAGATGTAGATGATTATAGAACAAAATACAGTGGAGAGAGACTGTAGTTGGGATGCCTGAACAAAAAATACCACTTCAAGTAAAGAAACATAAACCGAATGGTGAGAGATGTTTAGGAATTCCTAGGAAGAGATGGATAGTACAAATGCTTTGAAAATAGAGCAGGCAGTTCTGCCTTAGCGTCTAAACCTTGGAAGTGGAGAAGAAGGAGAAAAGGAAAACTGGAATTGGAAGATTTCAGCTTTGCAGCTAGTAGTAATCGTCTCACTTTGTAGTAAAACTGTCTAAAGTTAGTACGTGTCGTGTGCGCGTGCGTAAATCTCGTTTTAAAAAAATAAGTACCTGACGCCAGTGTTTACATTACAATTAGACTGCCGATTACAACAAATAATATTCGCAACACGAAATACGTCAGGTTCCTCTCCAGCAGAGGTAGATTTTCAACTGATTTTCAACTTGGGCATTGTGGTCATCATGGATTCTGTGTTCAGGATGGACGAGATATCCCGTGAAATGGCAGGGTATTCTAAAGAATAAAGTAATAACAGAAGCCAGAATGCCTATATGCAAGTGAATGTCTACCATTTAATTATAATTTAGACAAACTAGAAATATTGGAAAGACAAATTATTAGAAAAATATTAGGCCCACGAAAAACTTCAGAATTTGGAAATTAAGAAGTAATGATGAATATCAAACTATAGAATATATAACAGAAACAATGAGAAAAAGAAGACTATTATTTTTTGGACATTTATATAGAATGGACGACAATAGGTTGACAAAGCAAATCTTCAGATATCTGTGGGGGAAGAAGTCAACATCAAGTTGGATTAAAGAAGTCCAAAAGGATTTAGAAAAAAATAATATACACGCAGAAGAAGCAATTGCAGAAAAGTTTTTCGGGCAAAAGTGTTGAAAATGGAGGGAGTCGAGGGTAGGAGAGATAAAAACGCAGGTTCAAAGTGGACTGAAGACAGGAAGAAGAGACACAGTGAGAAGATGAAAGAATATTGGAAAAAAAGAAAAGAACAAAGAGTAAAGAATTGAAATTGGCATGTGGTCCTTAGATGACCGATACGGAAAAAAGTAATGACATCGACATACATAAAAAGCACTAAATTCGTAGCACTATTAAATAATAATAATAATAACCTATTGCATTAACAGTAATGTTAATGATTTTACGGCACTTCACCATCGTGTATTATATTTGAAGAGAAGTATTTAAGTTGGCGAAGAATACATAACGACATTGTAATGTAGCCTACTTTGCACGAATAACGTTACAATATCCTGTGTATATAATTATCAGTCATTTTGAATGCCACCCACACAAGCGTAGATAATGGTGAGAGAGAGTAGCACACACTCTTTTGAAATTGAAATACAATTGTCATAACGTTGGGACTCGTATGGTGCAGAAATCGTATTTGTTTATTTGTAGAAATAACATTAACATACAGTGACAAGCGGTGCTTTGAGGTACAAAAACTCAGCGTGTGACCTGCATAGGTTAGATACACTTGTTCCTTTCTAGGTCAGTGCCATCGTTATTGGCATAAGTAATAGATATTTCTTTCCATTGACTTTCTCGCTTCTGAAATCTAGATCACATTTCGTAAACACATATCAAGGTTTCAGCGGGGAAACGGCTGTTTTTATATCCATTGTCCATCCGTTTTCCGCTCCGTCATTCGGATCCGTTTAACTCTCTGTTTAAATGTTTCTGTTCTCCCAGCGTATTCGTACTTCACGTGTGTCCTATTTATCGTTTTATGTACCACACAGGTCGACTATTCTACATTTCATAACATGTTCTTGTTTTTTTCTTTCGGATTCTGTCTACCCCTTCTATCCCCCTGTTCTCGGTAACTTATAGGGAGTCATTTTTCAAAGTGTCCATGTAAAGTAGTACATCCTTAAATTCGTAGTGACCGTCAATCAATGAATTTTTCGGTGAAGGGTTTGTGAGGATCGGTCAAAAATATAACACAAATTTTAACTTATTTGTGTCGACGTTTCGACAATGTTTATTGTCATTTTCAAATTTTTCATACAATTATTGACCTGTTTACTCAATTACTTGTATAAAATATTTCTAAAAATAATAACTGAAAATTAAAGATAAATTCTTTACCATTAATTAACTCCACCACAGTACTCCTGTACCTTTTTATTTCCTGTTGTGTAGCTGTTATCTAAAAATAAATATTTCAATAAGTTCCTTGTTTAATTCTTTATTTAATTCAGTTGATGATAACATATTGTGTTTATTAGGCTGAAACTTTTATTTTATATTAAAGCATACTGTTGTTCCCAATCATATATACTACAAGTATGTTATAGTAGGCCTATATATTAAAATGTTTAAATTTGATACTTTGGCAAGGACCAATAATTTTAATACTAATAATGCCTAATTATCCAACAAAAATAAATACATATATACATAAAGAAGGCGAAAAAGTTGCACATGTTTAGTTAATTACTTAGTTACTAAATTATCGACTCGCTTTTTAAGAAAAAAAAATATATATAATAAATTACAAAAAATAGTTGTACCAAAACGAGAAAGATTATAACAGTTATTAAAGAGAAAGTTTGGTATGACTAGTTTTCAAATGGGCCCGAATTTAGGTAGGCCTACTGATTTTTAGTAGAATTTTAAATCAGAAGCAAGTTGTACAATACTTTAATTATAACATTAGTAAATTATAATTACCCTGAGCTCCAGAACTCGCTCACAGTTCTAAACGAAATACATTTACACTAAAATTGTAATTTTTCAATCAGCAGAAAATTACGAAAACCCCGATTATTCTACGATTTTATATTAAAATAAAAATTGTAACCAGACAATCATGCTATAAACATTGAAAGTTTGTTTGTTTGTTAAATTTATAACTATAAATGAGAAATAATTTAGTCGTAGTTTTAGGTTTATGTATGTTTCCATAGAACACTTTAGGCCTGTTCGTAATAATTTTCACAAATATACATAATTGGTAACAATATGTAAAGTTTTTAGCAACATAACTTACAAACTTTTTAAGGCAGTCGAAAATTTGTAATGGAAGTTGAGAGATATTAATTTTATCAAATTATTAAAGATACTGTACCGTGTTTGTATTTTGAGTAAAATTCCATATAACTTTATACTTACATAGGATTACAATTTTTATAAAATTTTTACTTTAATTTTTTGGCTATTGGTGACCATAAAGTTAAAAAATTTCATAATACTACATTTATGTTTGGCTTAAAATTCCCTTTCGTCTGATATCCAGTATGCATTATTACAATTTGTTCCCAATGTTGATTCCAATCGGCTCCTGTCGTCCCAAAATACTTAAATTTCCAAAACTGAATACTGTATTCAAAGTTTGTTTTAAATTCACTTTAATTTGATACCCACATGCATTTTTTGGGGTTTTCAAAATTTTGACCCCTCATATTTTTTTGTCTCACGGCTTTTATTTTTGGGGTGATGATTCTAAAAAACATTAGGGGTAGGCCTATGTGAGGTGAAAGCATGGACGTTTATGGCAAGATTTATTAAAATCTGTTAATTCATTCAAAACGCCCAACCATCGAGTTAAAACTGAGAACTCGCTTCCTTCGTTCAATAATACTGAAAGAGTACGAGACAAATTTAATGTACGCTTAATGAGAAGAGACAGTCTTTTAAAAACCAGTAATTTAAAAACAATCCTAAAGTTATGTAACGGCGTGTGAACGCATCTTATCCGACTGGTTGGTCGCTTTCTTTTTGTGTACCCACCACATTGAAACATACGCGATGTCCGTAGGCGTGGTTGAAAAAAAGTCAGACCCGGAAGAGCGGTCAGCGTCTGGTGCATTGCGGGGAAGTGATAACGACCGAAAGGTCATTGTCGGAACGGACATACACACGTGCAGATATATATTACGTGTAACCGACATGCAAATAAAACTCCATTTATCACTGTGTGGAAAATAATACCTATAAATTTGAAACGCTTCCTGGCTTAGTACGGTAAATGTCAGTGAAAGTGTCGGCGTACGAGACGTACCTTTGTACCGACGGCATACACGAGTGCAGACGGATTCTCTTGTTTTGCCTACTTATTGTAATTAATAAAACAAGGCATTAACCGTAGTGATTGTGTACCGTTTCTTTCTTCCCTGTAAATATCACTTGTCGGCGACATTAGATTTTACATGAATACAGTTGTTACCGGTGTGGTTAACGACTGGTACGGCGGAAGCTAATCGAAGTGAAACTCCTTTTATTAAAAGGTTTTCTCTCTCTTACTAAGTAGACGTAATTAGCGGGTTTTAACGGCGACAAGGTAATAAATAATTCTTTCAGTGCCAACATTGATGGATAGGTTATTAACATTGTAGGAAAGCGACGAACGTTAACAATTGTTGTTGGCTATTGTTTTAATTTGTCGAGACTGGCAAATACTGCTGATACACGCCGAAGTGTCACTATAATAAACACAGGTAATAATTAACTCCCTGATGTATAAGCAGTATTAAATCTGACATTTTCACTACGTCGCACTTTCTGGCATCCGGTATAGAATTTTAAAACTGTGTTACAGCTATTGATTCTCGAAGCCAGTGTAACCAAAAATGTAGCAAAACGTAATGTATCTCTGAAGACACGCAAGAGATCGGCGTTTTTTATCATTTTGATAAATTTTCTTATCTTAAACTATTATACTATCTTCATTTTTAGTAGTTTTGTTACAGTTAATCTTGAAGGGATGCTAGGAAAACTGTTTAACATCATTTTACCATCACCTATGTATGTAAAATATGTTGATATTTATATTTATCGAATATTTCCGATTATAGTACCAAGCCACGTATTTGATAATCAAATATGTTGAATATTTAATATGTTGAAAGATGAATGACTCTAAAAGCTCTAGATTTTTCCTTTTTTTTAACCAATACGAAAAGCGTTAATGATCGTTTTATGGTGATAATCATTAATAATACTGTAATTCTGTGTGGGTCTATGGTTGAACCATGTGCAGTACGTACGACGTAGGAAAGTACACGACATTTAATTTTTAGTAACTGAGTGTCAGTTTTTTCTTATGCCAGTATATTCCTGATAAACGTAAAACGTATGTAGGTCAGAAACGGCGTTTGTTGAACGTTATTTCACATTGTGGAAAATGATGATGATGATGATGGTTTAATTAATAAAGTTGTATTAGTGGTTATAATCACAAGCAGAAATTACACTGTTCCACACATCGGAATTGTTTTCTATAGTGATGTGCAAAAAAGGTTTGTTCCGCTTCCAAGCAGATAGACTACTAGTAGAGCCGGACGTCCCACACCTCTCCGTCCTTTCGGCTTATAGTTCAATAGTTGTTCGGATCATCCATGCGATTAACATGTTCTATCCATTTTAGCCGATATTAGGAGGCGATCCTATCGAGTATACTCATAATATTCAGTTCCTCCCGTACACCGACATTTGTGTTGCGATCACATCTGCACGTGTCTCAGAAGTCTCATTTCGGCTTGAATACGCCTAGCCTGAGACTTTGGTAAAGTCCAGTTCTCAGACCCATACAGTAGTGTAAGGAGGGCTATCACCTTGTAAAACTTTTAGCGTGTTTATTTCCTCGTTGATTTTAGAGATCACCTGAAGGTGTTTGTACTTGTGTAGCTTCTTCACCACGTCATTATTTGTAATGTAAGACACATTATAGCTCAGATATTCATAATTACTGACCTGCTCGAAAACAGTACCATCTATAATTTTTGCTCGATGGGATCAGATCCATGAAAAGCTATCACCTTGGTCTTCAGTGTGGAGATCCGAAATCCTTGCAGATTCGAGCCATCTGCCAGCCGCTTTCCGAGTTCGGCTACCTGGTCATGAGCAAATAACAACGTGTTAACTGCAGAGTTGCAAATGTTCTGTAATGTTTATCTGCCAGTTTTGTAGGACATCGTCTATAATGAAATAAAAAGAGAAGGTGGCAATGGGGCCTTGTCGTACTCCAGAATTGATCAGGCCCACACTAGAAGCAAGCTGTGCTCCTGAATATTTTGTCTGAATTAAGATTTTGTTTTTCACATAAAAGACTTTGTGTGAGCCGTATTTCCACTGTTGGCTCAAATGAGGTATTGCGGGATCCCTTTCTTATAATGTACTCACACACACGCACACACACAACACGCGTATGCTTTTAAGAAGCGAAGAGGACCGCACACTATGCAAACACTAGACTGATATCACCCACGGACTAAGGAAAATGGGAAGGCTAAGGACGATATGGCGTCCTGAAATAGGGAGATAATTTAAGAGATAAGATACCCGGAGAGAAGCAGTGTGTGTGTGTGTGTGTGTGTGTGTGTGTGTGTGTGTGTGTGTGTGTGTGTGTGTGTGTGTGTGTGTGTGTGTGTGTGTGTGTGTGTGTGTGTGTGTGTGTGTGTGTGTGTGTGTGTGTGATTATCTCAGTAGATAATTTGATGTTATCTAGAGGTCAGTAGAGATATGGATTTCCTTTTCCTTTCTGTTTGATTCTAATCTGATTTCAATGATTCCAATCACATTATAATCAGAGATATTTCAATATGGCATTGACAACGTAATAATTTCAATATTAAACCATTAATTATTTGTTTCTTGTTTACCGCTACACATCTTGTTTAATCTCCGCAGCTGTTAATTTACACGCGCAAAACACAGTTTTTATGTAAGATTGTAACAGCTGATTACCGACCAGTATGTAATCTCAGCCCCGTTGTTATTAGAAACTGGAGTAAATGTAAAGCGTATTTGCAGACCTTTTAAGTTAACAAGGAACGAACTGTATTGATCCAGTGGGTAATCTGTTCCAAGGTTGTAGTACACACTTCCTTTTGTCCTTTTGTTCCTTTGACACAACCGGTTGGCGTTCCACATCAGTATGATCGATCGGAACCGGTACTGGATACAGACGTACGTACAAACGGAAGACGGCAAGCAGTCTCGTGTTACCGTGGCACTCGGTCAACAAACAGGATCTTCACTTGAATTACCACTTATTGTATCATAATGAAGACTGCTATTAGGAATCGGCGATATTGATTATATTGTTAGAGTGACGGGCGTATTTTTGCCGTTGTCGGTGACTCGGTTTCGTTATAAATTAATGTTAATTGTGCGGAGTATTATGCGGTTACGCGTTCGTAGGTTCATAATCAGGTGACCGATAGTATGTGTGAATCAGTTCTCGGGTATGTTTACCGTTAGAGAATAAATGGAAATCGTGCGAACGTATTAACCAACTAACAAAAAAATAAATAAATAAAATGATAATTGTTTAAAAATTATTAATTTTATGAATTTAATTTTAATGTATAATAAATTTTAATACATCACCTTTAATTTTAATGGAATGAAAAATAGACAATTAAGAAATAATATAATTCAAATATATCCTAAAGATGTTCTCTCAGTTGTTAAGTTAGGTAAGTTCCAGACTATCTGTAGACAAATCAACCGTATTTTTAGAAACAAGGTTCGTCGAGATACAAAATTAAAGTTTTTCAAAGTTGTGGCAGATACTGTATGACCTACGGGTGTGAAGTATGGACAATAACCAAAAAACAAGACAGTAAAATACAGGCCTCGGAAATGGCATTCTTAAGAGGAGTTAAAAGGTGTTCTAAACTTGACAGTATAAGAAATGAGGCCATAAGAGAAGAGTTACAAGTGTTTAACTTGAATGAAATATTAAAAGATTACAAACAACGGTGGAAAGAATACTTAGAAAGAATGTTAGATTCCAGACTGGCCAAAACGAGTCTGGGAAACTTATAGGACACAGCTGTGTGGGTAGACCCAGGAAGAGATGGCTGGAGGATTTTTGAAGGCGGAACAGGCAGCAACTTGCCTGTGCCGTGTTGTGAAGATGATGATGATGTTCTTTCAGTTGATTGGAAGAACTAAATGCCTTGTAGACATTGATAGTAAATAGCCTTTTTCGTTGTTAGAAACAAAAGGAAATTGGTAGATGTTCGACTATGCTTCGACCTGAATAAGATTGAGACCTTAGATCGGCTATCTGAGTGTATATCTGAACAAGTTAGGCCTAATCAAGCGAAAATCGTATTTTTAGCTCATGAAAACCGTAAACATAATGTGGAGAAAACCAAAGAAATAAGAATAATAGCCTGCAAGTGGAAGGGTATAGGAATAAACAATAAAAATAAGAGTTGGTAGTTTTATGTATTTCAGCAACATTGTTTGAATTGATGTCGACACCGGAGTGCTCATATAAAGATAACTGAAGGAGTAATTGCGTAGCTGCTGCCACTGTGAACATCCAAGAGCATAAGAGGGAAAACAGAATGTGCAAGTATTTGAAATAGTGTTAAACTAGTTCTATTGTGTGGCTGCGAAACCTGGAAGATGACGAAGACACTGACAAACTAAAAGTCTTTAACAACAGTTGTCGTACAGAAACAATTTCCAATGATGATCTGTGTCACCAAAAAACTGATTAAGAAGAAATAGGGCTGCAAATAAAAGAAAGAAAATCTAAGTGGTTGGCGTATACGTTTAAGAAAGGAAGAGGACCGCACGATATGCAAACGTTAGACTGATAACCGCACGGACCAAGGAAAATGGGAAGGCTGAGGACGATATGGCGTCCCGAAATAGGGAGAGATTTTAAGAGACAAGACAGCGGGTACCCGGGGAGAAGCAAAGGCTTTGGCGAACCGGGTTCGTTGGCGAATTTTCTGTATATCCTACGTTCCCCAAGGAAGTAAATGCAATAAGTCATTTAAAAAAGTAAGTCATCTTATTTTTACCAATTTATTGAGTGGCGGTTCGTACGGTTGCGTGTGTTTCTCCAGTGAATTCACAGCACCGAGCCTGCAACAGACACATCAAAATACATACATAGTACAAAATATATTAACAAGAAGACATGTATAATATTCTAGAACATAATATTCCCTACTTATGGATTTGTATCTATCTGACTCATTTTTATATAACTTTCTCAGGTGGTTTGGTTCTAAGTGTCAGGTCAGTGGTGTTTGATAAATTACTAATTATAAGAAGAGATTAGTTTTGTACTTTACTCGTTCTGCGGTGGTGTGTCTCTCCCATGATGTATCCCTACGTTGATGAGTGGGGTTAATCCATATAACACTCGATCGCAAACACTTCCGCACACCGCGACAGTCACTTCGAGCTTTTGAGTTTACTATAATACAAGACGTGGCATTGTACTCGTAATCAGTCGGCTAAGTTTTACGCGCGTATGTGTCTATTTCGCGGTTCACAGTTCGATACCGTATGCTTCTAATAGTTGTCCATAGCGCACGACCACTCTTTTCGGCGCCTAGATCGTTTTCGAGTTCATTAGGCACTTGTTCACAATTCTATTTACTCGAGTTGATTACTAAACATTGTAGTATCACTACTTTTCTGTAATTGTTCAAGAATGTCACTTCCAATGTCAGTATCTTTATGACGGTGAATTGCATAGAGTTTATAAAGATTGTTACTCGCGCTTCATCACGAAAACTACTGTTCCGTTTTACGCTCTGAGTCTTATTCGCGCACTTCCATTTATTCGTAATAATGTCTTAATCGTCTCTACCGAAATACATTTTAACTTACGCACTGCCTTAAGTTCTTGTAATTGAACTATTATGAAAATGAAATACAAGTTCAATAGACTGTTCGAAACTCTGAGTAAACCGAGTTAAGAATTATAATAAACTGAGGCAAAGATCTTAATGAACTGAGCCAATGATTGTAGTACACTGAGATACAATTTGAATTAACTGAGATAAAATTTAAATGAAGTAAGCTAAAATGAAGTAAAACTGAGCAAAATTTGTAGTAAAACTGAGCTAAAATTTAAATGAACTGCGAGCGCGTCTCCCTGTGTAAACGGTTTTTATTTCTTCTGATGTTCCCACTCTTGGGATTCTGATGAACGCTCAAACTTCCCACCAAATCATCTTTGATAGGTTCATTCCATGGACCTCCCTGTGTCCGTTCGTCTCCAGTCAGTATTTCCAACGAATTCTCCACCCTGTGCCGTTTGGAGAGGGACGTTCATACACGAGATTCGCTCTCTGGTCTCAAGCTCTTCTCTGAACCATCCCCTACAGAAGTTCCCTCCGGAATTCTCGTTTCTCATTGGCTGGTGGGCTTTCTCGACTTGAATTTGACGTAGTCCACGTGGACTAGATGAGTCGCTGTCTTACGTACGTTGCCCCGTTCCTGGAATCAGTGTTAAGGCTTCGTTTCAAAATATCATCTGCTACTTTTGGTGTAGCGTGTCGAATTCTCTCATTGTTGGTACGCTGACGACTTCCTTCGTCAACTTACGGGTGGCGTAACATCTGTGCTCTACCCTAGCGTCACTTGGTCGCCTGTCCCATTGTCCTTGCATAAACCATTGTCTTTGAGAAGTCGCACACATGGTTTTGAACAATACTCTCGCCGTTGGTTCTGTGTTTTTCTCCCTACTGGACAGATGTAAGGGTAGTCTCCTTTTGTCCTAATTGTGGAGTCGGGCATTCCCACGCATGGTCCAGTTGGCTGCAACATGTGCCGTACAGCTCATTGTCCGTGAATAGTTTTTACGACGTCTTAATGGAAAGGAAAGGTTTGTTTCTTTTCGTCGCCCACCCTCGAACAACGCTAACATGTGTCACTTTTGACGGGCTCTAATTGCTGGTGTACTTCCCTCGCAATAACCCAACAAATTTAAAAAAAAATATATGAAATATTAATTATATTACAGTAAATTATATAATAAATTTTCGATCTGTTTTTTAGCTCACTGGAAATGTTGTCGATTATGGGATAAAATTTATGTACAATCATGTCTTGTCTCCTGTCAAGTCTCCAGGTGCTGCAGGTATCATTATCATTCTTTGATTCATCATGAAATGTTTTTCTCTTACTTGTCCTCTTTGAATCTAGATCGTAGTCAGCAGCCTCACTTTTGCACAATTCCATACCCTTCATCTCGTAATAGTCAAATCGTTCTCGTAATCCTTGTACATATTCTGAAAGGGATTTGTATAGATTGAAAATAATTCCTAAGTCAGTACTAATGCTTTGCATAGTTTTACTTGCCGCATTAAAGCGCTCCAGAATATCATTCCATAATACAAGTAATATCGCTATTTGTATTCTTCCAAAAAAATGACATAATCCTTCTGCTGCAGCTCTGGATTCTAGCTTTTCTTGTGGGTTTTCAGAAATATCTTGAAGTGCTTTATAAAACTCCCAGTAATGAAGTAGTAAAGCTCTTGATGCATGCCATTTGGCTGACCATCTGGTTATATTTAGTCTTTTGGACAAGAGTTTTTTCTTGATGTTACTGTCTTTTATCATGTTTTCAATTATTGCCCATCTTGAAGTTGATGCGCTGAAAAACACATATAACTCTTGCATAAACATAAGTAGTTTGGTTGCTTGAAGGCAGCAGTTAGCTGCGTGCGTGCCCACCAAATTCACTGAGTGTGCTGAACATGGAATGAATTCTGCAAGAGGGTTGCGACTTTTAATTAGAGCTTGAAGTCCTGAATATTGCCCAGACATGTTTGCGGCATTGTCGTACGATTGACCTCTCATATCATCAATAGAAATGTCTAGTGACGAAAGCGTGTTCAAAATTAATGCTTCCATTTCAGCAGCAGTGTGGTTTTCCATTCTAATAAACTTAAGAAATCTCTCTGTTGGACATCCATTATTTAAAACATAGCGAACAATAAAAGTTAATTGGTCATGATGAGTTCTATCAGGTGTTGAATCAACACTTATAGAGTAGTATTTGCTTGATTTTAACTCCTCGACAATTGTTGAAACAATTTTATTGTACATTGTTTCAATAAATTCATTACAGATTGTTTTTGACAAATAACTTATCTTTCCTTGCCCAGGATTGCCATGGTTTTGTATGTGGATCTTTAAAAAATCATCGTATTCAGCTATTGCGTCAAGAATTCCTAGAAAGTTGCCATTTGATAGAGATCCAAAAACTTTATTTTCAGAACCCGAAAGGCTAGTCCACGAGCACCAAGAAATTTAATTACATGAACAACACGAGTTAAAACCTTGTGCCAATAGTTCACTTCTAATAAATACTTTTGATGAAGAGCAGAATCAATTTTTCCAAGTACATTGCCTCTCATAACGTAAGATTGCGTGTTAACTCTGTGTTCAGAACTTTTTTCATGTTGTAAAAGTCTAGAACTATTTATCCAATCGTTAAAACCACGAATAAATGCGTTTTCAGTATCATTTTCATTTGTATGGAAAAGCTTGCACGGTACACAATAAAAACAGCCTTTAGAGTTCGAATGCATTAACCACTCTCTTTTTTGTAATTGTCCATTTTGCAAACGAGTAAATAACATAGTTTTGTTGGCATCTTGTCTTGTCTGGATAAACGCGTTTAGATTTCGAAAAATCACAGTCAGTTATTTTTGACAAGTCCTGTGGTAGGCTTTTAACAATTTTATCTTTTAACTCATTTGTTAATGGTCCCCAAAAATTTGGATCCGTTAAATCAAATTCAAGAATTTGTCCTTGCACATTACAGTTAGACTGTGCTCGTGCTTCTGAATCTAACGGAATATCGTTTAAAACAGTATTTTCAGGATCAGTACTTGTATTTTGCAAAACCGTTACAGAATCTGTAACTTCAGATTCGTTAACGCTACAGCTAGGTCTGTCATTTAAAACAGTATTTTCAGGATCAGTACTTGTATTTTGCAAAACCGTAACAGAATCTGTAACTTCAGATTCGTTAACGCTACAACTAGGCCTATCATTTAAAACAGTATTTTCAGAATCAATACAGTACTTTGCAAAATCGTGAAGTTGTAAAAAACTTATCTAACTTAACTGTTTGCAAAGATTTCAAATGAGCATCGTCCTTAGCTTTTTTTAACTTACGTTTGTAAGGTCCACTTGCGGTGTGTAAATTTTTACTCATGTTTGAGTTTGATTAAGATGCCTACTGTAAGCGTTTAGCCTCACACAGAGTCGCACTTCGCACACAGAAACATTCAACACTAGTTAATACAACGCACTTGTCACTTGTAGACTTGTAGAACTAAAACTTTCCCAACTTTCTAGGCTAACCAGTAACAATACCTCAAAACAAACAGCTGCTTTGTTGTTCAGCCACACGGTAGGCCTAATGGATAATCCACCGATATAAATGTGTGTTTGTGTGACTGTGTGCGCGCGTGCGCAATTTTTAACATTAAGGTTTATCATGATTAATGTAATGATATACATTATCATTTTCATATGTGTTTCGCAGTAGACACATTATATACGTTTCGTGACCAGCATCAGTAATGTATTGGGTAAATCTTAGTGTGGTAGAATAAATTGTGATAGTTGGGTTTGTCTAATATTTGAATCGGCCGGTTTTTTTAATAGACTTTATAAATATTCACTGTGTGTATTAGTGTTGTATTTCATTTACTTACTTTATTTCCGGAAATAAATTTAACGTTTGAAATGAATTGTTCTGTTTTCCGTTGGTGTGTGTTGATCGAGTGCGTATTATTATTTTTGCGTTCCAAAACAGATTTTCCATTGGTTCGTTTTATACTTTTGGGTAACAGATTTCGTTAGCTGTAAGTTTTCAGTGGGCGATGATGACACAGTTTAATAAGCTCCCAGCACAATGATGATAATGGTGTGTATGTGTATTATGCGCGGCACACTTTACACATCTGCTGTAACATACATACTTCATCTCTGAAAAAGCAGTTACTCTTAAAATAAGTTAAACGTGATTTCACATGTTGCCAAATGGTAACGATCAAACATCAAACAGGATAAGTTATTAAATGTATACAGACATAATTGCCATACTCTAGGTATCACACGGCAGCTCAGCGAAAGGATTAATCGTGAATTCCAATAACTAAGTTAATTGGTTGTTTTGTGTTGTGGATGGTTCTGTGGTGGAGAGTTGTATTCATGGTTTTATTGACTTATTTCATCTACACTGATTTAAATAGATTAATTTGTGTTTAATTTATTTTTCAGTATTGGAAGTTAAATAGCAGTATTCCATTGTGATAGTAAATAATTTACGCAGTCTACATTTTTTTAAACTGACCGCTTACAAAAGAATGTACACAAGTCGCGTACACCTGAGCACGTTAAATATCCGTTCCTGATTTTTTGATTTCGTAATAATGGATTTTACAGAAGGAAAACCAAATTTCACCCGTAACTATGGACGTGCTTCAGGGAGACCAGAAACCATATATATCACCATATAGACAGGAAAGGAAGTAGGTGACAGACTACATTCCCACAATACATTATATAAGTTGGAAGTGTTGGAGGAAAAGTGTGTGTAGACATGCGGACCCTAGATCATGATGCAGCTAGAGTAACATCTTTATACGTTTTTTTGTTAGACCTGTTCGTGTTCAGATGTATTTTTTTCTTTGTCGTTGTAATCCTTCGTAATGTGTTTGCACCTCGGAGAGGACAGGAACCGGTTTCAGCCGTGTGATGTAAAATCAGTTGTGTGAGACAGACCTTAACCTATGTAACTCATTCAGATGATGCGGTGCCTGTGAAGACACCGCTCATAAACACGCTTACTCGCCAGATTTACAACCACGTTATTCATTGTATGGAGTTGACAGAAGTATACACATATGTAAATGCAGCTTTTCTAGTGGACGTAAGTAAAATACAACGGCGTAATATTTAATAGGGATATTTATATGTACCAGCTAATTATATCTGTTTAACGATATTAATTGACGACTCGTTGGGCACTTGGTGAAACATATTAATACAAAGGTTTTGTAAAATATATAAAATCACTTGGTATGTTTCACAGATTTTATTTAACTCTGACAGCTGTTTCGACCTCTTAACTCATTGTCAAAGAGATGAATGAAGATTAAACACAGGATGTAAGGTGGACATCTGTTTATGGCATGTGGAAACATGTGCGAGGGGTGAACATGTGCGAAATAACTATTCCGTACAGCAGAAGGGTTTATAATTTATTAAGGTTAAAAATAAATAAGTGAGTGATAGTTAAAAACGCCTGCCGTTCAACTCATCCTGCCCTGAATATTAGTAATTACGGAAGTACAAGAGTGAATAAATACGATTTACCATATTCAGCCCATTGACAGATGACCGGATTACAGAACTTTCCTTAAGCGAGGCATTACGGAAGGGATATTATAGATAAAATCAATGCTTTCTCTAGCCAGTATACACATCTACTCTTCACAGATGTTTATTCGTCAAGGACCGTCATTAATCTGTTCATCGGCTTAATTAAAATAATACGCGTAATAAAACTCGTATAACTGTAATAAATTTTGTAGGTATTTGAGTTTATTTAGGTATTGTTTTAAGAAGCAAATCAGTTTTTAAGACGCAAGAATCTTAAGATATGATAGCTTTACATTTGTGTTGAAATTAGTCGGCATTAAAAAGTTATTTAGTTGTGCTTAGGTAAGAGTCATTAACCAGTCTTAATTGGTAATTTGCATAAAACAGTTGTTCTGAAAGGACAGTAGCCTCCGATTACGTGAAACAGTGGAAGGAGAGGAAAGGTGTAAATGAATACACAATCGCATTCTGTAATCCACCAGTCTCGTAATGAAATAGACATTCCTTCATTCCAATTTTTGAAGCTTCAAAATGCGGCCTTCTTTAACTTTAAGCTGTCATAAGTAGTCAAATTAATATTAATTGAAACTTTTAATTTCTTTAAATAACAATAATTAATTTTTTCATTACCTTCATTCTTTCCTTTGGTTTAATAATTATCGGATGGTTTCGATTTCGTAAATTTTTCACTTGTTACCATTATTCAGTGTACTAACTTAAATCAAAATGTGTACTGTACACTCTTCATAAATCTATTAAAGTGTTTTAATACAGATTTTAATTATGCATGTTTAATTAGAAAGTAATATTTTATTATAGGCTATAATACTGAGTTTTTTAATTATTATTTATTACCGTACTGCAATATTACATGTCTTCTGTACTATTATCGAGAAACGTTAATTTTGTTTTGATCATGGTTGTTTAATTTATTCAAGTAAATGAGATCTTTAAAAAAATTTGGCCTACGTTTGTGTAATCTGAATTAATTAATGATATTGTGTGATACTGTAGTATAATCTTAATCGCGTCTTTGGAGTTTCATTTATACGAGGGTTATTCAGAAAGTAAATTCCGTTTTTCAGTACTACTGCGGTATCGATGCCGTTACACTGTTGTGCATGCGCGGCCAGTTTGTTGATTCGTCGACAAGCTAACAACACTATTTGTAAACAACTGTGCACTGAGTAACCTTCGTTGGACGTGTTTATAATGTCGAAGAAATCTGAGAAGCCCGCCGCGTGTGAATGTAGGTATGTGATTCGGTTCTTGAATGTGAAAGGCACTAAAACAGTTGAAATTCACCGTTAGATTTTCGATATTTAAGTAGAAGAAGCAGTCAGCGATTCAATGGTACCAAGATGGATACGACTTTTTTGCTTAGTCGTACCCAGAGTAAGCGACGTAGGATGCTTACCCGGGACATTGCGATGAATCATGGCACTACACACACCCTGCACACATACTGCCGCTGCAACGCAGTATCTCCTCAAAAAGTTTGCCTGGCAAAAGTTTTATCATCCGCCTTACAATCCAGGCCTTACAACAAGCGAATATCACTTTTCCAAGCATGAGAAATCCTTTCTTGGTGCCTAACGATGTCAAACAAACTGTTAATACATGGTTCAAATCACAGTCGGGAAATTTGTACGACAAAGGTATACAACGTCTAGTGCCTCGCTATGAACAGTGTTTCAAAAATGACGAAAACTGTATAGAAATGTAGTTTAAGGTGTGTACTTTAAATAGCAATAAAAATGTTTTGTAAATATATTCTTAGTTTCCTTTTATACCCTATCGGAACTTACTTTCTGAATAGCCCTCGTACATTGAATCACGTTGTTTACAGGTGTGTGTGTGTGGGGGGGGGGCAAATGAACTTTATATTTTTACATAAACAATAAAAGTGACTGTTCTTTCACGTTTACTATCGAGGAATCTGTATTGTATTTTATAGTAGCCCAACTGTGTTTTCTTCCTGCTTCATTAAGGGTTTTACCTTTGCGGATTATAGGGATATCGTTACTGGCAGTCTACTTTGTGTTAAGTGACGAGCATTCACATCTTTTAAAAATAAGGATTACACGTACATTAATCAAAAAAGCAGTTTTTAGTAAATAAAGACATTCATAATTCGTTTCCGCTTTTCATGCCTTACTAAACTTTTAATTTGTGTTAAATCAAGTCGACCACATACGATATGCAGATGAAACGTATGTAAGAACAATAATAGCAGAACAAACTAATGCGATGGACTATCCGCACCGGCGAGTTGATTGATCGTACCGTAATATTAGCTCCATGAGAACTTTAATTGTGTGAATCTTACGTGAAGTGTTTTACAGAGCAGTAAAGACGACAGCAGCGAATTTATTACAGTGAACTGTAAGATGAAAGCATTTAGCTACGGTGTTAATTGCAATACAGGGTTGATTACGAAAGCAATCCTCCTTTCAACCGTGGTGGAAAGCACATACACATTTAAGAGAAAGCAATTACATGCGTTAGATTGCTAAGAATTCCATACTTGTTCATCTCTCCGTCTTCCGCGATGCAGTAAATTGTCTAGTCGAGAGAAAGGGAAGTAGGCCTAAACGTAGCAGTCACATCGAGTATTGTATTCTAGCTAGACGTCATAACATTTGGCCATCAACAGAAATGTTTACAAACAATAGACAATTTTTCAAACAATGATAATTATTTCTCTCCAGTTTTAAAATTACTCGATATGTTTACGCCATAAATGATCGAAAATTTGTGTGACTGTGTATACAAAGTGCGCGCGCGCGTGTGTAGTATCGACCAATCCTAACACGCAAAGTGATGAATGTGAGTCATGGTCTCAGTCCGTTGAGATAGATCAGGGAGAGAAGGGAAAACAAATGAACGCGTTCTTTTTCAATGTGCAAAAAGGTCTAGACTACGTGTGACACAAGGGTGTGCTATACAAACTCGGAGAAGTCGTCCCATCTACCTTCATCGCTAGCTTCCTGCGAGATTGTAACATTCGAGTGAGAATAGATAACATTCTCTCATCGGAGAGTCCTATTACCGCCGACGTTCCGCAAAGCAGCGTCCTGAGTCCTCTCATGTTTTCGGTGCTTGTCAGCGGCCGCCCCTGGGTGGCTGAGTAAGGCTTCTCGCTTCTCCAACTGCGTGTGCGACAAGACGGGTTTTGCCGGCGAACAGAACTTGCTGTCAAGCTCTAGCACTAACTCGATACATACATCGAGTGGGCCGATACTTGAAATGTTGCTGTCAAAGCTACCAAAAGCGCAGCGACGACGAAATCCGGAGTGTAGACGCTAGCACATGGATGTTCTTGCAGTGATGTCGTCACGAGGCTCAATGGCGATGAAAGAAATGCTGAAGTAAGTCCCGAGACGGTCGGATCAGCGAATATGCTGACTCGCCCGTGATGGCCAGAAATTGGGGCAGAAAAATGATGAAAACCGCTAGAATAAGTTGCAAGAGGTGAATGACGAATCCAGGCACGGAGCGACTAAAAAAATGTATAAGATCCGGTCCGAGTGGACCAAAAAAATGTTGATGTCGGCACGTGTGTACCAAAAAATTTTCTATTAGGAAGAATGATGTTTGTGGTGCTATTGCCAGGATGCAGAATGATGACGATAGTGGACTGTATTTAATACATTTATTAAGTTTCTGTTGTACACTTAAATCATAGTGTTGAGATTGGCTAAGTCTGAAAGATTTTAAATTTGAATAAACCGAGTCGTTAAGAAAGCTACATGTTAGATGAGGCGCAAATGTGCGCCACTCAGATTACATCGAAAAACGTTGAGACCTAAGTCCTAAATAATTGTCGTAAGACTTGAGGCGCGAGTACGCGGCACTCTAAGTTACATGAAGAATTAGCAATGTATTGCTAATATACTGCAAGTATGCAATATAATGTTGTAGGACGTAAACCTACATGAATTGTCGCGACAACAAGAAAAGTAAAAAGACAGAACAGGCAGCAAACGTAATGACGTCTGCCGCCAGCCGTAGCTCGGACAACTGTGTCGTAAAAACATGATAAGCACGATTTGAAAACGTACAGATTAGCCAACCTATGAATGCGAAAATTACCACATTACTGTCCATAACTGCCCGCAAAAAATCAAAGAATTTTGTAATACATTTTAATAACTTATTGTAGAAAAATACAGAGTTCTTAATAATAGAAGTCAATTTCAATAAGTTGTATTGAACCTTGAGTTTGAAATCTTAGATAACAGTTATGACATTAACTGTTTAGAGATAAGCTTGAGTGATGATAAGAGTTGAGCAGGCAAAAGTCGGCTTGGAACCTGAATTATACATGAGTATAAATGCAAAATTAGCAATGTATTGCCAATATATATTGTATGTAGGCCTATACAATATTAAACAAATAAGACATGAAAAATACATAGTTTGACAATGTTTAATGATGAATAATCGGTGACTCATCACATGATGGGCCCGATAATTGTAACAAGTTATGCAAGTCATAATGGTTAGCTTGAACCAGTTAAGGCCAGTAGACCTATACAATAGTATTGAATACAATGAACAAACACAATTATTATAAAATTATACATGTAAAGACATAAATTTAGCATGACGCTTTATAGTTTGCACGATGCATGCTATCCTGAAGTTTCAGGAATATACAATAAATTGTTATGTGAAAACAAGCTATACATAGTTGAATGATTGCAAGCACAAAGTGTAATGACATGTATGTCATAATTAAAGCATGAATAATAATTGTGCAATACATGATCACAAATACAAATACAAAATACAATATAAAAATATAGGCGTGGCGTATGGTTATAGACAGTAGATGCGGATAAAACAATGTGTTTTACATAGATACAAGTTATACATAATAAATACCGTACAATAGAAATCGGTTTAGATAATTACAAATACATGAATACAAGGCACAATGGCATAAGTGACAAGTACAATAAATGTGGTTATACAAAATGTAATACATGTGTTGAACAATTGTGAGAAATAAATTCATAGAGTAACAAAATATCACACATATTGACAAAATGTGCGAGAAAATGCATACATGGTTTGTATAGCTGCAGACCATGCGAATATTATAACAAAATTTTTACATAAAAACCATAGTAAGCAAAGACATGAGGCATAAATCAAATGTTGCATACACGAAAATACAAAATAATAATTAAAGCTTTGCATATTAAATAAACTGACACTTGCTTGAGTAAAACAAACAGTTTCTGAATCAAAAATATACAAATTAAAGCTTATGCTAAAAATAAAGGTGCTTATAACTAACAAAATCTTCTTTGAACATCTGATTTATGTATTTTTGACAAATACATACAAAGGAAAATAAACTCCTTTTTTTACTGTTCGTCCCTCGTAGGGACCAAACATAATTTATGAATTGGTCGGCGATAGGTGCCAGTAGGCGTGCGAACGTCAACTACTCTAATTAAGTTGTCTGGGCCGGGAAATGTGGCGATAATTACACCAAATTTCCACGCTAATGGAGGTAAGTTATCCTCAGTTAGTAACACCAGGTCACCAATGAAAACGTTATCTTTGGCGAATTTCCATTTGTGACGTTGTTGTAATTGATGTAAGTAGTCGCGAGACCAAGCCTTCCAAATGACTTGGACAAACTTCTGGAGAAGTTGCCAACGTCCAAGACGAGAGATGGGAACGTGAGATAAGTCTGGATCAGGTATCGCCGTTAATGGTGGGCAAATCAAAAAATGGGCAGGTGTAAGTGGCACCGGATCATTTACATCCGATGAAACGGCAAATAATGGACGTGAGTTTAGACATGCCTCTATCTGAGACAAAACTGTCGTAAACTCCTCGAAGGTGAGTATAGACTTGCCTACCACGCGGCGCAAATGATACTTTAAACTCTTTATACCGCTCTCCCAAAGACCACCAAAATGAGGTGATGAGGGCGGAATAAATGACCATGTAATACCCTGAGAGGTCGTAAAGGATTGGATTGATGAGGTGGCATCCTTATTATGCCAAAGATTGTAAAGGTCATGCAAAACATTGCGGGCCTTCCTAAAGTTCGTGGCATTATCAGAATATAACTGGCTGGGTATGCCCCTACGGGCCATGAAACGACGTAAGGCAGCTATAAACGCGTTAGCTGTAAGGTCAGAAACCAATTCCAAATGAATGGCCCTGGTTGCCAAGCAGATGAACAAAGACACGTACGATTTTGACAGAGTCCTAGATTTCTGCCCGCCATGACGAATCATGAAGGGACCACCATAATCAACTGCGCAGAATAGAAACGGCCGCGAAGGAGTGACTCTAGGAGATGGCAAAATACCAAGCCTCTGAACCTGATGTTTGGCACTAAACCTGAGACACTTGACGCATCTACGAATGATGGAGCGAATGACTATCTTGGCGTTAATGATCCACCAACGTTGACGAAGTGAGTGATGCACGAGTTGAGCACCAGCGTGGAGTAGACGAATGTGTTCGCGTTCAATAATAAGGCGAGTAATATGAGCCGATGGATGCAAGACAATAGGATGCTTATTGTCATAAGGTAGTTGTGACTGCTGTAATCGTCCGCCGACGCGTATGACGCCAGAATCATCAAGGAACGGGTCCAGAGAAGACAACTTGCTCCTGATAGAAACAGAAGACCCATTACGAAGACAATTAATCTCGGCAGCGAAGTGGATCGACTGAGATTGTTTTATGAAAAAATTAAGAGTGGAATGAATTTCAACGGGGATAAGAGCCACCAAAGCGAACAATGCCACCAACCAACAACCAACCATGCCACCAACCAACAATCAACCATGCCACCAAAGCAAACAATCGCGCTAAACGTCGGGGTGACATCCCCTAGAAATAATGTCAGCAGGATTATGGTGAGAATTGATGTGATGCCACGTGTAGGGTTCAGTAAGACGCTGAATTTCGGCAACACGATTAGCGACGTATGTCTTCCACCTGGAAGACTGGGCATGAATCCAGTAAAGGGACACCATGGAGTCAGAATACAGGTGAACACTATTGATAAGGGAATGAAGAGCAGGGGCGACCTTGAATAAGAGTCGCGATAACAACAAGCAAGCGCAGAGTTCAATGCGAGGTAATGACACCTGTCGTAGGGGGGCTACGCGAGATTTAGAACACAGAAGGTGACAAGAGGCCGATGAATCTTGATAAATGACTCTAATGTAAACACAACACCCATATCCCCTTTCAAAAGCATCCGAAAACCCATGTAATTCAACTGTCTTTGCTTTAGACTTGCAGCGAATAGAACGTGGGACAATAATTTTACCGATCAGACATAATTTATCGCATAATGAATGCCAATGCAAGTGTAATTGCCCGGAGATTGGCTCATCCCAACCAAGATTGCACAGCCAAAGTTGCTGCATAAACTGTTTGTACAGGAAAACAATGGGACCGACTAGTCCGAGTGGGTCGTATATACCTGCGATAATCGATAGGATTTTCCTCTTAGAGATGCTTGATTCAACTGGGAATGATTTGATGTCAAAAAAAAATGAATCTGTAGTGTTATTCCAGAGAATGCCCAAGGTACGCACATTACCTTGTTTGTTTAAAGGGAGGATAAATTATCATGATCTGCGACCACATTGGGTTCATTTGATGCCCATTTATGCAGAGTGAGGCCGTATTGACTCAACAACGTGTGACGATTTAAATTGAAAAAAAAAAAAAAAAAAAAAAAAAAAATCGAAGAATGGGAAGTTAGTTAAAAAACATTAAATCGCACTATTAAACCAATTACCCCTGGACTAACTCATGGTAGTGATGAGACAAATAAGAAAATTTAACTAGTATTAATTAATTAAAATTGTGGATGCAAAAGTTAAAGAATAAAACTATTAACCCTTTATTAAACTTATCATGCTACGACCTGTGAATTCCGGATTCAACTTGGATATCGAGCCGGCATTAAATAAGAAATACGTGTAAACCATAATATAAAGCATTAATAATTTAAAGTCACTAGTAATAGGTGTAATAATTTTAGTATACGAGGAAAATCTCGATTGTTTATTTTGTCTAACTGTAAGACTGTAGTATTAAATAAAAGATGGAACTATATTATGGCGGAGTATTCGCTCCGCGTCGTTGCAACGTTCCTGTTGTAACAACTAGGGATTAACGATGCGGCTTTCTAACTGTAAACAGCTCCACGCTGGGGCTCTTCACAAAATGTTATTTTGTGTGCATTTTAAGTTAAGTGTTAACTTCCACTAAAAAGTGTGGACAGCTAGACATAAGTAACGAATATGTTGTGAGTAAAATTTTGTGAAACAAACATGTAAGAAAAAGGAAAAACGTGTGTAAGAGGTGACATCTCCTGTAATTTCAATATCCAGTCAAATATTGTTCAAGTTAAAAGAAATTCCAACATAATGTACAAACAATACGTAAACTCCAACACGACGGTGCAATTAAACAGGTGATGTGAATAACAGTGAAAAGCGACGACTTCGAACTATACTGCCTTTACTCTATCGCCGAGAATCCTGACGACTTCACGTTAGCTGGCACCATCACATCCATTTCGTCGTTACTGGACAGAGTACCCCTAGGACAATCCTCGACTACAAGAGTACGGAAGAATCACTCGCCAAGACACGGACAGTTAATCATAATATAAGAGGTGACGCGGGAGCTCGTCTTCTGTGAGTTATACATATTTTAAAATATAAGTAATTAAAGATGAAAAAGACTTTCAAAAGACAATCAATAAGCTCTAAGATCTAAACTGGTGTAACCACCAATTCTTGTAATCAAACGTTGTAACTTAACTTTCGTAATGTAACTTCAAAAGTTGCTCATCTAAATAAAACCATTCTTCAAATGGTATTTAAGGAATAATGTAATCATATAATCAAGTATGTTAAATTTGAAAATTCTTAACAAGAAAAAGAAAGACTCGGATCCGAGGTAAACTCATTATTTAACGATCATTTTATTTTAGATAGAAAACCCCCTTACAATCTCAGAGTAAATAATATCTTTATTTGTAATGTGTTACGTATACTATGTGAATAAAAGGGATGTCATCTTTGTTACGTACTAAAGTGAGTGCATAAATCAGTTAAACCCCTCCCATTGTTTCCTATAGTTAGAATATTTGTAATTTTGTTAGTCTTGTGTTTTGAGTTTCAGTTTGTTACAACGTAGGCATCCTGTATAATTGGCTAGCGTCAATTATCACAGGTTCCCTGGATTATGACGTAGCCGACACGTCATAAACGTACCTAAGTCAGATTTCAACTTGGTCAGATCAGAGATATTGTCTGCACCGGTTAACAAATCGTCGACATAGAAATCATTAATTATAGCTGACGCAGCGTCAGGAAAAGAAGCTTCATGACCCTTACCAATCTGATTAAGACAGCGAGTAGCCAAAAACGAAGCACTAGCAGTACCGTATGTTACAGTTCGCAATACAAAATGTTTAAACTGTTCGAGTGGAGAGTTACGCCACAGAATACGTTGATAATGACAATCCTTATCAGATACCAGAATTTGTCGATACATCTTCTCGATGTCGGCGATGAGAACATAGTTGTGCATACGAAATCGCAAAAGAATAGAAAAAAGGTCTTGTTGGACGTTTGGGCCTACCAACAAAACATCATTGAGAGAAAGGCCATTGGTAGTTTTGGACGAGCCGTCGAAAACGACGCGAAGTTTTGTCGTAGAACTAGAATGTTTAAAGACGGCATGGTGAGGCAGATAGTAGGTATTTGAAACCCCGGAATTGATAGAGCAATCGTCGACAAGCGTCATGTGGCCAAGATCCTTATACTCCTGAATAAAGTTTGCGTATTCGCGCGCAAGCTTAGAATCACGCATGAACCGGCGTTCTAAACTCAAGAATCTCGCTTCAGCGCTAGCATAGGACTCACCCAACTGGAGATTGTCAGACTTAAATGGTAGCGAAACAACGAACCTACCCTCCTCATTGCGATGAGTGGACTTAACAAAATGCTCCTCACAAGCTGAATCGTTACTAATGGGTGCATTATCAGGGATAGTTTTGGTCTCCCAAAATTTCTCGAGAGACGCCAGAATTTGACTGTCGTTGTTCCTAGCCAGGAACGAAACAGCAGGACCCTTATAACGGCAGTGTTTGGGCAGATTGCCGGCTAGAATATAGCCTAACTTTGTTTCTTGTATAATAGGAAAATGAGAACCGCGTACATATTTGTTAGGTAAAATTAAATCTAAGTAAAATTGCGCTCCTAAAAGTATGTCGATATCAGCTGATATGTTGAAATGCGGATCGGCAAGGAAAACGTTATCTGGGACATTAAACTGATTTATGTCGAAAGATTGTGCTGGCAGTTTATGGGTTAATGCAGATAAGACCGCGCATGTTGTTTGGAAACTAAATCTTTGATAGCGTGAAATAATGCGTATAGACGCTAAATTAGTGGCACAGCACGAGGCATTATTTATACCTGTAATCGGTATGTTAGGTTTAGTCAAGTTAAGCCGTAATTTCTTAGCAAATGATTCCGTACAAAAATTTATTTGTGACCCCGCATCCAATAGAACTCTTGCGGGTTGTCTGTTGCCAGCCCGGTCAATGACAAGCACAATTGCTGTTGATAAAAGAACATTGTTTGTAGATTGTAATTTAAGTGAACAGTAGTTGCTGCTGCTGGCAGAAACTGGTTTTGACACATTATTTATGTGTAGCAATGTATGGTGTCGTTTTGAACAGATCTTACATGATTGTTTCATCTTACAATTAGATGAAAAATGATCTGGTCTTAAACAATTTGTACAGAGTTTATGATTTAATATAAATTGCCCTCGTTCTGATGTGCTTAATGCACGAAATTTGTCACACATGTAAATTGGATGACTAGATTTACAGCATAAGCATAAATAATTGTTTGAAGCTGAGTGATAACTTTTAAATGCAGTGCTGCCAGCAGAGTTTCGTGATTTATGTTTGTCAGATTTATTGAATCTTAAAGTTGACTTGTTGAGCTGCTGTCCGGCATCGATAGGCAGTGTATTTTCAAGCAACTGTCTACGTGCGTTTAAAAACTGAGTGAAGCTTTGAAAGTTAGGAAGATTATCGGGGTCTATAGACTCCTTCCATAATTTAAACGTGGTATGATCCAGTTTTGCTGACAATAATTGTACAGTGATAAGCTCGAATGAATCCACTGACAGTTGCATGGCCGCCAGTGAATTAACGGAAGACGTTATTGTATTTATGAATTCTGCCAGACTTTGGACAGAGTCCTTAATTGTTGACTTTACTTCAAGCAAATTTTGAATATAATACTTAGCTAGTATGAATTTGTTGTCATATCTAGCGGACAGCAAACTCAACGCTATCGAATAGTTTTCGTTACAAATAGGTAATGCCTTAATTAAATCTAGCGGCTCATTTTTCAGAGACGAATACAAATAATGTAATTTCTGCACTGACGTTAAATCAGATCTGGTGTGCACCAAGTCCAGAAATATTGAATAAAAGTGCTGCCATTCTAAGATATTGCCTGTGAAGCAGGGCAAACTTATCGGTTTTAATTGCATGTTGTTTGTTAATACTGGAGATACAGTCTGAACATTAAAAGTTTCTATCAATTGCAAGATATTGGCTTCTGTTGAATATAACAGCTCTTCAACCTCAACTCGGTCTTCTTGAGCGGCGTTTATGTCTTTAGAAATGAGTTCAATTTCGGACTGTACCTCATCGTATTTTGTTGCCAAACTTTTTAGACTTTCGAGTCTAACCGTTAAAAAATGTTTTGTATTAGTGTTTTTATCAAAGTTGATGATAGCCGAATTAATTCGCACTATGGCAGACTTTAAGCCGCCTCTCTTTCTGACGAACACTTTGAGGCCTTCTTCAGCCATTGTACGCACCTGTTAATGATGTGGTACCTGGTATGCGATGTCCTGGAGCGTCGAGGCCATGGAGAAGATGGCAAACACACAGACCGGAGAGATGACTGCTTAAACCGGAGTGTAGACGCTAGCACATGGATGTTCTTGCAGTGATGTCGTCACGAGGCTCAATGGCGATGAAAGAAATGCTGAAGTAAGTCCCGAGACGGTCGGATCAGCGAATATGCTGACTCGCCCGTGATGGCCAGAAATTGGGGCAGAAAAATGATGAAAACCGCTAGAATAAGTTGCAAGAGGTGAATGACGAATCCAGGCACGGAGCGACCAAAAAAATGTATAAGATCCGGTCCGAGTGGACCAAAAAAATGTTGATGTCGGCACGTGTGTACCAAAAAATTTTCTATTAGGAAGAATGATGTTTGTGGTGCTATTGCCAGGATCCAGAATGATGACGATAGTGGACTGTATTTAATACATTTATTAAGTTTCTGTTGTACACTTAAATCATAGTGTTGAGATTGGCTAAGTCTGAAAGATTTTAAATTTGAATAAACCGAGTCGTTAAGAAAGCTACATGTTAGATGAGGCGCAAATGTTCGCCACTCAGATTACATCGAAAAACGTTGAGGCCTAAGGCCTAAATAATTGTCGTAAGACTTGAGGCGCGAGTACGCGGCACTCTAAGTTACATGAAGAATTAGCAATGTATTGCTAATATACTGCAAGTATGCAATATAATGCTGTAGGACGTAAACCTACATGAATTGTCGCGACAACAAGAAAAGTAAAAAGACAGAACAGGCAGCAAACGTAATGACGTCTGCCGCCAGCCGTAGCTCGGACAACTGTGTCGTTGTAAAAACATGGTAAGCACGATTTGAAAACGTACAGATTAGCCAACCTACGAATGCGAAAATTACCACATTACTGTCCAGTGATATCTGTGTCTTTTTTAGCACTGAAGATGGCCGTCGAAGGCACGGTTGAAACGCCTGCTGAACAACTTTGGACCCTGGCCTTACAGCCCGGCAAGTAGTAATTTTAATAACTTCGACGCCGACCGTGAAAGCCTTAGACTAGCTCAAGACTGTAATAAAAGGGCTCAGAATGGAAGGCGTGGAGGTGTTGTACGTAATACAAAAATATAGAAAATATATATGTTATATGTAAGAGGGTCACGTATAGAATTAAATAAATAATTGCAAAAATAAACAGTAGGAAAATCCTAGAGTCCTTCATTGAGTCGATGAGAGTAACATTTGAGTGACTAACTGCGTGTAGGAAGTTGAGGAAGTAGAAGCGTATACGGTGATTTATTTAAAATAATAAACATGAAGAAAATAAAGTATTAATGGAAAGTGTTAATGCAAAGATAAGGAAAACAATGAGTTAGGAAATGAAAGGAACGTCGGGCTAATACATTTTTTAGTAATGCAGGGGTTAATGTAGTTAATAAATGTTTCGAGAGAATGGACATGAATACGTTCAAGTACGAGTAAACAGTGAAATAAGTTTTATTATGCGAGGCTAGAAAAAAAAAAAATTTTATGGGACGTATCAGTGCTTTAAACACAGGTGGTGATCGTAGGTTGGTGACATAGCAATGAAATCAACAAGTGTCAGAGAGAAACTATATAAAAGTACAATCTGGTTTAGAGAATAATAAAAATATAAACAGTTCATAAAACACAGCTGTTATATAGTCGACAAATGATGACTGCTAGTAGTGATAAAAATTGAAATATAAGGGGAAATGAAGAAAAAGAAAAAGAAAAGAGAAGAGCAATAGATAATTCAAACATATTGACGTGATGTCCGAATCAAGTAATAAAGAATGTTAAAGTTTCGAATATTTAAAGAAAAAGAGTTGTCGCTATATTGAGAATTGTGAAGAAAATCCTTAAGTAAGATTAGTAAGGTTTACAGTTTTCCTTAGTAAGAGCAGTAAGATTAGACAGATTTCCTTAAGGTTTAAAAATGCGGAATAACTAAAGAGGCTTTTTAATAAGAAGATTGTAATCATTTATACGTAAAGTGATTGTAATGCACAATCTTAAAAATTATAGACCAATTTCGTTGCTGTCATTTCATACCAGATTTCAGTAAAATCTCACTAGAAGATTTAATAGATAACTTGATAGTTAACTGTCATGTGATGAGGCAGAATTAAGAAACAACAGCTGGGGAGACTATAAGGAATAAACCTCGAGAATGTTTCAATGAGTATGGAAGGCAGTAGTTTGGTTTGCCGATTACTAGAAATGTTTCAGTGAGTATGGAAGGCACTAGTATGGTTTGCCGATTACTAGAAATGTTTTCGTTCATATAAAAACGAATGATGGTTGTAGGTGAACAAATAATACGAAAGGAATATTTGCAGATTCTATCTGAAATATCTATAAGCGTCATGAGCTATAATAAAACTACACATTGTATCAAATCATATACAAGTTCCAAAGTGATTACGACAGGGAGATATTCCAAAGCCATTATTAGAAGGCTTGTTCAGGCGTTAGAATGGGAAATCAGAAGAATAGAATAGATGCAATATAACTCAGAAATGTACAGATGGTGTAATATTTCCAGTAGCCTATGTATTAATAGTGATTATAATCAGTGGAGGTGCAATATGAGTTTTTTAAGAAACGTGCGCAATGTCATCTTTTTGAAAGACGAGCAACAATGTGATAAATCATAACAACCTACCGTCGCGTTGTAAAATGAAAGTTATTAATCATTGTATGATTTCGACAGTGACTTACAGGTCAGAAAGGTGGACAGAAGCATATAAAGAACTATCAAGCCAGAAATATAGAGAAGTTAGGAGTATCAAGGATAGACTGGAAAATAAATGGACACGCGTCCAAACTAGAGTCGATGATTTCATTTACAGAACTGAGAAAATATAACGGATGTGCACGAAGGATTTGGTTAAGTGAGAGTGTGAGAAATATTTGGTGCAGGATACTAGATTGTAAGCAGAAAACGTAGACGATGACGATGACTCTTTTCTCTTCCTTGACGATGGAATAAGTATTCTGACATTGTGAACTGGAAAAAATTTGCTCTACAAACACATCACTATGACTGGAAAGGCATTCGCTCAGCTGTAGAAAGACAATTGTAACGAGGAAGATGGTGATGCTGGCGTGTGAGTATTGTAAATTCGTATTGAATAATAGAAGTACTAATATTTAGTCAATAATGAGCATTTTTAATAGTAGTTTCCGTTTAAATAAGTTTAGGAAAGTATACAACACACATTTGAAAAATTATTAAATTTAACACATTTTCGTATGTATACAGAAATGTCAATCCTATACTAAACGTATTCTCGCGTAAGGCTTCGGAAATGAGACCGAGACATCTCAAGGAATATAGACTAATGGTATGAAATGTTTAAGCGGAAAGTCGCCAGTTACTGCCGGTCGAGTAAATTAGAAAACATGTCTCATAATTTGGATAGTACTACCTCGACTAAAAGGATGACAGTCGGAAGCCTTTGATGCAATAATGTGTTCTTGAAAGTGCGGCACTTTCCGACACTGTTTCTTTGTTTTGAGTCCAAGTTAACGTGGGGTTGCCGTAATTAGTATTCTTCACCGCAGCTTATAACCTCCAATGGAGGCGACCCTTCGTGCCGTCGTCATTCCTTTCTCGGTGTATCCGTTGTGTAATGGTGTGCAGAAACACTGACTACACTGATCTGAGATAAAACGTTAACTACGACCGATAACAGTTGCTTTGATTCCGACGGGTAACGGTTTAAATAAAAGAGCTATAACACACCAAGTAAGTTCCGAGGATAATTAACCGATATTAGTTCTTAATCGACACCAGTTTGAAACAAAACTATTCTAATTGGCATCAATTTCAAATTTCAGACTAATTTGAAATTTATTTTCAAGTGTTGTTACAAGCCTGTGCCGGCAACCATTAGGTAATCACACCACGCGCGCGCGCACACCGTCTAGTGCCGAAAAGGTAAAACTGATATGTAGAAGTAGAGGGCGATCTATTCATAGAACTCGTTGGCGAGTAACATGTAGGCTTATCAGGGCGCTCAGTAATTAATGAATGTGACAAACTGGTAGACGATGGCAAGGGACAGACATCGGTGAAAACAGGTACTAAGGGAGGCCATGGCCCAGTAATGAAGAGAAAGATATCCTTTCAAAAATATGAAAAAATGTATTCATATGAAATAAAATAAACCTTACTGTTCGATGAAAGGGAAACCCCTACTTGAGAGTGGTTGAAAGCCGTCGAAACTGTTACATCAGTTTATAAAAATAAATTTGTTGGTGAAGGGTTTGTGAGGATCGGTCAATAATACAACACAAATTTTAACTTATTTATGTTAACACAAACACAAGTTTGTGGTAAACCTATCTATCAAGTGTAAATTATCTGATATAAGTTCGTAAAGTTCTACAGTTATTGTGTAATTTAGAAATTTCTAACTTAATGATTGTTTTAGCATTGAAAATGTCTATAAGGACGTGTAGCACATTTGCGGCCGATCGCTGGTGCGTGATCGAAAATGGGAACCGGCGAGTTTCCATAGAAACTACTTCTTTGTTGTCAATAACGTAGTACACATATAAAACTTCGCTTATGAATGCGACTACATTTAACTTATAATCTGTACATTGGTAAATGAAGAATGAATTCATTGATTGGTGAATGAACATAAATATATATATATATATATTTTTAGATTTATTGAAGCATTTTCAATGCCCTTCTCTGTGCAATGCCTGTAAATTTTTAATACCATTAGTGAGTGAAACATGTTAAAAATAACTTTTAATAATTACATAACTGAACATCCCTTAATCTGTATTTAGCTATAATACGTATATTTTACTATGCTATATGTTGACTGGTATATGTATAAACGTTTTCTGTACCAATTCTAATATCTAATTGTTGATTATTGGTTTTATAATTAATTAAAAAATACCATTAAGTTATGAGTAATATAAATTGAAATAGTGTATAAATTAAGTTCTGTGATATTATAATTTTCTCGTTGTCTTAAAGAAATCATTTGAAGATATAAACAAACTATTTCAAGTCTTTCACTTATACAGTGATATATACATATCACACACACGCGCACACACTCACATACACAAACACGTTCACTCAAATAATTGTTCTGTTGTGTTTGACATTTCTTTTGTATTCACAGGTCCTGATGATGACAATAAACATTGTCAAAACGTTGACACCAATAAGTTAAAATTTGTGTTATATTATTGACCGATCCTCAAACCCTTCACCAAAAAATTCATTGATTGACGGTCACTACGAGTTTAAGGATATAAAAATAAACTAGTGGTTTGACATCTTGTGAATTTTATTTCTAAAATTGAAAAATACCTTAACACCTTTGTGTCACAATAGATTTATTTTACACAAAGGTGTTTCATTATGTTTAAAAATAAAAATTCTAATGTGAAAATGATGTAATTCAACGATGTTACAAGCAAACAGGCGTTCGTGAGAACAGAAAAACGTTCACACCCACAGCAGTACGTGAACTGTTGAAAACGAAGGTGTAAACAGAGAGGGCTTTGAATTGAGCCGAGACGGAAATTAAAAAAAAAAAAGAAGTAGGCGCCCGTCTCGTTTGGCGGGAGTAATCGATAGCATCAGTCGGTACTGACGCTGGGAAAAATTCAGCGATCGCCTAGATTACAGACCTCCGGCTACCTACTGTAATCAATGTTCAGGAACTGCCAAGTATATCCGATACTCATTTATAGAAACCGATTGTTCCTAAACCGCTTTCGAACCTCCAGGCGTCGGTCATGAATACACTGTGTTGGTTTCCGTAAGTTGAAATCAGAAGCAGTCGATTTCATTTCACGTGTGTTTTAGTCTGTATTACGAGAATTTGTGTCAATTCTCGTAAAAAAAGAACCATGTGCTCCAAAAAATTGAACGATGTTACTAATTGGCCGTAAACATACAGGTAATTAAATTTTCTTCAGTTGATACAGTTTTATAAAACTCAACTTCGTTACAGTCACATAATCGTAAAATGGTGGATTTGAAAGGGGGAAGCAACGAGGCAAGTTCTCCATTCCTGATGTAGAATTTAATGTGCTTCTAGACAGATAACGTATACGAAACGGTTAAAATTTATGACTAAAACTTTTTTTAAATTTTATGTAACCAAATACGTTTTTACATCAAATACTTTTTCAATGTCTCTACAGCGGTTATTCGTTACTCTTCTTCTTATGAAAGTGTGTACCATTTATTTGTCTTAATTTTTGGGGTACATAAATTTCATAAGAATTACAAGTTTGCAACTTCGAGAATGTACGACAGTTCTTAACCCGGTTTTGTTGACGGCGAGAGACCCGTGTAAATGGCCAAAGTGCAGTAATACTAATTTCTTTTATACATAGTAATATTTCCATAGTTTCTATACTCTATGATACAGTTAACTCTTCGTACTGAGATTACATTTTAACAAACGTGTTTAATTAGTTCAGTTTTCACTTAATGTTATAGGAATTAAAATACTGTCGTTTTCTCTTCTTGTCTAAGGAAGTCCATACCGTTGATATCTGAAATGTGACTGACGAGGTAGTGTGCAACGATGATTCAAGTATATTACCCACGTTTTGTAATGCTTGAAATAGAATATTAAATACTTAAAATCATTTTATATCATCGTTGAATAAATTCTGTATAATATCACCTACTTTCGATTTTGATTCGTGTAATGAACAGATTTTTTTTTAAACAGTATCGGCTATTTCTTCCTCCTTTTTATTATAATATTCTGTATCAAAATACCAAAGGAACAAGTCGTTTTCAAATCAGATCGCCTATTAATGTGATGATCTCGTAAATGGTAGAGCTAAGAAACATCTCCTTGACCTTCAGCGTCGTCTTTAGAAGTAATTCTCATAGAGTCAAGTGTTACAATTAACTTAAGACTGAAGTATCCTTCAGAATGTTAAATTGCATTACAATATGAAGAGTTGTAATTATAAAATTTTAATCGTATTTAAATGTTACGTGCTCTTATGTGCAGGCCTGTGTGCTCCCTGATTGTCCATAGACATAGCGTAATGATTACATTTAGACGCTTAAAAATTTTAAACAGTGTAGTAATTTTTACCACATTATCGTGATAAAGACGTATTAAACGTGAATTCTTATACCAGAGAAGACAGGAAGATGCGCCACAATCACACTAGGTTTCTGCTTATGATTAATTGTTATTTATTTCTTCGATCCTCACATAAATCATCTAAATAATTATAACTCTGCCCGTGGAGCAGGTAATTTCATTTATACCGCAAAGAACGGATTCAAAATATTTCTTAAAATGGACAGAAACCCTATTCTATACTTTTTTTTTCTTACAGAGATTCGTTTTTTGTGAACAGATCAAACGGCACAAAAAACTCACCAGGGCGGTTTATCCACCGGCTTATTTTGTTAACCTTGCAGCAGGTCCCTCTCTGACTGCTCCGAGACCACTTAACAATTCGGCTGCCTCCGAGTCTTTAATCTTCGGATCTTAACTCTCGGTAAACCTCTTAAGTGCATTCTTTGTGTGTTCCTTTAATTGGAATCATTTCCTCCCCCGACCAGCTTTTCTTTATACTTCCGACTACTTCGTAATCGTACGATTGTTATCTGGTAATAATTCACTTACCCTCTACGCGTTTTATGTCCCAGTTTCGAAATTTCTAATTTTTGTTTCTTTAAACGAAGTACTAGCGCGGCACCATGTTGGCGCATATTAGATAAAGACAACTTCTTGAACACTGCCCGACACAAAACGTCAGTCTGTTTACGAAAATGCATATAAAGAATAAAATGTTAAATCTTAAGAACACTCTAACTCCCTTTTTTTATTTTTCGATACTTAGATTGTAACCAATGCGGTTTTATATTAAACAGCTTCGCTTTGAAAGAGTTACTACTGACTCTAGTTACACGTGACGTCATCTAATAATTTAACAACCGCTCACAGTCCATCAAAAACCTATTAGGCCTATGTGAATATGGTCGCATTCCTAACAGTACTCCTGAGTGTGACAAGAAACGACTGATTCGGATGCTGATTTGGTTTATTAAACTTCTTCCTTAGAAAAGGTTTATTGAATTCAGTATGCACAAGCGAAACAATTTTATAATGATTAGATTAACATAAAAATTTGTATATAACAAATATACAAATTGTTACAAATTACAAATGTTACAAATTGTATACAAATATACAAAAACAAGTAAACAAATTGCAGACTTACTTGAAATTTCCAGATTAGAAAGCACTGAAGAAAAAGATGACTAATTACTATTATATTGTTTTGTTCAGGAGCTTTGCCGTTATGTACCTTTCCTCCATACTTCATGAATCAAGAAACAATAAAAAACTTCATAAATATACAACACAGCAGTAAGAAATATGATATTGTTTTTCTAGTAAAATAGTACTTAAATATTAATTATAATCAATGATGAAAACCGAGTCATATTGTGCAACAAGTGGATAAAGACGTTTTTTTAGTTCGGAATTACCCAGTCTTCTTCGGTAGCAGGAACATTTATTTTTTCTAAGTGTAAAGAACTGTTGGTGTCTTCGTGTTTTTTAAGATAGTAAAGTAAAAACGTATCACTTAACTTCTGTGTACCGCCAGGATTTCCTTCTGAGGTGAGCGAGGGTATATTTTTATGACAAAATTAAAAAAAGATCTTTACTTTTTATTTATTATTGTCGTAATGAAGAATACAAGCGTAAAAACGAAAGGGTTACATTAATAGATACATAAAATTTAGTTAAGTCATGAAACAATAAAGATGACATCTTACATTAAGATAAAAATAAAATAAACGGCACAATTTTTCTCCATGTTTTGCAGACGCAGGCGCTGTTAAATGTTTTTTTAACTTACAAAACTAGGCAAGACACTAAGCTTTCGTTTTATAAGACTAGGGCTGTACCGGTGGCACTGTATGGGAGTAAGACATGGGTACTTTCACAGAGAGACAGAAGGAAGGATACATCAACAGAAATGAAATTTCTTAGGTTGGTCAAAGGGTGCACGTTACGAGACAGACTAAGTAATGCACAGATAAAGCGAGAATTACAAATTTTTAAATTACAGGATAGAATTACGGAATTGCCAACTGGTGTAGGCATTTGGGAAGAATGCAGTAAGATCGCCTTCCCAAACATGCCTTGAATTATAAACCCACAGGGTAGCGTGAAGTGGAGATGATAATGACGATGATGATTTTTTAACTTTGCCGTAGTGATTACGTGTCTGAACACGTTTGCAGCAAATAGAATTAATCGATCTACTCGTTTTACCACAGAAATTAATGAAATGAAATTAGCGTAAAAATCAGTTCACGGGTTGTGGAGCTCTGTAAACGGGCGTCCCGTACGCCGCGTTTGGTCATAGGTTTACAGTGGCCACGTTTTGAGATTGTTATACGTGTTTTGTTTTCGAAATGGTAATAAGGCAATAAGTATTAAAAACTACATAATATGTTTTCATACGGATTTATAAACCACATACAACAATAGATATTTCTACATAAAATTCTAATAGCAAGGAAAAACTGTATAGAGTAAAATTTTTTTGCGAAGACTGCATCTTTAATATCGATAAGACTTAATCGCGGGCTTAACTTCATAGAATAGATAAAACACGAACCATCCATCAACCACCAAACTAAAAATGTTTACACGAAGCGATTTAGTACTTGAAGACGGCTGTAAGTACTGTAATAAAAACGTTCGTGCTCACGTACTAATTAGCTTAATTATTTAATTTTACTTGCATGATTTTACTACAGTATATAGTTGGACGATGTCACTCGTAGGTGGTAGAGCATTTACCCATCAACAGGTATTTCTCTAGGACAAAGCGAATTTGTTAATACGCTGCTGTTTGCTGACGACCTGCTGCTTTATAGATACCACCGAAAATGGTTTACAAAGAGCACTACATAATTTACAACGGTTCGATTCATTATAACTTAACAATTTCCACAAGTAAAACAAAGGTGATGGCTTTCCTGGGAAGCAATCCGGTAAGAGCCAAAATAATGATTAACAACCAACTAATTGAACAAGACTCTCACTTTAACTACCTAGGGTATGAAAAACCGTATTAGAACAATAGAGACATAGCCAATAAACTACATAAGTTTCAAATGATGTGCGGTACCATAAGAAGAAAACCAAAAAACAAGACGTGGAAAGATACTCAGCTCAAGTTTTACAAGGTAATAGCTGTCCCTATGCTTCTTTATGGAAGTGAGTCATGGATAATGAGAAATAGAGATAAAAGCCGCATACAAGCAGCGGAGATGAAATTTCTAAGATTGGTCAAAAGTAGTTCTAAACAAGATCGATTTCGAAATGAAGAGATTAGAGAAGAGTTGGAAATATACAACTTAAATGAGAAAATAGAGTTGCATAGAAGAAATTGAAAAGGCCGTCTGGAGCGTATGGATGATGGAAGACTACCAAAAGCGGCAAGTATATACAAACTACTTGGAAGAAGAAGCGTAGGGGGACCAAAGAAACGATGGAGTAAATCCTATGAGGTCGGAACAGGTCTAATCCTTGTTTGAGAACAACAAGAAGAAGAAGACTAACATGATTACCGGCAAATTATAATTTTTTTTTTTTACCGGTACTTTTTTTATTTTTGGCAGTTCCTGTTTCGTTTACCGTTCTATGAGGGGGGGGGGACACTTCCTTTACACTTCCAAAATTCCTCCATCGCTGCGCTACCGGTGTACTGAATAGGACTACTAAACACGTACTCCAAATTATGGCGTTTATACATAATAACTTCTTAATTTGACATATGTTAAGCTAACTTTAATATAATAGAATATTCAGCATTTATTAATTTTTTAACGAGTGAAGCGAGTTCTCAGTTTAACTCGACCGTTTTGGCATTTGTCTTTCTGTCTGAAGTATGTCTCACTATAATTTTTGGAAGCATTAACTTGCTATGCATGCCCATACTTTTACCCTGCAGAACCCTATTGTTTTTGAGGTTGATCCCCCCCCCCCCCCGAAAAAATAGGAGACGTGAGGGAAAAATGTGAGGTGCTCAAAATTGTGAAAAACTCGGAAACACCTGTGTGGGGTAACAAATCAAAGGGAGTGTTAAACACAATCTGAATATATTGTTTATTTTTGGAAATTTCAAAATTTTTGGACGTCAAGGTTCAAAAAGTTGATGCAAATTTTGATAAAATCGCAAAATTCATATGCGGTATCAAATAAAAGAGAATTTTAACTAACATGTGCATAATGTAGTAGTATTAAGTTTTGGAAATTTCAAATTTTTGGGACCCCATGGCCCATAAGAGAGATCAAAATGTCAGACTAAAACTAATTATGTTTGTGTGCTAATTGTTGTTAACAAAAAAAAAACGGGGTTTTTGTCATTTTTACCATAATCGGAAAATTATCTAATATCGGAATATATGTAATAATAAATGTACTTTGACAAAATAGTGAGCGAGTTCTGCAGTTCAGGGAGCTTACTAGTGACCACGTGTATACAACAAATAGTTCATTATGTAGGAAATACTTCTTAGGTACGATACTGGATCTTTAATGTATTACTACCAAACGTAAAGTACTTTCTCGAAGAGAGCAGAAAGCAAAATATATCAAAAGTGGAAATACTCTTTACTTTTCCCCGTCATATAGGCCTACAGGAAGTAGCAGCTCCTGCGCAGCATATAAAAGGCTTACCATCTTCTGTCTTTTTCTTGTTAGGAAAAAACCCAAATACGATGTTTACAACAAAGTAAATATTTGTACAGCTTCATAGATTCCAAGAAACTGTTGATACTACAACACGATTGCAGCATTGCTCCCCTATCTTTGTTGACGTAAGTGCCTACATCGTTGTAATGGGGGAGGTGTGTTGTACATGGTTTGTTCTTTGTGAGGAGCAATAAAACCCGGTCAAAGCATATCATTTTGATACACCTTCCCACTGACATTATTAAAATTCACCATCCTGAATATGAGGTTAGAATACGTCCTCACTTCATAGTGTTGGCACGTTGGGGTTGTCCAAACTTTGACGAAGTCCGGCCTGGAAAGTCTTCAGTAGATTGTTCGGTTATTAATATGTCTACCTCAGGTGTATTGTACTACGTTATTTGGTGTAATTTGATGTAGTGCTGTTTCGTGTGTATGTATGATTTTGACTATAAAAAATACATTCTGTTTCCCTGTTTTATTTATTTTTTCAGGGAAATGTATTAACTATTAGTCCACAAAGCAAATGCACTAAAAATGATGTATTAGGTTAAGTGTCCCAATTTCCCATTTCACATGATGTTGGTTTTTACCAATAATAAACTAGGAAGTATAGCTAATACTATCTGTTGCAGCCTGAATTTTTTAAAATTAAATTTAACTTAACCGTTAACACTCGTTGGAGAGAATTAATTAAGTGACATAAAAGAGACTTCAATGACGGAGCCACGATTCACTGGTGTAGCTCGAAATGTGAGGTCTGTTGACCATTTCCTCTTCAATGTTCTGGGTATTGTGGTAGTGGCAAGATTGTTTCCTTGATAGTTGTAAAGCCCCTGGAGCGTTCTGTTGGAGAGAGTGAGGACAGGCAATAGGATTCTTCTTGGACGAAAGGTAATACGAGATCTTCGTAGATGGTGTTGCGGTTGAACCTGCTAATTAAACAGGTTTGTAGAGATTATCAGCTAATGGCGGATAAGAGTCAACCAGGATGACGTAATTGCCGTTGAGTAGAACGGGTTGTTATCTCCTGAGATAGCGGCAGCTCGTGACGTCGGATTTCTGCAATGCGGTGAGATAAAGATGCGTCTCTGTGCCTCTGCGTAGGTGTGTCGTACCTGTCCAATTCTGTCTGCGCTGCATGTAATAGATTGTCCGGTAGACACTTATTGCGAACCGCAATTTTACGCATTTGATTTACAAGCTAAATGATCTTGCGGAACTTACGCATAACAGTTTCAATGCCCGAACAATACTCGGACGCATACAGCTATGCCGCACTAATATCCGAAAACAAGCACGCACTAACTCCCTTACGACGCTTAAAGTCCGTCACTCCGAACTGATCGTACGTTTTTTACGCACCTTGAGATCGAAATTACATCCGCCCTGGTGGACCATATGTTGCGGTTGAACGTGCTATCCCCTTGCGTAGCTTGGGGTTAACGGCTGTTCACACTTTAAACCATAGGGTGGGTTTAATAAAATATAAAACGATAAAGTTGACTGTATAAAACGGTTTATTATAAAGAACAGATTAAACTATACTTATACGATTCTGCGAATCCGCGCGTGCCCGTACGACTGCATATCTATTAATTTAGGCTAATTGAAATTGAATTGATTAAATCGTTAACATATTGACGGCCGTAAAGTAAATTTGCGTAACACACGCGCGGAACAGGCTCTTGCCTCTTGTAGCTCCGTGAGCTGACTGATAGATTGGAGGGGGCGCGGACCGACCTTAGCTCGTCGGGCGATAACGCGATATGCAGCCGACGTCACAGGCGAATCATGGTTTGAACACATTTTAGGTCTGAACAGATGGTATGGTTTGAAATGAACCACGAGGCGTCCACAATTGCACGTAGGAGTTTTTGATTGAAATCTCTGCCGGATACCCATGTTGGTGATTTTGCGCATCCCCAAAACTGCACGCCGTATGTTCAAATAGATTTTACTGATACTTTGTAAATTAGGACCTAATTTTCCAGCGATCTTCTCCCGAGGAGTAAATTCAGTTCATTGAATTTGAGGTCAAGTTGCCTTCGTTTGAGTTGACGTGTCGTTTCGAAGTTAAGTACAAATCCTGATGAGTCGCAAGTACTTGGCCCCCGTTTGACTGGAACGGGTGTTCCCTTGATGCTAATTGGGTGGGTGGCAGACCTTGGATCGTGTCATAAATGTTACTTTCGCCGATTTATTGTGGTTAGCGCTGATTCTTCAATGTTTCATTCAGTCACCGAGAGTGTTCAGATGTAGTTGCAGATTGTCACTTTCTACACCTAGCTCTTAATGTGAGGACAGGAGGCTGTGTCATCATCGAAGGTGATAATCGTGGTGTGTACTGTTCCAGATATGTTGCAGATATATAATACATAAAGGGTGGGTCCTAGTCCACTTCTTTGTGGTATGGCGGATTTTGTAAGCAATAGTAGGAGAGAGTATCACTGAACTACCGACGCGAGTTCCCAATTTTAACTCGAGGGTTGGGTATTTGTTGGTCTGTCTGCCTGCCGGTTTGGGGTGTCTCACGATAACTTTTAAATAAATCCATCGATTTTCATAAAATTTGGCATAATGTTCATTCTTTAACTCTACAGAACCCTATTAAGTTTGAAATTAATCAGCCCAAAAATAGGGGGCGGGAGGTAAAAATGTGAGGGGTCAAAATTTTCAAAAAATCGCAGAAGTCCATGTAGGGTATCTAATTGAAGGGAATTTTACCAAAAGCTGAATGTAGTACTAAAAAATGTAGAGTTTCAAAACTGTAGGACAGTAGGACCCAAAAAGTGGATCAGGTGTTTGATAATGCCACAGATATTCATGGGGTAGGTCAAATTAAAGAGAATTTTAAACAAAATCTGAAAGTTCCCATTTTTGAAAATAAACAATTTTTGGACGTCAGTGCCAAAAGATAGGTCAAAATTTTGATAAAATTAAAACGTTTACTGTGAAAGTTCTTCAGATTTTGGGGCACAACATGCCAAAAATGGAACTCTTAAATTTTTTATAATTGTAGAAGTCTATGTGGGGGAGTCAGGTTATGAGGGATTTTATTCAAAATACATACTCGGTATCTTTAATAATTTGACAGAATTAATATCTCTCAGCAGTCAGTTGTCTAATCCTGAAATACACCTAATAATAAATGTACCTCATTCGGACTAGCGAGCGAGTTCTCCAGTTCAGGGAACGTACTAGTTACACTTTATGGAGAACTAACTGTCTGTTAATGCAGAATATAAAGAACTCATTTATTATTTACGTCGACAGAGACCTTACAATAATTACAAGTTCAGAAATTTTACCATAGGGGATCTGTGTGCACCGGTAAAGCACTTGACCGGAAGAATCATTTTAGTATTGACAACTGTATAATATGTGGCAGGCGTGAAATTTAATTTACTCGTTAAACACAGAGAACTGGACAAGAATAGTTGAGGAGAGAAATCCGTGGAAGTGATCGGGAAGGCATTCACTCAGATGTGAGCTGCCACTAATAATGACTGTTTAATTGCGACCATATTGTATATGATGATGAACATTAATTAATAGAATTGTAGTGTACGTGTAAATATTTCAGGCTTTTGCAAGTGTATTCAAGTCTTAACAGGTTTGAAGTCCCCTCCCCCCCCCCACACGCCACACAATATTATAACACGAGAACAATATAAATAGTTGGTTAAAACATTGCCATGGACATTGCTGACGGTGCATAGGCTACACGACAATTTTGCACAAGGAGTACACGCGGGGTCACACCAATCATACTACAGTTAACCGTTAGACGGAGAGATTTCTCTTGCATTATGTTACGACGTGTCCATCAAACTTTCTCTTCAACAACAAGAAGAATACTGCAGCAACCTGCTTTTGAAGCAGATTATTGCCGTAAATACCGTTATCGATCGTCTGCAGAATTATATCATTACTCCACTCCGCTGTTACAACACTACACCTACTTCTTAACATTTAACGGTATTTAATTTCGATATTTACGAACATCGATATCCAGCGCCTTATTACAGATACATCAGTAGTTCTCCAATAAGAATGAAATTTAGAATTTTTAGTTACAATACACTGTGTGTGTGTGGGGGGGGGGGCATAGTTCCCAATTAGTTGCTTGGCTGGGCACACGAAGGTCTCACTTCTCACAGTCTACAGTATACACGTTTGTCGTATTTCAAATATAGTCTGATTTTTTTTTTAATTTCTTCTTTCACAGATTTGTAATAGTTTTTTTTTAAATTTTGATCAATGTTTTGAGTACTTTAAGAAATTTAAGTGAACTCTCTTTCGCCTGCCAAAAACTTTCTCTAGTTACGGTTGTTGACCGCCTGTTTATTTTTAAAGTTTTTTGGAAGAGAAATTTCTTTTATCCTCTCCCGTGAGAGAGATCAGACGAGGAAAGCAGACGGGACGAAGAGATCGGCCCCGACATCTGGATCAGAAGGGAGCAAGAAATTGCTCTCCCTGTATTCCTTCCTCTGGGATAATGCGGATATTGACTATGTGAAATATGGCTAGGCTATATAAATTAATACTTTCAAAGCAATTATTTTATTATTGTTAGTAAGCCCATGTGTAAAAATTGCAAGAAACTCAATAGTTAAAATTTTGTAATTTCACATGTTTTTTTAATGGTGTAAATATGTTTTATCCATGTACAGAGAGCCCTTACTTCTTGCCAATGTGGGACTTCCCAGATATCGGTCTACCCACTAGAAACGTCCTCCTTAATCGCAGATTCTAATTGTGCCGCCCCTCGCGGGACTAGCGCTAGCAGTACTTTGGGGGGCTAGGTCTCAGCCGAAGCTCTTACTTTGGTTTGACAAGATTTTCAAGGACGGTGTGTAGGGATCGTACATTTTTTATACCATTGGCTCCGTTTGGGACTCGGTAGCCTTTCCGCACGCCGGAGCTGCTTAATCACAATTTCAGCAAAGTCACACACATTGCATTCAGTGTAAATGTTTTGTGTGTGTGTGTGTGTGTGTGTGTGTGTGTGTGTGTGTGTGTGAGAGAGAGAGAGAGAGAGAGAGAGAGAGAGAGAGAGAGAGAGAGAGAGAGAGAGAGAGAGAGAGAGAGAGAGAGAGAGAGGAGAGAGAGAGAGAGAGAGAGAGAGAGAGAGAGAGAGAGTAACGCACGTGGTCACTAGTAAGTAAAACAAACTAAAACAGACAGCTTAAAATTTTTGACGGGCCTTCTTTGTTCCACAAGTTTATAAATATTAAGTGACAAAAGTATTGGGCCATGTAAAATTTTAATTTTTTTTTCATATCATTGTCACTCATACTGTGCATCTTTCTTAACAGGTTCGTCTGTAATTTTGGCATTATAAATAATGACATAGTATAACAGAGATGTACGAGTTGAAGTAAGTGCAGTCCTGATGCTCAGTATGACGTGGAAGTCACCTACAGTTTTATACTTTGTAGTTTCTGTTACGTCATAGTTAGATTCTGCTTGACATATGTGGTCTACGTTTAGTACGTAGAAACTACATGGATTAGGAAAACCCCACTCCCTAAAGTAAGAAGAAAGGCTGTGAGTTATTAGATAATATGTGAAAGATTTGTCCGTCTTTCTAATCTGTCTATCTCTCTGTTTGGCGTATGTCTCATGATAACTTTTGAACGCGTCAACCGAATTTCGTAAAACTGGTACGCGTTTCCACACTTTTGCCCTACAGAACCTTATTGTTTTTGAGATTGCTCCCCCAAAGTTAGGGACGTGGGAAGCAAAAATGTGTGGAGTGAAAATTGTGAAAAATTCGCAGAAGTCCGTGTGGGGTATGTAATTAAAGGGAATTTTAACCACGATCTGAATTTAATGTTCAGTTTTGAAAATTTCAAAATTTGTTGACGTCAAGGCCCAAAAGATGTGTGAAAATTTTAATAGGATTCATGTCATCATCATCACCACCATCTCATCATCATCATCATCACTCCAAGGACTAGGACTAGGACTTTCCAAAACTCGTCTCCTCCTCGGTCTACCGACATCTCTCTTTCCAGTAGGGTGATAACTCAAGGTAGCCACAGGTAGACGGATATCAGGTATGCAATTCAAGTGTTCACATCCATCGTTCAAATTCATATATGATGTTAAATTAAAGGGAATTTTAACTAAAATCTGGACGCAGTCATTAAATCTTGGAAACTTCAAAATTTTAGGGCGCTAGGGCCCAAAAGTGGGTCAAAAATGTGAAAAATTCTAAAACTTCAACCGTTTCCCAGACTAAAGGGAATAATAACAGAAATTCGAAAGTTTGGAATTTTTAGCGTTACTGTATGATTATCTGGTCTACAAACTGGTAAGATAAAAGAGTGTTTGCCGGGGTGCATACCGAAACCTGCAGAGAGTAACTTCGAAAAGCCTGGGGTTCTTCATTAGCTTTCCAAGTCTCGTCACGTACTATTAAGGGTTGCAAATATCATTTTACTCGATGTTTGTGGCGCAAAGTCCAAGACGCTCATTTAGTGACGAGAACTATACGGACGATGAGGACGTGAAGCCCCTCTAACAGTATAACCTATAGAGGACACTGTGAACGGGACAAAGGGTGGCTTGAGATTAAAAGTAGCAGTCCTAGAGAAAATAAACTACCAATTTTGTAACTACTTTGTGGAACAGTGCACGAAAATCGTAACTGGTCAGTATCCATATAGCACTGAGGAAATTTAGCCACCGTACAAGTAACACTGTGGAAAGCTGAAAAACAAGCAAAAAACGTTCTAATAACCCTTGAGAGACTTTTACAAACTTCTGAAGGAGCTGAAACTTAAGACAGAGAAAAGCGGCTTCATATATGACAGGTCAGTTCTTGGTCTGCAGGAAGCTAAAAGAAGGAAAGCGTGCATAAATCGGATGAACAAATTTCAATAGGCCTAATTCTCTATAGAAAATGAAAACCTCCTAAAATGTTTTAGCGAGTGTGGCGTAAACTCAGAAGATGGCGTAGTTATAATTAAAGTGGAAATAAGAAAAGAGTTTGTTTATGGTATAAAGTATATAAAAAAAAACAAAGCAAGAAATTAAAATTTATTAATGAAAACATAAACTGATAGTGCTCGTCCTGACGGTCTAAGCTTGTAAAGAGGTGGCAGAATGCCAGAAACTGAAGTGTGAGGGGAACTTGTGTAATTTATTTAGCACAATTAATACTTAGATAATGGAACTCAGGAGTATAAATATATTATAGTAATACTTAACATTTGTGGATATAATATGTTTTTGTGTGAGTGAGATAGAGATTGCGCGCGCGCGCGTGTGTGTGTGTGTGTGTGTGAGCGCATAGTTCCCAATTAGTTGCTTGCCCGGGCACACAAAATTCTCACTTATAACCACTGTTGGAGAATTTGTTCCCGCTACCGCTTGCGAGACTTCTTGCATCCGGCATTTCTCAGAGCCTATCTCTCATTTTACCCTACCTCTCCAGTCGTACTCTAAGGATTGCGATTCTTCATTGCCTGAGTCACTCCATCACTCCAAGAGAACCGCGGTCTTCCTTTTTCCTTCTTACCTACGGGTGTAGTAGTTTTAGAAGTACAGTACATAGTTTCTACTGTTAAAGCATTCAATTTTTGAGCTATTTTACTCATTTGCTTTATGTAGGGTACTTTTAATATGCGATCATTGCTGAACTGGGATGCTGTTAACGTTTTATACCATTGTCCTAAGTATAATATACTTCGTATCTTTTTTTTTTTTATTCACGCTTCTGTCATTATTGAAACGTTTCATTGTGCTTATTTCGTACTAAATTCACTGCAATGTTTCGAAATTCCGATGGCTCGTTATTTAAAATTACGAATGACTAAGGTTTTAAAGTCCACCTACTTAATGTTGTTCAACACTGATACAGAATTTTTAATGTGTCACGCTAAAACCCTGATAACGCCCTCTCGTCTTTGTTTTCTTTATTTGCTTTCGTTCGCGTACATCTACGTCGTACTTTAATTGACCACGTGCTCATTAACGTTCAACGTAACTGAGAATTACTTTCGTGAACAACAAGTATTTTCCAAGCAGTAAATACAGCAGCAACAGTTGCGAACGAGTGTGTTACACCAGCGACAACAGTGATGGCTGGGTCGGTTGACTCACCGCATCATTCATCAGAGCTGCTGTAGACTAGACCCGTACCGTTAGGGTTAACTACGCCAACCGCGGCTAGCGTAGCGGTAGGTCTACGGACCTAGGGTCACACACGCTTTAATCAAGAGACGAATTAATGAATGGCGTTTGCGCACGCCCTGCGCGATACGTCCACTGTATTCTTGATGTGGCGTCATCAAGGCAATGCTTGTTTTGGAAGAAACAAATTTCTTTACTACAATAGCAGATGATGAATGAATGTAGCAAAGGGTACATAGTATGTGACCTCTGCAGAATAAACGTTGATCTTCTCAGTGTCACTCGTGTCTGTCGCTGGGGTGAAGCTTTAATTAAACATGCGACAAACGTCACTTATATGTTGTTATGGTCAACAGGGTACACTTTAATGAACGATAAAGATAGTAACCAGATCAAGCCTGATAGTACTTTCAATATACTGTAATATGCAGTAATATTCCGTCCAGATTTATTAAAACACACACACAAAAGTCGCTTTAAAGTACGATATCAACCAGAAATTTTAATGCGCTGTGAAACTAATTGATGTTAAACAGTTTTGATTTATATGAATTCGTATCGGATTTAGAAATATTCCGAAGGTAATTTTATAGAACATATCTCGGGCCTATTCTTTGAATAATGAGTATTCTCAGTTCCACGAAAGATGACATCGAGCTTTATATGGGCAAAGACAAAGTTGTGGCGCATTACACTTTTTGTTCTGTCAGTCGCTGAAAAAATGAGTTTTAGACTCCACATAGCTTCACAACTCTCAACATTCGACCGGATAAAATTACTATGCTCTCAAGTTGTCGGACGAACCGAGGACCGGTTTTTACTCGGGGGGAAACCGTCCGGTTTCAATGAGAGCCGTATCGCACGCATCGTAGTTTGTGCAATACTGCCTCGGCCAGAAAGATGACAGTCGAAAGCTTTCCAGCAGTGTCTCTGTGCACCAATCAGATTGCACTGTCAGAAAGTTGAGATTATCTTTTGAGTCCAAATTGCCGCTGTATTGCCACAATTAATTTCATCAACCGCATCTTAAAACCTTCAATGAAGCCGACCCGTCGTGTCGTCGTCATTCTGCTGTCGGCATAGTCGTTGGTTAATTATGTACAGAAACGTCAACAATGTAATTACACTGCGAGGTAAAAAAATTAATTACCACTCATAATTGTTGATTTGATGCCGACTGTCATATTTTTGGCCGAGGGAGTATTACGCAGAATACAGCGGCAGGTTTATAACAAAACGCTATTCTGAAAACAAATTAATGTCTTCAGGTTTTTAATCTAATTTTCCAAAAGAGAAAAATATAAAAGACGGGGTCGAGTATAGTAGTTATGGATGTATCGTTGCTAAAGACACAGAACCTCTTGTCTACAGCCGTTGTGTCATTTGTACTGTCACTTATGTGCCTTCACGCTTACAAGGCAGGAAACAAGAACTAGACGAGGCCTACTTGATCATGTTAGTTTACCACCAGCGCTTATAGTATTAGTAAGTAAAAGGCTTCATGAATTTATGGTCAGTTTTAAAACGTTCACCGTGCATTGTGTTCCTGACCTCAACTTTACAAGCATTTCATGAATATCGAGTAAATGCGTGAACACGTACACTCTTCACGTTAATTCCGTAACGAGTCACAGGAGGTGTAAAGGGATACAACAGTTGTTATTGTCTTACCCGTTGTCACACCACTCAAGTATACGGTTTAAGTATCCATAACTTTCCAACTATTGTAGGTCTAAGTGTGTTTTGCATACATCACAATATTTATTCTTCCAGTAATTGTATAACGAAATAGATACAACGCAGGTTTTCATACTCTGATCGGATAATTTACTACGTTGTCAAATTGCTGTCGAACGCCGTACGAACTAAAGTCTCTTTCGTGGATTATATGTAAAAATACTTTATCAGAAGTTGTTCTGCTATATCGAAATCTTTAAAAGTATTATGTGTATGACCGAACGACAAACTTGTATACATACAGTGTACAAGTTAAAAGCTGAGATCAGGAATGTGCTACTGTCGACTACGAAAACATCAGCTTCCACGTCATATTGAAATTGCAAAATCAGATTTAAATGGTTATGATTTATAGTCTGTCTACCTGTCTGTCTCTCTCTCATCCACCGTCTCTCTTTCTTCTCTCACACACAAAGTTCTACGCATTGTGAAAACTAGACAAAAATATCGGTATGGAGACCCATACATGACTTCCATATTCTAAGATTTATATTTAAAATCATTTTCAGCCAAACAGACAGGCTGTGTCTTACCTGCCTTTTTATTGCTGTATTAAATGAAAAATATTATATTACATTAAAATGAAAAAATTATAATTTTATTGCCTGGCAACAAAATTATTTTATATTTAACAATTACCATTGTTTCAAAAAGTTTAAATAAATTTTCAAGTACTTTACTCTTGTTAAAACGTAAAAGGTTGCAGGTAAACTACCCCTTCCCCTTAACCGATCTTCACCAAAATCGAAAGTCATTGAGACCTCTACAATTCAGGGACGTATGCAAAAAATTATTTAATTCTGTTTGAATTTGCGGCTGTTATCGTTTGCCATATAAAATACGCTTGATAAAAAAATTGTTGCTGGTAAACTACCCCTTCCCCTTAACCGATCTTCACCAAAAACAATAGGTCTTGAGTACACTACAAATCAGGGCTGTATGCAAAACATTATTTGATTCTGTTTGAATTTGCGGCTGTTATCGTTTGCCATAGAAAATAATCTTGTTAAAAAAACGTTGCAGGTAAACTACCCCTTTCCCTCAACCGATCTTCACCAAAAACAATAGGTCTTGAGAACTCTACTATTTAGGGCTGTATGCAAATAATCTTTTGATTCTGTTTGAATTTGCGGCTGTTATCGTTTGTTTCAAAAAGTTTAAATAAATTTTCAAGCACTTTACTCTTGTTAAAACGTAAAAGGTTGCAGGTAAACTACCCCTTCCCCTTAACCGATCTTCACCAAAATCGAAAGTCATTGAGACCTCTAGAATTCAGGGACGTATGCAAAAAATTATTTGATTCTGTTTGAATTTGCGGCTGTTATCGTTTGCCATAGAAAACACGCTTGATAAAAAAACGTTGCAGGTAAACTACCCCTTCCCCTTAACCGATCTTCACCAAAAACAACAGGTCTTGAGTACACTACAAATCAGGGCTGTATGCAAAACATTATTTGATTCTGTTTGAATTTGCGGCTGTTATCGTTTGCCATAGAAAATACCCTTGTTAAAAAAACGTTGCAGGTAAACTACCCCTTTCCCTCAACCGATCTTCACCAAAAACAATAGGTCTTGAGAACTCTACAATTTAGGGCTGTATGCGAAACATTATTTGATTCTGTTTGAATTTGCGGCTGTTATCGTTTGCCATAGGAAATACCCTTGTTAAAACATAAAACGTTACAGGTAAACTACCCCATTCCCTTAACCGATCTTCACCAAAATCAACAGATCTTGAGAACTCTACAATTCAGGGCTGTATGCGAAACATTATTTGATTCTGTTTGAATTTGCGGCTGTTATCGTTTGCCAAACAAACAAAATTACCCTTGCTAAAAAAAAACCGTTGCTGGTAAACTACCCCTTTCCCTCAACCGATCTTTACCAAAAACAATATGTCGCGAGTACTCTGCAAATCAGGGCTGTATGCAAAAAATTATTTGATTCTGTTTGAATTTGCGGCAGTTATCGTTTGCCATAGAAAAAAAATCTACAGACACACAGACAGACACACAGACACTTTTCGGAAAACGACTTTTTTTCATGTTTTGAGTGTAGTAGAATCAGAATCTGCAATAATCTCGAACACGATTTTTTTTGCCATCACCATACTTCCATTCCTTAAGGAATATGGAAGTAAACAAGTACTTTACTCTTGTTAAAACGTAAAAGGTTGCAGGTAAACTACCCCTTCCCCTTAACCGATCTTCACCAAAATCGAAAGTCATTGAGACCTCTACAATTCAGGGACGTATGCAAAAAATTATTTGATTCTGTTTGAAGTTGCGGCTGTTATCGTTTGCCATAGAAAATACGCTTGATAAAAAAACGTTGCAGGTAAACTACCCCTTCCCCTTAACCGATCTTCACCAAAAACAATAGGTCTTGAGTAATCTACAAATCAGGGCCGTATGCAAAACATTATTTGATTCTGTTTAAATTTGCGGCTGTTATCGTTTGCCATAAAAAATACCCTTGTTAAAAAAACGTTGCAGGTAAACTACCCCTTTCCCTCAACCGATCTTCACCAAAAACAATAGGTCTTGAGAACTCTACAATTTAGGGCTGTATGCAAATAATCTTTTGATTCTGTTTGAATTTGCGGCTGTTATCGTTTGCCATAGGAAATACCCTTGTTAAAACATAAAACGTTACAGGTAAACTACCCCTTTCCCTTAACCGATCTTCACCAAAAACAATAGGTCTTGAGTACTCTACAAATCAGGGCTGTATGCAAAAGAGTAGTTGATTCTGTTTGAATTTGCGGCTGTTACCGTTTGCCATAGAAAATACCCTTGTTAAAAAAACGTTGCAGGTAAACTACCCCTTTCCCTCAACCGATCTTCACCAAAAACAATAGGTCTTGAGAACTCTACAATTTAGGGCTGTATGCAAATAATCTTTTGATTCTGTTTGAATTTGCGGCTGTTATCGTTTGCCATAGGAAATACCCTTGTTAAAACATAAAACGTTACAGGTAAACTACCCCTTTCCCTTAACCGATCTTCACCAAAATCAACAGATCTTGAGAACTCTACAATTCAGGGCTGTATGCGAAACATTATTTGATTCTGTTTGAATTTGCGGCTGTTATCGTTTGCCAAACAAACAAAATTACCCTTGCTAAAAAAAAACCGTTGCAGGTAAACTACCCCTTTCCCTCAACCGATCTTCACCAAAAACAATAGGTCGCGAGTACTCTGCAAATCAGGGCTGCATGCAAAAAATTATTTGATTCTGTTTGAATTTGCGGCAGTTATCGTTTGCCATAGAAAAAAAATCTACAGACAGACAGACAGACAGACACACAGACACTTTTCGGAAAACGACTTTTTTTCATGTTTTGAGTGTAGTAGAATCAGAATCTGCAATAATCTCGAACACGATTTTTTTTGCCATCACCATACTTCCATTCCTTAAGGAATATGGAAGTAAAACAACAGTTAGTGTGTTTATTACCTTTGAGTGGATGTGTTATTATAGGCTTGAAATACAAGAAATATATGTGACGAACGCAAAATGATTAAGAGTAATTTAATGCCCAGCGCAACAATGAAGTGACTTATGTTCTCAGGATGGAATTTAAAATTGCCTTCCACTCTTCCCCTTAACTGTCATTGTTGTGTCATCAACATGGGTCAGCTTTCAATGCGGCGATTGTACGTGCACTAAAACTTGAAACTGAAATGTGTTTACGCATAATCAAATCGGTGAAAACGCGGAGAACAATATCTAGGTCTTAAAATAAACAAAAAAATAAATATGTGTATAGAGAACCATACATGACTTCCGTGTTCTAAGATTTATATTTAAAATCATTTTCGAAATGAAATATTTCCATAGAAACTACTTCTTTCTATTTCTTTCTTCAGCCTGACCTCAGTACTGTGGTCACTAACGTATACCACCTCACGTTAGCGGACTCGATTTTCACTGATGATGGCAGTCGACGGCACTGCCGAAACGTCTGATTTTGCAAGGAACATTAGACTACGGCCAAACAGCCCGGGAAGGAATTTTGACAACAAACTGGTTCTTTGTTGCCGATAACGTAGTACACCCTCCTTCAACTACCATTTTTATTTATAGAAAAGTACCCCCTACCCCTTCAACTACCCTTTTCATTTATAGATATTTCATCTACCTTTCTACAGTGGATTATTATGACCTTCTTTTCAGGATACTTTATTTATGAAAATTAAGTACTTTATTCTTGTTAAAACATAAAATATTGCCGGTAAACTACTCCTTCCCCTTAACCCATCTTCACCAAAATCAATAAACCTTGAGTCCTCTACAACTCAGGCACATATGCAAAACATTATTTCATTCTGTTTGAATTTACGGCAGTTATCGTTCGCCATAGAAAAAATTCTACACACACACACACACAGTCTTAGGGAAATGACTTTTCTTCATGTTTTGAGGGTAGTAAATCAGAATCAGCCCTCATCTCGAACACGATTTTTTCGCCATCACCATACTTCCATTTCCATATGGAATATGTAAGTAAAATATCGGTATGGAGAACCATACATGACTTCCATGTTCTAAGATTTATATTTAAAATCATATTCGAAATGAAATTTTTCCATAGAAACTACGTCTTTCTACTTATTGCTTCAGCATTAACCACAGTACTGTGGTCACTAACGTATACCACCTCACGTTTTCGCACTCGATTTTCACCGATGATGGCAGTCGATAGAACTGCCGAAAAGTCAGGTTTTGCAGAAAACATTGGACTACGGCTAAAGAGCCCGGGAAGCAATTTTAACAAAAAACTACTTCTTTGTTGCCGATAACGTAGTACACATATAAAAAATTCTCCCCTCCACCTTCAACTATAATTTTTAATAATAGAAAATTACCCCCACCCCGTTCACCTAACCTCTTCATTTATAGATATTTCATCTACGTTTCTACAGTGGATTACTATGAGCTTCTTATCAGGATACTTTATTTATAAAAATTAAGTACTTTACTCTTGTTAAATCATAAAACATTGCTGATAAACTACCCCTTCCCTTAAACAATTTTCAATAAAATCAACAGACCTTACGTTCTCTTTAGTTCAAAAAGGTATGCAAAAACCTAGTTGATTCTGTTTGAATTTATGGCAGTTATCGTTCGTCATATAAAAAATTACCCTTGTTAAAACATAAAATGTTGCTGGTAAACTACCCCTTTCCCTTAACCGATCTTCACCAACACCAATAGGTATTGAGAACTCTACAATACAGGGCTGTATGCAAAACATCATTTGATTCTGTTTGAATTTGCGGCTGTTATCGTTTACCATAGAAAAAAATTACCCTTGATAAAAAACCGTTGCAAGTAAACTACCCCTTTCCCTTAACCGATCTTCACCAAAAGCGACAGGTCTTGAGTACTCTACAATTCAGGCCTGTATGCAAACAATTATTTGATTCTCTTTGAATTTACGGCAGTTATCGTTCGTCATAGAAAAAATACCCTTGTTAAAACATAAAACGTTGCAGGTAAACTACCCCTTTCCTTTAACCAATCTTTAACAAAATCAACAGACCTTGAGTTCTGTATAATTCAAAAAGGTATGCAGAAGAGTAGTTGATTCTGTTTTAATGTATGGCAGTTATCATTCGTCATAAAGAAAATTACCCTTGATAAAACATAAAATGTTGCAGGTAAACTACCCTATTCCCTTATCCAATCTTCACCAAAACCAACAGATCTTGAGAACTCTACATTTCAGGGCTGTATGCAAAATATTATATGATTCTGTTTGAATTTGCGGCTGTTATCGTTTGCCATACAAAATACCCTTGATAAAACATAAAACGTGGCAGGTAAACTACCCCTTTCCCTTAACCGATCTTCACCAAAAACAGTAGGTCTTTAGTACTCAACAAATCAGGGCTATATGCAAAAACCTATTTGATCCTGTTTGAATTTGCGGCTCTTATCGTTTGCCATAGAAAATACTCTTTTAAAACATAAAATGTTGCAGGTAAACTACCCCTTTCCCTTAACCGATCTTCACCAACACCAATAGGTATTGAGAACTCTACAATGCAGGGCTGCATGCAAAACATTATTTGATTCCGTTTGAATTTGCGGCTGTTATCGTTTGCCAAACAAACAAAATAACCCTTGATAAAAAAAACCGTTGCAGGTAAACTACCCCCTTCCCTCAACCGATCTTCACCAAAAACAATAGGTCGTGAGTACTCTACCAATCAGGGCTGCATGCAAAAAATTATTTGATTCTGTTTTAATTTGCGGCTGTTATCGTTTGCCATAGAAAAAAATCTACAGACATAGACACACAGACAGACACAGACACTTTTCGAAAAACGACTTTTTTTCATGTTTTGAGTGTAGTACAATCAGAATCTGCAATAATCTCGAACACGATTTTTTTTGCCATCACCATACTTCCATTTCCTTAAGGAACATGGAAGTAAAATCAAGTACACGAAATGTTTGTATTAAACGCCAGTGCTATTTAATTGTGATTGTGTAATCTCGAGTTCTGTTGCTAATCGCTTCAAGTTTTGCTAATCGTAGCGGACTGTGTGAGTAACAGGAAACCGATTTATCGTAAGTGGTTTATGAAGCCCATATTGAGTCGATACTTGTAAACTGTAACGGCTCGGCGAGAAGAAAAATAACTGTACAATTGTATTAATTAATAAAATATCCGACTTTAACCGTGCCGAAAATTGAACAAGTTGTAAAATCAAAGAAGAGAGCCGCGGCTGTGTCTGAGATTCAGAACTAACAACAACCAATAACGGCCGTTATAAGTGTAAACAAACAAGCGGCGAGTGATTCAGCAGAAACAGGCGTGCTAGCCAACCGACCGGCAACTTTCCTTTTCGTGTTCTGTTCCGACAAGTGAACCGGCTGGCTGCCTTAAGTCTCGACCTGTCCGGCCCATTTACACTCATTACGGCGAATCATAGCTAATCTGACGTACTGTACGTATGTAGTCTGAATGCGTTAATTGCAGCATAGCCGGTGAATTAATGTTACGGTGAATTATTGAAAAATTATTAACAGACGAGTAAAAAACTAATTCGTAATATGTAAAAAACTAATTCGATGTACGTGCCATTTCATCTTAAGGTTCCGCGTCTAAAATATTACCCATGTTAGTACTAGACACTCAGGCTGTGGGTACAAGTTTGACCTTTTCATGAATGTCACGTGAGTTGGCTAACGCGTTTTGTAAAACCGAAACTATCGTCAAGACGTCTGAATAATGAGATGACTGTCCTAAGAGAGGATTGTACATTGATTGTGTGTCTATTTTAATTAGAAGTGTACCATGAGACCCGACGGATTCATGTTGAAAATTAATTACTTTAAAGTTCGTTTTGTGAAACTCACGGTTACTTAGTCGAGGTATCAGTGGAATCTTTCAGAGGAATAGTGCAAAACCTTTACACGTTCCACACAACGATCTACGCACTATGATTTTTCAAATTACTTATAGAAATTCGAAGTTTCCTTCATAATTTTCAATTAAATACTCTCCCCATAGAGGTAAGAAAATTTTTTTTATTTTGGAAAGTAACAGTTTAACACACACATGCAACGAGTTGGGTAATCCTGCTGCTATTAAATCTCCGTAATGTTTATATTACTAACAAAAGTTCTTAGCCTTTTAGTCGTCATATGTTCAAATTGTTTCACTAGTTACAAGTCCACTTGTACATTCATTCTTCTTCATCGAAAAACGGGTCGCAATGAAATATTCTTTACTTGAAGTTATTATCTCCTCATTAGTTATCAGAACTCATATATTTCAATAATGAGGACCCGACATGAAAATTCACTGCCACATGGAGAAAGCAGGAAATTAATTGAAAGATTTAAATTACAATTCAGCAAAGGTTCATCAGATAATGAACCACAGATAATTGTAATGGGTCGACGGATTTCTTTACAATTACAATCCCCTTGTACTGATTCAAGTACCAATGAGGAAACTGATTTATAACTGTCAAGAACGCGTAATGACTACAAACAGAGGTAAGGATTTGTCCAGAATTTGTTCCGATAAACTGATCTAACAAGTATTGAAACAAGGAAAAAGTTTGTTAAGGTATTTGTATGGAGTGTTTTAACTTACGGGTGTGAATCGTGGACCTTAGGGAAGGTGGAGAGTGACAGACTTCAGGCAATGGAGATGTGGATTTGGCGGAGAATGACAAAAACTAGTTGGACAGATAGAACGACGAATGAACAGATCTTAGAGGAAATAAATGAGAATCGAACACTGCTTAGGAGTATAGAGGTGAGGAAGATTAAGTTGATAGGGCATGTGATCAGACATAGTGCTTTTTTAACTAACATCTTTGAGGGCAAAGTAGTGGGGAAGAAGCCCAAAGGAAGACCAAGAACTGCATACTTCCGCAGCACAATGAGTGTCGTGAATAGTGGGTCCTATGGAGAAATGAAGAATATCGCAAGGGATAGAGTGACGTGGCTACAGCGACAAGGCATTGCCTTTAGGAGTTAAAAAAAAAAAACTGATCTAAAACAAAAAACTGATTAGAGATCTATGTGATGTTTGCAAAGTATAGGTAACATGACTTTTGTGTTTTTACTTGTCATAAAACTATGTGTAAATAAAAATATCGGTATGGAGAACCATACATGACTTCCATATTCTAAGATTTATATTTAAAATCATTTTCAGCCAAACAGCCAGGCTGTGTCTTACCTACCTTTTTATTGCTGTATTAAATGAAAAATATTATATTACATTAAAATGAAAAAATTATAATTTTATTGCCTGGCAACAAAATTATTTTATTTTTAACAATTACCATTGTTTCAAAAAGTTTAAATAAATTTTCAAGTACTTTACTCTTGTTAAAACGTAAAAGGTTGCAGGTAAACTACCCCTTCCCCTTAACCGATCTTCACCAAAATCGAAAGTCATTGAGACCTCTACAATTCAGGGACGTATGCAAAAAATTATTTAATTCTGTTTGAATTTGCGGCTGTTATCGTTTGCCATATAAAATACGCTTGATAAAAAAATTGTTGCTGGTAAACTACCCCTTCCCCTTAACCGATCTTCACCAAAAACAATAGGTCTTGAGTACACTACAAATCAGGGCTGTATGCAAAAAATTATTTGATTCTGTTTGAATTTGCGGCTGTTATCGTTTGCCATAGAAAATACGCTTGATAAAAAAACGTTGCAGGTAAACTACCCCTTCCCCTTAACCGATCTTCACCAAAAACAATAGGTCTTGAGTACTCTACAAATCAGGGCTGTATGCAAAACATTATTTGATTCTGTTTGAATTTGCGGCTGTTATCGTTTGCCATAGAAAATACCCTTGTTAAAAAAACGTTGCAGGTAAACTACCCCTTTCCCTCAACCGATCTTCACCAAAAACAATAGGTCTTGAGAACTCTACAATTTAGGGGTGTATGCAAATAATCTTTTGATTCTGTTTGAATTTGCGGCTGTTATCGTTTGCCATAGGAAATACCCTTGTTAAAACATAAAACGTTACAGGTAAACTACCCCTTTCCCGTAACCGATCTTCACCAAAATCAATAGATCTTGAGAACTCTACAATTCAGGGCTGTATGCGAAACATTATTTGATTCTGTTTGAATTTGCGGCTGTTATCGTTTGCCAAACAAACAAAATTACCCTTGCTAAAAAAAAACCGTTGCCGGTAAACTACCCCTTTCCCTCAACCGATCTTCACCAAAAACAATAGGTCGCGAGAACTCTGCAAATCAGGGCTGTATGCAAAAAATTATTTGATTCTGTTTGAATTTGCGGCAGTTATCGTTTGCCATAGAAAAAAAATCTACAGATAGACAGACAGACAGACACACAGACACTTTTCGGAAAACGACTTTTTTTCATGTTTTGAGTGTAGTAGAATCAGAATCTGCAATAATCTCGAACACGATTTTTTTTTGCCATCACCATACTTCCATTCCTTAAGGAATATGGAAGTAAAAGAAAGAATAATTTAATAGAAAAGTTTCACGTTCAGTCGAACGAAAAGAACACGTTTATTGCTTTAAGTTTTGGAAAACACGTAGCTTTCGTTTCGAACAATGGTCGAACCTGCAAGACTCGACTCGGAAGTTTTCCTCTTCAGTCGATTCATTGGGAATTGGGTAAACTTTAACATGTTATTATTTCAACATGAACAAACTGAAATATTTCTATATGGCGTTAAAAAATTAGTAATAAATTACTACTACAGATAACGGAGCTGTGGCTATCTAGATGAAAGTGTAAGAATAAATCGAAAGGTGATGTAATATTTATTTGTAGTAACTAAGTAGACATACGTCATTGTGGGGCGTGTGCTCATAGTGGACAAAAATGCCAGACCACGAAGGTCGAAGAACTAATTATTTTCTTTTTCTTTAGTTATTAATTATTTGTATAAATTATCGTTCGTACGTATCACGATTCGTTTTGAAGATAAAATAAAATATACGAGTGTGTAGCCTATATTCTGTATTAAATATTTAAAGTATCTTAATTACATTACTTTTTTCTTGTGTGGTATTCCTTTCAGATTCCATGTTGCCACTTATAATTGTTTGCCTATCAAATTTCATAACCATGGGCGTCAATCGTGTGTCCTTCTTATTTCCGAGACTTCTGTGAGGACGAGAGAAGTGACTTAGGCTACTCCGTTGTATAGGTTACCGATCTTGTAGCAGAGTAGACAAGTAATGAGGCTGCCATTTTTAGACCCCTTGTTCTATATTTCTTTCAGGGTTGTTGCCCTTAGCCAAAGTTTGCAGCGCCAAAGTCTCGCCGTACCTCTTCTGGCTGCTACATGACGCACACCCATAAAATTTACAGTTCAATCGGCCGATGTTTGAAGAGTAAAACAGGCGAGACGGATTGCTGATATTTTATAAAACGCCTGTAGTATCCACGCTTATGTACGGCAGTGAAGTCTGAGTTACAACAAAAGGACATGAGAGAAAAGAATACAAGGTTAAGAGATGAAGTTTCTAAGCAGAGTCTAAGCATATAACAGGAGAGATATGATAAGAAATGAAATCATCAGAGAAGAACTTCAAATACTTAATTTCAATTAAAAAATTCAAGAAGAGAGAATTAAATGGAACGAACATTTGGAAAGGATGGAAGAAAATAGATCATATTTCAAAGTTAGAAAGTATCAAGCAAAAGGAAGAATAAACATAGATCGACCGAGAAAAAGATAGGAACCGTAACGGACGCAACGTGATGATAGTTACAATGAAACGTGTGAACTCAGTATAGAAATAATTTGCTCCCCTTAGTTTCTAAATACTTTTAATAATCGCAGCTTTTTCCTTTTGTAAATTTATCTGGGCGATAAAGGATATTCGTATCTTACTCCGTTTTCATATATATCGGGTGTATAAAATGTATTAATAAAATTAAAACAAATGCATAAAAATGGTAAAAGTCTTGTACGTACCAAAATGATAACCGGAATAGCAGGAGCTTATGTAGAAAGCATAATAAACGGATTGAAAGACCGGAATCAGCCAAACTGTATAATCACGTTTCCTCAAGTTGCGTGAGTCAAGTTCGAGCCTAACTCGGTGTAATTCATAAATCCTGTCCTTTATCTGCATTGCGTCAGTTTATATACTCGGACGTGAAACCTCAGCATAAAACCTGACGGGAATAACCTGCTCTGTTAATTAAAAAAATTAAAAAACTGAGAATCAAAACACTAAACATGTCACAATTCGTGGGCTATACTTCCCATTATACACTAAATTCTACAACTATACGAAGCAAAGAAGAGACATAAATACCCACTAAAGAGATTCAAGATGTAGTAGGGTCTATGAAAAACGTAATAAGTTAATTTTTCAGTAGTTGTTTCTGGTACCGAAATAATACGAAACAAGTAGGTTTATGGCTATAAACACTAACAAGAAAATCATGGTTTTAGAATACCTGTTTCGCGAATTCTTAGACTAACTAAATATGAAAACGGAATATTAAAACAGGTAGTGATTTGAAATGGTGACTCTCGACCAGCGGTTCGAAATCTTAAGACGATCGTGGACCACTGTGTTGGAACGTAGATTAAGCGTGGTTCTTTCCCACTTAACCAAGGGATTCAAACCGCTGAGGAAAAGTGCAATTTATTTTGTGAACGTCACTAAAATCAGCTTTGTCTAATGGAATTTTATAATTTTAATGTATTGAAATTACGTTCGAGGCACCGGTAACTATAACCAACTGAAATAATCACTGTCGTACTTAAGATTAATGAATGTGACTTTTTGGTGTGAATTTCTTTCACCAGCTGTGTATTTTTTGAGCTGATATTGCTTCTTAAGGCTAGCCGACTTCCACGCTGCACTTTATGAGCCAGACTAGATGATTTTTTTTTTTTGTACTTGTATCATCCGTCTATCCGTCTGTCACGCCCGCGGACAACGATGGGGAACCAGCGCTCTAAAAGCCTCGGTAGATTGCCACCAATACTATTGTTGTGGGATAGTATAACCGCACACTACCCTTAGGTATCTTCACTTGAACTCGGTGTAGCCAATATTCACAAAGATACTCTTAGGACCAAGTGACTCCCGAGATAAGGAATCTACCCCTACCAAATGCCGAAGGTATCCTAAATAGGTGGATGTGGATGTGGATGTGAGGAAGGTTCTAGTTGATATCCGAGGAACAGACTTCATCGTCATCCTGAAGCGGCAAGGCATAGTTCATGATGAATATTAGAATACTTGTTATGTTATTTTTATTATTGTATTGATATTATTATCTTTGTTGACCTTAAAAATTATGCTGAAAAAATCTATAAGCGGTCAGCTGCAAATCGCATGTCGCTGAACCTGGACAAAACAGTGATCATGGCGTTTTTGCCAGAAGACATTGTTAGTGAAATGTCATTACCATATTTCTGACAGTAAATTCGGTTTGTGATTTGAACTTTGACACCAAATTACTTTTCACTAGTCATGCAGATACAATAACTTCTGTAGCAAGAAGGAAGCTAGGGCTGCTTCTGTGGGTGAGTCGTCATTTCCAGTTAGCTTATACCATCCTGCGGGTATACCAAATCGACCGATTCTGGAGTGCTGTTCTGTGATTTTGGGATATATAAGGGACGACACCGATCGCAAGATTGAGACAGTAAACGTTGGGGCATTATGACTCCCCTAAAATTAGAAGACCACTACAAGATGTGTTATTTATGTACAATAGTATTCACGGCCTCATTGAGGTAGATCTCGGGGATCAGTTACAGAGTTCTTTACGTAAGACAAAGAAGCCATGTCTTGTTCAGGTACTTGGGGCAGAGTGTGTTGGGTCCATTGGCGAGATCTATCAAAATGACGAATAGTGTTTGTAATAGTGAAATCGTTGACTGTTTCAGTAAGAATATTAATACCTGTAGGAAGAACGTTATGAAGATACTGGGGAGTGAGACTTTGACTAGGACATCTAATCGTTTTAGAATTGTGTGTTGTGTGTAAATTACGTATTGCTTGTTTCATATATGTGTAGTATGTTTCTCTTTCTTCTATGGTATGTCGACGTTCTCCCTGCGTTCCAGTTAGGTAGAGCGCATACACCAAGTTATTCATACTGTTCTGTGCACTGTCTTCACATCAGAATACAGTCATTATGCTTCCCTGTTAGATAGAAATCTTCAAGGAGATTGGAATGGCTATAAGGGGAGATGTGAAGCCTATCGCTAAAAAAATTATACTGTTGTTTTTGCTATTGTTACTGTTATAATAATACGCCCTTTCAGCCCTTCATGGTGGGACGGGATACGAGGTACAGGGTAGGTTGCCGATTGAACTACATGAATGGCTGCGTGGACTCAGTACGTCTTTACCTTGCACAGGTAGACCTATAATGCCATGTATTGGTCATAGGCTGACCAAACAGACGTTGGAGTTGCAGCTCTGGCGGAAACGAGCCAACTGCACGAGCCAATCAGTTTATCTGCAGGCCTGCCAGTTGCTTTATATCAATAATAACAAAACCCATCAACTACCGTTATTTTAATGCCAATATAGCAATAATATGAATAACAACAATAACGTTGCTTATTGTATTACGTAAAAGACTGGTATAACATCGACTAACGCTGACCAAACAGACGTTGGAGTTACAGTTCTGGCGGAAACGAGCCAACTGCACGAGCCAATCAGTTTATCTGCAGGCCTACCAGTTGCTTTATATCAATAATAACAAAACCCATCAACTACCGTTATTTTAATGCCAATATAGCAATAATATGAATAACAACAATAACGTTGCTTATTGTATTACGTAAAAGACTGGTATAAGTCTACGGTCACACTTGGCGTTTCTGTCGCCGCGTTCGATACGCGCAGCGACAGAAACGCAGGCCTGAGGGAGTGTCACACTTGGCGAATAACGCGCACTGTTTCAATGTTTCATATGACTTCTTTGAGTGAAGCTGATGTCTTACTCGCAGTTGCTGTGAGAAGTTATTTAAAAAAGAAGAAAAAGAGGAGATTTGGTGTAGGCTACACTAGGTCAATGCTATACGTCTGACGCACGGCCAGTTTTATACGTTAGTTTGTTTTACTCAAAAATGAAGAAGACGAATTTTTTCTTATTTTCGAATGAGTGTTTCATTCATCGTTTAATGAATTGTTGTCATAGGCTGAGGGTGACATTTCCAAACAGAACACAAAATTTGGACTGTATAATAACAGTAATAACAATAATAACAAGTAACAAAAATAATGAATAATGAATTCAGTAATCAATATAACTTAGATCAACCATCAACGAAGAATGAATGCGGAATGCCACGTGAGAGAATGAGTGGTTGTGGGGTAGCAGCGACAGGAACGCCAAGTATGTCCCGCTCCATAGGTTAACACTGTGAGCGTATCTGTCGCCGCGTAGGAAAAACGCTCTGTCCTGCGTTCGGAACGCTGTCGCAAACGTCGTACGCCTAGTGTGACCGGCTCCATTTGATTACATGCTTTACACTTCTTGATTCTAACGCCGCGTATCGAACGCGGCGACAGAAACGCTAAGTGTGACCGTAGACTAACATCGATTAACGCTAACCAAACAGACCTTGGAGTTACAGCTCTCGGAAACGAGCCAACTGCACGAGCCAATCAGTTTATCTGCAGGCCTACCAGTTGCTTTATATCAATAATAACAAAACCCATCAACTACCGTTACTTTAATGCCAGTATAGCAATAATATGAATAACAACAATAACGTTGCTTATTGTATTACGTAAAAGACTGGTATAACATCGATTAACGCTGACCAAACAGACCTTGGAGTTACAGCTCTGGCGGAAACGAGCCAACTGCACGAGCCAATCAGTAGGCCTACCAGTTGCTTTATATCAATAATAACAAAACCCATCAACTACCGTTATTTTAATGCCAATATAGCAATAATATGAATAACAACAATAACGTTGCGTATTGTATTACGTAAAAGACTGGTATAACATCGATTAACGCGCTCCGTTGTATTCGATGCGCGTACTTGATGCGTGAGATCAGATTAGTAATTATTGTTTTGTAGTAATCAACCTTGAATAAGCAAGGAACGTGGAAGCTGCGTTCTACAGACTCGTTCTACTGTATAGAAATGGGTGCAGTTTTCATACGGACGGTTAGAGATCAATTTGCATTACAATAACTGTGTCGTAAAGGTACTAATTTTATGATCGCTTCCTTACGTCTGACCTGCGACCAGTGTAGAAACGGTGTTTTATTGCTTGGCGTAATAAAATGTTGTGAAATTTTGACAGCTAACAGTATACTCGGAACGTTGGCCCTATATAGCGTTTTTGAAAGTTTTTATACTTCCATTCTACCTGCTGCGTTATCACTCGTTTGCGAGATAGCGGTTTTACGTATTATTTGAAGAATATGGTGAAACTTTTTTTCTTTTATTGAAAACCATAATTACACTCTAACTTAGTAAAGGTCAGCCATCGACCTTTCACTCTTCACTTCCGTAATGGATTTATTCATGATCATTTAAAAAAAATATTATGGCATTGAAACAAACAAATCCCTTTACTAACATTTTTAAATTTTATACCATTTTATCGCGCGAAAATTGCAGTAATTGTCCTCATTCGTGGCTTTTTTTCTCCCGTTCTAACTGTAATTTCGTATGTTTATATCTACGAATGGTACGATCTTAACAAAGCCACAACGACTTACTGTCTTCTTGTACCGTGTCTCATACTCATTAACAACTGTTATTCGTAATACGTGTAGGCCTATATTAGGCTTCATGTCTATAACATACTACCCATTTGTACTACCCAAGGTTGTTTTTCACGTTGTTGCAAAACATGGTCATAAATTAACAAGGACATAAATCGATACGTAAAAATAAACAGTTGGATTTGCCATGATACAAAAAACAATCCTTGATTTGGTTCAAAATGTGTGTCCGATCGGTTGATTTCAGTGGCACATTTGTAACGTGCGTTTTGTCGCTGTAGCAGTCCTTTACCGATGTTTTATAACGGATGAATAGTGTTTCCGTGTGGAGTTTCAAATACGTACAGCGTACTTAAGTTTGTTTCCCTTTGCTTAGCTAATCGGTTAACATTTTGTAATTATTTGAAATGTTACAGGAAAACTAAAAAGACCGTTTTTTGACGCGTGATTATTATGATAACTTTTAGTAAATAAAGAACACACACGTACACACACACACACACACACACACACACACACACACACACACATATATCGTATGTATGATTATTATTGCTACATGGAATCGAGTATATTGTGCTAAAAAAACTGCAATAGTAAATTTACAGCGTGCGGGTATGTAATTACATTTGAGTACGTTAACATATGTAATTAAGGAAAGCGAGATAAGAAATACAAATTGTTAATAGTCCCCTCGCTTGCTGCAAATCAGATAATTCATTAAACGTTACAGACTTGAACAGTCTATACCACACGCGCGGACGAAAAATATTTATTAGCAGGTGTTTATTTTATGGTCGGAAGTAAAAAGAAGAGAGATTCGTCCGCCACTAATAACTTTCTTTGCCCGTTTATTGCCACTAAAATAATTAAATAATATTCCATTACGGTTTTTTACAACTCACCGGTGACATTTTAAGTGCCGCATATGCGATTTGAGGCGCAGACGCTTTCGAATATCGCTTTCACTTCGGTCGATTCCGAAACGATAGGAGATAAAAAAGATCTAAAAGTTTATTAGCAACAATAAAAGCGATTTGGCAGACATACGCGCTCGGCGGTGTGAGGCAGTCACAGGGATACCAGCAACAGGTTGTTCGATCACGTGTAGAAACACGTTCCTATCAGGAAGAGAGAAACATACAAACATACCGGCGGTGGTAACGCCCGAGGCGCTTCACACACCATTCCCACTGCATTACCACGCGTAAAGCTGTTATTCAATATGCAGATTACACAAGTACGATTTCTGAAATATATTAATAGCATGTCTGACTTATCGCATGTAACGTATCTGCAGCCATACGTCTCCTCTCTGTGGAGATTCTGACCCTTTCTTTACCTCATCACCAGTCGTTGTCGTAATAGTTAACAAGGTGTTTACCTCGAAGTATTAATAGACACAGAACGAGGACTATTTTTTGTATATTTCTCGTCAGGCAGCATATGAAACCAGTACTTTGCCCCATAGTTTGTGTTCCAGGAATGTTCATTGTATTTTTTACTTCGGAACGGAAGTATGGAAATATGGGCAATAAAAACATTTTGTGAGTGAGCTAAATGTTGTTTGTTTGACATTGATGTTTAATTTCACACACGTTTCGATTAGAAAAAATTATAATTCTTATAAATCAAGATGCGTATATTCTTATATTTACTTACTATTATCTTTATTAGAACTACACTTCTTTGACTGTGACTAAGGAAAAGAATTAAGCTGAACCAGACACGGATTCTTACCTGTGCATCTACGTAACTTTAGAATGCTGGACACGTTGAAAAGTGTATTAATTTTAGAAGTAAGCGGAGGAGGGTCCTAGACGTAAACCTCCGCAAACATTACACTGTACATTTGTAGAGTACTCAGCACAAGCACAAACAGAATGAAAACTAAATATAAATACAATGTAATTCCTGACTAACTGCGTAAATCAGGAGCGGATTCCTGGTAGAATGATAACAGAAGAAGCACGGTCAGCTTCCTAAGGAAGTTCACTGTGACGGTGAAAAGCAACTTCTGAGAGGACGAACAGTTTTATGAACAAAAACTATCGTGTTGGATACCGTAAATCGACCGCCTAAAACGGACCCTCGAGAGAACGACAGACATCTCAAATACGAGAGAGAAATCCCCCTCGGATGACGTCAACTGATCTCCGTCTGGAGCAACCAGAGCGGGCTGAAGTCACTGAAAAGAGTTCCAAGTGTAAGAACTCTTTATAAAGCATTGTCTGTATAAGATTTCATGGCCTAAGTATAATGACACAGGACTCTCGACTAGATTATGGGTTTAGTGAGAAGCATTGGTTCTGTGGTTGATTAATAAAACGTATCGAATCATATGATACTCGTACACTTGAGGACGAAGAAATCTACCTGGCGCATTCAGTGCCGAATGAAGTATCGAAGAATGTCGAGACGTGAATTATAAAAGTAGCTAAAATTAAAATATCATTCCTGCGACACAGGCAAAGAATATAAATTAATCAAGACCGAGTAGCCTACATTAATTCGGTGTTCAGAGTTTTTCTTGGAAACAAAGCGATTACTCATTATTCTTCTACCCATAAATCAAGTTTCGTATGTAGAAAATTACTGATAGAAAACTGTTTTAATTTAAAACAAATTAAAATGTAATATAATAATTATAATAGAATTAAATAAAAAAGAAAACGCAAACCTAACTGCTTGAAAACACCCTATTTTCATTTCATGCACCACCTTCCGCATCCTTAACTCTTACTTTCCATACTTCCCTAAAGTATTCGTAATTTTAATGTAGTTTCTCCCCTGAAACCTAACATAGTATTATTTACCTTTTGTAAAATAATGTATCCAATATCATATGCAGCTGAATCGAAAAACGTATGTATGGAAAAATGTATATTTCACTTCTACTGTGATAAAAACTATACTTGAAACATTATAATGTACATTAGATTTTAAAATAATATAAATGCATGTTAATGTACAAATTGTGTGTATGTGTGTATTTCCACTGACCCGCTTCCGTTTCATTGTTTACAGGAAACGCACGCATCGTTAGCTGCAGGACGGCCTTGGATTGTTTACGTAAGTCGGCTGGACCCAGCCGTGCATGCACTGTATTTTACTAGTTTTCCCGGTTTTACAGATTCCTAATATCAGAACATGTGTTGTTAGATTCTTGTTATATTTACTTGTTGGTCTAATGCTTGTTGTTAGATTTTTTTGTATCGAGTGTAATTGGCGTTACAATCTATCCGGCATGGGTAATCAGTAATATTAATGAATGAGAAGAGAAACGACATTAACAAGTGTATCAAGTACATTTTATGAATTACACATTGTAACAAGAAAACGTACGGAGTAAATCATTGGGTTTGAAACGATTTAGTCTACGCACTACACCATCTCTGTAGCGAGGAACTCGATGGTTGTTTTCAGCCTGTCACTACTGGTACTGCGTCGTTTTTTTCTGAGACTGAAGGCATTTGTAGTACTCTGTGGATTACTCGGTTGGGCACATACCGTGGGGCGTTTTTGATGGGTCTGATAATTTGTTTGTAAGCGCTGGAGTATTCTTAGGTTGAAGTTAGTGGTGTTTCCCCACAGCTGAATGCTATAAGTTCAGACAAGTTTATGACGACTTTGTAAATCAACAGCTTGTTTTCTGATGTCACTTGGGACTTACAGCTCCTGAAATTGTAGACCAAGTTGTTTCCTCTTCATAAAGATCTGTTTCTAACAAATGTGTCGTCGGTCGATGTGCAGTCATAGGTACTGCACTAGTACAAGCTGTGCTACCGAGACGCCTGAAGAGCGGGGGGTCTACTGAGCGATAACGCGTCCTTGTCTTGGTGCGGTGTTACTGGTTCTGTAAACATTGTTCAGTAAGCTATATGCAATTAGAAATACCGTGCGAGAGACAGTGTTAAACGTATTTTAAATGTGTAGTAGTACCATGATACATGCAGTGGAATGGCAAACGTCACCGCATTCCTTGTTGGGTTGCAAAGCTTAACACATGATAGTACTTCACCTCGTTTATCTGTGACATTGTGTTAGGTGAAGAGGAACCGGTGGACAGATGTCTTTTTTCATTGTAAAAGTCACATGAGCTGGTGTGGGTGCGTTGGCTCTTATAGCCAGAGAAGTAGGCCTCTTGCGTCGAGATGTTCTGCAAGTTGAGTGATTCTGTCCTGGGACATGAGTGGACGGCTAGTATTGCCGTGTTGTGTCGTCAGCAACGTTGTGTTTCTGGCTGTCAGTAGGTCGGCTGTATAAGGAAAAGGCCAAAGCAACGGTACCTAAACACTCCTTGCTTGGGATATAGGCTACCCCTGATCTGATGGGTAACATGTCTGTGTACCCCAATTGTTTCATGAGGCAAAAACCTGCCTGCTAGATAGGATTTGTGAGTAACAGAAAGAAGTGATTGAGCAGGTTTCTTTTTAGTTTGAATTCGTTTGATGTCATACTTTATCGAAGGCTTAAGAGATGTCTGTGAACAGTAGCTTTTTCCCGAATGTAGCTGACTACCTTGACAGTTCTGTATTCGACAGTGCCCTGTTTCTCCCGTAGAACCGAATTGATGACTTTTTTACGTTTTAAAATATGTTTTAAGTATTTCAGAAATATTCTTCCAAAAACTTTGGAGAGAACTGGTAGGAGACTTTTCGACTGGTGTGACGAAAAATCATGAATGTTTTTCCCAAGTTTTGCTAGCATGACTACCTGTGCCACTTTCCATTGCCTCAGATAATAACTCAACTTAATACTGCATTGAAGAATTAAGAGTATCGCTCTACCGTGTGATGTCTTGTGACTCGTCTACCATATTCGGTAGCTTTGGATGCTGTTACCGACTATCTTCAATTGCTGTGAGTTTTTTTATTTTTGACTACAATTCTTTTAGTTTTGTAGTTGCTTTGTCACAGCTGTTCTTAAGATTCTTTTTAACATAAACGCCTCTAGCGGTTTGCCATTTTTCAGCAATTTTCTTTTCTCTATTGTCTTCTATCTGAGGAGTTTTGGGCGCTTGTTTTTGAAGTTTTAACGGTTCTCTTGTGTCTTTGCTGCGTATTCCTCCATCTGCAGAGCAGTAATAAAGTTGAGAAGCGCGCAGTCCGGCTTTTCTGAATTTTTGAGTCGAACGTTTAAATTTGTTGTTAGATAAATTAATGATTGTTGTTTTGGTGTCCTCCAACCGGGAATCATGTGATAACTACGGATCCTAAGCTGGGTAAATTTGCCGTTTTTATAAGCTAACTTGGAAAAGTAGAATAGAAGATCAATTTGTTGTAGTGTACATTAATTTGACGTATTTTAACACGTACAAAAATTTTCGCAAACATTTTGTGAGAGCACACTCAACACAGGACTTGATATGGCGAAAACCTCCTTTTTCAAGATATCTTAAAAAATTTACATGTTTTGAATTTAATGAGGTTTGTTATAGTTAATTTGGATACAGTTGATCACGACAGCCTATTTTGAAATTGGTGCTTTTATATCTTTTTTTCAACCCTTGTGGTTAATATTTCTGAACCAAGAACAAGAGTCGCACAAAAAAAAGTAATTTGTATACATCAAAAACGATACTCTCCAAACTATGAACTGTCACGTCCTCGTACGATAAAAATTGATCAAGATATGGCTAAAATACTGTATCAATTGATTATATTGTAATACATCATTATATTGATGTATGATATGTGTGTAATATGAATACAAGTATTTAGAAACCCTAAATTAAAACAGCCCTGTTAAAACACACAGATTTGCTTTGACGATGTTATAATTGGGGACTTTAATTAGGAACTTCTAGCCTATTCAAAAGACTTGCCTTCAGACTTTTGCCAGTTTCCAAACCTCAACAAATTCGTAAATCGGAAGCATTTTTGTCATCAATTTAGAGGTGTTAGTGGGGTATTTTGCAGACCTTTTTAAAAATCAGTAGAGGGATGTGATAATGTCGTTGGACCATTTCTAGAGTCAGTGTATAATTGTTAAAAAGATTGAGTTGAAAAATAAAGCTTATTTAAAATTGAAAACTAGCTTTTTCGTTACGAGGTTGAGAACGTTTTAGTTCACCTCGTACTGACAGCGATTACTCTTTGTTAACCGTTCAGTTACCTCTCAGGTCCGAAACAAACATGATTCTTGTTTTTATGGATACGCTGGACAGACAAGATTATTGAGCGGAAATGTGTTCCGCACTGGATCTGATAAGTTTAGAACGTTTATTTCGGGCGCTGAAGTTTCACCTATTAATTTGTTGTACTACAGACAAATAACAGTTAATAAAAGAAAATAATGACACAGATTGTTTTTTTTTTCTCTTTTGTCTGAAATCAACCGTTTTGGCCTGAATATTTTGTGTACATAAATGAATCCTAAATAACTTATTGGCAGATTATTTTGTTTAATGTGGCGTAACAGGTCGTCTAGATTTCTGAAACCGCTAATTACGTCCGTGTCGTCTAGTCCGATTTTGATAGTTGTTACAGTCAAACATACCGTGACGTCCGTCCGCCGATTTATTTGCTCCGTTTACCGTCCAATTGTCGTGTGCTGGATATTTTTCCAACTCGGTAGAGTGTACTAAATCCAGTGGGTGAAGCGAATTTAGTTAGTGCTTTCTGATAGTGTGACAACAGGAACACTAGTAGTTTAACTTCTAACAGCCGCTGACACTCGTACAGAAAAAGGAGTGTCCACGTCAAATTATTCCCATTTCTATCGCGTCGCAACCGCCTGGCTCTGCGCACGAGAGTTACCATTTATCTTTTGTTTTTCAGGACTGTACTGGGCTATGCGACTTCGCTTCTATCCACCACCAACAGGTGTAGACTGGAAAGATTACAATCAGAACCCTCCACTCTTTGTCGGGATCTCCGTGGTTGTCAGAAATGATGTATTTGTATAGCTTTCCGAGTTCCTACACTATCTGCTTTTGTCCGGTCGTTGGCTGTCACTCTCTTTCTCCCTTACCTAAGGACCATCAGCGCCACAGAACCTCCACCTCCGAACCGGGTCAAACGCCCTCGGACCACCATAAAGCCATCCTTTTGCTTAACTTCTGTCAGTAGCCCCAGACTTGACCTTTGAAAACTGTCCTTTCCTCCCATCCTAAGAAGGCTCTTCTTACCACGCTGTGGACGCTGCTGGTCACCGGCACGGAGGCTCTCTGCCTCGCGGCATCTGCTTGCTGAGCTTGAGACAGGTGACATCTGTTGCCTGAATCGGTTCCAGCAGCAATGCCCCACGTATAAGTTTTCTTCATTCCCCGCCATCTAGCGAATAATCACGTTGGCGGTCTTCCTTCCTGACTTAGGTAACCCGTCGATGGTACCAGTGCTAAGTTATCTTTTGGCAGCCATTAGCCTCGATCCAGATGATGCAATCCTGCCACGGGTGCAAAGACATGCCGCTCAAACAAAACAAGAAAGAAGTTAAATAGAACATATTGCGATCCAAAAAGTGTGACACTGATGACTTGCAGTAGACACAAACTAAAGTATAACAAAATAAGCAGACTCGTCGTCAAGAAACCGTCACCTGCATTTCTTAAACGTGCCTTCCCTTCACTTTTCCCTTGGCCTGACTGTCTTCTTCTTGCTGTGGGTTGCCAGTTTAACGTATTAACACAGTATTTCAGTCATCCGACTTGAACAAAAAACGTAATCGGAATTTGAATATTTTCCTTGAGATTCACATATAACTTAACTATGTGTGATTCTTCAGGAGTAGGGGGATAATGGGGGTTCTGACCAAAGTACCGTTATTCCCCCACCACCTCCGCTGGACCACAGCATCCGGGACTTTTTCGCGTATCTGGACCACAGCATCCGCGATCCGCGGCTGGACCACAAAGATCCGCGACTTTTTCGCGGATCTGGACCACAGCATCCACGATTTTTTTCACAGGACCGCGAATTTCCGCGAATAAAATTTTTTATTTTTTTTAATGTGATTTTTTTATTTTTTTTATTAAATTGATTTGCATATCAGGGGTGGGTGGTGGGTGGTGGTGGGGGGGTTCCGACTTGATGCATTATAGTGTATATATTAAAATATATGATCAGGGTTACCAACCTTGCATGAGTTCAAATTTGTTGTGTGTTATAATGTATATTAAATCTATATGATCAGGTTTACCAACCTATGCATGGGTTCAAACGTGATATGTGTGTGTTATATAGTGTATATATTAAAATATATGATCAGGGTTACCAATCTTGTATTATTGTGTATAGAACAGATCTGCCAACATTTTTCTGTGGTGGGAAATTCAAACTATATGATCATGATTGTTGTCGATATCAATTCTCTCTTTGAATGTAAGTAACTCTCCCTCCCTCTCTCTCTGTCTCTAGACACAGTTATCCATCACGATATAAACTCTCTCTCTCTCTCTCTCTCTCTCTCTCTCTCTCTCTCTCTCTCTCTCTCTCTCTCTCTCTCTCTCTCTCTCTCTCTCTCACATTTGAATGTAAGTAAAACTATCTCTCTCCCTCCCTCTCTCTCTCTCGCACACGCCAAGTCTGTGTGGTAAAGTGTTACGCATAAAAACTCCTTGAAATAAGGTATTTTCAAAAACTCTCTCTCTCTCTCTCTCTCTCTCTCTCTCTCTCTCTCTCTCTCTCTCTCTCTCTCTCTCTCTCTCTCTCTCTCTCTCTCTCTCTCTCTCACACATTTGAATGTAAGTAAACTATCTCTCTCCCTCCCTCTCTCTCTCTCTCGCACACGCCAAGTCTGTGTGGTAAAGTGTTACGCATAAAAACTCCTTGAAATAAGGTATTTTTAAAAGTTTTGTGTACACATACAAATCGCTGTCGGACAATGTACGCACTGCTCACACACACACACACATTGTGTATGTCTCTCTCGCTGCAAACGTTGACAAGAATTCCCTTATTCAAAGCGATTACGGTGTCACTGTACACAAACTTAAATATGGTTTACAGACCATTGTAATTTTAAAAATTCATTTTTGCATTAATTAAATATATATCGTAAACAATGAAAATATCGGTATGGAGAACCATACATGACTTCCATATTCTAAGATTTATATTTAAAATCATTTTCGAAATGAAATATTACCATAGAAACTACTTCTTTCTACTTACTGCTTCAGCCTTAACCACAGTACTGTGGTCACTAACATATACCACCTCACGTTATCGCACTCGATTTTCACTGATGATGGAAGTCAATGGCATTGCCGAAACGTCTGGTTTTGTAGAAAACATTGGACTACGGCCAAATATCCCGGGAAGGAATTTTAACAAAAACTACTTCTTTGTTGCCGATAACGTTGTACACATATATATAAAATATATGCATAAAATTAATGGCTTGTATAAGTTAATGATTGATCTCCATTAAGTAGTGCTCAAGTTTCCAAAGTTTTAATATTATGATGTCCGTAATTAAAACATCAGAGCAGGTTTAGTGTGAATGAGGGTACACTGTGGACAAAAATTTTCAACATTTCCTATTGAGCGTTGCTTAGAGTAAAGCTGCGAATCTACAGTGTATGTTTCACAGAACAAACACGCGAAAAAGAAGGAGCGCTCCGAAGTCACTCATGGACCGTCAGCATCTTGCAGAGGGTTCATTCCCTAAAGACGAAAAGTCTGTCTATGAATCGTTCCTCTGTAAACACGTGCAGTTACATTGCCCAGCGATCCACAGGAAGCAAATTGATGTCCATTTTTTCGGCTTGCACGCGTTATGTTGGTGTGGGTTTCGGCACTTTCCATTTAAAAAGCGTGCAAATGTAAGAAAATAAACATGAGTGAGGCCAGAAATAACGTGAATTGTGTGTGTGTGTGTGTGTGTGTGTGTGTGTGTGTGTGTGTGTGTGTGTGTGTGTGTGTGTGTGTGTGTGTGTGTCTTACCTGCCTTTTTATTGCTGTAGGCATAATAATAAAATGGAAACGTAAACATTACATAACTGAGATATGCTTACCTGCCACGAACGATATATTATTTTATACATGGAGGAGTTCAGTGACATACACACGTACAGAAGTCATCTTCAAAAATACTAGAAGTCGTCCACGCTTTTATGTTGGCAGTGTAACTTACAGGAAGTTTTTTGATGTTTTTAAAACATCTAGGATGCAAACTTTTCCCGATAACTAAAAGTTTCCTTTTTTCGGTTCCCGTCATGTTCGCACAAACAAAAACTGTAACTCTTTGTTTAGAGAGCTTCCCACCAACGCACTTTTCATTTTTAAATTTGAAAGTCTTATCTGGAGTTAATTTATAAAAAATTCCGGCTTCATGTCTATTAAAGATGTCTTCATCTTTATATGATCGTCTAATTTCTGGCCAAGTGTTACGCACCCAATCGCCTGTAACGTTCAAATCTACGCATTTTGCCTCACCACAAATTTTTGCAAAGGAAATCGAGTGTCGGGCCTTAAATCGATCTAGCCATCCGTTGGAGCACGTAAAATGGCTGGCGCCGGCAGTCCTGTTACAGTGCTTATCGCTTGCATACAATGTATGTCTGTAGCCATGGGCTAGCGCGCGCGCGCACATATATACGTTTATATGAAATTTAGAGTAAAATATCTGAGAAATATTTGACGCTATAACAGAGTAGTACAATATTTAGTGACGTTAAAACCGGGAATTTTTATAATGTTAAAGATATCAGTTTGACCGGACTTATGACAAAATAACGCTACACCCGAGTTGACGTAACAGCCGAGGCCGTAATAACCAAGTTCCACTGTATATATAAAGATATTAACTCAAACATAATTTACATTAAAATGAAAAAATTTTAATTTTATTGCCTGGCAACAAAATTATTTTATTATTAACAATTACCATTGTTTCAAAACGTTTAAATAAATTTTCAAGTACTTTACTCTTGTTAAAACGTAAAAGGTTGCAGGTAAACTACCCCTTCCCCTTAACCGATCTTCACCAAAATCGAAAGTCCTTGAGACCTCTACAATTCAGGGACGTATGCAAAAAATTATTTGATTGTGTTTGAATTTGCGGCTGTTATCGTTTGCCATAGAAAATACGCTTGATAAAAAAACGTTGCAGGTAAACTACCCCTTCCCCTTAACCGATCTTCACCAAAAACAATAGGTCTTGAGTACTCTACAAATCAGGGCTGTATGCAAAATATTATTTGATTCTGTTTGAATTTGCGGCTGTTATCGTTTGCCATAGAAAATACCCTTGTTAAAAAAACGTTGCAGGTAAACTACCCCTTTCCCTCAACCGATCTTCACCAAAAATAATAGGTCTTGAGAACTCTACAATTTAGGGCTGTATGCAAATAATCGTTTGATTCTGTTTGAATTTGCGGCTGTTATCGTTTGCCATAGGAAATACCCTTGTTAAGACATAAAACGTTACAGGTAAACTACCCCTTTCCCTTAACCGATCTTCACCAAAAACAATAGGTCGTGAGAACTCTACAATTCAGGGCTGTATACGAAACATTATTTAATTCTGTTTGAATTTGCGGCTGTTATCGTTTGCCAAAAAAAAAAATTCCCTTGATAAAAAAAACCGTTGCAGGTAAACTACCCCTTTCCCTCAACCGATCTTCACCAAAAACAATAGGTCGTGAGTACTCTACAAATCAGGGCTGTATGCAAAAAATTATTTGATTCTGTTTGAATTTGCGGCAGTTATCGTTTGCCATAGAAAAATATCGGTATGGAGAACCATACATGACTTCCATATTCTAAGATTTATATTTAAAATCATTTTCGAAATGAAATATTACCTAAATATTCCCTAAAGACGAAAAGTCTGTCTATGAATCGTTCCTCTGTAAACACGTGCAGTTACACTGCCCAGCGATCCACAGGAAGGAAATCGCTATCCACGCTGGACACTTTTTCGGCTTGCATGCGTTATGTTGGTATGGGTTCGGCACTTTCCATTTAAAAACCATGCAAATGTAAGAAAATAAACATGAATGAGGCCAAAAATAACGCGAACTGTGTGTGTGTGTGTGTGTGTGTGTGTGTGTGTGTGTGTGTGTGTGTGTGTGTGTGTTCCCTGATTTTTCATTGCGGTAGTCATAATAATAAAATGGAAACGTAAACAGTACATAACTGAGAAAAAAATACATAAATGAAAAAACTATAATTGTATTGCCTGGCAACAAAATTATTTTATTTTTAACAATTACCATTGTTTGATAAAGTTTAAATGAATTTTCAAGTACTTTACTCTTGTTAAAACGTAAAAGGTTGCAGGTAAACTACCCCTTCCCCTTAACCGATCTTCACCAAAATCAAAATTCCTAGAGTCCTCTACAATTCACTGACGTATGCAACAAATTATTTGATTATGTTTGAATTTGCGGCTGTTTTCGTTTGCCATAGAAAATACGCTTGATAAAAAAACGTTGCAGGTAAACTACCCCTTCCCCTCAACCGATCTTCACCAAAAACAATAGGTCTTGAGTACTCTACAAATCAGGGCTGTATGCAGAAAATTATTTGATTCTGTTTGAATTTGCGGCTGTTATCGTTTGCCATAGAAAATACCCTTGTTAAAAAAACGTTGTAGGTAAACTACCCCTTTCCCTTAACCGAGCTTCACCAAAAACAACAGGGTCTTGAGAACTCTACAATTTAGGGCTGTATGCAAATAATCTTTTGATTCTGTTTGAATTTGCGGCTGTTATCGTTTGCCATAGAAAATACCCTTGTTAAAAAAACGTTGTAGGTAAACTACCCCTTTCCCTTAACCGATCTTCACCAAAAACAACAGGTCTTGAGAACTCTACAATTTAGGACTGTATGCAAATAATCTTTTGATTCTGTTTTAATTTGCGGCTGTTATCGTTTGCCAAAAAAAAAAATTTCCCTTGATAAAAAAAAACCGTTGCAGGTAAACTACCCCTTTCCCTCAACCGATCTTCACCAAAAACAATAGGTCGTGAGTACTCTACAAATCAGGGCTGTATGCAAAAAATTATTTGATTCTGTTTGAATTTGCGGCAGTTATCGTTTGCCATAGAAAAAAAATCTACAGACACACAGACACACACACAGAGACACTTTTCGGAAAACGACTTTTTTTCATGTTTTGAGTGTAGTAGAATCAGAATCTGCAATAATCTCGAACACGATTTTTTTTGCCATCACCATACTTCCATTCCTTAAGGAATATGGAAGTAAAAAAATCTACAGACACACACACAGACACAGACAGACAGACACACACACAGACACTTTTCGGAAAACGCCTTTTTTTTCATGTTTTGAGCGTAGTAGAATCAGAATCTGCAATAATCTCGAACACGATTTTTTTTGCCATCACCATACTTCCATTCCTTAAGGAATATGGAAGTAATAATAATATTTCGTCATTGTAAGAATTTAATAAAACAATTATCAGTTTAAATAATAATTTTCGTGATTGCAAAATACAACCTGCGACTTAAAATATAGTTTTTACCGCTGTGGTAGGAAATTCAAACTATTAAATTGTCTCTCTCTCGCTCTCTCTCTCTCTCTCTCACACATTTCTGATTACTATACAAATAATTGCATGCATGTTCAGAGGTTTATAACGAAATAAATTAAAATAAATAAAATTTGTTTTAAATGATTAAATATATATATTTACACCACTGTATACAAACTTAAAATATAGTGTACAAACCGTTGTAATACAATTATTCAAAAATACATTTTACATTGATTAAATATATATATATATCACAAACAACATTGTTATATAAAATAAATACAATATTAATAATAATATTGTTTTAAATAATTAAATATATATTTACAACACTGTACACAAACTTAAAATATAGTTTACAAACCGCTGTAATACAATTATTCAAAAAATACATTTTACATTGATTAAATATATATATATATATCACAAACAAACATTGTTATATATAAAATAAATACAATATTAATAATAATATTGTTTTAAATGATTAAATATATATTTACAGCACTGTACACAAACTTAAAATATAGTTTACAAACCGTTATAATACAATTATTCAAAAATACATTTTACATTGATTAAATATATATATATCACAAACAAACATTGTTATATAAAATAAATACAATATTAATAATAATTTTTGACATTGTAAGATTTTTAAATAATAATTTCACGGCTGTAGATACAGTTCACAAGCAAGTTTATCTGTAACATAACAATACAGTCGATATTAGAATCACTGATACGATAAATATTCAATTATCACATGCACACACACAGTCAGTGGAAAGAAAGAATCAAATGCGTTAAGTAAGTAAACTTTTTCAAGTATGTGTCATTTTTCATAAAGTTAATGTACTTTCAAATAATTTCTAATCAAACCAAATATTATTCACTGGAACTTTGTAAATACTGCTTAGAATCAATGATACATTTATCACATAAAGTTAATGTACTTTCAAATAATTTCTAATCGAACCAAATATTATTCAACGAAACTTTGTAAAAAAAAATACTAAATAGAATCAATGATACATTTATCATGTACATACAAATTCAATTATTAAAGTGTTAAGTACAGAGAGTTGAAACTACACACACACACTCATACACACACACACACACACACATCAATAAATTGTTTGTTAACACGATTGCTACTTACGACGTTAGGACACAATCTCCACCTGCGTTGTTTGATTCCTCGTCCCTCGATACACTAAATGTAGTTCTTTGGGTTTGATATGCCTGAGCTCCTCATTCGTGAAGACACCTGCATACCTCTTGGGAAGATAGACACGATACTGGTGGTCGCCATCCTCCAACGTAGCAAGCACAGAGTTCCCATATTTTGTGTCCACATTTGTTAAGACCATGATGGGATATTTTTTATTCACTGTCAATTCTGAACATCGCTTGTACTCGATAGCACTTACAGCATTAAACTTTACAAGAAACGACATTATTAGAAGAGAGAGAGAAAGACACTAGTGAACACGTCTGTATCAAACGAGGGAGAACCAAACAATGACAGAATATTCGACACAAAAGGACAGTACAATGTGATAGTGGTGGTGGTAACATCGTCATCAGGAAAGTCTGTGTCCCACTTTCATTTACAGCTTTGCATGTATGAACATGTCCCACAGACGAAATTAGAGACACTAAAAATATAACAATGTCATTAGGAAAGTCCACATTCCACTTTCATAAGGAAATAGTCACCGCTTACAGCTATGCATGTATGTACATGTCCACAACAGAATTAGTGATATAAATGTCATCATTCGCTGTGACCGACTTTCTAAATTTGTTACATTAAAAATGTTTGTTTAAAGCAAAAATCATGAATCATCCATTCCCGAATAGCATGCACCTTATAGTTGGCACATCGGTCAGAAGAATTGAAATGTCTAAGACATTCTGTTCCATGAAATAGATATGGTATGTTTTTAGGGCAACCAAAGTCATCGAGATTGATGATATTATTGTGTATTATCTTTGATTGTAAAAAACGTTTTTTCTCAAAACCCTTCACAAACACATATTTATATATACGTGTATGTGATGTTAACAATGAAACAAGATTGTCGTACGGTGTCTCTCCTTCGCTCCATCTAAGTCTATGATAATTTGATGTTAACCAGTGGTTTGTCCTAACGTATTTTGGATTCGTAACGGATGTAGCAGGCGGAGTGAAAATCCAATGTCTACCAGCAAATCTCAGAACGTCCATGATTGACAGTTCCTTCACAATATATTTTCCGCTGTCATCGAAAAAGCACTGGAAGTCATTTATAACTGCAGTGTTATCCATAATACTGTAAGACAAAGAAACCACACATTACAAACTCTATATATATTATGTTTAAACACACAAATATCGTTGTGATATTAATATGCGAACTTACGTTTACAGACGTCTGGACTGAAGCACCGAGAGACATCAACTGACGAAAGAAACAAGTGTTGGAGGGGGTACTATACATGGAGACGAATTTTTTTAGCAGGTGGGGAGGTGTCGTCATCATCGTTCTCCATGTTGATGCGTCGTATTCGATAATGACTGTATGCAAGTGTATCACGACCATTGTCTAGTATATAGCGCTTATCATCATACGGTGACAACGCTTGCTTATTTACGCGCATCGTGTACAGCGTATGGTGATCGCTACGTAAACAAAGCGCACTGGCAGAAAACTGACAATGATCAGTGAGACACTTGCGATACATATCGTGTCGTAGACTCCTCTTAATCGCAACTCGAGGTACACCTTTACATACACGTTTTTGACACTCTTTGGTAGGATCTTCGTGGGCCACAAGGAACGAATAACATTTCGCTCGGAGACCCACGAATTCTCTAATAGGACGACCACACGTTTCATCCTTGAACAGTCCAACAACCTTTTTGTTCTTAAGGCTATAACAAGGATGAGACGTAGGGTAATCCGATGTGTCAAAAACGTGTAGGTCCTTCTTCATGTCTGCATACAAGTCAGATGTTTGAATACTATACATCAGACTGTCTGTATCTGTCATTAGCAATCTAACGTTACGGCCGTACTTGCCGACAGCATAACGATAATGAAAGTCGTACATTATTGTTTTGCTAACGTCAAGCACCGTGAAGCCGACATACACGGGACGGGAAAGAACGATGGATTTTTTACGGAGTGAGAGCCCCACCAGATCGTTCGTATAACGAATCATACGTTTCAGCCTAGGTGTGGAAACTAGTTTTTGAAGCCGTCGTTCATCTGAGACTAGTTCAAAGTCTATATGTTTCCGTACGTTCTCCAGCGACTTGCCGTATACGGCGTTGTTCATCAGTTTGAAAAGGTCTTTTTCAAAGCTGTTGACGGCTGCTTGCCTCTTGCGGGTGTTGAAATCGATAAACGGTTTCAACCAAGCGCTTTGCTTAAAACACAACACCCTATGAGTCGCTTTCAGCTCTAAACCAAGACTTAAATACAATTTCAAATTTCGATAATGGAGAACGTAATTTTGTTTGTCCTCCAAAGTCGTTAACAACTTCTCTACGGATGACTCTGATTCGTTATACGATGATCTGTATATACTCTCGTGTAAACGTTTGGAAAAGGGAGAAAGGATATCGGGTGTTACGCGCTGGCGCACAGGAGCAAGCGGGTAGTCGGAATGCAGGTCGTGTAGTGTATTAGGATAGTGTAGGTTGACTTCGAGGATGTACCCGATGTCGGAATCATCACTCACATTACGTACGTCCAAAGACTCGATTTCGTTACGATCGAGCCATCGGAAGTCTGCGTAAGGGAGTGGTTGCGACATGGCTGCACCGTATAGATTGTTACAGTCCGTATACAGAATGAAGGAGGTCGGTTTCGAAACATCGTACTGATCTGGGATCAGAGGGTTGTTAGCGACGGCATGACGGTTGGATATCATCGCGACGCCTCCGCGGACCCCAGACTCTACAAACAGATGTTGATTTATCTCTATCAACAGCTCTAATTCGACCCCTGTCATTTTTAGCATCGCGTTCCAAGCGAGTCCGGGAAGCGAGTAAAAATGACATGGGTCCAAGCAGTAATCGCGTAAGGCCATGTCTCGAAAACTTTCAAAGACATCGGCCAGCAGCATTACGTCTGTCAACAAATACAAATCATGGTAATCTCCAAACGTACGCAGATTGAATGCACTCCACACGTTTTGTGCGTGCTCGTAATCTGCGTCCGAAATTCCATCAACCGGTTATCGAAGTGTTCACGAGCGGGTAGACTTGTTTCATTGAACCGATCAATACTGTCAGCGTACTCGTAAGGATATACCCCCTTGCGTACGAGCAGATTGGTCTGTTCGTCGAAACCCCGTCTAAGCATTTCCTCTCTAAGCAAAGGAAATTGGCTCCCGGACGTGGACAGATTGGTAACGAGTGTGTCCAGAGAGCGATTAAGAAATTGAAAAGCGTCTACGAAACGCAAGGGACCCAGGGAGAACGACACGTAACGCTCACTAGATGTTGCAATGCAGGATACGTGTTGGTCCTTATATTTTCCTAAACCCTGCATTAAATGGTGACAGTCGTAGCCACGAAGGTTGTGAAAGAAGACGGGGATATGACGAGGCATCTTGTAGCTCAGATTACAGCTATTGTGGGCTGCTCCCAAGAATTTCCCCGTAAGATGACAATGATTGCGTACCTTGTCATCGTCTGTCAAAGGGCGCTCACATAAATGACAAACGGTGACGTTAGTGAACGCAACATTGTCATCATCGGACATAATTAATTGTACGTTATGTCGTACTACCTTCATCATATCCTCGACGTCTTTCATCAACCACGAGAAGAAAGTGTCTACGACGTTTTCACCCCGATAAACTTTAGCCTCTCTCCAGAGGCTGTGCGTGTGACCGACGATAGCATAGGAGAAACCTGACGGAATATGCATCGCTTCGTATGATGTGGACGATACAGGAGGAGAAGTTATTTTCTGACGGGCACCGCTGCTTTCAACTGAGTAGAATTCACCTAACTCTTTCACTGTCGTCGGGACGTTGTTACCTGGTGAACACGATTGAAGCGGAGTGATGAGGGACTCGAAGTCGGCGTAGACGGTAAAGGGTACTTTGAGACAGTGTGCGTAATTTTTAAAGGACATAAACTTCTCCTCCTCTGTGGGCACTTTGGTTTTCTGTTCACCATAAGGTGTACAGTAGGGGAGATGATCGGACAGACCATGTTCTGTGGTGAAACGATGCAGGCAGTAGTCGCAGTAAAATGATTGAGCGCGGTGTTTTGTAAGGGATGATAACAATCTACTCATGTTACTGATAAGACAGTAATGTTTTCGGCTGTTTGTATCGGACAGAAGCAAAAGATTAACATGATGTAATCTGTCCTTATTGGGAGTAATTCTTAACGGATAAACCTCATTTTTTGATTCGTTTCTGATATTGTCTTCTATATCATAGCCGAAAACGTTTATAGAAATGTTGGTATTCTGTGTTTCAAATTTAGAAAGTGAGTTTATAGAAACAGGGTACTCGATACCGGACATATTTATTGTGTTTATGAATGAGGTGTATTTTGAAACAAATTCTTTATGCTTTTGTTGAGGGTGTATGTGGGCTAGAACAGACCATAGAAAACACATTTCATCTTGTGGGTTCTTGATGTTGACTACTGCCTTGGTGAGTGCAAGTTTTCGCGGGGTAGGAATGTAGGAGGACGCTGCTAGAGGCCGGTACCGTCCAACAACCAGTTCCAGCTTCAGTACAGCATCCACCGACCATCCGCTCCCGTCACGGGTAAAATTGGAGATTTTATCGTATGATTCATCGAGTAGACAGTTCAACTCGTCGTTGTCGTCCGTGAGCAACGTACGACAACGACCGTGGAAGACGGCGTCTTTGGTTATCTCTTTTTCTTCGCCGCTGTCACCATCTAACACAGTTTTAGTGAAACGTATCCTGCACGCAATATGCCATTTGATACTACGTAAACGTGCTTGTTCTGCCAGAATATCCTTGCACAATAAAGGTCGCACCGCAGTCATTATCGGTAATATATCTTGATCTCCTGTGTCCGTGTACACGGGCAGGTAATTAAGTGTTGTGAGGCATCCTCTAATACTAGTGTTTCGTACGATATAAAATCGTGTCATAACTGAAACAATAGAAACACATGTATTAGCTAATAGGAATGATGAATAACACACACACACACACATTCATGTTTGTGGTAAATAAATAGATAGTACACGTTAGTAATACGTTAGTTTATTGCAAACTGTGAAGATGGCAGCTACTCCTGATTTTAGCATTGAAAGTGAAAGAAGAAAATCGTTCAAGTATTGGGAAGTGACGTTTGTCAGCCCCGACGAGTTAGCGTTTGCCGGGTTTTACTACTATCCGCTAAATTATGATGTTTATGGACATAGTATGTCATTCATAGACGATAGAGTTAAATGCTTTTGTTGTGGAATTGAATTAGGTCATTGGAGATAAGGTGACATACCTATGGTGGAACATGAAAAATTTTCTCCGTCATGTCAATTTCTAAACGATGTCAAGAGACAATACATTGGGGAGAAGGTGACAAACCTATGTCAGAACATAAAAAATTTTCTCCGCCATATCAATTTCTAAACAACGTCAAGAGACTATCTTGTACATGTTAGACAGAGTTGGATCATATGTTAATTCATATCAAACAAGTTTGGTTTGCTACATAATTATAGAGAGAGACAATTTCTTAACTGTACTAATTGGTATTTAAATTTTTACCTTGTTGAGGATGTTCCTGTTCCTGCTGATGTTGTTGTTCTGGATTCTGCTGAAGGTCGGACATGATGATGATGATATTCAGACGAGAGAGTGAATACTGAAAAACAAAGAAACTGTTATAGATATATATAGTATTTTTAACGCTGGTATTATGTTAGTGTATCTTAAACCATGAACAACGCACGCAAGACTATAGCTCTAGAGCTACACAGAGCAGCGAGAAGGAATTTCATCAGGCGCGCGGTTGAATTGAAGGGTCTACACGACTTGTACCAGGCGGATCTTGTGGAGATGATACCATACGCTCGAGTGAACAAATGGTACAAGTATATGATGACTGTAATCAACGCGTTTACCAAGTACGCGTACGCTGTACCATTGAAAACGAAGACCGGGAAAGAAGTGGTGAACGCGTTGAAGCCTATACTAGCCGCTAACCGAATGAAGTATTTACAGACGGACAACGGGAAGGAGTATTACAACAGCACAGTACAAGCGTTGCTAAAAAAGTATAATGTGAAACATTACTCAACCTATAGTGAGAAAAAAGCTTCCATAGTGGAACGTTTTAATCGCACACTGAAGACACACATGTATCGAGCTTTCAGCGAACAAGGACACTACCGCTGGTTGGATCTACTACCTATATTACTGAAATCGTAGAACAATACCACACACAGAACCATTGGTATGAAACCTAGTCAAGTGAATGACGCCAACGAACATATAGTGTTGGAACGAATAAGGAAGAACACAGCGCCTAAAATCAGTCCAACGAAACCACCCAAATTTAAAGTCGGTGACCGTGTTCGTATAAGTAACCACAAAATGACGTTCGCCAAAGGTTATACGCCAAATTGGACTAACGAAATATTCACTGTGGATAAAGTACAATCCACTACCATCCCCGTCACTTATCTGCTAAAAGATCATCTAAACAAAGTGTTGAAAGGTGGTTTTTACGAGCACGAGATTAGTAAGTCCAAAGTCGGCGACCTATACCTAGTGGAAAAGGTGTTACAACGCAAAGGTGACAGAGTGCGTGTTAGTTGGCTCGGTTTCGATGGTAAACACGATGCATGGATACATAAGAAAGATCTAATATAAAAAAGGTGACAGCACGTGCTGAAAACAGTATGCTTTCGGTATTCACAAAGATGAAGATTGTACAGCAAGCAAACAAATTACCAATAAAGGATATGGACTTTTTGGCTGGTGACGAAGGCAGTGCTAAACGTAAACGTGGTCCGCTATTACCGAACAGTATTCGCTGTATCGTTACAGGCCCAAGTTCCTGTGGGAAATCCAATGTGCTATTCAACCTACTGTTTGATGCCAACGGTCTACGTTTCCGCAACGTATACGTGTTTTCAAAATCATTATTTCAACCAAAATACAGAATGCTAGAAACAGTGATGAAATCACTCGCTGATGAAGGTTTAGGTTATCATGCATACAGCGAGAACGAAGAAGTCCCACTACCGAGTGAAATCACTGGTCTCGACTCTGTTATCGTATTCGATGACGGACGTATCGTGTGAAAGACAAAACAATATTCGAAAGTATTTTGCTATGGGGAGACATAGCGGTGTGGACACATTCTATCTATGTCAGACATATAGCCAGATACCGAAACAATTGGTGCGTGACAACGCTAACTTGTTGATATTGTTCAAACAAGACGATCTAAATTTACGACATGCATACAATGATCATGTTAACATGGATATGATATATGATGCTTTCAAAGACGTTTGCACGGAAGCGTGGAAGGATCGTTATGGATTTCTAGTCATAGACAAAGACTCGTCAATAAATGAAGGTAGATATAGAATCGGCTTTGATCGATTCATAATTGTTTCCAGCGAAGTATAAAAGTGGTTGCACTGTAGTAATGTAATCAGTCCTCTTGCTAACACGCGATGGCGATGAATAAGGAGGAACGACTTACGTATGATATAGATACGATAAGCGACAACATAAGGAAAAAATATCATGCATTACAACACGGTATCAGAGAAAGCGACGAGACGTTCAGAAAAAATTACAGACCGATTCTGGAACCGTTAGAAGCTATTTCACGAAAGTTAAATGGTGATATGATGGAGGAGGAGGAGGAGAAGCAGCAGATAAAACAAGAAGAGCCTACACAACACGTAATAACTGAAAACGAAAGTGGCACGCAGAGTCATAACGCTTCTCATTTCAGTGACGATAGCGCATGGAACCGTAACGCTTCACATTTCAGTGACGATTCATTAGCAAACAAATATATGCGTTTGTGCGAATCGGCTGACTGTAAACGGATTATAGATCGTATGTATGGTGTTCGATACGAGGACGGTAAATTTATGATAGGTGATTCAAATGTGAAAATCGATGATAACGACAACTTTCATGTCAAAGGAAAAATTTACGAGGGTACGCCCGGTCTGTATGAACTTTTGTTTATGAAACTACCGAAAAAATACAATAAGGACGATATGAGGAAATACAAGTCCATACTACTAGCAACCAACGGACACAAACAAAAATATAAACACAATACGCGAATAAACAGTAACAGTGGCGTCAAGTACCGACTAGAGTTAACTGCATGGAAGTAGTATCGTCAAGGTCACACCGCTTACTTACAGCGTTGCCACTAAGCAACAGTTTCCCTTTCTTCCGAAAAATGCTACACTAGTAAGTAAGCCTACTTAATGTAAAGAATATAATAAAGTGAGAAAGTTTGTAGTACATGCATTAGAGTACATTGTTACATTGTCAATAATTCTTAATAATAATTACATCACAATTAATATATTGTTAATAATTAATTAACAATTAATTTCCGTATCTTATACATAACATTCAATTCGACGCGTCAGCTATAGTTTGTTTGAACGAATTTTATACGCATCCTGTGTCTTAAGCTTGCCCCATTTAATTATTGAAGAGACACCGCACTATTCGTGACTCAGAAAAATATTCTATTTTTATTTCCTGCGCTGCTTATTAATAATTAAGTAAAAAAATTAGAACTATACTATAAGATGTTACATGCACAAGTAGCATAAAAATAATGGTATGTATAAACGTGAAACGAATTGGATTTCTTAAGAAAATAAGGATAATTTTATAAACAACAAATACAAATGTCTCATGAAATAAATTTAAAATTCCTTATTTATTTATATATATATAGTATAACTTAAATCTTTAAATATAGAATTTAAATTTATAATTCTATATTTTATGCATTGTCCTTACTAATTTTATAATTAAAATTTTCCTTATTTTATGAACTATAGAATTCCTTATGACTATTATAAATAAGCAGTATGTTGAAAAACTCACCTTAAATAGGGTTAGTCACACAATTATCACTTTGCAAAGTGATAGCACAGAGCACATTCATAACACTCCTGAAGAAAACACGCACACACGGTTTTTTATGTTTCAATAAAAATAGAAAATACTACGCTTCGCTATAGACACGTTTACCACCTATATACACTTTTTAACACTCCTGCAGTAATTCGTCTTCGGATTCACTGGACTCAGGTTCGCTGTCACTACTCACACGTAAGTGTATGATGAAGGGCTCACTGTGGTGTCTCTCGTGCACTGCTTTGAGTAATCGGCTTCTTGTAGTGCCTCCGCATGTCTTACGCACTTTGTAACGTCTTTTCGCCGCGTTACAAATCCAGGGAACCCCTCGTAATTAAACTCCGTTAATTAGATGGGCTGCCTACGTTGTAACAGAATTGATCACAAATAATTAATATAACAAATTACTTACTAACTGTGTAAGGAAACAATGGCAAGGTATACAATTGATTTAAGCACTCCTCATATGTGTGTAACAAGAAGACTTCTCTTTATTTAAGATTTAAAAAACATATACTGACAGATCCCATGACATTACTAATTCAATTATTAAGTTATTTGAAAGGTTTCTTTAAACTTTGAGATCAAACTTGATTTTATATAGCTATACCTCGGATCCGGGTCAACTTTCTGTATTTCTGTAATTAAGACTTTTAATTATACTCATTTCATGATATTAGCTTGCAAGACTTTCTTTTATTCAACCATTGGAAGAATGGTATTATTGCTTGAATTATATTACTCTACATTAGCATATAAACTGTTACAACGTATGAAGTTAGAATAGTTACATGAAATTCTTAGATTTAATTTATAAGTCTTTACAAAGTTAATAGTTTCTGAAAAGTCTCTTTCAAGATGTGTTGTGTAACAAATATTAGTAACCCTCGATAGACAGGCTATCGAGTCACCTTTTAATTGGTATGCAGAAGACTCGTCCTGGGGTATCCGTCTTGGGAAACAGGAACAGCTACGTCGTCATCTCGGTCTGGCCTTCCTCTGTAAAGGACTCCAAAAGTTCGCAGGTTGAACAATATGTGGTATAGATATCTACGATGATCTTGTAGATTCTCGGATGTCCTGATCTGCATATTCTGTCACGTGCAGTAGTGTTTGTGGCTTCTGATAGTTCACATCTCCGGGTATGACTTTGGAATTGTTGTTATTTGTTGAAGCACTAAGTCATCTTGTGTTACACTCCTTTTTTTTTTACGTTTCGATTTTTTTTTTACTTTACTTTTCTTGTCTATTTACATGACTATATTAATTAACACATCCAGATGCTTTAAACAGCTACATCTGGTACACCATCTTAAGGTGAGACAAAATATAGTTAACATATTTTAAGCGCACAGCTCCTACGTCTATACTGTACGAAGTCACCATTGCAAGAGAGAGAAATTCCGCTCCCTTCGCCTGGTACTGGGCAAAAGTTAGTGGGACAATTTCCGCGCGAGAATATAGTTCCTAACTATATTTAAGTTAACATTTTTATTTATACAAACTATCCCTAAACAAATATACACAATTTAAATCAGTTGTTTTAGCGACTATTTACGTCTTCAGATTTTTTTATTATTAACATTAGTTTTTTTTATCTTATTCTAACTCACACAAGACTCGGAAAACATGTCGAGTCTGGAATCAACAGGACAGCGCCTGCTTGCAAGCAAAGGGTTAAATACGATATTCATAACTCTTTACAATTTATCTTTTTATTAGAGTATCTTATAACTAATTAATTACTGCTTCCTCTCATACTGAGTACATACAGGTATTTTATATTAATACAGTGAGATTTAAATGGCTTAAGAGCTCGCAACCTTAATTTTTTTAAACAATTTTATTTTCTTGATTATTTCTTTTATTTAAATCGTCACAACTTCTCCCTGTCTTCCTGAGTTATCCTGTCCAAAGCTTCGTGTGCAAGTTGTTCAATATCGGCCAATCTGAAAGTCGTATTCTTGTTTGCAACATACCGTTTAACTTGGGCCCATATCAGCTCGATCGGATTATACTGACAATGATATGGTGGCAGGCGCACTACTGTATGTCCCATTTCATTTGCCAGTTGATCCAATTCGTACGTCTTCTTGGCCGTTCGGATCTCTTCTTTAGAAAGAAGTTCATCCCTGGTTTCAGCTGTGGAAAATTAAATTCTCTTCTTACGCAGCCACTCCATGATATCCGCTTTACGCCAGTTTAAACATGGTGGTTTATCTATTTGTACAGAATGATAGCTGGCATTATCCATCACGATGATAGAGCCTTCTTCCAAGGAGCGCAACATACCAACAAACCAGGTCTTAAAAATTTCAGCATTCATTTCTGTGTGGTAGTCAGATGCAGCTGAATGCTTACTGCCACGAAAGACAAGTTTTGCACCTGCTATGAAACCTGTACTTGCGGATCCAGCATGTGCAATAATCAGCCGGCCACCTCTACCAGTAGGTACTTTCAGCCCACCGTTCCCTCTGGAGTCTTGCCAGATGTATTTATTCGTATGATTCTGTGATATCCAGGTTTCATCCAAATAAATTATAGGCCTGTTGTCCTCCGTACGATGTATATGCATGGTTCTCAAAAACTTCTCTCTCAAGGCAGCAATGTCTCTGCGCTCCATTAAAAATTTTCGTCCATCGTTGCACTTCTTAAATTTAAAACCAAGCACTTTCAGAAGGCGAAGTACGGAGGCTTCTGAACCAGAATAATTGATTTTCTGACAGAGATCAGCTCGAATTTTGCTTGCAGTGGGGTATTCCCCTCGGTCGTAATATTCTAGTACGGTCCTGCGGACTATTTGTTTATTAAAATCGTCCAGTTCAGTGTTTTTGTGTTCCCGTTTATACCCTTTCCTTGGAGAACTCAACACAACACTCACGCCTTGATCATCTGCCGAAGCAACGGTATTGCTAATACGTTGCACCGACCGTTCAGAAATGGCACAAGCTTCCGCTGTCAATTTTCGAACTTGTGCAAAGTTTATGTTCCTCCTGGCTTCTTCATTATACGCAAGATTTTTAAAAACTTGTAAACGTTTGTTATGATGACTTTACTTTGTTTTCTAAAGTCCTCTCGGCCCGCACGTACACCACCGCTGCTTGTACTCGAACTAAATGTAGGATACTGTTCCTCAATATCACTCATAATAAATACAAATTATTGAAATAAACTAATACACACACTGTCTACAATAAAGACGTCAACCGTTCACATGAAACGCACAAAATGTCTGTCAACAATACTAAGGACGATAAATATTTTGGATGTTTGTTGCTAATTCGTCTCTTCCTCACCTCGTCCACCCAACCTACTTGGAATGGGGTACTGTAACAAATGGGATTGGCTTTTGCCACAACAGCGACAATTTTGTTTACAGAAATTGCTCAGTCCTATTTATCTTTGTGCAACGGAAGAAAGGTAGTAGCGCGGGCAGTAAACATACACATTTTTGAGGGGATTGTAAAATGACAAAGGCATTCATAAAAGTGTCAGACAGCAATATTTACCGAAAAGACATGCCGACAGGGTATACGCAATGTGCATACCAAATGTGTACATATACCTAACAGAACTTCCGAACCATATGGCTTAGGAATGACCGTGTAGAGAACAAAAACAGATTCATTTACAAAAGGGAAAAGACCGTGAGTATGAAAAAATTAAAGCGACAACAGCAAGCAAAGTCAGCGTTCTCAGACAACTGTCAGTCTGTAGGATAACCGCCCATGAAGAAAACAGTAAAACTTTAAATAAGCAAGTTCACTGTACGGAAATCACAAAATAACTGACCTAATGGTACTTCGTAAAGTTAGGGTGTGTATTGCTAAAAGGTTTAGATTCTAACATAAGAAAAACCAGCGCAGTATAAATAGTAGTTTCAGAGAACTGCAAATCGTAACAAAAAAAAAGCCAAAGAAAGAGAAGAAACGCAAAGATAGAAATTCTGTAGATATTTACGCGACAACAAAAAGTATGTTGCCGACTCACACAAATTTTTAGAGCTCAAATACTGGCGCCCAGAATTTAACTGAGTAGTGTTACCCACAACTAATTATTCCTGATAAAACAAATTCATTTACGCGATACGCATAAATAAATTTGAAACGAAGAATATAATGTGGATGTATGAAATTTGTTTTCGTAACACTGCTAAAACGCTACACACTGTACTAGCCGGCAACAACGCTGGGCGAGGGGCGTGGAGGTGACAGGGAGAAGCAGTGAAAGTGAGTGACCTTGACGATACTACTTCCATTCAGTTGACTATAGTAATATCTAAATTGTTTGCATCGAGTGCACGAAAACGTACAGGGAGTGGCTATATGGAGACGAAGCCGAACACTGCAATCGATTACGTGCATTGGGATGATCCTAACGAGTTGGTTAATAGATTGAGAATGTTAATGGCTTCTCAAAGTAGTGGTCATACTGGTCATAGGAATGAAATCATTTCGATATTGGAAGAATTACGTGAAGCCGGCATTATCATATAAAAGCAGACGCACCGTTCTATAACCACCAGTTCTTCATAAATATGAGTGTAGACAAGTTCGGTAGACACGACAGCACTTTAAGAGTGCGAAAAGAAACTCATCGAAGTCTGCGTGAGGATATCGGTTTAGGAGTGACTAACGACGGTCACTTTGATGTGAAAAACAAAAAGATACGCAACTTGGGTGATCCTGAAGAGCTGCACGATGTTGTTTCTTTACAGTACGTAAAGCACGCATGCTTACAGTACAAGAACGATGCTACCGTAGACGCAAAAGATCATCGAATAATAATGCTAAACGATCCGCTTAAATCAAGAGATGCAGCCACAAAACGATACGTAGACGCAAAGAGTGTGAGAAAAGATCGTGCAGGTAACGTAATCGTTGATGACTGTCGGCTAACACACGTGCAAGCGCCAGTCGCCAGCAAAGACACTGTGAATTTGGAATTTTTATACGACAACACAATCAGTTTGCAAAGCAATGCTTTCTACGCTGGCGAAAGAAAAATTACGAATATAGCGGACGGAGTAGCTGACACAGACGCAGTCACTGTACGACAAATGCACGAATTAAAATTACATATAAAGACTGAATTGTACAAGGTCACTCAGGTATTTCACGCTCATATAATCAATCTAATAAAGTTTGTCTATAAATATCAAGACAGCGCGACACAGCGTTCAGTCCTGTCTGAATATATTGAAGAGGTGGGACGTTTAATAGACGTTCTCGATACGGAAACGGAAATCAAGGATTGGAGATCTGTTTACAAGAATGCACGTACTTCGTAAGAAAAGAATGGGGCGTGGTGTAATTGGAAAAATACTTGAAAACACTGTGCCTTCTATCGTTTCGTCAGTACCTACTTTGATTAATCGAGCGGTGGACGCATTACCAGTAGAATTACACCTACCCGGCTACCGATTCTGTGGACCCGGAACGAAACTCAAAGAGAGATTGGCACGTGACGAGCGCGGAATCAACGAGCTGGACGAGGCGTGTCGCGAACACGATATCGCCTACGCAAGGTACAAAGACAACAGTCGAAGACGTATAGCTGATCGCGTTCTTGCCATATAAAGACTGAATTGTACAAGGTCACTCAGGTATTTCACGCTCATATAATCAATCTAATAAAGTTTGTCTATAAATATCAAGACAGCGCGACACAGCGTTCAGTCCTGTCTGAATATATTGAAGAGGTGGGACGTTTAATAGACGTTCTCGATACGGAAACGGAAATCAAGGATTGGAGATCTGTTTACAAGAATGCACGTACTTCGTAAGAAAAGAATGGGGCGTGGTGTAATTGGAAAAATACTTAAAAACACTGTGCCTGCTATCGTTTCGTCAGTACCTACTTTGATTAATCGAGCGGTGGACGCATTACCAGTAGAATTACACCTACCCGGCTACCGATTCTGTGGACCCGGAACAAAACTCAAAGAGAGATTGGCACGTGGCGAGCGCGGAATCAACGAGCTGGACGAAGCCTGTCGCGAACACGATATCGCCTACGCAAGGTACAAAGACAACAGTCGAAGACGTATAGCTGATCGCGTTCTTGCCGACAAAGCGTGGGAACGAGTGAAAGGTTGGAATTCCGGTGTTAGTGAAAGAGTGTATGCTGCAGCTGTAGCAGCCGCAATGAAAGCAAAATCAGCAGTGGGTGGAGGGAGCTCGCGTAGTGGTTGCAGAAAAAAGAAGAAGGGTTCAGGAATTAAACGTCAATCCGCAGGCAAACGCAAAACGACCTGCAAACGCAAAACAGTCTCAAGGCATAAACGTAACAATAAAAAAATAGCGTCATGTCTATACCTACGTCCTTACAGACAAAAAAACTAATTTGCATACCAGTGCGTGCATTGTCCGACAGTGATTTGTATGTGTACGCAAAACTTTTGAAAATACCTTATTTCAGAGGAGTTTTTATGCGTAACACTTTACCACACAGACGACCATGGAAGAATGAGAGTGCGGTTGTTAATCTGGACAGTGCAGAAGGACCTGGTACGCACTGGGTTTGCTACAAGAAGCGAAACAATCAAGTTTACTACTATGATGCGTATGGTAATATGCGGCCACCTCTTGAGCTGACACAGTATTTTGGAACCGACACTGACATTTACTACAATTACGAGCGTGAACAGCCACCACACAGTCATCTGTGGGCATTTATGTTTGGACTTCTTAACGCGTGAGTGATCAGTAAGCGACAAGATGTCTTCGCTGTCGGTCACCTTAACAGGTACGAATGCTGCTGCTCTTGTATGTGACTTTTTCCCGCCTCTCGAACTAACAAACGGTGAATGGTATGTAGGTCTATTGGACTTTACTACATACAACAGTATACCGAACGTGGTTGAGGGAAAAAACAATGTGTTTCCAGTACTACGGCACGGAACAACGTGGGACTTGATAACTTTACCTACAGGTGCTTATGAAATCAGTGACATAGAAGCCTTCCTCAAAAAGCAGTTAGGAGACTCAAAGATTAGTCTACGTCCTAACAACAATACACTGAAATGTGAACTGACTTGTGCACTGGATATTGACTTTCAACAAACAGTGTACGGTATCGGTGATATGTTCGGTTTCAAGGAAAAGCGTCTGCTTGAAGCGAATAAAACTCACACGTCTGACGCCACAGTTAACATTATAAAAGTGAACAGTATACTGATAAGGTGTAATATAGCGCAAGGATCATACAAGAACGGTAAAAACGAGCACACGCTGCACTCATTCTATCCGTCAGTCGAACTAGGATTCAAAATAATAGAATCACCTACAAACGTTATATACCTACCTGTGAATGTGAGTCGTTTGGACAACATAACATTATCTTTACACGACCAGGACGGTGACGTAATAGATTTTCGCGGAGAAGTCATCACTGTGCGTTTACATCTAAAACGACTATAGACATGGGCTTGTACTTTGTTTCTTCGCCACCGCTGCTACCACAGTCGTCAGAAATAAAAGAAGAAGAAGAAAGATCAGTTAGGAAACGCATCAGTACTCGTTCGAAACTGAAACGATTAACATCAGTTAACCGTCGTTTCCTGATTTCATTGGGTTTTGTTGTAAACAAGTAACATGGCGAGTGGAATATTATCTGTGGAGCAGTAACCGTTCTTTGAAGACAGTATCACGCACTTTTCATTTCATTCACACGCACCGTACGCAACAACAAGATATGGAAACAATGATGAAATACGTGTGCCAATACAACAACAGGACGTCTTTACACTGCCGTCAGAAAGTTTCCTCTACATCGAAGGGAAGTTGGTTAAAAACCCTAGTGTGGCTGCAGATACTGCGCTGAATGTGGAACTGGTGAACAATGCTATAGCATTTCTCTTTGAAGAGATTCGTTACGAGTTGGCCGGAGTGGTAGTGGACCATACCAGAAACGTCGGTGTTACGTCAACTATTAAAACTTTTCTATCACTCAACAACAACACACGTGACGCAATGGAAAACGCGGGTTGGGTGGCGCCGACCACTAACGTATTAAAAGTGAATGATGACGGTGAATTCAACTTTTGTATTCCACTGAAAATGCTAATGGGATTCGCAGAAGACTATACACGCATCGTGCTGAACGTGAAACAAGAACTTATACTCCTACGCACATCTACCGACATAAACGCTATGGTTTTAGCAAGCGGATAAACGACTGCTAATTGTGTTCTTGAACTAGATAAAGTTTACTGGAAAATGCCTTATGTACATGTAGCTAATGCGTACAGATTACCACTGTTACGACTCATAGAGAAAGACCACCCGATAACTATGCCTTTTAGGACCTGGGAGTTGCACGAGTATCCTGCCTTACCACAGACTAAAAGGCAGAATTGGATTGTCAAGACCTCGAGTCAGCTAGAAAAACCACGCTTTGTTGTGTTAGCGTTTCAGACAGCAAGAAAGAATGTACTGACAGCACACGCCGATGAATTTGATCATTGTAACGTGATCGATGCGAGACTGTTTCTAAACGACAAGTATTATCCTTACGATAATTTAAACTTGGATATTGGGAAAGACCGTTTTGCATTATTGTACAATATGTACGCCAGTTTTCAAAGTTCGTATTACCACCGTTTAGACGTCAGCCCAGTACTGACACCAGAATTATTCAAATCAAAAGCCCCGCTGTTTGTATTCGATTGTAGCAAAGAAGACGATGCGCTTAAGTCTTCAGCAGTTGATGTACGTTTAGAATTTGAATCGTCAATGAATTTTCCTACACAGACGATTGCCTACTGTATGATACTACATGATTCGCTTGTAGAATATACGCCATTGTCCAACACAGTACATAGACGTGTTTAAGTCTTATTTTATACATATTTTGTAAATACTAGTTTTAAATATATATATTTTCGTATTTTTAACATTATAATATTGGAGCTGTGTGTGTATGTATTTTAATTGTAAAATTAGTTTAGATATATTTTAATACTTGTAACAATATAATCTTGGAACTGTGTGTTTTTTTTTTTTTTTTTTTAATTTTAAAACTAGTTTAGATATATTTTCATACTTGTAACAATATAATAGTTTAGATATATTTTCATACTTGTAACAATATAATATTGGAGCTGTGTATGTATTTTAATTGTAAAAACTAGTTTAATATAATCTTGGAGCTGTGTATGTATTTTAATAAATGTATATAGTACACACTTTATTATTATTATTTGTATAACCCACCCCATAATGTATACTTACTTGCAACAAACTAGTGAGCGTTGTCCACACACGTACCCTTAAATGACAGACGTTGTATGGACACTGAAATCTCGCACGCTTAAAATTCAGCTATACCTAAAATATATCTTCAATTAGAAGTGTAATATAAAAAGTACAGTAAGAATATATTTCAGAAATTGTAATTTGATCACACACACACACATACACTTATTTGAATGAGTCATGTATTAAATTCAATAAATAATGCACTTGATAATGTTTTAATGTGAATAATTTTTACGTTTAAATAAAATCTGTACATACAATAAAATTATGTAGTGTCATATATAAATTACGTTTAAATAAAATCTGTACATACAATAAAATTATGTAATGTAATATAAAAGCACAAGAATAAATTTCAGAATTTTTGTAACAGACATATTAATTTGATCACACACCCATACATACTTATTTGAACGAGTCATGTATTAAATCAATAAATAATGCACTTGATAATGTTTTAATGCGAATAATTTTTTACGTTTAAATAAAATCTGTACATACAATAAAATTATAATCACTTATTAACGTATTCAAAGTGTTTCATGTACACTTACCAAACTAGCGTACGTTGTCTACACACCCTTAAAAATGACGAACGTTGTGTATATTGAAGCTCACACGCTTAAATTCAGCTATACCTAAATATATATCTTCAATTAGAAGTGTAATATAAAAGTACGGTAAGAATATATTTCAGAAAATTGTAACAGACATAATAATTTGATCATACATACACGCATACACACACATGTATTAAATTCAAATATATATCTTCAATTAGAAGTGTAATATAAAAGTACGGTAAGAATATATTTCAGAAAATTGTAACAGACATAATAATTTGATCATACACACACGCACACACACACATGTATTAAATTCAATAAATAATGCGCTTGATAATGTTTTAATGCAAATAATTTTTACGTTTAAATAAAATCTGTACATACAATAAAATTATGTTCAGTTATTAACGTATTCAAAATGTTTCATGTACACTTACCAAACTAGCATGTGTTGTCTGCACACCCTTAATGATGGAAGTTGTGTATACTGAAGACTCGTAAGACGTACAATAATACAAACAGTCTTTCAACTATTAAAAATGCAGTGATAGATTTCACGATGTATCAGCACACGCAGGCGGTCAAATGAGAAATTGCAGCCGATTTTCTTCGCGTATATATTGTACTCTGGTAGTGGGGAAAGCTTGTGTGTCCGTTTTTGGAGTAAATACTTTCTAATCCATAATTAATCCTAATTACTGTCAGCGCTGCTAATGATTATCATGTGTCAAATTAGAAAGTAGGACGCACCGATTTAGACGCTGTACACACGGTCAGTTGACTCCTGGTTTAAGTTAGCGAATACACAATGGTTTATTTTAATTTATTTCGTTATAAACCTCTGCACATGCATGCAATTATTTGTATAGTAATCAGAAATGTGTGTGAGAGAGAGAGAGAGAGCGAGATAGAGACAATTTAATAGTTTGAATTTCCTACCACAGCGGTAAAAACTATATTTTAAGTCGCAGGTTGTATCTTGCAATCACGAAAATTATTATTTAAACTGATAATTGTTTTATTAAAATCTTACAATGACGAAATATTATTATTTCATTGTTTACGATATATATTTAATTAATGCAAAAATGAATTTTTAAAATTACAATGGTCTGTAAACCATATTTAAGTTTGTGTACAGTGTACACCGTAATCGCTTTGAATAAGGGAATTCTTGTCAACGTTTGCAGCGAGAGAGAGACATACACAATGTGTGTGTGTGTGAGCAGTGCGTACATTGTCCGACAGCGATTTGTATGTGTACACAAAACTTTTGAAAATACGTTATTTCAAGGAGTTTTTATGCGTAACACTTTACCACACAGACTTGGCGTGTGCGAGAGAGAGAGAGGGAGGGAGAGAGATAGTTTTACTTACATTCAAATGTGAGAGAGAGAGAGAGAGAGAGAGAGAGGGAGAGAGAGAGTTTATATCGTGATGGATAACTGTGTCTAGAGACAGAGAGAGAGGGAAGGAGAGTTACTTACATTCAAAGAGAGAATTGATATCGACAACAATCATGATCATATAGTTTGAATTTCCCACCACAGAAAAATGTTGGCAGATCTGTTCTATACACAATAATGCAAGATTGGTAACCCTGATCATATATTTTAATATATACACTATATAACACACATATCAAGTTTGAACCCATGCATAGGTTGGTAAACCTGATCATATAGATTTAATATACATTATAACACACAACAAATTTGAACTCATGCAAGGTTGGTAACCCTGATCATATATTTTAATATATACACTATAATGCATCAAGTCGGAACCCCCCACCCACCACCCACCCCTGATATGCAAATCAATTTAATAAAAAAAATAAAAAAATCACATTAAAAAAAATAAAAAATTTTATTCGCGGAAATTCGCGGATGCTGTGGGTCCATTGGTGGTGGGGAGAGCGTGGAAAAAAATCTTGGACCGCGGGAACGGCGGCATCTCTTTGATCTAAGCGTGCGAAAGGCGGCATATAAAAAAATAAAAAATTATATTCGCGGAAATTCGCGGATGCTGTGAAAAAAATCGTGGATGCTGTGGTCCAGCCGCGGATCGCGGATGCTGTGGTCCAGATACGCGAAAAAGTCGCGGATGCTGTGGTCCAGCGGAGGTGGTGGGGGAATAACGGTACTTTGGTCAGAACCCCCATTATCCCCCTACTTGTCAGGCTTAGATTCCTCTTTATTTCAGGTACATTTTAGTACCTAAAATTGATAAAATTTGAAAATGCAAGTTATAGTAAAAAAATGTTACTGAAAATATTTGCCATTAATGTTTAAATACTGGTGAGTTAAAATTATGTTGTTAATTTTGTAACAATTTCGGGAGTGGTGATGACGTAGTCGTTTGTGTTAGCTCGCCACACCATGCGGCATGGATTCGATTCCCGCCGTCGGTAAAATAAAATATTATGTACTGTCAAGATTTGCTCTGGCTTCGCAACATTTGGCAAACCAGTAAGAGGCATATCTTTCCACGTTACGTTTGGAGTCGGAGTTAAACTGGACGTCCCTTATAATTCTGCCCGTGAGAGTCTATGAACTCAAACTCACGACGTATCTTTCCACGTAACCGTTTGGGGCCGGAGTCAAACTGAACGTCCCGTATACGTCTACCCATAAAGAGTCTATAGAGACGTACTCACGACGGATACACGTACAGAGGTGACAAAACCAGCCCCAGGACCGATTAATTCAGAGGTAGAGAAAATTTTGTGACAGTCGTAAACCGATATTGTACAAAGTGAATCCTTGGCAACCACCACCCCCTGTCCGGGTCAAACGCCCTCGGGCGATTCTCGATGACCCGCCATAAGTTTAAGTGAACTGCTTAAACCTCAATTTGCATATCCACTATCTGCCCATGCCCCAGAATTTACCTGCAAAGCTGTTTCCTTCCTCCCTTCCTAGTATGCCGACCGCGCTGAATGCCGCTGCTACGCGCTATCACTGGCACGGAGGCTCTCCGCCTCGCGGGGAGCGACCGACGCCTCACGGCGTCTGCACGCGGGACTGGGTACGGGTGACATCTGTCACCTGAACCCGTTCATGCGGCAGTGCCCACTGATTGCTGAAATATTAAAATAAATAAAAATTTAAAAACCTTTCTCCCCCGCCTTCTCAGTTAACTGGTTGGCGGTTGTCCATTCCTGTTTTTTCTAGGTTACCTGTCGAATGAACCAGAACTACGTATATCCACAGGCAGCCATTGGGCTCGACCCAGATGCTGCAGTCATGCACCGGGTGCAAAGACGCCCCGCTACCACAGTGCTACATGCTACTGGGATTGTTTTGTGGGGAATACTTCTTATTCGTGTAGCACCTTACCTCTTAATCTGACTTGAGGCAAGTCACAAGACCCGCAAGAGTGAATGACTTCGTTCCCCTATCGTCCGTCGAATTTGCATACATACTCAACGTTCCAGTACCGTTACCCTCTGTAAAACTGAAAAAAATTTTAATTTATTTGTGCGCTCCCGATGTGAATCTCACGTAAATTGTGATGTCTCATGTAATTTATTCGTAAATTGAATGTTTTTTTTAATTACGTATTGACCTTAAGATTACGTTCGTTAATCCTAGTACAGTATAGCTATATATACAATATAAATACTGTATATACAATATAAACTAAATGGTTCTAAAAACGTGGTAATGCGCTTGGTTCAAGAAACTGTGATACTACATATTACGATGTTAATCTTTATGCAAATTTATTGCATATATTAATTATTCATTAATTATATAAAAATTGATTGATTACTTTTATAGGTACGTAAATCTTTGCTTAATATTGCCCCGTGATGTTGGAGCACCATGTACCACAATAATAATATCTGTGCTAATTGTATGCATATATTAATTAATTATCTTTGTTCTACAAGAATTGGTTTTGCACTGCCCCACGTTGGGAAGCCATGTACAATGTTATAATATTTTTATGCAAATTGTTGCGTAATTGATTTAATTATCTCTTTAATAAAGTTGTGATCAAAGTGTATCTAACTCTGAGCTTGGGTTAGCATATACGATATAATTAATGTCATGTGTTGAACTCCCATATGTAATGTTAACAAGATCTTTTCTTTAAATAATAACTAATTGTATGAATTTGAGTTAGAGTTAATTAATTATTTGCACTCAAGCTTGCTACATTTGAAATTACTTTTGACTTAAACTGTCTTCGAAACTTCTATTCTGTGCATCTTTCTGAGTAATTTATTTGATAATCGTTAACTTGAATTATAAAGTATAGATACTGTTTGATGAAAGGTTAAGTTGTGAGTCAGGTTTTTACATAAATCAATAGAATACTAACGAATCCGTTCTAACTTACGTTTATTAAATCATATTTCATTCTTATTCATGTCATAACATTAATTTAAGAGCACTTACAAATCTTCAACAAAACAATAAAATTCTATGCCACATTTAATAATTCAATGAACAAATTTAAATAATTAAGTGAGCGATCAAATGTAGACGCTTCTTCGTCCGTAATGACGTTACTAACTAAAATGTGGTGTGATCATAATTCGTATTTAGTTTTTTACGTTAAAACACATTAAACATTTATATGCATGAAATAATCATAATTAACAATACACATATCAATCATATACATAACTAAAATCCTGTTCCTGCAACAGACACTTCAAAATACATACATAGTACAAAATATATTAACAAGAAGACATGTATAATATTCTAGAACATAATATTCCCTACTTATGGATTCGTATCTATCTGACTCATATTTATATAACTTTCTCAGGTGGTTTGGTTCTAAGTGTCAGGTCAGTGGTATTTGATAAGTTACTAATTATAGGAAGAGATTAGTTTTGTACTTTACTCGTTCTGCCGTGATGTGTTGCTCCCATGATTATCCCTGCGTTGATGAGTGAGGTTAATCCATATAACACTCGATCGCAAACACTTCCGCACACCGCGACAGTCACTCCGAGCTTTTGAGTTTATTATAATACAAGTTGTAGCATTGTTCTCGTAATCGGTCGGCTACTTTTTACACGCGTATGTGTCTATTTCGCGGTACACAGTTCGATACCGTATGCTTCTAATAATTGTCCATACCGCACGACCACTCTTTTCGGCGCCTAGATCGTTTTCGAGTTCATTAGGCACTTGTTCACAATTCTATTTACTTGAGTTAATTACTAAACATTGTAGTATCACTACTTTTCTGTAATTGTTCAAGAATGTCACTTCCAATGTCAGTATCTTTATGGCGGTGAATTACATAGAATTTATATAGATTGTTACTCGCGCTTCATCACGAAGACTACTGTTCCGTTTTACGCTTTGAGTCTTACTCGCGCACTTCCATTTATTCGTAACAATGTCTTAATCGTCTCTACCGAAATACATTTTAACTTACGCACTGCCTTAAGTTCTTGTACTTGAACTATTATGAAAATGAAATACAAGTTCAATTGACTGTTCGAAACTCTGAGTAAACCGAGTTAAGAATTATAATAAACTGAGGCAAAGATCTTAATGAACTGAGCCGATGATTGTAGTACACTGAGATACAATTTGAATTAACTGAGCGAAAAATTAGAATGAACTGAGATAAATTAAGTAAAACTGAGCAAAATTTGTAGTAAAACTGAGCAAAATTTGTAGTAAAACTGAGAGCGCGTCTCCCTGTGTAAACGGTTTTTATCTCTTCTGATGTTCCCACTCTTGGGACTCTGATGAACGCTCAAACTTCCCACCAAATCATCTTTGATAGGTTCATTCCATGGACCTCCCTGTGTCCCTTCGTCTCCAGTCAGTATTTCCAACGAATTCTCCACCCAGTGCCGTTTGGAGAGGGACGTTCATACATGAGATTCGCTCTCTGGTCTCAAGCTTCTCTCTGAACCATCCCCTACAGAAATTCCCTCCGGAATTCTCGTTCCTCATTGGCTGGTTTGCTTTCTCGACTTGAATTTGACGTAGTCCACGTGGACTGGATGAGTCGCTGTCTTACGTACGTTGCCCCGTTCCTGGAATCAGTGTTAAGGCTTCGTTTCAAAATCACATCTGCTACTTTTGGTGTAGCGTGTCGAATTCTCTCATTGTTGGTACGCTGACGACTTCCTTCGTCAACTTACGGGTGGCGTAACATCTGTGCTCTACCCTAGCGTCACTTAGTCGCCTGTCCTATTGTCCTTGCATAAACCATTGTCTTTGAGAAGTCGCACACATGGTTATGAACAATACTCTCGCCGTTGGTTCTGTGTTTTTCTCGCTACTGGACAGATGTAAGGGTAGTCTCCTTTTGTCCTAATTGTGGAGTCGGGCATTCCCACGGATGGTCCAGTTGGCTGCAACATGTGCCGTACAGCTCATTGTTCGTGAACAGTTTTTACGACGTCTTAATGGAAAGGAAAGGTTTGTTCCTTTTCGTCGCCCACCCTCGAACAAAGCTAACATGTGTCACTTTTGACGGGCTCTAATTGCTGGTGTACGTCTCTCGCAATAACCCAAAAAATTTAAAAAAAAATATATGAAATATTAATCATATTACAATATCGTATATTATGATTTATTGTTATTTAGTGTACTGCAGTGTCATTCAGAAATTTGCTTATTGGGTAAAGATGTTTCTTCGTCACAGAAATACACATCACCAGGACCACATTAGATGTCAGTGACAACGTATTGAACAGGCCGAGTAGGCAAATGCATCACATCTAAACTCGTTATCAGTGCTAAACTATCAACAAATGCAGAGAAGAAAAATTTAACATTTTCTGGTGCACCGACATGAACGAGAAGAACAATTTATCAGTTTTGTATTCCATCTCTCACCTAGGGCTTTAACAACACGACGCGGAATGTCACGTTTGGATGTCCCGACTCGAAATTGAATTTACTCAGCCAAACGATGATTCAGAAACGTGTCAAGGAGTCTGTGCTGTGCGTTTTCGTTTCGAATCACAACCTTCTTTTCTTTGACACATTACATTCATAACACTAAAAAAAAAAACATTATCAATTGAAGCTTATGTTTCATTAAATAGACCGTCGTGTCCTTTATTGTAATTATCAGCGATTTCAATATTATGAACATAATGAAACGACATCACAAGGTGTCTAAGTTTCCGTAATCTGTGAAAAGAAAAACAAAATAGTCACGTATGCATACCTCAAGGACCTTTTATTGAAAACGTTCTGCTTGTGTTAAACGTTCCCTTGTAGTAAACTCGCTTGTGATTTGTATTCGTCGGAGGATAAAAATAATAATTACGTTAAAATTGATGAATTTGTAAATATTTTTTCAGATTAGAAGATTGATGAATTTGTAAATATTTTTTCAGATTAGAAGTTATGTCGTGAGTCTGAGCTGTACCTCAAATAATATAATGAAAGTGCCTTGTTCTTCTGAATGTCAAGCGACGATCTGTTGTTCTTTGATCGTCAGCAGATGTTTGAACTAAAAATCGGTGAATTAGCTAACCTAACGATGATTACTTATATTAGTGGCGTGTCTAGAATATGGCCTTGGGGGAAGGGGGCGGTCCTGTCGAATCGGCTTCATACACAAGAAAACACAAGTTAAGATTAATCCCCAGTAGCATCTTTAAAGTGACTGAAAAACGCGTGATAACATCCTGAAATAAAGCCCATTAACGTAAACATTAATAACACAATAAAAATACTCGTTTACGCGTTTTGGAAACATTGTTTAGAAGATAGGCCTACGTATTGACTGAATTGATTTTCCTAAATTTTATGTTTCAAACGTAATCCAATACGCAAATGCTGTATAATAAAAGTGTTTGTAGAATATATTTAAAAAGGAGTTACTACTATATTAGAGTACACAGCTAAAAAAATAAAAAACTATCAAACAATTAAGAGATTAAGTCATCTTTTTTTCTACCATCTCGGGGAGGTCCGGTCCCGTTCATCTCCCCCCCCCCCTGTAAATACGCCCTTAAGTTGTATCGGCTGGCGGTGTTTTTAACTGGGGAAGATCGTTTCCAGTCGCTTCCAGGACAGTTCGGTCACTTTTTCTCTTCACTTAAAATAGTCATACGTTCACTGTCACATTGTCCGTAATATTAAGCCCACAGTCTGAACAAGGTTATAGCACGTAAGGAAGGCCTAGTTCTACACTCAAATGCTTAGTGTACTAGTACACTATATATTATTTCGGTGACTATTTCGACAGATTGAACCGACTGAGTATTAAAAAACACACTCTGATTTTGTAGCGCTATCAAGGATTGATAGGAAAGAGCCAAATGCGGTGGTTTTTTGCATTCGGTTAATGGCCGAATCGAATGCACAAAGGGCGAAGTTAATTCGGAAGCGCTAGCAAGTACAGATCAAAATAAAATATAGAACGGTATTCTAGTTCTATTACCGGCGTGTATTTTTTTTGCGTACGGATAATTAATTATTACTGCATATAAGGAGTGCGTATAAAAGTATTGTGACTAGAGAATGGAACTCTGTAAACAATGGTTGTTTGAAATACTGAAATCGCAAAGCATTCGATATTTAATAGCAAAAGTGATTCGGTTTAAGAAATTTTGTATAATACTGTATTTTTAAGAAGCACTAAATGCGTTCTGACTTCAATCCTATGGGTAAATATTTAGAAATCAGTTATTGTTCTCGGTGCGTGCGTGCGGTGGGTAAAAAGAAATTGAATACAATGAGGGTTGGTTTTTTGTTTTGGTAATTTTACCCGTAATGAACACCCAAAACCGGATGTTATTATGAACCAACAACGGCTGGGTTCCCACGCGCTTGCTTCCGGTGTCCAAAGCACACTCGTGCGCGTGATAGCGTTTGACTTAACACCGTTATTGTGTATACAGTACGGGTCGTTGTCACTGAATGACCTGCTCAGCTCTCTGTAAACACTATTACGTATGTCAACAAATCTCGGACCGGCCGTCTTTTAAAGTACTGATTACGTCCTCACGCCCAAACGAAACACAGTAAAACACGCGCGCTCGCTCGCATATACATATAGGGTGTAAATCATATTATATATATATATACGCATACAATGGAAGGTGGGCTCATACAGTTGGTATCTGCCGTGAACTTCATACAATTGTAGTGGAAGCATTAGAGGCCCAACTACTACTACTACACCGCTACAGCCCAAAATAAGCCCGTGGCCTCCTTCAGTTTCTGCATTCACCCATCTTTATCAGTCAATGCTATGTTCCAGTTCCGTACTTCTAGTTCATGTATAGGACTATCCTCTGCGACTTCCACCCATGTTTTTCTTGGCCGGGCTCTTTGTTATTACCATCCACTTGCCCTGTAGTACCACCTTCGGGTTTCTGTGTCCTTTCCTGTTCTCCTGTTTCCGTATTCTGTACTGTCTGTCTCCTGTTTCTCCTGTGTCCTCTCGGGTTTCCTGTTTATTCATGGCCGTTCTTGCATGTCAATATTTGTAGTTTAATAAACTCCAAAACGAGTAATCTCGTAACTCACGGTATAATTCGTGATCGCATTTGGTCCTTCAAAATACATTATCGTTCACCGATTCTAATATTCTCCTTTTAAAGTGTTTGTCTTAACCACCAATTTTTCGGAGCCATAGCAAAGAATTGGCCTTATAATATATATATATATATAACTCAAAGTCTGAGGATTTATGGGTACTGAATACAAATCCACACCGTTACACCAACTGCCACAAAATTTTGCACAAGTAACCTTTGACACAAGGCGCAAAATACTGTCAAACTTGGAATTTGATATTTTGTCCCGTTCGCACGATTTAGGCCCTTTTAATTATGCCTTTTCGTTGACGCGTATAAAGATGTCATCAACACCATGGAGACCAGAATTAATTACCATAGTAACAAGTAAATAAACAAATGATATTTAGCGGCATCGGAACTGTAGACCTTTATCCGTTCCTGCAGTTTTTAATTTTTTTACTATGCGATTGTATCGATATGTTTTGTAATTTTGTATACAGATACGTTTATATATTTTGTAATTGTCTTAAACGGTTATAAAATTTATGTTTACACGTATTTTTGATGATGCAGTGAATAAGTAATGAAATATATTAAATACTACTACTAAAGATGTCAAAACACCATGGAGACCAGAATTAATTACCATAGTAACAAGTAAATAAACAAAACTTATTTAGCGGCATCGGAACTGTACATTTATCCATTCCTGCGGTATATTTTTGATGTTTTATATAATAGGCCTATGCGATTTTATCGATATATTACGATGTGGAAAGTGTACTAATTGTAAATTGTCCTATACTTAAAGCAAAGCGAAAATACGTGTTGATTTCATTTGTGAGGTTAGGTGACAACGGTAAGGGGTACTTTTAAATCTCCAAAGGCTGTTGTACCAACATAATAATTTAGTACAAGTTAAAATAGTACAAGTGTTGAAAACAGCTTTGGAGAGAATTTGACTAATGAGTACAAAATTGTTATACGAGCTGACAGAACGCCATACAGACATAGACAATAAAAATTATATTAAAATACTTATTAAAAGTCCAATATTCGCGTGTGAAGCCGCGGTAAGAGCTAGTAGTTTATATATCTTTAGTTTGGTTTTATTGTGCACATCCTTTGACTTAAACGTTTGTAGCAGGGTAAAGTAAGATTTGTTTATCAAATAAATTCTCCTTATATCTTGTTCCTTTGACCCATCCTTTGTAATATTAATTCCCAGTTATACAAAGTTGTCTACAATCTCATTATTATTATCGGCTATCACTAAAAAGCCAGCTGTTGCGTTACCAGATGTAAAAATTCAAAAGCTGGACTTCTGACAAAAAACGGGACACACGAAAATAGTTTTTGCACTTTTCTACCCAGAATTTTTAAACTTAAACGTGATACGTAATAATTGTTTAATAGAAGTAATATTACTCATACGAGATGCTCGCCGTAAAAATACTACAGATTATATGTTATAATGGTATGCATATGAATATGAAAGGAATCAGATGTTGGCTGTTATTCTCGTAAGATAAAACGCGCGTAATACTCCCATATGAGAGCATGCGAAATGCTAAGTAGTAAATGCAGTGTAACTGTACAGTCATCTATTTTAACATGTTTGTGTTTAATTCATCATGAGCCTGCGAGAAATGTTCAATCAACATATAGTAGCTACCTTAAAAGGAGAGTGTGTAAAAGACTGTTTGACAATTTAGGATAACTATAACATTAAACGTACCGTAATTCCTTCTCGTGGGAGCAGTATTTATAGGTTAAAGACATTCTGCAAACTCTACAAACAGCCAGAGTGAATTTTTTCTTTGGAAATGCAAATCATCAGTGACTTCTGCCATTCGTTAGTTCACCACGCACCTAATTTTTTTGTTGTGATCATCTAGAATAGTCTGTTGAAAATGAGTACCTGGGATAACATTCTAGGAATAATAATGAGCGGCTGAAGCGTAGTGCTGGCCACGCTGCCTTCCTTGTATGCCGTACGGCTCACATTAGGCAGCCTACCCTGCCTAACTCCTAAGCTACTTCGGTGGTACACATGGGAGCCATTATTATTATCATCTAGAATAAAATAATACCTCTTGTATCTAAAATAAAATAATAGTAGGCAGAACTATACGGAAAATGCATTGCAGCTACCTGTAAAAATATCTTGTGTCCAAACACCATGAGCAACCAAAAAAAAATAGAATTTACGCTCCTTCATGAAAAGTTGAAGACTTTGAAATAAGAAGATTTGAATGACCTAATGAATGGACTGATGTGAATACGCTTTTAAAGGTTAAAACAGAATTAAGTGTAAATAACGAAAAAAGGAATCATGTTTACATTCAAAAATATTAAAGTAAGGTCTATAAAAAAAAAACATGAATTGAAGTAAATTGGCGTGGGAGGGGATTTGGGATGCATACAGAAAGCAGAATCGTATGCCTTGTTTACTACATCGACCGTAATTCGTTATAGTTAGTTAATTTCGAACCTGAAACAGGCAGAACTGATGCGAAGAGACGATAGTCTTTTGATTCGGCCACACAGTTTCAGGCTGCTGTAAATCGTTCTTTTTTTTTACATTTTCAAAGAAGCAAAACCGTTGACCTTCCGTAGTTTGTTTAGCAACTTGTGAACGGTATTATTCATTTTTATAAAAGACTGTGACTTTTTCTTAACCTCATATCGTGCGGCGTGTGAGAGCGCGCGAGAAAGAGAGGGTATGATGGGGAAGGAGCAAGAGATGTTCAAAAGTAAGCAGGAGGCATTCTTGGAAATATTATATCTACTGGTGGTTGACTTGGGGTCGTTAATTTTGTTTTTTTCATTGTGTTGTTTGGTAAAATATTATTGAAAGGTGGAGGGACATCCTTACAAAGTTTCTCATAACGCCGACCGACGTTGAAGGCTATTTGTTTCTCTGATGTTACCGTCTCTGATCTAAGGCTAGTCACGCCTATCCGTATACACACCATCATTTCTGTACAAGGTTATCTGTCCTGTCGAGTGACCTATACTCAACTGTTGGCATACATCGAACGTAAAAAATAATTACGTAACAGCAGGATGATTCTCATTTTTCCATTAAAAACTATAATAATGACCATATGAGTTTTTTTTATATACACCCTATTTACACGCAGAATCCCCCTCTCAAACAGTATTCTATCTGTTGATATCATTCACGATCTTACTGCAAAACAACACAGTTCTCGTTCGAAACTTTTCTATATCGGATTCGAATCCTTGAGAAGGGCCTAACAGCTGTCAATAAAGTGATGTATTTGGATATATTACAAACAAAAACGAAGATGCAGTGTCTCAATTTGTCAGGGTTAATGTCGAAAATGTATCTTTCGTTACAAAAAGTAACAAACTTCACTTTTCTTTTAAAAGAAACGTTTTATTCATCTTAACGACAACTACGGTTAATGACACACGGTTTAACGAAACGTTGACAGTAACCATGAAAAGGACACAAAAATTGTGGACTGCACAGAGAAGCAGGGAAGATTTTGGTAGAAAATAAATGGAGACAGAAAAACGATAAAATTGCTATCTAACCAAATACCGTACAGAATTAAAGAAAAATATGAAGGTGGACGAAACGTACAGCTGGGAAATAAGATGGGTGGTGGCCACGAAGTTGTCTAGAGATGAAAATAAACCATGACGATGGTTTTTTCCAAGATGGAGGGATGATCTTAATAACTGTAGTACAGTAAACTGGACAAGATTTGCGCTGGAGACAAATCATTATTGGTAAATACTAGGGAACACATTCGCTGAGCGGTGGACAGACAAATGAAATGCTAATAGGGAAATAAAATCCTCTCAAGACTCTCCCGAAGTTTGGTATCCAGATAGCTGTAGTATCGGAATAACATCCTGGTACATTTCTGTGTTAGTACAGTTCGCTGTGGATATCAAATCAGCTTTGATGTCGTGTTGACTTTGCATGAGGTCATTCGCGACTCTGCTTTTATTTAAGAAAGTTGTGTCAGTGGTTATAATCACAAACAGAATTATCACTGTTGTTTCCGATCTGACGATGAGCTGAGAAGCTTGAAAGCGCTAATCGGTATAAGTTTTCTATAGTGGTTTGCAACAGTGATAATTCTGTTTGTGACTCTGCTTTTATTATTATGGTGCCTTTGTGTGGTAAGTGTTTTATAATTATAAACCACACAAAGGCACCATAATGAACATTTGGGAAAATTTACAAATACATAAACACAAAACAAACTAATACCTGAACAAATACAAATCAACACAAGACATGACACAATTTTCAAAGCACTCAACATCGAAAATACATAAAATACTAATATATACTGTAATGATCGAAATTTTAAAAAAAATTTTAATTCCTCGATCAAGTGACACGTTCCCACACTCAAGTCGACGGACACAAGCCCAGGTCGTAAATAATGACGAATCGAGGGCACGTCAAACCCGACGACAGAGCGAAGACAAAGAAAAAATGTCTGAGCACTGCACACAATGAGTATTTCAAGGCGTCACTGACAGCTAGCCGTTTGTCAAAATTTACAGCACCCAACAATCTGAAACAAAGACTTCGTCCAGCTGCCGAGTTACACGGAATCGAGATGGAACGCCTGCTGTGGAAGCAAAGTGTAACTGCTCAATTATGAAAGGCTTTACTATGTTACAAAGGAAGTACAGAGCAATTTTAACGGAGAGATAGACAATAGACGTAACTCAGTGAATACTGCCAGTGTACCCTGCACAGCGTGAAAACACATTCTTGACAGTTTACTGAAATTTACGACTGAAAAGTAGAATTTCACCGAAATGAAGACAACGAAGGGTTGATAATCGGCGGAACGAACGTCGTGGAACTTAGACAATTAACCAAGACCTGGAGTCTGTTAACAAAAGCTCAGTCAGAACCTTAGGGAAAGTCTAAACAAAGGATAACAGAAGGCCATGAAATTGTCCTAATTTCTTAGAATCTGTGCTACGCTCGTCACATGAAACACTCCGGGGATGACGACGACCAACCAGCATCAAGCATCTTCTAAGAGAGCTCGTGGAGAGAGTAGGAAGGGTTCGGCCGACGAATCGTGAAACAGAGGATGAGATCTACAGAAGGGTAGGAATTTGTACGACCAATCAAGAGTTCGAGAAGGCGTAGAGATCGAAACTTAGACTTATGGGTAAGATGTTCCAATAAAACTGTTTGGCGAAGACGCGGAGCAGGCAGTCAAGTAGTTAATCGAGAGTCAGTAATTTTCAATCAGGCAGTCAAGTAGTTAATCGAGAGTCAGTAATTTTCAATCAGGCAGTCAAGTAGTTAATCGAGAGTCAGTAATTTTCAATCGGATAGTCAAGTATTCAATCGAGTAGTCAAGTCGTTCAATCGAACAGTTAGTCGCAGTTAACAGTCAGTCGGTAGTCAAGAGTATGTAGTTAATAGTAGCAGTTGGTAGTCGCAATTAATAGTCAGAAGTTAGTGCGTACGATAGACAGACGATTGATTATGTCGACCGACCGGATTCACTAATTTGTAAATTCATAAGTGAACAAAGACATCGGTATAGTCACACTTATACACAATTCTGTGCGGAAATATAAACTATGAGTGCGTACGGGACTTGAAATCTCAACTGACGCGCACATAATAATATACTAATTAACATTTAAAGTAGAACAGTGAGTGTCACCTCAAACATTCTCACATCATAACGTATCACCATGTTGAACAATTAGTTGAATAAACTATACCAAACAATTAAGCACGCAGTACGCGATACACCCAAAATAGACGGCACAGTTAACCATGTACACAAATATGGCAAACTTTCAGAACAATTCAAGTTAATGACAACATTAACACCTCACTATTTGAACTCCGGACACTCGACATCAGCGGGTTACCACAATACCATACACATGACGGGAGTGGAGATTTAGTGGAGTGAAGTGAAATTATCAGTGCTCTGCGTAACAGTGATTATGATCTTCGACGAATCATCTAGAAAGTGTCTTCTCACGACGACGGAATTGGATAAACACTCTCAAAGATAAGCTTTATGTCTACTTAATCTTAGTAGTATATACTACACTACTGTTCTGTTGCCTCTTTTCAAAGAACTAACCCCAAGAGAATAATTACATATGAGTCATATGAATCATAAAATCTATAAAATAACACTAACGTAATTCGTTATCTGAGAAATAATGAACGCATTTTAGGTAGGAATAAGTATAATTGTTGATTGTTTATTATTCGTGTATGTTTTATATATGTGCATTATTTACTGCATTTGAATGTACCATGTGTTTATGTTTCAGGAAACATCGTATAAATTGAATAATTGTATTTATATCATGTGCTTTAATATGTATGTAATTTGCAGGATATAGTTACTTACTTCAGTAAGATGTGTAATAAATAAGTAGTTAATTTACAGTATTCATGCGTTCATTATTGAAATTTCACCTTTGTTATTGATGTATTTTCATTCTAAGTATTACACTAAAAATCTCATAACTTATGCTAAACATCAATGGATACAATAAACTCGACCATTGAAACGTCTGATTAATAGACTCATAAAATCGTATTTAATCAGACACTGTGTTGAGTCAAATCTGACGAATAGAAATAATTTTAGATATATCAATTTTAACGTATTACATAAATCTTTAATTAATATGATTCATAATTGTTGAGTAATTAATCCGCGCAGATAATTAGCACAGATTAATATTCACTAGATATAAATGGTTTACACAATTAATTACCACAGATGTAAATTATATTTACACCACTAAATGTAAATGGCTGCACAACGCTTGGCATTAAATGTAAATGGCATCCAGCTTTAGGGCGAGATACATATGAGAAAGTGATAAACTCACATAAAATACCACTAGTCCCATTTACTAAATGTAAATCATTTATATCACGATTAGCATAATAAATAAACCCCATTTATGCTAACTATAAATGGCGCCCATCGCATGGCAAAAGAGAGCAGACAGTAGTATTTAGACTAATTACAATAATATAGTACGTAAGACATTATTAAATAAGTGTAAGGTTAGCTTGACTGGTAAATGATAACGCGAAGCAAGGCGAAAATGGCTAGCGGTAGTTCTGATAGCATGGACTTTGACGTTAACAACCAGTTAGGCGCACCCGACACCAACGAAGAAAACTCATCAGTCGTCGAACCAAATATGACGGAGGAGACGTCAGAGGTCAGAGCGCGGGGACAGGAGTCACAGCAACCACAAGAGTCCCAGCAATCACATGAAGAGGCATCGCTACGTTCATTGTTGATGGACTTCATGCGCACGAATAATGAAAGCTTCAAGATGATGAATCAGAAATTCGATCAGAAATTCGATCAACATAAAGAAGAAATTAAAGAAGAAATCAACCAGAAATTCAATCAAATTAATGAAAATTTTAATAGTCATAAGGAGGACGTCAAGCGACAAATGGACGAACAGCTCGCGCTTATACGATCAGAAATGCGTGACCATAAGACCAGTTGCGACGATAAGATAAGTGAAGTCCTAAAGAAACAAGAGGATGCTACAAAAGGAATAAAAGATGACACCAATAAGAAGTTTGAAGAAGTGTGGGAAGCCCGAGAGTCGGACCACCAAGAACTCAAAAGCCTGGCACAGACCACACAATCTAGTATCAAGAAAGTCCATAACAAGCTAGATCTACACATCAATGGTAATCAGAAGAAGCAGGAAGAACTGAAGACCGAATTATACCACACGCTTCGACAGCAGCAGCAAGAGATAGGTGAAGCCAACCACACATTGCAACAGAAAATCGAGGAAGTAGACGGCCGACAAAGGACGACCGAACAGAAGCTCGACGAGAACGTCAAAGAGAAAACAACCCACATCCAGGAACTCAGGTGTCAAGTAGAGAGACTGCGGCGACAGATCACCGATGGGGAGTCTGGGCATCACAGAATAGTAAACGGACAAATACAGATTGAATTGAAATATGACGGAACCGACAGATTCCCGATGGAGTTCCTAAAGGAGTTGTCGGAGTTTCAAGAATCCTATTACCCGAGCAGCGACATCAGGTGGATCGGCAAACACCTAGAGAAGGACGCAAGCATATGGTGGCGTGTGATCCGGGACCAGATAAGTACCTTCGAAGAATTCAAGGAGGCGTTCACACTGAAGTACTGGGGGTTGGAACGACAGGACATTATCCGCGACAACCTTGAGTACGGCAGGTTTGAATGGCAGGGACCCGTCACAGCTATACAGTACGTCGAGAGGATTCTTTTGGAAAGTCGTCAGTTAACCCCAGCGTTGACCGACCGCCAACTGATAAGGAAAATTTCGAGGCACTTTGGAAGGGACTTGCAGATCGCCGTTATAACACGCGGGATCGTCACCATACCCAATTTCGAGGCCTTGATCACTGAATACACTAGCATTCAATCAAGCCACGCAGGAAGTAGACGTGCGCAATATAAGATAACGAACGAAAGGGAAGCCGGAACTGTCGATCGTCCCAGTGGTAACTTTGTCAACAAGAACGAGAGTGAAAGGAAACCAGTTTGGCAAGGACGGGCGCACGGCGGTAACCGTTACGAGGGTAAATCACACGGAGTAGTAAACACCGTTGAGTACCTGAACTCCAAACCGGGTACAAGCCAGGCAAGCGACGACAGTAATTCTAGGTCGAACAATGACCAAAGCAACAAAAAAAAAAAAAAAAACACCCCTACACAGCGAACGACATAGTTTTTGACGACAACAAAAACAACCCCACCAATAATGTCAATATCCTGGTACCTGACTTAAGAGACGACCTACTGAATGAATATGACGAGGACGTCACGAAACAAATATTAAAATGTCCTGAAATAATCATACAATTTAATAATAACATTAAAGTTTTAGCACTTGTCGACACCGGCTCAGTTATTAATGGGTTGTCAGAAGAATGGTTCAACGCAAACAAAAGGGACATTGAACCATATGAAATTTTACCCATGACAAACTCTCTAATCATTAGTGCTGTTGGGAACAAGTCCAAGTTAATTAGAAAACAAATACTGTGCGACATAGAAATTGACGGGATCAAAAATGAGTGTGTCTTTCTAATAATACCTGACCTTATTAAACACTGTATATTAGGGATAAGTTTTTTACAGGAGGTAGGATGTCGTATCGACATTGGCAGCAAGAAAATAGAAATAGTGAATGCGGCTGATGAAGAGGTGCACGCCGTACCCATCATGAACATGGAACTAATTGATAATGGAGAAGAAGAAGAAGAAATCTTGAGGTGCATCGACGAGAAGATATCAAACATGGACTGTCAAGACGAGGAGATATTGGGAAATTTGAAGGGAATACTTGTTAAGAATAGAAGAGTGTTTAGGGAATGCCCGGGAAGAATAGACGGATATGAGCATGAGTTTCAAGTTACGGACAGTACGCCCTACTTTCAACGGGGTTGGCCTGTACCACTTGCTTATCAGAAGAAAGTAAAGGACGAGATAGATAGGATGCTGCGATACGGTGTGATTGAACGTTGTACAAGCCCGTTCATAAATCCACTCGTAACAGTCATAAAAAGAGATGGAAGGGTCCGTCTATGCCTGGATGCAAGAAAGATAAACGGCGTTACTATTCCCGACTATGAAGGCGTTTCTCCAATAAATGAAATCTTGGCAAGATGCAGCGAGATGCGATATCTGTCTACTGTCGATTTGTCGAGCAGCTTTTGGCAAGTACCTTTGAAGAAAGAGTGCAGGAAGTATACCGCGTTCATGTATGAGGGAAGGTGCTACCAATTCACCGTTACACCATTCGGCCTTAGTACCAGTTCAGCGGCACTAACACGCGGATTGGATACGGTCTTAAATGAAGATGTTAAGAAAAACACATTAATATACGTGGACGATTGTCTATGCTATTCTGACGATGTTAAAACACACTTAGAACATTTAGAGGCATTATTAAATAATCTTAACGAAAATAACTTAACCGTCAACTTAAATAAGTCACAGTTTTTCAGGAAAGAAATATCGTATCTTGGATACCAACTAACAACACGCGGCATCCAAGCTACGGAAGAGAAAGTGAAAGCCATTATGGACTTCCCTAAACCCAAGAACCAGAAACAGTTAAAGGGTTTCCTAGGCCTCACTAACTTTTATAACCGTTTTACTAGCAAATATGCGGAGACAACACAACCCCTCCATAAATTATTGAAGAAGAATCACAAATTTGTATGGACGAATGAATTAAACGACTGCTTTGACAGAGTCAAAAATCTATTTATTGACGCTGTAGTTTTAAGATTTCCGCGCCCAGACCAGAGGTATTATATACAGTGTGATGCGAGTGATTACGCATACGGAGGACAACTTTACCAGCTCGATGAAGACGGGGAGATCGGCGTAATCGCCTTCACTAGTAAGACATTCAAGGGTGCTGAGCGGAACTATTATACTACGGAAAAAGAGCTTTTAAGTATTGTCCGATGCTTAGAAAAATTCCGAATATACGTTCTCGGACAACCATTAACGATCATCACCGACAACAAGGCGTTGACATTCTTAAACAAATGCCATCTAAATAATTCTCGGATTACACGATGGATTCTTGCAGTGCAGGAGTATAAATTCGATATAATTCATTCCAAGGGTAAGGAAAACATCGTAGCCGACATTTTAAGTAGATATCCACACAATACAAAATTAGAAGAGATTCATGACAACACCCATGAATATTTAGTTAACCACATAACCGTAAAAATGAGACTTGAGGTGCGTAAGTTAATCCAAAATATCGGAAAGCACCAGATGGAAGACGATAAGCTAAAAGCGATCATCACTAGATTTAAGGAGGGAAATATAGACCCTAAATTAACTAAATTTTATAAATATGTTAACGATAAGTTGTATAGACGACAGCGGAATGAATGGAAGCTGTATGTTCCTAGCAACATATCTGGGGACATAATTGCTGAAATCCATCATATGTTCGGTCATTTAGGAACAAAAAGGTGTATTAAAATGATCCAGGAACATTTCACATTCGACCGGATGTCAAAGAAAATAAAAACATATATAAAAACCTGTGACCTATGCCAGAAGTGCAAAGACACCAACAACAGAGAGCTATTTGGTGGCACACGCGCTGTGATACCTACGGCCAAAGGAGACCTGGTAAGCGCAGATTATTATGGACCCCTACCGACAGGAACGGGTGGAGTCAAATATTTATTGGTCATAGTGGATAATTTCACGAAATATGTCAAATTATTCACCCTCCGGAGAGCAACAACCACTACGACGTTGCGGAGGATAAAAACGTATTGCGAACTATTTGGACGTCCGCGGACCATTTTGACGGACAACGGAACACAGTTCACATCCAAGAGATGGGTCAACGGTCTAAAGGAGTTGGACATACAACCAAAGTTTACTGCAATACGTAATCCATGTACCAACCTTGCCGAACGGATTAACCGGCAACTGGGAAACTTATTTCGCATTTTCATAAGTGACCAACACACTAAATGGTCCCAATACGTGAAAACGATTGAAGCGTGTCTAAACGAGGTGTACCACGAGACGATCGAAATAACCCCTCACGAAGCACACCTCGGCACGAGACCTACACGAGCATGGGAGCAATGCTTGGACAAAGGAGTCATTAGCAGCGAAGGAAAACGCGAAAACAATATATTTGTAAAGATAAAGGAGAAGCGAGAGAAACACGCGAAACGCTGTAATGAGAAGAAGAAAATCACAAAATTTGCGATTGGCGACAAGGTTCTGGTAAGAGCATTCCACCAATCCGACGCTGCGTCAAAGAGAATTGACAAGTTCTTCGAACTTTTCGCAGGACCATATAAAATCAACCGCATCATCGGCGAGGCCACATATGAGCTCGTGGAGTGCGATAGCGGGAAGACGAGAGGAAAATTTAATATACGGCAAATTAAGGCGTATCATGAGCCAGCGAACGGAAGTATAGATAACACGAGTGGTAGCGACGACTCCCGGCGACCAGCAGAAGACATAGTTTAGGTAATTTGCTCGCGCGGCCAGTCCAGCTAACCAAATAATGATATGCATTTTACTTGTTGTGTTTAGTCTGTATTTCAATGCTAACTGTGTTTGTGATCAGCACATAATTGTCATTCGTTATGTTAATTAGACGTATAAATACCAACATATACAGAAAGTGATTTGTGAAATGTACCATGTGTCAGAAGGACAGTGTAATACTATGACACAGGACACCAAAGACGTTAATAATTATGAATAATAACTTGTTAAAATGTAGAGACTCGAATAATTTGTTTATGTAAATAATAATTCAAAATGGACGATTGTTTTATAACTTTAAGAGTATGCATCACGAAGTATGCTGGTTCCTTAACTATTTAATTAATATGTATGTTTCTTTTACCAATGTAATCATTTATAACATGTTACGAATTGACCATATGTATATATTTGTTAGTATCAACTGTATTCTAGAGACAGTAATGACAAGTTTAAAAGTATTTTATTGCTATATAGGTCATCGACATAAGATCGATTAATATAATGGGTAGCTAATCTACAGCTTATCTAATACATTGTGTATAAAGAATAACGAGACAAACTGTCAAATGGACAAACGTCCATGTCTTAAATTCAATTATTTACTCGAAATCGTATTGTACAGTCCGCATATGGACAGACAAAGTGTAAAAATGCGTTCATTCACTCAGATGTGCGGCAATAAATTCATGTGACCATATAAAACATTAAGATGGGGAATAACAATTAATTGCTTCCTATGAGAGATAGATGTCAGTCAACCATGTCCATTCCGAAGCAGACATCCACGACTGGGACAGAGCGCAGAAATTGGATCAGATGTCTCCCGAAGTCCAACATCCAATCCAATTTGGGGACAATGTAATGATCGAAATTTTAAAAAAAATTTTAATTCCTCGATCAAGTGACACGTTCCCACACTCAAGTCGACGGACACAAGCCCAGGTCGTAAATAATGACGAATCGAGGGCACGTCAAACCCGACGACAGAGCGAAGACAAAGAAAAAATGTCTGAGCACTGCACACAATGAGTATTTCAAGGCGTCACTGACAGCTAGCCGTTTGTCAAAATTTACAGCACCCAACAATCTGAAACAAAGACTTCGTCCAGCTGCCGAGTTACACGGAATCGAGATGGAACGCCTGCTGTGGAAGCAAAGTGTAACTGCTCAATTATGAAAGGCTTTACTATGTTACAAAGGAAGTACAGAGCAATTTTAACGGAGAGATAGACAATAGACGTAACTCAGTGAATACTGCCAGTGTACCCTGCACAGCGTGAAAACACATTCTTGACAGTTTACTGAAATTTACGACTGAAAAGTAGAATTTCACCGAAATGAAGACAACGAAGGGTTGATAATCGGCGGAACGAACGTCGTGGAACTTAGACAATTAACCAAGACCTGGAGTCTGTTAACAAAAGCTCAGTCAGAACCTTAGGGAAAGTCTAAACAAAGGATAACAGAAGGCCATGAAATTGTCCTAATTTCTTAGAATCTGTGCTACGCTCGTCACATGAAACACTCCGGGGATGACGACGACCAACCAGCATCAAGCATCTTCTAAGAGAGCTCGTGGAGAGAGTAGGAAGGGTTCGGCCGACGAATCGTGAAACAGAGGATGAGATCTACAGAAGGGTAGGAATTTGTACGACCAATCAAGAGTTCGAGAAGGCGTAGAGATCGAAACTTAGACTTATGGGTAAGATGTTCCAATAAAACTGTTTGGCGAAGACGCGGAGCAGGCAGTCAAGTAGTTAATCGAGAGTCAGTAATTTTCAATCAGGCAGTCAAGTAGTTAATCGAGAGTCAGTAATTTTCAATCAGGCAGTCAAGTAGTTAATCGAGAGTCAGTAATTTTCAATCGGATAGTCAAGTATTCAATCGAGTAGTCAAGTCGTTCAATCGAACAGTTAGTCGCAGTTAACAGTCAGTCGGTAGTCAAGAGTATGTAGTTAATAGTAGCAGTTGGTAGTCGCAATTAATAGTCAGAAGTTAGTGCGTACGATAGACAGACGATTGATTATGTCGACCGACCGGATTCACTAATTTGTAAATTCATAAGTGAACAAAGACATCGGTATAGTCACACTTATACACAATTCTGTGCGGAAATATAAACTATGAGTGCGTACGGGACTTGAAATCTCAACTGACGCGCACATAATAATATACTAATTAACATTTAAAGTAGAACAGTGAGTGTCACCTCAAACATTCTCACATCATAACGTATCACCATGTTGAACAATTAGTTGAATAAACTATACCAAACAATTAAGCACGCAGTACGCGATACACCCAAAATAGACGGCACAGTTAACCATGTACACAAATATGGCAAACTTTCAGAACAATTCAAGTTAATGACAACATTAACACCTCACTATTTGAACTCCGGACACTCGACATCAGCGGGTTACCACAATACCATACACATGACGGGAGTGGAGATTTAGTGGAGTGAAGTGAAATTATCAGTGCTCTGCGTAACAGTGATTATGATCTTCGACGAATCATCTAGAAAGTGTCTTCTCACGACGACGGAATTGGATAAACACTCTCAAAGATAAGCTTTATGTCTACTTAATCTTAGTAGTATATACTACACTACTGTTCTGTTGCCTCTTTTCAAAGAACTAACCCCAAGAGAATAATTACATATGAGTCATATGAATCATAAAATCTATAAAATAACACTAACGTAATTCGTTATCTGAGAAATAATGAACGCATTTTAGGTAGGAATAAGTATAATTGTTGATTGTTTATTATTCGTGTATGTTTTATATATGTGCATTATTTACTGCATTTGAATGTACCATGTGTTTATGTTTCAGGAAACATCGTATAAATTGAATAATTGTATTTATATCATGTGCTTTAATATGTATGTAATTTGCAGGATATAGTTACTTACTTCAGTAAGATGTGTAATAAATAAGTAGTTAATTTACAGTATTCATGCGTTCATTATTGAAATTTCACCTTTGTTATTGATGTATTTTCATTCTAAGTATTACACTAAAAATCTCATAACTTATGCTAAACATCAATGGATACAATAAACTCGACCATTGAAACGTCTGATTAATAGACTCATAAAATCGTATTTAATCAGACACTGTGTTGAGTCAAATCTGACGAATAGAAATAATTTTAGATATATCAATTTTAACGTATTACATAAATCTTTAATTAATATGATTCATAATTGTTGAGTAATTAATCCGCGCAGATAATTAGCACAGATTAATATTCACTAGATGTAAATGGTTTACACAATTAATTACCACAGATGTAAATTATATTTACACCACTAAATGTAAATGGCTGCACAACGCTTGGCATTAAATGTAAATGGCATCCAGCTTTAGGGCGAGATACATATGAGAAAGTGATAAACTCACATAAAATACCACTAGTCCCATTTACTAAATGTAAATCATTTATATCACGATTAGCATAATAAATAAACCCCATTTATGCTAACTATAATACACCATAATCACACTCAATAATACCGGTACCAGTTTAAAATACCAAAAACGAACAGGAAACCATAACAACAACCAACCAACACACAAGTACTCCACAAGATTCAAAATTAAGAAGGGTGAGGATGGGAACACCACGTGTCCCGAAACATGTTCCAAATAAGGAAAAAACATCTTGAGGTAAAGATATTATAAATATTACATATATTATATACATCAAGAAATAGACTGTAGCAAAAAGTGTTTGTATATATATGCTCGTGCTAAGACTTTCACGGTGAATATCTGTTGTAGCAGGTTTTTGGGTACATCCGTGTATGTGATGTTTATATTGCGGACGTTTCGTTCCATAATCCCGGAACATTTTCAAGGCGTACTGATGTTGATTTAACTACGGCGCGCGTTTTATATCTTGCTTCTCTTGTGATTTTTGCCGTGGGGGTGAATGTGTTGTGGCCATATGTTGTTTGTGTATAGTGCTTGGCCACAACACACTGTGGACAAATGTAAAATGTAACTGTGTAACTAATTTCGAGAGTATCATTCGGCTCCAGCTTCCAGACAGTGGAATTTTCCGCTAAGATGTTCTTTAGGATGTCACAGAATGCTGCCTTGTCATGTGACTTATCACACACCTCTAAAAGGATTCTCCCGGAAACAGGTCTCTCTGAAAAAACTCCGAATTTGCCTTGCTCCTGATGAAGCCCCGCATGTCGGCATACGTTTTACGTTGCTTAAGTATTAAAATTCCAAGAAGCTCGTGATTAAAATTTAAATTAAAATACTGATTCAACAGTTTTTACAGAACAGCTACAAATTATTAATTGTAATTGTTACATTGTCTTAATGTAATAATAGTAATTATTATATTGTATTGTTACGGCGGTCTCATCGATCGTAGTATGGTACAGTGGAAACAAATACAGACGCCAATGAAATCACTAATTACCAGCTTTAATTAATCACAATTAATAATGTGTAATTGCCAAGGTAGTCTCTTACAACAAGTTAGATTTGAACAAACGCAATAATAATGTCAAGTAACAGAGTTCCACACTAATTATAACACGGTAAACACTTTTCACAATACTTCGGCAGCCACTCGATCCGCGCTAAGGAAATCGTTCACTGTAAACTGACTCACAGAGCCAGCTGTTCTTATTTTTATATGTCCGCAGGGTTATAAACTTTCCATCCTTACTGCACGCCAGCTTAATGCGTATCTCAAGTGTTCTTGAACACTCTGGAACGTACTTGTATGCGGCCTTGACTGAGGCTACACCTCCTCGACTAGAGGAGGGACGGGTGGAGGACGATCTCGGCTGTTCGATAAGGTTCTCGTTACAGTATTATTATTTTTTTCTTTAAAGTAATAAAATAATAGCGCTAGAGTACGATTTGCAGTCCTGTATCGACAGGAGCCAAGAAATTTACTGAAACACTTGTGGCACTATAATTACTATTTTCAAAAAAATGTAATTACGGGTCTATATTTTAATTATGAAAATCTATTTTGTATTCATTATTAAGGTATTTTTTAAATTATGAAGGTCTATATGTACGTATGTATGTATGCATTACTACTACTACTACTACCGCTACCGAAACCGCCACTGCCACCTCCACCACTACTGTTATTATTGTTATTAACTTATTTTTATATAAATATTCGAAAAAATGTAAAAATTTTTTATATATTATTTTTTGTGCGTGTATGCGCTTGCGCGTTTACATGTGAATTTGTGTCACAATTAGTGGCATTAGAATAATTTCGTGTACATTTCGTATCATGTGGTGCCAAAATTGAGCACAAAATTGAGTAGTTTATTATGTTGGACATCAGAGACCCGCGGTCGTAATTTCTGCACGGTTAACATACAGTTAACATTTGACGTGACGGGTTTTTGTCGTCTAGTTATAACCAGTCGGTTGTTTCCCTTCCACAGGTTTCACCCAACATTCTATCTGCTTCAGTGATTTCGGTTATTATGTTTTTACCACAGGCGTTTTCTTTTATTATTTTTTGTCAACTTTCTTCGAGTACAACCAACCTTGAATGTCGTATTGTTTTGTAGGGGACAACCAACCAACCAACGTTACAATTCACCGTGTTACCTCCAATGTAGGTTAAGTGGGTTAAACGTACGTGCACGCTCTTTGTGTGAGGCCGTGTGCGTGCACGAGCGCGCGCGCATCATTTCTGTAGTCTTTGTATCGACAATAAGCAGGTGGAACGTTATATCAAAGTGCAGAGTATAGTTATGACGGTAAGGTCGCATTACGCTGTATAGACCAATCAATAGAATCTTAAAGGTGATCAGCAGTACAATTTATCATGTGATCTGGTCGACCTGCACCGGTCATTGCATGTTTCTCAGCAGCGCAGTGGTATAGGTCGACTATATTGCCATCCGTTATCCTCCTCGGCTGTTGTCAGTGACATTAATCGGCCCATTCTAGAGGTACAATATGTACTAAATTTTTATTAATATATGTCTAATTCGAATCTGTTCCCACTGTAGAGGTCCGCGGTCACGGAGAAGTCGTGTAACGTTTCATATCTCCGTCTTTTGTATTCGCGCATGTGACACTTGTCTTTGCAAGTGGAGCCACGATGCTTGATAATAGTAATAACAAAATATGTTAATAGTATTATTTTGTTTTGAAAGTTAGGCCTACCTGAACACAGATACGTCAAGCCATGCCGTTTCAGGAAGTGTAGATTACAGATCCATTTACAAAAAGGAAAAGGTATTTCAGAGTGTGTAGTAGGCTACTCTTATTGTATTCATACTTCGGGGCCTTTCTTTTTCTTCATGGTGGTGTCCATCATATTAAATGGCGTATCTAAATAGACTGTACAGATAAAGATATATAGATTTATGTTATATAGATTTATTACTCCCACAGTCCAGTTGTATTGTTGCATACCCTGTCCACTCAGATTTTCAATTACGTAGATCTTCTCAACGTATCCATCTACACCGCTTCTGTCCTCTTCTTGTCCGGCTTGTTCAATCTCCAGGCTTCCGTCTCCTGAATAGCTGTACCTTTTCTCCTCGTTTGATAAACGATTTTAATACTTTTCTAATCCATCAACCTAATTTTCACGTTCTTTGATATACAGATATTTTTACTCCATAGCACGTATTCCTTTCGGTCCTTTATGAAAATCCTTCCGTGTCGTTGCAATCCACATTAATCAGTATTAATATATAGTTCTGCCATATTACTTTAGTACATAGTTGTGTTCATTTAAGTCTGATTATATGATCTCCATCGTCGAGAACTTAGAGCTGCGCTCCAGTACACACGTTTTGTTTCCTCGGTGTTGATTGTCATATCCCCATTCCCTGTATTCACCATACGTTTTCCTAATGATATACAGCAGTACGTCTCTATCATGAGCCACCGGTATTTGATCAACCGCAAACTGCAGGCTGTAAGCCTCTATTTGTGTCCAGCTTCAAACCCCACACCCCTACATTTGTGTTTCTGTGTTTTCCAGGTTCTTTTTACAATCATTTAAAGAAATGTGGGCGATTGACATTCAATACGGTTTTATCTTCTGTCTTCCGATATCCTTACCCCGAGTTAATCATTACCTTCTGTTGAATCAGTTGTACGTATCCTCATACTCGTCTCCCTCTAACTCTCCGTTGTCATTCCACAGTCCCGTCTCCAAAACTGTAGCAGTCGCTTTAATTGAACGAGTGTTTTAACCGACGTCTCATACTTGTGTCCACCATAATCACGGTACTCTCTACCGTGATATAACAAGTTTTTCATTTTTGTGATTGGGTATGTTTTTGTTCAAGATTCTTGAATGTGCTTGTTGCATTGTTGCTGCCCTTTCTTTCTTTATATAGCTTACGAGTTGTTCTGTTTTCCTCCTTAGTATGTAATAACTGGTATAAGCTATTTGGAGTTCAGTTTAGAAGAAACTGACGTCTTCTAAAACCCATTCCTTCCACCGGCGAACAGACAGACTTGTAAAATTTATTAACATAACAGGTCCCGCTTCTTTTATTCAACCTGAAAAAGATGTAAAATGGCAAGTTTAATTTGGTTATGGTTGTCGCTAGTGTTTATAAAGAATGCTGTAAACAGACGGGTCGAGTATCTGTAAGCAAACTGAAACAGATTAACTTGCTACACTGCAGACTAACTGTAACAGATCTGCAGTGCTGTTGTACCATTAACAAAATGTGCAGAGGTGATGTATTGTACCGTGGCCCAATATCACCTTTCATATTGTTCAGTCAAACGTTAACAAATGGAGAACAAATCTTAGAGTACTTAGAACAACCGCTCAGGCCCTGTGTTTCATTAAGTTAAATATAATTAAATGGGGTCATAAAGATGTGAATGACGACGAATGCGAATGCTGGAGGCTTCAAGATACCAAGCATCTACTGCTTTGCCCAATTAGTCCACCCATTTGCACACTAGAGGGTATGTGGAATGTAAGAAGACAACTATTGACACCGCCCGTTTTTGGGTCCAGATGTAGTAAATAAGTCCGGGCACGAAAAAGTAAGTCAAACGGCAAGTTTTTCTTAACGTGTAAAGGTCGTTACGTTTAATTTGATTGAGGATTACACGTGATTAGTTCTGTTGCAGCTTCTTCCATATGTGGAGTACATGAATAACGTTGACACAGGGTGAAGGCGGACCAGACGTGCATTTCCAGAAGAATTTTCAACATTTTTAGAAACACACGGACCTTATTTACTACTGACAAGCCCGCGCGTATAATTTCGGTTGTATTTTATTCATCCTACCATTGTTTTAGAAAGTATTTGGGCAGGTTGTTTCCGTTTTCCTTCAGAACAGAACGTTAAACTGGTGCTGACGTGCTGCAAGTTACGGTGATGTCATTGCGTGTCCGTTCCGACGCGTTTGCTAGATGAACTAATCACCAACATACAGTGCAATCCTTTGTATCGTGTATGAGTCAGGCAGACATGTGGTTACAGTAGACCTCCTATCTGCTTGACTTTGATCCTGTCTCGAGAACACTACGTAATTGGAATTATTTGAAATAGCAGAACGGCGTCAGTACGAACTGTGTCGACAGACGTCACGATATTTGCATACGCGCGCTTGTGCGCACCCATGTAAATGGTGTCTGCATATGGTGGTAATGTGCACACTCATTTGTGGAAGAAGACTTGGTTGCAATTTCTTTCGTGGATAATACTTTATATTCAGCCCGTTAGGCCTATGCGTGATTTTTCTTTGGAAGAGAATAACCTGCTAGTTACCTTCCTTGTCCGTGTGTATGCGCTACTGTCATGTTTCTCGAAAAATATTGTTTCATCTGACTTTCGATAATCAGCTAATAATAGTTTTTTTTTTCATTTTACTTTGTTAATCAGCTTAAATCTATCTAACTTTGTATGATAGTAGTGCGATGAGGCATTGTATAGTAGTGACAGAACGGTTTCTGGTTTGTTTCGTGCAGAAAACGTTTAACTCTAATGTTAATCATGTTTGACATCAGGCCCGTTCGCACATCATCTATTCGTTTTACTTGGTGTTGATGGTTACCGGCTGAATGTGTTGCGATTGTAAATACTTTTACTCGTCGCGATATAGATTTCGAATAGATAAATTCATCTATAATTAGAGTATTTTGACGAATAGGCCTATTAATTTCCTTAGTTCGTAGGTTCGCATTTGTCAGGTTCATGTCACGTATAGCTCGCGCGCTTAGAAAGTTTACGTGCGGAGTTCTTTGATGGGATAATGTGTTCTTAAAAGTGCGGCGCTTCCCTGCACTGACTCTGTGCTCCAAACAGATTGCACCACTAGTAAGATATGATCATCGTTTTGAGTCCACGTACTGTCTGGCCGCGATTCGATGATTGAGCATTGTGTAATGTGGGAGAAGCATGGCCGGGTACTACGGTAGGCTAAGTGGGGGTAAACCAAACGGCTAGTGCCAGTACACATATTTCACCCTACCTCGCTTACAAGCGGCCGCGTGGTGGGGGAGAGCAGCCTCGATCATCCAGTCGTGGCCAGACAGTAGACGCTGCGTAGCCACAATTAGTATTCATCAACCGCAGCTTGTCACCTTCAGTGGAGCCTACCCGTCGTGTCGTCCTCATTCTGCTGTCGGTGTAGCCGTTGTTTAATGGTGTGCAGAAACTTGTCAATAACGTAACTACACTGACTTGAGATACAAAGTTAATTACAGCAATAGTTGGTTTGATGCCGATTGGTTGGTTAACGATTTAAATGAGCGAGCGGGAGCTATACCTTTGGATTCACTTAATGTTCGTATTGAGATTTTAACAAGTTTAATAAAGCAAATAGGTAATGAAAAATGCCTCCTATTTAGTATGGTTTTAATAAAAACAATAATCTTAGCAGGTTATTATATAACTTCCACAAAATAACGTTCGATATTAAGTAACTTTACGGTCCGTTGGGAAAACAAGTGAAGCAGTAGAAAAAATCGTTTTTGCGCTTCTGATACACGTTGAGTTATCTGATTCGATGTTCCACTTGAACACCATACCTTTCTCACGTTTGGAACACTTTACAAATCCTTTTTACTAATTATTTTTTCCGGAGTAGTAATTTTACGTAACTTCTCTCAACTTTTACGTAATTTCTCACACACAGTTACAATTTTGTCATTTACCTGGAATATAGTTCAGATCGTGTTGATGGCGAGGCGGCCGTGAGTGAGGCGGACACGCTAAAATCGTGGTTGAGGTGGACACTATAAACAAGACAAGACCAGTACCTGTAAATCAGTTACAACTTCCCCTTACATTTTTTGTAGACGTGGGACTTTCAGTGTAGGCTACTTTGATTTTGAAACTTGAAAATCACGCATCAAAGACATTGGTGGTTTTAGGAGTTGCATTGTACTTTTAATTTTTTTTATTTTTCTAAATATTTTAGTATTATTTAATTAGTGTCTTTTCATTTTTATATTTTTTTTGTATTTTTCTGTGTTTTTGTTTTTCTTTATATTTTTAATGCATTTGTATGTACATTTATTTTAATTATATGATTAACGTATTTTGTTTATTACCCATTTTTTAACAAATGTTTTTATGAATCCAACTTGTTTATATATCTGTGAGCTTTCAGAAACTTCTCCAGGTTGTTATCATCACAAGTGACATCATGTTGTTAATTCTCTCGTCCTGTCTAACATAAATCTTCTTCCGTTTTTGTTACGGCTCTCCAAGATCCTTTACCGTCAGTTGGGAAGAAACCTTCTGCGCAGCTTCTTTCAGCATTTTAACCAACAGGAAAACGTTAGGGCGATGTCTTCCTATAATGCTGTTCAACTTTGACCAACTCTCAACCGCGTTTATTAGTTCCACAGCTCTGTGGGAACTTTAGGGTTGTCCGTCCATCGCTGAACGAAGTAGTACATGAAATGAACTGATTTTTCATTATCGGGGAGATGTTCCGCGATCAGGAGCCATCCATCTTCTACTTCACCAATCGGCAAATATGCCAAAGCAGCGTACATCTCTTCATCTCTTACACGTAAGTCTTATCTCTTCATTTTCCTTGAACTCCACAGTCAGTCAAATGTTTTCCATTTGTCTCCAAACAGATCGATTCAAATAAAAATTGCAGCCACTCATTGTCTTATCTGGAAATATTTTACTCGTCGTACTGATAAACCGCAGCTTAAAAATAAAGTTTTATTCATTTCGGTGACCGGAATGGATACCGTTTCTTGAGAGGAGTCAATAAACGGAGGTTTTATCTGGTAAGCGTCCAAAGAGAACTGCATACATTTTCGTATCATGAGATCAGTGTACACAGTGTGTAACTGTGTGACTGTTTTGGACAAATCTGTTTTATTACCTACTTTCCTTTTGTACATCTGTGTTGTTAATTGTATAATATATAGAGTTTACTTTCCTCACACGATATGATATTTCCTGATCTATTCTCTCATTTCTATTAAAAATTACACCAAGTGTTCATAGTGTTTGACGTGAACCAGCTGTTCACCATCACAGGTAATTCGCATAAACTATACTCCTTTCCTTCCAACATGTATGGCTACATTTCTTGATATTCAGTTCCAAGCCTTTTCTTCCCAATTCCTCTTTCCATTCTACCACGGCTTCTTGATATTTATTCATTGAGTCTTGTATGAGCACTTAGCACGCATAACAGAGTAACATTTCTTAGAATTATGAAATGGTTAGTAACACTTGCGATTTGACACATACAGATTTCTGCTGTGACATCATTAGAGCGTAAAATTACCACGCTGTAGGGTAAGTATTGTGTGTGTGTGCGCGCGCGCGCGCGCGCGTGTGTGTGTGTTTAAAATTTATATTTACTTTACCTCAAAATGTTAATTTTCCCTTATTTGGAACATGTTTCGGGACCCTTAGTGTTCCCATCATTAGCCTTCCTAATTTTGAATCTTGTGGAGTACCTGTGTGTTGGTTGGCTGGTGCTATGGTTCCCGTTGGTTTTTGGATTTTTAAATTGTTGTTATTATGTGTGATTGTGGTGTATATATTAGTATTTTATGTATTTTCGATGTTGAGTGCTTTGAAAATTGTATCATCTTTTGTATTGATTTGTATTTGTTCAGGTATTAGTTTGTTTTGTGTTTTATTCAGGTAAATATATAATATTTTATTATTTAGTTAATTATTACTTTTATTATTATTATATACGTATTTTAGTACAATGTTATTTTATAATATGCAGTAAATACTGGATATATAATGGGTGATAGTATTACAGAAACGAACAAAGTGATTCCATACAGATGGGTTTTTCGTTACCTTGTCTGCTTGTCCTGTTACCCCGGAGCAACTATCTTTTATGTTAATTGTTTGGAAAATTCTAAGAGGTAGCAGACGCCCCACTGTAGTTTCGAGTTAAAGATATTTTATTGAAAAGGCACCCAAACCCAAAAATCATACAAAGCCAGTATAATTCGTTTGTGGCAGTACAAAGCGTGTGTAAATATTACAGAAACAAATCTGTTCGTGTGTAATTCCGCATGTTGCCTGTTACAAGCATGTAGGCCTATTTGTGATGTTTTATTCTATACTCAACAATGCCCTTTTCGACCATTGTCGTTTCGTCGTGTAAAAATGTACCTTCGCGATGTCTGTATTATAACTGACACCGCTAGAACGAACTCCAAAGGTGCGCCTTTTTTCTTTTAAATTACATATTCTGCTGGACAAATGGAGTCATCTGAATTAGGAATGTAAAATGTTTTCGACGTAAGAAGTCTTTTTCCCCGTCGCCACCTATATAGTGCTTTTTCTCAAGGTCAGTTAGATGTAAATGACAGTTCACTCTTTTCTCTCAAGTTATAAGCCGTGTTAGTTCGCATACGGGTTCGAACGTGTATACACATCATCACAGTGTAAATAGACTCACTGTATCACACTATATCAGCTCAACAACATTGGATGTGTGAAAGCGACGGGGGGAGAGAGAGAGAAATTTAATAAAAACTGTATAATGTAGGCCGTACTTATTCTATTTGTAAATTTGTATTCTACTTAATTGCCAAGCCGGAGCGGTCAGTTAAACCTGTACAGTAACCGTTATAGTCTCGAACGTGGAGAAAGTACAAGGGACGTTTTTGGATGTTAGAAAGTGTACGCCTCGAGCACGTCTACAGACCCGCATGCGTAGACTCCTCACACACACACACACACACACACACACACACACACACACACACACACACACAGGGTTCGTATCCCTTAACTGAGGTACTGTGAGGTACATATGTGGAGAACAATGTCGCGTGTATTTTTTTTGGTTTTAGTATGTTCCGACGATTTACTTCCGGTGCAGCGCACTTTGTCAGTGACAGTTGTTATACGGTCGCTCAACCATCACTTAATATACAATAATGCTTTGTACATTATGATTTATCACAATACTTTTTATACAGAAGCGTTGGGACGTGAAGTTAACCCTGTTAAAGACTGAGAGGTTACCGGTCCGGAATCTCAAGATAATTGCAGCCAGTATAGTATATTGTCTATCTTTTCTTTATATAACCTGAACTTCGATTTTTGTGTAATATTCTGTTGTACATACTAGTCAGTTCTAGTCGAACGAATGTTATCTAAAGAGGCCTTTAGAAATGAGATTAGTGGTACTGTGTTATTCAGTGTCCTTGTATTATAATTATTGCACTGCTGTCATAATATCGTGATAATTTTTAATTTTACCAGTCCTGAACAGTTTTTCTTTGCAATAATAAATTACGTAGACTTAGTACGCCGCAGTCATACAAAATTACAGTCAAGCCAGCAACCAAACTTCCTTTTCACGTGAATATGGTAGCCAAATTGCGTCTTTCTATATTAGATTTAAGCGTCCTAGGCAAATTATATTGACAAACGAAAAAACCGTGAAGCGTTTTACACAGTTTTAAGACATTGAATTAAATTCAAATTTTTAATTTCATTTTAAAAACACGATTATCTTTAGAACCACTGCTCCAAACATAATACTCTTCATGTGCGAGACGCCTACCCAGTGTATTGTATAAGTAAAAACTGCAGTTACAATAGAGAATACATCGTAAACGCCAAAGCAATTGCTACAGTCGAAGTAGATGATACGAGTACCGTGTAAACTGGAGCCGGAGAAATATTTTAGCATTACGTAATCAATTTTATTGCCATCTGGTAGACCTTATTTAGCGCATGTATGGCTAAGACATATGAAACGCATATGTAATATTATACACTCCTCATACCTAATGGTTTCGTTATGTACATGACTTTAAAAACGTGTCGGTGTAATGCAAAGCGCTAAGCCTCCAGAAAGTAACGATACCCGTTGTAATGAAGGATTCTGAAATCCGAAGTCAGATCACATTGTCACTTCTCAAACGTCGCTAAAACGCCATAAAAACTTGAGGTGGTGTATTTGAACAGCTGTAATTTCATATTATCGGAAAAGTTAAGTTTCGTTCCTTTAATAGTCACGAGTGCGCACTATACTCTATTCGTCTGAGGCACGAAGTGACAACAAACGGATGTTTATGCCGATCAGCGTTCGTGGAATAGTTGCTGAAAGAAATGTTTGCTACGGCAAGGAAGAGGCGGTGCGAATCTTTACAAGATGGGAGTGAAGACAGACAGATCGTCTGTTAGATAAGAAAAATATGCACTTTTTGTGTTGGGGTGTGTGAACGGGACGGTCACAGTCTTAGTGAACTCTGCACGTGTTGGGGGGTTGACGCGGTTGGAACAGACATTGGCGCCACGTTTGCAGACAGGATTAAGGGAAAATGAAGAAAATATACCCTGTTACTTAATTCTATTGTTTAACATATATCCTATATTATTTAATACCAACATAAGAATATTATTGTTGACGCTTGTGTGTATAACAACAGTGTACATTGACGTTTATTTACATAACAAAAAAAGAAAATATGTGAAGAAAAAAAATCTGAAGATGCTGTTTTAATTAAAACACCTTTAAATTATGATTTCTTAAAATGTCGAATTTTTATTGGAATATTATTTAGATGTAAATATCTATTCTACTAAAATTCAGATGAAACTACCATGGTTCAGATTTTTAATTGAAAAAGAGAAGGATAACATAACATTGAGAGTGGATGATTTAAAAGGAAAATTAAGCTGTGTGTACGTGGCCATGCGAAGGGATTAGAAGGCAGGTAGAAACATTTAGTAGGCCTACGGCTACTTCGAGGGGAGACCCGGTTGAATGTGTGAAGTAAAGTAATGGAAAAAGAAACCTGAAAATGAGATCTGCTGCAGGTAAAGATGTATAATGACACAACATGGAGTTCTTGATAATGGAATGGACCTAACGACAGTGATCATATTTGTTATTTTGTAAATTGGGTAATAAGGGCTCAAAATACGTCTTATACATATTGTAATTACTTGGTGGTTTACACCGTCAAGCAAAATGTTTTTCTCTTCTTCGTTAAGTATTTTTTTAGGATATCACCATCATTTAGCGAATTTGTTACGGCTGTCTCCGCTTTTCGCATCCTAACTTCTATCGACCAATCCAAACAGGCCTCTTGTACTCATGGCGTCTTCAACATCTTTACTCCAGGAATGTGCAAGTCTTCCTTTTTCCTTCTATTGGGCGATGTCCATCCTCGTACCTTCTTTGACCATCTCTTCCTTGACTTGCGCTTTACTTGTCCGAATCAGTTGAACATTTTCACCTCTATTGTGTCTACGCTAATACTCATTTCCGCTCTTATATCTACATTCTTAATTCTATCCAGTCTAGTTCATTTACAGCATCTTCTCCAATAATCCATCTACGTAGCTCTGGTTATCGATGTTTTTTAGTTTATTTTGATAATAGGAACATAGTTTTGCAAGTATCCCGACAGACGGCGGGACAAGAACGATCGTAGAGCGCCTATGTCGATTCAGACAGTTGTAAGAAGTCACAACGTACGAAACACAATGAATACTTGATCAGCGCCGACGAGGGCGAGAAAGTGAAATACACACCGCCTGATTGATATTGTTGTCTGAGTAAACGTTTTACTTGTTACAAGAGTTGTAAATAAAAAAAATTAACAAACCCGTTACTTGTTATTTGATATTGTCGCGGTAATAGACATTACAGCATTACCGTCTATGGATTCTAATACCCTAGTAGTAGAAATCTCATCGAAGCAACCTGTTGCAAACCTGTTTGCCGCGACTTTCACTTCGCTCATTTGAATTATGTTGTGTTTTGCTTTTATACGGCTTACCTTGTACTCACCATCTGTACAGCATCACAATAGAATTTACTCGTGTAGTAGTTATAATCATTACGTAATTAATTACTAGGTATTTTAAATTTAATATTACATTAAGTAAGTTTAGTTAATAAATTTAATAATTAATAATATAATTAATTTAATAATTAGATTTGATTAAACTAATGATTATAATATTTATTAATAAATTTGTGTTAGTGTTTATAATCACAAACAGAAATTACACTGTTGCTGCACACCACTATAGAAAAATTCTCGATCAGCGTTTTCAAGCCTGACAGCTCGTCATCAGATCGAAAATATGTTTCATCATCACACCTCATATTTCCGATCTGATGATAATCTGTGACGCTTGAAAGCGCTAAGCGGGAATTTAAATAAGTATATACAGTAATTAAAAAATTTAATGTAATAATCAGTAGTAAAGTATGTAGTAACAGTGGCGTATTTACGAGGGGGACGAACGGGACCAGATCCCCCCCCCAGAGGGTCGAAAAAATTTAAGAATTTTGTTAATCTCTTAATTTTTAGGCTGTTTTATTTTTTCACCTGTGTACGCTAATATAGTAGTAACTCTTTATTACATATACAAAGATGTTTATTACACAGCATTAACATGTACGTTTGAAATATGAAATATAGGAAAATCAATTCTGTTAATAAATATCTTGTAAACAATGTTTCAATAACGTGTATTTTTATTGTGTTATTACGGTTTACATTAATTGGACTGATTTCAGGATGTTATCACACATTTTTTAGCCACTTTAAAGATAGTAGGCCTAACGTTGATTATCCTTAACTGGTAATTTGTTTTGTATGAGCCGACTCGACCCCCCCCCCAGGCTAAATTCTAGATACGCCACTGTGTATTGTGTGTCCAAGCAGCCATGCGCCCTGAAGGATTAAGCGACCCTCGCACCCCCCCCCCCACACACACGTGCAGCCCGGCCTACCTGCCGCTCAGTGTTTAGTAGAGCCGGGCTGCGCGTGGGGGTGCGAGGGTCGCCTAATCCTTCAGGGCGCATGGCTGCTTGGACACACGATAGTAATAGAATTAGTAAACTATGTAATTTTACTTCTGAACTTAACATTTATGAATTTACTAAATGCAGAACACTTAGTTCCCCTCTTCCAAAGGACTTTGAAAACATGTGGACGGGTGAACGTTTCAATCTTCATTGAAATAGTAATTGACATCTAAATTTATCGACTATTTAAAGTGCGTAGTTGAAAAGAAAGATTTGGAAAAATCACATAGTGAAACCGATTACGTTACAAGTTCCCGTATTTATTTTATTGTAGGTCATTTTTTTCCGTCGAGAAGAGTTTGCATACAGCAACAGACGTCCTTCTGAATCTTCGTTCTCATTTTTTCGGGTGTAATCTGCCGTTTCTTACGTCATCGTGTGGTTACATAATTTTAACATTGAAAATGTTTATAAGGACGTGTCGCACATTTGCGGCCGATCGCTGGTGCGTGATCGAAAATGGGAACCGGTGAGTTTCCATGTTTCTACTAGTAATTTTATACAAACCACTATCTTGTCTTTGGTATTGACGAGCGCTTTCGGCAGTCAAGCCATCGTCAGGTCATTTACCAACAGAGAAATATGAAACCGTTCACTTCATTTTCAAATGTGGTTTTTATATTCATTAGTCGTTTTTCATCTTTATTTCTTATTTTTAATATTTCCACTTCTTCCTTTAATTTCCTTACTCTTTCTTTACTCATCACTTTTATTATCTTATAATTTACGACTGGGTCTATGAATTTATGTCCTTCTTCTATAAAATGCCTAGCGTATAATGAATTCGTCGTTAACTCTCCTTAACCCCTCCTATGTTCTTTAAATCTCTGGCAAAATTGACGACCCGTTTCGCCCAGATACACTTTTTCACATTCCCAACAACTGAGCATATATACTCCACTTTTCTTCAATATGTCTTCTTCTTCAAAATTCGTAGTTTTTATTATATCAAACACGGTTTTCGATTTTTTAACCGCTACCTCTATATTATATTTTCTAAAACATTTTTGTATCTTTCTTGTGTTATAACCTATATAAGATATGGATCCCTTATACTCCTTCTTTCTTTACTATTCTCATTTTTTGTTTCTTCTTTTCGTTTTATATTATTAAATATTTTATCTACTACATTCGTATGTTGTTTTTTACAATTATTTTTATTCTTTCTATTTCTTTCTTTCTGTTTACCTCATCTTCTATACAACTGTTTATTCTATGACAGAAATTATTTATCGCTGCCATTTTATACTGTATTTTATACTTCTTTGTTGTCAGCAACGTAGTACACATATAAAACTTCGCTTATGAATGCGACTACATTTAACTTATAATCTGTACATTGGTAAATGAAGAATGAATTCATTGATCGGTGAATGAAGAATGAATTCATTGATTGGTGAATGAATATAAATATATATATATATATATATGTTTTAGATTTATTGAAGCATTTTCAATGCCCTTCTCTGTGCATTGCATTTGTGCAATGCCTGTAAATTTTTAATTGTTTATCTTTACTAAAGAGTTATCTGCACTTTCCTGAGTTGCTTTAGTTGTGAAAATATATAGGCTACCTAATATACGTTTGTGCAGACTAGACAAACATTTGAATATTAATTAAACATCGGGTGTTTATGAATTTAGGCGGCCGCCGCTGCTAGCAGTTGGCAATATTTACGCTGCGGGTAACAGGTGCTGAGGGACTTGACCAAAGCCAGTTTCAGCTACTTTGCCATGGTCACGTACCAGGGTCAGAGGTCGTATATCATCCATCCTACTGCCTGCCGACGCCTCTTTCTCCGTTTGCCGCTCCACTCCACAGTGCCCAGACTAATTAAATTTTCAATTTTGCGCATAGTTATTGAGACGGTCTTCTTTGCGAAAGCAATACCGACTCTTCGAAAGGCGAATGTGAATATAATCAGTAAATGTTATTTCTTTGTGTACAAGACTAGTAATAATGTCCATTGATAAGCGTCGGAAGTACGTCGCCAGATGTTCGGCCTGCCGCTTGAAGACAGCACCACGGCATAGAATTAAATGTTGCTTAATATTATTACAACGTTACTCTTAGACACTTACTTTTGTACATATGCTCTTACTCATTTGTGCGCACTTTCCCACGTCTCGAAGGTATACTCTTCTTCTGCAGTATTTACCTTCATGTTCCCCGGCAGGGGTCGCAGGCTTTGGTGGTTGATTGAGTGTGGATAAGCACGTGAATATCGTTATACAATTTTAATACAAGTAAAGAGTACAGAGGATTTAGTACTGGTTGTGAAATTAGTACGACTGTGTTAATAAAATCATATTCATTTTGTTTATTATTTAAGAAATTCAAATTATCATATTATTAATTTTTGTGTGGGTTAATTACTATTGGAACCCTTATATTCGATACGAATATAATATAATTATAACGTGTTTAAAATCTTATCTCTTATATTCTAAGACATATTATACACACATAAGACATATATGACCTGAAATATTTACACAGACATATAATACATAACACATATAGGGGACGGTTGGACAAAACGGGGTGGTTGGACAGAACGGGGTACTCAGTCCTGTAGGATCGGTAGGTTCTGCTATCTATCGAATCGCCCTGAAACTACGTCCTACTAGTAGCCAAACGCTAGCGGAGACAGCATGTGTGAGTTCATTGTGTAAGGTGGACGTGTAGTTAACGGTTTTCTTCAATTCAGTGCTTCAAGATTTTGTGTCTTCGATTTTTTGTGATTTCTACAACAGATTGGTGGTTTCTTCACGCATAGTAGAGAAACGGTAAGCATACTATTTTCCTATGTATACTTTCCTGTGTTTAATACAATATTTTTACTGGAATTTTGCTTGCTTGGTAAAGTGATGCCTTGAGGTTATGTTCCACAGTGTGCAGTTGGACAAAACGGGGTACCAGAGGGTCTGACAAAACAGGGTACCCTGTTTTGTCCAACCATTTTTATTATCACTATATCCAAAGCTAACATTACTTTCAAGCTTTAATTTTTTATTGTATAAGATATTTAAATAATAAAAATATATATACAAAAAGGAAATTAATTTTAACACTAACTTAATTACTGTAATCAGACTGTGTCTTTTAAATGTACAATTAATTTTATTTGTCATGCTTATTCAAAATAAAATATCATTTAACATTTCTGTATTGAGTAAATTAAATTTATTATTGCCGTTTTTCGTTATACTACTTTTTCTTTATTTCAGTTTCTCAACAAATAATTTAGTCATGCCGAAACCTAAGTATATTCGAAAGACCACACGACAATCGTGGGAGGAGGAGCATATGAAAAATGCTGTGACAGAAGTAATAGCTGGGCGCATGGGCTATTATAAAGCTAGTAAAGAATTTCATGTCCCACAGTCGACGCTGGAAGCCAGAGTCGCTAAAGTCCGGAAACTGGGTGTGACTGCAGAAGAAGCAAGTAAGAAAGGTAAGCTTAATAGCTCTTATACACTTTTTCAAATACATTTCACATTTACAATGCATAGTTATATAGGCCATCCACGTTTTAGTTGGCATGAAAGTTTTCTGTGGCAGAATAAAAAATTAACAGAATCATTTTTCTGCCACAGGTCTGGGGCGATTCAAACCAGTATTTAGTCCAGAGCAAGAAAAAGAGTTGGTGGATCATATTATTACCATGGAAAATCGTTTCTTTGGGTTATCACTGCGTGACTTACGAAGTTTAGCATTTGAGCTTGCCTCTGCCAATAATATTCCTAATGATTTTAATAAAGAAAAGAAACTCGCTGGAAAATGCTGGTTATATTCGTTTCTAAACAGACATCCTCAACTCAAATTGCGAACACCAGAAGCAACATCACTAGCCAGGGCCATGGGATTTACCAAAATTTCAGTAAATTCATTCTTTACACTGTTAAAACAAGAATATGAAAAACACAAGTTCACAGGGGACAGAATTTGGAATGTTGATGAAACGGGAGTGTCCACAGTTCCAAAGAAAAAACCAAAAATTCTCGCAGTGAGGGAGAAAAAACAAGTTGGCTTTCTGACTTCAGCAGAAAGAGGTCGCATTACTACAGCCGTGGTTTGCATAAGTGCTTCTGGTAACTTCATGCCCGTTATGTTTGTTATCCCCCGAAAACGGCAAAATCCAGAGTTTCTTGACCGTACTCTTCCAGGGTGTTTCGCTGAATTCCACGAATCAGGGTGGATGCAAAAAGATATCTTTGTTAAATGGTTTAGAAGATTCATTGAGTTTACAAATCCTTCTGCTAACAATCCTGTTCTTCTGCTGTTGGACGGTCACACAACACATACAAAAAGCATCGAACTGGTCAATTTAGCAAGAGAAAACCATGTTGTTCTTCTATGTTTTCCTCCTCATTGCAGCCACAGGATGCAACCATTGGATGTATCATTCATGGCTCCCCTTAGCACATATTATTCTCAGGAGGTTTCAAAATGGTTGCTCAATCATCCTGGCCGTCCTGTTACTGACAAGCAAGTTCCTGAACTGTATGGAGCAGCCTTTATAAAAGCGGCTTGTATGCAAACAGCAGTGACAGCTTTTAAAAAAACGGGAATATTCCCTTTTAAAAATGATGCATTTCCCGACTACCTTTGAACCATCAAGAACAACAGACAGAGAGATAGTCGATTGCACTTTTATGAACTTACCGCAGGTTGAGCAATCTCTGGCAGGACCTAGTTATTTAGGACAGCATCAGTCAGCTATTGCTACATCAGCAGTTTCACCAAACTCGGGCAACCCCAATTCATCTAACTGCCAGGCAACCTTCAGCGTTTCACCACCTGATATTCTGAAACTTTCACATGCGGATCGACCAACTGCAAACCCTCAAGAAGTGGAAAGACTGTAGTGCTGACATCATCCCCTTATAAACATGAACTACTTGCTGCTCAGGAAATAAAAAAACTAATACCAAAGACAAAAAAAGCAGGAACCAACACCACAGAACGTAACATTCGTAAGGAAAATACCGCAGGACAGAAGACTGGAAAACAACAGAAGGAACAAGATTAACAGAATTGTTAATAAAATTCATCAATAAAATAGAATTGCACAAAAATTATGATACAAAATCACTTAAAAAGGAGAACCAAACATTTTTACATTGATTTAAATGAGTACCCCGTTTTGTCATACCGGTTGGACAAAACAGGGTGATTTACAATTTTTAAAAAATCATATTTTTGAAATAAACTATAAATAATTATTACATTAGGACCAATTTAGTTAATACAAAACTTCACCCTTTTAATGTTTCTACTAAAATATAGAAATTAATTCATGACTGTATTGATCTACAAGCCATTACGTTTTGTACCCGGTTTTGTCCAACTCTCCCCTATTATTATAATACGTGATTAACACGTATGAACTTGAATATTCATCTTGTCTCAGTAAGTGTGGTTTTTATTATATACCACTTAATTAAAATTCTAATTAATAAAACATTTATTAAAAATACTAATAGAGACCATTCTATTACTTTAATTGATTATATTACTAATGTCTCAACTAATTAACAATCTTCAATTTAAGTAACTCTCATACTTGAATTTAATTATCTAATAAAATATAAAAATATAATAAAATATGGTTCTATAATGACCATTTATTTATGCGATTAATAAATTTATATTCTCTGTTATCAATTATTATTCTTTGAAGATTTCTTGATTATTCATTATGAAAAATAGAAATATAATAACGTTTCTGTAAACTTGTATATGGAATCTAGAGCCTTCTTTCGATAGACGTCAGGGTCATTTATAATATTAAATAAATGTCTGGCTTCACCTGCATATTTCTGCAACCATTTAACTGTTTCGTTACCGTCATTCGGACTCTCGAGTTTTGGATCCTCTTCGGTATCACTTTCTCTGTCCCTGCGTCGTTGAAATTACTCTCTCCGTCTACTGGATGCTGAGTTCTGACGTGGACCTCTGGTCGTGATGATGTACGGCTGGATGTAGCTGCACGTGGCTGTCCCTGCGTCCTCTAGTATCTTGCTCTGGTTCCTCTCCTCTTCTTATCATGTCCCTCGTGGATGTCTCGAAGTTCTACGTGGACTCCTCGTAGAGTACGATATTATAGTCTTTTAAAATAACTCGTGTTTCACTACTACTTTCACCGACGTACTGCCGGTTACATCGCACTTCAAGTTATGTAATACAGTTTAAAAACATTACTTGACTTTGTAAAATTCGCGGTTGCGAGATGCGTGGATTTCACGTAGTGTCTGTTAATGATCTGAGAAAGCGTGTGTCGCTCGCTGGGGTTTTATACTGCTGCCGTCGTTCCATTCCTGTTGGAAACTGTTTGGACAAAATTGAACAGGTCCGCGCGTCGATTTAATTGCTAATTACAACCTACGCTTCTTTCTATGAAGCGCACACTTTTTTATAAATATTATTTCACAAATCGTTAGGTACATTATTAAACTTTATTTATGCAAATTATGAACCTTAAGGTGTGTAAACTATGGAAGTTATGGCAAAATTTCACACGGTGGCTGAACGGTTCCCACGATCATTGACCACTTAGTCTTCAATTGTAGCGCCAGGCGCCAGTTTTATTTTTACATATGTCTCTGATTCGTGTGACTTCTGGTTTTCGTTCAGCACTTAAAAAACTGTGTAAAATTTTCCACAATCGTATGCATAATTCAACTTGTTCTTCAATTGACACACTACCACTAACACACACACGCAGACTGATACACACAAGGCGGCGTGTCGCTATGACGTCACCCTTGCCGGTTGGCGCTGTTTGTTTCTCCCCTTCGCTGCGTTTAAAAACCAACTAAGCTTTTAATTCCATATGCAGGCTCACTTACAAATATTTATTTATTTAAAATGAATTACTACGTTTGAATTTCTTTTATTATCTCTTATACCTAACGCTTAATTATTACCTTATTTTTATTATTTACATCTTTTACATCTCATACGTACGTTCGTATGTTATCATACCTCAGTCAGGGGTTGATACATAGTCTTATGCTAAACGTATCGTTGCAATATATTATTCGTGTTGCGTGATTTGTCTGAATGAATTCAGAGACGGTCTTTTTACAGGTGACTGGACAGCCGCCCAATGTTTCATGTTAGATACGGAGTTTTCCATTCGACAATTGTTTTTAAAGGCTGTAAATATAACTAAAGACCGCAACAAATTCGGAGGAAAATAGCTAAAGACTTTTGACAAAATAAGTAGGAAAAAGTAGCAGGACATAAAGTTTGTTACAGATGTTTCTGACATTAGCGTTTCATTTAGTTTAAATACAATTTGTGATCCGCTTGTAGATCAGGAAGTCTACAGTTAAATAAGTGTTTAATTGTACTGGCCTCCATATCTGTATCCAGGGACATCGCTGTTGACTGTTTGGCAACATTGCTAGCGGTCAAAGCCATACCAGTCGCTTAACAACTTCTAATAACGAACGCATAAATACAAATGGCATAGAAAGCGTTACACTCTCCGCTACAATCAAATCGATAGAATTTACAAGTTACTTCATAATTTTATTTAATTGAAGATAATCCTTTCCATTCCATTTTAATTTTGTTGCTTTCAGCCGTAAGTGGACGTCCTTTAATATTGGCCAGAACTACAGTACTGTATTATTTTATTAGGACCACGTGTAGAGGACATTGACTGAATAGGCTTACATGTTATTTATTATGAAATAATGTTATTTCATTTGCATCACTCATAGTATTTATTCTGTAAACAGCGAATTGCATAGTCTTAAGCCAGTAACAGCTATGAATAGAAACACAATTACAAACTGAAATTTCATTAGAAATAAGGAGCGGAATCCCTCGAGAGAATGAGTACCCTGATCTGATAGTTTGAACTACGATAGCTAAGGACGTAACGATAGTCACTGTTATAACCTCGAAGACTCAGGGTAAGTAATTAAAATGAGGTCTGTCAAACCAACGGCAAGTCTGACACTAAAGGATATCGTTTGGGTCTTGTTCGTACATTAAGGTAATCGAAGTAATTGACTACCGCCATGCTGTAGAATATCTTTTTTAATGGGAGTATAGGCCTATTCCAAGCCTGATGCGGAGCCCAAACCGTATTATAAATCGAAAATGTGAAACCGTTATTTCAAAAGAATATTTGATATACTGAAGTGTATAGGACGTTTGAGATCCTGAAACTTTCCTTAAAAGGAGCTAAAAAACTGAAGTGGCTGCTCAAGGAATTCATAGTTCAGATGGGGGGATGGGGTCAGTAAGAGCACAGAAGAAACTAAAATGTTATATAGAAAGACGAATACAGGTCAGCCCACCTCAAATCAACAAGTAAAAATAAAATTGTTGCTGACAATTTGTTAAAATTAAATATTATGTCATTGCTTTCTACATCATTCAGAGAGTTCAAAATACATTTTATTTTATTTTTATAAGTAAAGGTGTTTTTCTTGTCGGCCATTTTGTTTTGGAAGATCGGCTATTTCTAGCTTTTTTCGTACTTTGCGAAGACTGAAATAACTTGTTTATTTCTAAAGATATCTGCTTGAAATAAGACCCAACTTAACCTGCATAAATCACCTTTAATTTGCGTTATTAGCATAGTTTAGCTAGGTTTTGAGGAAATATCATAAAACTGGAACTGAAAATTACGTTTATTACCCGGCAAATGGACAACTTCAGCAGATTAAATTTCATGCAAATATAAAAGACGACTCACCTGTAATATTTTTTTTATGAAGACTGCATACTGCACTGCTTGTTGTACGAGTTTGAAGCCAGAAACTTTTGTCCTTATTTGTTTAAGACCCATCAGATATTGAACTTTGTTTAAAAGGGTGATTTTAAATTTGTAGTATTTCAAAAGCAATTTGAAATTTTGTCAAAATACTCTTCTGACAACTAGTTACTGAAATACATTTCATCATTGAGCCTTAAAGTCTACTGAAACAAGAAAAAATCTAAAAAAACTCGAAAAATCAGGTCTATGAAATCAAGCTTTGATTAGTAAACCCAGACTTTTATACTTGGGTTTTGTATAACATAGTCAAAATAATTATTTTAATAGATTTCAATTTTAAAGCAGCATTCGTCATGCTTAAAATAAGTTACTAAACATGAAATAGTAATTGAAAATGCCATTCAGAGTTATTAAAAAATATAACATTTCAAACATTTTCATTTTTTAAATGTTGTATATTACCTGACAATCCACATGAAACTATTGTGTTATATAGATGTGATATTTAAAGTGATAATTTATCACCATATTATAACTACGATCAGTAATACACCCAGTTATAACTTATGTAGGGGTCAGCTTTCAACTAAAAATCTTAGTCAGTGGTACCTACCCACACTTTGTCACTTTTTGAAAGCTGAAAGGAAGTCTTTATTCCATGGGGGTGAAAAAAGTAAGACTATATCAGCAAAACATTATTTTTCTCCATTTCTGCAGTTTCTTTTTTATGATATTTCCTCAAACCCTAAATTATGCTAATAACACAAATTAAATAAGATTGTATGCAGATTAATATAGTTCTAGTTTGAAACTGATATCTTTAAAAATAAAAAAATATTTCACTTTTCGAAAAATGGTGAAAACAGCTGACCTTTCAAAACAAAATGGCCGACAAGAAAATAAAGTATTAGTTAGTAAAAATAAAATAAATCTCTTTTAAACTCCCTGAAAGATGTAGAAAGTAATGACAGAAATTTAATAAGGAAAAACATTGTCAGCATATCCCGTTGGTTAATCTGAAATGGATTTACGCTTACTAATTATAAAAATACTGTGAAGTTGAAAAACAATTTTTGTTAAAAGACGAAGAGTGTTAGTAGCTACAGGGTCTGAAAATTCGGGCCTACCTATTTTAAGTATTAAAGACAAAAATATTTATTAGCCAAAGCAGACTATACTTTGGTTGCTGGAGACAGGTGAATTCAATGAAGATAGATAAAGATAGAGAAATTTCCAATTGTGAATATTTAAGTCATATTCTTTCTTTTTACTCACTTCTAATGTGACTTCGACTGTATACAACTAATGTTAAAGCAGGCGGAGGCGGAAACTAGCAAGACAATTTGAATACATAAAAAGAGCTCAAGCTGTTTCGTAATGTGTATGGTAGTTTCTTGATATAGTTGGAGGGGGGGGGGCAAACACACGGACAAGGCACGCAAGTAATAACCTGACGGAACTTCATAAAGCTCAGCGGTAAAGTTACTTTCAAAGGAGGAGTTAAATGCTTTCTTAAATTCTCATCCATAATGTCGTCGGTGATTTACATAAATTTTACTCACTTCGCTAATGTTAACGGTTTCTAATTTTTGAATATTTTAAATTTACATATTTTCCAACCACACTGCTAAGTATGTATATGTCATATCAAAGTGGGATATTGAAATATTACACAAATGTCACTTTATTTAGGGTTATGAGTTTTGAAAACCCTGCACATAATTATAATTAGTTACAGTATTCGCAAAGGAAGGTTTCCACACATTTCTCCACGGACAGTACAAAACAATTTTTTTGTAATTTAAAATCAGTCACCTAGCAGCGATTAGGTGCTTCATGTGTTCAGTTGACGGAATTTTTTTGTAATTCGGTAGTACGTTGCTTAGGCCATTTTTGAACCATTGCGGGGAGGCTTTCTGTAGGTTTCTAACTTTTCTTGCTCTGTATGTACTGTTAAATTTATTTTTGCGAGATGTGAGCTGAAAAACGTTTCGAGTAATGTATTTTTACTTTCAGCTGATAAACCGTCTACAGAAAAAAGAGCGTGACTTTATCAGTGAGTAACACAGTTTTCACAAAACTGTTGGGACAGAGTTTACAAATCTGTTTCAGAAAGGTCCACTCGTAGTTACACACGGTCAAAACGTCCATACACATTGTTGGTGTTTGAACCGAATGTAAATTCCAAAGAGAGGTATTTATATTTCATGTCATAGGTCATCACTGTAGTAATACGAGACTGCTATAAAAGGTAGCTATAAAACGTACCTCATGATGCAGTGAACAAAGACCGTGGGTGGTTCTATGTCCTCATCGTGTACATTTAAGAGTCTTTACTGCCAGTTAGAAATTAATGATTATAATTATGATTTTTATTGTTGGAATTATTACTTACCCTTTGTTAGAGATATTATATTGATGCATAATAGTCATATACATTTGTACTGAAGTTAAACATCGTCGTATACATATTTTCCTTAGTAATTTACATTAAAACAGAGACAGGAATAGAAGAGTATCATCATCATCATCATCATAATCATTGTCGTTTTGAATTTGGCATCACAACTCTACGTGGGTCTTCTAGAACCTCCAGACAGCCTCCTCCAGAACCCTTTCCAAATGTCTTTGTATAAGCCCTCTTTCGCCAAATGCATTCCTTATGTCCTGACCCGTTTTTCAATATCTAAGACTCGTCAATCTTCTTCTACCTTGTGCGGATTGTGTATCGAAAAAAACGTTTTCCTTGTTGAGCCACATACATATAAAATGGCCTATAGATGTCAGTCGCCCTTTTTTAATGTATTTGACTTCTCGCGATCCGGAAAGATCGTATACAAAGTTGTATCTCCTTCTTCAGAGGTAATTCCCTACACCGTTCTGTAAATTCTTGAACGCGATAACCTTCTGCTCAAGACTCCTTAGAGCATTACAAGTTACATCCTGCACTTAGGTAAACACAAACACAGTGATATTAATTGATGACTCGTTGGGCACTTGGTGAAACATATTAATACAAAGGTTTTGTAAAATATATAAAAACTCTTGGTAAGTTTCACAAATTTTTTAATTAACTCTGACAGCTGTTTCGACTAACTTAAGCCATTGTCAAAGAGCGAGTGAATGAAATTACTGAACACAGGATGTTAGAGTAGTGTAGGTGGTAAACATCTGTTTAGGGCGTATCTGGAACATCTGTGTTGTGATGGCGAGGGGTGGGGAGTGTGTGCATGAGACAAGGGAAGGTCTGGTGTCTTTAAAACTAAATACAATCATGAATGCAAAATATAAAATTAACTGAACTAAATATAAACTGAATAGAAATTTAAAATAATGATGAACATTCAAAATAATATAAAATAAACTAAACTAAATAACAGATTTTAATAAAGGGGATACACAAAATTCAGTCTGTTCATTGGTTAAATTTTTGTTATTTTTTATTGCTTTTTTAATTTCTAAAATTTCTAACAAATCCATTTTTTTACCTTTTTGTATGTTGTGGAGTAGTGTTATGTTTTTTGTGTCTATGAAGTGATTGTGTTGTAAGCAATGATCTGCAAAACCTGTATTAGATGTATTGGTTAAAATCGCCTTCTTATGTTCAGAAATGCGATGTTTCAGAGCACGGCCACATTGTCCGATATAAATAGCATCGCATTCTGCACAGTGTATTTCATAAACTCCATTTTTCTCCAGTGTATTAGATTTTTAGAAAAATTAAAAAAGAGAGAGAGAGAGAGAGAGAGAGAGAAAGAGAGAGAGAGAGACTTATGAATACATTTATTTACTATATAAGTTACTAACAGAAACTGTTTTAAGGTTTGTTCAGTAAAGAACCAAATCCGCCAAAATTGTACGGGTAATTAGTTCACGACCAATTTGCAGCGAGAGTTTTTATGGTAATGTTGTTTAAGCTATTATTAGTCTGTTATTAACTGTGTTATTATTATGTTATGTTATTATTATTTTTTGTCACATAACAGAATAATCAACGGTAGATATACACTGTAATACTCCGAATGTGTGAGCTTGTAAAATTCTACGTGTCTCTACCGGAAGAATTGCTAATATAATTTATTAATAATCTTATCATTGTTATTGTTTGACCCGATTGACGTTCAAAACATTCAATGGCCTATCCTTTGCGAAACTGTACAGATATTGAGTTGTATATGTTTTAGAAAATCTGTTAAAGTATTAAGAGCAGTATATAATTAGTTTTTATCATATCTTTATAGATTCAGTCCAGTATTACACAAATGTGTTTTTAAACTACAAATTTTATTAGTGGTTAAATAAATTTATGCTACACTCACTTGTTGCACGCACCACTAGTAATGACTAGTGGTGTGTGCAACAAGTGAGTGTAGCATAAATGTGTTTTTATTTGAACATATTTTTTTGTAACAGTTGCTGCACAGTCCTTTCCAAACCTTACACAATGCGTGTATACCAGATGTTTCTCTCCTCACAACGCAGTGTTCCACTCGTTGAACACATTTCTACTATCTCCCCCTCTGTCGCTCTGATCCGTTGACGACCCTTCTCATCAGTAATAAAAGTTTTTTGTTATAAAAAATGACCTCCAGTGGAATACGTTCTCTTCGTACATCGACCGTAGTATGCCATTGTTAAAAGTGTCCGTTATAAATATATTTGGAAGCTTCAAGTGGCGTAATTTGTAAGCGTATATCCATTCACAAAAATGGATATACAGGGATGTGAATGTATGTAACAGGGAATATTATGTATATTCTGTGTTACATAATATGTTATGAGAATCTACTGAGCAGTTGTCCTTATTGAGGACATGAGATCACACACCGTTTGTGATATGTGACTCGGGACCTTAGAACGCATAATTTCAGTTTTTGCGCGTGGTTACAGATACTCAAATCTTTGGGGCAAATTTACATAATCGTAGCTAATCTTGAAAGTGAACTGTAATAGAGGGACTTAAAAGTCTTGGGATGTTCATCTTTTTCTGTAGAACAAGGAACAAACAAACACACACACACACACACACACATAATATTTATAACGACTACCTCAAGATGTATTTTTTCCTTATTTGGAACATGTTTCGGAACGCTTTGTGTTCCTATCCTCAGCCTTTCTAATTTTGAATCTTGTTAAGTAGTTGTGTGATGGTTGGTTGTTGTTGTGGTTTCCTGTTGGCCTTTGGCACTTTAAATTGGTATTATTGTGTGTGATTGTGGTATATATATTAGTATTTTGTGTATTTTCGATGTTGAGTGCTTTGAAAATTGTGTCATGTTTTGTATTGATTTGTATTTGTTCAGGTATTAGTTTGTTTTGTGTTTTAGGTTTGTATATTTGTAAATTTTCCCAAAACACAAAACAATACATCTTGAGGTATAGTAATTATAAATATTAAATATATTATATACATTAAGAAATAAACTGTAGCAAAAAGTGTGTGTGAGAGAGAGAGAGAGAGAGAGAGAGAGAGAGAGAGAGAGAGAGAGAGAGAGAGAGAGAGAGAGAGAGAGAGAGAGAGAGAGAGCGAAATAAGAAATTTAATATTGGTTTAGAATTAATTTCTGCCCGATATGGAACTGAACATATCAGGGAGTACACGAACGATTCTGGCTACTAAATGCTACCTTTACAATAAAACAGAAAAAACGCTCTCTGTGATGACTGCCGATCACAAATAAATCCTTAATTTATCAGTGATCATCGATCAATAAATTTTAACGATGGAAGATTTTACGAGTGTCAATAAGTTTAACACAAATTTTACATTGTTTCTGTCGACGTTTCGACAATATTTATTGCCATATCAGGGCCTGTGTACGAATATAAGAGAAAATTTCAAACACAACAAGACAAATTAATTAAATGAATGTGTTTGTGTGCGCGCATGTGTGTGAGGGAGTTGAGACAGTTTGCTTTACATCAAAAAATTTATTACATTCCTTACATATGGTTTTACGTAAATACATAGACAAAGTTATAATACTCCAAACATAATTAATACAATATTACAATTTAATAATAACGACTTTACCTCAAGATGTATTTTTTCCTTATTTGGAACATGTTTCGGAACGCTTTGTGTTCCCATCCTCAGCCTTTCTAATTTTGAATCTTGTTAAGTAGTTGTGTGATGGTTGGTTGTTGTTGTGGTTTCCTGTTAGCCTTTGGCACTTTAAATTTGTATTATTGTGTGTGATTGTGGTGTATATATTAGTATTTTGTGTATTTTCGATGTTGAGTGCTTTGAAAATTGTGTCGTGTTTTGTATTGATTTGTATTTGTTCAGGTATTAGTTTGTTTTGTGTTTTAGGTTTGTATATTTGTAAATTTTCCCAAAACACAAAACAATACATCTTGAGGTATAGTAATTATAAATATTAAATATATTATATACATTAAGAAATAAACTGTAGCAAAAAGTGAGTGTGAGAGAGAGAGAGAGAGAGAGAGAGAGAGAGAGAGAGAGAGAGAGAGAGAGAGAGAGAGAGAGAGAGAGAGAGAGAGAGAGAGAGAGAGAGAGAGCGAAATAAGAAATTTAATTTTGGTTTAGAATTAATTTCTGCCCGATATGGAACTGAACATATCAGGGAGTACACGAACGATTCTGGCTACTAAATGCTACCTTTACAATAAAACAGAAAAAACGCTCTCTGTGATGACTGCCGATCACAAATAAATCCTTAATTTATCAGTGATCATCGATCAATAAATTTTAACGATGGAAGATTTTACGAGTGTCAATAAGTTTAACACAAATTTTACATTGTTTCTGTCGACGTTTCGACAATATTTATTGCCATATCAGGGCCTGTGTACGAATATAAGAGAAAATTTCAAACACAACAAGACAAATTAATTAAATGAATGTGTTTGTGTGCGCGCATGTGTGTGAGGGAGTTGAGACAGTTTGCTTTACATCAAAAAATTTATTACATTCCTTACATATGGTTTTACTTAAATACATAGACAAAGTTATAATACTCCAAACATAATTAATACAATATTACAATTTAATAATAACGACTTTACCTCAAGATGTATTTTTTCCTTATTTGGAACATGTTTCGGAACGCTTTGTGTTCCCATCCTCAGCCTTTCTAATTTTGAATCTTGTTAAGTAGTTGTGTGATGGTTGGTTGTTGTTGTGGTTTCCTGTTGGCCTTTGGCACTTTAAATTTGTATTATTGTGTGTGATTGTGGTGTATATATTAGTATTTTGTGTATTTTCGATGTTGAGTGCTTTGAAAATTGTGTCGTGTTTTGTATTGATTTGTATTTGTTCAGGTATTAGTTTGTTTTGTGTTTTAGGTTTGTATATTTGTAAATTTTCCCAAAACACAAAACAATACATCTTGAGGTATAGTAATTATAAATATTAAATATATTATATACATTAAGAAATAAACTGTAGCAAAAAGTGAGTGTGAGAGAGAGAGAGAGAGAGAGAGAGAGCGCGCGAAATAAGAAATTTAATATTGGTTTAGAATTAATTTCTGCCCGATATGGAACTGAACATATCAGGGAGTACACGAACGATTCTGGCTACTAAATGCTACCTTTACAATAAAACAGAAAAAACGCTCTCTGTGATGACTGCCGATCACAAATAAATCCTTAATTTATCAGTGATCGTCGATCAATAAATTTTAACGATGGAAGATTTTACGAGGAACGGTCAATAAGTTTAACAAAAATTTACATTGTTTCTGTCGACGTTTCGACAATATATATTGCCACATCAGGGCCTGTGTACGAATATAAGAGAAAATATCAAACACAACAAGATCAATTAATTAAATGAATGTGTTTGTGTGCGCGCATGTGTGTGAGGGAGTTGAGACAGTTTGCTTTACATCAAAAAATGTATTACATTCCTTACATATGGTTTTACGTAAATACATAGACAAAGTTATAATACTCCAAACATAATTAATACAATATTACAATTTAATAATAACGACTTTACCTCAAGATGTATTTTTTCCTTATTTGGAACATGTTTCGGAACGCTTTGTGTTCCCATCCTCAGCCTTTCTAATTTTGAATCTTGTTAAGTAGTTGTGTGATGGTTGGTTGTTGTTGTGGTTTCCTGTTGGCCTTTGGCACTTTAAATTTGTATTATTGTGTGTGATTGTGGTGTATATATTAGTATTTTGTGTATTTTCGATGTTGTGCTTTGAAAATTGTGTCGTGTTTTGTATTGATTTGTATTTGTTCAGGTATTAGGTTGTTTTGTGTTTTAGGTTTGTATATTTGTAAATTTTCCCAAAACACAAAACAATACATCTTGAGGTATAGTAATTATAAATATTAAATATATTATATACATTAAGAAATAAACTGTAGCAAAAAGTGAGAGAGAGAGAGAGAGAGAGAGAGAGAGAGAGAGAGAGAGAGAGAGAGAGAGAGAGAGAGAGAGAGAGAGAGAGAGAGAGAGAGAGAGCGAAATAAGAAATTTAATATTGGTTTAGAATTAATTTCTGCCCGATATGGAACTGAACATATCAGGGAGTACACGAACGATTCTGGCTACTAAATGCTACCTTTACAATAAAACAGAAAAAACGCTCTCTGTGATGACTGCCGATCACAAATAAATCCTTAATTTATCAGTGATCATCGATCAATAAATTTTAACGATGGAAGATTTTACGAGTGTCAATAAGTTTAACACAAATTTTACATTGTTTCTGTCGACGTTTCGACAATATTTATTGCCATATCAGGGCCTGTGTACGAATATAAGAGAAAATTTCAAACACAACAAGACAAATTAATTAAATGAATGTGTTTGTGTGCGCGCATGTGTGTGAGGGAGTTGAGACAGTTTGCTTTACATCAAAAAATTTATTACATTCCTTACATATGGTTTTACTTAAATACATAGACAAAGTTATAATACTCCAAACATAATTAATTCAATATTACAATTTAAAATATTGATAAAGCAATGATCGCTTAATTATATTTATAAATAATTATAAATGCAGTAACCATCGAACGTGTATTGGAATTGGTACAATAGCAGTACATGCCTATAGCCTATATAGGGTACTAAAATATGTTATAGCTGAACATCCTTACAATCTGTATTCAGCTATAACATATTTTACTAGGCTAAATGTATTATAACTGTACCAATTCCAATTTACATTCGATGATTACTGCATCTATAATTATTTATAAATATAATTAGGTGATTATTGCACTATCAATATTTTAAATTGTAATACATTATTAATTATGTTTTGGAGTATTATAATTTTGTCTATTATTAAGTAAAACAATATGTAAGTAATGTAATTATTTTACTAATGTAGAAGAAACTGTCTCAGCTCCTACAAACGCGCGCGCGCGCACAAACTCAGCCTACATTCAGTTAATTGATATTGTTGTGTTCTGTTATTATAGGATGTATTAATTAACCAGTTCTTTATTATTTAATTGATTTCTTAGTAGAGATCATAAATATAAGTACAGTAATATAAACTAATTCGTGTAAAATCTACGGGTGCTCGTTTACGTAGGAATAGGGAAAGACTTCAGTATCACGTGAGAACTATACTTTTGTGTGGTTGTGTTTGCCACATACATGGTATACACTGTCCAGGAAATAACTAGAGAACTCGTGTTAGTAAGATTTTATCGTTATTTCATGTTTTACAAAAGTAAGTGTTAAAGTAAAATGTGTGTAAGGGAATATTGTGAATTAAGGCTCCGTAGCATTCAGTATGGGCAGAAACCAGGTCTCATCACTGTTGCAGTGTAATGATCTACACTGGGTGCAGATTTTATCCCGTATTACTGTTACGTTTACAGCGACTGGCATGTGGTGTTCGCACACTATCTGCTCACACGATTAACACAAACAGCTGGCCACAGTGAGTACGATTATATCAACAGCTTCTGATGTTGTATATACTCTAATTATTTGGAGGCGACCACGCTACTGTACGGAGATTGAGCCTGTGTACGTAGTTTCAAATTAACATTAAAAGCAGAGGCAGAGGCAGACAGCAATAACTGTACATTTGAGGTTAGGCGTTGACATTTAATTTTAAAGCCTATTTATCGTGACAATGCGTCGGTACCGTTGTCCGGTCCGGGGCTTCGTTCACATCGGACGGATACCGCAATAATTTGATGCGTGCGTGCGTGCAGTGTTTACGGTCAGTGCGTAGTAGCCACGGTGAAGACTACGGTTAGTAAAAAAGTTTGTGTATACACTATTTTTATTATTAGTTTTATGTTTGATGCTCTACGCTTATTTTGATGTTTGATTCACTTTCCAGCGTTTTATGGAGCCGTAACTTAGGTGATAATAACTGATATTTAAGCAGTCGGTTCTTAAATATTGTACACGCGACCCCCTCTGGCCCCATCCAGAGAAGCTCGGTGTGTTGTGTGGTTCAGCTGCACCTCATGCTGTAGCTTTGCCATCATTATAACATCATCTGATATAGAACATCAAGAGTTGCACTGCTCGGTATAGCTCCCTCGGCCAAAGGGATGACAGTCGTCATCAAAGCAACTGTTATCAATCGTAATTAATATTACGTCCTTATATGTTACTGCACGTCATTAAACTGTACCGACCACAGAATGACGACGACATGACGGTTTGGCTCCGCTGAAGGTGGTAAACTGCGCTTGATGAATACGGATTGTGGCAGCGCGGCGTCAACGTTGACTCAGAACGGTAATCTCATCTTACTAACGGTGCAGTCTGATTGGTCGGGAAGTGGCGCGCAGTTAAGAACACATTATATTACATCAAAGGCTTCCCACTGTCACCTTTTAGCCAAGCCAGCTATATTGAGATCCATGGAGCGTAAACCATCTGAGAAAGCTGTTTTTGACAAAGTAAAATGCATGCATTTTGTGAATGTGTACGGCCTTCACATACAACAGATCTTTCAAAACTGTTTGCAGCTGTCAAATGGAGGTTGGAGCTTTGTTATGTATAAATCGTTGGAATATAAAAGTCGAGCGTTTTTAAAGCGTGCACTGAACGTTAAACGTCCTCCATGTCTGCTGAGTAAGCAAGGCCCTTAAATGTTGGGTCTAAAGATGCGTCGGAGCTCAGTAACTTTGTCTTTGTGACGCTAACGGCTTAAAAAAAAATAATTACAGTACTCGTACATTACTAGTCGCGTTATCATTTTTATTAATCATGTATTAAAAAAACAGTAATATTTATTTCTTATCTTATCATGTTTATGATTGCATGAAGGTTCCGTATCGCATGTGATTGGGTATTTCCAATTAGTTTACTTTGGAAGTCTTTATGTTACAAATAAGAGGAAACATCGTTTTTCCTGTTTGTCTGTTATGAAATTGTTAAAAACTTCGAAATGTCTTTTCATACTTACAACAGAAATCGTTTACAATGACTTCCAAGGAATAATCCAATCCAGGTCATTATAATCGATAGTCAGCACTGCATCCGATATGAGATTTTAAAAATTAGTGCTAGGTATCAGTAGGCCTATGACTAAATGAACACAAAATATTCTATGTACCTGGATTTAATTATTGAAATGAATTTGTAACAGTCAGAAACAATAATTGCAAACTTTTATTTCTTATTACATTGTTTTAGTGGATGGTTAGTGAGGATCGGTCAATAATACAACTTTTAGTTATTTTGCGTCGACGTTTCGACAATATTTATTGTCATCTTCAGGACCTGTGTATGAAATACAATAGAAATATCAAACATAACGAAACAATTAAATATTTGGGTAAACGTGTTGGTGATGTGAGTGTGTGCGTGCGTATGTATGTATCATTTTATATGTGAAGACTTATGATAGTTTGTTTACATCTTCACATATAAAATGATACATACATACGCACGCACACACTCACATCACCAACACGTTTACCCAAATATTTAATTGTTTCGTTATGTTTGATATTTCTATTGTATTTCATACACAGGTCCTGAAGATGACAATAAATATTGTCGAAACGTCGACGCAAAATAACTAAAAGTTGTATTATTGACCGATCCTCACTAACCATCCACTAAAACATTCTTTGATTGACGGTCACTAAAAATTTAAGGATCTTATTACATTCTTAAAAATTAACTACGCTAAAAAAACTACAGTCTACAGTATTCGTCATAAAAGTACGTTGTTGACTTAGGTTTATTTCACGATAATGCGTTACTCAGTGTCGTACTTATTGCATAAAATAATCCTTTAATTTTGTGTTGGATTCACAGTATAATTTTGATGTTTTTTTTCCATTTTGTTTTATTTATGTGTTTTATTTTTTTTACATATGTTTTTACATTATGAAGTATAGCGGGCCAAACGTAACTTATAATTGTTGCTATACTCGGTAGGTTATTATATTGGACTTCGCTGTGTACAGTTTCTACTGTAATTGTGTATTTATGAATTCTGTGTCTTAACCCTAAATCGTTGTAGTAACAGAAGCTCGTTCAGGAATTTTCCCTGTATGTCACCTATGTCGCCGCTCAGTGTATTCGAGTCCGTGATCTACAGATTAGTTAGCGATTTTTCGGAATCGGAAGGATGTTGTTTGAGAATAGTAACGAACTGTATAGGTTGAGACGTGAAAATGAAGAAAGACGTTCTTTATAATTCTGACTGTGTGCGGTGGAATTTTGAAAGCATTTTAGATTGTAGATTGTGTAAAATGATGAAAGCAGGAAATACAATGTTGTACAGCAGGCGTCGGCACTCATGGGAGCAAGGCGCTCATCAGTACTCATCGCCCGTCTGAAGCGCGGCCCTCTGTCGTAGAATAAATATTTCCACGTTGTTTTGAAATAACTTGCTGTATAAGCACTGATTACAAATAAGATTAAACCAACAGTTGATTTGTAGGTATACATGTATTGCGATGTAGGCCTATAAGGGTCCCATAGACTAAGTAGTCGAGATACATGTTATTGGAATGAAACGGATTTATTAATGATGCTATTAAGTTTTCTGACAATCTACTGTGCCTTTAATACAGTTCACAAAGAAAAATAATTAATCTGTTCTCTGTTGACCTTCGTAACCACAAACTAAAATTTAATTTCTGTACAATGAAATAAATTAATATTTAAAAAGTTCTTTTTGCCTTATTTAAACTGTAAAGTCTTTACTGATGTAACTTGTAATAGAGTCTTTCTGTTAAATAACTTTTTATAATTGTATATTGTTACGTTAAGTTTTTAATGGTTTGATGTTATATTGAGAATCTATCCTTGTCTAACGCCTCACGTTGTTGGACGTCAATTTGTTACATTCAGTTACTACGGGTTATTTAGCCACACGTTGTTGGTTGCGTCAATTTGTAACGTAAAAGTAATCTCGTACTTTCTCAAGTGTACTTTGTTAGTATTTTGAGGATGAGCCTGTTGTCAGGGTAATATTAGATGAGCGCCAATTTGCAATCAAAGGTTGCAAATAAAATGTATTTGTAAATTAAGTTAGTAAGTATTATTTTAAACTATCATAAAGGTTTCTTTTTCAGCTATAATTCTATTTCTTTTAATCTTTTATTTAATAGAAGATTGTGACAACTAGAGCTCAGCAAGGCAAATTCAAATCGAATGCCATACTTTCCTAGTGGAGAGTGTTGCAAACTTCGGCTAGTTGATGAAAAAAATTAACATTCACTTATATGGTGTTTATAATATCATATACATTTATTTATCCATTAAATAAAGAAAAGAAAACCTTTTATTTGTAGTTATGGAACTCAAATCCTTTATTATCCTTTTTAAATTCTTTTAAAAGACAAATATAATTATCAACAAAGTCTGACCGGCTGTTCTTTAAATATGCTCAGAATGGCAGGAGTAGCAGTAGTATTTCTTATGTCTCAGGGCATACACATTTGCATATTTTATAATTGCTAAATAAAATACAAATAGAATGTTTTTAAGTTAGGTCCTTTTAACTACGATATAAACGACAGATATGTTAGGAAAAGTACCAAAATACATGGGATTACAATGAATTACAGAGTGTCTTAACAAGATTATATTAATAATTTTGGTAAATATTTACCTGTGCCACACCATACAATCTTGAAGTGAAATATTTTTTTTCTATTCTTCTATGTTATATAAACACGCGAAAATTAATTTTAAACGGGGGTCGAAGCTATTTACGAAAAAAAAAATAAAATAAATACTCCCATAAGCATGCATGCAAAGGTGAATGATCGCCATATTAACTGTGTAGACGGTGAGAAATGACATTTAAGATTATTAATTGATTATCTTCACAGTGAAAGTTCAAAATTGTTTTGATTAAAAGTGTAAACAGTGTCTTTGAGAAGTGTGGCCTAGGCCTTGAATGAAATTGCTTCAGTTTAGTTATTTATCAAAAAATACTTCTCTTCCTGGATAGGTTGATTGTATTTCTTCATAGATTCCTTGGTTTACTTCTTTAGAATGATACTGTACTTCTTTCTTCTATTTATTTTGTTTAATAGTATTATTTAACTTTACTTTAAGTTCCTTTACTTTAACTTTTTGAGCCTCCAGGTGGTCTAGTGGCTAACGCGGGCGATTGATGCGCTCGTGGTCCCGGGTTCAATTCCCGGCGGAGGTTCCGTACGGCGTGCACTCAGCGTCGTGAGGCAAACTGAGTAGGCGCTGAGATAACAGCGCCGCCTCCTGGCTGTGAACACCGCAACTAGCGGGCTGGTGGCGCGTAGTACTAGCCATACACCGTCACACTAACACAAAAGCCGCGCGGTACGCCTTGGTCCTTAACGGACTGTTGAGAGGAGGTTTATTTTTTTTATTTAAGTTCACTGATATGAAATTTACAATATCTTGGATTAGTCACTCTTATTTTAATATCCACCTTTCTCGTTTAGATCCAATAATGCACTCTTCTTTATTTAATTTTTAACATTTTAGTTGCTAAGGCCTATCTTAGCTTTCATTGGTGTGAAATGTAACATTTCATGTTACTATGGAGCTCTCTAAGCCTCAATATAAACAAACTTCTAATATTTAACCTTTCATTTTCATTAAACTGTTATAACTTTTTTATAAGATCTTTGATCTTCAATTTATTAGTATCTTTGATTTTCTGATGGAACACTGATTATTTTGATACCACCCTTGCTTATCTTCCATTAAATATTTACTGAGTTACCATTTTACACTTTTAATTATTTGTCCCAAAATTATTTATTATTAGTTCTTCTTGTACTCTTCACTTTATTAAAACTATTGGTCACAATTAGTAATTATATAACTTAACCTGACATTGTTTATTCTAATTTTAATATAAATTCTTATTCCAAATCCCTTAACTAACATTTGTGTTATTAATATTACTACATATAATATTAATCAATATAGCAAAATTAATTACTAATAACTATTAGTAACCTATGACAATTCTTATTAACCTAAGGTATACAATCCAGTTGTTATAAACACAACAAAACACTGTAAATAGTTTCCAAAAAATTGTCCTCCTTACATAACTATTATTAACATTTCTTTAACTGTAATAAACATAATTATTAGAGTCTTAGTTAACATTAATTAAATAATAAAAGAAATAAATAGTATTTAACTAAGTAGTTAAATAATTAGTTCTTGAAACGAAACTATCATGTTTCTTGGTACTTTTGGTAGGAGTAGTAAAGTATATTTCTGTCAACAAGGTGCATGGCAAAATGTCATATGTAACAATATAAATAAGTTCACTTCCCTGTATCGCCGACTGCATATACTTCAGACGACAGGGTGATACTGTCTGGATGAATACGTGGGTCAGTTTACTCTGTCCGGCTTCAGGGTCGTTTTCGGGCGTGTAGATATTCTCGCGGGCCTGGTTACGTACAATTTCGCTGCTGCTTAACTGTGTATTAAGCTACTGGATTACACCTTTCCAGTTAACTTGAAGTGTCTGTATATCCTAAACGGAATATCTTGCACTTTCGCAGACAGCATACAATTATAACAATTATCGCAGTGACTCTAGGAATTTTCTAACTTGCATTCGTCGCGACTGGCATCATGTATACGCATAGCGCTTACTCATTATCGATTCCGAAGAGAGACAAATCTATACGTTCATAGTTTTTTTCTTCAGCTGAATTTCTCGTAATCTGATTGGTTCTTCGATAACCCCTTCTGGTGCTTTTCTTACAGATAAAAAAATTTCTTGTACAAGAACGTATCGTACAGAACAATTCATCTTCAAAAAATCTTAAATATTTTACGACCGGTTTTATGGGTTATAAAACCTGTTTTATTTAAAAATACGCATACTAATTTTTAAAACAACTACTGCCATTAGGTCTTTTTATTCCGAGTACTCTGGTACAAGTCCCATCTCAAAATTTCCCAAATTTGGATAGTTATTTAAATTAACATGTTTTTTTTTTTAAAGGAAGTCCCATAAAATTAATTATGTATCCTCCCACGCGCATTACACACGCGGCATTTCACTGCACTTACAGTTGTTTCACAAGTGTAAAAATACTTAAAAGTAACATTTTTCACAATGTTTGTTATCAACTAATTTACATTGTATAAGCCTGCAATCTCTACTTATTCACACAGCGTCTGTATGTACTATCGTATGCTTTATTCTGTCACATTCCATATGCATTTAGAATTTCCATTGTACAGCTTATGAATCTAATACAGGTAGAAACTTCGGTGAGATGTTACAGCACTAGTACTAGTTCGTTGCTTCTAACTCACTTGTCATGCGTTTTTCGAAAATATAGAATTACACTAATTACACTCCGTTAGTTTTTGGCTATTCGCGCTTTTGAGCGATTCAGCTCATCTATAAACTGTAACAAACAAAAAGACACAGGCACTTTATATTTCGTTTCTAAGATGAGTAACATCGCTCAAAACCGTGTATCCTTAAAAATAATTGAATCACTAAAAAATTGTGGAAAAATAGTGGGAAGCGGCAATCACTAACAATAATGGTATGCAGTGAGCTGAGAATGTGCAATCGACTGTGCTGAGAATGAGAGTTTTTGAATGTGCAATCGACTGTTAATAATTTGGTAATTAAATATTGTAGGCGTACATTTGTATTCGTTCATTACGAGAAACACAATAGTAATTCAAAGTGAAGGCAAGTGATCACGATTTAAGTTACTTTGCCAGGATATCGTAAATCTTTATATTCTATTTACCGAAAGTTGAGAGTAGATGTGTACAAAGCAAAATTATTCTGACTCGTAATAAGTTTACTGAGAATCACGCGAGACCAACACACATATTGTATCGTGCGAACAGAGAAATCGTAAATTGGAAACAGGAAAATCAGTGTACAACTTTAAATTAAATTTACTTGCCAGAGCAAATGTCTTAGAAAACGTAGAATGAATGTGTGCGATCACTGCCACATTCATGATAGTAAACTGATCGATGGTTTCTCCTTTTTGCCGTAATCACGGAATGCTTATAAAGAAGAAATTAATTAACCTGATAAGCTTAGACAGAACAATATCATATTGATATACTGACTGCAGGCTGCTCAATTATTGGTTAATTGTCACGTAACTATTGTCAGCTCCTGGTATATGGTATAGCCCTAGTTATGAGTATAACTAGTCGCGTATAAGTACTATCAAATTTGTTTAAGTATAGTTTATGTAAGCACTCGGTGTATGTCGCTACAAAGATAGTTCCAATAAGAAGTGACAGTAGATGACGGATGACTGGGCTGCGTTGACCCCAAACCAAAACGGTTGGCGATTCACGGCGTGCACTGTACTACAGCGATTACAGAAGCAATTAATCTGCTGTTATAAATGACGGAACAGCTGCTCCAGTGCTTGCGTGAAGATACGTTTATTTCTTGTCAAAATGGTTTTCTTATCTCATAAAAACACACACGATGTGTAATGGTCAGTTCGAGAGACGTTCGGCAGACAGAATCAACTGGAGAGACAGAGACACTTCTGCTCCAGCTTCTGATCTGAAAGGACGCTCTCATTGGACTGCTCTTCTTCAGCTCTCTTCGCTGGACCATCTACGGCTTTGCTGCCTTCGGCCACCTCGCCTTTCGACGAGGAATAACTCTTCTCTTCGTGGGAACCAAGCCAGCTGCTGCCGGTGAACTTAGTAGCCGGTAGAAGAAGCAGCTAGCCGAAGTTGCCCTGCTAAGGACCACCTGCGCCGGAACAACATCTGCCGGACAGGAAAGAAGATTGCTCTGGGCTCACCTGGTGAGTGCCGCATTTCCAGTGTGTAATTCCTAACTTGTTCACGACCGTTAGGTAGCGCTGCCCCGGACGATCCTTGCAAGCCCCCACCAGTGGTAAGCGAGCTAGGATATCGCCGGGGTAAAGGGGCCAGTGGACACCAGTCTTGGTAAGGACTGGTATTCAACGAAGCTGGTCGTTAGCCCAGCTCCTCCCGCATCGTCGTGAACAAGGAAGACGCGCGGGTAATCCGGCTTCGGCCGGACCCGAGATCCCTGGCGTCTGGCAGTGACTGCCTAGCAGTCTCTGCCCGGCAGCCGTCGCACCTGGCCAGCATGCCTTCTACAGGCAACGGCCCAAGTGCCGAGTCGCTCGGCCCCGCCTTGCTACCCCATCTGGGCGACTCGCCCGATTCGCCTCGGGCGATGGAGACGGACGATCCTCTCCCCAACCCGCTTCCCCCTCTGCCGGCAGACGAGTCGGGCGAGTTCGCGACCGTTGGTCGGCGAAATCGCCCGGCTAAGAAGCCCAAGAGGACCCACGCACCTGGATCCACTTCCTCACAGACCTCGGCCATGGACATTGGACCTTCTCAGGACCCACAGGTCGCGGTTCCGACTACTTCGACAGCAGCTCCGGCTGCTGCCGCTGTTGGTCGTGCGCCGCCCCTGTACGTCCATAGCGTATCCAATGTCGCCGCCTTATACAGACGGCTGATCGCGGCCCACGGCCTATCGGCCGACAAGCTTGACCTGAAGCTGCTTGGCGGTGATACGGTCAGGATTGTCGTCCGCCAGCTCGAGGACCATCGCTTGGTCGAGGCCTTCCTCCAAGCGCATAACCTGCAGTATCACACCTTTACTCCTAAGCGAGTCAAGCCCTTGTCGGTAATTTTGCGAGGGCTCGACGCGCACACCGATCCACAGGAGATCCTTATGGAACTCCGCGACCTCGGGTACCCGGTGCAGGCAATTTTCCGCCTGTTCACTCACTCCGAGACCCGAGTCCCTCTCCCGCTCGTCCGTCTCCAGCTCGAGAAGGGCGAGGCTGCAGACAAAATTTTCCACCTGACGCGGCTGTTTGGCTTCCGCGTCCGGGTGGAAACCAGTCGACCCCAGGGCAAGCTTGCGCAGTGCCACCGGTGCCAGAGGTTCGGCCACCACACCGACGTCTGCCGCAATGCCCCGGCCTGTCTCCGATGTTCTCTGGGACATTCAACACAGGCCTGCACTGTGGCAGACAAAACCAAATTTCGCTGCATAAATTGTGGTCAAGGCCACGCAGCGTCTAACGTAAACTGCCCGGTCTATAAGGCGGAGCTCCTGCGGAAGCAAAAGCCGCAGGGGCCCCTCCCGAAGCCACGGCAGCCAGTTATGCAACCCCAACCTAGACAGCCTAAAATGCAGGCTAGGCCTAAACCTTTGGCACAACCGGCACGGCGCGCGCCCTCTCCGGCTCCACCTCCAGCCCCTACAAAGGCAACTAAACGTACCGCGTCTCCTTCCACAGCAGAGACACGACCAGTAGCTGTTATCTCGGTTTTGGAGCCGGAGAATGAACCCTCCACCTCCGCGGAACCTCCTACTCCCGCCTCTGAACCAGAGGTAGCCTCGCCGCCCCTGCCACCTCCGCGATTTCCGCGAGCAGGCATCAAACCCAGGAACAAAGGGATACCCACAACGGATGCTCGGCCCCGAGCTCCTGCCTGCCCACAGCCCAAGAAAAGTCCTGCTTCCCGGTATAAGTCCGACGAAGCGCAACAGCGTACTTTTCCTGCCGCTGATCCAAAACCGTCTGGCCCTGGTCCTATGGCTTCCACCATGACCCGATCTGCCGTAACACCTGGTCGCTCTTATGCGGCCTCAGTTTCCAGGCAAACCACCCAGTCCGTCAGTTCCAATGACGCACAGTTCGTCCGCGGCTTTCTGTCTAGCTACGACCTCCCGAAAGTCGCATCTCTCTTCAGGTCCATCCGAGCCCGCCTGGAAACTGCTGACCCAACTGAGAGATTCATGCTCTTGGTGGAAGCCTGCGAAGTCATAGGTCTTCTATGAACCGAGCCCTTAGACGAGATCTCTCGCTTGTAGCCTGGAATGCTAATAACATCGGTACCAAGCATTCCGACCTTCTTGAATTCCTGGCTCGGTTCAAACCCGACGTACTTCTCCTCGGGGAAACCCACCTGACCCCGGCGAACCGGTTTCGATTACCTAATTACGTGGTTTATCGGGATGACCGAGTTGGCCGACGAGGAGGCGGCACGGCGATCGCGGTGAGGACCTCCATAGGTCATCATCGTGTCGCTTTGCCGCAGCTTACCAACCTAGAGGCCACCGCCATTGAGGTCCACGGAGCTCTTGGCGGCGTCCTCGTGGTCTCAGCTTACAAGCCCCCACAAGCTGAACTCCTTGTCAGCGACCTGGACGTCATCTTCGATTCCCATCGAAGGGTAATTTTGGCCGGCGATCTGAATTGCAAGCATCGCGTTTGGAGTAGTCGCCTGACTACTCCGAACGGGAGGCGCTTGCTCAGTTTTGTTGAATCGCGCCGGGCGATGGTGTTTGGTCCAGCGCAACCCACGTTCTTTCCGTCACTGCCTAACGCGGCTCCCGATGTTCTGGACATCGCGGTGACCCAAGGAATTGTCTGTCCGGTCGAGGTATTCTCACTTACGGAGCTGACATCCGACCACAACCCTATCTTGGTCCACGTCGCTACCCAGCACGCCTATGCACGTTCTGACAAGCAGAAGGTCATCGATTGGGATCGCTACGGCCCGGCCTTGTGCCGTAGATTGCCGCCAGCGGCCCCACTCGATTCCGTTCGCCTCCTAGACGAAGCAGTTGCGGGAATCGAAGAGGCAATCATCTCGGCTATAGGCGTGTCTTCACGTACGCGAGCTGGCTTCACGCCTGACTACCAACGCATCCCTGAGGAAGTCTCTCTTCTCGCTCGCGAGAGGAATTACTTCCGGAAACGTTGGCAGAGGACCCGTGATCCGGCCGATAAGGCAGCATACAATCGGCTCACCGGACGACTGCGTGGCAGTCTGAAGGCGTTCCGACGTAGCTGTTGGGAACTCGACGTGGCCCGAACGGGGGATGCGGACCCGCAATCTCACCCGTACAGAATACCTACCGCATTGACGGGACGGAGGCGCCGACCTCCACTTCCCGCCATTGTTGGACCGTTCGGTCGACTCCTGGGTCGCCCGGAGGAGAAGGCCGAGTACTTGGGCTTGTGTTTCGAGCGTCAGTTCGCTCCCAACCCGCCCATGGACTGGGACTTCGACGAACAAGTCGAGATGGCTGTGGAAGACTTTCTGTCTCTTCCGATCACGGCGGAGCCCGAACCCATCTCTTTGGAAGAGGTCTCAGATCGGCTCGCTGAACTTCAGCCAAGAAAGGCTCCAGGCCCGGACGGTGTTACCAACACCGCTCTACGACTTCTTCCCGAGCCTGGAGTTCAATTCTTGACTGATTTGTTCAACGCGTGTCTTAGACTGGCCTACTTTCCCAAGAAATGGAGAAAGGCGACGGTTATCGTGATCCCGAAGCAGGGAAAGGATACCACCCGCTCGGAAAACCTCCGGCCTATCAGCCTACTTTCCGCTACGTCCAAGGTTTTTGAGCGCCTCGTGCAGCGTCGTGTACGAGAGCATCTAACCAACTTTGACGTGCTGGTCCCCGAACAGTTCGGCTTTCGTGTGGGGCATTCGACCACTCATCAACTGATGAGACTGGTGGAAAGCATCACGGAAGCCGGGTGTCGGAGAGAACGGACCGTTGGCTGTTTCTTAGATGTTGAGAAAGCCTTCGACAGCGTATGGCATGATGGCCTTTTATTCAAACTTAGGGAAGTCCAGCTCCCGGACTGCTACCTCCATCTGGTTGCTAGCTTTCTGACGGAGAGGACCTTCTGCGTGAGAGTTGGCGATTCTGTCTCTTCCGAGAGACGAATCACAGCCGGCGTCCCTCAAGGTAGTGTTCTAGGCCCCCTTCTGTTCTCGATCTACGTCAACGACGTGCCGAGACAGCCTGGAGTCCAGATGGCCCTCTTCGCTGACGACACGGCCGTATTTACGGCCGATCGTCATGAGGAAAGGGCCGTCCTAAGACTGCAGCGCCAGCTCGACACGCTCGTGGACTGGACTGAGAATTGGAGAGTGCAACTCAACGCCACCAAGAGCGTAGCCGTCGAATTCTCCAAGCGACGGAAGAACCCCGTTAGGCAACTACGTATCGGCAGAACGTACTTGCGCTGGTCCAACGAGGTCAAGTACCTCGGCTTACACCTCGACCGTCGGCTCACCTGGCGTACCCACGCACAGACAGTTCTAAAGCGAGCATCCACTCGCCTGTGCGCACTGTTTCCACTCCTGATCAGCTCAGCCATGACCAGGAAATTGGGTAGGATGATCGTCGGCGCGTATCTGCTGCCGGTCATTACCTACGCCTGCCCGGTCTGGGGTTACCTCGCCGCAATGCATAAAAAGAAGTTGCAGAGCGTCCTCGACAGGGGGCTTCGGCTAGCGGCCAAAGTCCCCCGTCGCTTCTCATCTCGCCTTCTAAGGAGAGGACTTGGCGTCCGCTCCTTAGACGACACTTTCAGGCGGCTTGCACGCAAATTTTATGCACGTGCGGCGAGGTTCCCAGGCAATCCTCTAGTGACTGGGCTGGGAAGGTACCGTATACGCCCAGGTGATTCGTGGAAACGCCCTCGGTGCATACTGCGCTAGCGTAGGCTAGCACAACAGCCGAGAATCGGCCTGCTATAGAGCACGCGCCCTACTTGGGCAGGGCCACGAGGCAGGAGCTCCAGAAGGTAGCTCGGAACTCAGTTTCCCGTGCGGTTCGTCTCTGCGACGCACAACCGCAAAGCCCAGAGCGAAAAAAAAAAAAAAAAAAAAAAAAAAAATGGTCAGTTCAACAAATTCTCTTGAAAGTAATTAACTAAAGTATAATTTTTTAAATCTTTTTTCTTAACTAAGCGTGTTCAATTACCAGCCTGTCTGCTGTTGTCGGAACTTTCGACACGTAATTAGCTAATTGGGAAGACGCTAAGAATCTGAAGAAGGACATAATTCTTCAAAATTACTGAAAGACGGAAGTTGTGAAAATAGTCGAGTAGCCAGGAAAAACGTGTTTCCATGTCGTTTCCGTGTACACTATTGGTTTCACCCGTTCTGTGATTCATACTCGACAATTAATTCAATTGCTTGTTGCAGGTTTCGAGGAGTGAATGAAGTTAGAATCCAATGGACCGTTACTTTTTCAAAAAAATTAAACCAAGATTTTTTATGTGAAAGCAATACGTTAGTGTAACCAATAAAATCCAATATCCTATAGTTGTTGTTGTCACCAGTGTAAACTCTCCAAAAGACTAACCTTTGCTTTGGATCCTTCAGAGTTCCTTCCAAGTACAACTTAGAGGAACGATACTTTTTTCTTCTTATTCTTTTCATTAACTGCCTGCAACTTCTTGTCGTTAAAGAGCGAGATAATCTTTTTAATTTCTTTTGTTCGTTTCTTGCACTATATCATCCATATACTCATGACTTTATCATCCTCTAATGTCACGAAGAATGAGTAGTTTTACGTAAACAATTAGAAATAAATAGCAAACTGTGGAATTCAGAATTCAGACGCTGAAGTGTCCTTTTGTTAACTATACTATCAGTTAACTGTTTTGTTCTTTAATTTATTTTAAGACACGTTGAAACGATATAAAATGCTTTGCAATGTTATTGAGAATATTTTGAGTATTACAATGGAAATTTTTTTATACGCTAAAACTGATATAGCCTACTCTTTCAGGGAAATTACAGGTTGGTTTCGTGGAGCAAAGCATAACTCCATATTATTTACTTTTTTACATATTTCAAGTATTAAATGTATATAAACAGTTAGCTTAACGAATATATTTAACGGTTAGCGTAACGAGAACGAGAATATTTGTTATTACCCAATCGCACAAAACATTTTAACGGGAAATATTCCTTTAGAGATTACTTATTTACTTTCAACATGTGGTTGGTGTATGCCTACTTTGTTGAGCTTAAAATGTGACAAAACAAAGTATATTGCTTGTGCTTATTATATCTTTGATGTTTGTTCTATGTATTTGTGTAGGCCTAATCGATAAAAGGCAATGTTTTGGTGTGGTAGGACCATATTAAGTACATAAACCCTTTTGCCTGTAGTGTAGTGTGGAATTTGTTTAACGTGGTATGAATTTTACATATTTCCATATAGCCTATTTGTAAACATTTACAGAACCGGAGTGCATACAGTGTATATTGCAGTAGGTATATTCTTCTTTTCAGCGACTCAGTGTCACAGTTTGTTGCAGGAAACGTTTCGAAGTTCCAAAGGTAATGTACGGTGATGAAATTTATGACGAAACCGCTCCAAATAGATAACATCGCTTTGTCCGGTGAGAAAACTCGCCGAAAAGTAGTCTCACCGTTATATTGCGACGTGACGCATGGGATTGCTAATTGTTGACGTAATCCTATTGTGTTTAGACAACTGACGCGCGCCGTGGGAGATAATGGGACCGTTTTGATGTTGGATAACACGTGTCGTCACTTTTTATTGCTGTAACGAGTGAATCAGTGTCACTGGTTTTGGGAGCAAACAATATAAACAGCAACGGTGTCTAAAGTGAGATTAAAAAAAGAAACAATATTTCTCCACTCTTCAGTAAACCGATCGATATCCGTTCAAGCATTTATTTAACAATATCAAATTAATAATAGATTATTGGCAAATTTTACTTTTTTAGGACTTGGTGTCCCTTTTCCTGCTCAGTGATCCCGCTTACTAGAGTGCACTCTCCTTCATTCCTAGGGTCCCTTTGTCCGGCATTGCTTTAATCGGAGAACCTCTTCCCCTGAAACATTATATTTTCTGGAGTTTCCTTACATGAGACCGTCTCCAGGGATCACCGTCTCGTTACAAGTTAAAATCGGAAGTGGGGAAATATCTTCTTCTTCTGCCCTTCCAGGGTTAGGTAATTCTGCCTGTTCCGGCTTCACCATCTAATCCTCGGCCTTCCCAGGTTTCTTCTACTTATCGTGTAATAATTCGTGGCCTGCTTTGGAATCCTTTCTTTCTGCATTTTGGGTACACGTTCTTTCCATCTTTGTTTACAATTTTGTGCCTGTAGTGCAACCGATTGAATTTTTCCTCTGTAATGGTTGCATTTCGTATCCTCTCTCCCCTAAAACAGCCTGTAATTGACCTAAGAAAGTTCACTTCTGATGACTCCATGTCTAAGATCTCTTTTCTTAGGTGCCCAACGTTTGGAACCATACAACAAACGCTGTCTGTCTTTTAATGTCTTATTCTTAATAGGTCCTATATCTGTACCACATATCATTTGAAATTTGTGTATTTTGTTGCTGACGTCTCTGTCTTCTTAGTAAGAAACGTCGCAGCCTACGTACTGAAAGTCTAGACTCGTGATTTTATTGTTGATGACAGTTTTTGTTCTTATGGATACTTACCGGAAAATGCCATACTTTTACTTAGTCGGGAAATACAATATGTTAATTAAAACTCATGTTGTTTTTTGGATAATTGTTACAATTATCCTCTAAAGGATGGTTGCCTCTAAAGGTATCATTTAAACCAAATTGATTCATTTGATTTCATGAGTCGAAACTCTAAGCAAAGGAATAAAAGAAATTCTACCTATCTTTTTGAAATTAGTTGAGGAGGAAGACTCGTGGTCCAATAAAATAACATGAATGGCATGTTAGATATAGTTGTGAAATAAAGTACCAATATAAAGAATTTATGGTAAAGTGGAATATTCAACCGCTTATGTGGGCAAAGTTGGGTGATGTCCGACTAACAAAAGAACAATGAGTGAACAAAAGTTGGGCAGTAGATACACGGAAAGACCAAGGACCTGCTGGCAAGACAACTACGAGGGAGTGCAAGAGGGCTCTTTGAGGGGGGGGGGTTAGAAGTTGACAAGTGGTAGCGCAGGATCGGGACGAACAGAGGCAGATGTTGGCGGGCGAAGCCCCAGCGATGGACTGTAGAACCACGAGAAGAATGACTTAAACATATTTCGTACTAAAAAGTGAGTATCACAACATTTACGTGAAAATATTGTATTATGTAGCCATGAACTTGTACATTTTTAGTTTTTTAAACACTTATTAAACATTTTTTTTTAACACTTATTATTCCCGCCGGGGCCATCTGATTTAGATACGACCGTTCCCCCTCGCAAGGCAATGGCAATCCAGCGAGAAGTATAAACCCTTGTGTAAACCCTCCCCAATTATGCCATTCGGATCCAGCGTTAAACTGTAGGTCCTATATACCTGTGAGAGACTCCGTAACATACACACCACGGGTATATGCGGGGAGGGTACAAACCAGTCGAAAGACTGAAGGACCCAGTACAAACACTTATTCAGAATGGTGTACAATAATGGTTGAAACGTATGTTTACTCAACTTCCGGTGCTATGTAGTGAATACGTTTAGTATAAAAAAAAAATACATTGGGACAAGTAAGCAGATTCGTATGGGTTATGTTAAGGCGTTTGTGTGAAAACGTCATTAACTTTTTACAGACTGGATAAGTGATAACCGCTGCGTTCTTTTTTTCCAAGGATGATGAATCAGTGTCTGGTCAAGGGCGCTTTGACCGAGGGACAGAAACCCATGTGTCTGGAACCCACAGTAGCAGCGTATGTTTGCATAATACCGTGTTGCAGTCTGTGTGTTGGCGTGTGCATAATCGTTTCCGGTAAGTATTTGTTACAAAACGTCAGCCAACTACGCCCCCATTATACTGCATGCACGTTGTAGTACTGGTCTTTCCCACGTTATGTTGTCCGTCTGTCTAGGTTTTTCATTCACTATGAAATAAAAAAAGTATGTGATAATCTGGTTCACCTTTATCCATTTCTGAGGTTGTATATATCACAATTGCAAATTAGGATACTACGGTTAGTTCTCTCCCACACCACCATTTTACTAATAGTTATAATTTTATACACCTTTACGGACATATTTGGTTATATCGTAGTTCTCGAACCTTGGTGACGGGAATAAAAATCTCCATACCTATCAACTTTCGATATTTTCCCATTCTAGTACGTTTTTGTATAGAACAACGTTTCTACTAGGCCTATGTATTCTGAGGAATTGTGGATTTTTTTTTCAGCACCGAATAATTTCACAAATTCGGACAAACGCGATACATCAATCAAAAGAAAAACATTCACGACACTGTTGTAAGTTAAAGAACCGACGAGTTATAGTTAATGAGGTTAGAATGCGTTAACCAGAAGTAACGTTAAACAGGTAGTGTCGTCCATCGTCACGAGAGAGGTCACCCCTGGCTTTTTGTCTATTATTTGCCGTCGTATGATGTTCCTTTTCAAACGTCCGGACGTATAAGCATAACTTATGTGAGCATTTCTCCTCACGGATTGAAGGAAATTCCTGCGGAGATTTATCGATAACCCTTTCTCTCGTTAACTCGCGCTCACCAGTCTTTTTCATTTGCATGAAAAGACTACGTAATAAATAAAACGTTTACCGCAGTACTCGCGTTTTACAAACAGGTTTTACGCCGGTTCCGTGATGTACGGCACGGTCCACCGGTTTCCCCGATGAATGGAACAGGAGTCGTACCTATTACGAAATATCATTTTATTGTTATGTTAATATCACTCTAAACGATATTTCTCAGATTTAAGCGTGTCATTAAGTGACAAAGTTACCATCGGCAAATAGCATAGACTATTGATTGCCTTTTGTGGGTTTTCGAGGCTTAGGATTTTTTTTGTGTCGGTCACATTGCGTAGAAAAGAAGGACGCAATGAACATTTATTATTTAGTTTCTAAGAATCATTTTTTAGTCAAGCTTTAATTCTTAATCCACATCAGTCTTCACACACGAAGTTCCGAAGTACAAAATGTTTTGACTGCGAGGCGCCACCGAAATCCTGTGCGTATCCTAACAATTTTAAAACCGAAACTATCTTCGGTGCGCGGTGGCTAACTATGCGTACAACCACACTTGGATAATGAGATCTCAGTATTTCATAAAATGACATCTTACGCTGAGAGTACATATACTAAAGGAACGTATGAGTAGACAAAATTGTATGAACACAACGAATCGACTTTTTAAAGAATTCGATTGTAAATATCTCTGTCATTTTACTAAAATCTGTTCATCTAAACATTCTTCAAAACTTAAATTATAAAGTGATATAATTTTATTTGTGTAGCACACATATGAAGTGTTTTTCTTTCTTGTGGCCTATACTCAACTTTTAGGTATGTACCCGTTTGCATACTCAGTTGTATGAAGTTGAATGCATGATGTTACCAAGCTCAAACACGTGATGCATCGTAGTTTTTACCGTAAATTCATTAATTTGCTCGAAGAATACTGAATGTAAACATTTTTAACTGGCATACACGACTGGTCAGTTAGTCAGTAAAATTCAGTTTCTGTACACGGGAGTGTCTGCTGTAGCTACTATATACCGATATTCTACTGTGATTCGAACAAATCGTTATGAAAATAAAATCTGTGAGGTGTTTGTCACATTCCTGCGTAGCGCCCTTCTTGTGTGCTCGTCTGATTTAATTTATTTCGGCTCGACTGTACCGAATTTTTTTTAATAGAAAAAGTCAGACGACATAAGAGGAAATATTTTAATTAAGTCACATAGCCCAAATAATTTCTCAACAAAATTGCCTTTCTGTTTCTCTATAATATTGGATCGCATTAAAATACACAACCATGAGTAAATCTGAGTAACTCTAGGGATATCAATTATATAGAAATTTTTATACATTTGTCTCATGCCTTAATAACAAATTACTCAGAAGCGAAAAGAATTTGATGACATTTTCTGTTGCTGATTTGATTTTGAAAATACGTTTTCTGGAATACCCAAACCTCCGTAGCTTTGCTTAATACTCATTTTTGGATGGTTTTCTTTACGGTTCTTCTGATAGGCCCACATATATTAGGTTTATTCAGAGCGAAATGTCGGTCCAAACGCAATGTACTCCGCACAGACCGTAGTTTAAATTGTTTCCTAGTATCGGAAAAAACAAAAAAAGCGTTTTGAGACCAGGACTAGATCTGAGAAGCAACATATGACGAAATAGTAGAGGACATTCCTCATAGATGGATACACATTCGTCGTGTATGATTGGAACGTGACGTTGGTGACCCCAAGAGGTTGTGAACGCAGTAGGGGAAATTAAAGGAGAAGGTGAATTCCACTGAAAGCTCTACTATTATGAATGTTTCGTTGAAAGCCGATAAATATATTTCTTTTTTTTCGCTTTCCAATAGATGCAGAAACGAACAGGACGAGATGCAAGACGTTTAGCAATTAATTCTAAACTTTAGGTTATTGAGCAGCGGTGCGATACGATTGTCCGATATAAACAATGCGCTATTATATATAAACAGTATAACTTATAATGCGCATGATTTTCAAAGAATAAACAAAAACGTGTTCGCGTGACTGGCAGTGAAAAACGATGCGTGCACAACATAGATACGAAACGAAAGAAGACCGCGGTGGCAGGCTGTCCTCGACTGGTGTTGCCGGCTGTTGACAACACATAAATATATAAATTTTTGTACGTGCGGCCGCTTTTGTGCGAGATTTGGTCGTTCACATTAATAATAAGATACGACGACACCGGTCGTTTATAATAACTTATACCTGTTTATGGAATCCATTTCGTATTTGTCAGCGTTAGGTTTTTAATGTTTGTTGCGGTTGGAAACACGATTTGAACTCCACTGGTGTCTAACGACGATAGTTGGTGCTTGTTAAAAATAAATTAAATTTATTTATTTGGAGAAGAGCTTGTTATTTGATGTTATTTGCTTGTATGCGAATGTACATGTGTATTTGTTGATTTAAATTCGCATATGAGTTACAAGTAATTTGGATTCACATTCTGTTTACAAGTAAACAGATACTGTTACAACTATCACAGTCGTCACTATAATAATGCCACTACGACTACCCACATTATAGCAATAACAATAATTTAAAAATCCGCACCCATACCTATACACATGAGGGTCGGCATCACGTAACAAGCCGCTAAAAAAGAAACCTCTTTCTGCTGAGCTCTAGCCTGGAAGCATTTACCACATTACTTCAGTCAGACTAAGCTTTTTTTTCCCCATGCTGGCGCTGGGGTTGCTCGGCAGGTCCAGAAGGAGTCCCGTCCTGCAGCCACACGGACCGAGCGCCCGACCAACGTCCCTACATCTCGGGTAAATTCCGCCCGCAGCGACCCTGCACCCACATCTGCCTCGTCGTCCACATCCCCCTCAGCTTTAGCCGAGGTAAAGTCTTTCCTCGAGGAATATGACCTCGAAGAAGTGGCCCGATTATATCGTTCCATCCGGGGGCGTCTTCGCACGGCGACCCCGACTGAAAAGTTCCTGATGCTCGCGGAGGCTGCAGCCGCCATAGGTATTCTGTAATGCTCCACGTTAACAGAATTACCTCCATCCAGCGTGACCTATCCATCATAGCGTGGAACGCCGACAGCCTTCGACCTAAACTCGAGGAACTCAGAGCGTTCCTACCCCGTCACAAGCCCGACGTGCTTCTCCTCTCTGAGACCTGGCTTAGAGCCCAAGACAATGTGAGATTGCCCAACTATGCGCTTTACAGGGACGATAGACCTGGGCGGAACGCGGGGGGTGGCACGGCCATAGCGGTGAAATATTGCATTGCGCATCACCGCGTGGTCTTGCCTCCTCGCCAAAATATCGAGGCCACCGCCGCCGTTGAACTCCCCGGAGTTCTCGGAGGTGTCCTCCTGGTTTCGGCTTGCAAACCGCCGACCAAACCAATTTTAGACGCCGACTATTTTCAGGCCGCATAGGAAGATTATTCTTGCAGGTGACCTGAACTGCAAACACCCCGACTGGGGTAGTCGTCTGACTACCACATCCGGGAGGGCGCTTAGTAGGTACCTTCACGACCACCACCTTCGAGCCTACGGACCCGGACTACCGACGCATTATCCCCGCCGACCTGACGTACTAAACATTGCTGTTGTCAAGGGCGTTGTCAACCAGATTGAGGTATCCGTGTTAACGGAACTGTCCTCTGACCATTGTCCCATCGAGGTGCACGTACCTACCCGTCACACGATTGAGAGAGCAGCACGACAAGTGGTCGAGTGGGACCGATTCGGGCCTGCCTTTTGTCGCAGACTTCCCGAGGAAGTTCCGCTTGATACCACTCAGCACATCGACGAGGCGGTCGCCTTGTTCGATGATGCCGTGGTCTCTTCCGTCGGCGTGTGCTCACGGATGAAGCCTAATCCCACGCCCGATTATCACCGGATCCCAGAAGTCCGTCTTCTCGCTTTAGAGAAGAACAGACTTCGGAGACGGTGGCAGCGGACGCGAGATCCGGATGACAAGGCCAGCTTCAATCGGGCGGCCGGCAAGTTACGTCGTGACTTGCAGGCCTTCCGACGAAGCTGCTGGGAATTTGCGGTCACCAAAATGGCAGACGATGTACAAGAGGGAAGCTCCTCCGTTTACAGGATTCCTACCGCGATGACCGGGAAGAGGCGCCGTCCTCCAATCCCGGCCATCAACGGACCTGGGGGACATCCCCTTGCCAAGCCGGACGAGAAATCTGAGTTCCTGGCCGGGCACCTGGAGCTTTAATTTGCTTCTAACCCGTCCGGGGACCCAGACTCCGATGAGGAGATAGAAGCCGAAGTTGAGGCTTATCTCGGCAGCCCGATCACATCCGAACCCGAACCCACTTCGGTGGAAGAGGTAACGGACAGGCTTTTAGTGCTTCGGCCCCGGAAGAGCCCTGGACCGGACGGTGTTACTATCACCGCCCTGCAGAGACTTCCGGACCGGGGAGTTCGCTTCCTGGTCGATTTGTTCAATGCCTGCTTCCGATTCGCGTACTTTCCTAAGAAATGGCGTTCGGCTACGGTCACGATGATCCCGAAGCCGGGGAAAGACCACAAGTTCGCCGAGAACCTCCAGCCTATCACCCTGCTGTCGTCCACTTCGAAAGTCTTCGAACGACTAGTCCAGCGGCGGCTAGTGGATCACCTTCAACGGTTCGACATTCTGGTCCCCGAGCAATTCGGTTTTTGTGCTGGGCACTCCTCGACGCATCAACTGATGCGCTTCGTGGAGACCGTGGCCGAGGCCGGTTGCTCGCGAGAGCAGACCGTCGCCGTTTTCCTTGATGTCGAGAAGGCTTTCGATCTTGTTTGGCATCCAGGCCTTCTTTACAAACTCACGGAGATTCTGCTTCCGGATTGCTACCTTCATCTGATTGCTACCTTTCTTCGGAACAGAACCTTTCGCGTGAGAGTAGATAACACCCTTTCTTCGGAAACGGCTATTACTGCTGGTGTACCTCAGGGAAGCGTCTTGGGCCCCCTGCTTTTCTCTGTGTACGTTAACGACGTGCCCAAGTTGCCTGGCACCAGGTTGGCCGTGTTCGCCGACGACACGGCGGTGTATGCCGTCGATCGTCGTGCTGAGACGGCCGTTATCTGGCTCCAAGAACAATTGGACGAATACGTTGAGTGGGCAGAGAAATGGAGAGTTGCCATCAACGCGGCCAAGAGCACAGCAGTAGTCTTCTCCAGACGCTTTAGGCTCCCCGACAGACTCTACGTAGGCGATACACTGTTGCCCTGGTCTCGAGAGGTCAAGTACCTCGGGGTCCACCTCGATCGACGTCTCACCTAGCGGACACACTCCGCACAAGTAGCCCGCAAGACCGCCAATCGCCTATACCAACTCCGTTCAGTGCTATGCAGCAACGCCATGACCCGCCGCCTAGGGAAACTTATCGTCTCCACCTGTGTGGCGCCGATGGTTACCTACGCGATCCCTGTATAGGACTACTTGGCCAAGACCCACAAGCGAAAGCTTCAGTCTCTCCTTGACCGAGGATTGCCCTGGGCGTGCAAAGCCCCTTATCTGACCTCAAACAAAACAATCCGAGACTCTGCGTGTCCGTTCCCTGGACGCCACTATACGGACACTGTCCCGAAAATTCTATCGTCACTCCTCCCGATTCCAGGACAACCATCTCATTAGCGCCCTCGGTCGCTACCAATCTGTGCCAGGAGAATCTTGGACCCGGCCTCGGCGAACACTCACCCTCAATTAATTAATTAATTGAAGTCCCACGGACGGTAGCAGGCCACACCCAAATCCAGACCCTATCAATAGACCCTGCGGCAGGAGCTCTTTCTGAAGCTCGGAACGCAATACATGAGCGGGGGACGGGCATCCCCTTCGCCTCGCACAGCCCACTGACCCGCGAGCCTTTTTCATTTCATTTCATCCACCGGGCTTCCACTTAACCAGATTGTCTTCCTACTACAGGTCGCACGAAGTGCATTCCTGGTTGGTCCAGGAAGTCCAGGTCGCACTTCTTTGCATGATAAATGTCCTCAACGCACCGTGAGGCGTTTTATATAATTTTATAATAATAAAATTATAATTTTTTATGGAGGAGTAAAGTAGGTTATGTACTCGGAGGGCTAGGTACCTGCCTCTCCCCCAGCCCCCGGTGTATGCGACTCTGACGTACTAAACAAAATCCCATTTTTTCAGGTGTCACTCCACACTGGAACCGTTCCCAACATTACTTCCGGGTGGCGACTCTGTGTGGCCAAGAGAGCTCCTTCAATTTTTCAACGTTGCTTTAGTTTAGGATTTTACTCTTGCATCTCTTCTTATCTTTGAGAAACCCCTCAACATACGCGCTGACGCGAGCGTCGTCCTCACTCCGGTCTCCGGAGCGATGTCACGTGACTACCTCCCCCCCCATCTTTGTCTTTTCACCAGCCATCTTTACATTCAGTTTATTGATTAATTTTTGTAATTTTTCTTCAATTATACTGTTATCGTCTTTCTCTGTCTTCCCTTTCTAATGTACTGGCAACCTTTCGGTTGCACTGGCTACCGAGCCGCCGTGTACAGTACAGGTCGCCTGTGTAGGTTTCTGTACTCATGCACGTGACGCTTGCAACTAGACCCACGACGCTTTAACCACACGATTGTACCACTAATTTATTTTCGCGTTATACTATAATAATAGTAATTATTAATGTTTCTTGTGCTATTACTATTTATCATACTCTTTAACAGACTAAAGACAGATTATGAAAGTTAGAACTCTTTCCGTATCTCTATTTTGGAGGCCGAGATAGATTTTATGAATAAGCGCAAAGTGTGGCCAACGCGTTTCAATAGTTCCTCACTTCAGAGGCGTACTAAAGGAAGGGCCACAGTCGTGTATTGACAAGTCTACAGGGTATGACTACTGCAGTGAAACAGATTGAAGAACTACACTCTTTACTGTCATAATGTCAGAGATTTTAAAATATGTCCAATGAAATTTATAAAGAATTGGTTTACCAGAAAATGGCATTCTTAAGAGGACCATAATTCCCATTAAGTTTAATGGTGTTCTAAACTTGACCGTATAAGAAATGAGGCCATAAGAGAAGAGTTACAAGTTTATAACTTGAATGAAAAATTACAAACAACGGTGGAAAGAACACTTAGTGAGTAGACCCAGGAAGAGATGGCTGGAGGATTTTTGAAGGCGGAATAGTCAGCACCTTGCCTATGGCGTGTTGTGAAGATGATGATGATGGTTTTGCAGAGATAGAGTAATTCTTTCTGAGAGACTTGATATTCTGAAGCTAATCTCTGCAGTGCTTCATTCTTTCCTGAAGGATAAGCTATTATAGAGCAGATAAAGAGTATCACAGTGACTGCCGGTGCTGGTGGCTGTCAGTAGTGATTTCATTAGTCACAGAAGATTGATCACGGGACAGTCTCCGCGAACGTGATTGGGTAGACATTTTGTACCTGACGACAGAAACCGTCTGATTTCATGCTGTAACTTTGTACTTTGCAACTTCGGTCATTCTACTTATACATTGTAGTCCCTTATGGAAAGGAACGATATGAAAAAATATGAAGTTTCGCTTGTTGACTTTGACTGGGTTGGCAGGTCTATTCTTCGTGACTGTCACCTTTGGCTAGAGCCAGGATTAGTTCCGATATCAAGGTTATGGAATACATGAGCTCGGAACAGTTAAAGAATGGTATAGCTAGACTCAATGTACTCGATCTAGTACTACCCAAACATGGGCAACTGGAGGTTGATGTAGGTTGGAAACTTTGGTAAAGGTTGACACGTTGCAGCCACGTACAGAAATTACGATCAACAGCCATACTTGTTAAGAAAGCAAAATAAAAGAAATTCCTTCAACAAAATTATGAGGACTTTGTTGACCTTAAACATAATGCTGAAAAAATCTGTAGTGGTCAGTTGCAAATCGCATGCCGCTGAAGCTCGACAAGACAGTGGTCATGCCTTTTTCCCGCAAGACAATGTTAATGAAATATGACTACCGTATTGCTGGTGGTAGTATACGCCGTGTTAATTCGGTTAATGAATTGGGTATAAACTTCGACACCAAATTACTTTTCACTAATCATGTAGATAAAATAACTTCTAAACCAAGGAATAGTTAAGACTGCTTGTGTGGGTGAATCGTCATATCCAGTAAGCTAATACGATCCTGCGGCTATACCAAATCATTGTTCGACCGATTCTACAGAACTGTTCCGTGATTTGGGTATATATACGAGACGACGCCGATCAGAAGGTTGAGGCAGTCCAAAAACGAGTTTTTTCTTATCTACAATATCGTGGCATAAGTCACCATTTTTCGACATATGAAGCCAAGTGTAAGCATTGGCTTACATTATGAGCCTTCATAACAGAAGAGCACTACAAGATGTTATTTATGTATAAGAGTATTCAGGTAATTGCGGTAGAGTGTGTTGTCTCCATTGGCGAGATCCCCCAAAATGACAGAATTTGTGACTGTGAAGGCGTTGACTGTTTCAGTCAAAATATTAATGCCTCTAGGAAGAATGTTATGAAGATACTAGAATGAGACTTTCACTAGGACATCTAATCATTTAAGAAATGTGTGTTGTGTAGACATTTGTTGCTTGTTTTATATATGTGTAGAATATTTCCTCCTGAAATACGACCCAGTTATGTAGAGTCAATACACCAAGGTATTCATACTGTTCTATGTAGCCTACTCTCTTCTGATCAGAATACAGTCATTCTGCTTCCCCGTTATATAGAAATCTTCAAGGAGGTTGGGATGCTTATGCCATAAGGTGAGATGCGAATCCCATCACTATTAAGAAAAAAAATATTATGACATCATTATAATTAACATCGTCATCATTGTATTAGTAGTAGTAGTTGTTGTTGTTGCTGTATGTACGTATATCGGCTGTGCTAGAATTCTTCATTAACAATGTATGTATGAGTACATTATTCAGATTGTATGTGTGCGATTGTAATATGTGTGACTAAGTAAACTGCATACCAGAATTTGATAACGTAGAGCACGTGTAATGGCCAAACTGAGCATATGACCGACTACTTGTGATGTTAGTTATTTGTAGACCACGATGCCATTGCCTTCGTTTGTGTCGGATTATGAATAAATTGTAAAATGATTCACCGCTTGTCATGATTCACGAAGTTGGAAACCGGTGTGTTACCCGCACGTAAGGAAGTAATCTTATCAGCGAGTGAGGAGTTTGTTTTTTTGTTACATAGATTTCTGTTATCGGAAACAGATTTTCTGGCGACGTACGTAAACAGTACAGCATTGTCTTTAGTCGAGAACGGAGTGGTTGACAAGGTTGGCGACATTAGCACTTTGGATATTCAGAAGGTAGCATTCTGCATTTGTGAAACTATTTGTGTGTGTGTGTGTGTGTGTGTGTGCGCGCGCGCGCGCGCGCGCGCGATTTCTTTGTTAATTATCTTATTATATTTATGCTTTTTTCTGGATTTTTAATTTCTCTTAACTTAGTTCTATATAGGCCTATAGTTCTGTTAGCAAGTTAGTTCGATAAGTTTTTGTAAAAATAGGGGAATGCTCTGTACGTGATTAGGTTTAGGTACGTGATCAGCAGCCATCTTAAGTGGACTTTGCAACGAACACCTGAACAATTGAATGTGTTCACGGAACATAATAATAAACTTATAATGCACAAAGTGACTTTTTATGAGTTAAGCAAAATTGCATAAGTTTAATTAAGAAAGTTGTGTTAGTGGTTATAATCACAAACAGAATTATCACTGTTGGACACCACTATAGAAAAATTATTCCAATTAGCGCTTTCAAGCTTCTCAGCTCATCGTCAGATCGGAAATAACAACAACAGTTATTATTTATGAAGACTTTGTTTATCTGTTGTTGTTATTTCCGATCTGACGATGAGCTGAGAAGTTTGATGGCGCAAATCGGAATAATTTTACTTCCATATTCCTTAAGGAATGGAAGTATGGTGATGGCAAAAAAAATCGTGTTCGAGATTATTGCAGATTCTGATTCTACTACACTCAAAACATGAAAAAAAGTCGTTTTCCGAAAAGTGTCTGTGTGTGTGTCTGTCTGTCTGTGTCTGTAGATTTTTTTTCTATGGCAAACGATAACTGCCGCAAATTCAAACAGAATCAAATAATTTTTTGCATGCAGCCCTGATTTGCAGAGTACTCGCGACCTATTGTTTTTGGTGAAGATCGGTTGAGGGAAAGGGGTAGTTTACCTGCAACGGTTTTTTTTAGCAAGGGTAATTTTGTTTGTTTGGCAAACGATAACAGCCGTAAATTCAAACAGAATCAAATAATGTTTTGCATACAGCCCTGAATTGTAGAGTTCTCAAGATCTGTTGATTTTGGTGAAAATCGGTTAAGGGAAAGGGGTAGTTTACCTGTAACGTTTTATGTTTTAACAAGGGTATTTCCTATGGCAAACGATAACAGCCGCAAATTCAAACAGAATCAAAAGATTATTTGCATACAGCCCTAAATTGTAGAGTTCTCAAGACCTATTGTTTTTGGTGAAGTTCGGTTGAGGGAAAGGGGTAGTTTACCTGCAACGTTTTTTTAACAAGGGTATTTTCTATGGCAAACGATAACAGCCGCAAATTCAAACAGAATCAAATAATGTTTTGCATACAGCCCTGATTTGTAGAGTACTCAAGACCTATTGTTTTTGGTGAAGATCGGTTAAGGGAAAGGGGTAGTTTACCTGTAACGTTTTATGTTTTAACAAGGGTATTTCCTATGGCAAACGATAACAGCCGCAAATTCAAACAGAATCAAAAGATTATTTGCATACAGCCCTAAATTGTAGAGTTCTCAAGACCTATGTTTTTGGTGAAGATCGGTTGAGGGAAAGGGGTAGTTTACCTGCAACGTTTTTTTAACAAGGGTATTTTCTATGGCAAACGATAACAGCCGCAAATTCAAACAGAATCAAATAATGTTTTGCATACAGCCCTGATTTGTAGAGTACTCAAGACCTATTGTTTTTGGTGAAGATCGGTTAAGGGAAAGGGGTAGTTTACCTGTAACGTTTTATGTTTTAACAAGGGTATTTCCTATGGCAAACGATAACAGCCGCAAATTCAAACAGAATCAAAAGATTATTTGCATACAGCCCTAAATTGTAGAGTTCTCAAGACCTATTGTTTTTGGTGAAGATCGGTTAAGGGAAAGGGGTAGTTTACCGGCAACGTTTTTTTAACGAGGGTATTTTCTATGGCAAACGATAACAGCCGCAAATTCAAACAGAATCAAATAATGTTTTGCATACAGCCCTGATTTGTAGAGTACTCAAGACCTGTTGTTTTTGGTGAAGATCGGTTAAGGGGAAGGGGTAGTTTACCTGCAACGTTTTTTTATCAAGCGTATTTTCTATGGCAAACGATAACAGCCGCAAATTCAAACAGAATCAAATAATGTTTTGCATACGTCCCTGAATTGTAGAGGTCTCAACGATTTTCGATTTTGGTGAAGATCGGTTAAGGGGAAGGGGTAGTTTACCTGCAACCTTTTACGTTTTAACAAGAGTAAAGTACTTGAAAATTTATTTAAACTTTTTGAAACAATGGTAATTGTTAAAAATAAAATAATTTTGTTGCCAGGCAATAAAATTATAATTTTTTCATTTTAATGTAATATAATATTTTTCATTTAATACAGCAATAAAAAGGCAGGTAAGACACAGCCTGGCTGTTTGGGTGAAAATGATTTTAAATATAAATCTTAGAATATGGAAGTCATGTATGGTTCTCCATACCGATATTTTCTATAGTGGTGTGCAACAGTGATAATTCTGTTCAAAATTGCGTAATTTACACGATGATTCCTCTCATTTTTCTGCAGTACGTTTCCTTGCCGTGTACGTAAATATGTCGATTCCGCCCGTTTTGATCTGAATACGGTAAAACGAGTCGATTAACCGGGCCGTCGATCATATGTGTATTTGAAAGAGTTTGAAAAAAGTGGTTCCCCAGAATAAAAGTCGACCCCAATAAAGTTAATGATTCCGTATAAACGTCGTAATGCGTAGTGATTTGCAATATTCTATGAAATTTCAAATAATTTTCGTTAAAAAGTAGTTAATGACTTCCAGTTTGCTGGTCCCTTCACCGAACTCCTACCGTGGAATCTCCTATCTATTATATTCGTTTTAAAGGAAGACGTTGCTTGTCTGTTGATCTTTATCAGTGCGGACAGAGTAAGGAGTACACAATTTTACTATACCGTAAAGCTGTTGGGGTTTCCCTGACGTAGACGCCTACTGCTGTTTGCAGAAAAAATAAGGGGCAGAATTAGGCCCGTATGACCAAAGAATACGATGCGACGGTAGTATGCCAATTAAGTACTATAGCAAAATCATGCAAACACAATGGCGCTCGTGTTTAATTTTGATTGTTGGATTTTCCACTTAAATGAGATATATTTTTTTTTATTTTTATGTTACTTCTGAATTATTTTGAAAGTTTTGAAGAAATAATTATTTGTAATGTGACTTCAGTTGTCCAAAAATGTGTAAAATTCGTTTGTCCGAAAAAGTGCTATATTGATTATTCCTGACGTTTTAGTTTATTTCAGATAGAATTAGTACAAAACTTTCAGTTTGGCAATTAGGACTAAACTTGATTTAATTTGATCTTCGCCTTGTGTTAGGAAATTTCAATAGTTTAAGAAAAGTGAAACGCAAAGAAATTGTGAGTGATGCGTAGTTTTTCAGTTGATTTTACATTAATGATTGACGTTCAAAGTAGACGTAGGCTATACAGAATTGTTTATTGAGTTCCTGTCAGTTGTCACTCTTGGTACCGTTACATGATTTACGCCTGTGTAAAAATATCACACATCGCGAAATACGTTTAGTTTTAAAAGTTTCTTTTAATATTAAACTACATAAAACCAAAAACTATATTTGACATAACATCATTTGTATAGACTAAACTCTTGCCTTGTCACCGTAACCACTCGGTTTTGATTTCAGTTCCTTCTTTTATTTTGAAGTAACTCTCATTTCGTTCTTGAAATCTTCCAAATTTTTTCGCCAATATGATCGTCGTCCTTTTATTTATAGGAATGCTTTACACAATAATGTGTTATATTACGTCGGGGAGATGGAGATAACGATGTAAACATCATGCATTGGATATAAAAAGACATCATCTTTGAGAGATGGGCTGTTTTCAATACGCGCCATGATTTTTTAACCGAACTCTGATAGGTACATCCCTTCGTCTACCAGTTTCAGTTTTAAGCGAACACTGTTCCGCAGGCACCTAGCTTCTGAACTTAACCTAGGCATGTTATCAGAACTGCGGCTTGCAGCTGTGGTCCAAGGTTGTTGGGTGCAAACGTTGCGGCCGCGCCTACGACGGCCGTCTTCAGTGCAGAAGGCTGCAACACACTTACCAACAAATGAACCGACTTGGTCAGTGTGTAGCCGTATGCGCTGAAGATGGCCGTCAACAACCTTGGACCACGGCCTTACAGCCCGGCAAGCCGAAGTTCTGATAACATTGAAGCCGGCCGTGAAAGCCTCAGGCAGAATTTAACCTAGGCATGTTTACGTGTTAAAAAGAGGCACAGGTGTAGCTCCCTCGGCCAAAAGGATAACAGTCGGCATCACCCGTAATTTATTTTTTATCTCCTACAGTGTAGTTACGTTGCTAACGAGTTTCTGCACATAATTAAACAACTGCTTCACCGACAGCATAATGACGACAACACGACGGGTCGGCTCCATTGAAGGTGATGAGCTGCGCTTGATGAATACGTCTACTAATTGAGGCAATACAGTGGCACTGTGAACACAGAACAGTAATCTCGTCTTACTACTAACGGTGCATTCTGGTTGGTGAAAGGAGACAGTGTCGGAAAGTGCCACTCAATTAAGAACACATTATATACCAAAGGCTTTCGAATGTAGGCTATCCTTTCGGTCGAAACAGTATAATGTTCAACTTATTCAGAGAGGTTAGCGCCACCGGATTATGTCAGAATAGCCGCTGAAGTAGTATCTGCCTGTACACGCACACCTGTTGGAAGATAAACAGATCGATGAGAAGTTTTATCAGAGCTTAAAAGGCTTTGTAAAAAATGGCCACTTCAAAACTGTACGCAGCGTGTTGACGTAAACTGTTTCGATTTAATAAATCACGATGCGGTGAAATGTATTGCGCGCTTGTGTGCGTGTGTTGTGCGCCGGCTATTGTTCGATTCGCGCTGCTAATGTTTACTTTCTCAAATTATTTTTTTATATCGCGTCTCTGACCTTCAGGTTGTGCTAAATAAAGACGGCAACATTAAACGAAATTAAGTGGAGGTCAAGAACGAGAAAGAAAGGCCACGCCGTTATGTTATCGGATCCAGTTTTTGTGTGCACATTGTGTGGCGATTTTGTTTTGTTTGCTGTACGGGTTTTTGCATAACCGTACGTGACGTAACCGATTTCTCGTTACTTCACAAAGTTGCCGTTATTAGCTTTAACAGCAGATGATAGTCTGTATTAAAGGCCTTGTTATAACGTAACTTACATTCACTATATGCCGTGTCCGTGCTGCTTGCGGTATTGTTCTACGCTTTTTTTTATATACTGCGTAAAGTAACCAGAAAAATCAAGCGTCATTCAAATATTCATGGCCACTGTAGTTCCACTAAAATAATACTCTTCGTTTAATATAGTCGTTATGTTTGATTTTTAGCACTATTATTTTTATAAATTACATAGCTGTTTCTTCTTCGGTCTACTTATTAATCTCATTCCTGTCGCGGTCTTTATCTCCGGTTGTTGTCGCAGTACCCCGTGTATTCATATTGAAACAAAAATACAGAGTACCAATCATGTCTCCCTCGTTGCGTCTTTCCCGTTTGAGGTGATGTCTTTGCCCTTGTTGATTGCCTTCCACAATAGTTTTGTTTCCCGATGTATCTAGATACTGTTTAGGTCCTTTTCAGTATTATGTCAACATTAATTATTAATTTTTCTCTTATATAGCTTCTCTTATAAGAGCTTACTTTTGCTTCCGTTCTTCCAAAACCTATCGTTCTATTGCGCAAGTAGGGAATCCACAGGTCGTCTCCGTCTGAACCGGTTGTTAAAGTTTTGTTTAAATCTCTAGGTTCTTTCGCTCTCTCTGCCGTTGGGAACTGAGATGCCTCATCCCTTTGAGACCGTTGACCGAGTTTCACCTGTAACCCTAGGCAGGCCCTTACTGGGTGCTATCATCCGGAGCCAGAGAAACCCAGGTTTTTGAAGAGGTCTGCTCCTCTAAGGCTCTTCCACACGTCCTGCTATTGGATCATTGAGATCTCTTCGACCATTCCATCCGTTGGTCTTCTCAGAGGTCCGTTACCATCTGTAGCTACACCGTGGCTAACGATGATCCCGGGGGGCACGACGGGGACGTGGACTTGACTTCCCCCCAACTCCATTTTATTTTTTGAATTTTTTTGGTAACTATTTTCTGGTTTTTTCTTTCTCAGATCCGTGTTAGTAATGCCAGGAAAAGTCCAGTATTCATCGTAGACATGTGTTTGTAAAGCTGTGGATTTTATTGACAATAGCTTTTATGACTTCAGAGTCTCGCAGCCATACATAAAAGGCCATATTTCACGTTGGAATAGAAAATATGAATCTAGGAATACGATCACGCGCTGTTACTTTCCCTAGAGTAGAATTTTTCCAGATTGACCTGATTAGGCAGTGTGTCATATTTTTGGCTTTGATTGTTTCCTTATTCGCTAAAATAATTTAAAATAAACAACCCTAGAACAACGGCAATTGTTTACTCGAAGGATATAAAGTAGTCGCGAAAGCTAAATTAACGTTTTTAAGATTATCCCCCCTCTCATTCTCACTTACTCACTCTCCTTCCCTTGTCTTTCTGTCATAGCGCGTGGTCTCTGTCTCTGTATTATCTGTCTGTCTGTTTGTTTGTCTTACTATCACCACATATGTGGACAGTTTATGCTCATTTAAAAAGTGCCTAAGCAATTAAATAGTAAAGTATCTCTACCTACAGCGTGGTTACAACACTTAAGCCTATTAGACTTCCTCCAAATCGTCGTCGTGCCTCCACTAACCATTAATCACTTCTATAATTGGTCTGCTCATAGACACGTAACCTTATAGCTTCCGTATTGCTCATGAAACGAATACAAACCTTTCCTTATTAATTCCTTGTTCTTTATGCAGCCGGTTCGACGAGACATTCTGTAAGTTGTTCTCCTTTGACAGTACCCCGTGAAATGTAATTTTTCCATCAGCATCAGTAAGACCTTGGTTACAGTTAATTGTTGGATGCAGACGTCTAAAACAGAACCGCTTCCCATCTGATGGGTTAAGGTAAACAGTATAATCTGTAGTCTAGTTTTATTACTGTTATGTGAGCGTATTTATAACGGTCTGCGGTCTCTGAAGAAGTGAAGTGACCGCGACCCGACCGTAAATACACTCTGATTACTGCCCACACGTTTATTTAAAGCAGTCTTGTTTTAAACAGTGGAAGAGTCTGAAATGTACCCTGAGAATCTGAAACGGCATCAGTAACGAATGTGGATAGTAAATTAAATGCTTGTGTGTTACAAAAAAGGGAGATAAGTTACACTTTTAATTTCATTGTATTCAAATTAATAAGCTATTTTACCGCTTTTTCCTTACTACAATATTGACATCGGACAAAATCCTTGCAAATGTTAAAATTTACGGAGGTAAGATTCAGTCAACATGGTTAGATAAAAGATTTCATACAAGTACGTAAAATTCATTGATGAGAAAAACTGATTTGCGAAAAGAATACCACTCAATTTAATAAGTTGGAGTTGGTGTCATTCCATTATTTTTGTGCCGTTAGATTTCTAGATGAATTCGTAAAGTCAGAAAATAAAAATTTAGAATTTTAAGGATTATGTTCCGCATAATTTCTATATTATTTTTCGTCGTTTCCTGTTTCCCTGTTATTTCTGTGTTGTGAAAAGCATGGCGGTTGTCACGGAGAACAGCGAATTTGAGGTCGTTGGTGTAGACGTAAAGAAAAACTCCGCGATGCCCATTGACTCATTTTTGTCACGAAGTTTCAGTTACAGGTATCCGATTGTTGTGTTAAATTTTGTAATGTTTGTAGGAGTGAGATGTTTCATTAATCCCTAAAGAATGTATGACGCATCATAACATTATCATTTGCGTCTGAGTGACTGAAGTGTACGGATCAGTTTCTGTTTTTTGCAAGTTTAGTTGTCGCAAAATTAATACAGGAAATTTGTCATTCTCGTGTTCAAGATACTTCGTTGTATTATAAATATTAAAGTAACACACAGCACTTGAAACAGTATATTCTTCGATCAGAAATGTTATTAATTAAATTGTTTTTAATTGTAAGTATATTATTATCAAATTATGATGTCTATTAGCAGCCATTCATTTTTGTTAACAAAATTCTATGCACTGGTAAACACTACATTACTTTGTCTACCGGTAAGCGCAGTTAAGCTTTTGACTATGGAGTTAGAAGCTCAAAAGTACGTCTAGGTAGTCATTGGGAAACAGTTGCACTTTATTTGAGAAATTATATTTCCTATCATTTTAATTTATGACTAACAGAATATTAGCAGTTGTTTCTTTTTTTATGAAAAAAATCAAGCTTTTATCTGGTTAGTATCTTTAAATTTTCGAAATTCTGGTTCAGTCCAGTATCGCCTTCTTCATTTAACCTAGGTTAACATTCGTTAAAGTGTTATTTTGTGACTAATTGAGTGTATCGTTTCAGACACTTGTATTCGTTAATAATATAAATTACAACGTTACAACCACTCACAGTCTATAGTTATGTTCACGTAAATTAATAAAACTACAGTCTCTGCCAAGAATGAAAACATCTGCATTTGTAGAGGTGTAAGAATAGAAGCATTTGACCCAAAAATTTTATTTTACACAAAATTAAAGCTTATTCTTTTCTGTATGTTGTGGTAGTTATAATATATTTGAAATAAGTGTGCAGGAATTACGTAGGACCACGCTTAAAACCGACCCTTTTTTTAGCGTGTATATCCGTTGGTGCAAATTAAACGTTCGATGGCTTCTGTAAGACATTATATACAAAAATTAAATCATGCTGCAAAACTGATGTTCTCTCTCATTTAAGCTTAAAAAAAATTCCGGTGGCCAGTTACAAAATGGCGTCCGTTCGAAAGATCGGTACTATTTCGGCGCTCGGTGAAGGGAGGAAAATAATAATTTGTTCACAGTAATTCGTAGGCCGTCGTAACAATACTAATACGAAACTGCAGAATTTCACAACTTTAAATAATAACGGTATGGAAACATTTATTAAAATAATCAAATTTGTGTTACTTTTTTCATGATTGCTTGTGAATTCGTCACATTAATCCAAACGTAGATTGTTTCTTGGCAGGTTAGTGGTTTTAATTTACATTTTAGACTAATTCGTGATTTATTTTTGATAGTTTTATGTTAATTGTTTCCACTATGTCTTTGTTTCTTGATACATAGTTTGATCTACACTATATAATTTTATTATTTCACCGGAAGTCAAGTACAGGTTATTGGTTCTTGAAACATTGTGATCAACGTTATTAACGACGGCGAATGTCCGAACCAATGTAACTTAATAATATGACTCCGATGGATTGAGTAGATTGAGTAATATTAAGGATTGAGTAGATTTCGAATTTTCGGTTATGCGTTTTTATTTTTGACGTTAGCGACTAAAACATTTGTCCTTGATAAAAGTGTCTTCCCTTAACAGGATATAGACTCAGTTTGTGCAGGACATTGTTTTGGTTGTTGGTACACAAGAAGAGCATCAATACACACCTAACCACGTTTAAATTCCCCAGACGGTGAGCCCCGTTAAGATTGAGTAGATCCAGAGTCCGGCTGGACGTCATGATGATCCATTTCAGACGAAGTATTTCTTTGGAAGCGGCGAAGTATCCGTTGCGCCACTGTGGGGCTGTTTACTTCATACTTTCAAGAAACGATAAAATGCTAGCCGTTTGTGCATATCCATACATGTTTAAGCAGTCACACGTGTGACATTCTGTCTAGATGCCCTCGCCTCTTCTCTCAGCATATTTTTATTTTTATCATCCGCGCTATAAATGAACAGTTCATCTATTCGTCATCTTAGAGACATTACTCTCGACGTGTAAAATAATTAATTTTTTTCATTAACTATTTAATAGGACTGGCTCCATAACGGCAGTCGGTGCTTTGCTTTCGGGGGGTATTTTTACTGCAGACAAACAGTTATTTGCTGTTCTCTCTAATTCTTTTGCAGCTTGTATCCATGTTAATCCAATAAACGTTATGTTCTTTGTTTGAAAAGCATTGGTTCCCTTGTCCAATTAAAACATAAAGTAGGCCAACATGGAATTCAGTTGCTTGTAGTAAAATATCACATGTATCTATAATTTAAAAAATGTATGAGCTGTATAATAAAAACATAACGTGTAACATCATGATAAATTTACGCGTAAGTAGTGTTTGTTGCTTTAATCCAGGATTTAGATGGAGTACTTACTGTTTGTTTGACTCCATTACGGGTTTAAATATAGTCATGGTTATTTTAGTTATTTGTAATTATAATTACACTGTAATAATTATTAATTTTCTGTAGTGTCTTTTTACGAGGCTGTTAGATCGTTACAACATGTTAATTTTGGTATGAACCTATGGACTTGGGTTTTTGTGGAAGTTCAAAATTACAGGCTATGGGTTGGCAGCTCGTACACGAGGACACGACGCGTACGCTGTAATGAATCGGCAAACACACCTGGCAATCCGAATGAATTGACAAAGGTGGTACTCATATTTTCCTTTAAATACCAAAACATACACTTTCTCATTTTTTTTAATTTTACGTGCTTTTGAAGCTTTGTATTAATTTTGATCAGACAGATCTTAAGAAATGGTGAGGCGTACGCATTCTTTTTAATATCAAAAATTCAAATCTAATTCTTTTTGAGGTAACCCAAAATTTTAATGTACCTTTTCATGTTTACTGTATGACACAATGCACACCTATAGAATATTGAAAGATTTGAAAAAGTTTGTATATTTTTAAACAATTACCTGTATTTTTATTCACTTTGGAGGAAAATTAATTTGAGTTTCTGTGCGTCCTCAGTAACCGTAAATATATCCTTAGCGTGATATATAATAAAATATTAAGCAATTCGCCGGAACGCAGTATGGTTGTTGGAGAACGCAAAATGTAGGCCTCGCTCACGTGTATTGGGACAATAATTCCTAGTCTGCTGTAAGATATAAACCCAGGTGAAGGAAAACTTGTATAGAGTGACACAACACATATATTGTTGTGTCGCCGCCGGGCGTTTATGACGCAGCAGCATGACCTATGGGGGGACAAAGGTGACACATGCAATGAGACTGTGAGAACGTAGTCCGCCGTACGGTATGAATATGACTATGACTTGATCGTGATATCTACGTTGGCGGTATCGGTGTAACTGTAATTGTACACGGCAAATCAGGATGTACGCTCGTTAGCCTTGACACGACAGCGCAGACCTTTTGGATAATTACGAATGATGAAACGCACGTAAATCGTCGTAGATGATCGTGTTACACCTGTGCTTTGTTACTAACGTGGAACGGCTTTACTGTGAAAATAGGTTAATTAAAGATCAGTACTTGTACATTATTTTTCTTTGCGGCATAAAATTCATTCATTACCTATTTTTTCCGGACGCATGGTCTCAGTGTTACAATACATTTAGATTATATCCTGCTGAAGATAACTTATCCTTATGGGTCGGTAATTTAATCATCATTATTATTTTCATTACAGATTGTATGCAGCATGTCTGTTCCGCCGCTGTTCAAGCCAGCTGGTCCGCCGTTCAAGCACGTCTGGTCCGCCGCTGTTCCGCATACATGTTTAAGCAGTCACACGTGTGACATTCTGTCTAGATGCCCTCGCCTCTTCTCTCAGCATATTTTTATTTTTATCATCCGCGCTATAAATGAACAGTTCATCTATTCGTCATCTTAGAGACATTACTCTCTAGTTCTCTATTAAAAATCAAGTCTCTCACACCTTTTAGTTAGACGAAGAAATTCATTTCTGATGCCGATAGCCTGCTTTCTTGGTTTTTTGTCCACGCCTCTGTTCCAAGCAGCAACACTAGAGCAGCATTATTTTATCAAATTTCGCTTTTGTTTCCCTTCGTATCAATAACGTTTTCTTCTTCTTCCTTCGAGCATGAGGCACATTCCTTCAAGTTGCGCCCCCTAACCGTCGCACAACTCACGTTCTACCATCGTCAGAGATAAACCATCTAGTAACCATGTGATGTGGTAAGCTGGACGGTAGAGAGGAATTTGTATATGGGGCGCGTGTATAGTGCAAGCGCAACTTCATTACTCTCTAGCTCAGGCTGCCAGACAAGACCGTTAGACCGTTGTATTACCCCCCCCCCCGATATTTTAATATCTGATTCATATTAAAATATGAATCAGATATTTTATTTTGAATCTTACTGTGTTAATACTGATATAAAATGAAAACAAAAACTTGTTTTTAGCACTATACTAGCCTCAGTGTAAACAGGAAGACACCTTTGAACTCAGAATAGTTCAAAAATATACAAAATGCCATGGCCCGCAGGAGCGTAATGGAAATGAGTGATGCAAGAGAATAAATGTTGGTCTAGAAGATGGTGTCTTAAATGACGTAAATTAACTTAGGATTTACTCGATAGGATTTAGGTTTTTCCGTAGTCTACTTATTGTTTCGTTTATAACAAAGCAAATAATTCGTAAATTAAAATTATTATTGCTTTTGCTGTTTTATATTCTTCAGACTAATTGAGTTAGATAATTTTAACGATTAAAGTACAACAGATTTTTTTCTTACATTAAATGGAAACAATAGTCAATAAAATGCAACTCAAAATTAAACCGCAGGCTTTAAAAAAAAAAGTTTCCAATAATGAATTACGTCAAAGGAATGTAGTATCAAGGTAAAATGTCTGGCCATTCAGTACATCTTGGCAAGCTGCAGATTAGTCTGCGAAGTAATGTAGGTTACGTGTTACAAAAGTACAAAAATATAAGAATAGTTTAAGCACCTGAACATCTGTGGTCTCAATCCACGCACGTATCATGACTTTGCAAACCACTTCAACAGTTGTGATTGTTTTGCAAGATTTGACAGTATTGTAACTGATTGCCCTCGTTAGTTTTGCGTGTGTGAATCAGAGTGACCCACCAACTGCAGCCTACACTCGCATCAAACACTGGCGCAGTTTACATTTTGTTCTCATATTTGATTATGCTTGTTTCCAGTATTTAAATTGACTGGTTGTCGGTTCACAATATGCGAATTTGATTAATATTAATTGGTTATGTTTACAACAGGTCATGAGTTTCATTGAACATCATACATCTACAGAGACGTGTTGGGATTTGTGTACATAGGCTACACCTGATTAATTTTTTTTTTTTTTTTAATGGATCGGATCATTTTGTAAAAAGTTTTGTACGCAATGCACCTTAGCGAAATAAATCCTTGAAATTATTATAATACGTCTCAGGCGTAACCTCTGTGACACTCAAATTAGTAATGTGTATATCTTACCGTCTGTGACTTACAGCAAAATGTATTTTCACGTTAAAATTTACATGTTTCGGGATCTTGTCCCATCATCAGAATTTAAAATCGTCTTCTGTGATGGCATATCGTGTGATGGCATAGTTGTCGAATATTTCCAAAAATATTAAATCCACATTATAAATAAAACAAAATAAGATATACGCTATAGCGCGCACAACGGTTTCAAGGTGTACACCGACGGCGACAGACCGCGCACTGGTTCATATCTAACTAGTAGAATATCATAGCAGGTACCGCAAAGCAGTATCATACAGGATGTTTGACTTAAAATGCAGCTGATCATTCAAAACATGTGGCTTGGTATCGGCATTATTGTATGCTTTATATATTTCGAATTCTTCGAGGGCGTTCATATAACGCCCTTTATTTTAAATTCTGATGATGGGACAGGGTCCCGAAACATGTAAATTTTAACGTGAATATACATTTTGCTGTAAGTCACAGACGGTAAGATATTCATTACTAATTTGATTATCAAATACGTGGCTTGGTACTATAATCGGAAATATTCCATAAATCTGTGGCACTACTTTTTATTATGTCTCGAGGCCATGGTTCTTCAGCGTAATCTGGCTGCGTTTATTATGGTACAGTCGTTAACTTACTATTACTTTACGTTTCTTACCAAAGTACCTGTATCAGATCTGATGGAAGTAAGGAGTTAGACAGGCAGATATATTTTTAACATATGTGTTACTCAGGTTAGTCAAACAGAGTTTAAAAACGATGGAAATTCTTAATTGGTATGCATTCATCTTTCTTTCGCACAGACAATATGTACAAGTAAGGAGTGTAAACACACTTTTTTAAGCACATTTATAAAAGTGAGTCAGTGAAGTAAAGAAATATTATGTTGCAATAATTATTTAAATTATTATCCGTGCTGTAAGGACGTTGTCTTCCAAAATCTTCATGCTGATAGATGTTATTCGCGTGATCGGACGCTTCGGCCTCACCTCTGGAGCCCATCTGCAATGAAAGGACTTTGAAAAAGCTTGACAAGACGTCACCCTTTGCCATAGTACTGCGGTTGACTGACGTACATCTTGTCAGCTTTTTTACAGTTCTTTCAATGAAGATGGGCTCCAGAGGCGAGGCCGAAACGTCTGATCACATGAGTAACATCTATCAGAATAAAGATTTTGGAAGACCACGTCCTTACAGCACTGATAATAATTTAGATAATTATGAAGCCGGCCGTGAAAGCCTAAGGAACAGATTATGTTGCCTTCAGTCTTTTGATCTCTTAAGTGCGCAGTCTCGATAAGAAAACTCATTTATACACCCAAAATGTAGGCCTAAATGTATTGCTATACCTTGGAAATAGCAAGTCGTTGCTGCAGTCGTTGTCACCCTTCAAACAGATGTCTATGTTTTGTAAATGTCGTTTACTTGTTGCCACAAACATCTTCAGAGCACGCCTCTTATTGATAGCACCCTGTTAGCTAGCAGACGTTCTGTGCTACTTGTGGCATGAATATATTTTGCATATGAACTAACTTTCTCATCTCCTCAGTCCATTGTTTGCGTTGCCACGTTCCATATTACCATTCCTCATCATATTCATACGCTTCTTACTTTCACGACTTTGCCAGTGTTTTTGACGTTACCGTCAAGGTAGATTTCTCTTACGGCCGTAAGGGTGGTTTGGTGGCACAACCCCCCTCCTAGGGCCCGCCACTTGAACTGTCAATTTTATTGAGAGAACACATGGATCCATAACAACATTGAGATAGAGGAGGACACAATTGAAGTGGTGGACAATTTCACGTATCTCGGAGTGAACCTAGCAAAGACTGGATCAGAGGAGCCGGAGATACAAAGACGGACCGCCAAGCTAACAAGGCATACTTCGCATTGCTGCCATCATTTAGGTCTGGGGATGTGCACAGGGAAACAAAAATGAAAATATATAGGACTGTCATCAGACCGGTGTTATGCTACGGGTGTGAGGCATGGACAATCACACAGAAAACAGCCGACATAGTAGACACCTTTGAAAGGAAAATCAGACGCATTATAGGCCCAATACAAGAAAATGGCTCACGCAGACTGAGATACAACAATGAACTGTATCAAATATATAAAGAGATACCAGTCTCAAAATTTATAAGAATACAAAGATTGCGTTGGGCCAGACATGTTATGAGAATGGAGGATGGCAGGAACCCTAAAAGGGCTTTGCTGGGTACATGGGAGGGAACGAGACCTAGAGGCAGACCGAGGAAGAGGTGGGAAGATGGCGTTGCAGAGGACGCAAGGGACATGGGGATAAGACACTGGAGGAGGGTTGCAATGGATAGAGTAGATTGGAGGCGGAGATTGGTGGAGGCCAGGGCCCGACTTGGGCTGTAGCACCATAGGAGGAGGAGGAACACATGGATCATTGGATAACGCGTCTTCCAACAATTAAAACGTCCGAGTCCTTTACTTTTCAGAATTGCAATAAAATTTATTCATACTCCCTAAACTTGAAGAGATAATTTTGTTCGTCGTGCTTTTAAAAGACAGATGCGAGGAGAGCTGTGGGTTTAGTTCGTAACCTTGGCAATAAAACCGTAAGCTGGAGAAGTGAAGAAGGAAAAATTATACGGCTTGTACAGAGAAGATTATACGCACGGCTTGTAATTATGTATTTACAAGCACGGTTAAGTGTTTTGTACACGGTAAACTTCAAACTTTACGTTAAACATGAAGTTTGTTTCAGCGCTTTGCATAACGATAACACATAGGCCTACAACTGATCATGCGTGTTGATAGTAGACTGGAATAATTATTTCGTTTTATTGCTTTGTCTATCTGTTTCCTATTGAATTTTCGCAGCTGCTGTTGCACGTTGTTTAACTAGTTATCTTTACGATGGTCTTCGTGACAAACCTTTGGTATCCTCTCTACGACATTTGTCTTGTACATATATCTGCTCTTTTTTCACCCTCATATTGCATTTTCAAAAGTACTTAAAGATAACCGGAGCTTGAAGAAGGCATGCCAGCTGGATGAAAAGTAGTTGTGTCATCCAAATTGGCTCACATAAACGGTGAACCGATTTATAATTGGCTCAACGCTCTTTTGGTCTAGAAAGCTATCTGGGAAAATGTTAATATCATTGGTTGGACATACATCCCACTTTAATATCCTGAAGCTCTCGATTTCATCCTCTTCATCGTGATAGTAAATTCATATACTTCCTTAAACGTTGTACACATTGTTTACAGCCTTTAGATAGAACTATTTAAAATCCCTCGTGGTATTTAAGTAGCTAATAATAAGGATAGGGACACCATACCACGTTTAAGTTTAGGGAAATTTGTGAACGAATCTTGGATTCAGTCAGTGACACTGGAAAACAGGAATTTACCCTTCTTTCCCGGCGGCAAACGCGCAGTTCCTCTAGCAGATTCTGTACCTCCTCTTTGTTCTACATCAAACAAGGTTTCGTTGATTAGTTTTCCATCCCCTTGAGACGATGTTCAATGTTCCCCTCCGCCAATTGACGTGGCGGGTCTTGTCGGCCGGGCCGATAACTACTAAAGAGGCAATCCATTGACTATTGATATGACTCTGTTGTAGGCCTATACGCGCCTGTGGTTGCAGACCGAGTTTAGGGTTTTTGAAGGATTTATGTACAGTACGGTATAGTTTGTGTCTCTGAACCTTTTAGATTTAAGCCTAAGCTCTTAGACCTTAGACTTAAGAAACTTTGGCTTCAGAATTTTCGTAATACGTAGTTAAGTGACGAAAAGAAATGTAGACAACTCCGTGCATTAAAAAAAAAAGAGAGACATATGAAGAAACATTAATTTTCACGGGTAAACCGGTGACTGTTTCCATCTGGATGAACAGGTTACTACATTGCAATCTGTAATTATAACGTAGTGACAATTAGATTATTTATAGTTAGGAACATTGAATATAAAGTACCGTTGTCGTAAGCCGATACGAATAGGGAACCCGGACTTGCTAATAGTTCTCAACACATCAGCAGCTGAAGCCGATCCGACTCCGGTGACACTCGTCAGTCAAGTCAGGTCCGGTTGCGCTGCTGTCATAAAAAATAGGTGGTCCGACTTGCTTACAGATTTCTAATCTGCTCAAGTCAAGTCAGGCTGCAACGACGCCGCGCATAAATGTTGCAGCCATGACACACGTAAATAAATACATACGTATTCTCGTATGCGTGCCCAGTGTGCCCATTTGTCAGACAATAATAACAGTTATGTATTATAATAACTCGTTTCTGCAGTTCTAATAACTATTAACGATAACATCTAATTACAAAGCCATTGGTGGGTTGTGAACCACTGTTGCTTAACCCAAACTGGATTTTGTATTTTATTACAGTTGTTGTTATAATTTCTGAAGAGATACAGTTCTGACGAGTGTCCAGTTTCTGCAGAAGACGGTCATTTACTTTCACCTCACAAGCTCTGATATCATTTTCGAAGTTCCTGTTTTTTTTTTAAAGAACTGACACGGCATAAGAGTTTGATGTGTCTTTGTAGTAACGTTTTACTTAATTTCATCAAATTATGTATCAGTACAAACATCACAAGCCATAAACTCGTGTCCATGTGGGAGTCAAACGGCAGGTTATGGCAAGAGGCGCTACAACGAAGACTGCATGACTCCTAGGAAGGTGGTACTCGTGAGTTGTAGAAACCTGATGCGCTAGTTGAATAGTGTCAAGAGTGGAAGTCTTCTTGTTTATTCGCTGGTCATCACACGCTCCAGCGGCAAAAGTGTCCAGACACGTCTGGTTTAAATAAACCCTGTGAAAACTCCTCCTCCTATGGCGTACAGCCCGAAATCGGCCTCAGCTTCCTCTTTCTGGACACGCCTTCTCACTGTGTTGGTAGCGAAGCACCTCCATCGTCGCACTACCAGCACCTCTCAATGAGGTTGAAGGAAAGACAAGAAGAGATCGAGTCAGAAGCACTGCTATAAGAGTGTGAATCTTAAGACAGTATCTTGGAAAGATCAAATTCAGAAAGCACGATTGCGCTCAGAAGATGTTCAGAAGATGGTAGGAGACAGACTTCCAAAACAATTTATATATTTCTTGTATGAGGCAAGAATTTCTGGGAGAAGACCCAGGGGCCGGAGAAGAGTGACTTGAGAGGATAATGTGAGGTGCTCTCTGCAGGGTCTGGGAGTGCAGTGGAATGAAGCCAAGCCTATGGCCATGCAGAGACCACGGTAGCGAGACCTTTGCTCAACCTCTACACCTTGCGGTAGAAGAGGATTGAAATAAGAAGAAGCTTTCCATAATTACTCTAAAGACTCCTTTCAGTATTCTTCTGTTGCCCATTGTCACGACATAGCCAGACCAGCCTCTTCAGTTTCATATACATTTCTAACCTCTAAAGTGACATTGTGAATGAATTTTGAATCCAAATCTAGCAAATAGCCTTCGCGACCGGTCGTTGTTACGATTAAAAAGTATAAGAGACCGACGGCCGGTAGCAAAGAGAAATCCAGTGAATTGCGGTCCCCGTGGCGAGAGCTCTGTAAGAAGCTCGGGACGCGGCACAACAGGGGGAAATGGGCATGCTCTTCGTCCCGCACAATCCACATCTTTCTTGTATAAGAGCCAATAATTATAACCGTTAGGAAGAAATGGTAACATCTTACTGCGTCTTTTGGTTGCATTATAAAACAAAAACTGTAAACTCGTACAGGCTATATACGTATTTTTACTTCAAGCGGAACAGCGTTAGTTTGGCATTAATTTGTTTTAGGGGACAATTTGTCATTAAATTGTTTATAATGACATAATGAATATATATAATCAGTGTTTCGTGACTCTGTTTGTCTACGATTGGATCAAATAATATTACTCTGTGGTAACGATTACGGGTTAATGTGTGACATACGTTTATTACTGTTTTATGTGCGACAATGACGTAAGCTCTCGACGTTTAGTCGGTCATGTTCTAGATCTGGTGCGCAAAGGTACAACTGTACAGATAGTAACGCTGTTTACATAACCCGAGCGTAACCCAAAGCGTTTAGAAACCTCTATTGTTCTTCTCTGTATGTAATCAAACAATTAAAGAATTAGCTTTTAATGTTTCGGCAACTGTTAGATAGGGTTGGGCGCTTTGTTTGCTGTGAAACTTTCTCGTTTAGTGACCCTTAGTGCATTGGTGCCACGGGAATCTTGTGACACGGGCTTCGCTGTTTTGATTCCTGTGGGGAGTGGACGATTGTCGTAACAATTGCTGTAACGAGTTGTGACATCGGTGTGTCTGTTACATACGTTTGTAGTGAACCCTACATGTGTTCTTATTCATTCCGACGCTCATTGTTTTCATAACTCGTTTCAAACGTGATCGTATCTCTACGCCGATCAGCAAGTACTCTGAAGTTCTTAACATACGAGTACACTATTTAGATGTAGTATAACGTTTTGTAGGCAACCATCATGATTTAATGTTATTACTGTTGGAATTGATACGGCATAACCTATGCCACAACGTTTTGCCTATTGAATGTTGCCTACTTTTGTCCTTGGTGTTACTAATAGCAACTATAAAACATGCGTGCTACAAAAACGATATCACTAACAATTCATTTACGAGTAAGAGTGACATTGTTGTCCTATCTAATTATTAAAATAAGTTTACTATATTTCTATACCAAGAAATCGGGACTTTACCGCACGTAAACATCATGGAGTTAGGGCTCCGGTCAACCAAAGGAAAACTAATTTACCCTATATTTTGCAATACTGGACTTAAACTGTAGAATCTAGAATTTTTCTGATGAATGAATCCTCCTTAGCGCATTTTTATAAAACTATGATACAGGTCTTATACCCTAAGGCCATCCTTGGGGTACTATGTTATAAAACCCGATGTACGTACCGTATAATCAAAGTTGACTATACTGTTTAAGTATTTTTTTGAGAGTTTCTACTGACAGAGACTTTCATCATTGACCATAAGCTAATCATGGACGTAACTTCAATGCTGGCTTATCTCCATCACACACACACATACTTAAAATAACTGTTTATGGAAACCAAATGAAGACATTCATTCTATTTAAAAAAATCGGGACAGTGTTAAAAAAAATACTGTTCAACTAAATTGCGTTTTATACCTTGTATTGTACCTTAGGTAGGTGTATAACTTATGTACTGAACCTTGTCCTAAAAACCTAATTATTTATATCTTATTTACTCGTGAAGAGACTTCTGTCTCTTATCCAATTAACAAACAAGACACCCTTGTGAAACATACAAGATACCCTTTGAAAAATGGATGGATTCACGTTTTACTCACGATGATCGATGATAGAGATGTCGTACAGCTGTACTAGTTTGCAGTTCAGAAGTGTATCGAAGTCACTTCCACAATCTCCATGGTGAAGTTTTTGAATGTTTATAAATATTTTTTTAAATATTGTTTATTTGTCTGAGATATTGTCACTCTGAAAGAATTACTTCGTCTAAAGTTATAAATGTACTTTAAATTGACTACTTCTGTAACCGATACGAATCACTTACTGCAAGATTTGTAATCTAATGTAGAGACTTCATTTTGTTCTTAACATAATATGCCTAATAATTAAAATAAAACTAAGAATAATAACGTAAAATAGAATAACTAAAAATAAAATTTGTGTCGGCCAATATAACCTATGTATTACTTAAAATTCAACGACAAAGCTGACAGCATAAATAGGCCTAGTTTCAGACGGATGAATTATTTTCGTTTAATGAATATATTTTCTGGTGTTTCCAAAATACGATTAAAACTTGGTGCTTACATAATATCTACCTAAGGGTTATACTTAATAATTGTCAGCATACACGTCGTGGGTGACAAATATTAAATAGAGAAATCTAAATCGTTGAATATAGTATTATTCGCATTGATTGTACAAGACAGCCCTGGACTGTGTAGTCCTTGAAAATGAAAAGCCAAGTGTTAGTGTTACGTATCCTAAAAAACCATTTCAATTAAATTAGAAATAGTGTATTGTTTCATGACAGTGTGTTTTTATGGATACATAAAATTTATGGTTTCTCCTTAAGAAATACGGTTTCAAATTCTCACGGTAAGAGGTAGTACAGGTTCTGAATGCTAAACAGGCAGGAAAAATGGAGAAAACATAGTGTCTTTAGTTTACTGAATAGTGAAAAACCTTGACACAATTGCTGGGCATAAAAACTGGCTACGTAAATCGTGTTCAACCAGTTGTGACAAATTGCCGGCGAACAATTTCTAAGGCGTTTGTCACAGGCTGCTGCTGCTGTTGCTATTGCCTGACATGTCACAGACAAATGTAAACAGAGTCACTGTACACCGACAATTACCAGTACGTTTATCTGTTATTGTAACACGGTACAGACGTCTACACCGGAGGACGATATTGTCCCGTAGCGAAGCATATCGCTCTGATGCTGAACAAACTTTATCCGGTTTTGCTAAATTCCTTCTGGTGTAAATTATCATCGTAGATTAACCTACAACGTCCTCCGGCGTTTTCCTGTTTTCTATCTTTGTCGTCGTTCTATAAAATCATCCTTACAGTCCTTCTTCCACACGCCCTTGTGTCTGCCTCCTTTGCAAAACTGTCTTCGATAAAAATAACCCGAAAATGAAGTTCTACAGAAAGGTGTGTCCATATTTCACAGTTGTTGTCAAAAAGGTGTAATAAACAATCCATGATGTCGTGTGATATCACAAACAGAATTGTGCTTCTGTTATCTTAAACTGCGTTAAAATGCGTACTGTGCACCTCAATATTATTATCCTCAGCAGTACATCATCCTAATGATGAGAGACGGCGGATGCAGAGAGGAATTGGAAGGAGAGAATTTGTGGGAAAAAAATAAAAATTAGAAATTACGGGAAGGCATCACATCCATTACGGGTGAAACATTCAGTCTATACACGTTTGTCGTATTTCAAATATAGTCTGAAATTTTTGTTTTAATTTCTTCTTTCATAGATTTGTAATAAATTCTTTTTTAATTTTGAACGTTATTTTGAGTACTTTAAAAAATTTAACTGAACTTTCTTCCCCCGACCAAAACTTTTTCTAGTCACGGTTGTTAACCGCTTGTTTATTTTTGAAGTTTTTGGGAAGAGAAATTTCTTTATTCCTCTCCCGTGAGAAATCAGACGAAGAAATCAATCAGGCGGGACGAAGAGATCGGACATCTGGATCAGAAGGGTGGAGGATTGCTCTCCCATTATTCCCTTTCCTGAGTTAATGTGGATTATTGGCTATGTGAAATATGGTTAGGCTATATAAAATTAATACTTCCAAAGCAATTATTTTCTTATTGTTAGTAAGCCCATGTGTAAGAATTGCAAGAAACCCAATAGTTAAAATTTTGTAATTTCACATGTTTTTTAATGGTGTAAATATGCTTTATCCATGTACAGAGAGCCCTTACTTCTTGCCAATGTGAGACTTCCCAGATATCGGTCTACCCACTAGAAACGTCCTCCGTAATCACAGACTCTAATTATGCCAACCCCCGCGGGACTAACGGTAGGCAGTACTTCGCGGTCTCAGCCGAAGCTCTTACTTTGGTTTGACAAGATTTTCAAGAACGGTGTGTAGGGATCTCACTTTTTATACCACTGGCCCCGTTTGGGACTCGGTAGACTTTCCACACGTCGGAGCTCCTTAATCACAATTTCAGCAAAATCACACACATTCAGGGTAAATTGTGTGTGTGTGTGTGGGGGGGGGGGACAAAGCATAGAATATATAGGCCGAGAAGGAGGCCTATATACTTACATGAAAGTAAGTGCGACTCGCAGCGTGTGTAAACGTTGGTATATGCATGCGATCAAAATTAGTTCACTTAATGCAGATTGCGAATACATCCACACTCTAAGCAGAATCACACGGTACAGCGATGGTCGAATAACCAGTTTGTAAGCAAATGCAGTACTCGTAAATTCTCCCTTCATGTAGAAAGAAATTAAATAGATTTTCACCTCTAAACTAAAAACGTCTGTGCTGACTGAAAAGGAAAGACGGCGTAAGTAAAAGGAAAAAGTAAATAGTTGCACTAAACCTTCTCACCAATTTCAAAATTGTTACAAAATGCAATTACAAGCTTTTAAGTAGTAGCAATTACCGTGGCGATTGGAGGCGTGTCCGAAGTTATATTTAAGCGTTGATGATTTTTCAGTATAAGATAGCTATGTTGTGGGGGTCAGATAGAATGAATTAAAGCCGGCTAAGAAGTAAGTGTGGTAGTTTATCTTTGTGTCCTGTAGGCCTGTAGCCTAGATCAGAGCTCCCTCACTCATCCGTGTACATAGGCGGTCCATGGATTCATGGGCTAACAGTGTGAAATACCTCGGACTTCATCTTGACAGACATCTCAGCTAATGGACACATTCCGACAAACAAGTAGCCCTCAAAACGGCCCGAGGACTTTATCAATTCCGACCAATCCTCTACAGTAACACCATGATCCGCCGCTTAGGCAGCCTCATAGTCACTACGCATGTGATACCGATGTTTCCTACGTGCTCCCAGTGTGGGACTACTTGCCTGAAACTAAAAGAAAATTTAAGTTTTTCTCTTGGACCAAGGGTTCTTTTGGCCTCCAGAGCTCACTGTGTGACTTCTAACCAGACCATTCCCACGGCTGTGGGCCTCCGTTCCCTGAATGCCATTTGCGGATACTCTACCGGAAATTTTACGCACAGTGCGCCGATTGTAGGTAACCCACTCATTAGCGCACTCGTCAACACCCATCTGTGCCAGCAGAATCTTGAACCCGACCTCGGCGAACAGTCATTCCGAATTAGACCCAGTTTAATTGTCTCCCTCGACGGGAGTTCTTGTTGAAGCTCGGTGCGCGGTGCAGTTGCGGGCGACGGCTTGCACAACCCCTCTCCTTCTACTAGCTTTGTTCAAGTCGAATGACGTTCATCCAGCAGATGTTACATGGATAAACGTTTGCTAGCCTAATTGTTTACAAACTATCATATTGCATTTAACGACCGTAAGTTCATACTTCGTCCTACGCAGTGATGGGGTATAGGGTTAATTTTAACGATTGTAATCAATTACAGCGAAACACGAGAGGAGGGAGTGAGTGCCCAATTTACTTCTCGTATTATCTCTCACAATCATTTCTAATCGAAATTAGAAAGGCTGGAACGGTTGTTAAAAGGTCCAGTAAGATTTATAGTCGATATACGAAGTGTAATTTTTTATCGACAGCGATTGTCTAGAATGATACGAATTATCAGACACCGAGTTTCCCCGATCAGTATGCGCGGCCTGCGTGCAGGAAGTCGGCCACATTTGTTACGAGAGAGACCGGTGGGGTAGGGTCTTGCCCCCTGTAACTAACTGGTTTGTCTACACTGTTTTCCCTTTCTCGGTTCACCCGGCGTAATTATACTGCCGCACCCCGATTGTCACTTGTGTTGCGTTGCGCACAGATTTCGAGAGACAAGGTGTCGTTTTTACCCCTTTCAAAACCAAGGGCTCCATTGTACCATAATCAAAATGTTTTATGACACAGGAATCAATTTATTTTAAATAGACCGAAAGCGCTTGCCAGAATATATTTAATTAATGTAGTTCGTATACCATTAAGTGGGCTAGTTAAAAAAAAATTTATTCGCATTTTCTCTTTTCTGTCATTATTAAAACGAAATAAGTTTCCGATTTACGGATCTAGATTATACCTTGTCTCTTAATATAATGTGGCTCATAGGCGAGCATTATAAAATTTTGTTTCCAGTTGTTATAAATAAAACTAACAAATAGTCAAACAATAGACAGTTTCTATACTTGCGAGCACAGTATAAATTTGTTATTCTTATTTCTTTCGAAGAAACTTGTAAGGGGAATGTTTGACTGATTTGAATGATATACGTCAAAATCATATTTCTGTTCGAAATAAAAAACAAACGCTAGAGACCTAATTAACTGGAATACAACGCGTGTCTTTTACACAAAGATTTGTTTTGGAACACATCGTAAGAAATAATAAGCACAGCAGTATTTCTAGGAATTTGTTCTCTTTCCTTCGACTCTTTTGTAATAATATAATAGTCTACGTTTTCTTATATAGGTGGTCTCACTACACACTTGAATTTATGAAGCTTTACCCCCCCCCCCCAGTTAGGCCCCAAGTTACGCCCATGATGTGGCTTATTGTATACAGGGGGAATGACACGATAATTACTGTAGGTAAGTAGGGCTTAACTTTATTGCCCAAAAGTTGTGTTTGGAGTTTGTTGTCAACAGAAAGCAGTACAGAAAAATAAGTTAAGCGTTGTTAAAAGTACATTCTACAAATTCTGAAGGAGTATCACGGAAGCCTATAGAGTCAAAACAACTTAACCTTTTGGATAAATTCATACATATTAATTAATATAGTTTTTGTTAACAAAGAGAACAGGACGCGTTGTATCAGCCCCCCCCCCCCTTTGTTAGTCAGCTCCACGCGACGTTAACTTATTCCATATGTGCACGCCTTTGCAAGTTCTTTCAATTTCAGGCACCAAATACAATATAACAAGACACTTACTGTTCAATAGGTAGAATTTCTTTCTATTTTCTTTTTGTGGGCATTGAAGCTCATTGGATGATCGAAAGTCGTCGTTGAAAGTTACATGAAATTTTTTCTGCTCGTACTGAAAAATGTACTCATTTTAATTTTTTTTTTTTTTGAATATGTGAAATATTATATTTCAGAGTTCAATAAAAATGTGAACTAGACACATTTTTTTTTGTGGTAGACTTTCGTGTTTGTAACACACCGATACAGACATTCGAAGTGCGCTATAGTAGTAGTAGCATTAATTCGTCGTGGTCCGTAGTAGATTGTGTGCCCGTAACATTATCTGTCGTGTTTGAAATGTCCGTGACCTTACAGCAACTGACTGGAGTTGTTTGACACCGAGGAAACGTAAATTTCGTACAGATCGGACACGGCGTTATCGACAGCACAGCGCCATGTCTGGCGGTATTAATTATTTCGTCACATTTATGAGAAAAAAAAACAGGCGTTGAGTACGTGCGAAAAGGCAGCGTGTGTGCGCTAGTTTCCAGGACTCTTGAGAACTGGATTATCAGAACAGACGGTGAAAGCGCTGCCGCCGGCCCACGTTTTGCAACTGTTTATAATATTTTGACAGCGGGTGCCCACTTTATGCGCTCGACGTGCTAATAGTTTTGCATACCTATAGATCTGGGTAGGAAATAAAAAACGTTAAGTATGACAGTTACGGTTTGTGCAGTCTGCATGCGTGCTCACCCGTATACTTCCGCGCGACGACGACGGCGACGGCGACGGGCGCTACGTGTGTGTTAATTTAAACTTCACGCTCCAGCCACTTATCTCGGCTGTATTGTCGCTACAAATTATCGTTATTATCGCGAGTCGTGCGTTTGTGATATGAATAATTTTTTTCATACTACATATGTACGTTCCTATGACCCCTATTGCTTTGCTACCACGAGCAGTGAGCAGTTGCTGTGTCGTAAACATAACCGATGGTAGACTGTCTCGTCGTGAAAGCATTGTTTGTAGCTTTACTACACTTATATATACATATACTTATATAGTATATATATATACATTTATGTAGTATTCATTAGAACTCCGGTTAATGTGCTCTGTGGTGTGATTTCTCACTAGCATATTTTATTTTAAAAATAAAAATAATTTACAATCGCATTACTATAATGGGTTGTGCGAAAGTGGGACAACGTTAAAGCAAGATTTCCTCTGTTCAAAGTATGTAAGATCTTTTCATAGACAGACAACATAGACTTGATTTCTGGAAATGAGGATGGGTTGACAGATCTGTTATATGTTGTGAGTAACAGGGTCATTGAGCAAACAGGACTCAAGAGTCAGTACAGAGAAAACTAAATGTTTGAAAGTATCTCGCCAAAATGCGTTCCACAGCTATCGACAAGGTATAGCAATTGATCAGCCTACATTTGAAAATGTCATAATTTAAATATGTAAGCTCCCGAGTCCAGACAAAAAATGACATACACAAAGCAATAACTGCTAGAATTAAAACTAGGAACAGAGAATTTGTGGGCTTGGGGTATTCCTTTTCATCGAAAGGTTTATCGGAAAATGACAAAATAAGTGTTTGTAATAGCCTAATAAAACCAGTATTTTTAAGTGGAAGTGGGGCGATGACACTTGGACAACAACATAAACTAATGAATTTTGAGAAAAGATCCTTTAAAAAAATCATCGGAGCGGTAGACGACACAGACAGTATCAGATGACGAGTAAGAAAACTCGAAGAAGTTGCAAGATAACTGATCAGGCCCCCGTAACATGCGGAATTAGAGCTATAAGAGTAGGGTGAATTGGTCACATTATAAGAGCAGGAAATGAGAAAGGTACCAAGAAAACATGTATGAACCATTACCTTCTGAATACGGCTGCCAGGAAGACTACGAACAAGACTTTTAGATAATGTAAAAAGTGACGTGGAAGAACTAAGGAAACAAGAAAATGGGAAATTACAACACAAAATGGGAAAAATTGAAATGCATTATGTCAGTGAGGCGAAAACCTTAGCCAAGAGCTGTTTGGCCATGCACGTCAGTTTCCATATGCCAGTAATGTGTGGGTAATATTAAACAAATATTCAATTTGTAGGCTACAGTTTCTTAAATATTTCGGTTTTATTAAGCGAGATTTGAATTTTTTCGGCAATTCAACTTTACATCCGTTCGGTAATAGTCCGAAGCGATTTGGAGTGACTGCAGTGCGTGGTTGAAACTACAAGGTGTGAATTCTTTTTGGTGTGAAATTGTGTTTAAACAATTAATTATTCAATATTACCCACAAATTAATGGCATATGGAAACTGACGTGAATGGAAAAACACGTTTCTATTGTTTTATTCTACTCGTAAACTATCGTGGCTTGACTAAGTGAAAACCAAATTGTTTTTATGTTTAACACTCGTTTTTTGGAAACACCAAATTTTTCGCTCATTGTACGAATCTATTAGAGCTGAGATATTTCGTCGTAGAATGGTGAAACGTTTCGAGAAAAACAGATCGTGTATTATACTCGTAAACGGTTGTTGTGTTGTTATTTTCAGAGGTCGCTAGCGGCGTAGGAACATGTTGGTCACAATGGAATCGTTATTGTATGGATGTAGAGTATTCATACAGAATCCTTCTTTTGGAAAAAACTAACAGTAAGCTTTATTTTTTGTTGTGTGTGTGTGTGTGTGTGTGTGTGTGTGTGTGTGCGCGCGCGCGCGCGTGTGTGTGTGTGTGCGATGCTCTTACCTGCGATTTCGAAAAAACTTTAATTCCTATTATCCTCAAGTCTTGACGCCTTGCGTTTTGGCATACGTACAGATAATGACGCTTCAACCAAAAGAACGAGTGTGAAGGACAGATTTTCATTATTGTGCCGTACGAAATTAGCAGTAAGTTCTTAATTTTCAGTACTCACATAAGTTTCTTGTTATAGGCAATGATTTTCGTAATTATATAATTCTGTCGCCAGTCCAACAACTTAGTCTATGGCTCATACTAATAACCGTAATGTCGTCACTTAGGTTTCAACAATAATCGACCAAAACCATCTCTGCCAATTGCGACTTCGATTAATTTTTAATTTTGTTATATCTAAGTTGGTTATCATTAGATGCGTTATTGTCTTGTCCCCATACACGTGTGCGTTGTTCCCTAATTCTTCAGATTGCTTTAACATAATTTACATATTTATTTGCCTTAATTATAGAACTTTATTTTTCTTTTATGTGACTCATGAACACACACAAAATTTATCGTAACGACTATAGAGCTTTATACCCTGTAGAACATTTATAATACTCTGTCGGATGTTGTAGTGTAGTTGTGAAACTAAACGTCCCATATTCTTTAGATTACATTAACGTAATTTACATATTTATTTGCCTCAATTATATAACTTTTGTTACTTTTCCCTCAGGTGTTTCATAAACACATGAAGTTTTCCTCATAACGAGTACAGATATTTATACTCTTTAGAACGGTTTTAATAACCTGTCAGATGTACTGTAGGGAGGCTATGACACATCAACGATATCACATTGTTGTAGCCAGAAAACGTGTTTATAAGTGACGTAAGCTGCTACCGTTAAGTTAGTCTTCAAAAATTAATTTCAAATGCACGTTTAAATGAAACATGTTTTTTATTATGTGAACGTACGCGTGTCGTGTACGCCGCCGTAGGCCAGCGTCAAGCGTTTGTTCCGTGCTCCGATTTCAACAAAATCGTATCTGCTAAGACAAAAACCCCGAGTGGTTGCAACACGGTGCCGGTGAGCGAACACAAGGTGAGTTGCTGTAATAAAATAATACACGATGGTTACGCAAGACAAATGTGCGCAGCGTTACGTAAACCGGCTGGCTGCGTGCGGTGGCGGTCCACAATCATAATAATATACGGTGCAATACCGTCGGGTACCGCTAGCTATACGTCTTCACTAGTTAATCCGTCCGAAGACTATAAGTCATCCAATCACTTTCTCATTATTAGGTGGCGTGTAGCGGCCGGAAGGCATTGTAAAAGCGTTGCGGTACCTTTTTAGGCCTTTGTAGGCCCTGGTCTGGAAATTAAGGCCCTTATTGAACTAACACGAACCATTTTCAACAGGATGAAGTCACTGCTCTGGACGACGCTCGAAATTTAAACTCAAACATCATATGGTGAAGCGTTATGTATGGTCCGATCTTTGAGTCTAAAACGGGAACAGTTAAGTGGCTGGAAGCTCTGGAAATGTAGTTTATGTGGGACATTTATTGCATGGTGCGAAATTCTTGGATAACGTAGTCGATAGAGACGAACGACCAGAGTCGGCGGCAGCAAAGACTGGACTGGAACAAGAAATACTGAACAGCTTTACAGCTGAACAGCTATATTGAACGTCCGGGGGACCGGGCAGGATACATAGAAGAAGAACAAGAAGTTATAAAATATTTCATTTTTCGCTTCAGAGTCGAAAATTTATAATAAATAATTTGGGCAAACGTTCGTCTCGAACTTTGGTCTATTTGAAATTCACGCCGATAGGGGATCGTCGTTCGCCTTGTCTTTTGATCTTCTCACATCGCAATTTGCGTTTGGGGCCGTACACGCATGTTGAACCGAGACGCTTGTTGTGGTTTTCTTTCCAGTATTAATGGTTAGTTGCACAAAAGACGGTGCAGCTATTAGTCTCCTTTCGATACCCACGATCCCGGTAAACGCATCTTTCCGAACGCGGCAGACTCTTGACAGTGGCAGCGACTTATCCCTTCATAAACTCTAGAGACACGTAGCAGTTGCCTTCGGGATAGCTGGGCTCGCTGCAGCCACTACTGTGCTTTCCTACGCACTCCAGAAGCGAGCTGCTTAAATACCTGCTCCTGACCTTCCGTGTGAGAAGCAAAGAACACAGTTGCATAGTACTGTAACATCCTGGTTCTCATCCGGCGTAGGGTACACCCCGTGACGTTGTCTCTCCCTCAGTGTAACGAGTGTGTCATAAGAAAAGGAAAGTTGATCTTACTTTGTATCGTCATCGGTTTCCTCACGAGTCCTAAACTTTTTTTTTGTAAAAAAAGCATGTGCACTATTGTTCGTGTAGTTACACTGGCAAGAACTGTCTCTTCGTTACAATCTCTTTGCTTCAGTCTCAGGTTACCGATGCATCATGTGATTCGCACAACTAACTAAAGTGCCTGTTAAACATCCACATTAATAATACGTACGTACTATGCAAGTGGGTTCGTTGATATTGCCTAAAAAATCTCATTAAAGACTATCTTCTCTAAATTAGAGAACAAACTTTTGTCTGATCTATTAGCCAAGATTCTTACGATTGCAGCTGAAAATTTCATACACAGCGTTTTCGTAAGTACACACTAACTTCAGCGTGCATGCAGAACCACAGAATATTTTCTGAATAGCCAGTAAGCGTAAGTTGCAAGATTTCAAGTTGTGATTCCCTGTCCACTCCCTACACTGTTGCGTGAGCGATTTCTGTTTCTAAAATGCAATTGTAGAGTAGATTCAAAAGATCAGATATTTTCTGTCATTTGTGTCGTTACTCTTGCTACTGAACTATCATTATCGTGGTCACACAACGTGGAAATCATCGTTACGTTGCGTTACGTCGTCCCTGCGTCTTTGTCACCGGTTGCAGAGTCCGGGTCGAGCCCAATGCCTGCCAGAGTATAGCTAGGAAGCCATCGTGATCGTTCCTTCTCACTTATCTGTGTCGTTATAATCACACAACAATGTAACTATCACATGATAGTGTTCCGGTTTTCTGAGAAAACCTGCGTACTATTACATTTGGGGGTCACGGATAGCCTCATTTTCTAAGACCTTTACTTTTGTACGATCTGGTATGAATAAGTGTGTATTTAGTAATGTATGAGAAATTATCACCACAACATCCGCTTTAATTAATTTCTACAATGATTATGTTTCGATAATAATGAATTGCCGGCAACGTACGAATTGCCGGTCGCTAACTTAATAATTGCGATAACGACAGTATCGCGTGTAATAATGAAATAACATAAACGGAGGATATGATTTTGATAGAGATGCGTTACAAACATTATATTACTTCCTGTTGCTATCTGTTAAGAGACACGTACACTGTATTAAACATGCTTCAAAAGACCTGGCTTATCAGACAGGCGAGGCTTCAAATTATCTTGATAGTGAGATATGTGCGGTATCGATAACCTCGACAGATAACCTGTTCGGATACCTTTGTCGGACAACAGTTATAGTAATCAGTCTTAATTATTTTATTAGAAGCCTCTATTACTCACTGTTGTTACAGAGAGTTGCCAAACCGCTACTTCGTATCGGACCAACGTGATAGGTTAGGACTTGATAATGGCGGAAACACCGAAAGGTTGCGCCCAGCACGGTCAGGCAACTGTCCGCGAAACATGAGTTTTGTAGCAATGTTGTCACAATTCTTCGTTGTAAGTTGTCTTCATAAGAGTTTCACCCTAAAACAGGTAACTCTTTAAGAGCAGGTACAACTTAAAGTTGTAAACAATAGTGGGGAGTTTTCTATCACCAATTCTTTGTCGAGGGAAGCGACCAAAGTCATATCTTAAACAACCGAAACCAACCGGCGCGGCGCGGCACGGCGTCTCGGGTTTAGCTTTCTCGGACATTGGTGCTGATTTGTCGTGGCACATTGTAAGCTCCATCACATTCGTTGGTAGCCGTTATGTAATTAGCTTAATTATTACTTTGTTGTGATGAACCGCATTGTTCTTTCGTGAACAAAAGATCACCATTTGTATCTCGAGGTGTCCCGGTCCTATTGTACGTCACTTCATTCACCTTTATTCTGTTACACCGCCCTCGTTCATCGTGACCTCATTATCGTGTCAGTCTCTTAAAAACATCGGACACTGTTTTGCATTTACACATCTGACATACAATAGTTAAACGGGTTAATGTTTTAATAGTATAACTGTAATAAGTCTGATTGTAAAACGTGATAAATACTTTGCAAGCAACTCTGTCTTCATTCTCCCGTTTGTCATTATTATAAATGGTGACACCAGATATTTGTGTATATGTGCGTTCGTTCCAGCTAGAGATGTGACCCGCTCGTGAAAAGGCTTAATTAGTACTAACAATAAAATTATTGCTGTTAGTGCATTCTAGTCTTTATAAGCACATGTAGGCTACGCATGAAATGTATGTTCGCACGTGTTTCCATAATGGATTTCTCCTCGTTTCCATCCTGTCACGTGGATCGGTATTCAGTTGTATAGTTTCTTACAAATGAGCTACTTGTGAACAATGTTTCTCCTGTTATATAAAAATTGGCTTCCATCCGGTCCCAAAATTAAGACTACAGGAACCCTCAAACGATAGGAACCGTAATCAGCGGAAAATTTCTTCTAAACAATTTTCAAGATAGATTTATTTTTGTGTTACTTAGTAGACATATGAACCCAGATAAGCCTTTAACTACATTGTAATTGTTTGTATTGTTGTATGTATTAAGTAATATGCTACTTGATGGGATCAGAGGATAAATGTGTGTGAATGGAAGTTTGGTACATGTTAAAGTCGGTTCTGGGTAGTCAGGAGGGTAGTCAAGTTAGTTGTATGTAATTTTAAGGAACAAGACTTGAAAATAAGTAGAGGTTGAGAGGAAGTGATTCCGAACAGGCGCTCGTCCGGTCTTGCAGACAGTAGAGGTCTGACAGATAACTGGACAGCATATGGCGTTTTTCGTGATTGGGTAGGTAGAGGAAGGTGGAAGAAAGAATGTACATACACAGTGAAGACTGCAGTGCTGATGGTGGCAAGCAAAAAGGGATCAGACGGAAGAGGCGGACACAGAGGAATTGAACAGAAGTAAGAAAACAATGAGACTCGATAAAGAAAAAGGCAAGGTAGGTAGAGTTTTTGAAATTATATATGGGTTATAAGTATTACTATTGTACTAAACTATTTTTGATTATAAACAAGGAACCATATTAGGTAAATATATAATCCAAGCACATTATGATTATATAACTCGGCTGTACGGTCGTATGGTAGATTGAACCGAACGTCACGGCGTAAATGAACACAGAACGTGGATGACTGGCCACAGAGGTAAACTGAGATTAACGACTGTTTGAGTTAAGTATAGCTTATGCGATTCCTCAGGTTTTCGTGGCCGGCATCAACATTGTTAGAATTATTATTATTATTAGCCGGGTTGATAGGCTGTGGTGTACTGTTGTCCAAGAGAGACGTTTCGGCCCCACCATCGGAGCCCATCTTCAGTGTCGGAAAAAACGACCTGTTAGTCTCTACCTCAGTACTGGGGTGAATTGGTGGACACCTTGCCAATCGTTTTTTTCTGCCACTGAAGATGGCCTATGATGGTGGTTCCGAAACGTCCGTCTTGAACTACAACAGATCACCGCTTAACAGCCCGACTAGTATATAACAATTCTAACAATACGTATAGCTTTATTGTCAGCTGATTGCAGGACATAAGTGACGTATCGTGATAACGATTAAAGTATTGACACGGAGCCCTTTTGGTCAAGAAAATCCTCCCAGTGTTAATTCGTTTGTCTCCGACTCAGAATTGGTACAATTTAGGATAATTCAAACACTTGGTGCTACACTTCTTCTCTTGATAAGTAAATTACTTAATATAATAGAAGTTCACAATCAAGATTTGCTTTTATCAGACAATTCTTATAATTTGCAGACGTTTTTAAAGGTGTAAACTAGGTTCCCAAGTTCCTTTCGTTAACTTCAACTCAGCTGTCTTTTAAATCAGGTTGCGATTAGTTAATCAGTTTCCGTTTTGTTGATAAACAGATTACAGCAGGCCATACGTTGAACGAACCGATCGAGACTAGATTGGTTGATATTTTCAGCGAGTACAAGAGGTATTTAAAGACCGCGTGATACACAGTTAGACGTGGTTAAGTATCGATTTTTGTTTACTTATTGTACAAAACAAATAACAAACAAATTGTATTGAGACAACAAAATTACAGTTATCCTGTTGAATTGTTGTTAATACAAAAGGTAAGATTGAGACAATGGGCAGTTAATGCTTTGTTACTAACTAAAGAGAGAGAGAGTTTAAGATCCTCTTACATTCAGTTGAAAGACACGTGATTTGAATGAAAGGTCAACGTTGTGCAGTACAATACAGTACAAGTAGAAGTAATTAATCGTGTGTGTGCAGTAGGTTATTACGTACGGTGTACCGCGAGCCGGCAATTAGTGTTGCGTCCGCCGTATATAGAAGTGGTCACCACCTGCCGAATTGCCATCGTTTTGGCGATGCAGGAAACTTAACTCTTGGTACGCTACACCAGTATGTAGGTGCGTCGTTGTCGGTTTGTTTGCGTAACTTACGCATACCTCTTCCATCCGCACACACACATAAGGGAAGTAACTTTCTAATAGACGCACAGAGATATGTCTGCAATCGTCATTGAACTGCCAGCACTCTCCACAGGCTCTCTGAACACTTGTTTGCGTTTTGCGACACCGTCTGTTTAAATTATTCATTGGATGTAAACACTGTTGTGCCGCTGCAGTTGTGGTAAGGTTCTACATGAGTAGTGAACGCTGGGCAAACGGGACACATGTTGTAATGTACACTTTATACCCTGGATTATTCCACACATACTAATGTTGTGGCTGAATTTTATGAGCTGTTTAAAGTCATGCTGGTATTTCTTATTACACTTCTGTTTAGGGGTTTAAGTACAGATAACAACAAGTGCTATATTGAGGAACAGCGAGAAATTTATGTTATAGACTTATTCATTTCTTGTTAGCTGTTGTGTTTTAATACAGTGACAAATACAGTGTTAGACGATGGCAGTGAGAAATTTTCTATTGGTAGTTATGAAATTATAGTATGCTCATGAATTTAAATACTTTGACATTTGTTTATCATCTCACCACTGGCCAAAACGATCGTCGGCCTGTCTCCTCGCTCTGGAGGTACTTGGCCGCTGTGCATAAAACAAAGATAGAAAGCGTCGTCGCCAAAGTCCCCTATCGATTCTCTTCTCATTCGTTGAGAACCATACTCGGTGTACAACCTTTGGACGACACGTGCGACGATCTTTGGATGACGATCTTTGATATACGTAATTTTTGCTTACGAGCGTCATGGGCCCTCTCCCTCGTAACCTGACTCGGCGAGACCGTATACGCGCAGTTGGTAGATGGAAACGTGACCTCGGGTTACACTGCGTTAAACTCATTTAATACAAAACAAACGTTGTATACCCGCTAAGATCAAACCATCCTATTTGGATATGCGTACTCTTTCAAGCACAGAGATATCTTTATAGGTATTGCTTTGATGATGACAAGAACTGAATCCGGAGAGCCACTCTTTGGAATATATCTCTGTATTACGTGGAGACAAATACATTAATAACGTCAGGTTCTAGTGAAACTTATAAGACTGCGAATAGATAGACTGTGCCGGCATACTGTCTGTCCTTCAAGGATATTCGGCTTACTGTAAAGAAGGAGACTGAAGATCATTGTCAGTTTTTGGGAATAGAACTTACTTAGAGTGGTCTCATATCCTACACTAGCGGTCAGACTAGTTTGGCCACTTATTGTTGGTTAATTTTAACTTGCGCTGAAACTTTCTTCAAAAAAATAGTAAGAATTTAATAAAGTGTTATTATTGTAGGAGTAGATAGAGGAAATTTCGCTTCAATTACAGAATCATCAGCGACTGTTAAATTTCCTTCATTACTTTTATTAACACAGGCCGTTCAGCAATTCTCCTTATTAATATAACACATACGTCCTTACGTATAATATGCGACGGTTAGCGGTTACAGGCTGTCCACTTAAACAGGTCAGAGGTGACAATGGATTCGGCCATTGTGCCATCATAATTTACGAGTATCATCATCCTTGTCAGTTTTCGGCCTGACCCACATCTGTGTACTCGATCTTCAGTCCATCGTGAAATATTCATTCTGACATTTGATTGTGTTTCGAGTAATTTTAAATACCTTGTTTACTTTAGATACCTTAATTCGCAAATACTGACAATGTGCCGCCTTAACAACTAAAAAGGCTTGAATCTGTTTACTAATAAATATTGACATCACTTCATTGTTAACACTGAAAGTTTCTTTTGTTAAGCATATTGAACAGATAGGATAAGTAGTGAAGAGACGTTTGTAGTACCTTCCGGGCCCCAGGCGATCAAGTACGGAATTACTGAACTATGGATTAGTATAGCCTATAGGCCTACGAGTTGATTGAGAAACGTGTAGGTATGAAATGATACTGCGGGAATGGGGAGTGGTCTTGTCCGTTACGTTAGAAAGGGGTCAAGTTGGAATGCAGATGTTAACGAGGCATTATATCATTAAAGATTTAATGGCTATCGAGACCATTAAAATGTCCTGGATTATTATATGATTAAATTATCCTGGTTATTATCAGCGCGGATTCAGAAGTAATATGTCAGCTGCGAACCATCTTTTTATACTGAATTGCATCCAGGAGAGGTTCCACGAATATAAGACTTTACAACAGCTACTTGTTGCTTTTAAACAAGCTTGTAACATTGTCAGGCGAGGCCAGCTACACAGGCCGATAGAGAAACTTTAGATACCGGAAAAACTCATCAGCGTGGTGCGCAGACACTGTCAGATAAATCTCAGGAGGTTTAGATCGAAGGTAAGGTTAGTGATAAAGTTAAGGTTTGGGTTAACTCCAGAGTAAAGTTCTAGATAGCTCGAGGTGTGAGACAGAGGATAAATTGTAGACTCAATTTTTCAGTGGTTTTTAGTTTCCGTTTTTAAACGTCTGCCACTATTGATGGAGGACATGTGATAAATTCTTATGTTACGTAGTTGGATAACTAACCGGACCCACAGGCCCCGCAATACGGAGGTCCCGGTGTTAACGTTTAAAGTTTAAGTTTCGAAGGTGTTCAGTTTGTCATTTGCGTGAACTTCTTTTATATTTTTCCACTTATCGTGAATTTCCACTTGCCTAGATTACAAAGTTATTACAAATGGGTTTGTAGTAACTTCTATTATAAACGTACTATTTTGCTCCGTAGTGAGAATTGAAACTGCCCACGTGACTGTCTTTATATAAAACCCAACGTTAGAAGATATGTATAATGTTTTTTTGGGGGGAGGGGGCAACTTTTTTTCTATCAAATTTCTATATCTTTTTAGCTGGTTGATGATTAGGTATGGGGAGAAGCAAGCTATTCGAAGCTGTCGTGGGAATGGGGGGGGGGTGGAAGAGTCAATATGATGTTGGCTAAGATGACTGCCTGCTGGTAATACCAGACGATAGGTAAGACCAAGAAACCAAGAACCCATTGACAGGACAATGTTACCGTGACGCCGGTAGTTTTCTGGGGGGGGGGGGGTGAGAGGGGTGAGAAACTAGCAAACTGCCACAAGAGAGCGGGGTTATAGCACAGCGGGAAATAAACTGCTGGTAGCTACTTAATCGTTGATGAGGCCGACCAAATCAACGTAATGTCAAGGTATACTAAGACAAGAATGTTAATACAGAACGATAATAATGCACGGATTGATAGTGTTGTAGTGTCTGAGACTGCATTTGAGAGTTATTATAAATTGTTCAGGAGAATTTATGGACATAAGTATGAAAATGAAAGCTAGAGAACTGATGTCAATATATCAAGTGTGTGTGTGTGTGTGTGTTGGGGGGGGGGGGTATGAGGAAAAGCAACAGGCTGCGATAGAGAAAATGCCAGATATCAGAAAGGCCTAGAAAAGTTTTTAATGAATTTTCAGATGGATATATGATGTAGATCAGTTACGCACATCAAGAAAGCTTGGTTTCTAGGGTCTGCAGAACGACTTAAGGCGAATTATTATTGTATTGACAAAGGGAAGCTCAGTGGTTATACTTGCAGACAAATCATGACGTCCTCGCCTCACTCCACCGCTCCGTGTGAGTGACAGCTCGCTCGCTCGATCGCTTCCAGGAACTGAGGAAGTTATGTTTTGTATGTAACTATACCTGTCTTGACGAAGGACAAGGCTGTACAACGCCTATGTCACTCGGAGTCAGTGAATGAATTGAGTCCTGGTGATGTATAAGCGCACTCCCTCCAAACCGGGGCGCTGTGCTGAGAATCCATCTCAGGGTGGAATCTGGGTTAACCCAGCCTAGTGGATGGTTCATTCCTTTGTCACCTGGGTCGGTCTAGGTGCAGTACTAACTACATTCCTCTACTTGCCTACCGAACACCTAGAATAATCTTGTCTGGTCTACATTGCTCCGAAAATTGTGTCAAGGGTGTAAAAACGGGTAATTTTAAACTTTTAATTTCATGACAATGCGTTTACATTAACTGAGGCTGCTAGTTGACGTAATAAGATAGAGTATTTTAAACTGAACCTTTTACCACTTCATTTGTATTACCTAATATAAAATTAATGATGCAATTATTCTTTATTAACGCTAAAGGAAATAAAATTCATATCAACCGAATCCAGAATGAGTGTACCGTTTAAGGTTGACACTTTACCGTCCGTGTCTCTAACGCTATAGTAAGCGGTGAAAGTTCAATATACCGGTATCATTCTTTCACGGGTATTCACTTTTATGTAAATTGTTCTGTTCATCTCGTAGCAAGTGCGTCCTAGTTACCGAATATGAATATTTATGTATGTCGTAATCGAAGAGTCGTAAACGTTTTATCGTTCACCAATGCGTACACAGCCGACCGGCCAAGAGGAAGTTGCCTGCTAACCTCACGTTCACTCGCAGTGTTTATTGAACAGAATAAAAACAAATTGTTACTTGTTTTATTTTTTCCGTATTGGTTCAATGTTACATTTTATCGTAATGTCAGAGTTCGCGATGACTCATTAGAATTAGTACTTTCCAAAAAGCTATTAAAGCCTAGGTAAAACGTTGTTATTAGTCCGTGCAAGGACACATTTGCATCCGGTTTGTGCAGCGCAGTACGAATTGGCAGTCACCGATGCAGACACCTGTTGTTTATGATGGTTTCACCAAGTGCCGTCAGCTGTAACGATTTATTGTGTTTAATCACTGACCAAAGAGAAAAGCGTTGTTTCCTTAAAACGGTATGTTTTATTACTCACAAAAGGACTAGCCATTCACACAGATTACCAATCTGTTTAGTTAAAATAGGCTCTCATTTCTACCTTCGGCAGACTGGTAAAATATAAACAGTAACGGCCCACCCACGCTGTATAGCAAAACATTATTGTACAACAGGATTCTCGTGTTTTACAAGTTTTATATTTTCTGTGAGGAGTCGGTAAAAAGATCAAAAGATGTTTCCGAACATGTTGCAAGACTGTCCACACTGGGTAACATACTTGTTTTTACAAGCAAAGACAGCTCTCCCTCTGTCTGTTTTGCGACTCGTTGATCTTTTCACCTAAGCACAATTTTATTAATGAGCTACTCAAAATCAGAACCTGTAATTGTGGCAGATTTCTTGAAGCTACCATTTCATCGCAATTCTTTTCTGAGTGGATTAGTGTCGACATCATTTAAATCTTCTAAAAAGTGAGTGCCACTGTATTTTTCTCTAGATTCTAGAACGAATTCGTCGTCTGGACACTTTCCGGCTAATATCACATACGAATCGCGTCATTATGTATGAAATGACCCCACTTTATTAAATGGGTAAGGACATTTTACAAGTTGAAAATTAAAAAATATGAGTTTGAAACATTTTCTAAAAGCATGTCAACAAAGTTATTTTATAGTCTGTTTTTGTTCCACGGTATGGATGGAGCTTAAGCACCAAACACGCCTAGACATGTCAGCTGTTGTAATAGTGTACATCCACTGGACTAACTTACGTATCGTAACTTATTTGTCGTTCCTAACAAGCTTGCTGTTATATAGGCCTAAGTGTTGTTCAGCGATTACCGATAAACGGGAATAAACCTTACCGAGAGTTTGTCTTAAGCCCAGTAGTTTATGCCGTGTTATAGTAGGTATTGACCTGATGTAGGTTGAAGCCTTTCTTCCTTTCGTACAGTAGGCCTATATTACTTACGAGAGGGTACACGCGAAAAACAGTGGGCCTGGTGGCTTGTGCTTCGTTTCGTACAAACTACTGGGTAAAATGCAAACATTAGCTTACCCTAATAATGTTACATTTAGGAACAATAAACCTTCACTGCTCAACGAATGTTCTTAGTTTAGGAACAGCAGGTGAATGTACAAAAGATGCACTTCCAACCTTTCGAAATCCAATCATCATGTAAGTTGGACGATCAGATTGCAAAATGTTTTCCCTACAGTGATAACCTACGTAGCCTATAAAGAAATACTTTTCCATGCAATAATAATTATTATTTATTAATTATAATAATAATTGCAATTATTGTCGGTGCCGGTGAATATGTAATGAAGTCGAATTAAATAATTAGGCTAATTACTTACGTGAGTACGAAATCGTTTCGTGTAATCATTACTATTTGCTTTATGATTGAGGGATGTTCAAATGTTTATCCTGGTTTTTGAGGTTATGTCCTCTTAGCGAGTACGAAAGAGGAGGCCTTTATTCAACCCGCAATGTATCAGACTCTACGGCGATTATTCTTTGTCTCATTTACAAACACATTAGAACACTACATTAAGTACAGTTTCCAAAATTAATAAATTACCTTAGATCCGTCGTGTGACTTTGTTTTATATTTAGAATTACGCGTTTCGGAACATATGTTCCATCATTAGATTATTTCACTCGGTTGAGATCGTCATATGTTAAAATCACATACTCAGTTGTTAAAAACACACGTCAGTATGGGTGGGCACCCTATGAAGGCTGACCGGATACTCCGACGATCTCACCCGAGTGAAGTAATCTGATGATGGAGTATGTATTCCGAAACGCGTAATTCTAAATATAAAACAGTCACACGACAGATCTAAGGTAATATATTAATTTATAAATAACAAAAGTGACTTGGATACCAATAATAATATGTAGTTTACAAAAGTTTTTCTTTTGAATAAGTCTCCAAAATTTATAATGGAATGAAAGACGCATAAAGATTGGGATAAAGAGCACGAAAATTAAGAGAGAGATAGAGAAATTTTATTACTGTTTGAAAAACTAGAGATCCTCTGAGCCTCGCTAATGATCGATTTTAAGGGTCTGAACATTCACTTACCAACAGGACTAACAATACAACCATTTTTCTAGTTTTCAACGTTAAACGATGGCACATTAAAGTAATTGTACGTTTTTTGTACTACGAGACTTTTTTTTGGATCTCCTGAAGAGTTAGGAATGTGTTGAAAGGATGTTACACGAACACTCTAGCATACGTATATTATCATTCATATTGTTTTCACTCAGATTACTATAACTAACAATAATCACTAATCTTTAAATTTGTAAAATATACCTCTACTGGTTTGCGGTAGTTGCTTCTTCAGCTTTCTCCAAGGGAAACTGCTACATGATTTGGTCGTCTCTTCAGTTCGAAAGGTTATGCATACTTGTTTAAATGATCTTGTACCACTGCGAAACAATGTGTGCGGATGTGAAATGTCAAATAAAAAAAATTGTGTTTCTTTACAATATTCCTTCGTTCTCTTTTTAGAAAAAGTTTTAGGTATCAGAATAGTTTTAAGACTGAGTGCAACGCAGAATAGTGAAATAATGACAAACAAATAATGTTGTGCTATAACTCTCTTCTTCTTCTATCAAGGACTCGGCGAAGAAGTCATTGGCACATGTACCGGCCCCAAAGGAATATATTATACACTTCACTAACGCTTCCTAGGTCTTCCTATACTTCGCTATCCAACAGGTTTGTGTTGCCAATCTTCCTTAGGCAACCTGCCATCTGGCATCCTATTCACATGAGCAATCCATCTCCCTTTGTTCTCTGCAATACGATCTTGGATATTAATAATGTTCAGCTCTTTACGAATGTCTTCATTGTAGAGTCTGTCCTTTCGTGGCAAGCCTAGAACAGATCTCATGAATCTCATCTCCGATGCCTGTATTCTACTCAGATGTTTTTTCGCTGGAAGTTATGCTATAAGATAAAAATTGTTTTCTATATAATGCTTGAAGATGAAGAAAACAATTTTTGCAGTCTTCCTGTCGCATCAATACATATCTTTGTATAGACAGAACAGTGGAGTCGTCACCTGCACGCGTTCTATACACATTTTTGTGTTCAGCATTCATTACCGTCAGCCTTACAATTACAGTGCTAATGAATACCTAATTGCTCTTATACTTTTGTTTTCATTGTAATGAAAGCAACAGTCCTTGTTTTCAGAGCAATTGTTGTTTATTCAAAGTGTTTCTATTGTTAATGCTGTTAATGTGTACGCTAAGTGTTAAGAACAGTTGTGTCACTGATGTGATATAAACGTAATGTTTTTTATTTTTAGTCATTTAGTTACGTAAATTCTACTCTCCCGTATGTATTTGTAATGCCTGTAATATCTGGCCCGTTTTTTTCTTTTCCAGACTTCGAGTGTAAGTGATTGTAAAGCCAGTCACTGCGAAGGTTGCCCTAACCGATCGCAGAATTAAAGTAATTAAATCTCATTTTGGTTCAAATCAAATGTTCCATGTCCGAGTCCAGTTTACATAATATAAATACTTCATGTCATCACTCAGCTGTTAATGCTTTGTACACACGAAAAATTATATATAAGTCTTAGAGACGTTTTAAGGCTTGCCACGTTCGTTTTCCTGGTGAAACTCTCTTTATTTCGAGATCTTCATAGAATTTTTGTAGCGTCAACTTAATACCACATTGACTTTCGCGACTAGTACTCCCTAAATTCAAACCGTCAGCATCGGCAATCAAACCAACTCTTGTCAGTCGTAATTAATGGTTCTGTTTCCACCAGTGTAGTTACGTCGTTATGTTTTTATACATCACTTACAAACGGCTACACCGACAGCAGACTAACGCGACATGAAAGTAATAAGATGTAATTGATGAATAGTAATTGTGGCAACGCCGGGTCCACGTGACTAAACACAATAGCGTGATTTTGCTAACGGGATAATCTGATTGGTGCACATGTAAGTGTCGGGACAGTGCCACAGTTTTAAGAACCCATTATTACATCAAGGGCTTCTGAATGAAAGTCATTCTTTTGGGTGAGGAAGTTATATCAATTATTTTAAATGGGCAGTTCCAGGCCCTTTTATTTTTAACAGGCAGTCTTAAGTATTTTTAACAAATACCATATCGTTACGACGATGCGTAGTTGAATGTACTTGGGGCGCGCTCGTGGTGACTCATCGCATGCCGATGTGCGTAAGTAACGAAGACAGAACGTCCGAGTATCGTTTTGAACATCCTGTAGGTTTTTCTCAAAGGTTGTAGAAAATCCGAGGAAATATTTCTCTGTTATTACAACCTTGTGTACATTGATTGAGGTTTTAAAAGCCGAGACCAAGAGGGGGTTATCAATTAGTTTGGATTTAAACGATTAGTGATGTTACATTTGTGACCGCGGATTAGCATATTTATTAACTCATTGACTGTTATTATCTATCGTGATTATTACGTGAGTGTAATTTTTGTAGGAGTTTTAATAAAAAACTTGTGTCTACTTCTTGAGTATTTAATAACAGTTGCGTGTGCTGTCGTTGTGTCAAACCGACGCTCCGATCAGTCTTCGTCGTGGTCGTTTGTAGTAGTTAAACTGCCAAGAAGTAGAATGCCTTTTTTAAACAAGGTAAAACCCAAGAAGTAGAACGTGAAATATTCTTTTCATGATTTGTCAAGGCGTACGATAATAATTTATTAGAAACGAGAACCCCATTGAATCTTTAAGTCATGAGTATGGAAAAGACTTTTTAAACCGCTTGTTAAAAAACATGTCATGTGATGCAGTTTTAGCTTGTAACAGTCTCGTTCATATTTCTTGTATAATACAACTTAATCTCTAATTAGATGTTGTAAACAAAGAGGATGTTTTGAAGGGATTAGAATTAACTATAAACGGCTGTTGCTAAGCCTTGACTGGAAAGAATTGAGAGATAGAATGTCAAATTCCGAACACAAAGTAAATTTGAACAAAAATGAAGAAAGGCGATGAAGAGAAAAATCATAGTATATACCATATCATAGTGTTTCATAGGTGTGTGTGAGTGTGTGTGTGTGTGTGCGCGCTGTAAATTGGCTTAACAAAATAGACGCTATTTTCCATTATTGAATAAAATTCAGTAGATTTACAAATCACGGAAATCTGATTCACAAGAATATAAAAATTCTTTAGGTGGTAGATGCTGTGAACAGCAGCGTTCACATATATACTCGTGTTGAAAGCTGTTATCAGTTACGCGATAAATTCAGCACATTACATTATAAAATATGAGTACATTAAAAACATACTTTCTGCTGGATAACAGAACAATGGGTCGTTAACACTGCGGTAGTTCTGGTATTGTTTTACTTCCATATTCCATAAAGAAATGGAAGTATGGTGATGGCGAAAAAATTGTGTTCGAGATAAGGGCTGATTCTGATTGTACTACCCTCAAAACATGAAGAAAAGTCATTTTTCGAAAAGTGTCTGTGTGTGTGTCTGTCCGTCTTTGTAGATTTTTTTCTATGGCAAACGATAAGAGCCGCAAATTCAAACAGAATCAAATAATTTTTGAAGTGAAACTTCTTTATCGACGTATGAGAGAAATTTTATAGCAATGTAAAAAAAAATCGTCACGATTTTCGGTTACGCGCCATGTTGTTTTTTTTTTATCAAAGTTCAGTATAGTGACGTAAAGAATAATATATTAGTTTGAAAGTGATAAAATAAAAAGACTTATTATTTGTTATGTGAGAGCAAATGAGAGTTTTCATAAAAATTCAAGTAAACGTCGGCCAATAGACGAGAGAGAGGTGAACCCATGGCCAATCCATCATCCTCAATGAAAAATTGGTTATTGAAAGCAAAGTAATTCAAATTCAAGTGAATTTATAGTAAAAGTGAGAGTGATTATATATTTCGTTTGATAAATCCAACACGTGAGCGTGATTTTAATATTTATTTGAGGTTAACCTCACTTTTTGATTGTAAGTATCAGTAAATGTATATAAATCTATTAAAATTAGCAAGTATTAAAAATCCAACACGTGAGCGTGATTTTAATATTTATTTGAGGTTAACCTCACTTTTTACATACAGCTCTGAATTGTAGAGTTCTCAAGACCTATTGTTTTTGGTGAAGATCGGGTAAGGGAAAGGGGTAGTTTACCTGCAACTTTTTATCTTTTAACAAGGGTAATTTTTTCTGTGACGAACGATAACTGCCGTAAATTCAAACAGAATCAAATAATTTTTTTCATACCTCCCTGAATTATAGAGACTCAAGGTCTTTTGATTTTGATGAAGATCGGTTAAGAGAAAGGGGTAGTTTACCTGCAACATTTTATGTTTTAACAAGGGTAATTTTTCTTATGACGAATGATACCTGCCGCACATTCAAAGAGAATCAAATAATTTTTTGCATACGTTCCTGAATTGTTAAGTACTCAAGGTCTGTTGATTTTGGTGAAGATCAGTTAAGGGAAAGGGGTAGTTTACCCGCAACACTTTATGTTTTAACAACGGTAATTTTTTCATGACGAACGATAACTGCAGTAAATTTAAACAATCAAATAATTTTTTACATATGTGCCTGAGTTGTAGAGGACTCTATTGATTTTGGTGAAGATCGGTTACGGGGAAAGGATAGTTTACGTGAAACATTTTTTGTTGTAACAAGAGTAAAGTACTTAATTTTGATAAATAAAGTATCCTGATAAGAAGATCTTAATAATCCACTGTAGAAACGTAGATGAAATATCTATAAATGACGAGGCTAGTTGAACGGGGTGGGGGTAATTTTCTGTAAACGAAAATTATAGTTAAAGGGGGAGAGGATAATTGTTTTTATATATGTACTACGTTATCGGCAACAAAGAAGTAGTTTGTTGTTAAAATTCCTTCCCGGGCTGTTTGGCCGTGGTCCAATGTTTTCTGCAAAACCAGAGGTTTCGGCAGTGGCATCGACTGCCATCATCAGTGAAAATCGAGTGCGCTAACTTGAGGTGGTATACGTTAGTGGCCACAGTACTGTGGTTAAGGCTGAAGAAAGAAGTAGTTCTATAAAAATATTTCTTTCGAAAATGATTTTAAATATAAGTCTTAGAACATGGAAGTCATGTATGGTTCTCCATACCGATATTTATTATTAGTTTTAGCTCGTACAATTTCTAGTATCGGTAGATTATTTTAATATAATCTTGAACACATTGCAGTCTTAGAAAGACTGATTATGTGCACGTCGATGAGTAGGCCTACTGGTGCTAGAGGTTTCGGCTAGCGGTCTTCAGTTTTGTACTGGTATGTACTGTATGTTAGTCTCGTAAATAATCTAATGCCCAACTCCTATTACGTCGCCGAAATTGAGGAGGAATTAATGTTACACATTGACAGCCTGTGTACATTTATATAAGGTTAGATGCTCTCTACAGGCGTTGGCGTCGAGAAAGGATTATAGACTAAATGTTAATCTGTGGCTGACAATAACAATACTGTAATAAAATAATGCCAGTCTTGAAAATTATTTCTTTTTTAAGTAAATTTTTAATGCGTTTACTGTGTTCGATGTAATGTCGACAATTACCTAATGCTTTTAGGTAGTTTATCGGGTAGGTGACAAACTAAGAGGCTTTACGCATTCGAGTTGGACTCTCAAAGCCGATCAAGACTCCCTCGTCTCTCTCTCTCTCTCTCTCTCTCTCTCTCTAGCTATCTCCCACCCCCTCTGTTCAATCTACTGGTTTATTTAATTCGACACTACAGATTGTTATTTCTCCATTATCCGGGTTCGTATTGGAATTGCATTTTAGATCAAGTATTACTTAGGATATAAATGTTCTTTCCCGAGATCGTTTGACACGACTCTTCTGTTCTGAGTTTGATGTTGGTTTCAAAAACCTTTTGTGTCGTAGGACATGTCTAATTAAGATTGTCTCTTCTCCTTTTTAAGTCTTTCGTTAGATTACAACTATCCCCGTTCTTTCTAGCACCTCTACATTTGTGATTCGGAGTGTTCGTCGGTAATCCCTCTTTACTACTTTTCCTGCGTTGAAGGCTATCGTCTGAGTTTCGCGCTCATTAAATACAGTGCTCGAGACGTTTTCCTGTTAGAGGTCTTTTCAGATATTTGAAGTTTGTTGTAAATTGTTCTGGTTATATTGAAATTTTAAAATTTGTACTTTACTGTCTTCTGTTGGTACCCTGCAAGAACTCAGAAGACGATTTGGCATGATGTATGAGTATCAGGTTTAGTGTTGTACTCTTTGTATAACACAACTGTATCCCACTGTCTCCGGTATGTGTAAACTACTTCTGTTGTGAAGAGTACTAAAGAGAATCTAAGTAATCAAAGATTGGGTCATGCGCAAGTGTAACTTAACATTCAGTGTAGAGACTGTAGTACCGGTATAAATCCGTAAGAAACATTAATGAAAGTGACGAAAAGTGGAAAAAGTGACGTAGATTTTCGTGAGGATAGAGCAGCAGAGCACGGATAGACAGAACACCAAATAGGAAGAATTCACAAAAGTGTAGATTAATGACTCAATAATAGTTATTACTTTGCAATGATATATAAGGTTTTATAGTAAGGCCATATAGTGAAAAATGATATACGCTGGCATATCCGTCTGGGAATGGAAATCACTAGAGACATTGAGACAGTTCAGTTGAAGTTCATTTGATGAAGAGACTTCAGTACTATGGAGAGATAACAATTAGCCAGGCAAAGGAAGGTAGAAACCGATTCATGTCATACAAGCTACTACCCTTTCTCCCTACAGCGTCATGAATCTTGCTTCTTAGCGTTAGTTGCTTGTGTGTTATTTGTGTGTACAATAAGTTATCTTATTTACAATTCAATTATTACTTTGCGATTCAGTATTACTTATAGTTTCTTGACTTTACGGGTGCTTATTTTGTCTTCGTTGATGTTGGCTTCGAGTAAATTTAGTTTTGTTTTATACTATAAGGAGGTGGAATGGTAATATCAAAACAATTTTCAGTTTTTTACTAATAAAAAAAAACTTTTGTGAAATGTAACCGTAAGTATTTTTTCCTACGTCTATTTATTTTGGATAACGTTTTACCAAACGTTTAGCCATATATCTCTTTAAAGTAATCTATACTCATTAATATATAGATGTTAGATACATTTTTTGTAAATTTTTACTGTTATTAACAAAAATATCCTTGTCTGAAAAATAATTCTCATTTCCACTCACTTAAAATTCCATTCTAAACTCAAGTAATGTTTGCATAATTTCTGGTATAGACAACAGTGTGTGACTTAACAAATAAGTAATAAGAAAATTTGTACCAAACAGTCGTGCAGTTGAATGTTTTCGAAACGGTCTGTAGCGACTTAGCCATCGAGTGTATTCTTCGTTCCTCTATATTTTTGTCTGACAGTTCTTGTGGATTTGTACAACGTATGCAGTATAGTACAACTCACAAGAGGTAAGGAGCCAGCGGAAACAAAACTGGTAGCAGTTAAGTCGGATCGTGTCAGTGACTAACAAAAATCCTGTCACGACATCAATAAAAACTTGTAACCATAAGCATTGAGAACTCTTTGTATTGTAAGTAGTATTTTGTAATGTACAATACTTTTTTTGTTCATGGTATGCGAAACGGAAAGTTGGCAGAATACAGAATCAGTAATTGTTATCGACAAACACACACATGTATAATTTTCCCAAAGTGCGGTAATGGCGGTGCAGCGTCGTGATGTAGCTGACGGCGGCGGCGGAGTCAGTCGTGAGCCGCACGTTCTCTCCTCTCCTTGGCATTTAACCGTAATCCACCTTATGTCTGAAAGGCGGCTAAATGCACGTGCACTGTAACCCGTATCCAGTATTGTTTCGGGGATTATCTAAGTAACACATTGTTTAAAGCTTTTCTCTATCCTCAGTTAATAGACTATCGCTGTTACTTGTAGATTTGAAAGTGGTTTTCGAAATTTTGAGTGCTAATTTTTATGCCGACCTGTAGCATATAACATTAAATCGTTAGAGTGTAGGTTGGCGTCACTCCACTTAGTATAATTCTTAGATCTATAGTTTATAATGTACGACACACACACACACAGGCCCTACATGTATAATTAATTTTTAACATGTATTTGAGATTCGTATATTCGTGTTAGACCTGTTTTTTTTCTGGTGTTAGTGAAACTAAAAGCAGAACAATAATTTTAATACTTAAGAAACTGACTTATAACTAAAATAAGTACAAGTACTTACTACCTTATGTACAAGTATACAAGACGTAGGCCTTCACTCAACCATACATAAAATTGTAGATAAATAGTACAAACCTTATACAAATACACAAACCATATCATTTGTAGATAAATAATATTTAATAGCAATAAACAAATGAATTCCCCACAACTTAGAGCTGGATAATTATACTTTTAGTGGTGTAGATATATTTGTATATCTTGAACAGAACTCAATGAGGAGAACAAAATCTCACAAGAAATAAATAGAAGAAACATGGCTGACAATAGAGCATATTATGCAGATCTTATCTTCTCAAGTCCAAACTTCTGTCTCGTAAAACCAAAATGAAAATCTAATAAAGCTTGATAAGACCCGTCGTGACTTACGGAGCTGAAGCATGGCCACTCACGGCTGTATCAATAAAATTCGTTGAGACTATTTGAAAGGAAAATAGTGAGAAAGATATACGGTCCAATAATAGAAGCAGGAGAGTGGAGATGCCTTCGAAATGCTGATGAAAAGTTGATGAAATATTGGAACGGGAAGATGTAGTGCGCTTCATAAAGGCAAGGCGGATAAGCTGGCTGGGACATGTGGATAGAATGCCGCAAGAGAGACTGCCCATCAAGTGCTAGATGGAAACATGGAAGGAACAAGAAGGGGCAGACCCAGAAGACGATGGATACATGAGGGGAGGAAGACTTAAGAACAATGGGCGTACAAAACTGGAGGATCGTTGCAATAGACAGAGAGAACTGGAGGCGAGTGCTGGAGACCAAGGGTCATCCCGGCCTATAGAGCTCCGGAAGAAGAAGAAACAAATTAATTTAAAGTAACACTTAGTTTCTTAGTGAATTTTGTTTAAAAACATGTTCCGCCGCAGAAATTAAATTTCAACCAGTCAGTATTTCTAACTAAATTCTATCAGATTTAGTTCTAGTTTAGTTCTATTAGATTCTACCTAAAATAGGCCTATCAGATTTTTGGGGCGAAATCAATGTGTCGTGGTGGTCTTTTGATACTTAGGTGATCTTAACAAGATTTGTTGACAAATTAACGTAAGATTTATAAACTACCTTCTTTTAAAAAATATTCGTTATTTCTTTTTATTGTGTGTCTGCATGTGTAGATATGGACACAGGTGTAAACGCACATACAATGAATGTGTGTAGGTGTAAATGTGCATACGTGTACTACTTGTGTACTTTATACTTTACGGTGGCCGCCAACCTTGGTGAAAGTAATGTGCGGAGAACCCTGTTTTTTGTCAGTGCAACCGCACATCTCACTGAGTGCGCAAATGTTGATGCTTTTCCAAAAACATTTACCGTGAAATACTTGCCGTATACTGAAGGACACCCATAAATCCGGCTATAGCAACAGTAAGACGGACGTTTTTGAAATGAAGTGTTGCAACTGAGCACACTTAGTCTCCCCACTACCCTCACTTTTCGCGCAGCTATGAAGCGGACACCGTAAAGTAACGCGATTGTACCATAAAACTGCACATTCTTCTTGTACAAATTTCTTGTAATTTATTTACTTGTGGCATTATATGTTCACGACTCTATAATTTCTCATCTTCTGTTTCCATGAAACAGCTTAATGGGGTTACTATTTTTATAAGGCTCAATTTTCTTGTGGAAATAACAGATGAAGAATTCAAGGGTGTATAATTTCGGTGTCATACTGAATATTGGAAATATTATGCACATTTTCAATATCGACTTCGTGCTACCAGGAATCCAGAGTGTTCGGATTGATACAGAATCGATATAGGTAGCAGACATAATTTGTTCTAACGAATATTTGGCGGGTATTTCGTCATTTTCTCCATAAAGAAACTTGTTAAAAATTTAGCAAAACGTTTTTCGAGTGAATTCTCTTGTGTTATTGGTGTTACGACATATTAATTGTCCTCGGTTGTTCCTATTACTGTTTGGGAAACTCGAAAATAAGCAGGAATCTGTGAATTGTTAATGGCAGTATCGTCTGTGTAAAACGATGTAGATTTTCTTCTCGTCACATTTTTGTAACGATGTCTAGGTGCCACCGAACACCATGCTTTGTTAATTAATTTCTACACCTGATCGTTTTTTTTTTTGTAACATTAAAAACAAAGTGCATATTATTTATATACGTAGATCTGAGCATATGCACACTTTGAGGCAGTAAATATACTGCAGTAGCGTGAAAAACATAAACCCTTGCGTCTCGGCGTCCCATCGTCCGTATCGCCGGTTATTATTCATGTAAGCTGTGACCGTTCAGTGCCGTGAGATACAGTACAGGTGATGAATAGAGGCAGCAATTTTGTGGTGACAAGACAGTCGCACCGTGTGTGAAAACAGAGGCCTACGAACTGTTTACAAATGTCATTGAATGCCGTCCGAGATTTATGCCTGTCATGCTCATTGGCAACAATTGAAAGACTTTTAATTGTCCCCAGCCAACCACCAGCCAATGGTATCCGTTTGCGTAATTGTTGTTTTATGGACATTTTAATTCAACCTGTTTGTCCCCGGAATGTCACGTTCGTGCTTCTCGTTTGCAGGAAGCGAGGGTATAAAAAAAATGTGCGCACTCCGCCGTCTTCCTCCTTCAGATATCGGTTACGTGTTCTGTGTAGAAAGTTAAACAAACAGAAAAACGGAGTCGACTGGCGTTCGTCCCACACCGCGCACTTGTATTAAAAGTAAACGCGCGGAAGTACTCGTTGTGAGCGAGGGTGAAATTATAATTGCCGAGTCTTATAGAGAAAAGGACATGTCGTTAATTTAGATTGATATTGCAGGTCGTGTGGCATTAATGGATATGAGATACTACATCGTGCTAATACGGAAAACATATGTAGGCCTATCGTTCAGTGCATACGGAGTGATGCAGTACAGTGTTCGCGCCACAGAACACCACCCACTAACAATAATAAATAAATAAACACTCGTACTTAGTGAGCTAGTCCGCTAAGTTTACTCTACATAGTAAACTTTGTATTCATATACAGTAATGCAACAGCATCTTAAATGTGCAAATCGCCAATCATTTTTCCATGATTTATGTATGCCTACAAATTAACTTCGCAGAGTCATATTATTCACACGCAATAAAAGTTCGTAAAACTGTTTTCAGTTTAACATCCGTGCAAAATCGCAACGTGTTAACCACGCTCGTTTAATACCGTCATATAATTATACTATTATCATAACCGTATCGTGACGTGTAGGTACATAAAGTTTTACGTCGTGTTCAGTTAGGTAGAGTGTATTCCGTTTTCAGTTCGTTTCCGGTGTCTTTTAGTCCGTTAAATTTTTCTTAATAGTTTAATTTCTTGTAAATGAATAAATGTTCTTGAATAATCAAAGTTGCATTCGAAGTTAATTATATGCGCTCATGTATACAAGGAAGCATGTGTGAGAGAAGGAGAGATAGATAGACAGACACATAATCAACGACTAATGTACTACCTAATCTTCTTCGGTAGGCCTGTAAAACGTTAAAAGCAGCATGACCTTTACCATTAGAACAAACCTACTGCCACCGGTCCGCGACGAATTTGATCGAACGCTGACATACTTTTGTGGATCTTTGTGCCGCTTGTTTGTGGGACATTCAGTATTTTGAATTTTGGATATACAGAGCTCTTCGTCTTGTACAGAAGTGTATGTTTAAAACAGTCGTTATAGAGCAAAAGCATATCATTGAAAACGGATCGCATAGAGAGACGCTGTTCAGCAGTATTTTGAGAATAACCTTGGCCATACAAACACTAGTCACTGTAAATAATTTAGATATACGCATCTTCTGGTTTACCTTTGTCTCTGAAACGCATTTTTACATGCGTAAATAAGTGTTTACCATATTTTGTTACACTCTGTAACGGTAAGTAATTGAACGAGCATTAGTGTCAACTCGAGCACTTGGCATTTGTCTGTCTGTCTGCCTGTTTGGTATATGTCTTTCGGTAACTTATGAATGCATCAACCAATTTTCGTAAAACTTGGCGTGCTTGTCATGCTTTTACGCCACATACCCCTATTGTTATTGATCCCCCCAAAAAAATAGAGGGCAAAATTATGAAAAAATGCACACGTGGTATCAAATTAAAGAGAATTCTAATCAAAATCTAACTATTTTGGAAATTTCAAAACTTTTGTACGCAGGGTCAGAAGTAGGTCAAATTTTGCTGAAGTCGCAAAATTCATTCAGGGTACCATATTAAAGAAAATTTTGCCAAAATCTGATAATAGTTTTTAGTTTTGGATATTTCAAAATTTCAGGACACCAGGGCCCAAAAAAGGGATCAAAAATTTGTAAAATTCCATGGCGGGTATCAGACTAAAAGGAATTTTAACACAAATTCCAATGAAGTGTTTACTGTGAAACTTTAGGAGCAGCAGTGGGTGAAAATGGAAGTTAAAATTTTACGGAAGTTGTAAACGTTTGTGTGGGACATCAAGTTGTGAGCAATTCTATTCAAAATACAAATTCGGTGTCTTTAATAATTTCATAGAATTAATATCTGTTAACCCCTTGCTAATTTCGGACTGCTTCGAAAAGTGTGAAAGCTATACTTGCAAAATCTTTATATGTTGTTATCAGTTATGAGTATTTGTGAAAAGTATTAAAAATATGCCTGTAGATATCTAAGGAAACATACGTAAACTTCAGGCTACGACTAAATTACTTGTCATTTACGCATTATGCTTTTAAATTAACTAAAACCCCCAATACAGTAGTTCAAAATTTTAGTATTTATTGATGATTATTTTACAAATATATTATTTTTTGTAATAATAATATATTACAAAATTATATTATTTTGTAATATATTATATTACAAAAGTAATATTACAAATATTATATTATATTAAATATTATATTACAAAACTAAGGTAGTGCTGGCCACACTCCCTTCCTTGTTTGTCGTACGGCTCGCATAAGGCAGCCTACCCTGCCTTCTCCTAAGCTACTTCGGTGGTACACATGGGAGCCATTATTATTATTATTATCTTACCGAAAATATAGTGGAGTAATCGGGGTTTTCCTAAATTTTCGTATAATTGAAAATTTATCTAATAATAAGTGTGTTACGTTCAAAATAGCGAGATCTGCAACTAAGGAAGCTTATTAGTACCGCGTAGATAAATAGTTGTTATAGTACCAACACGCCAGTGAGCCGACTCTACAGAGCCGTGACAGGAAAGCAGTACAATAATCTGGAGAGCACGTCATGTACACGCTGTTTGTCAGATCTTTTAGACGACAGTATGGAATCGAAAACCGGCGTCATTGGTGTTAATATATAATTATGCTTATTACATGACATATTAACACCAGTACGTGAACGATGTGAATGACGGATACCAAGGGATCGTCAGCTCGTCTCCCACTAGTATTTCCGCACCCGGATATTAATGACTGTTGGCGTGTATCTGTTAGGTGCCGTAACTTACGCTTTTCCCGTCTTGAGGAATACCGCTATGGGTATACGGCATTTTATCAATTGCCACTATGGATAAAAATAAAATGTAATGCAAACTCGAGTGCGGCTAAAGTGTCCCGTCGCTGTCCTCGTTTGCTGAGAAGCGAGTTTGGTATTCCGTCTTTGAACGGCACCGTGAGATGTCTTGTACGTAAACTTAACGTACGAGCGGCAAGGGCACCCCCCTCAAGGATACGCCCTTAGCTGATATTGTTTACGTCCTAGTGATTATTGGAAACGACGGCACATTCTTTACGAAAGTGATTTAGTACGACCGACATAGGTCAATTTAGAATAAGCTTTCCGTTTGACGGGATCTCGAGCTCCTAACCTGTAGCTCGGCATAGCGGATCATCTCTGAATCACTAACCCGAATAACCCTGAATTGTTCCGTCACAGCATCACTTGTAGTGCTGTAATATCGTTGTTCGATTCTTGTGTGGATTAGTATCTACGTAAGCTCTACTTGTGACTATACCAACGTTCTGTGCAATATTGTTGGCTGCTGTTTCTCCTCATTGTGCTGTGAACGTTGTGGCAGTATTACCACTGATTCCATGTACAGCCACAATGTACACCTTCTGACCACACTGCATATAACGTTTAATACATACTAGAAAAACAATGACTAAGGGACTAATGCAAGTCAGACTAAGGGATTAAAAACGGTGATACGGTGGAGCGATCATTCTGTGTGATTTAATAAGTTTGGTTAATAAATAAAACGAATGAAGATAAAACGTAAAATTTGTCCTGTACATAATCTGGTAAACATTCAGACCACGCTTGGATAAACGAGATAATAATAAACGGCTTGAATACGTTAACTTGTTTTCTGTAACTTTTCCTCAAAATTTATCCGGCTTAATTTTCTCGCTCCGCACTGTCGCGTAAACAGGATTCGCAGGACATATTACCTGTCCTTTTGCTGTACAGCCATAAATAAGTGAATATGGCTTTGTTGTTGTCCGGTAGGATTTTTCCGTACACAAAGCGTAGTTTTCTACTTTTCGAACTGTGCAGCATGTTGGAAAAATCTATATTTTATGTACACTACCTTAGCTGTATTGGCGTGCTTCCAGGTTTCGATATTACTGTCTTTATTTAGGTCGGAGCTTGTCCTATTTGGATTGTCACAGTGTAAATGTCGGTCCGTCAGAAAGTTTATATGTGTACAATGCCTATTCTTATTTCATCTGATAGTGTGAACAGTTGATTTGATTTTTGTTATGATATATTATTGCGTTTAATCTATCTATGGTCTACAGTGTGTCTATCTATTTGTTGTGTATATCTATACCTGTATATACTATGTCGATATGTTATTTCATCTTTTTTTCCTAAACTATTTGTTACCGTTATTTCAACGTAACAAAGGTTTTGAAGTTCATGATTTTTTTCTGTTGATACTTGTTTGTGCTTTGAGATGTTACGAAAACTTTGTTTTTGGCAAAAAAGCAGGAAGTCTTCGATCAGAAGTAATTTTTTTCCTTCATCGAATTCTGTGAGTACACTTTGCGTAAGTTTTCTTGCATGCAGATAATTTTGTTTATTGTTACATTGTTATATTGTATATTGTCTAATAGTGTAGACTTAATTGAAACGGTAATGTTGCGTTCTGTAAGACTAACATAAAAGAAAATGGTATGTCGTTAAAATTTAAAAGTTTAGTAGACTGCAGCATTGTGCACTGATGTTATTATTTCTTCGCTGTAACCAGACGTCGTTAAGGAACCATATGTTAGACGGGGTGACGTGCCAAGGCCGACATTATCTAGAATTGGCGATAACATCTCTAGAAGTACGTGATTACGTTTTGGGGCACAACTTCGCCTGCTGCCCAACTGGTGGTTTGACGGGTTCCGAGAACTCGGCCTTTGTCGGGGCACGTTGCCTTCAGCTTGATCAATGACTTCGCCGTATACTGGAGCTTATATTAAAGCTTCTATCAATCTTATGTGTGGTTGCCTAAGAACCGGTTTGTGTGTGCTCTTTAACCTAGTCTGTGCCTTTTTACAAGGTTATTTATATGTATATTTTTAATGATACAGCGAACATTTTTTCCAAATTAAATTACTTTCTTTATGATTTATTTGTATACAGTATATTTTTTACGAATTATGGAGAGAGAGAGAGAGAGAGAGAGAGAGAGAGAGAGAGAAGTGAGCGTATATGTAATTTTTAAATTTAGTTTTATTAGCAGATAAGTTGTTAAACTTCTGTAAATTTCTTAAGTATAGGCCTCTCGGTTATGAATAGAATTTGAATTTAAAGTTTTAATATAATTATGATTTTTGGCCATTCATAGAAATGTTTTTGAATTTTGAATAAAATTTCGGAATCTTTTGATTAACATCGTACTGCTCGTAGTTAATAATTACTACGGCAGGTATATATAAAAATAGCGCGCGTTCGTGTGTGACTCCAAAAAATACAAGTAACGACATCATAGTAGCCCAAAGAACGCTTAAAAAAACAGCATCAACAGTAAAAATCAAATTCAAATAAGAATTGTAATTACGTGTTGAGGTGTCGGGTGAACAACGTTTGCACCAGTCACGGATGGATCGCGTTTCTGTAACCTTTGTATAGCGCATTGCAATTGTGTGTAATTGTACGTTACATAATTTTCTTACTGTTGTTTATTATAATTGATTTTTTCTTCTTAACGTGAGAGAGAGAGAGAGAGAGAGAATGAGACAGTGTGGAAGGGAGAGGGGGGATCTTGAGTTCGAGATCTACACGGCAGGTTTGCACTTTCTAAAACAAATCATGCCGGCAGTGAAAACCTCCTTGACTCCGAACTTTCCATTTACAGACGTCTCGTGTCAAAACAGAAATGACACCTAATATGGGCACTTCAATGCTGATAGGAAGCTGTCGTTGTTATTAAAACGATACCAGACGGAAGCGTTTCTCTCATCCATCAAGGACTCACCGCCAAGTCCAAGTTTACGATTATTATTTATAGGAGTTCAGTGATTAGTAGTCGCCTTATAAAGAAACGTATCTGCGTGGTTCAAGGCTCGTGACACTAGGAAATCGCAGGTGAAGGAAGTGAAAAAATTCTACGCGGTTTTTAACTATTCTTGTATAAGAAAAATTATATTCTACTCAGGTACAGCCTGGTACAGGGAACAGAAGAGTCGTGTAATAAGATACAGTTCGAGACTTACCGACGAATAAGCTTGGTGTACAAAGCAGCCTTTAAAATTCAATGTTCCGACTCCTGGCTAGGTTTTACATTCCTTAATGAGATATGGGGACCTCGAATAGGAACTACGTAATGTACCCGGGGAGGGCTGTCATAGCAGATCTCACGGTAGTATGTCTTCGACAACTATATGTGCTGGCGATCATTCCTTTCTCAAAGATCTAGGCCTACAACTCTTGAGGCTGACAACGTTGTAATTTTGTTATTCAACGTTGTGGATTCTTCGCCCCGCTCTCCAGTCTCATACATTCATCCTACTTTGATTTTCGGGCACACATTTTCTCCATTTCTTTTTAGTTCTGCCTCAGCACTATGTTTATAAGTAATAATAATGGCTCCCTTGTCGACTCAGCCTGTTGAAAATGAGTACCTGGGATAACATCCTGGGGATAATAATGGCGGATGAAGCGTAGTGCTGGCCACACTGCCTTCCTTGTATGCCGTACGGCTCACATAAGGCAGCCTACTCTGCCTACTCCTAAGCTACTTCGGTGGTATGTTTATAAATACTTATTGTGAAATTTTCTTTGTTTTTTTTTTGTCACTTCGATGTGACCCACGAGTCCAGTGCAAGTAATCTTTCAAAATACGACGAATCAATTTTATGTGAAACGTATTCAAACTTGTACTGTAACCAATTATGCTAGTGTATGGTATGATTTCAGTACGGTGATCGTATTTTCTTAGAAAAAATAAAAATAAACTTGAACGATTTAGGGCTTTGTTTAGTTGCAGTTCCAAATTTGTTTTTGACTGTCAGGAATGTACGCATTTAGAAGTTTTTTTTGAGTGCAGAATACCAAAATGATGTATAGTCAGTAGTCTATAACTCCCTCATTTTTACTTCCATGTTCCTTAAGGAAATGGAAGTATGGTGATGGCAAAAAAAATCGTGTTCGAGATTATTGCAGATTCTGATTGTACTACACTCAAAACATGAAAAAAAGTCATTTTTCAAAAAGTGTCTGTGTTTGTGTCTGTCTGTAGATTTTTTTTCTATGGCAAACGATAACAGGCGCAAATTCAAACAGAATCAAATAATTTTTTGCATACAGCCCTGATTTGTAGAGTATTGTTTTTGGTGAAGATCGGTTAAGGGAAATAAGGGAAAGGGGTAGTTTGCCTGCAACGTTTTTTTTTTAATCAAGGGTAATTATTTTCTATGGCAAACGATAACAGCCGCAAATTCAAACATAATCAAATACTGTGTTGCATACAGCCCTGAATTGTAGAGTTCTCAAGACCTGTTGTTTTTGTTGAAGATCGGGTTAGGGAAAGGGGTAGTTTACCTGCAACATTTTATGTTTTAACAATGGTAATTTTTTCTGTGACGAACTATAACTGCCGCACATTCAAACAGAATCAAATATTGTTTTGCATACGTTCATCAATTGTGAAAGACTGAAGGACTGTTGATTTTGGTGAAGATGGGTTAATGGGGAAGGGGTAGTTTACCTGCAACATTTTATGATTTAACAAGAGTAAACTACTTAATTTTTATAAATAAAGTATCCTGATAAGAAGCTCATAATAATCCACTGTAGAAACGTAGATGAAATATCTATAAATGAAGAGGTTAGGTGAACGGGGTGGGGGTAATTTTCTATTATTAAAATTTATAGTTGAAGGTGGAGGGGAGAATTTTTTATATGTGTACTACGTTATCGGCAACAAAGAAGTAGTTTTTTGTTAAAATTGCTTCCCGGGCTGTTTAGCCGTAGTCAATGTTTTCTGCAAAACCAGACTTTTCGGCAGTGGCATCGACTGCCATTATCAGTGAAAATCGAGTGCGAAAACGTGAGGTGGTATACGTTAGTGACCACAGTACTGTGGTTAATGCTGAAGCAATAAGTAGAAAGACGTAGTTTCTATGGAAATATTTCATTTCGAATATGATTTTAAATATAAATCTTAGAACATGGAAGTCATGTATGGTTCTCCATACCGATATTTTTTTTGGCAAACGATAACAGCCGCAAATTCAAACAGAATCAAATAATTTTTTGCATACAGCCCTGATTTGTAGAGTACTCAAGACCTGTTGTTTTTGGTGAAGATCGGTTAAGGGGAAGGGGTAGTTTACCGGCAACGTTTTTTTAATCAAGGGTAATTTTCTATGGCAAACGATAACAGCCGCAAATTCAAACAGAATCAAATAATTTTTTGCATACGTCCCTGAATTGTAGAGATCTCAACGACTTTTGATTTTGGTGAATATCGGTTAAGGGGAAGGGGGTAGTTTACCTGCAACATTTTACGTTTTAACAACAGTAAAGTACTTAAAAATTCATTTAAACTTTTTCAAAGAATGGTAATTGTTAAAAATAAAATAATTTTGTTGCCAGGCAATAAAATTATAATTTTTTCATTTTAGTGTAAATCATGTATGAGTGAAAATATATCGTTCGTGGCAGGCAAGCATATCTCAATTATGTAATGTTTACGTTTCCATTTTATTATTATGATTACTGCAATAAAAAGGCAGGGAAGACACACACACACACACACACACACACACACACACACACACACACACACACAAATATTCGCGTTATTTCTGGCCTCACTCATGTTTATTTTCTTGCATTTGCACGCTTTTTAAATGGAAAGTGCCGAAACCCACACCAACATAACGCGTGCATGCCGAAAAAGTGTCCAGCGTGGATAGCGATTTGCTTCCTGTGGATCGCTGGGCAGCGTAACTGCACGTGTTTACAGAGGAACGATTCATAGACAGACTTTTCGTCTTTAGGGAATGAACCCTCTGCAAAATGCTGAGGGCCCATGAGTGACTTCCGAGCGCTCCTTCTTTTCCGCGTGTTTGTTCTGTGAAACGTACACTGTAGATTCGCAGCTTTACTCTAAGCAACGCTCAATAGGAAATGTTGAAAATTTCTGTCCACTGTGTATCCTCATACACACTAAACCTGCTCTGATGTTTTAATTACGGACATCATAATCTTAAAACTTTGGAAACTTGAGCACTACTTAATGGAGATAAATCATTTAACTTATACAGGCCATTAATTTTATGCATATTTTTTATATATATATGTGTACTACGTTATCGGCAACAAAGAAATAGTTTTTGTTAAAATTCCTTCCCGGGATGTTTGGCCGTAGTCCAATGTTTTCTACAAAACCAGACGTTTCGGCAATGCCATCGACTTCCATCATCAGTGAAAATCGAGTGCGATAACGTGAGGTGGTATACGTTAGTGACCATAGTACTGTGGTTAAGGCTGAAGCAGTAAATAGAAAGAAGTAGTTTCTATGGTAATATTTCATTTCGAAAATGATTTTAAATATAAATCTTAGAACATGGAAGTCATATATGGTTCTCCATACCGATATTAAACAGTTACTGTCGGCATTCAAAGCAACTGTTATCAGTCGTAATTAGTTTTTTAATTTCCATCAATGTACTTACATTGTTGACATGTTTCTGGACATAACGGAAATAAAATATGCACCGACAACAGAATGACTACGACAAGACCGGTAGGCCCCGTTGAAGATGATAAGCTGCGGTTGATGAATACTAATTGTGGCAACGCCGCGTCAACGTCAACTCAAAACGGTAACCTCATCCTACTGATGGTGCAGTCTCATTGGTGGACAGAAACATTATCGGGACATTCCCTCACGTATAACACATTTTGCATCAAAGAATTCTGACTGCCAGCCGTTTGACTTAGGCAGTAGTAGGTCTACTCCTCAGTTTTCGTATATTCTATACACTTTCGGAAGCGATCTTTGATTTAAATCTGACTTTGGTTCGAACTAATAATAAACGAAAACAGATCTGATCTGAATTTCAATACAAAAGGATTTTTTTCTTCTAACCACATTTTCCTTATACATTACATGTAATGTTACATGTAACATTATATTACATGTATATACATTACAGCTCTGCATTGTAAAACACAAACATCGTAATCCTAAAACATTTTTTTAATATAGTTACGCACTTGGTTCCAGCTACCGACTTATTTAATAGTAATAAATTACTAAGGGATCAATATTATCCTGTTTAATTACATTCAGTACATATCAAACATAGCTCAGTTATTCTGTTAGATTCTTCGAGCGGAACAGTTAGTAATTAAATACTACGTCATTATGACTTGCTAAATATTTAATAAAAACTTCATAAAACCTCGATATCCCTGTTGTTTCTGTTATTAAGTTTTTGTTGAAAATAAATTGTCCAATTCGATACGGAAAAGCAAACAGCAATATTAATTACACCTAAAGCGCTTTCGCTTACCATTTGTGCTTAGATATTATTAAGTGAACTCTTCAGTAACAGTTCGACATAATTCCGATTGACATTAAACTAATGATTAAATGTAATGTTTTTAAGGTAATATAAAGAAGAGTCGATAAACAGAATTTAAATGTTTTAATCCACGAATTTGATATAATCCACGACAGAAGTAAGGTAATTATAAATAAATTTAACATTAAAATCTTTAACCCATATTTTATAAAAAATTCGGAATTTTAGAATTCCGTATACTTCCATATTCCGTATATTCCTTAAGGAAATGGAAGTATGGTGATCGCGAAAAAAGTCGTGTTCGAGATGATTCTGATTGTACTGCCCTCAAAACATGAAGAAAAGTCATATCGAAAAGTGTGTGTAGAATTTTTTCTATGGCGAACGATAACTGCCGCAAATTCAAACAGAATCAAATAATTTTTTGCATATGCGCCTGAGTTGTAGAAGACTCAAGGCCTATTGATTTTGGTGAAGATCGGGTAATGGGATGGGGTAGTTTACCTGCAACATTTTATGTTTTAACAAGAGTAAAGTACTTAATTTTGATAAATAAAGTATCTTGAAGAAGGTCAAAATAATCCACTGTAGAAAGGTAGACGAAATATCTATAAATGAAAAGGGTAGTCGTAGGGGGAAGGGTAATTTTCTATAAATTAAAATGATGGTTGAAGGGGGAGGAGATAATTTTTTTATTACTTCCATGTTGCATAAGGAAATGGAAGTATGGTCATGGCGAAAAAAATCGTGTTCGAGATAACGAGAGATTCTGATTGTACTACCCTAAAAACATGAAAAAAGTCATTTTTCGAAAAGTGTCTGTGTGTAGAATTTTTTCTATGGCAAACGATAACAGCCTCAAATTCAAACAGAATCAAATAATGTTTTGCATACAGCCATGAATTGTAGAGGACTCAAGGGCTATTGTTTTTGGTGAAGATAGGTTAAGGGAAAGGGGTAGTTTACCAGCAACGTTTTACGTTTTAACAAGAGTAAAGTGATTAATTTTGATAAATAAATTATCCTTAAAAGAAGGTCATAATAATCCACTGTAGAAAGGTAGACGAAATATCTATAAATGAAAAGGGTAGTTGAAGGGTGGAGGGGGTAATTTTTTTTATAAATTAAAATGGTAGTTGATGAGGGAGGTAAATTTTTATATGTGTACTGCGTTATTGACAACAAAGAGTAGTTTCTATGGAAACATTTCATTTTTAGAAATTATCGAAACGAGTTCAAGTAAATAATTTTAAATACAAATCTTACAACATGGAAGTCATGTATGGTTCTCCATACGGATTTTTTATATGGGCAATAAAGAAGTCGTTTCTATGGAAATATTTCATTTCAATTTGTCAAACATAAAACTCGATTTACAAGGTGGGGGATATATTGTTTTTAGAAATTATCAAACCGATTTCAAGTAAATGATTATAAATATAAATCTTACAACATGGAAGTCACGTATGCTCTCCATACCGATTTTTCCAGTTTTTTTCGAATGTCCTTAACTACTGTGAATCTTGATTCGTTCCTTTATTTATATAATCAAAGCTTGCGTAACACTTGCTACGAAAAAAATAACCGCTGTTAACACTCAGCAACACGAAAATTGTTCCGCAATTGTGAATCCGCTTGTATACAGTCAGTAGAAAAGTATAAACTTTATAAGAAGGTGACCGAATAGACTATAAACCATCTCGTTAAGATTTAGTACCGGCTATTGTCGTTGCATGTACATGTAAATTCTGAATATCGTGTTGCGCAAAGCCGACATTGTATGCAGAATTCCGACCAATCGATCACGGCGGTCGTAAAAACAAACGATGTCGGTGTACATTTTCAAAGCTGTCGGGTTTTACTGAAACTCCATTCCGTGGCGGAAATGAAAGTCGATGATTATACAAAATAACATGCGTGTAAGAAGTTTTGTCGTTCCACCGTACGTAATCCAGAACCATTTGTTCGTCCCGACTTCCTTTATTTGATGTGGAAGACGTACGAACGATACCATTGTTATCTCTAGTGTTGTAATTGTTAAAATATTTACCCTACTTTGTGACTTCCTTTTTTTTTAATGACAGTGTAATAACATCCGCTATGTCAGTATCATTATTGCTGAAAGCTGCCTGTTTTTCACTGCTTCCTTCGTTATTTCAGGAATAACATTTATTTTTAAATAAAGAAAACTAAAATATAGGCATATTTTCTGTCTGAGTTTATTGTTAATGTATTTAATCGATGAATTGTATCTTCATAATATGACCATTTTTATTGTTGACTATATGGAATGAAAGTACTGTAGGTTCCCTATCTTCCATTCTAGTCAGGGGAAACCACGAAGTGACAAGGAACATTTCGCCCTCAAGTGTTGAAAAAACGTTTACCACGACCGTATTGACAGAAGAGATTTCTTGTGGTAAGTTTAGTTTCTATTTTCGAAGTGTTCTGCAATGCTGTTCCAAAAACTATTTCAAATTGTTGAAAAATAAATCTGAAAAAAAATTTAATTTTCCTTTGTTTTTAATCAAGCAAGTTTTTTAATTTCTAAATGTTTAATTATTTTAGGAATATGACGCGTTTTCGTAACGTTATGTACTATCCAGAAACTCCACACAATTCCTGTCTGGGTCCGCCACGGCAAGACACTCATGTGAAGAACGCCCTTAATGTTTCTTATATCCCACTTCCATTTTCCTTGTGATCGACTGGCTCAAATCACATCTTTCCCATCAGAATATCCATCCCAATTTCATTTCATTACCATTTCTGGGGCAGTTATGTCCTGTTTTTCTCTCGTTACTTCTACTATACCGATATTCGCCATATAATCCACACTTATAATATAGCTGTCTTAGTGTTTCAGACTGCTTAAACACTAACAGCATCTTCTTTATGGTTGTTTTGATAATACATTGACGCTCTCGAGAAGTTTGCGTCTTCGGAAATCTGATTAATATACGGTTATCCATGAACTGACACAACTAGAATCGACCGTGCAATTCTATTGGACATTCCAACATTTTAAACATAGCCGGTTTAAAGTCAGCGAGCGGTCTTGTTTCCTATAATAACTTGCGTAATGTATAACCCCTACTGGGGTAACGTACGTAGGCTACAGCTGTGACGGAATCAATGTATTGTTCTCACATCACGCATACTTTCTCAATACGTTCAGCTTCGAGTTTTGCATAATGCCTAATTTACGATTTTGCAGTGCTATGAAGTAATCGATTAATATAGTTCGCAAGTTTCGATTTTAATACAATCTGAAAGTATTATATATTCACAGAACAATATTTTCTCGAGGCGTATTCATCAAGTGTATAAGTCTTTTATAATAATTTGTTGAGTTTCCTATTGTAGTTCGAATTATGCAGCAGGGTAAATTGTAACGCAGATCGAATTTCATTTGATCAAGCAAGTGCTGTCAGAATTATCGAATTCTATAAATACACTGGGCACTTTCAGTGATAGTGAAATTAATAAATGTTATTCCAACCTAGAGCTCTTCGTGGTAGGTAGTAAAGTAATGGACGTAATGGAATAAAAACGTAAAGTGAACACATTGTGTGAATTTACCGTCTTAAATTTTATTGACATTCACAGTCCGCTTTTATTAACAGGCAGTTCAGCTCTCTGTAATGGATCGAGTGCAGAAAAATTACCGGTAGACATTAGTAATTGCGAAGTACCGTGCCTACGATTTCCTAAATACTGCGGACGAGATTTACTCTTTTAAGTCTGATTGTAACAAATATATTTCTAACGATTTCAGTAACAGTGTAATGCGTTAATTGAAACACATTATGATTAACACGGTTTGGAAATGACATGAATTAGCGGCAGTATGCAGCGCGACCACTGAACTATGCTATATTTGTACGATTCGCTCAATAATTTGGAAACTAATAAAGTTGGGAGTTAGATCAAAATTAAATTTGAACCTTTCTGTACAATTGACTAGCTTACTGTATTAGTCTGTTTTGAATAGGGAAAAAGTTTCTCACAAGCTACTTTTTACGCCTCACGACTGAAAACAAAAATTAAATTTGATATGAAATTTTAGTTTTTATCTTGTTATTACAAGGATATTATTAAATGTAAATAGCATGTGCATCATGTACGTGATCTGGACTACTCGTACAAAAGAAATTATCGTTAAAGAAAAAGAACTTCTTGCGTAAGGATAGTTTATATTTTAATACGTACTAAATCGAGTGTGCGATGGGTTTATTATGTTTTTTATTTTTACCGACTCATTTTTTGGATCAAATTTTTATTTAATACATACCAAAATGTGAAGAATTAAAATACTGTTACTACTGCGTACATTTTGTAGACTTATCTAGTACTTCATTTTTATCTGTCAAGGTTTTCAAGTCGCGTAATAATATCGAACGTAAAACCCATAAGCGCAATGTACATCTAGCCCATTATCTCATCCGACTGTGGAACCAAGAATAGATAGCTTACGCCTTAAAAGATGTTTCTATAGACATTACGAATTGGCTTTAGTTTGACAGCTGCTGTGATCGTGTTATTGCACTGTGGTGGATAAACATATTAAGTGCGCTGTAAAGTACCGCACTGCAGGAATCGTTGCTTATCTGAAATATTGCAACCACCCCAGCCGCAGAGTTGTTTGGCGACGTATCTGGTTCTGCATCATGTATAACGCAAGTCAAAGCGCGGGACACGGAAAACAGTATAGTTGTTTTATAAGTCAAACGATTCGGCAGAAGCAAATATCGTGTTAGTTAATTTAGTTAAGTTCACAGCGGCGCAAAGTGGAGCGACGCTGTTACCACAATCATACTATTAGCAGCGGAACAACTGGTTGCGCAAAACGCGCTGATTAATTTTTATGAAATATTATAAAACGGCCGTTTTCGGTTTGTGAACGGGTATGGAAGTGAAAGTACGACGGAGCATGGCAAACGCGAGTCGCTCGTTACCGCGTAGTCCGAGAAAGGGCTTCATTATACTGTTTACTGTAGGGGTCGCACAGGAAACGAAATGTCGACGTAAACGATGTCCTTACGTAAGACTCGACTGAAGAAACTGGAGCACAAGTGAAATATGATGAATAAACAGTGTAACGGTTAATGCAAATGTACGTAATGCAATACCTGCCTCTTGCCTGGGTCTTTACGGGTTTTTACGTAGTGTTTTACCCGGAAAGATTTCTAACACAAAAATATGATACTGCACTAATGCATTACGTAATTTTATAAGAATAATTTCCCATAGAACGGTCATAATTTCATTCTTTTCGAATGTCTGTTCGCCTTATTGGAATACTGGGTATCACACTGAATATTTTCTGTCCCTTGCTACGCTGATTCCGACTATGAACCCACTGGATCAGTTCTAGTTCTTATTGTTGTTTTAAACTACCCAGTCACAAAGTCAGTCTTATGAATTTCGCATTTGTATTATAATCGTATAATACATATAATGTTATATTATTAGTACTAGTATTAGTGTGATGATACGTATCAGTACGTTTTACTGTCTATATTCAAATGAAATGAAAAGGTGAATATAAAATTAGATAATGCGAGTATAGAGAATGTTAGTGAGTTCAGTTATCTGGTGCTATTAATAAATAGGCACATCTTCCGGCGGTTAAAAGAATAGCGATGACAAAATGGTCCTTTCAAAATAGAAGGACCTTGTTGAACGAAAAGAATGTTAATATTGAGACTAAGAAGGATTCGTTGTATGTAGTGTGTTAATTGATGTACGGAAGGGCAGAAGAGAAGAAGACTTAAAGCTGCGGAAATGTAGTTTTGGAGGGTAACTCACTAAAACAAGCTGGTTGGAGAGGAGGAGTAACAAGGAAGTTCTGAGAGAAATTTAGGAGAAACGGGCTTCATTAAACGCTGTATGCATTAGGAGAGGAAGGAGGAAGGTTTTTGTGGCTTGTATTCCGGCATGACACCTTTCTGGAAAACATTGTTAAGGGCAAAGTGTGGGGGGGGGGTTGATTGCGGAGGTGGCTTGATTTGTCGCATTTGGTGGGGTGTGTGATCAGTTAGATGGCAGTGAGGCTCTTACTTAGAGCTGAAGAGAACTGCTGGGACATGGCTTTGCTTGTAGGTATAGGGCTACAACTGGACGATCATTTTTTAACGTAATATTTTTCCGTTAAGTAACGCAAGAAATATGCTCGTAGTGGTGCGAAGTAGGAAGTGGCTATATGCTACAGAATTTATCACACAAGTCCGTCCTCAAGGTCATAAAGCAGACGAATAATTGCCCATTCGATTTCCGTTAAATGACGCGATGTTACCGTCTACACTTACGTTAATTAACGCAGATAACGCCTGTATGTTTTTCACGTAATTTGAAAAGAAGATAATGAAATGAATTTAAAAACATACGATAATAATCAAAACACAACATCGGGTAATTTTGAAGTTTTTCACGTATGTTTCAGAACTTTACTTTGTACGGTCCATCACCAGTTATTGAATGTACCCACCACTTTCTCTTCGCTTCTGTTTCCGCTGTCTTTTTAACAGCCAATAACGAAACAGTCGCTTTTGATGTTACGCCAGTTATGGTCAATTCTGTAGTTATAGACCTTTCAAAACACGCAAATCACTTGTTAATAATGAAGCAAGACTGCCTACACTAGACTTTCAACAAAGGAAACTGCGTTAAAAATAGATCATCCGGTGCGTTGCAAAACCTACGTCATTTAACCCATAGATAATTGCGTTATTTAACGTGCAATCTAGCCGGCGGTGAACGGAATAAAACATTACGTTAATTTCCGTAGAAAAAGGAAACTATTTGTGTTAGTAATCAAATGGAGGATTTTGTATTTATCTAAATAAGCAATTTTCCTGTTTTTCTGTGTCAGTTGCCACGTCATTGTTTGGGATTCTCGTCCTGCTAACGTTGGAAATCGTGTTTAAACCACAGTAGCCGATTGTCTGGCTCGTTGGTGGTAACACATGTGTAATTGTAATAAAGTACTTCACGCGCTTGGGCCCGCCACTACAAGGATCCTCCTCCATTGGACTCTGTCTCCTGATCACACCGCCTCTTCCTCGGTGTACCCAGGGGTCTTCTTCCACTGAGAACGAAATACAACATCTTCACGGATCATCGGTGAGAGTCATCCTCGTCACGAGTCCAGCCCGTTGGAGTTTCTGCTACGCATAATCTTCACAAAGTTCATGGTCGTTATAAAGTTCGTCCAACTCTCTGCTGTGTCAACAACACACGTGTACTAGTTCCTGACTACTGCTGTCAATCAAGGAAATGTCGAATGCGTGTATGAACGTACTCACTGTTCACGTGCAAAGTACACACACCTTAGTTTGGAGGCTTTTTCGGAATACACAATGGACCGCTTGTCGTACGTCTCTGCGAATCACTATTGTTAACGTCTGCTGGTATTGTACGTACATATCTTTTCTATGTACATCTGCTTTTCTCAATGTTTTAATCCGGTATGTTTAATATTGATGGCGCTCTACTGTCTTCTTGTAATCAACAGAATGAACCAATCCTTCTTTTCTCGCGTCTCGATAATTCTGCATTAAAAATTGTAAGCTACGGAGAAGTGTCTCAAGAGCGCCATTACATGTTACACTTGGCTTGACAGCTAAATTTCCTGTATTTCATACCGACGTTGGTTTCGTCCTTCTGCCTTTCTGTTGTCGTTAGTCCTGAAACCGCATTGTTATTTCTCTGCATATATTCGTAGTGCGCGCGCGCGCGCGTTAGGTTAGCATCGTATATGTGATTAGGTATAGGTATAGTATTAGGGTTAGTATCGTAGAATTAATTAGTAGGATTAGTATCGTACATGTGTGTGTAGGTAGGTTAGTATCGTATATTGTACAATATAGGCCTATTATTTTTATAGCTACTTTATATGTATGACCACAGTACATTATGTTTATTCAGGTGAATTATTGTTTTCCTTTTAGACCTTTCGAAGCGACAGTTTACACAGTATTATATATGTGTCCTTAACGACTTCATACGTTACTTGGTCCGCTTTGATAAAAATAAGTTACTTTATAAGATTCGTTGTAGATAGTTCGATCGTAGTCGAATGTTAACCCACCGGAGTCAGATGTTATTTCTGAGATGACGATGTGGTAACCAAAATTTACAGTCGCACAAAGCTAACCTAACTAGGCGCTCACCCCTAGGAAGTTAGCTTAATAAGTTGCCTAGATTGAATGCTTCCTCGGTTTTGGTATTTATTACATTTGAGGTATTTGTTTTTTTTTTTTTATCTGGCTACTTACGGCTCTTGAAAGTGCGATACAGTTACACCGTCTATGTTTAATAAGTATATGGCGCCAAAGTGTTCTGCGATTCACGCGTTTACAGTTCACATCGCATCTTCCCAACATAGAGCAATTCAGCCTCGACTTGACTCTCGAGGACGAGCAGGCACAGCGCCGGTCAGTCTTTGGTTTATGAAGACGTTGTCTTTGTGTTCCTTACATCTATCCGGCCTTTGTGAAAAGTTTCAGTGAACAGTTATGGAACGAGTTCTCCGAGTTTATTTATCTAGGTTATCAATATTGGGAATGGAACAGAAGGTGATGTTACTATGAAATTATCGAAGTTTCAGATGCTGTGTGGCAACATACACAGAACACTAAAGAATAAATTAAGGATTAAATTTTATAATAAAACAATAGCCTATGTTACTGTGTGAGTGCAAATCGTGGGTGCCTAGAAAGAAGATTATAAACCAAATTCAAAGTTCAGAAATGAGCTTTCTGAGAACAAGTGGTTGCACAGGGTCAGACTGTTCGCGCATTGATGACATTAGAAATGAGCTACAGGTATTCCCTATAAACGATACAACACAGAAATTGCATGGAATGATCAAAACATCTCGATAGAATGGAGGATAGACGGTTACCTAAATTAGCCTACAGGTACAGACCTTATGGATAAGGGCTGTAGGAAGCCCGAGAGCAAGATGGGGAGGCATAGGTATATAGCTGCTGTGAAGACTGAACAGGCAATATACCTACTCCGTGGAGTGAAGAAGAAGAACTAATCTTCATCTAATAACTGTTAGAACTGTGTAAATGGCTTACAGCTAGGCAACCGCAGTGAACAGACTCGACCTTGAATTGACCCAGAACGTGCGCTAGTGATTTGCTGACCTAACGGGTGCGAAACCACTGAGCTAACACAATGAAAACTGTCTCTAATGTCTCAGCTGATGACTCCAAGACCGAAGTGCTTAACCTAAATTCGGCACGTTAATTGGAGACGAATGTACTTCATTTTGATGTAAAAATAACGTATTCATGTATTGTGAAGGTCAAGATAAACATACGTGTAAACTTCGAGAACTCCTCGACATGTAAACAATACGATACGAGTTTAATCTCAAGTGGTAGGTTTTTTTTTTTAATAAAAAGGCTTGTAGTAAATTCTGATATTTAATAGTGTTACTCTGTTACAGGCTGTTTGAGATTTTATCGTGTTAGTATCTTTATAATCAGAAAGTCTATGCATTTCTTAAAACATTAAAGTAATGAATTTTAGTAATCAAAATAGCCATTTGTATGCAGCAACGAGTAACTTGCATTTGGTTCGTATCTGCTTTTTTGTACTACTTTACGTGAAAACATAATTTCCATCACCAAAACGTTTTTAGTTTACATTTTGTTTTGTGCAAAGATTGTTACATAAAAAAGTATGAAATGGATCGCCGACCTGAATTGACAATCACCTTTACCACCGAGTCGTCTATGCTATGAGTCAGTGTTTTCGTAAGTATGCTAAATACGCCGACACGCCTCCCTCGCCAGGTCTGATGCGCACAGCTATGCGTCGCCATTGAACGCGTTTTTGTGTTTCATCGTGTGCCTAAGACGAATGTATTTCAGTAGATGAAACACTAATTCATGATAAAATCATGTAAAGCACCTACACCTCGCCTACCTCAAGGGCATGACGATTCCATTCTGAATGTTATAGAATAGAACATCACTAAGGACTACCATGAATGGTCACGTTAAATCATTAAGAGCTAGTTGTTAAAAACTAATTAAACGTGTCCGATACTGATAACAGCCGCTAATTAATCCATACTAACGCTAATGTGAGATTATCTTACGCGTACCGGTAATAAAAAGTTTGGATTTAACAACGTGACAAGCCATTTTCGAACCACCACAACTACTTTTCGAATTATGTTGTCATGGTTCTTTAGTTGATGTGTAGTATTTAATTAATGAAAAGTGAAAAGTTAATTATACTTACACACTCTCTATCAGTCGTCTATCTGTCTGTCTTCCCCACTCTCTCTAACCCCTGTGAAAGACCTTAAGCAGTTACGAAATAAATTACAGCATTATTATGTGAGCTAATAAGGTCAATTGTTTCACAGTAGAATTTCTTGCCCGTATGTAGTAATTAAAATAGTTTCGGTCGCAAAGCATACGTGACTACACCACGGTGAGCAGCCGTCGATTTCGAGTCCAGTGACGCAACTGTAGCCGTGCCAACGCCACCGTTTGCTAATTGACTGCTGTGCTTACTTACGTAACTTCAGGTAACAATCTCGGTGTAATTTACATTCGTATTTGCGGCTGGATGCATATGTGTAACGCTGACACGCGCGTATATGTGCAAAATTAAGTATAATGCCCTGCAACAGAGAGTAAAGGTCATATCCTAGTAACGCGGCGGTCCGCCCTTGTTATGTAAGTTCGTTAGACGTGTTTTTGACAAACAGATGTGCCAACGTGTTACGCGTATGGGGTGTCACGACGATAAAAGGTTTGACTCATTTTGCCAGACCAGTTCCACATGACAGTTTTAATTCAACGAACGCTAATGGCCGTTTACCTTCTGTTACTCCTTTGAGGTCATGTGGTCGCCAGAACGTATTTTTGATAGGAAGTTATTATAGAGCTCTTGCTTCATTGTTCACATTGATTTTGAAAGTACTGATGTTTTGCTTTGAATGTTGTCCTTTATAAATATTAGATACGGTACGTCGTCTGTTCTATGATGTGACGTTTTACGTTTATGATATACTATAAAAGGACAGTGTCACGATAACGAATCAGGTGTCTTCCGCCCATAAAACATTAAACCGATTTGTAACGTTAACATAAATAATTATAAATTTAAAACGTAAAATTTTATGATTTAGAAAGTGATACGGAAAGTGAAAAGTGAAGTTTTCTTTTGAAACAAGTTTTTTTTAGATTCTTTTTTCGACGAGTTTATGTTCCACACTGCTACAACTGATTGTTAAATAGTGTGCTGGCCTTGTGATGGTAAGCTGAAGTGTTTCCGTTACCGTTTTATAGACGTTTGCTATAAAAATGTTCACATTATTTTTAATTCTGTTTACAAATAGGTTGTTATAATTGTCTACAATAACACTGCTCGTCGACCGTTGGTATTTGTCTGTATGTCTGTGTGTGTGGGGCGTGTCTCATCATAACTTGTAAAACTTGTCTCACGATTTTTGTAAAACTTGGTATGCGTGGCCAGACTTTTTACCCTACCCTATTGTTTTTTAGATTGATGCCCTGAAAAATTGGGAGACGGGAGACAAAATTTTGAGGGGTCAAAATTTAAAAAAAAAATCGCAAAAATACGCGTGGAGTATCAGATTGGAGGGAATTTTAACCAAAATCTGAATATTGTACCCTTTTTAAATTTACAAAATTTTGGGACGCCAGGTTACAAATTTTGATAAAATACAAAAATCCATGAGAGGTATCAAATTAAAGGGAATTTTTAATGAAAATCTGGATGTAATTTGGGCGTTCAGTTTTTGGGACGCCGGAATCCTAAGAGTGGGTCAAAGTTATAATAAAATCGCAAAAACCCATGTTCGACACAAATTAATGTGAATTTTAACCGATTTATAGAAAATTTCAAAATTTTAGAACACCTTGGCCCATAAAAGAGATAAAAAATTCGAACAAATTTTAAACATCCGGTCGGGTGTCAGACTGAAGATAATTTTAACCCAAATCGAACCACGTTCACTATGAAAATTGTGTAATGTTGGGGATCAAGTTATGAGAATTTTAGTCAAAATACAAACTCGGTATCTTTAGTAATGTGACAGAATTAATATATGTCAATACCCCTTTTAAATTTTGGACCGCCTTTAAAAAGTCTGTAATCTAAATTTTCAATAAATCTTTACATAATGTTATCAGTTACGTATATTTGTGAAGAGTATAAGGACTGTGAAGAGTCTATAAGTATCTATGGAAACGTTCTAAAATTTAAAAGCTAGGATTAAATTATTTGTCATTCAAACATTATGGTTATAAATCTGACTAAAACCCACATCAGTACTTGGGAATTTTTAGTGTTTGTTCTACGATTCCTGTACGGTTGTTATTTTACTAAAAACATAGTAGAGTAATAGGATTTTTCGTAATTTTTTTGATAATGATTTCGTCTTTGATAATTGTAATAATTTTTTTGTCTTTAGATAATTTTTTTGATAATGGAAAAATTACACTATGCAACATTTTAAAACTTTTGGTACGATGTTTTAAGACTGTAAGGTGATTTTAAAAGTATTTTTCATGCTGATTTCAAATCTGGTTTTAGTTTTTCTGTATCACGTAAGGTTTTTATACAATTCAATTTCGAAGTTTTAAAAAATCGAATTTGTGAACAGGGAAAATTATTATTATTTGAGTGTGATTTCAAAATTGTTTATGTTTTAATCCTGCATAAAATCACAACACATGGCGGTGCAGTAGACAATGGTATGCACTCACTTAAAAATGTTATAATTATTACGAAAACACAACACATATATGACAATTTAATTCCTCTTCTTCGCTGAATTCACTGCTTCAAGATTTTTCTGACGTGGGTTGAAACTTCTCTTCCGTGATTGTCTCCCTTCACCAGTGCCGTCTCTTTTTAGCATAAAACAGTAGTCGGCCGTCTCTTTTTAGCATAAAACAGTAGTCGGCCATCATGTTGGCATTCCACCTTCCCTGGTATCTCTTTTCCATGTCCTTGATATCCTGGTGGAAACGTTCGCCTTGTTCTTCACTGACATCGCCGAGGTTCGCAGGGAAAAAGTCAACATGTGAGTGTAGGAAGTGAAGCTTTACACTCATGTTACATCCTAATTTCATGAAACTCTGCAACATTCTTTTAACCATGGTTTTGTACTCTGGATGTTTGTGGTTGCCCAAAACGTTGACAACAACTTCTTTAAACGAAACCCAGGCCCTTTTTTCCACTGGATTCATTGTACTTTCAAACAAATTGTCTTTCATTAACTTTCTTATCTGCGGTCCCACGAAGAGCCCTTCTTTAAGTTTCTCATAAGATACTTTCGGAAATCTTGTTACCAAGTACTGGAAACAGTCACCATCTTTTAGAAGAGCTTTAGTGAACTGTTTCATTAATCCGAGTTTGATGTGCAGAGGAGGTAATAGTATCTTGCTTCGTTGAACAAGTGGTACATTTATTATGTTCTGTGAACCGGGTTGGAGGGTTTTTCTTTTGGGCCAGTCTGTCTTCTTCCAATGTTTGTCTCTGGCTCGACTATCCCATTCGCAAATGAAACAAGGCATTTTTGTGTAGCCGGATTGTTGACCAAGTAACAGACCTACTACTTTTAAATCCCCACAAATTGTCCAAGAATGTTTTTCATAATTCACGTATTTTAGCAGAGCTTTGAGATTTACATACGTCTCCTTGAGATGAACTGAATGTGCAATGGGTACTGAACCAAACAAATTTCCATTGTGTAAAAGTACACCTTTGAGGCTAGTTTTGGACGAGTCTATAAATAACCTCCACTCACTTGGATTGTAAGTGACGTTAAAGAAATTCAATAAACCCTCAATATCACAACAGTAAACCAGAGAGTCTTCTTCTTTAAAGAATTTCATTAATTCCTTCTCTCTGGACCTATACCAAGAGAACGTAACTCCGGGTAGTAGAAGATTTTTTGCATTCAATCTTGACCCAAGCAATTGGGCGGTATCTTTTGTCAGGTTCAAGTCACGAGTAATATCATTAAGTTCATTTTGACTGAATAATTTTGGTGCAGAATCTTCTTCCGGGTTGTAATCATCAGCATTATCGCTTTCATTTTCTGAGCTGCTCGCCAGTGGCACATCTTCAAGAACGGGAGGTGAAACTGGGATAGGGAGAGAATTACAATGCGTAACTGGTCGTAAGGCCGAAGGAATGTTCGGATATTGTATATCCTTCTTACTTTTTGCGTTATGACCTTGAATTTTAACCATACAAAAATAGCAATCGTTAACATGATTTTGTGGCTCCCTCCAAACCATTGGGATTGCAAAAGGCATTGATTTTTTTGCACCATTTTTCCACAGTCTCAGCCCCTCAACACATGTACGACATACCTTGTGTGGTGCCCAGCTTTTGTCATCACCAAGCCTTATGCCGAAGTACGCGTAATACACGTTTCTCACAAAACTATTAATGTCCTGTCTTTGCTTACCAATTACGTAGCTACCACAAATATAACAGAACACGTTTGGGTTATTCAAACACTTCCGGGAACTCATTTCTACAGAAAGTTCACAAACTATATATGAAAGCACAAATATAACCTCACAGCACTATAGCATGTAAACAATGAACTACTGTTTCCCGCCTAACAGCCAGCTGGGTGTAACAAGTGTGGCCAACTAATCCCTCCCCCACAATAAAATTTCCCCTTGTGAAACTTACGTGTAAATAAAAGATGAGTTCATTTGATTTGCAAAAAAACTGTACGTGATAGAAAGAAACGGATTGCAGATCTGGAATCAGCGCAAAAAACGAGAAACAGGAATCGTAAAACGAGAGATAAAACTAGATATCCTAGTGCTATAGATAAACATTCTATAGCTATGACAACACACTGAAAGACTGTGCATAAATTATTTTACCTGGAAATGATGAAATCTTGATTTACCTACATGCCAGAAGGAAAAAGGAATGTTCGCAGGATTTCCTTTCATAATTATGAGAAGACCATAAGCGGCGAATAAAAAACGCTTTCACAACCAAAGATTAAAAATCAAAAACCTGACACAGTGTCTTGTACTTTTCCCCTTAAGCGAGGCGTTTATATTTACACCTTTGTAATATGGTCAGTGCTTTGTAGTAACAGAATCTTAAAAGACATGAAGAGATAAAACAGATTAGAATCACTCGACTCTTCCTTTTCAGATCTACGTATGCTTATTACATCACTCCTAAGCCAGGAATTATTATTTGACTGTTCGTTACTGTGTATTAGTCTTTGGGTAAGTAATTTTGTAATCTATTCTAGAGGTTGTTGGAGATTATTAGTACATTTTGAAGTTAATTTATACGCGTTCTTCATATTGTCTTCCCGTCTCTTCTTTTCCTTCGTCACTTGATTTACGAAACGCTCTTTTTCTTAATCTAAACTTTCTTTAGAATTTGATTTATAAAACGTTTTGAAAAAAAGTGTAAGTAGGGAAACGTGTACTATGTAAATATCGAATCTCTGATGTATGGTGTGCATTTAAAATCGTGCCTTTGTTTAGCAAACGGCGTTGTGTGCTTAACATTAAGAGCCTTATGTACAACATCCGGCAGCGTGTGGCATCCGGTAAGTGGCCTCGTGCATGTCCCTGTCGTATGCTCTGCATTGGCTTCTGGAGATTATCTTACGTGAAATCGGACACACCTTGAATACTTGGCGCGACCTATCGTTTGTGTTTTTTTTTCCAATAGTTTTCCTGTTTATTTATAAACAGTTCGTCATCATCCTAGTGGGTACTATGTTTTATTTCTACTGACGATGTAAAAGAAAGCGTTAGTAGCGCTAATTTGTTCCAGATATTTCTGGAACGTGTAAACGGTTTCAGTAAGTGTTTGTTGTGAAAATTTCAAACGGGTGGATTGAAAGTGCTCGATAGTGTTAATAAAATGCATTCCGCTAAGGCTCGTAGCTATATAAACCGCACGTTTTCCAGTCTCGGATAACGGATTTACACTTGTCTCGTGGTTTTCTGTCCCCATGTACGTTGCACATCAGTATGTCACTTTGCTATAAAAACAGTAATTCTCTTCTTCAACTCGAAAGAACTTCTGGGTAGTTGGGTACAGTTTCAACACATCACTTTACACGTACCTTAGCGTTTAAAACATCGGTATGGAGAACCGTACATGACTTCCATGTTCTAAGATTGTGGTCATCACTTTCATGTTCTAAGATTGTGGTCATGACTTCCAGTACTGTGGTCACTAACGTATACCACCTCACGTTAGCGCACTCGATTTTCACTGATATGGCAGTCGATGGCACTGCCGAAACGTCTGGTTTTGCAGAAACATTGGACAACGGCCAAACAGCCTGTGAAGGAATTTTAACAACAAACTACATCTTTGTTGGCGATAACGTAGTACAAAATAAAAAATTATCTCCTCTCCCTTCAACTACCATTTTCATTTATAGAAAATTACCCCCTCCCCCTTCAACTACTCTTTTCATTTATAGATATTCATCTTCCTTTCTACAGTGGATTATTATGACCTTTTTTTCAGGATACTTTATTTATCAAAATTATGTACTTTACTCTTGTTAAAACATAAAACGTTGCAGGTAAATTACCCCTTCCCATTAACCGATTTTCACCAAAACCAATAGGCGAATAGGTCCTCTACAACTCAGGCACATATGCAAAAAATTATTTGATTTGATTCGTTCGCCGTAGAATAAACTCTACACACAGACACTTTTCGGAAAATGACTTTTCTTCATGTTTTGATGCCAGTACAAATAAGAATCAGCCCGTATCTCGACCACGATTTTTTTTCGCTATCACCATACTTCCATTTCCTTACGGAACATGGAAGTAAAAATACTTAATGTAGGGTGTACACGCACACAATGTAAATAAGGTGGTGTGTGTGTGTGTGTGTGTGTGTGTGTGTGTGTGTGTGTGTGTGTGTGTGTGTGTGTGTGTGTGTGTGTGTGTGTGTGTGTGTGTGTGTGTGTGTGTGTGTGCATTAAATTATATATTAATTACATAATCATTACCCTCTGTCTCCCCTTAGATGATCTAGAGGTCTCCCGCTTGTGGTCGTATGTCCAGATTTATTTATTAACCCATGTGTCTCCTGACCTTGCAAACGGAGCCACGATGCTTCCGACCCACACTCTTTCCACCGGATAATATTCAAAGTAAACGTTACGTTAATTCGATGTTCTTTCACTTTACGTTTGCCGTAGTAACTATTAATTTGTAAAGTAATAATTCCTTTCGCTGTGAGTTGAATACCGAGAGTAGTAAAAGGTTTCCAATTATGTATAACAAAGAGGCAATTAATTTTCCACAAGGCAGAGAATTAAACACTGTGTACGGTATGATTGATTGTAGATTGGCTGCGTTAATCATTTAGCTCGGATTAATCAGCTGCTTGACACACATTTCCGTTGTCAACATTGGATTCAAAGGGATGCCGACCAAAAGGAAATGTATGTCAGCAGTACAAAAATCGGAAACGCTTTGTCGTTTAAAGATTTGATTTGCTTTATGTAATGATTGTGGTCATTATCATCTAAAATTGAGGCCGATTTGTTTAAAAAAAATCAACAGCCTAATTCCATCAGCTTATCAGGTTGAATAGTTTTTACTGTACACAGTCGTTTGATTTGTCGACTTTCATTAAACTTGTCTTCATGAAACGAGACAACTACAGGGGCGTATTTACGGGGTAACCAATGGAGAGTATCCCACGTGCTTACTGTTAGAGAGTATCCATCGTTACGACGATGAACGGAACCGGAACCCCCCAGAGGGTCGAAAAAGTTTACGATTTTTGTTAATCTCTTAATTTTTAGTCAGTAAAACAATTTTTTTTTTCAGAAATTTAATTAAGAAAGTTGTGTTAGTGGTTATAATCACAAACAAAATAATCACTGTTGCACACCACTATAAAAAAATTATTCCGATTAGAGCTTTCTTCAAGCTTTAGACCTCATCGTCAGATCGGAAAATGAGCTCATTTTGAAATCCGATCTGACGATGAGTTGTGAAGCTTAAAAGCGCTAACCGGAATAATTTTTTTATAGTGGTGTGCAACAGTGATTATTCTGTTTGTAATTATTTTTTCAGGTGTACGCTAATATAGTAATAACTCTTTTTTAAATTTACAAAAGAGGTTTATTACACAATATTAGTGTATACGTTTGAAATATGAAATAAAGAAAACAAAATCAATTCACTGAATAAATATCCTATAAACAACGTTTCAATAACGCGTATTTTGTTGTTTTATTACCGTTTACTTTAATGGGACTGATTTCACCCAATTTTAAGACAGTAATGTTATCAACCAACTAAGATCATCTTAATTCAAACAAATAAGGTAGTCTTAACTTCTTTTTTCTTTTGTATGAAGCCGACCCGATCCTGAACCCTCCCTCCAAGGCCAAATTCTAGATTCTTGCTACGTTACCATTCTTGCTACTGGTGTGTTGTGTATAGCGTCTCTGACAATGCCACTTCATAAATAGAAAAATATATCTTAACGATAAATATAAACACCTTAAGGCACAATAGACAGGATACCTTAAGCTGCATAAGTTATGTGTTAGTCAAGAAGCTTCTCTGTCAGAGATAATAATAAGACACTGACAGTGTGTGCAAGTGTCATCGAGGTAGTCAAATTTTCGGAAAATCTAAGACGAGTCAGGCTATTCTTGGCCTACATAATTTTTTTCTTTCCCGTAACTACGATTAATTTACGAAGTGAGGTTATCAAAATATCTGAAGGAGGGTGAAGACAAAACTGGGAAAATTTAAATAAATGGCACAACATTTAGTATTGTTATTAAGAGAGAGAGTATTACGTTGTTACTGTATGGTTTATTTAATGAAAGGATGCGTGTAATATATGTTATCATTTAAAGGAAACGAAACCATAGAGTTGTAACCAAAAATTGTAACAATTAAAAATATTATTGAAGTTTTAAGTAATTTCCAGCGTGAAATATAATTCAGTGTATGAGGTTAGTGGCGTAGGCTAACTATTGCAGGATCGCAAAGGATCTAAAGTCCAGAGCGGTGAACCAGTATTCTAAAACCAATAACGTGAAGATCATGAGAGCGTTAAAACGGGTTATCTACTCCGTCTAGCAAGTTTTATGATCCGTTGAAAGTAGTGTAATAATAAACTGTGTTACTTGGTGTCTGACAAAACTATCGGAACTACAAATGTTAAGGTTTCGACCAACGAATTGATTATAGAAACTTATGATTTATATTTATATTATACAGACCTATGTTTATAGAAACTTGTTTTATTAATTTTTATCAGACGAATGGATTTACAAAGTATGGCAGAAATTTCTTGACATATCCTGGATAAAATTCTAACTTACTCAGTCTTAGTAAATTCGTGTATTATAGTTTTAACTCGCACATTTTACTTGTAAGATTCCAGGTTTTAATGGACGTATCTCAACTGTCTTATAGTTGGAAAAACGCCACAACATTTTTGCGTCGACAGTAGATTTCGTAAAATAACTTGAGAAACGGTCTGACACACCTGTGTATGTGGGTGGAATAATACAGTAATTACATGCATCTCAGCTTTGATATACAGTGGTAGCACCCACACACAGATTACGTCTCATAGGACTATGTTCGGTGAATATACTGTCTATTGGCTGAAAACAAGGACGTTCAGGGCTTTTCTACGGATAGAGGTTTTTAGAATCTTCGGTACGATTACGATATGAAGATCAGGAAAATCTAGTAAAATATTCAATTATGTGACTTACCTGTAAAGCATGTATGAGTGCACTATTACAACAGAAAAATAGACGTACACAATGAGAGTTACAAATCGCACAATACACGACTACTACTGTCCAAGTCATCCTACTATTGGAAAACGGCCTCAAGCCTAAGGGACGATGAGTCTAATTCCTTCTTGGGGTTAAAAATGCTTCCCCAGTACAGTATTCGATTTTCACAAAACCAAATAGCAGCTGCACAATTTTAATTCAAGTGATCAAGCACAGCAACTAAGTTTCGTTTACTTTCATTAAAAAAAAATACACCTTTTTAATGCTTACTAATATTGTGTGACATTCTAGCACTGGCTTACCGGTACACAGGTCTATATCAAACAGTGTAAACACAATTGTAAGTGAAACGAGATCTGAATAGCGAAAAAACGATTCTAATCTTGCAACGCCTAAATCCGATTAGAAGACGACGAAGAATGAAGATATATAAATGAACGTAAGCTTTCACGGCCGGTGTTTACATTATCACAATTTTTCGGGCTGTTAGACCGTGGTCTAACTTGTTCATGTTTTTCGCCAGACGTTTCGTGCATACCCATGACGGACGTCTTCAGTGGCGCGGGCACACAGATCACAACACCCGCAAACAATGCAAATTCCCGGGTGGTTATACTGTAATATAAACATTTGTCCAAAAATGTACGTGAGAGACAGGTATTTTGTTTCTAAGAATTGGCGGCATCGTCTAGGCTTATTTACACTGACTACTTTGAGTTTTTACAATGTGACTCTCCTGCGAGCTCACTGTTCTGCTTTTTACATCCTTTTCATCGTATGAATCGGCAGTATAGTAACGGTTTATGTGGAGACAACAGTCGTATTACATATTGTTAATCAGTGTATGGTGCTATCCGCGCTATTTCCTGTCAGCTTACTATGAACACAATACAGTAGTAGACGGCTGCACAAGTGGAAAAAATCACTAGAAGGGATAAAAAATAAAAGAAGCAATCAATATTTATTCTTCCAATTGGGGGAGGAGGCAAAAGACATACAGTAAAGGAGACACTTTGCTCATGAATCGAGCTAAACACTTTAGTATTCAAAATGCGCTATACGTAAAACTGCTTTCAGGCTCTGGAGATTACACTACTTCCGGTCCACAGACTCTCAAAATTTAGACCGATTTTTCACATTAAACAGTGTTTCTCTTCTGTACAGTTGTACTGAAGAAACCCTCTCGAAAAGGCGAGAGCGTCCTTCCACCCGCTTCTCCGCTAGCCGAGCAGGTGCAGCGTCTCAGTCAAGGCCGCACTCATGTACCTTCTGGAGAGCACTTGAAATACCCATTACGCTGGCACGCCGCAGTAAGGTTGGAAAGTTATTCTGGAACACCTGCGCTACCTACATAATAAGGGACAGAGGCTGGCTTTGTCAGACTGTTACCGTGAGTGATTTCTTCAGTGCGGATCGAGTGGAAAGTGATTACTGTGTATATTTAGTGCGGAACTCTATTGCTTGACAGCTGGTTGGCGTGTCCCTCCTGATTTTTAGGCCACCTGTATTGTGAAAGTCCAGCACTGTTTTCATCTGACAGCCATCGGGCACGTCCCGGAAGCTGTAATACAGCCATGGGTGCAAAGACGCCCCACTAGATTGTTGTAACCTATCGAGTGGCTGCTAAGTTACAACTGTTTTGTTTGACGTGTTTCCGGAGGTGAAGTTGAATCATTAGAATGAAGACAATTCTTCTTGTTGAATCGTTCTTCTTGAAGACAATTTGTTGTGATTAGCAAAATACAAACGAACTTTTACAAATTACTTTATACAAACTCTTCGTGACAAACTATACGTCAGTTAATTCAATTACTGATTTAAACACTAAGTACCTTCAGTTACTAGTACTTAGTTCACAAATTAATGTAACTACTTTTAGTTACTTCAAAAATTACAAAAACAAACTATTGACAACATCTGGTTTTCCGGCTCTCTAAGAACACCTTCCAACACAGATCAAAGTCAAAATAAAAATGAGAAACGATGTGTAAGTTCTCTGGGACCGCTTACAATCAGATCTGTCTTCCCCAGCGAATGCTAAGAGTTTTTATAGTACATCATCGTGGGTGTAACACTTAATTTAGTGGTGGGACTGTTCCCTCCTCTTAATTCTAAAATCTTAACTATGATAGGCTAAAACTAATTGGAGTAAGGGTAGTTTCATACAATTTTTATAAGACTTTCTATTATTCGTCAAAGACTGTATCATGTGACCCTACGTCACGATTTGGGGTGTTTACTACTTTAGATTAAAAGTTCTCACGCAAATACAACACCTGTCTTCACCAATGTTCACACGGAGTACACCTGGCCTCACACTTGTGACCAATTACTTGATTCCCCCAAAAGGATATTAAATTTGTGTGACATTTTATATTTCCTGTCTGGACCTTGTCACCATTAATTCTTATTAGATGTGTCTCGCCAGATTTCCTACGATTATCACTTCCTGGACAGTCACGCTTATTGAGAAAGGGTGAGATACCATTCACGACCCTGGGAAAATTTCTTAAAACTAATTTTATGTTCAAAACATATGCTACAGTCTCGTATACACACCTGACACTTGTCCCTGTTTCCCACACAACTAAGAATTTCTTATTTTCTCACTTCTAAGTAACAATTATGCTACAAGTACAGTAAGTACAATTGACAAATACAACACCTTCCCCCTTATTTTAAGCTTTAAGCTACACAATGCTTAATGCTTAATACTAAACTACTATTACAATTCAAATATCTTGCTTAATTTTATAAGTGATTACATAATTTTTATAAATTTTAAATTTCTACAATGATACATCTACTACTACTGAACTGATCACACTAATAAAAACACAAACAATTCTATTTACATCTTACTGTACTTTCACCGTTGACTTTACTTGATACTACATTAATTTTCCCATTATTATGTTCTTTTCGACCTTGGTCGCAGTTTCTTTTCAAACTCTTTTAGTTTTACAATTTCATCCTCTAATTGAGTACAACCGTTTGTTTGGACTCTCTCCTCTTATTGCAGTCAGATCATGGACTGTCGCTTCATACTGGTACTGCTTCACTAAAATTGGTGTGGTACTTAATGTCTGTACCTGTTTAAAAGATTCCTCAAACTTCTCTTCTAACCTTTTACTACAACATCTACCAAACAATGGTAACAACCATTTTGGACAAAATATTTTATATACATAGTATAACATTCCTGTTGTTATTAACCCACAGATTATATACATCATTACTGAATGATGCGTTACCTTTGACTTGTAAAATGGAGACATGTATTATGATGACAAAATTAAAGAGGTTAGCTACAATCAGTATGAGCTATCAAAATTAGAAAAAGAACAAGCCGCTGTCATGATTTCAACCATTAAGACTATTAATAAAACAATTAATGATGCGAATATTGTAGCGTGACAGATATAAGCATAATATTGAATGGCAATTGATCATTAGAATAATAAAGTTATACTGTTTAAATTTGGAAGAAAGCATTAAATTTAATATAAATAGATTAATTCATAGCAACTGTGGAAAGAAATCATTATTATAAAGAAAATACAAGTTCAAATAAAAGGAGTTACTAGTGATGAGTCATCCAAAACCAGTCTCATAACCAAAGGTTTTCAAGGTATAACCCAGGAAGGTAAAAAGTAAATAACAAAGCAGTGCAGAATATGACTAAACACACAACGAGGGAGAATAAATAGAAGAGAAACCCTAAAATAAGCCAAGATCAACCAATACAGGTTGTGTATTTCTGAAATAAAGAAGAAGATGGAGAAGATCCCAAGAAACCTGATGGCAACAAGAAGAAGATGGAGAAGATACCAGTCCCAGAAGGCAGGAGAAAAGAAGACTGAAGAAAGAAGAAGAGGGCAGCATCCTGAAGAAGATGTCATGCTCTTATAAAAGACACCCAAATCCCTATATCCCCAAAATAAATATCTAAAAATAAAAGTATAACGAAATAAAAACCACATGTATACAAATTTAAGAGAGAGGAGTGTATAAAGTAAAAGTTTCCTGTGAACTAAGATGAAACAAATAATAGTACCCATGGAACAAATCTCCATTGAAAAAACGCTAACCAATTTATTATGTTAATAAGACTATACGACCATTTAGCATTAACATAATATATAAGTGCAAAGTGAACCAGTGATAGTTTTGGGTATTATAAAAAATGAACCTTGTGTTTCATTCTTGGCAATCACAAACATTGGATGCAATGAAATATGCATTTTTCAATGACTTAAAATATGTACTGTGACAATATGTTGTTCATAAGACATGAATCTGTTTAAAATAACATTTTGTTTTACATGAAAAAAGAAAAACAGAGTTCATAATACCTTTTGAACAATTAATACTATTTATTTGTTAATGACAGGGTACAATTCCCCAAAGACAATGTAAAAGACAGTATAAAAACTGTAGAATCCTACTTATAATAATAGTTAGAAATAAGAATATAAATATAAGGTTTTTTATGTATATAGTACAAGAATGTTTAAAAATGTATTAGATATAAGGCCATTTGTTTGGGTCTGAAACAACTAACATCAGAACTATAAAAATAGTTACCACTTGTAAATAGTAGAGAGTAATTAAGATGTTAGTTAGTAAAAAACCTTTGTTGTAAACCATATTTCCATGTTGGAAATGGGAATTTTGTTGCAAAATGTCTGATTTGAAGACAACCATTTATTTAAAAAAAATATTCTTTATTCTGTTTGACTATTGTTTGTATTGTGGCCAATACTAGTTGTTTTTGTGTAATTTGAAAGCATGTTTAATTTATAATACTATTTGTAAAAGTCAGAGAGGGTATCACACATCATATATTGTTTGTAAATTATTTTGTAAGAAAAATTGTTAAAAAATCATAGGCCAAAAGAATGGAAACCAAACTTCATCAAAACAGAGAAATTGCTCATTTAAATGCAAATAAACAAAAGGGGTTTAGACAAAATAAACTTGAGATCATGCCATATAATTGCACATACCATTTAGAGAGATTTTAATAAATTATATTCAGAATTATAAATAAAAATGAGAATGACTAGACTCAGAAATTTAGACATGGGAGTCATATATTTCAGAATAATGTTTCAGAATACAACTAATTCAATTAATTACCAGAAAATAAGGGAATAGGAACCTTTTAATACAATATAGGATTATTAATATTAAATATAACTGATAAAATGGCTGAATTTATATAATGACAGGAAGTAAATTTTGATATTTTGACTCTTCACAGTATACCAAACTGAAAGTGAAATTACTATTTTTTTTGGACAGAAAACACTATAAAATGGCATTATTTAATCTGAAAATAACCAGAATGAACTGAAAGATTAATTTAAATCAAATCTAGTGAATAAGATTGACAAATAACCAAAGTATAGGCATTCATATAGTGAAAATGTAAAAGTGCATACAGGATGTGAAAAATATTTGAACAATGTTAAGGATAATATTATATGGGCTAAGAGTTTAATTGAAACTGGAGGAAACAGTTAGTTAATTATTGGTAGTTGAACGGTTAACATGACATACGTTTAATTACGTGGATAACCTAACCTATAATCGTCATACAAAGCGAGTGTATAGTGAGTTATTGTGAAATCGCGAGTGACTTGTAAAATACTTCTGAAACTATCATATTATAACAGAAACGATCAAGTAACACTCCATAACACAGAACAATATAAATCTACTCCGAAAAACACCATAAAACACTAGAAAACTGTATAATACATTAAACCAAATTAGTGACGGAATCGGAGAAAGTGTTTGAACTAATAATTATACAGATACACTAAATACAACCCAGAATCACTACACCAGTCACTACACAACATATAACAAGAGATTTGCGGACACGAGAACAGAAATATTGCGTCAAAATACATTATTTGGAACGCAGCAGGGACGAGTCACATTTTGATCAACTTGACGGCGGCCATTTGCTTTGACAAACCCAGTGCCTCTTCTTGGTTCATCACAGCTGTTTGGTGAAAACAATTATTATATTTACAATTTATTATTCAATGTCTGTGTTTATTAATAACTATTAATTTGATTGTAACGTTATACTTTTTAAATATTAGCCCGATTTCTCTGACTTTGGTAATAACTGGCTGTTTAAAGAACCCTATATAATTTTTATAACATATACTTGTAACTTTTTTCGATATCCTGAGAATCGATACTAATCGATAAGAGTCAATATTGCTGTTACTTAATAAAACATTAATACTTTTCAATACTTAATAGTTCTTTATTTCTTCAATAATACTAATTACCAATAATATAATTCTAATTGATAATCTACAAGGACTTTACCACCCGTAAGTGAAGATAACCTAAAAAATAGAAAGGTAAACAAATATCGATTGGTTTACAGACAGTCTTATGAGTGGTGATAGATTATTTAAATTATACTAAAACTTTAATAAAAATTTTCAGAAGAGCATTACACTGTTTAAAACTTCACAGCCCTATATTAATTAATTGATCCTAATTAATTAATTAATAAAATTAAAATTTTTTTTATTATTATTTTTTTTTATAAACATAATTTTTTTTTTTTTAATTTTCTTCAAAACAATAATTTTTGTTTTGAAACTTTCGGTGAAGCTGAGCATATATATTTCTTCATCAACTTTACGCTACTCGACCGGTCTTGCTACCATTGGGACTCGACCAGCTGGGAAACTTAAGGAAGTGTTTCAGGCCAGTAAGACGTCGAGAGCCACACCAATTAAACATATTACATTGGACTTGATTACATCGGAGTCACATACTCCATAATAGCTAATATCATCAACACACATCTATATTTATTTAAAATATATTTTATTACAATATTAATCAAGGTAAAATCATAGAAAGCTTTGATAAAATTATTGATTTTCAAAATTTGACTCGAAAAGTATTAAATGAAAAACTTAATAATATACCTTTTCAGGCAGCAATGACTGAATATGTGGAATATATCCACATTGAAGCTATTCAATTAGAAATTGATGTTAAAGAATTGTTACAAGCTATTACTGATGCTAGACAAGGAGAAGTTCACTCCTCTGTTATTAATTTAAAAACTCTAAAATATGAATTAGAATCTATTAGAGGAAAATTACCTGCAGAACTGTCATTTTCTCTTGCGGTGAATGATGACAATATTCACTCATTCTTACACTTATTTTCTATTTGTGTATGTTAAGGACAATAAGTTAGTGTATGTGTTCGTTATTCCTTTGATTAACGATTTATTATTTGAATTGTATAAGGTATCACCATTACCAAAATATTAAAAAAAAAAAATGAATATCTATTCATTCAACCCAAAACTGAATACTTGGGTATAGACGATATTAAACAATATTTTATTTATTTAAAATCAGACGAATTGAATAACTGTAAAAAATTAGAAAATGATGTATTTGTTTGTCAACAAATGAATCCTATTTATCAAGTACATTTACATGAATCTTGTGAAGTAAAATTGTTTAAAGGTGATTATGATGCAAAGAGTTGCGATCAAAGAATAACCAGAATTAATAATCCTTTATGGCAGAGAATGATGAAATCAAATTCATGGCTTTATGTTTTACCAGAGGACGAGACATTGACAATTAGTTGTAAATTGGCTGGTATGCCATCCATTGTACATTCAGTACAATTAAGTAATGTAGGAATTTTTAATTTAGCACCAACGTGTAGAGCGTATGGCTCAGGTATAATGTTATTGTCAAATACTAAATATGAAAGTATTGGTACAATACCAATTATCCCACCTGTGGATATAGAAATTGATTGTTGTGATGAATTGGATAGTGTAGTTAAATATGATGTAAAATTACCTACGTTAAAATTACCAAAGTATTTGAAAACTATGGAAATGCATGCTGACGATTTAGATGCAACCAGTTACAGATTAAATGAAATTAGGAAAGCTATTGAGGAAGAAAATATGCATGAAATTTACAAGTCAAAGGTAACGCATCATTCAGTAATGATGTATATAATCTGTGGGTTAATAACAACAGGAATGTTATACTATGTATATAAAATATTTTGTCCAAAATGGTTGTTACCATTGTTTGGTAGATGTTGTAGTAAAAGGTTAGAAGAGAAGTTTGAGGAATCTTTTAAACAGGTACAGACATTAAGTACCACACCAGTTTTAGTGAAGCAGTACCAGTATGAAGCGACAGTCCATGATCTGACTGCAATAAGAGGAGAGAGTCCAAACAAACGGTTGTACTCAATTAGAGGATGAAATTGTAAAACTAAAAGAGTTTGAAAAGAAACTGCGACCAAGGTCGAAAAGAACATAATAATGGGAAAATTAATGTAGTATCAAGTAAAGTCAACGGTGAAAGTACAGTAAGATGTAAATAGAATTGTTTGTGTTTTTATTAGTGTGATCAGTTCAGTAGTAGTAGATGTATCATTGTAGAAATTTAAAATTTATAAAAATTATGTAATCACTTATAAAATTAAGCAAGATATTTGAATTGTAATAGTAGTTTAGTATTAAGCATTAAGCATTGTGTAGCTTAAAGCTTAAAATAAGGGGGAAGGTGTTGTAATTGTCAATTGTACTTACTGTACTTGTAGCATAATTGTTACTTAGAAGTGAGAAAATAAGAAATTCTTAGTTGTGTGGGAAACAGGGACAAGTGTCAGGTGTGTATACGAGACTGTAGCATATGTTTTGAACATAAAATTAGTTTTAAGAAATTTTCCCAGGGTCGTGAATGGTATCTCACCCTTTCTCAATAAGCGTGACTGTCCAGGAAGTGATAATCGTAGGAAATCTTCTAAGTAACAATTATGCTACAAGTACAGCAAGTACAATTGACAATTACAACAAGATAATGCAATGCAATGCATGCTTGACATTATTATTGCATGTGAACAGTTAAACTTGAATTATTGAACGAGACTATCTTGTTGATTGCAAATTGTTATTTGTGATTAAGTAAAGCTGGTAATTAGTGATTTCATTGGTGTCCGTATTTTGTTTCCACTGTACCATACGACGATCAGTAAGACCGTCGTAACAATACATAGTTTATTCCCCCGTCGTGTTTTGATGCTGGGAAAATTCACTGAAGTCAGTATCAATGAGACATCGTCACCTTGTTCTGTCGTCTGGGGTAGACAGTAATTACAGGTAGGCCTACCATTTATCAAGGCAGGCTGGCGCTACAGCTGTCTGTGTTGGTACTTCGATTAGATAACGTTGACAGCTCAGACGTGTCTGCCAATTGAGGATTCGCTTTCGTCCGGTAATGCGTCTGCAGACCTCCCAGTCCCTCTGAGTTGGACGTATAACAGTGAATCTCCTTTATTAAATCACTGAAGCGTAAGAACTGAGTAAGGTAAACGAAGTAAATAATAATGTATAAAATTGACTAGTTATTAAATTCCAGTGTGTGTGTGTGTGTGTGTGTGTGTGTGTGTGTGTCAAAACTTTTATAAAATACGGATTACACAGCTTTTCAAACTAATGCATGAAGCATCACATTTCATCGCTTGTGTTTAACTAATAAGCTTCTTGAGCTGCAGAACTCGTTCACTGTTTTGAGGGTATTATATAAAATCTAATTAATAAATTTTAATTTTTTGAAGCATGTGAATAAAATTCTTCGTATGTAGCTTAACCGATAACATTATGTAGTTTTTTTTTTTTTTTTTTTTTTTTTTTTTGTTTAATAGCTTGCACACGTTTGAAGGCAGTTCATAATTTGCAACTGCCTTCAAATTGAACTAGTAACAGATATTAATTTCGTTAAATTATTAAAGAGATATCGAGTATTCTGAATAAAATTCCTCATGGTTTGATGCCCCACATACACTTACAATTGTTTTAGAATTTCGAATTCCTTTCTTCGTCGGTGGCCCCGCTAGTGTCAAAAAACTTCAAACTAAACCTATTTGGATTTGGGATAAAACTGCCTTTGGTCTGACAACCGACATGTCCTTTAAAAATTTGTTTAAATTTGGATCTTTTTTTGAGCCCTGGTGTCCTACAATTTTGAAATTTCCTAAACTGAAACTGAATTCAGATTTTGTTTAAAATTCTCTTCAATTTGGCACCTCACATAGATTTTTGCTATTTTGTCAACATTTTGACTCCTCATATTTTTGCCTTCCGTCTCTATTTTTGAGGGGATCAATATCAAACAACGGTAGGAGTCTGTGGGGTAAAAGTGTGGACGCACATGCTGAATTTTAGGAAAATCGGTTACGGAAAGTTATCTTGAGACATCCTCAAAATAGACAGACAGACAAATGCCAAGCGGTCGGGTTACGTACCAGAAACCCGCTACATGGTATGTAGGCCCACATTACAACAGTTATTGCGGTTGGTCGTAACGAATGTCTACCACAAAGCAAGTCCATTCTCTCACATTGGTTGTTAAGTTTAGTCACAACTAAAACCGTGCTAGCTCTTTAATAGTGACATTTAGTCAGATTTTGTACCCACAATAAAATGATGGCTGTTTTGTGTGGATGTAAGTATTGGCTATTATCGAAGAACCGACTGAAAAGAGTAGAGAGCGCCGAAATGGAGTCTCTTGAGATATGTATCGGACTATTCCTTATCAGACAGGAAATGTAGTGAAATATCAGACGTGATGTAAAGGTATTCAGGCTAAAACGGGAAAAACGTATAACACGAATAGAGGATACAAGACAAAAAATATTGCTATAACCCGGTGAAACATGTGAAACCATTGATCGGCCTAGAAAGAGGTAGTTTCAGTAACAAACGCCAACATACCAAATATTTAAACCCTGACGTTGATGAAGATGTTTTAGACTACTTTATTTGTGTTTTCAATCTATTCTGGAAGAATAAATTAATACGTCGCTAAACTTAGAGTATGGTACAACTATAGTTTCTAGCGATGCTGAATTGTTCCTCCGTACGGAAAGTACGCTAAGTTATCTTGACTACGGGAATTTTTCAGTCATTATTATGTAGGACAACAAAACTGTAGTATTATTTTGTACTGTACACAATTAACTGAGTTCACGTTTCATACGTTCACCTTCTGTAACGGTTTTCTCTGAACCCGGTGAACTTACGCGACAAACTGATAAAAAAATTGTCACGGCCACGAAGAAAAATTGTCGTCCGTGTGTTGAGCTTAAAAATGATTAGCTGATATCGCGGCTGTGATCTACACTCGCGACATGTACGGTATTCCGTAAACTGTACCCACGCGACATCTGAGCCTCACGTTTCGTCTGTGCACTCTTGACGCTTCCGCGGAACGGTAAACCGACTGTCCGGCCTGATTAAATAACCACGAACGTGCACGCTCGCTGTTTGGTGTATAATTAGCGTGTAGGCTATATGTCATGCGACATGAGTCTCCCGTGTGAACGAATTTGCTATACGCTGTTAATTGTTTTCGTAACTGTTGTGATTAACATGTGGCATGAAGTTGTTCTTAATCAAGCCTGCATTAAGACGAAAGGGGACTCTGGTTACGTAGGATTTTTTGCATGCATTGTAGAAATGAAAAAAGTTATGAGAATGAAAAATTGAATGATTGATTACACCAACTCTGAACCAGAAAAGCAATAATAGGGTGCTATAGAAAAGAATGGGAGTATAAAGAGTGCAAAGAATACCGACGAATAAATGAATAATGATGAACAAGAGATTTGTGTCGTGTTTTGATAAAGTGAACAAAAATCTGATATGGAAAATACGGTAATGAAAGAGAAGAAAGTACCAACTAACCTATTGATTTTAATTAAGTTCTCACAAATATGTCAGATTCAGATGACGGATAGATGGAAGTAAAACAGACGAAATGAAACAGACCTCCGACTAAGACAATGGTGCAAAAAGGGACACAGCTCAAGTCTACTGCTGTTTAAACTCATGGTGAGGACAAGAAGGAAAGTAACAATAAGAATAGGAGACAAAGACTTAGTTACTGGTGACTAAAGCCTGTTATGTTCTGTGCTTAACGTGTAGCGATGATATAGTTTTGACAGCAGATACCGGGATGGGGGGGGGTATGTATTGTACTAACATAACAGTTGAGTACGAAAACTGATAGAGCAGTTTGGAAAAGAGAGAAATGACCGTGATAAGTAAGAAAAATAAAGCTGTTGTTGAGAGAAAATAATGACCGTGCGTTGAAAGCGTATTAAGGAGCGATAAGCTCCAAATGAAATTGAGTTACGCTTATTGAGACTATTTACAAACATTTTATTAAGTCAAGACACAATAATTGGTTATGTGTATTCACCACGTAAATTATAGAATACAAAGAAGTGGATACAAAGACTAAGAGATACCTATACAGAATGATTTAATTACTTTCCCTCACGTATAATGAGAAAAGCTGGCCAATGACTAAAAAGATGTAAGGTATGATAGAAAGAATCCGACTGAGTTGGTACTTGCATAACAAGAAAGAATCGCAATAAAATTTTGGAAACAGATCCGTTTGGGACAAGATCTAGAGATCAGGCACAGATAATTTGAATGGAAACAGTAGTGAAATATAGATGAAAGGAGGAAGGAATGAGAAATTCTTAAAGAGGGTAAGAATTCGTTTTCACTCGGACATACTTGTGTGTGGGGGTAGCCTATATTTGAAGCGAGTACCAACGTACAATAACTGTTTGTCTGGCCGACGTTGTATGTATGCGTTCGTAAACTAGTTTACAGAACAACAGTGCAGTGTATTGGCACTGACTAGAGTACACACTCTGCTTGAAAGTTTGACCTTTGACAATGAACACTGTTACTTTCGAACGTTGTACTTGTTGCGATTACAAGCGTCGAGCACGTCCAACCCCTAATGGGCACCGTATCAACTACACACCTGAGATTGTCATTGTCCGGCATTGGCCGAGCTGCTCGGTAATTTTGTCATATCTGACGTTCCATTTTGTGTGTGTGTGTGTGTGCGCGTGCGCGCGCGCACACACATGAAACAAGGAGAGAGCGCATTTCCATGCATTGGTGAAAATTTTGACATGTATAACCATAATTTAATAATCAACGAAACAGGTTTTTTTTTCAAGAAACGGATTTTTTCTATGAAATATTTTATTTACGAAACCTCTTAAACGTCTCTCAGTGGCAGAACGTAGACTTATTAGAATAGTTATTTTACTTCGCGATTTGTCTTTATTTGTGTGAACTTAAGATTATGTTCATCCAGCGTAAGATTCAGTTTAGATACTGCCTTGTCTCTCATGAACTTCGATTTACGGTTTATTTAAAACAAATAATTTAAAGTAATTGTAGTTACAATTACAACAGAAGTTACTGTTGCTTTAATGTCGCACTTTTTTGCACGTTCATACCGCAAATGTCCAACATACACTGTACATAATCTATTTAATTCGTAACTACTTCAAAACGGTCACTATCTAAAAAAACAACAACTTATGAATAAACGCAAACTGAAGGAGTTTTCTTGTGAAGAAGGAAGAATTTTCATTTATTTGTGTTTCAGTTAAGCGCACGCAACTTATCTGCTTCCACATACTCGATCACATTCAGCGCGCACACGCAAAACATTTGATTTGAAAATATTGAAGTTGATACTCGGGTACGTCACCTGGCTATGATCAAAATAAAGGGCACGTAAAATTTTTCGCCTATGTCTTTAGCAGATATAGGTATGTATTTCTATTCAGGGGTTGATCTTACATTGCCGGGAAAAGTTTCAGCGTTTAATGTAATAGAAACAATATTTTTTCATATGAAGAAAGGATGGAAACCACCCTGTTATTTCAAAGGGAATCTGGAGTTTCTGACGAACACTTAAACATACACTGATTTGCAATCTGACTGATTAGCATGAAGTTATTGTTAACAAAGTTTATTAACATTCCTAACCGTATTCTACGGATTCCTGAACGTCTGTCCTTCCTCTGTCTGGATACATTACGCAAGCCAAAACATTAAGCAAACACGTGCCGTAAAATATTTTGTGTATTCCGGTATATGAATTTCAGAAACGCTTTCTTCCTTATGACGAAACAGCACAATCATCTGTGATCAATTATGGTATCGTCTACATTTATAAGTCGTCGTTTCATTAAATTATTAGAAAGTTACTCATATCTTAAAATACTTAACTCGTTGTACTCATCTTCTCTGTTCAAACAAGAAATTAACTTCAGCCTGTTACTGAGAGAACTCATCCTGCCACCTGTTCCAGACTCTTCCAGTAGTCTTTATTCCACCTGGTTGATATGATTTTGTCGCTTCTGGAAGCCAGTGGAGATCCATTTCATAAACGGCAGTTACATTGATCTTCCATTCTCAAGTTGATTTTACTTTGTTTACATGCATATTCAGTTCTCTACGCAACTCCTTACTTGTTGCTGTGACTTAACGAACAACCATTAATCGTATAAAAATTACAGAACTTTAATTCTTTCTCATACCACATTTCGTACTACAAATTGCGTTGCATTTACGTAAAAAAGTCGTTAACTTCTTATTCTGAGAGACAATAGAATACTTTAATCTTTGTCAGTGGATACCACCACCATTTGCTGCTAGTCGTCTTTTTCTTGAATAATTACCTGGCTGCCATTAAACAGAATGTTTTCAACAGGAGCACCTTCAACAACTATTCTTATACTTCTGCAAGGCGTATCAGCCTGATTCTATTATCTTCTCAAGTACCTTGAAGAGGATTTTCATATTATATAAATATTAGACAGCCGTTATTAAGTTGGAAGGTGAAGGAAGGAAAGCGATCATAACGTAAGGTTTAAGACAGGAATGTAGCTTGTCCCCGCCATTTTTCAGTTTGTACGTACATTGAAGGTGCAACGCACCAGTTGAAGGAAGTTTATATTGATATTAACTGATAATCTTATTTTGTTGGCAGAAAATGAGAAAGAATTGGAAGAAGTGTTCAATTGTATGGCTAAGAAATATGTTAGATATTTATAGGTTAATAAAAATTAAACTATTAATAAAGTTGAATAATTAATAAAGGTACAACTAAGGTCACGAAATGCAGAAGTCACGCCAGAAGTTATCTTAAAATAGGAAGTGAAGAAGTGCACAGACAATAGGAAGTGTAAAATAGGTGACAGAATTTTGCCACTGAGAGTAAAATCGCGAAAGAAGCAAGGTAGATTTAAAAAGTATCGTTATTCAAGCAATGAGAGTTTTCTTTAAGAACACACACTTACTGATATCAAACATAGACGTAAATGTAGGAAAGAATCTTTGATGAAATGTGTGTGGAGGGTGGTGTCCTTATGGGAGCGAAGGATGGGCCTTCGAAAACCAGACAGGGTGACTATTAATGCTTTCGAAATGTGACAGAAAGCAAATTGTTGAGCATCAGGTTGACAGATAGAGGGAAGAATAAAGAGAAAGAAGTTCATTCACAACTCTTATCAGGATAAGAGAGAAATTGACAGAACATGTTCTGAGACACCCGAGCTTAGTTAATACAGGATGGTGAAGAGGATAGTAGATGGAAAACGTTGTAGAGCAAGACCACGTTTGACGTACGTTAATCAGATTATTGATAATGTAGCGATTATTTTTTGGATAAGAGACTTGCCCAGGACAGCGGTGGATTCAAAACAGTCGAGAGATTCATGAGTAGAAGAGAGACCAAATCATCAGAGTGGTATACAAGGTACCACCCTGTAGCAGACCTCGATTCATAACAGTTTTCTCAAAACGACTGAAAATAAAATATAAAAGCAACGTTGAAATATTTTTTTTCTTACATCTTTAAGTGAGACTAACATAACGGTATCGTAAACAGGTAATAGGGCCTATACAATAATTGTATAAGAGTCTTCAGCAGTGATATTTTTAAAGCTGGATTACAGCTATAGCTGAAACTAACGTAGTCATAGTTGGGATGTGCCAGATAAAAAAAAACTAACATTGAGAATTACTAGTTCTGAATTTCCGTAAAGATTTTGAGAGACCTTTTTGTGTTCCTACCCCCTTTGTGTAACTGGCGGACAGTTATCTGTAGTTAGTTTGTAAAGTCCGTGAAGTTCAGCGTGTGGGGATATCAATGGCTCTAGTAGTCTTTGTGCTTCGGTTGATGCAGTGGCGTTGCAGTCTTCATAGAAGACAGGCTACATTATGTGTTCCGCGTGCGAAGGAAAGACTGCATTGTTGTCTGAAGACTGGAATTATATCAGTTTCCACATAATCTGTACTGTAACGCCGTTGCCATACAGAGTACGGGGCATCGGAGTCTGCCACAATTCCCGGAAATCACATCTTTCATTAAAAATAAGTTTTTGATACGTGAAGGAAATCGCATACGCGTGTGCTGGCACACGTATTTGTGTAACCGATACGTCTGCTTACAAGGCAAATGATTTTCCCATAAACTCGTATTTCTGGTAGCCGGAATGTCACTTGACACGTAGCCTACTGTTATAGAAACAGCGGTGGAATACTAGTTTGCTGATATTTCTGAGCCGGCAGCATTGTTATACCGTTTTTATAACGTGTATTTACTTAAAGGTAAACAATGTCGAGGCAAGCGACGTGCCTACTTTTAATATTCTTTACATCTGAAATTATGTATGACTGTCACAGACGCGTACGCACACTGTGTATTGAAAAGGAAAGAGATGAGTATATGAGGGAGAGAGAGAGTGTGAGAGGAGACAGATGCGTACAGAACGACAGTTGCGTACGTTATTCTACGATAAGATTTGAAAGCAAAGCCATTAATTTGTTTTGATACGTTATCTGTTCACAAAACTAGTTACGAATAGATCATTGCGTATAGCTTGGGTAATAACATCTCCTGTGACCTTAACTACATACACACATTTCCTCTGAAACTTTCGACGACACGATCTTTGCGTGTTTTCAGATTAAACGTAGATATTATGTATGTATGTAAAATAATTACGTAAGACGATTCGTGCCAGCGGTGCGTATCCACAGTCCGTTTACTTGTACACATATAATCGTATAACCGTCGTTTCGCATTGTAGTTACGTAACTGAATAATTTGTGTGAGCGAAACCGGAACGACAAATTATGTTTTCAGAATATGCCTAAAATAAATTGTACATACGGCGTGTTTTTAATGCAAATGAAGAGCAGCGAGTAACCATTTGGGAAGGGGGAGGGGAGATTTATATTCCGATTGATCATTATATTGATTTCATGTCGGTCAGGCTTTATGTTGTCAGTCTGTTCAGTATAATTTGTTCTACAACGTGTATTGTACTCTGTTACATAAAGTAACCTGCAGCTTGTGCAAAAAGTCTTGGTGCGCATGTGGGACCTACATTTTAAATGTATTCCGATTGGGTAGTTAGAGAGGATCATATAAGGAGAGCACGTGTAGTCGGCCTTCGTTACCTTGTGAGATGGGACGCAAACGGAGAAAAACTGGATCACTTTACTTGCGTTTGGAGTTGAGCTCATGGTCAATGCCACGGCCCATTTTTTCGTGAGAGGCCAGTTTTTTTTTTACTGCTTCAAGACTGTATTGCGTTGAAATTTGCTTCGTGGCGATTTCGGCACAGTGAAACTATATCACCTCCGTATGTTTTTACGTAGTTCTCTTCTTTCGTTTTTGGTTTTAAAAATCTAAGAACTATGCACGTAAGAAAACTACTACTCGTTATTAGTTATTAATTCTGATAATCGATAAAGACCAATAACATTTATAGCTAGTCATTGTTTGAGCCCTTTAGTTTCAAAACCATATACATCCAAAAAATGAAAATTTTCAGGAGAGCTGAAAAACTTTATTGCAGGAGAGCTGGTTTTGCAACTAACCAGCAATTTCAGCTCCAATTTTAATAAGGATGTATCTGTTTTACAAACTTGTGAAGTAGATAGGGACATGTAGAAGGTAATAAAGTATAGGAAAATGCAAAAATATGTGAATGTGAAAAAGTGGATGTATCTGGTTTTGAAACTAGACGACTCAATTTAGTCTTTATCAACTGCATAGGAACGAGTATATTCTCGTCGAAAACCTTATTGTTATAAAAACCACACTGAACCGTAAGGTCTTTTTGGTAGGCTGTCTATAACAGGGACCGTTAACGGGGAAGACTACATTTAATTTTTATTTAATTTATCTCTTAGTAAATACGTATTTATAAAGAAATAAATTACCGCCCGTTGATATTCTGTGGTCAAATCACCTTTAAAAAAATAATTAATATTTAAAAGTGAAGGTCATTCGCATTTAAGATGAGCGAGAATATTGTGTTATAACGACTGTCACTGCCGTCAGAGTGATTGCTCTGTACCATCGTATATCATAGTCTGTTACTCTACGGTGACTCAATTTTATTATTATTATTTTTTTATTGAATTACTTATATGTCCGTATGTTTGCATGCAATTTGTAACGTACGTGAAAGTGTCTTAAAGTCAGTAAAACTTGTTGTGTAGACAAGTTGGAATAATCGTTTGTAGGTCTGAAATAAGGAGAAATATTTTCACTTCTGTAAACTATAACATGTAGCCTATGCAAATTATACACATTACACATGTATAATTTTTTAAAATATTTTTGTGACTTTTCAAGCAAAGTGTTTACCAATAGAATACAGTTTATTATATATTTTTAATTATAATGAAATATAATTAATTATTTCATTATTTCTATCACGTTAATTAATTATAGTCATAAATTAATTTATAAAACACAAATAAACACACACATCCACAGCTGTCCTTGGTGGTTAGGGAACTAATTTCTGATTTGAGGTTAAGAGACATTTCTAACAGTTTAGATAGAGGCTATAGTATCAGAATGCGATGAGGAAGTATAACACATATCACATATCGAATGATGTTGCGAATCGTCAGACATGTGTGCTCTACCGGAAACGATCAGTGGTCTTCTGGACAAAACAGTCGCAGAGGAAATGAATTTGGACTAAATCATTTTTTATTGATCATAATCCCTGCAACAACTGTACGTCGTGAGGATGCAACGGGGAACCATCCCCTTACCGTTTCTTCCAACAGTAATCGATAAAAGAATAGCTCTACTCCTTGGGAGGCCGCCTTAGGTGATCAAAGGATGCTGACAAGTCATGGAACTTAAAAATGCTGTTATTAGCGGAGGGAACCATTCACTTGTAACGGTTGTAGACGAGACTGGCAGCGATACTACCAATATGCATATTCTCCTCATGGTTCAAGAAACCAATCATAGTGGGCTTACTACCTGTGTAAAGTGTAGCTACATACTAGCTAGGTAGTACACGTAGGTAATACAACTAGTAGGTACCTGGTGCCTTCATAGCTTAAAGAAGCTTCTATAAGTAACAGCAATTGTAATACTTGCGCAACATTTTTTTTCTTTCAAATTGATTTAAAATTGCTTTCTTTTTCTTTTTTATATATTTATCGTTTGTAAACACATCAGATCCTTTGAATTTTCTCCACTTTTTCTCCTGTTGTATATCTGGTTCGACTTACACCTTTATGTTCTGTTAGTTTATTTGTCAAGGTAAAAACTTCATCTTGGTTACGTGGTTGGCCGATACGTGCATCAGGTGACATAATCAGGTTTCGAAAGCGCCCGTAAAACACGGTGGAGAATCGTTAACATACATTAGCACCATAGTACTTATACAAAAAAAATCATAACCACATCGCAGTTTCACAGAGACAGATGTTTTAAACGTTATGAATTTTATGAATTAAAACAGAAACTCCAGAATCGCTGAGTTATGAAAAATTGTTATATCATCATAAATTATTAGTTTGAAGCTAGATATTATATTGGTATTACATGCTTTCTGGGTGTCTTACGAATTTGGGCCGCCGATAAATATATACTTGCTGGACGCTATTATTACAGAGTTACGTTATCGTTTTCCTCGGTATACTGTAGTATTAAATTTACCCGCAGGCAGTTGCCTCGCGTTAAATTTCCTTCGAATTGCAAGAAATTCGACCTTAGGCCCGTGACACCCGAACTTGGTAACTGAATGTTTTGCTGGAAAATGGGTAGTATCGAAATAATTTCGCAAACTTAGATAAAGACAGAACTGCCCAGTTCAAATTGATAAAAATGAAATAGTACAATTGAAAACGATAATTCGTTCCACAACGAACGAATTACACTAATTAGGTTACATTGATTTGGTCATGTCAAATCTGCCCACATAAAAGCGCAAATCCTTGGAAGAGAAATTCGAACCGTCACTGGGGCGCTGTAAAGCTTGCAGCACGCGGGCTGCACACTGTAGGAAACCGTTGGGAGTAGATCCAGTTACGCCGACACCAGTCACTGCCCACAAGATCGCACTCGTCTGCAACCTCGCAGCATGTTACGTGGTGCAGTTTGCTGATTTGAAACGTCCTTGACAAACAGCCAACGGTCACAACATTTTTAATCGGGTTATTGCGAAAAGTGACATAAAAAATAATGTTCTTGTTTTAAGCTGACAAAACCAATCATCTGCGGTTCGGTACACGAGTTCCAAACTTTTCATTACTAAGCCTACTGCATTTTCATTTGTATTTTCTATCGTTTTCATGTGATCACGTATTGTAGCGCAGATACAGGAATGATGAGAGAACAGGTTTAATAATAAGCAAATAGTCATTTACTGTTTAAAATTTTAAGAAGAGGATGTAAGTGAGCAGAAGCACAACTTAACGTCTCACTTCCACGAATACGTCAAATGGGCCTGTCTCTCTCGACATCCCAACAACCTGAAATTTCCAAAAATTTAAACGACAAAAATTAAAAATTCTCCCACCCATATTGAAAAGTTTACTTGGGATGATATATCTAAACACATAATAATAATAATCATATTTGTTTTTTTATTAGACTATCTTATTACATAACAAAACAAAAATAGATATACCACCTAGGCTTATATAAAATGGTGTGTCTAGACTTAGTACTACATGTAAACAACTACATAAAAAAAAAAGATTTTAAACGAAGACACATAAAACATAACAATATAATTAACATTTCTTCACCTTCACAGAAACCGTTTTCTTCTTAACTTAGCACGTACGTATACACCGTTTGATAATGTAAATATTTAAGATCTGGATACACTTTGAAGCATAAACGGAGTCTACAGCGTGAATAAAATCATGAAGTAATACAGAAACTAAAAAGTCAAGAAACATCGAAAGTAGTGAAACCTTATATGGGCCTATTCAGGGGTTTATGGGCCTATTTTTTTAGTTTATAACTACCTACAATCAATATATCGTTTCGGTAAAAGGTAGGTATAATATTTTGTAATAATTTTGAGTTAGAACCTAATCGGCCCTTTGCTCGATTAGGTAAGAAATTTTACTGTAAAAGAGAGAAAAGGTCTTGTCAGAAAAAGGGGGGATTTTTGTATAAAATTGGGAGAAGCGTCATAGGGGTTGGGGGGATCGGCACCCCAGGGCCTATTTAAACCGGGCCCACATATTATATTTAACCGCGGCACTGTTGGACCTTTACTGGGGTCGTGACTGTATTTATTTCACTACAAATACATTTGCGCTATAAACAGGCTTTTTGTATATTTACAGAAATATTGTTTGTTTAAACCAATTAAATGTTATTAGACCAAATTAATAAAGCAAGTCTTCGTCCCGTGTAAGCAGCTTACTTTTCTTATGTTTAAACCCGACTCGGGACTACAGTTGGTATTGCTCAACAGCAATTGCGTACTATCTAAACAGGGATGAGTTTCCGTTAACCATTGGACACCAGTGAAACGTGACATTCCGCCACGCACTCGTTAAAGGACGCTGCCTTAGCCTGGAGCACTGGAGCAGGAGAATTTTACTTTGAAATAAATGGTGTAACCGTTAACGTATTCACAGACACGAGGAGCGAGCATTAATTCAGAGTAACACGAATGCGCTTTGTGTGGAATTGTGTGTGGGCTTATATCGAAGTAGGAATTCTAAATTAGCGTGAGAGCTACAGCCGCTGTTTGAATTAATTAAAGTGGTCGTATTGCAGAACGAGGCTAGAGCAGGACGCAAACGTCAACTGGAAGAAACAAAGAATGTGAATGCGTGTACATACCGTACACACGTACGTACGTATACTGTCTCGACGTGGTTGCAGCGTAAACACTCGTCCAACAATATTGAAATCACATTGTCCAGGAACCATAACCCCATACAACAAATAATGCGTATTCGCGCGCTCACTAACCAGGATGACTCATTTTTTCTTGGTGTAATGTTTGTCGCAATTAACAGGCGATACTATTTAGTTTTGAAGAAACGTATTTTTATATACAGAGTGTTGCAAAATTATGTTCCATAACTTTAGGAAATGGTCAAACACGAAAAAAAAAAACAAAGAAAAAACTTCCTATAAACATATGTCCTATACTGCTTCGATTTCCGTCTGTTTTTTACAAAAAAATTAATATCTCAAGAACGGATTAAGGTAAAGCCTGTAAATTTGGCATGCTTATTTATAAAAATTTCATTTCCTTATGATTATCCATTTCAAAATGGCGGCCGTTTAAAATGTTTGATGCCATATTTCATGACAACCGGTTGGTTTTCCGAAATTATACAAGAATAATAAAAGATGCGGTTTATGATGCAGAATCCACTGATGTGACATTTATTAGTATTGGACCATAAGTAACGGAAAATCAACATTTAATCAACATGGGTAGTGATGATTTCATACACGTAGAACTGCCTGCATATTACATGTTCTTACCACATACTACATGTTCATACTACAATTATGTATACCCGTCATATAAATAAGCATGCCAGATTTAAAGGTTTTACGTACTCCGTTCTTGAGATATTAATTTTTTTGTAAGAAACACATATAGACAGATAGACGGAAAACGAAGCAGTATAGGACATATGTTTATAGGAAGTCTTTTCTTTGTTTTTTCGTGTTTGATCATTTCCAAAAGTTATGGAACATAATTTTGCAACATCCTGTATATTTAATTAATTTCCGAAGAAAATTCATCGGTGTAATTCTCTCAATCTATGTTTTGAATTCACGTACGGGGTTATTTAAACGGGTTTGTTTATGACGCGTAACTACGAGTTTTTGTTTATCGTATTTTTACTTAAGGAATAGTCTGTGTAATCAAGTAGGCGGTTGTGCGTTCTCTCGATCCTAACGATACCAGGATTCCTTGGTCTGAGCACAGTATCCAGGAATGTGAGGTTTCTATAGGCAGATTTTACACTTATTAAGTTGTATAACTCGACAGCCTGATCTTTGTTGATCCTAAACTGTGCCGAAGATAAACCGGGAATAACTTTTACAACTGTATTGAGTAATATAGTTGTAATATCATGTAATACATGTAATATGATGAGTAATATCATGTAAAAACCCTTCCACTAATTATAATACAAAATATATCAACTTTACTTATCACGGAAACATAACTCGTAAACTAAGCAAACTATTTAATATCTCGTAAACATACAAACTTAAAAATATCTTATAACACAGATAACATTATTTTTAATAAAATAAAATCTAAAAATAATTTCAACATTCATAATAAAAATGGAATTCACAAAATAGAATGTCCAGATTGCAATAAATGTTACGTAGGCCAGACGAAGAAAAAAGTGTCCGGAAGATATATTCAATATCGCAATGCGTATCTAAAACCTAATATTTATAAATCTAATTTAGCCGCACACTGTTTAAACAATAAACATAAATTTCCAGACATTCAAAATGTCAAATTAATTAAAAACGAACAAAATGAATAGGCCTATAAGGGAAAATCTTAATATTTACAAACACAATAATAATAATCTACTGTACTAATTAAAGAACAAATACAAATAAGAACAAAACAAGATGATTTATTTAAAATCATACATTTATTAGAATAATAGAATAAACATTAAATATATAATAAATAGCTACCACATAAATATTAAAACAATCGAAAATAGAATCGAAGCAAATTCGATTATCCGTTAGTTGTATTGTAAGCAAAACATTCAATTACAATTCAAAGAAACCTCTGAAGAAACAGAATAATTTCTGTGAAACGTGCGTCAGGTGAAAATAAACCTACATGCAGTGTATTTAATTGAAGATATTACATATGATTAATATAGATAGGCCTACTTGTAATTTTTACAATACCGCGTTGTTTTACCAGAAATGTGTGACAGGTACTTCAGCCTAACTGGTACTTCATCATTATGTAATTTTTGCAACGAGTAAACCCTTTTTTTGGAGTTTTAAAATTTAATTTTTCGACATAAACAATTATTTATCTTGGTATTTCAGAATATTCAGAACTACAAAACAGCTGCTGTGGAAGGTGAACAAAACAGTAACGTCAGCGATTATTTAGTCGTAATATGTAAAGCTTTCTGTGTTTGTAAATCTTGTGCCAGGTTTGTTTAAGCGTCTTATCGGCTCGTGAAGTCCGCGTCCGTTTGCGGGTCCGTTTTTCGGTAAGACTTCAAAGCAAAACCGAATTGCTTCACAAGTAAACACGTGAGTAACAGCATACGGTTGGGTAGTGTTTGTTTACGTGCCTGCAAGCTCACTACGTTTGTTATCGCTAAGACTAAGTCTGTTTGAAAGTCTTGTTCTGCGAAAAAAAATTATAAATCAGACCAATACTATAAACAACAGTTCCAGATAAACTGTTAAAACAAAACACTGATAACGTAATTTCTCTTTGAAATTGTTTATGTTTTCGTTTTGCGAACACAGAGTTCGAGCAATATGTATATTCGCGTTGGTGTATTCCTATGCTAATAATAATGTTCGTACCATTTTTTTTTTTTTTTTAAACACCGAATACGATATGTAATTGTATATACAAATATATAATAAAAAATCATTGTGAACATGTAACTGAAAATCTGTAGTAACACCGACTGACAAAGATCTCTGAATACATTAGCGTTAAGGAAAGAATGCAAAGCAAGCAGGTTAATAGGAATTACGACTATAATGTTCTACAGCACGGTTAACATGTATTTAGGCCTATACTGCTGTTCCAGTACAACGGAAACAGTTGCCCATTACGAATTGTCCAAATTTACCTACGTTATGTTGCCATTCAGTTATATTGCGATAGTTAATTGACAATGATACAGTCGTCTTCAGTTTCACGAGTTTAGGCCCGACGGCTTTATTCCCATTCAACTGACATCTTTTTTCAAGAGCGTTCAACGTTGCGTTTTATTTGAGGTTTGTACTGTTATACTTTTTAGTTTTCTGCGATAGCGGTGTTCTTGAACTCGTTGAAGGGGAGAGAACCAGTTATTGCGCTACTCTGAATATGGCATTATAGATCTGAATATGAATAGGCCTATATTCGTTTCTTTTCTGGTACCTGTATTTCATTGTTTATAATAAGGTCTAATATCGTATGCCCCTTTACTCATTTCAATAGCGTAATCTGTCGCGTGAATTTCTGATGTATCATTGTGCTTAATTACTCATGTTTTGCAACCGTATGGAGTTATGATTGTCATTGTTTTGTAGAATTCGAGTTGCGTTTTATAATTACAGTGCTTTCCTAACGTTCTTGTTTTTTTTTTTTATCGCACACTTCTAAACATTGTCAGCTTATTTCTTACGTTACAGTCAAATTCGTACGTTACATTTCATCCTAGACGTTTGCAATGGGCAGACAGGTGCTAATGACGATGATAAAAGGAAACCTATATGAGGAATCAAGTAATGGTGTCTTATTTTTTAATTTAACAGTTGTTTCTTTAATCACATGACAACAGCTGTAAAATTACTCGGCTATATCATCCACCTAAATACGATCTTGATCGTTGACTTCTATCTTTGAGTGTTACGTAACCTCTCCGGTTCAACCCCTTTGTGATTAATTATACGAACATGTATCCATATGTTACAGCTGCGCTCGCCAGCTGATCTCGTTTGTATAGTCCCAATGCTGTCTGTGGGTTTTGTTGGGTATGTGATGTACATTTATAATAATTATTGTTCCGTACAATTTTTATCATATTGTGACAAGAAGTAACTAGTTTGCAGTTGTCCAAATGTACCGTAAGCAGCCGTGAGAGTATCTTAACCAGAACGTTCTTATCTTGTGCCGTCTTTACGTCTTCACTCAGTGTACGACTTCAACGGGTAGAGCAGCTCAGAATCTCGGTCGAAAGACGGAAGCGTTGCGTTTAATCGTACCATTAAACCGGTGTTATAGTCGGACGTATGTATGATGTATCCAGAGCGGAGGTATAAATGTGTGTATAGGTTATCGAGTCGTAAGGTGTAGCCACATTCACCGTTCTTAGCCACCTTTAATAATTGAATACTGGGAGGAAAACATTCAGTATCTGGTCTCATTCAGTCAGCCAACGTGTGTATGCGCTTTTGTATCTATTGAGAGGTATACAGTACCTGGATCTCGAAGTAAAGTTTAGAATTTTGAAAAAGTCGTCATTTTCACTTACAATTTGAATTTGTTCCTTATAATTAAGAATTAAGATTATGATTATTAAACTATATCGCGTTCGTTGGTATTTAGTTTGCACATATGTAATGCAACAAACGCTTCAGAACATTCAGTGTCTTGTGCTTACGATATCGACAGATATTATTTTTAATCTGTTATAATGGATAGGTTGTGACTGGCTGCTACGATACGTTTGGTACCATTTGTTCATTACCGTTTATCTTTTAAGCGTTTATGTCCAACCTCAACGCCAGTGTAGTAAAAGGAATTGTGATTAAAACAAATATATATCTGGTCGTCATATCCTTGATTGCGCGTGTGATTGTAGTATCACTGTAATAACATCTTCATTGTTTCAATCATTACATGTTCTCATTATCTGTTGTTGGTGTGCATATCCGGTCCATTATACGCTGATACACGTTAATGTATAATCCGACGTAAAACTACATTTTTCAAGGTAAAAAACACGACTGGAAAGAGTCCTGATAGAGAGAGGATCTTGCCGGGGAGTTTTTGAATAGAATGGGGTTCCTTCCCCCAGAAGTGTTCAAAAGTGAAGAAACTCATTTTTCCCAAAACATTTTGACAGTTTGTGGTAGACAACTTAATTATTATAATTTAAATGAGTTAGTTAAAAGTGTTAGGCGTGGGCTTAGCCGTTTTGCCCCCTCTCTCGTTAGCACCGCCTGTGAGAATAATTCTTATCATTAAACTTTGATTTTTACACAAGACAATACACGGTGTGACAAATTACATGTTGCAGAGCTGACAAAGGAAAGACTATACCTACGCCAAGTGATTTCAGTTATTTTATCTCTGCAAGAACTCGTGTATATTATCCATCTTTTCATCAAGATTCCGACTGCATAATTTGCATTACGACTAAAGAAGTATATGCAGTACAAGAAATACGTTTTTGTGCATTAAAGCTATCCAAACAAAGAGGCATCACAGTCAGCCGTAGGTTATTATTTTAGTAATTAATATAGGCCCCTGCATATGTTTAACACACAAAAAAGCGGTTTAATTTTTCGGAGGGAGGGAATGCTGATATTTGCATTCTGTACGTGACGTCACTGAAGGTCGTGGAGGGGGAAGGCTGGTCGTCTAGCAACAGTTGTGGTCACCTCATTATGTAGTTTACATCTGTTGGTGCAGTGGTGTTCGCTGGAGCAAGTCTTGTGTTGTGATTTTGAATACATATCTTTATTACATAAACTTTATTTGTTTAATGTTTTAATTTGAACTGTTCAATTGTGTCAGTTTAAGGTAAATAGTTATTATTGTTGTTATTATATTTTTGTCATGTTTACTGAAAACACGGATCAAATGTGTAAAGGAAGTTGTGCGAGAGAAGAGGTTAGATCTGTTAAAACTAACATAGCAAACTGGTTTTTGTGGGTCATTCGGATACTGATGTTATGAATCGCATACTCTATGAAAAGCTGGTTTATTTTTACAGAGAATAAAATTAGTTATATTAACGTTAGAATCCTTTAAAATCGTTTGTTTGTAATCTTAATTAGGCAGTTTTTGGTAAAGAACTGAAAGAACATTTATTTTAGTGAAGTTTTACTTACTCGTGTTATTTACAGTAACATTGTTGTTTATTTGGATATTTTGTTACTATTTTTATTTACTCGAGAATACGGTTTTTACACGTGATCAACTGTAACGGAGTAAGCGTTGGGAGAGGTTTGTTGTCCGTTTCTTATAAACAAACAATAGTGTTGATAAATAATTTTTTTTTGGATGAAATTTGTCAAATTTAACATTTGTGTTATCGCTGTTAGATCATAATAATTAAAATTAATACGGTACCATTAATATTTTATAATATCCTAGGCCGAAGAAAACAACAGTCAAGGTTCGTGAAGAGTACATTGTGCGAGATTTAAAAACATCGTGTTCCAACCTGTTCGTATAAGTAATTATTGTAAATTTAGAGGTAAAATAAGAAACTCTAAACTTCCTTACTCGAATATTCATTACTCGTATGTTAATTGTCAGGAAAGTTTATATTTATGTTGGCGACATTTACAGACGTTTGTGTTAAGTCAAAGACATGAATTTCTTCATAAATTATGCGTGAAGAAGAAAACGGGGCAAAAATGTTTAAAAATTATCTCATGTGAAAAGATTTGAAACTAGAGGATACTGTTTTAAGTAAACGGTGACACCTTGTTTTGTTTACATATTCTTTGTTCAGTGTACTAAAAAAAAAGAAAAACGTTTACATTAAAGAACAATTAGCATATGGATTTGGTACTACATTTTAGTTGTGAACCCCTTGTTCCACAAAATTTTGCCTTTTAGAGGTCAGTTAACTTTGTGAGGTGTGTCAACAAAAACAGCGCGATTCGAAGTGACATAATGTAGATCAAACAGAAATTTTACGACTTAGTGGATTGGTTTATATCGTAACTAATAATAATATCGTAATAAATAATACATTATATAAACACACGCGCGTGCATAACGTCATGTTATTTGTTGCACTCTACATGATTTTAATTTTGAGTTAAACAAATTTAAATTTTAACACATTTTAAAATGTTTAACCTACGTAATTTTTATTGTGAAAATAAAATTATCATTATGTTCATCATAATAGTTAGCATACATGAAGTTTTAAAATACATTAAAAGGTTAAAAGTTGTGAACAAATCAGTGTAGTATAAAAATAATTATCCTACCAAAACGTGGGGAGTTTAATACGTGTAGGATTACGAACATTTGTTGTGAAATAACGAAGAGGAAAAGACTAAACTGCAAAAACAAAATGAATTATATTGTACTAGAAATCATACACTTTTTTGAATATGTTAATGTATCTTGTCCAGTACAAACGTAATGAATATAAAAACGTAATGACAAATATAAAAAGATGAAGAAAATAGAAAACGTCATAAAACTCCTTGCCGGTGCGTTCAAAACACGAGATCGTAGTAGCACGTCTGTCAAGTGTGTGTTTGAATTTGTAGATTTAGGCTAGTTGAGTAGACGTATGTGTTTTATTTACATTACTAACACATTTAATGTATATAAATAGGTTTTTGGTTTGCGTTTGCGCGCGCCCTTGAATGTAGTAGCATCATCAGATGAAGTTCAGCTTTATCTACGACAGTAAATCAGAATGTCAACAAGGTTGAAAATTGTATACTGGAAACTGATATGCTTTAGGTTTTCTTAGGTCACAATAATTTCGTGAAATGTTGGCATAATTTCGTACGGTAGTTTTAGAAATCGATTTCCAGAATTATTACTGCGATACATAGGCCTAGTTACTGTTAAAGGAACCATTCAGACTTAAGTCGTGTGTGTGTGTGTGTGTGTTTCATTGTTTGGTTTCGCATTGTTTCAGGCTCCATTATTTAGACAAAGGGTTCTGGATTTATACCCTTTTTTCGTAGTTTTCACTAACGTCCAACATTTTCTTACATTTTTAATAGGCAAGTGTACTTCGATATTTTAAAAGTCTATATTTAACGTCATCAAAGTGCACACATAGTCATTGAAGGTGTTTATAATTTGTTCATAATTTCACATGTTTACAGTTTATTATGTCATAGTGTACCCGGTAGTAGTGGGTAATAATTATATGATCGCTACAGAACTCGTAGTAGATATTGTTTACCGTTTTATTTTAATCACTGCAAGGAGAAAACTCATTAATTGTGTTATTAACCTTCCTTATTAAGGACGTGTTTATTTACAGATGCGCGCGCGCGCGCGTGTGTGAGTTAGAGGTGACGGTAGGGTGAGAATGTGGTGGGGGTGGGGGGAGTGACTGTGAATAAACAAGCTTGTGCTTACAAGTTCGCTATTTGTTAACAAGAGTTGTTATCAATCAGTGGTCTTATGGTCTTAAGTTAAACGTTGTGTGTACCATTGATAAATGGTCTCTTCATGATATATATAAATTTAAAAAAAATAACAACCAGTAGTTTTTTGTTTTTATTTATATATTTAATTTTTTTATTTTCATTTTCTGTAGAAAGAGAAGATGGGTGAAAAACGAGGAATGAAAGCCCTTGAGCTGTGGTGTAAGCGAGTTACTGATGGATATCCAGGTGTTAAAGTAGAAAACATGACAACATCATGGAGAGATGGTCTGGCTTTCTGTGCACTTATTCATCACTTCAGACCAGATTTAATGTGAGTTTCATAATTTATACTTCGGAATACTAACTTTTTTGTGATAAATATGTATGGCAATATTTTATAAGATCCAGAGTAAAGTGCAGTATTAGCCTACTGCTCTATTATAGTGAGGTTATTAATACGAATACTAAGTTAATATGAGCCTAATATAGAATTTTGCTATAACAGGAGCAATTTAACACACACTTGAGGAAAATCCATGTTACCTTTTTTTTTGATCAAATGTAGAAGTTATCATTTTTCATAAAGCTGATGATACATAAGTAAATTCGAAAATTACAATAAAATTTTTAGCCAAGTCCTACAATTCTGCGTGAGTAGTCTTCCACTGTGATCATAGAAAACTGTTCTTCTTTGGAAGGCTTTGAGCCCTGTGATTATAAACATAGCCAACATTACCAATCTTTAACACAAATCACGATTAAAAACATCAGTTTTAAATTTGTTAGTTAGCGTTTGTATTACTACACTTGTAGTGTGTTGTATACACACATGTATCTCTTTAGGAGTTGTTAAAATTTATAGCCTAAAATAACACATATACTTATCTGGATAATTATTTTCACGTTTCTTGCGTATTATCTGCGTTGCTGGACCTGTAATTGCTTTTGTGTACACTGATTTTAAGAAAATAATTATAGTTCAAATGAATGAATTGTATGTACAGTAACTCTAGTGTTGTGTAACTACCAAGTTACTGTTTACATACAAAGTGCAAACTTTATGAAGATTGTGTCTTCAATTTTGCATATCTTTAAGGCAAAGTGAAGAACATTTCTATTTTAGGTAAAGCCATAAATAAACATATTATGTTAGGAAAATTGTAATTTCTTATTTTTATGATAAATTACTTATTTTTTAAATTATCTGTATATATTACTGATTCTTTATTTGATAAATCATTTGTGTTGGTATTTTAAATGTGTTCTAAATATATGTAGGCTATATATTACTTCAAATGTATTTCACTTAGTGATCAATTAATCATAACTTATTTCTGAGTTGTCAATAAGTGCTATGATCGTGATTTAAATTAGTTAAGAACAATGAGAGCTCAATAGCAGCTTCCCCTGCTGCCTTCAGTTGTACTGATTAAATGAATTGATGTATTCATTTTAAAATGTAGGCCTATATACATGTGGCTGCTGGTCAAGGCCCTTGACATTTACAATGTGTGCCTATTTAAACTGTTATTAAATATTTTGTCCTTGTTCGTATCTATGAAGTAGTTATACATATTTAAGTGCTCAGCATATACTACTTTTGTCAGTACACATGTCTGTAAAGAATATCGTTTCCTGATTGTATTATGTAGTTCTTTTTATTTAGGATCAGAAAGACTAAGTAATTATAGCTGTCATTTTCTTCTGTAATTATAAGGTGGATGAGATTGTACATTTCTTCCAGGCCAAGTCCAGAAATTTTATTATGGTATTGTACGTATATATTTTCTTTTTTTTTTCATGTCATCCAGGCCCAAAAAGTCATGAAAGCGCACTTCTCTGTTTAATTGGATTCATGCACATTTAAGTAATTTAGGATATGTAAGATTATACAGTTGAACTGAATAATTTATGATCGTTATCAGAATACATTTACAAATTTTGTTTGTTAATAGTTACTGTCTTCTGCTATGAGTACCGTACTTAATAATGAAGGCTTGTACTTTGTAAAGAAATGTTTTGTCTTCCTAATAGTTTTGCTTCTTCACCTCAAGCAGTCTGCAGCACTTCACATATTCGTTCTTTTACATTACATAGTTTTTGAAAAACATAAAGTATACAATCATACTTTGTTTTGTTTAGCTTTTTCAGTTCATAGATTTATTAAGGAAATGGAGTTCTCATTAAAAGTGATAGGATGTTAGTATTACAGCTGATATAATTTTGTATAACGTCTAATAACAGTGTTGTTTATTTATCAGCTATTCGCGTAAGAATTTTAAAGCTAGTGAGTTTCCATAAATGGTCAACTGTGCTGTTGACACTAGAAGAAAACTGTTATCATCTGATAAGCTGTTTTAAATGCAGTTATGTTGTTGACTTTTAACCCTTTCTGTAAAAGGAAAGATTGGTCCCCAGCATCACGAAGCCGCTGTTAGCAAGCATTCCAGCTATAGTTTCCTCTGTTGTATAACGTTTATTTCTTTTTACTTGTCATGAACATAGGAATCCTCATTGCCAAGGTAACTACACCTTTTCAATTGCATTTCAGAAATGAAATAAAATGATTATTGTAGTAGGAATTACTCTCCAGTCGCTTTATGTTTTTCACTTCTACAAACTTCCGATGATTCTTTAGTAATGTTAATTTCCAGCCTTGACGTTGGTCAGGTTATTGACAATAAAGAACCAGCAAGTCAGTGACTTTGAGGGAAATCTGTGTTTAAAAAATATGAATATTTTAAACACAGAGATATGTTATCATAGTGATACTACATGCAGGAATTAAGGTCATTTTTCAGTAATATTGGGTACAGTTGGTCTGTGTGAGCATAGAAACCAGACATTATCTGATAGACATATGTATAGATTATTTCTTATCCCCTGTTTTGTTAGTGAAGCCAATAGAATAGTTAACCATTTTTGCATGTTTTCTGTGATGATGTGATGTTGATGGAAACTGTATTATTCTTATATTATCTGAGAAAATGAATGACTTATAAGTGAGTTTGTGTCTATACAGGCATGTTTTGATTAATTATCTGAATAAATGGTGTTTGTGGAGTTATCTTCAATCCAAAATAAACTGTTAATGACACATGATACGAGAAGAATGTGGCTGTGAAAGTGAGAACTTTTCAGAACTGTTGTAAATTCGGTATAAGTTATTATTGATTTATCTTGTGAGTGATAATTAGGAAGTACCGTACCAGTTTTGTATCCGATATTAAAATTCTTAAGATTATTTTTATTAGTAATTATATCCTGTTATGATTCAAATATGCTTACTTGTCCTTTCTAGGAAAAATGGAACTTATTTGATACGTAAATAAATTTGATCTGAATTTAACCTAAAATTGCAATCCTGTGTGTGTGTGTGATGGCCATATGTATATATAAAAAAGCTAGTATCAGTTCTTACTGTTCTAGGACTTACTGCGATTTTATCTTATAAAAAAAGTAATTTCTGTTTCTAGGCCTAGTTATGTGTTTATATATAATGTGAGTAATGTAGGTCATGTGTTGTGTGGATTAGTGATGGGAGGATCAGTTTTATTTATAATGACATATAGTAAGCAAACACGCTTACGATAGTAAACATGTTTAAATAGTTAAAGTATGGTGTACGCCTGTATGTTACACGTACACAATCACTGCTTGCAGCTCCAAACACGTGCACAGACACAAGGTTATGTGGTTAAACGAAATGCCTGGTGAATGCAGCCTTCTATGTCATTAATGGTTATAAAATGAAGTAAACTTACTTGACTCATGGAAGAAGATTAGCACATTGGCTATAGACTAACCGTGCTGGGTTAGAGAAAGTTTAATGACATTAGCCTTGATTTGACTCGGACAGCTCCAACGAATTATAAAATAAAAAGTGATAATTTGGCATTTTGTTTGGCAGAGAAAGTTCAGTAGCAAGTGCCTGTAAGACTGGGCAGAGTGCCATTCTCACACACACCCAACGTGACCCAACACACATGCTTGTCAACGTCAATTATTTTGACCTTTGGCATGCTTAACCTTAGGTCAACTGCCTAAACACCTTTATATGAATTATAGCAAGTCTGCTTGTTCTTTTACTTAAAGACTGCTTATATGAAATATTTTTTTTACATACTTGGCTTGTAGTGTCTTAAAAATCCATTTTAGTATGTAATGCTGGTTTCATTTTTTAGTAGTATTGTAAGTTTGGGTAATTCTCCCATTTGAATGACAACATCGTTTTTCATGATGTTTGAAATGTTTGCTTTATTTTATTAATGTGTTAATTTTTAGTAATTGAATTAGTTAGTTTGTGATAGTGCTGGGTGCATGTGTGGACTATTCAAACATTATTGTGATGTACTATAGTACAAAAGTTAATACAGTTATTCTTATAATATACAAAGTTTTAATAATTTTTAATATTTTAAGGTAATGTGAAACGCCTACACCATGTCAAGAAACCTAGAAAATATATTAACAAACACACCCAAATGCATTTAACCTGCATGAAAAATTTAAATTCATATATTTTTATTAAAAAGGGCACTTTTTAATGTTGTGTATTGGGCATGGATAAAACTAGACAAGCAAAATATGTAAAATAAAAATAACAATTACTATAAGTGGCTGCTTTTAGTTATGCGGTATTTCCAATCCTTGATTGGTGTCTACCACATGCCTTCCAAACCCTCCAGCATGAATTGTTTCTCAATTAAAAATTCTTTAAGTCAATTGCATTTTTGTTAATATGTACTCATAATAGTACTGTATTTTGTACTCAGATGCGTTGGTATATCACTCTTTACGAGCCTGTTGTAAGGGTCTATAGTGGAAGAACAGCATTTATGGAACATCATAATGTAGAATATAAAATGTCTACATGGCTATAAAATGTTGTAAAAACATGACATCAATGTGCAGGGTTCAGATCCCACATCTGTCACACTGCATGTTTAAAAGTTTATTAAAATGTAATGAGAACATAAATCTCTCTAACAGAAAGATTTATTCTCAAACGTTTTGTAATAACAGCAAGGTCAGTGCCACTGTTCGCTAATGGAATTTTTGTATCCATCAGTGAATACTGAGGATTGAAGCAAATTTAATTTTAGGTAGTGCACTGTAACTGTTATACTGGGTTTGTTGGGTTTCCCCAGCTCCAACTTTTACACTAGTCAGCAGTGTGTTCTATTGTCCATTGTGATATTGTAGTTCTGTCATTATAAATATTGTGTGTGGGGGGGGGGGTCTCTGTAATTGGTTCTTATACTGGCGACATAGGTCGATTTCTCCCTCAGCCTGTATGATTACATTGAGTATCCTGGAAATGATCGCAATTTCTGCTGATAATATGGCACTTCAAGCCACAAATGTCGATCCTCCAAGTGGCCACGGAACATCTTCAGCACCATTTAAACCTACTAGTAGCATGGTGTGACACATGGCGGATAAAAACCAACCAAATGAAGTCAGCGCATGGCACCTCCATGAGTCCACATACCGAGTGCCCAGCTGTAAAAATAAAAGACGTTCCGCTTCCAATAAAAAAAAGAGACAAAGTATGTGGGCCTAATACTACATAAAAAACTTACCTGGAAGTCACACATTACAACAAATAAATCTCAGATCAAACTTCAACTCCAACAATTTTACTGGTTTCTTAGAAGAAAATCAAATTGTCTGTTGAGAACAAACTGCTTCTATATAAGACCATCAGCAGTCATATGGAGTACACCTGTAGGGTATTGTCCGTCCATTCAATACCAAGATTATCTAGAGACTCCAGTGGAATATTCTATGAATTTTTCTGGACGCCCGGTGGTACGTCAGTAACAAGACCATACATGACGACATGCAGATGAGGACATTCAGCTACTTCGGATAAACTTCGTTTACACGGAAACGAGACAGTCAGCAGGCTACACGATCCACCCGAAGGGCTCCAAGAAGACTGAATAAGCAATGGCCTTCAGACCTCATTGCCTAATATCTTATTAATTTATTTTATCTTTTTCTTTTTACACCACTTAACTAAGGAGTGCCATCTTTCGATGGCTTGTCCCTTCATATTTATTGTACTCGTATTAGATTTACTTGTTGCTTCTTGCGAGCAGGTTGTAAGCATCTAAAAAAATAGAAAGACGTATCTTGGAAGGCTGTGACATTCTTGGCTAACAAAACGGTTACAGTTTAGCTACTCCAGGAAGCAGTGTTAAACAAATTTAAAAAAACCGCCTGTTAGGTAATGTCTTTATACATACAATAGACATGGGCCCCGTGACCACCTGAAACTGATTATAATTATAATTTTATTATAAGTTGTATCGAATCGAATCTTCAGCCTTACCAGTGTAGATGTCCCGGCCACGGAACCGTTGTGTGGTTATCTCCAGGCTTTGTACTCACGCATGTGATGCTTGACTTGACATAAAGTCAGAACTGTAATTACACATCGATGCTTTAAGCTATAGCCTACTACCGTAACGGCGGTTACCGATTTCTAAATTTAACATATTTATTCTTACACATTAAATGTACTTCACGTTATAATCGTTGGAATAAACGATCGGCGCGGCCGTGAACTTTCGATACATTACGTTGGTAACGTGCGTTGTAACGCGCGACCAACGGATTCGGGCGTAATAGTGTTCGCCGTTGAAAGAGATGCAATTAATTTACCTGAAGGAGTGTGTAATTTGGTTTTTTCTTCGACGACAACGACGAAGCGAAGCGATGGCAGGCAGGATGTGTGAAAATTGAAGTGGATGTATGGAGGTCATGCCGAGGTGAATGCACTGTAACAAAGCCCCAAGATATAGAGCAATCAACATTTACTTCTTCCACAATATGTTTTTTGCGTGTATATTGGCTGCTGCGTGTATGTTCACATGTTTTATTTCGATTTCTGGTGCAGCAAAAGTAACATTTTGACACAGTTGTGAACACACAGAGAGACCGTGTCCGTTGCATCTGTTAGCGATAACCGGTATCCGTAGTAAGCCAAGCCGCACGGGAGACAATCCACGCGCAGGATAGGTCGTGTTGTTCCAGCCGTCGCTTCACTGCCTATCACTATCACTACATAGGTGGTATCGTATTGTTTGTAAAAATCTATAAAATTAACCCAGCTGTGGGAATATCAACGCACAACGACCTTATATTGAAAGTTGATTTAAAAAAAGTATCCAGTAAGTTACATTTAATTTGTTTTCCGCAGACTTTCAGATGGTCGTAAAATTCTAATTATAATCGTAATTATAGTATTAGAGCTAGATATCCTGAATAGCTTAAATAAATAATTGTCTATTATTAGGTTAGATGCCAAGATTTTATATTTTGTGGTCCCGATTAAATTATGTAGCCCGACATACTTTTCACTGTATTCATTGTAGCTAGAGATGGGGTCAATGAGAAATTAAAACGGGTAGAACTCCTCAGTTTTCCTATTTATTTGCGATCGTAGGCCTACTTTTGAGTTTTTTCTAATGAATTTGTAATTTTTATGAAATCCTTTAAAATACTTGAACCACCTAATTAAAATGTCAGTTATAAGATATTCGGCAATTTGCAGTCAAATTGTTTTTTTTTACAATGAGACTTGTTTTATAAGCGTTAAACTCGTTTAGTTTTACACATATAGCTCTGTTTTTAAAACGTACACAAGACATCGTCCAATCAGAACTAGGTTTTGTACATAGTGGTTGTCCTTAGTGCATATAACTTTTTTCCAATCGTCTCTTAAGTCGATTTGGACCTGTGATGATTCATATGAATCGTCATTTTCCTTTTGATATCTATGTTTGACGTACGTTATATCGGGTTGTAACTCGTATTCAGTAACGATTCTCCAGTCTTTATTTTAATAAATATTTTCGAATAGAAAATATAATACTATTTGTATATGCAATTTCGTAAGCTTTCACGGCCGGGGTGAACATTGTTAAAATTGTTATTACTAGTCGGGCTGTTGATCCGTGGTCGACTGTTGTGGACAGACGTTTCGGCTAGACAGACAGGCAGACATTCTCTACCTCAGTACTAGGGTGAATTGGCGGATACCTTGCCAAACATTTTCTGACACTGAAGATGGCCTCCGATGGTGGGGCCGAAACATCCACAACAGTCGACCATGGCCCAACAGCCCGACTGTAATAATAATTTTAACGCTGTTTCTATAGTTTGTATGGTTTATTCAAACGATCTGTGATGGCTTTTTATTTATCATATTAACTTCCCTGTGTTTACAGAGACCGATTTAATTGCATGCATGAAGCTCAAACAGTGCGCCCGATGTAAGTTTTTTCCACGTGACTTAGATTTTCTGTCATGAAACTTTATCTCATAAGTTTTGCTTAATGTTGCTAAAAAATTTGTGTACACCACTACCGCCCTCTTCTTCAGGCTTTTCCTCAACATCAAACTTGTTTACAGCGGCCCAACGTTTCGTTCATTCTCCAATGTAGAGTATTCAGTACATTGTAGTTGGAAATTAAGTTGCTTTACCGATCGTTTCTCGCGTCCTTCGTTTTTATCTGTTTACGCTGTACAACTTAATGTCGTTCGTAAACCCACAGCGTATCATCACTTTCACTAGATAAGGTCGCCAGCGATGCTCCTAATGATATGTTCTTAATGGGTTACGTGGCGAAGTAAATGGAGTTTAATTTCTGCAACTGGGTGACTACTCATGTCACTCTTTCAGCAAACAGTCACGTTTTAATTAGCGCACATTTTAATGGCGGACGATTTGTCAATTTTATGGTACGACATCCAGAGTTGCTGCAGACTGTCTTGATGTGTGAAGGTACGGCATCATACACCGGGCGAAAATTCTGGCATTTGTTTGATTTTGCCGAAAGATTGACATGATTTGCACTATAGGCCTACAAACTACGTAGGTTTAATGACAAGACTAGTGTAGGTAATGTAACTGCAATTCTGACTAAAATGTGTATACGAGGGCCAGTTAAAAAGTTCGCGGAACGACATCTGTAGCTCAGTGGTAGAACTAAAATCTTTCGTATGCTTCAAGACGTATATTTCGCGTGAACACCTGTTAATTTTCAGGTATATCAGGCAATTTATTCACTTTTTACCAGCTGTTTGAAATTTTCCTGTCACGCGTGTTTTTAAAATGCACAAAATCAAACATCGTGTTGTAATCAATTCTCTGTTAAAAACGTTTTAGCGCTAATGGAAAATCTAAACAAAATTGTAAATGTGTTAGGAGATGCTGCGCCTTCAGAAACAACGGTAAGTGGGGACACACTCGTGTTTAAACGTGGTCATACAAGCACTAAAGACTATCCCAGCAGTGGACGTCCAAAAAGTGGCATTATTGAAAAAATTTCTTAGGGTTTTGGAAGACCGCAGATTGACGAATGGATGACGTTGCTGAAATCATAGGTATCTCATATGAGCGTGTGCATCATACTTTAATTCAAGAACTTGGTGTGAAAAAGCGTTGTGCAAGATGGCTGCCGCATCTAGAGTTGTTGCATTTTTGGGCGTCCAGTGCGACCACGTTTAAAACCAAGTGTCTACTTACAAACCGTTGGTTTTGAAGTCGCAGAATCTCCTGACACATTTACAATTTCGTTTGGAATTTCCGTTGGCGCTAAACAATTGTTAACAAAGAATCACACCACGATGTTTGATTTTGTCCGTTTTTCAAAACACGCATGACACGTCAATTTTAAACAGCTTCTAAACAATGAATAAATTGATAGATAGATTTGGAAATTAACAGGAGTTCACAAAAAATACAAATCTTGCATTTGTACAAAATTTTAGTTTACCGCTAATCTAAAGTTGTCGCTCCACGAAATTTTCAGCTGACCCTCGTAAATAGTCAGAATCGGATTGGTGACGAAGGCGACCAATTACACCGTCGTTCATTCCGTTTGTAAATACTTGTTGGGATCATTTACGACTTGTGTAATTTATCGGCTGCGGTAACGAACCATACGGTGAAGACAGTTCCCCAACCACATCAGTTTCTTTACAGTATTTAGACAGGCGGTCATAATTTAGCGTTGGTGTGTGTGCTGGACATTTAAGGTTTAAGCTAACTTCCGAAGTGCTCGTTTAAGCCGTGATTCATACGCGTTAAATAACTAAGCAACGTAGCCTGTAAGGGTTGCGTCAAAACGCAAAGTAACCAACCATGTAAGGTTCAGCGTTTGCCCGCATACAATGAAATACGTCAGCCAAGTATGGGAGGTAGTGCGATTTTATAATAGAACGGAAATATTAGGTACGTTGGCGTATTCGTGCACGGCTTTGTGCATGCTTGCACGGCTCGTTTGCCCACGCGAATTCCCTTACTACGTAAACCTATCGCATGAATTGTAATACCCTGAAGACGCGTATAACATGTTAAACGCAATTATCTCCGACCTACATAGTCCAGTGCTCAACATGTCAGGATTTACAGATTTTTTTGTTTTGTATGGTATAACGTAAAACGTAAAACTATTGGTATGTCAAAATATTGGTATATTTGGTTTGTACAACCGAAAATGTAGACGTCGGTTTCAGTTAAAAAACGGAGTCATCTAACTATCCATAACTCATATCAAGTGAAGAAGGGCAGACGTAGATGTAGTCAAACCCTGAAGCTGAAGAAAAGAAAATTACGTATACTAGGTCGCGGCTTCAAAACCCGAAAACTAAACAAAGCGAACATGAAACCCCGGCCGTCAGAAAACTGAAATTTTGTTTTATGATGTTAGCTGATGTACGTCTTCATCTTCAGTCTTTGTTTAGAGCACGGTATCTCCATGTGCAAATGACGAGTTACATAATGTATTGCCATGAAGTACCCGTATCGTGTTCCAAAACAGTTACACATACACACAATGATGAACTATAACGGTACGTTTTTGTTCTTTGTCAGTCAGTGTTCATTAATTCGCGTTATTAGAGTTCGCTACGGTGGGGCCAAGTGTTTTGTTTGTCCTTAGAGCACGAGTAGGATGACCCCGATTGTATCACAATTGTGTGCCTATATATCAATCAACGAGACACATATCCCGTATTGAACTGTTAAATTGCCTGAACATATGACGTAACTCCATAACTAAGCGTTCAATCACAGTGTTAAATTGTTAAGTGTTTAAGTACGTGCTGGTATGTGTAAATAAATTTTTTCGTATATCGTACGCATATGTTTCATATATTTCTCGGTACTTCGTATAATAGTCTAGTGAAGAGAGTCTTATTTTTGACTGTTTAAAAACCTTTACGAAATCTGTTGTAAAGTTATTTAAAAGGGTTTTCACGTTTTGTGGTTAGGAGGAAGGAGACCTTCCTTCCGATTTAGCGAGCCCCTATTTAATTTCTATCGTAACCTTTAATCTACACCAACTCAAAAAAAAGTTTTTAAATCATTCTCATTTGGAATTAAAAATTACAAGATATTATTTTGTGTTCTTATAATCTCTTGTGTTCGTGGACTGTTTGTGGAAATATTCCCTAAGGTTTTCAAGGCGGTGGAAGCACTTTTGTTCAGTACTGTTCGGACATTACCAGCTTTATCGTGTTTTGTGAGAAAGAAAAATCGTGGTTTAATCGCTTCGGACTGGTTTCTGGCACGAATTGTGCGAACAAACTGTCAAACCTCGGAAAACCTCTGTATTTGTGCGTGTAAATAGGGTTATTTAATAAGAACGTCAGAATTGACTGATATTATGGGTACAAACTATCGTTAATTAAAACCGCTGTTCGTAAATTCTGATAAAGCTCTATTTGAGAGTTTCGTACACATTATATGAAAGCTAGATAATTTCATTTATTACTTATCGCTTAGACCGCATATGGAGGCGTCTGTTTTATGCCGTTTATCCCATTTTTTCTTTCAAATTATAATGTAATAGCTCATTCAAAAATACCTTCACTAATTTTTATGAACATTTTTTTAAGCTACGTACAGCAATACCCATCGTTTTATGTGTTTCAGAGCGACTGAATATTTTATGCACATAAACAAAGTAATATAAAATTGCTTCACAGAGTGACATAATCCCCCTACCAATACTGCAGTATGAATACGTTGGTTTTCTAACACCACTCGATTGGATTTATACGGTTTCATTTCACGAATTTTTAAGTAACCGTTGGAATAATGTGTTTCATTATTATAATACGGCACGTTGAAAGATTTGAGAGTACAGAATTCGTCTTTCTATGTAGCGTTAGCGCCGCCACAGCTCGATATATCCATTAATTAAAGATAAATATAGCCGTGTTGAACCTGTAGTTCGTGAAGTCGGCATATTTAAAGAGCGGCCGTCTGGGTGAATGCACTGGCGTAGTTAGTGAATTGCTTATTGATGCGAGAGTGCAGACACTAACCGGCAAGGTGTACCAGTGTATGATCACGAGGTGACTCACGAGGACCCGACAACAAGACGTCCTTGGGTTTACCAGTCTGACCACACTCCCTTATACGGCGTTAAGATGGCCGACACCAAGAAATTATAACCGGTGGTGGTGTTTCCTGTACTTTTAAAAGTTTTATATTTAAAACAGAATGTTGTTTGGACAGAAATATGTGTAGCGAATGTTTTAAAGAAAAACGTTGTTGTCCAGCGTTGTTTGTCGCCCGCGTATACAGGTGGCCTTTGGTGCCGTTACTTCGGCAGCAGATGTTCTGGCCGCAACACGGTTCCGCTCGTTTGCAATTTTCCGATGTAAATGTAATCGACGACTTCGCTTTTTGCAAGTCATTTCTCATACGTTCGAGAAAACAGTTAAACCAACGGGTTTGTTAAAAAAAAAGTAATCGTTTTTTAAATTAAGCGCAACGGAAGTAATGAAAGCTTCTTTGTTTTAGTCGTTACTTTTGCAAACGTTTGCTGGATCCATGCGGTACGGATTGTTTCTTTCAGTAGCGTAATTTCATCCACAATTGGGTTTTTTTGCTTCGAGTTGGGGTTTTCGGTCAGACGCAAGTTGCGTTTTCACTGCTTGCAGGTTATAGGGATAATGAGAATTGTAGATAAACGTCGAATTCGTTTTTGCGAAATTATTTTAACAAAGTTCAGTAATTTCTTTACAGGCGGGCCACGAATCCCCCCCCCCACCCGACATATAAGAAAAGAAAGCATATAGGCCTATGTGTTGCAGGCTTACTGTGGTGTTTAAAACGTTGTCACCTCCGAGGAAAATCGACTGATTATCGGTTGCGGTGAATTCGTAAGTTAATAATCGACACGGTGAAACAGGCAGTGACGGTAAAATTGTGTGTGGATTGTAACACACACACACACACACACACACACACACACACACACACACACACACACACACACACACACACACACACACACACACACACACACACACACACACACACACACACACACACACACACACACACACACACACACACACACACACACACACACACACATACTAACGCGTCTGAATTGGAGTAATCCTCGAATTCTTTACTCGTTTTGTTTCTAAGGCAGTATCTTGCCTAATTTTATCGTACCATACGGGCTAAAATTGTTTGTCAGAACCGTAAAAATAAGCGCCGTGCGACCGCATCGGAAAAGCGCGCTGCCGTAGGTTTTGGCCTTTGTGACGTCGAAGGCGGTTAGGCACAGTTAGTTGTGTGGCCCATTTTTTCGCGCTTTTTGTGTTACGAAATTATTTTCCACGCGAAGAACAATTTCGTTTTGTCCGTTGATCGTTTTACCTGTAGTCGGATTTCAGATACAGTTAGTATAGTTTTTGTCACTTTTTTCCGTTTCGTCATGAACGTACACGCTTATTTCTGTCGAGATATAACAGTTACGATGTAGCATGCGCATGTGCATTTTTATGTAGTATACATTTTTTGTTTTTTTAATTTTGAGAATTAAATTTACTTCGAACTTCCATGGCATGTTTATAAAAACAAAATAATGAAATATGTACGCCCTGAGGCGATCATCTTTAATCATATTTGAAAATGTAAGATGCTGTTTAAAACGTGTGCTTTCGTTAATACAGAGATTTAGTAAACAAACAAATTAATTTAAAACTTATGTTTTGCTAATACGACATTGTAATCCAAGCGCTGTACTGAATAAATTATTATGTCACGTCAGTCAAAGTGAGGGTGAATGCAGTAACGAAAGGATTAAAACATGTAGCGTATATGAATGAACAGGGGTAATAAAATGGGGTGAGCTGTAACAAAAGACGCGAATTGTTAACATCAGCTCGACGTCAACGACATTACGTTACGACTGATTAATAAATGTGAAGAAATTAAGCGTATATTACTTATTTCTTGAACGCGAAGGAAGAAGAACCAGACTTATTTTTATTATTATTATCGCTTCAGTTTGTTATACTACTCGTAGTCCAAAATGTGTTGATCCGATCTGATTTTCTGTTTCGTCCTGTTAACAATGACTCTTTTTTCTAGACTTTAGATCTGCCATTTTCCCTGTAAGTTATTATGAATCAGGAATATTACCACACACTCGTTAGTGCATAGCGTATCATTGTGCGCAGACAGCTCGTTTAACGGCTCCTTCAGTTTTTAGCCCATGGAAGAAGCCTGAACTGTGAATCGTCTCAGACGAGAATAGAGTGAATTCTGTTCAAATAGGAAACGATCTTGCCCATTACTACATACTGTCTGCATCAATCGGACTTGAACACAGAAGCATGTTATGTCGGCACGTGTGTGCTTTGGATTTGTATGATATGGACTGAAACGAAAAGCGTATTTTACAAATTTTGAAGATATGCGTTTCGTACCAGTCGTAGTAAACAGTAAATTCAGTGTTCTAACAATCAGATTTGAAATCATTAGCTTCATGGATTCAGTGTTTTGAATTTTCTGTTCCTTCTCTCGTTCGTTTTAGTTTGTGTAGCTTGTCCGTACATTTTTACTGTAGTAATGTGCCTAGACTATCACACACACTATCCTTGGCTTGGCGTCGTGGGCTTCTCTGTTGGTTTACCTCTGACAAATGTACGTTACCCCTCTGGTAAGAAAAACCACATTCATTCGTTTATATTAATCGTTCGCCATATGTACTACATAATTCAAACTTTTACCCCAACATTTTGGTATTGTCGTTCCACAATTCTTATAGTGTCAGCACCTGAAAAGACGCTAGTATTTTAGTATTCGATATTTTGTATGTTTTTAAGTTGGATAATTGTTTCCTGAAAATATGAGTAGCAACACATCGTCACTCTATTTTCTTATATCTTGCCTCACTTCCGACGGTTGTGTACTGATTGCGTGTAGTCCAGATTGAGAACAACGAACAACTTTTCATCTGGTATGTGGCCGAGTTAATGTCAGAAACTATATTGGTTAAATCCCAACAACATGTGTAAGCAAGCTGTTACAAAACCGGCAATATGCAACGATAAAACGTAGAAAGAAGATTTTGAATAATAAAATAATATTTAAAACCTTCACGAAAAACGGAATGGTTCTGCACGACACTTAAAGAAACAATCCCAGCACGAACTAACTGAGAGAGGGTAGCACACACGGATACACACAAATAAAAATGTAAACGCACAGAGAAAACTTACACTGTGGTCGCCAGGGACAATGGCGTTACAGACGGAATAAATTCGTGGGTGTATGTCTACACATTATAGGCTCAACAAAGAAACGATTTAAATTATGAAACAGATTGCCATAAATAAGAGTCTGCTCCGCGCGCACTTCTGTGTTTATTCTGCGTAGCAAAATATTAATAAACTAAATTTACATGCCTAACTATGCGTAATGTAGTATATTAGTTTATTCTACATAGCATAAAAATTAAAAAATAAATAAATTGAAAAGGCAGTATAAAGCTGCTACTAGAGCTAAGCCTTAAATTATAAGGGCAAGTGCGGGTCTGTGGCATCCGTAAGTCTCTTGGTCCCATGTTGTGAGCATGTCTTGCGAATCTTGTGCGATGGTTCACGACAGACCCACCTCGAAAGTAATCGAGATGCCCATTCAGAAAAGAGCGCGCGTTCCTGGCTGTCCTGGTCGGCTCTAAAAATAGACCTTTTCACACTTTCAGTTAATTAAATTGTGCCTTAGAAATAAGTTGTTATTGACATTATTAAATACAGTATGTTAATACTAAGTTGTGTCAGAATGAAACGTAAATAGCCATTGTCCTGAGCTTGTCCACACTCTGGAACATCCTTCAACTGTCAAAACAATAGCCTATACTTCTCTCGGGGTAGCCGACTGTGCGCAATCAGGAAGACATCTTGTCGACAACACGATTCGTCTCTTCGCAAGGCATACGAGCTTATTCTCGGCTTTGTGACTTTGTATTGTGAAGTTTACGAGCAAATGATGGCACAGTAAGTTTTTAATTGAATTTTTGGATTATTCGCAAACTGATTTGTGTATTTTATGGTGGAATGCGTTGTATCGTTTCATCGTAACCATAGAGTAAGTCCAATTAAGTAACTGTTCGTCGTTAATGCAACGTTATTAATTGCATTTATTTCATTATCAGTGAACAATCATACACGATCGATTTATGAGATGTCAATATTAATGCAGGTTTTAACTTCCTGTGTCTTCGCCAGGAGTGTTGATCCTTCAGTAACGTAACGTACTTGTTAGGGAAGTCGTATATAGCTGTCTTGCGGGAACCTTTAACGTTGGCTATCACAGCAATTCTTATCAGTCTTAATTAGCTTTTTTTTAGCTCCACGTACAGCTAGTTGCGCCGTTGACACGTTACTGTATCGCTTAAACAAAGGCCCACACTGACAGCAGAATGACGACGACACAACGGGTCGGCTTCATTAAAGATGATCAGCTGCAGTTGCTGAATACTAAGTTTGGCAATGCCGAGTCCAGGTGTACTAAACAAATTTTTCATGTCGGTTTACTAACGGGACACAATTCTGATAGGCGTACACGCGAATCTTACCGTTCGAAGAACCCATTAGCAGATCATAGCGCTCCGAAGTAAACCTTTTGACTGAGGCTACTTAACTCGAATATGATATAATTGTTTTGTTTCGTTATCAGCGATGAAGTAACGAAGAGAACGCGGCGGTGTACACCATTGGTTTGTAGGGTGGTAACGCGGCTGAATACTGTAATTACTTCCCGGATGTAATTTTATACAGTTATAATTAACCAAAAACCATACCATGTTCCCGGGTACGATTAGTGTGATATTCTGAAAGCAAAACAGCCGCTGTCGCGATGGTTTCGTTAATAAACATGTAACTCGTTATTGACATTAACTCGTTAATGTTATTATTGACTCGTTAATGTTAGAAGCGGGTGATATGTGCGTGCCTGTAAATGTTTACAATTTTCTTACTCAATAGCGTGAACAGATAAACACAGTTTATTCTTCTCATTGAGATGGGGGGGGGGGGGAGACAGTTTAAATGAGTTTGAAGGTCTCTCATACGAAGAGAAAAATATCCCATTCTACCTTCAGTAGGATTTAACTTTCATTGAACATTCAGGTAGTGTACTTTAATCGTCCATCCAAGAAGAAAAGAACATTTTTTTTATTTTAATTTATTTCAGGTTAAAAAGAAACTTTATTTGTGATTTACACAACACTTGTTTATATAGCCCACATATAAATATACGTGTTTTAGGGCTGAACACAATTAGACTTGCAACTGACAAGGCGTGTGTTAATTTTTTTTCGTAAACGAATTAAAAATAGTATTCCATTGTTATAGATTGTGTGCTGGGATTGATTCTGAACAGTGCTGTACTGTAATATTATAACTATGTAATGCTAAACTGTTACCTTGTTAACGTTTCGGTTTATTCAAGCGAGAAGACCTTACGCCCTGTGTGTGGGATTCGTTGTGGGGTCTTATTTACAGAGACAATGCGACGTGTGTAGGCAGCCAGAGGAGAATGAAAGTTTATCCTCGTGCTTTTTAAAAATTAATTTCGTGAGATGTGAATTTTTTTATTCACAGGTTCTTTTCATCTTTGCCGTTGATAAGGGGTTGACGGGACTAACTGCCCATCCTTTTTTTATAACCACAGGACTGGTTTTCTTGTTAGCATCAATTAGGGCCGGGTCGGGTGTGATTGGGGCTCACATTGAAACGACCCTCGGCAACTCCGTCTACTACCTGCTGAGCGCCAGAAGGCCACTCTGTCTCGCTGCACCGCGTCTTTTTGCTTTTAAAAACATGTCAGGCCGCGTGTGAGGTTGTAAAATTTGTGAAATTATCACTTAATAACACGATATGTGGGCAGCCACAGTTTGCCGGCCGGGACCGTATGGTCTCTGTTTTGACTATGCTATACTACAAGTGTACGCCTACGTCTAAATATAAAACTTGATGACATCACAGTTTTCAAAAATGTGATAAATTCCAATGCTTAAGGTCATTGCTTAATTTTTATTGTTTGTAATGCAGTTTATTTCCAAAGGCAAATTAAGCTTTTATAAATCTGCTTAGAACTTAAAAAAGTTGAAGAAGTGTTGTTAGTTCGTGATTAAAGAGAGAACTAGAAAACTTTTCTAGTAAGTTCGAATAGTCACTAGCGGACCAAATTTAAAAAAATTGTAAATCTGAGTAGCCTATACTATTAGTATGTTGTATTGTATCACTGTAAAAGACCAATATCCGAGTAATCTGATGACATGAAAATAGTCTGTAGTGTTCGTAACTAATATCTGAATAATTAGTTAATGGCGTACCAGTTTGTTTTATTGAACTTCCGAAATTAATATTTATGCCAGTGGCGTATAAAAAATATAGGATTATAAAGTTTTCTTCTTCTGAGATAGTCCCTATCCGTTTCGGATGTTGGATATCATACAGACTATTTAACTTTGTGTACTGCTGCACGGAATAAGTCAGTTGTATTCATGCCAAACCTGGTCCTTAAATTTCTCAGCCATGAGATTCTCGGTCGCCCAACTCCTCTCTTTCCAAGTACTTTTCCCTGTAGTATGGACATGGATTGCAATAAGTAAAATCTCTGTTCATTTCTCATGAGGTGTAACAGATACTGAAGCTTTCTTATCTTCACTGTGTTAATAACTTCCCTATATTTCTTCATCTTTCTAAGAACTTCAACTTTAGTTATGTGTGCTGTCCATGAAATGCTCAGTAGGGCCTATTCTACGGTAAACATGTCAAATGTTCCAATTTTTTAGTTGCGGCTTCAGTTAAAGTCCAAGATTCTACACCGTAGAAGAGGACCGAGAATTATTAGGCATCTAGCGTGCCAAATTAGTCACTAGCGCGCCAAATTTAAGAAAATGTAAATCTGAGTTTACAATTAATTAGTGTGTTGCATTGTATCACTGTAAAAGACAGTATCCGAGTAGTCTGATGACATGAAAATAGTCTGTAGTGTCGTAACTAATATCTGAATAATTAGTTAATGGTGTACTAGTTTGTTTTATTGAACTGCCGAAATTCATATTTACGCCAATGGTGTATCAATATAAGATTACAAAAAGTTTTGTAATTTTCAAAATAAATTTTACAAATGACAAACAGTAGACTGTCAATAATTTACATGTCAGTGAGGAAACCATGTAGATGGTTGGACTAAAAATAAACGTGTACGGCATTCCGGGAAGTTCAAGTGAAGCTGAAAAACTAAGATTTAAATGATTCTTTCGCCTGGCTAAACCTTGTAATACGTGTTAGCTGTTACGAGAAACGCGTCAGATTTTAAGTCAGTAGGTAAAACTCCAGGCATCGCGTTTTAAAATACCCAACAGATAGACGTCATTATTAAAATAGCCCTTCGAATTCGGGGGACATCAGTTCCGTCTAAAACGAACGCCAAATTCGTGATGACCATACCTTCATAATTTGTAAAGGTGGAGAAGTAATTATCTTGTAGGAACGTGAGTGATAATGTCTGTATAGGGGGGCGACTCCACACGAGCAGGTGTTGGATTGCCGAAGAGGATTACACAAGTGTATACAAACGTACTAAGAACGCGCGCGCGAGAACGCTTTCGCGTTGAGTAATTAGCATTGCTAACTCAATTGGTCGGTGTGTAGAGCCAGCTGCTGGTAGGGTGGTATTATCAACCACTGTACCGACCAGATAACGTTAGCCGGTTCTTTGTTAATATTTACCTCATCACCGTAGTAAATTGCTAGAACCTCCGCGGAAGCGGTTGTATGCGCTTATCTTTGTCGGCGTAAATTTTACTCGTTTACGTCACGAGGAACAGATTGTGCTTTGTTGCGCAGACAGATAATTACATTGTGATGAAATATTAATACTTTAAGCAACTATAATTATTATAATTAGTAAACTTACTATAATTGATATTATTGACTACAGTGTTGTGTTATTGCATACCTGGCGCTAATTCGACGAGTTTAGTTCCCAAAGGGGCATACATATTACTAAAGAGTTAATTGAGAAGTTATGAAAGAGAGTAGTTGGAAAATCGAGCGAGTCCCTAGACTTATCATTCTTGACATCTTTTAAAAATTGCCTGAAATACCAAAATTCTGCTAGCTTATCGATGTTTTCTTAACTTTATATTTAGTGTGAACGACCTATACTTGTAAACGAAGAGTACGCCTAATTAAAACGTATACCTTATGGCAAACATTTTTACGTACAATATTTTAATTTTAATACTTTAATTCTAAAGGTCGGGTACAATTGCGCAGTGTCGGATTTCCAACTCACAACAGTTGAATAACGCGATGCCTGTTATTTCTGTCGATGTAACCATACGTTTTAAAAAACGTGGGTCTTTTTAAGAAGAACCCCGGCAGTTTTCAAACATTTTTTATATAGTTTAAACTATACAATGCGGACGTGTGTGTGACGTGTGAAGTAGAAAACTCAGAAATCCATAAAATAAAGAAGAAAATAAACGACCCTAAACTAACGTGAACGTAACGGATTGTAACAGAACTGGTTATTATTCAGGGGGGTCAATATAAGTTAATATTGATCCAGATTTGTAGAAAAGGATCTGTACTGTGCCTCCACATAAACTCACATAGATATGAATCTAACAAGTCACGTCTGGTGCCACGTTCTTTGTTGTGTTTGCGCTTTGCAGATGCCCAAAACGACTCTGCAGTGTACCTGGGCACCTGGTATGTGCACCTGTTTGTGGTTCAGTGAAATTTTCGTTATGATCAGCTGTTAGGTAATTCGAACTCCGTACGAGCAACGTTGTGAATGACATTATACGGATCCACATAATTGAAATAATTATCGTCTCTGCCAAAAAAAGCAACATTTACGACTGAAAGCAATGTTGCAGCCGTTTTGTCAGGCACAACACACAAAACAATCTTCAGTTGTACGGACGGCAGATACCCCCCAAAACCCTCTGCTGGGGATATAGGCCTACTCGTCCGACGTTGACTGTTCTCTTTCAAAAACACGATTCTTCGATTTCGACCGAAGCGCATAGTTCTCCGATCACAGTTATGTTTTGGAGCAAGCTGTTTACAAACACTTCTCTTAAGAAATTTTTCCAGTCAGTTATTGTTGGTGAAGTCATCCCTGATTTTTGTACACAAAACTTCGTTGTCGCGAACTCTTCGCACTAAGCGTGTACGACGTTTTCCTGTTCCATTGGTGGTTGAGTGTTAGACATGTTTAAACATTGTTGGTTTACATTTCGTGTTGTGAGTTGGTTAGAAGAAGACTGGCGGAGCTCTTCTTAAAGACCCGAAAACCTGTTAACCTTCAGGGTCGCGTAAATGAGCATCGGACGATCTCATCAGACGCAGAGGTGGCGTAGGAAGGATTTGTCTATTTCGATATTGATAATTTTAAAAACGAGATGAGTCACTTTTGGGGGGGAGGGACCTCCCGACGCTCTTTCTGGTTACGATTCTGTATACTTACCTCGGAAATCGATATTGTGTCTTCCAGAAAATATGTTTGCCAATATTTCTGTGTTGCTTAATATTTTCTGTGTATCCATATTCTTTTTTTTCTGATGTCGTTCGTCTTATGATCCTGATATCGACGGTTATCTTATACTGATGCCTGGCTAAATGTGTAGTTAATATGTAAAGTTTACTAATATCAGCTGTACTTCTACATGTCCAGTTTGTCAGTACACGAACATGTATCTCGAAGAGTAGGGAATTCCCAGTATTCGCAAAAGCGTATTCACAGCTTGACGCTGAAGTCACAGTATTAAAAAGTGTATCTTTGTAATAAACACTTAGTAGGTTAAAACAAAGCACAATAAGCTGAAAAAATCAGAGTCCTTAAATACGAATCTTATATTTAAATTCTGTTGGCGTTTGAGCGTTCTATTAATTATATTCTATCAAAAACTACAGTGGCATTTCGTGAACGCAGATAGACTGACAAAGCGTTTATATTATATCTTAAAAAGTTAAAATATTTTTGCGATGTTTTTATACTGAACATTTCAATTAAAATTTCCGTTAAATTAAAAGCAGATAACATCATGTTTATGTCTGCGAGCATACGCGTTATCAGTCGATTGTTATTTAATACAAATCGTTGCGCTCGTAAACGAATCTGTCGTGGCCGGCGCGTTATGCGTTTGTATTCATGGAGAAATTGATTGGAAAGTTATATCGAAAACATGAATTTTGTTATGTTTTCACCTTGTGAAGAATTGGTCACACGAGTAATTTTCACACGTCTGAGCCTAATAGCCGGCGACCGTTGTGTTCCAAACACGACACCGTTTAACAGTTAAACAGTAAAACGTTTAAGTGTTGACCGATAACAATCCTTATATTCACTGTAGTAAAAGCGATAGCGTACGCCCGTGAAGTGCGATTTTCAGTTGATATTGTTCAACTTTTTTGAGTTTGCAACTAATTAACCCATTTCGGATGGTTGCCGCCCGTGTAAGTCGCCCTCGGCCGCAGTTAATTGGAAGGTTCCGAGGTGAACCTGGTGTCACTTTGTATAAGTTTGTCGACGTCTCGAATAGATAGAAAATTCGCATCTGTTTCGAGTAGGTTGTATTCATCAGAGGGTGAATATATCTAAGGTTGACGTAGTTGTTTCGGCCATAAAACGTTGGCCACTTAACGTTAGGTTTACGTGGCCATAACCTTGTCACTGTAGTGCATACTAAATTGCCGGCTGAATCCAGTGAATACGTTACATTAATTACACATAACTTAGGAATTAAAACGCATCATTCAAGCGTCCATATGTATACAATAAAAAACAATTACCCGTATTTTCCCAAGCTCTAGTTTACTAATTTTGCCACTAACTGCTGACTGCATGTTTCCTTTCTACAGTCATAATATTATATATTTCAAAAATTACAATCATCTGCTGTCTGCTGTACATAACATTTAGTATTGTACGCGCGCGCGCCTCTGGTCGTAGGGTAGATGTCTCAGCACAGATATGTGAACGGTGTAAGTAGACAATCTGGCTAGCACTATGCTGAGACCACTTTCGACTTCCCAGCCGATGAGACAAGACCTTAGTTGAACTGGATGCATCCAAAGTCTAATGAAGTCTTGAAAAATATTCTGATATGAATTCAGGCTCTTGGCACATTGCCTTTGGAAGTGAGCGAATTGTCCACTTTATAGCTCCTACTCATGTGGCATATTTTCTGTCTGTCTCGTATAGTGTAATCGATGTGTATTATTGTGATTGATCAGAAAATTGTGTATCTAAAAGACTCTTTCATTTAATACAATGTGTTGGTGGCAGTAGTGTAACGGGTGGGGGGAGACCGACCAAACCCCAGCCTAGCGCTATTTGGAATTTTCTGCATAATTCCATAATCACTTAACCTAGATCTATTTATAATAAAGTTGTGCGCGTTAAAATAAGGCTTATAAATAATTGTATAAAAAGGAATTACAATATTTGTACATTAAAATGGGAAGTCCAACCTTCAAGCAACCCCCCCCCCCCCCCGAGTACCATTAATATCCTCTCAGAAAAGACAAGTGGTATCTAACAGCTGTATAGTGAGATGCTACCAGTATAAAAGTTAGGTAAGTTCCAGACGATCTGTGGCTGGAAATCAACTGTATTTTTAGAAACAAGGTACGTCGAGATACAAATTAAAGTTTTACAAAGTTATGGCAGTTCCTGTACTGTCCTGTGGGTGTGAATTATGGAAAACAACCAAGAAACAACAACAGTAAAATATAGGCCTCAGAAATGATGTTCTTAAGAGGAGTTAAAAGGTGTTCTAAACTTGACTGTATAAAGAATGAGACCGTAGGAGAAGAGTTACAACCTTCTAACGTGAATGAAAAATTAAATGATTATACAAACAATGGTGGATTCAAAACTTAGAAGGAATGTCAGGTTTCAGACTTGCCAAACATGTCTGGAAATACAAACCTATAGGTCACAGTTGTGTGGATAGACCTAGGAAGAGCTGGCTGGAGGATCTTTGAAGGTGAAACAGGCAGCACCTTACCTTGCCGTGTTGTGAAGATGGTGATGTCTACCAGTGTAACGTTGCAGGATTAATTTTTTTATAACGATATTACTTTAATTTATTAATTGTTTTGAAAACTCAGATAGGCAGTAGTGAATAAATTGAGTTATATTGGACCAGAATACCAAAATAATTGTACTGCACAGATATAAACAATAAAAAACCGTTGTCTCAGTTAGTGTATGTCATGTTTTATGTAACAGCTACTTACTCTGTTTTATCAATAAATAAGTATATACCTTCTGCCTATAAATATTTTTTTAGGTCACGAATTTGTATTTAAAAAAATCTTAACAGTTGTGCATAAGGCAGAGAAATAAAATTAGTTTATTATATGCAGAAATGTAGACGAGGTTAAACTGTATATATAGACATGTTATTTTGACATAATACTGGGCCACTGAATTGTTTATAACATTCTTGTGTATAGTTGAAGGTGGAATAAGAGCAAAAGGCAAAAGTAAAGCCACATATAAAGTTTAAAACATTTCTTTTGAGATATTAATCAGTTACATATTGGTTACACAGAATAACCAACGATAGATAATCATTTTTCAAAACAGGTATATAAGAAACATTGGGATAATATGTCATTATGAAAATTTCTCTGTGGATATAAATCTTGAGACGGTAAAGTATTGGTAAAGTAAACATGTTTGTTGAATATGACAGTCATATTTAAGTGTTTTTAACTGATAATTTGATGCCAGCTCGAGATAATGAGTGTTCAGCAGTCTCTAGAAAAAATATAAAATAAAAAACTGAAATGATAATAATTCATATTGGCAAACAGATATATAGTCCTTGAGGAAAGAAAAAAGGAAGGAGAAGGTGAAGTACTTAATTATATTAAATCAAAACAGTTATTTAAGTTTACACATAAAAGCACCACAGAAAGTAAGTTAACTTTGAATAGTTAATTAATTCTTTTCAATTTCTGCTAGTTTTGTACATGAATTGCTCATGTATAAAGGCTGTGTGTGTGAGGTGAATGTGAAGATGATGTAGAGGGCCTTGACTCCAGCACCATGGCCAACAAGTAAACCTTTCAAATACTATTAATGAGTTGTTGTTAGTCTATTGTTGTGCGCTAGATATTCCCACGTAACCGCTATACAATTTTCTCTTCACTTCTCCTGTTTGTACCTTCATTTCATCACTTATGATTAGCTGCAAAGTTCATTACACTGCCTGCCTGTGCATTTTTATTTATTTATTTATTTTTTGTACATGGCTCTTGCTTTATATTGTTAACTGTAAAGCACTATTAAAAACATATTTTATGATTTGATTTAAGTAAAATAGTCTTAACTCTCAGTAATGTGTTTTAATTTAATGCATTTGTATTACAAAGTATAAAAGTGCTAATGCCTGTATGTGTCTATATATATTTAACAATATTTATCATTAACTTTTTATTCTTTTAATTAATTTTTATGTAATGAATATAATTCTGATTAATTTTTGTTTAGTTTCTGATACATAGATAAATGAAAGAACAGTGTAAGCTAGTTATTAAAAAGTGTCCAAAATTTATGAAATACTTTTTTAAAATTGTCTTTGTTATTTTGAACCAGCTGTTATCTGATGTTACTGCATTAACTGGATATTATTGGATAGAAAAACTTATGCTCATGTAGGTCACGTGTGTGCCGATATCCAGATCGCGATTATGTGGACAAAAGTTTTACTGTTCACGTGTAGAATTAGTAGGATATGTGTATATCCCAGAGTATGAATATAAAAACAAAAGTCACAGAATGATGTTTTGTTGGTTTGGTTAAATAGGCACCTGGCGTTAGAAGACAGGTGGATAGTTGTAGCAAATTGTTGTGTTAGTTGAATAATGAAGTAGTAGGGTGTAGTTTTTGAAGATGTCCATTAATCCACACATGTTCAGAAGGCAACTTGTTTTTTTTATGATATAACAAACCAACAAAGTTATATCCAGTGTAAAGTCAGGTGTGTGTGTGTGCGTGTGCGTGTGCGTGCGTGCATGTGTGTGCATGTGTGTGTGTGTGTGTGTGTGTGTGTGTGTGTGTGTGTGTGTGTGTGTGTGTGTGTGTGTGTGTGTGTGTGTGTGTGTGTGTGTGTGTGTGACATGGCAGGGATCAAGAAAACTTTTATAGTGCTACTTTAATAATTAATTGGATGTAATATTTACTTATTTATTTAGATTGTATCAATTAAAGCAATCTTTTATTATTTAAATAATGTCTCTATAAAACTGTAATTGTTAGGTGTTTGTATGGTAACTGACTATAATAAAAAGCTGCACCAGATGATTTTTGTTTGTATAATAACAATAAGAGGATACATCCACACATAAGGAAACCCTGTACTTCTTAATCCAATGATTCTCAGACTTCCAAAATTTACAACACAGTAATCATTAGTGGATTCTGCTGTGACATCACGATGCTCGGCAGTGAGTTATGGTACATACCGTACCATAACTCATTCATTTACCAGTATGAGTCACAAATGCACATTGTTGTGTTTTATTCCACGATGTTGTGTTCATCGTACAACATTTGGACATGATCTATTTTGAAATATTAAAAATTTGGTAATACTGTTGCACTTGTGATCATCCAGATAATTTATTATATTTTTAATGGCTAAATAAGTTAAGGCATTAAACTGAACAATGTTTTTTTGGGAGCTTGAACAGCATGTGTGTTCTTCAGTATGTATTCCAACACTTGGATGTATACACTGTTACACTGTCTGAATTTTGTGTTTACATGCACTTAATGTGAAACTCTTAATTTTATTTCATGTATAATCTGTGAAGAAAACAGTAATCATATACAGTATAGTACCCAGTAAACTGAAATGCCAAATAGAGGGGTATCTTATAAAAATAAATTTTAAATGCTGCAGACTTCAAATGTCTCTTTGAATTGCCGGTGTTGTGCTTGCACGTTTTGCATTGTGTGTATGTGTAAAACTATTTTGTTTATGATGTATTTATCTAAAGACAACCGGAGGAATTTAACTAAAAAACTACAAGTTTACCTTATGGTTATATACTTCTGAAGTATCAAAATCGGATATCATAATACATGTTATTGAGATAAATAATATGTACTGAACCACAGTGTGTTAACAAAAAAATTATTTAAGTATGCTTAATCAGTATTTAACACATGTAGAATGCTCTAACCATAGCTTTAAAAAATATTTTCCTTACAAAATTTATTTTTCTGTGTGTATAGAAGGTGGATTGGTAATGACTTGTCTAATAATAGGTTTACTTCCAGACAAAAATAATTCTTTCTAATTGTAAACTTCACCTTTACGCTTGTGGTACTTCTTGCAAAAACCAAGTATTTTGTAAATAGGACTATTTCTGGTACTGTGGAATTGTGGTATTACATTTATTGACAAGTAAAAATGTATGGTTTTTATGTAAAAATTTACTGTAATTCTTTATATTCAAGTCACGCTTGTTGGTATCTCAGTGAATTCAAACTGTCACAGTCAAGATGTAAAATGTATTTGGTTGTGTGAACAATGAAATAATGCAGTCAGAAGTGTTTGTACGGTGTAAAATAACAAAGCCTGTGACAGAGTGTACCAGTCCGTACACTCATGCATGCTGTAGTACTTTAGTTGTACAATGCAAAGGTAGGGTAATGCAGCTGCATGATATGTAGAGTGGTCCACCTTCAGATGCCTTTGTACCTACAACATGCTGCTTTTAAAGTGAATATATTGATCACTATTCCAACTTGTCTCCACCAAACATAATTTTGTTCAACACTTTTTTTATGGATTACATGTCAATTATTCAGTGAAGTATGATTCTTGTCAAGCATTATACAAATATACAGTAAATAAATATACATTCATAGTGCCAGTAATTAAATTAAGAATTTTTTGCTTTCTAATATATTGCAGTTTAACTTACAGTTTTTAGCTCTACATGAAACAAAATAAATTAACAGTGTTTGTCTGCCTTACATGTTTCAGAGATTTTACAAGTTTGGATAAAAATGATATTTACGGCAACAATGAATTAGCGTTCAGAACAGCAGAGCGGCACCTGGGGATTCCAGCTTTGCTTGATGCTGAAGATATGGCTGAATATGAAGTTCCTGACAGGCTGTCAATTCTCACATATTTATCACAATTTTATCAAGCGTTTGCATCACAAGGTCATTATTTCTGACTGCTAGTAAATTTAGCAATTGAGGAATTGCACGCAATAAGGGCCTGACATACCAAATGACATTTTGAGATAATGAATTTCAAAGTTTTTAAACTAATATAGAAATATTGTGACATGATGTACATCATTTCTATTCAGCTAGCACTTTATTTTAAATATTGTGTATTGGACTATATTTAAGTTAGATCAAGAATTAATTGAAAATTAGTTAAAATATTTGTTACATTTATAATCTTTTAAATTACCTTCATAGCTTCATAAAAAGGTTAAATAACCATAAGAAAAAATAATATTAACAAAATATTTAATTAACATGTAAAAAAACAAGTTTTTTGTTAAAATCAGTTTGCACACAAAAAAGTACAGTTGCCTATACTTCCAGGTCACTTTAAACATCTTCATTTTCTTTATTGTTGTCACATCTCTCATTCATCGTTGTTTCATCTTCAGTATGCACATTTTATAAGTGTGGAGCCTTAGTAAGAATATTCTCATACCACATCTGGGAAGACTTGTCCAGTAAGTAAAACAAACTCTGAAAATTTTTTTCATTTGCTGGCTTAATGGCGACAGCTGTACTTACGGATAATGGTAATATACGAAGAAGGCATTGTTTTCTTCATAGTGGGAAGGACAGTAAGAACTCTTGTATGCAGTGGATGCTTAAAGTGCTCCAGAAATTATGTACATTAATCTGAGATATGACTCAATTTTCAAAGTAAAGGATTGTGCCTGTGGTTTTAATTTACCAATAACTGCACGAAAAAAATCATATGTTGGCTGTCTGTACGCTGGTGATGGAATATTGACACCAAACTTTGTAGACATACTAACTAAGGAATGGACAGTTGAATAAACCATTGAACGCAGAAAGGATCTAACCCTCATTGCATGCAATTCCTCAATTTTAACTCTTTTATGAAGTGATTGTGAGATATAATTAAAATTATGTTCATATGCTCTAGTGGTTTTGTAAAGAAATTGTCAGATACAATATACTGTTAACCAATGTTCAGTATAAGCCATAATTTTGCAATAGGCAATAAGAAAAGGATGTCACTAATATTTATGCAGTTGTTAAGTATTTAAGTGATTGTTTCCAGTTAACTTGCATTTTCTAACTTTTGTTTGTCATATGTGAAATGAATTGTAGCTGTTGTCAGCAATAATATGCATGCGTGCACACACACACACACACACACACACACACACACATTTTAAGGTAGGAATAAGAATAAATATTTTTGTGATTGGTTTCAGTTTTAATTAAAAGAATGAAAGTATTTTTGTCATAGTTATTCTATATGAATATTCAGTATAATTATTATAAAAAGAAACTAAGTAAGAAAATGACTAGTAGACTAGATTCAGTAGTCTAGTGTTATTTTTAATTTAATAAGGTTACAAATTGAAATTTAAAAATACCAAATTGCAAATTTAGGTGGTTATTAAAATAAATAGAAAATAACTAAATTAGATTGGATCATAAGAAATTTAGAAATAAACAAAATAATAAATAGTAATCAGTTTGAGATTATAAGATATTTACTGTTTAATCAGAATTGACAATAATTAATTGTGAAACTTTAATTTAGTGTCTGGTAAAATGTGAGCAATTTTTACTGTGTTTTTATTTTATCAGGCTAAGATTTTGTGATTGCACTTGCCAAAACTGACAGTAACGCAGTTGTTCAAAATTTGATTACGTGTCTTCTGTATGTGAAGACAAAAAGAACTTCATGGCTTTTTTCAGTTATACTTCATTATAGAATTTTAATTTTAAAGCTACTTTTAGTTAGTTTTTGAAAGATCATTATTGAAATCAGTTAAATTAAATAGAGTTAGTAAAAATATTAAAGGTTTATTAAGAATTGTAATGAAATATAGTGATTGTTATTACAGATGAAGTGACTGAAGAGAGGATGTAGTTTGTACTTAATACAATATCAGGATTTAGTTCAAGTTCAAATTAAATATAAACACGAGACATAAACTACTATTGAAGTATAAAACTGCAATTATTTTTCAGGAGTAGAGGTTTACATGTTAAAACAAGTTAAATGTAATTTTAAAGGCAAGAAAGATCTGTATATATCAGTACTCATCGTATGTTGTTTGAAATCATGGTCTGAAATATCAGTGGAACTGAGATTTCTATTTGTTGTTACTGAACAAAAAACAGTATTTTAGTCTGTAAAAAGTGGTAACAGTATCTATCTTGCGTAATACATGAAAGTCTAATGAATAATGTATAAGTAAATGTTATGAGGGGTAACGACCACTGTTGGATAAATATTTTTGCTGACAGTTCTCCCAATCTGTTTTTAGTTTCACCAAGATATCCATTAAGGCTTCTATTACACTAGGCAACATGTGGCGGGCAACTAGTTGTCCGACCTCGGACAACTAGTTGACGAGGGCTAAAAATGGTGCGCAACTCTCGGCCACATGTTGATGATTTAAGTCGAGAAAATGGCGTCAAGGAATGAAGAGCTTCTGCTGCTCGCTTTGTTATTAAAGAAAAGAAGACGCAGAGCTCGGAGAAGACGTATGTACGTACATATACCCTATGTTATCAACAAGGATGGATAAAGGATTATACTACACACTGTTCGATGATATGTGCATGGACGAAAATAATTTTGTAAACTATTTTCGTATGTCAAAACAATCATTTGATGAATTGTTGGACTTGATCAAAGCAGACATAACTGCGTATTGAATGCGAAATGACACTGGGCCTGGTGGCCTGTCGTCTGCCGTCCCGGACACAGTTAGCCCTCTATTACACTAGGCAACATGTGGCGGGCAACTTGTTGCCGAGGTCGTCTAGTAATATTGTTTATATGGGAGCCTATTATACTAAGCCACTTGTTGATATGGGTCGACAACTAGTGGATGACGGTGGACGAGATCGGCAACTTCCCGACCACTCGGAAGTTGCTGATGCTGGACGTGGGGCATTGTTTCAGATGGGAGCTATTACACTGGGCAACATGTGGCGCACCACTCCCGCTTCCGCGCATGCGCACTTCGCCACAGACACCACCTTAACTGACTTGTGTCCGTTGTCATCGCATTCAATACGCAAGACATAACCTCTCTTCATTTTGGTATCAGTGCCAGTTATGTCTGCTTTGATCAAGTCCAACAATTCATCAAATGATTGTTTTGCCATACGAAAATAGTTAAAACAATTATTTTCGTCCACGCACAGATCATCGAACAGTGTGAAGTATAGTCCTTTATCCATCCTTGTTGATAACATAGGGTGTATGTACATACGTCTTCTCCGAGCTCTGCGTCTTCTTTTCTTTAATAACAAAGCGAGCAGCAGAAGCTCTTCATTCCTTGACGCCATTTTCTCGACTTAAATCATCAACATGTGGCCGAGAGTTGCGCACCATTTTTAGCCCTCGTCAACTAGTTGTCCGAGGGCGGACAACTAGTTGCCCGCCACATGTTGCCTAGTGTAATAGAAGCCTTAAGGTGGTGTCTGTGGCGAAGTGCGCATGCGCGGAAGCGGGAGTGGTGCGCCACATGTTGCCCAGTGTAATAGCTTCCATCTGAAACAATGCCCCACGTCCAGCGTCAGCAACTTCCGAGTGGTCGGGAAGTTGCCGATCTCGTCCACCGTCATCCACTAGTTGTCGACCCATATCAACAAGTGGCTTAGTATAATAGGCTCCCATATAAACAATGTTACTAGACGACCTCGGCAACAAGTTGCCCGCCACATGTTGCCTAGTGTAATAGAGGGCTAAGATTTCTATCAAGTTAGTTGCATGTAGGGGGGGGGGAGAAAAGAGTATAAGTAAAACAGTGTCCAGTATACAACTATGATTTTATCATTATTGATGTAGTGTAAAATTCATGTAAGATTCATTGCTAAACAACATCTATAATCAAAGGATATGTAAAGGCTATATTATATCATCATAATGATTTTTAGCTTATTTGAAATTTAAGTAATAAAATTTGTAATTACGTGATCCTACTCTTTGTACTGTAGATGTACTCAATGACACACTGAATGCTTTGTAGTTCAGTTGCAGTAAGGTGTTACTTTCTTCATTATTATAAAAACTAACCAGATGTAAGTGGCTGAGTTATCACTTACAAGTGTCCACACACATAGTAAAAACAAACTGCATTTTTACCTAACATAAACTTACAAAGTTTGTGTTTTTGTTATAGGCTCGTCACCTGTCAAAAGAACTACTGATTCTCCGGACCGTCCTCTAGTGATTTCTCCACCAGTTTCAAATCCACCATCAAAGGTGAGTTAGCAAAATGATTGCATACAGATGTGTAAAAACTGTCACAAAACCAGTGTTTTTTCAGATTCTTCTACAACAGAAGTAAAACAATGACAATAATTGTCAGTTGTGTTTTACCTATAATGAATTCATCTCTCATTTCATTTTGTTAACATTTATAATATACAGTAGTCATCTACACTAATTTATTGTTATTAAACAGATCATGGGGTAGAGTGAGAGCTTAAACTTTTTCGGACATTTTTGTTAGTATTTTTCTTCTTTTCTCTTTTTTTTATCTTAAAATTTTCAGTAGTAACATTTAGGTCAACATTTATGACATAGTAAAGCCCAGAATATAAGAGAATGGTGTAGCATTTTTATTACATACTTTGAATGAGAACTTTACTATTGCAATTTAGTAATCTGTATTGTGTGTCAAGTGTTTTATGTGAACTGTAATAACAGATTACGAAGTTAAAATAGTATATATATGTTTATTAATGACTTATTGTAGAATTTATATGTGTATGTAATGTCTCTAGTGTGTGTGTGAGTGGGGGGGGGAGACAATTATACATATTTATTGTTATATTGGAGTGTTAGTGGTCTCAAATATTTCTACTAGTAATTTTATACAAACCACTATGTTGTCTTTGGTATTGACGAGCCCTTTCGGCAGTCAAGCCATCTTCAGGTCATTTACCAACCTATGAAAGAAATTATACATATAATTATAACAATTTCAGTATTAAAATAGTCCAGTCTAGTTATTTTCATCTCAAGTTCAGATTAGTTAAGACTAATAATTAATTCATATCAGACTAAACATAAACTACAATGCCATATTCTTCTTCTATATAGGCAACAAACGTGACTTCAAATTACGACATTTTCAAGACAGTACTAATCAGTAAGTGACTGAAGAGTTATAATCTCAGCACCCATTTTTCGTTTATTCTGCAAACCTGTATGTTCTGGCTCATACACTTTTTTATTGACATTGTTAACATTACACACGCCGAAGTCTTCACTCCTGGTTCGGTCCTGGAGAAATGAAAGTACCTTTAATTTATTTCCCATGATTTGTCATAGAAATCTCATCTCTTTTGCTTTCAGAATCTTTTATTTTTTTTCAGTAGCTTATAGCTTAATTACAGGAATATGGTTTTTAATTTAGTGAATGTGGTTATTACAATGAGCTGTTATTGTAACTTTAAAAAAAATACTGATCAATCATTGCAATTTTGTCTCCTTTTGGTCTCAGTGCAGTAACATATACTACAGCAGGAAAAACACATTTTCTGGCTTCATTTGACAGTAATTTTTGATTTACTAATATGGCATACTCTCTTTTTTATCGAATTAATCAGTCACTTCTCACTGGTACCACATCGTCCACACAAAAAATATGTAGCTACTGTAATGAGAATTTTATAAACAAGATTAAAATAAATAGGACAGTGAATTCTTAAACATAGATCATACACTAACAAATATTGTGTTCTGTAGCTATTACAGGGTTCTGTACCAATTAAATTATCATATAAAAGTAAAGTAGATTTTAAAAATTTTAGTAACTGTGTTAAATTAATTGTATGCATTTTATATGTTTCACACAAACTGTGTGTGTGTGTGTGTGTGTGTGTGTGTGTGTGTGTGTGTGTGCACGTGCACACATGCGTTCGTATGTGTGTTATAAACAGTGTGGGAGACAACACACAGTATACAGTACTAAACAGTTGCCCTACAAAAGACAAAAACAACTACAACGTGTGTGTTAACAAGTTCAATTAAGTTATTGGCCTTGTTTTTTATGTATTAATTAATTTAAGTGTTGTAGGAGAGTTCTTGTTGTGATGATGAATGATCTTAGAGAGTCACTGCTCTCACTGTTAAAAGTATGAATCACAAAGACAAGTACAAGAACAGCTGCTGTTCGATATCTGTTTATCCCTTCCTTCTCTGAAACCAAATGTAGAAAATTGAAGACAAATGGTGAAGTAAATTTGAAAATATAAGACATGAAATTGTAACTTTCACAGTAACATTTGAAAGTTTTGTATTGTTGAAGATGTACAATTAAAACTGTCATTTATATAACTATCTGGTGTCATTATTGATGTTGATAATAAATGATTTTTTGTTGGTGTATGAATTGATTTATAATTATAGAATTTGGCTTGTCAGTGTGTGTTTATGTATACATATAAAGAACACGAAGATTGCTGAAATGATCAAAAATAGCCTTTCTGAAACATATTAAAAAATTATGCATTAAATGATCTCTGTTTATATGGTCTAAAGTATACATTTGTCAATAAAACGTGCAACCAATTTCATTTTCTAATTTTTGAGTTTTACATTTATGATCTTGTAATTATAAAAGTTTGTAATCTGGTAATAAATGACTGATAAATTATTGTTATTCAAGGATACTTTTATATCCTGGCTTTACTGTTTCATCTACAGTGTTTTTCATCTGGATTTACTGTTTTTAATTTGGATTTGAGCTGAAACTAATTGTAAGGTGCTTTATGCAGTGCTCTTATAACATAAAAACAAATTTTTCTACTCTTTTGAGAATTTTGTTAATATTTAGCTTGGAGATTTCTGTGTGTTGTGTGTTTCACTAACTTTTGTCAGTGTCACTTAACACAGTTGCTGCGTTGCATGGTTACTGCCTATAACTATTGGTGTGTGTGCTTTTACTTCTACAAAATCTGTTTTACTCTATTATTTCAATACAGTTTTTTTGTATCAAGGATTTTCATTATGTTTTGTAACCTTGTTATAAATATTCAATGCTGTCATTTGGTAGCACACCTAAAATATTAGTGTAATTGTTCAAGTTAATTATCGTTGAAGAAAAACTTATTAACCAACACAACTAATATATTTTAGTGCCATTCATGTCACTCTGGAGGACTAGTGACTGTTTATGAAAGTTTTAAATGCCAGTTAACACCTATTAGAAAAGATCATGACTTAATGACAAACTTAATTCATACATTAAGAAATTCATATTAATGGAATCTTCAGTTTTACTAGTGTTTTAGTTTTAACATTGGTTTTTAACGTTGACATGTACTAACAAATTACAGTTCGATTCCTAGAACCTTTGGAAATCAGAGAATATATCACAAAACTGAATTTAATCTTGCAGGATTTAACAAACTGAAGACTGAAGAATAATCATTAGAAGAATATCATAAATCACAGTTAACAACATAGTGTAACTTATATATGCCCCTCAATATGTATACACCGAAGCACGTAATATAAAGTTATTATTTTATTGCCACAAAGATGAATTTGACAGAAATAAATCTTCACATGACTCTGAAACTTTTTTTTTTAATGCTGTTAGCCATCCATGTACATGTTATGTGGTGGTCTTCTGTGTGCTTGGGTCATCCTACGATTGTTTCTTTTAAAAATAGTTCCAGGGACTATTACAACCTACAAACAACTACAGTAATGAAAGAAAGAATAAAATGGAATAGGACAATAACATATTACGTTCATCATGAATAAATCCATGCGTGACTATTAGGTGACTATTGTTTACAGTATGTGCAGAATTGTATTGTATAGATGTGCAGAATTGAGTCTAGAGAAAGTACAGTAAAAGCAAGTTGGTACCAAAAGACTGTTGGGACTTGCAGCAAATCCCGTAGTAAATGTCAGAAATCTGAATGAGGAATTGCAATGATAGGTCCACTTTATCTCCCTAATAAAAACCTGGCTGAGAGTTGTACACTGACATTATTAACTCTATTTACTGTATAGTAGTAGAATATAGTAGATTGTATTATATTTGATTGTTACTGCAGTTGTAAATACATTCACATGACATACAATCTATGTAGAAATAACAACATCCTCTGATATATGTGAATATTCCTAGGTAGATATGTTACTGTATAGAGGCGTCAAAAAAAAAAAAAAAAAAAAAAAAAAAAAAAAAAAAAAAAAAAAATCAAACTTATTTCAGTATAAATAATAAATATTATATATATATATATATATGTTTATTTTATTTGTTTCACAATATGAGACATTTCTAGGGAGTATTAAGTTTATAACAGCACATTTAGTAGGTTTCGTGTAAGACGTTTACGGAACTTAATATACTGGTAATAAGCATAGGAACATGGCTACCACTTTCCTTTATAGAATTTAAAATAATTTTGGATGGATAGGATTAAGGTGAGTTATATACAAACTGTCAAGTCAGGTTATCTGTCGATCAATTTTGAAAACATCATAGATTCGGCTTCATTCAGAATGCCTGTTTTCCCATATCTAAGTGCTACTGTATCTGTAGTATTCATAATTTCTCTTGTTTTTACCACAACGTAAGTGAAATTTCAGTGTAACACTGTTATTTCAGAATTAAAACTTTCTGCTTTACGATTGTACTTTGGGCTTTATGATATTAATCTTGTTTTAATGTTTCCAACTATGTTTGTCTTCTTTATTATTGTAGCAGCTGCCTGTATGCTTTCATGAAATTGTGTAGTCTGTTTCTCTTACTTACTCATGAGGTATATTGTTTTAAAAAGCATATTGGGTTAACAGTTTGTTTACATTTGCAATGTTTTGACTGAATGAACTTTGAAGAATATTCAAAGTAACTGAATGTACTGTATATCTAAAGAAGTATAAATGTTTTTTCACACATTGTGTGTGTGTGTGTGTGTGTGTGTGTGTGTGTGTGCACGAGTTAATGTATTTGTAACAAAATAATGAGTATTCAAATCTTTTCTAACGTGTAGGTGTTTTATTAAGAAAGTAATGTTTGGCTTTCAGCGTAACATTGTATACCATTTATCAGTTGTTTTACACGGAAATAAAATAGAGACAAGGCCAGAACATGAGTACAGATTTGAAGATTGTCATTATAACAGCTTATGTTGCTAATAATATTCTTAGCTGTACCTTGTTTAAAGCAGTAACAAAGTTTAACAATTATGCTAGTCGTTATATTCTGTGAGAAATGATACGTTTCTTCATTTATTGCTTGTAATAATAAGTTTTATTTAAAAAAAAACTGTAGAGACCTTTTTATTGGTTTCAAAAGATAGAAAACTCTTGTTTTATAATACAAGACTTAGCACTACACTAGATAATCATGTGGACAGAAATACTAACCTCCCCTTTGTTGGCACTGTATAAAAAAAGATTGTTTACATTAATTATAGACATTAATTATAGAAACTCAAGTAAGTGGCTGTGTGAGTGTGTGTGCGTGCGTGCGTGCGTGTGCTACTAAATGTTAGCAAACCACATAATGTATTCTGTTTGTACTCAGATGTTGTGTTGTGTTGCACTTGAGTACTGCCCACTGTGGAATTAAATACGTATTATCATATATTTATACTGCAGTAGTTACAGCTTATTTATTAATCAGTAGTTTGTATGTTTTAGATAGTTTTAAAACTTTTTGTGCTTTTTGCGTATTGCAGCTTTTTTATATGCTTTTCACCAGAGCCTTTTTTTTTTTTAAAGCATAGATATGTAGTTTTATTGCCTCTTGAAGATTCAGATCATGAGAGTTTTTTAAATATACTTAAGTCAATGACATATTAACAAGTGTGAAAGAACAGAATATATTCTAATGTTAATTTTAATTATTTTATTGTTTGTAATTTTTTCCCTCATTTAAACCAAAACACAGTTAAATAAGTAATTTAAGATGGGTAAGTAATTTGAATGTGTATTTCTCTTACATGCGTGGAACAGAAAAGTATATGTGATTAAAAGTTAACTAGTTTAAAATGAGATAAACCTTTATTATTATTATTTTTTTATAGTGTATATTTAAAAAGCTCTTCATAAAGGCAGGTTTTAGAGTAGAATGTTAACAGTTTCTTTTTCTTAAGTAACAGATGGAAGTGTTTTTTTTCTTGAACTTTTCTTATATTCTCAATTAAATTTGTTATAATTTTGTGTAACTATAGATAAACTCAGGTATTTAGTGGTTACGTAGCCTTTTAATAACCAGCTTCCATTTCAATTTATACAAACTTTTTTATCAGAGTCACTTGTTTTTCTGAGTGAAAAGTGCGAGGGGTGAATAATATCAAGAGGGAAGTTTATGTTTTAATTATTTACACTTTTTGTTGCACATTTTTATTTGTGTTATACATGTTGCTTTTTCTTTTTTATGTGTGAGTGTGTTTTCCCTAACCCCAAATGTTCTTTTCCTCAGGAGGACAGCCTGGACTTAATGGGCCAATACAAACCAGAAATATTCTGCTAGAAGGTAATTTTATTTTGTGTTAAAATTTTTATGTTGTGTTGTGCATGATACATATTTGCATAACAAAACTGCATGTACTGTAATGCCAACTATTTGCTTGTACTGCCACCGCTTGGGTTTCTAAATTTAACCAGCAGATGCCAGTCCCCTCTAGAAGCATTTGCATTGATTCTGTTTTAGTTTTATGTCATTCACTAATCTATTTCATACAACACTAAATGCTTTGTTTCAAACATTGTCATCTGTCACCTAAAAAAATGAAAAATGTTTGTAAGTGTCCTGTGTTCTGTGATCAGTGTTTTCAGTTTATTCAGAACCACTCACAAAAGCAATTTGTTCACATACAGGTAATATGTAAAATTGAATGAAGTTTTTTTTTTAGAAAGTGTATCGGACTATTGGACTATATTTAATACTTTTAAAGGTCCTTAACCTTTTTAACGGTCATGTTACAGTACCATGTGATCGTTTTAATATTAATATGCCAACTAATATTACAAACTATAAATTATTATAACATTTTATTATACATTTCACTTTTTTATTACAATGAAATCACATATTTTAAGAAATAAAAATAAATATTAAGGAATATAATGTAATAAAAATTCTTTGTGCTTAGTAGTAAATATGATATTTTGAGTTGCTAGTTTTTCATGTACTGTCTGTGTAAATTTTATGTACTCAGAATACGAGAAGTGAGTGTAGAACACATTAACTTCCTTTATTTATACTTTTGAATGTTCATGATTTCTCATTGAGCTGGTCAAAGAAACTAGCAGAAAAATGAAGTCGTCCATTTTTATGTAAACTGCATTTGAACAGACAATTTTTTATTCAAATTTTGAAATAAATGAATCCAGTAGTATAGTGTTTTGTGGGAAACATAGTACAGCTTTAAATTAGACATTCTAACATGATTAAACCATATAGCATTACCTTAACTACATTGACTCAGTTCTTTGGGTGTTGCTTATATATGACAATTTCCGTTAGGTCTTCGGAAAGAATGTTTGTAATACTTACCGGTAGTACTTATTCTCAATCAGTACAACTGTAGAAAACCCTCGTCATATTGTCTAACTTAGATATATATGATTAAAATTTTGTCTTAAGGTACTGTATATAATATTAGTCCTTATATTATATCAGTCCTTTTATGAAAACTGTTTATTAACATACTTAAAGTTGTTTATTGCAGAATTATTTTAGTTGTCAAATTATGGATGTTTTTATTTTTGAGAAGAAACCTTTTTTAGTATAACATTGTGTTGAACTTGAATTCTTATTTTGTATGTTTTATTTGACTTGTTTTTTGACTTGTTTATGTTAATATGATTAGTGTCTTTTGAAATTCTCAGTATTAATTTAGAATATATATATATATATATATAGTCTGTGCGCGCGCGCGTGTGTATGTGTTTATTCAACTCACAGTGGTTGTAGTAGTCTGAATATTTATCACTTACTGTTTCATGTATTACTGATTTTATTCTAAATGTATTTTATGTTATTTATAAAGTTATATAGTCAGTATTCTTATAAGAGTTTGAAATTTCTAAGAGGGGATGCAGATTCTGAATATTTTCTAATTGAAATAAATCTTATCCTGCCATAGAAAAAATATCCTGTTAGAAGTTTAATTAATTGGGTATTTGATACTTTAATTAGAAAACTTGATTTTCATTATAAGAAACCCAAATATCATTATTTGCTTTGATTTTCTCAAAATGTATATCATGTATTAAATCCTAATTATACATGTTACTCTCTCATAATTTTAAACGTAAAATTTTTACTGAATTTGGTTAGTAATTGTGATCTGTGTACACTGCATGTATGTGCACATACTCAGAGTTGTCAGATTCTCATATAATTATATGTTTACTGATTTAACAACGTGCACGCTAATATTAATTAGTAAGCGTTGGTGGTGACTAGGCATATTAGGCTACTGTAAATGTCTAACAGATACTCTAACAACCCTGTTAACATGTAATTTTGTCCTGTGGTGTCTTATCATGTGTTACAGTCTTTGTTTATTTTTAAATTTTACCATGTTAATCAGCTGATTGTCTGTTGACTGCCATGTGCATTTTGTGGAATTGTGAGCTGTGTCCCAGTGTGATGTCTGTTAATATAAAAATATGTGATTACAACAAAGTTATGGTTCATTATCAAATGTTTGTGAAAACACTATACACTCTTACAAATGCCACTGAAATCTTGCAGACATTTAAATTCACTTTCCCTTAGAACTGAGTTTTTCATTCAGTAGGTTCAGGTAATAGTTTAACTGTCAATAGTAATTAATGTGTTGTAAACAGCTTTGAAGTCTGATACAAGTTTTATTCAAATTATTTTTAAACATATTTCACACACACACACACACACACACACACACACACACACACACACACACACACACACACACACACACACACACACACACACACACACACACACACACACACACACACACACACACACACACAGAGAGAGAGAGAGAGAGAGAGAGAGAGAGAGAGAGAGAGAGAGAGAGAGAGAGAGAGAGAGAGAGAGAGAGAGAGAGAGAGAGAGAATAATGTCTGTACTCAGACTTAATTTGATTATTTTAATTTATCATCAGTATTTATTGTGTAGCTAGTGACATAATTAATAGGCATGCAAGGGCATTTTAAGTTTGTGGGGACATTTTAAGAGAGTACACGTAAAATGTCAAGTTTCAAAGTTCAGTAACTTGCTTCGTAAATTTTTAATTTTTGTATAGTTCATATAAAATGATTTTTAATTTGTGTACATAGGTGTATTGATGGGTCATCTAAAGTTAGAACAATTCTTAAAATTCAAGGGGCCATTACAAATGTTTAAAAACAATTTTATATATCTGGATTGTTGAAATGTTGATATTTATAAGTGCCTACATTAAATTTTTTGAAGGGTGCCCATGTGTCCTAAGTTATGCTATTGTGTGTATCCTTATAACTGGAACATAAAACCATAATATTATATATATATATATATATATATATATAGAAACGTATTTACAAATATAGATAAGAGATGTTGTGTTACATTAAGTCTTATAAAAAATGTGTATTTTGGTTCCATTGATCTTTTTTCAAATAAAATTTTCTTAGTTAGGCCTCACGTTGTTTGCGCCAATTTGTAACGTAATTACAAATACGAATAAGAGCTTGCAGTATCTCTTTTTCAGTATGTTGTTGTTTTTTGGTTACACCCCAAGTTGTGGATGCCTATTTGTAATGTACTTACAAATAAATTATTGTGCTGATTCTGTTGATAAACAATCGTTAATCTAATAAATTGTTAATTCTTTTATGCTTCCGAGTTGGTGCACCATTTATGTAATATCCTAAAAAATATTGTACTCCTTTTGTGATAAACAATTAAACTTTTAATTAATAAAAAATTATTAAATAATAACTGAGTTGTGTATTCGACTTGACTTGTGGTTAAATTTATACAGTTACTAGTTGATTTGTACCTATAGTGTTCCAGTTTTGAGGTTATTTTTCCTGAATTAATATATTTAATTTTTGAATTAATTAAAATTATTTAACTAACTATTGTGCTGATTCTGTTGATAAACAATCATTAATCTAATAAATTGTTAATTCTTTTATGCCCCAGAGTTGGTGCACCATTTATGTAATATCCTAAAAAATATTACACCTTTTGTGATAAACAATTAAACTTTCAAATTAATAAAAAAATCATTAAATAATAACTGAGTTGTGTATTCGACTTGAGTTGTGGTCAAATTTATACCTTTACTTGTTGATTTGTACCTATAGTGTTAATAGTTTTGAGGTTATTTTTCCTGAATTAATATATTTAATTTTTTAATTAATTAAAATTAATTAACTTCTTTTAATTCCTTCCTGGATGCTGATTGAATTCACTTACCTACTTTAACTCAAATCCCACGTGGTACCCAAGCAAGAGGTACTACCAACTTCTTCTTCGACTGTTTATTAAAACACTAATCTTCCGAAACTGATAAAAAATGTTAATTATTCAAAATAATTCCATTCACAATTAATCCTCTTCAATTTCTTTTATTCTTTTTTATATTCGTTTCTTTTCTTTTTTAAAATAAAATTACCTTTTCTTTTTAAACAATTGTCCAGGCTGGTTAAAATTTTTAGCTCAGTAGTTGGCAATATGATCTCCTTATTCAAGCCTAGTCTACAGATTTTTACGTTATTTATATATAAACTCGGGTTCTTGGAACTACAATAATTAAATACGAAAATGTTTTTTGCGAAGTACAAAACCTCACAATACAAGAGTGACTACAATAGAACAAACCAATATCTTATATCTAGAATAACAATTAGTTCGTATGTGCCGATCGATGTCAACTTTGAGGTTAACCTATTCAATAGATTATACAGCTTTAAATATTAAAAAACAAAGAAATAATGGTTTAAACGTGAAAAATTATAATATTGTTAGCGTTTTTGTTTAGTGGTAGTGGAATAAATAGTTTTCAAGTGTACACAAAGTGTTATAGTTGTATTATGATAATTCATTATAAGTCACTATAATTTTAAGTATGCACACTATACTTTCCTTTTCTTTTATACCCACTTTATTATTCACTGTTAAATTATTTATGCACTTTAACTCCTTTCTGCTAGTTTAAACTCTCACGACACTTTTCTCACTTTTTTGGTTATGTTTTGATGTTTATGTTTCGCCTAACCTAGCCGAGGTTCGATTCTGATGTTAACTTCGAGGCTATATCTGTTGCGGAGGAGACGTTCTTTACTCGATGAATTCCAACACTAGACTCCTTGGCGTGGCATCAGTTTTTGGGTTGATCGGCGTCAGTCTTTGGGTTCATACACACAAAAGTGAAAAATTCCCATTGGTCAAAATCTCACTCATTGTCGTGGATGGGGTCACTTTTCTGAGATCAAAATTACTAAAAATTCTTAAATTTAACATATTTTCCTTATGCTATGTACAATTGTAAAGATATTACCAATGAACTGCTTTTCTTCTCATGATCATTTTAAGATCTCACAAGATATGTTTCTATGCAGTAATTCCAAAATTAACAGTTCTAATGTTTGGCCTATTCTGACAAATTATGTTTAAAAGTTATCTTTTTTATTACATTATTAGTTTTCTCGGTTGTACATATGATTTTATCATTTTATGTGACTAACATGTATTCTAATGCTAGTAATTACAATTATGAACCTTAACTTTTTATAAAACCCTTGGCTTGTACAATAGGCCTAAGAATGTCTTGTGTATACATTGGACTATAATTTGTTTCTTACAATAAAATTGCTTAATTCTAATACAAGTTGATATATATTCTTTATCCATTATAGACCATATGATCTATTACTGGACATATCATGATCTAATATAACATTTATACATAGTAATGTCCCTGTCTACCTTCTACAGTAGATGTAGGTTTTTTGTCCAAGTTAACATCTTGTTAACTACATTATTACTAGTACATAACAAACATTTAAGATTACTTTTCCTTAATCTAATAACATATATTATTTCTTTTTATATTGGACATTGTCTATTACAATTTTTATACATAATATTGTCTCTTTTTATCTACCAAGTAGATGCAGGTTTTGTGTAACATTTATTTCTTACTAATTACATTATTATCTTTTCTATAACAATAGTTATTTCTTATTTCATTAGCTAGTAGTCAGTTTATCTGTCACACTTTCTACTACTAAATTATTTACATCTCATTCTTCTTTACATCTTGAGCATTCTGTTAACATTCAATATTAGTCCTTCTTTCCTACCACACATTATAATATTGTTATACAAAAATAAAACTTTTATCACCTATTTATAACATAATGATCTCTATTTGAATTGCCTAAGTGTCTATCAGTTACACTCAGATATAACTACTGAATCTAGGTTTATAGTTTTTTTTATCTTACATTTTCTTTAGGTTATGTTGCCATGCTTCCAGTTACTGGTTATCCAGCTAGGTTCCGCATTATAGGTTTTTACCTATTCTGTACAGGTCTTTTTATGCAGTTTACTGTTGTTATTAAGTTCATTCTATACATGTTTGATATTTTAGTTTCTTATTTTACTTTACATTGGTCTTAAATTTACTTGTGAATACATCTATTTCATAACACACGTTTATTACTTTAGTATTGTTTTGTACTTATACGTTTTGTACGTATAACATTTAAATGTTGATTTAGTCTTTACAAGTGTGGGTTCCAATGTATACCACGTAAATGCAACTTTTAATTAATTCAAATATTAATTAAAATATTAATAGAGAATCTTCTTTACGTTAATTGATTCTGATTTTACTGTCTCAATTAATTAACGATTACGTAAATCTCATATTTAAAAAATTACTCATTTAATTAATTACAACATATAATTAACTATGGTTCTTTCTTGACCATTCAATTATGAGATTACTATTATGATATTCTCTATTCTCATTTATATATTGAAACAATTATTTATTCATTATTTAAGTTAAAAAAATATATTAATGTTCTGTAAACTTGGATATGGAAACTAGCTTTTGGTGATAGACTTCAGGGTCGTTTATAATGTTAAATAAATGTTCAAGTTCACCTGCATTTTTCCTGCACCCATTTAAATTGTTGTTACCGTCCTCCAGACTCTCGAGTTCGTTGATCCTCTTCGGTATCAGCTCCTCTTGTCTCTACGTCGTTGAATTCCTCGCTCCATCTCCTGGATGCTGAGTTCTCACGTGGACCTCTAGTCTTGATGGTAAACGGCTGGATGTAGCTGCATAGGCTGTCGCTGCGTTCTCTCGTAGATGTCTAATTCCTCGTCCTCTTCTTTCTTGTCCCTCGTTGCTGTCTAGAAGTTGTACATAGTTATGACTCTTGTAGCTTCATTAATACAGTTTTTTATTTAAATCACTCGCTCTTTAATAACTGCACCGACGTACTGCCGGTTCCATTGCACTTCAGTTTATTTAAATACTGTTCAAACATTACTACACTTTGTAAAGTTTACGTTGTCGAGATGCGTGGATTCCACTTAACGCCAAATGACCACTTGACCACTTAACGCCAAATGACCACTTGACCACTTAACGCCAAATTGAAGCGCCAAGCGTCAGCTATGTATTCACATATGTCGCTGATTCGTGTGACTTTTGGTTCACGTACAATCCTTAAAAAACTGTGTGAAATCTTCCACGCTCTTTTGCATAATTGAACCTGTCTGTTATTTACACATGTACACATACACACACACACGCAGACTGATACACAAGCAGCGGCAGGCTGCTCTGACGTCATCTCTGCCGGTCTTAGCGTGTTAATAGCTCCCCTTCGTTACATTTAAAAACCAACAAAGTCATATGCTTCCATATACATGCTTATGTACAATATTTGATTTATTTAAATTTAAATACTGCTTATATTTATTACATTCTTTCTTATCTATAACGTACATTATATTATTTTTATTATGTACATCTTACATATTTTATACTTATATACGAAAACACGTTATCATACCTCAGTCAGGGGTTGATACATATCTTATGCTAAACGTATCGTTGCTATATATATGTATGTATTTATATATATTGATTAATTGATATTGATAACATATATTTATAACATATTTGATATGTATTGAATAACTTTCTGAAGATCTTCATGCATGAAACAACAACCAAGAACAACTTGATTTTGAAACATGGCCTTTGAGAGGTATCATGTGCAATTTCTTAGGTAATTGAAAGATAACTGGAGGTGCAGATTGCTGCCAACTGGACAGTGGATTGCTGCCAACTACCAAGAAAGTAAACATTTTCAAAAGTATTTGAATAGAAGAAATGTACAAATATTTACTACTTTTCTAATAGTTATCTCTTACAAACAACATAACCTGCATGTCTATATACTCATATTAATTGTACTATCATCAAGATCACCCACTTTGAAGCAGTGCTGGATCCAGGTTTTTTCTTTGGGGGGGGCAAAGATAAATTTTTCCGCCCTTTCCACCCTCTCCATATTTTGAGCTAGCTGTTAAACGTTTAAAATTTGCGTTTTGAGTGAAAAGGGAAAAAATGATTTTTAATAAATAATATGTACAGAAATTTATTTACAGAATTTAAAACATTGGGTGTATTAATTAAGTTTTAATTATTTTCCAATACTTTTTAAAGAAAAATACGTAACGTTGTATATTTTCATCAACTTTACCCTCTCTGGTATAGCCTAGTTAAATGATAATTTTCAAAATTCTGTGAGATGTAAACATTATAAAATATAGCAATTCAGTATAAAAAACACTCTTGAAAATAATTTCACTATGTTGTTTTAAATTTAGTTTAGTTTATGTAATTGAACAGATTAAACAAATTTAATTTAATTTTGAGTTTTGATTTGTTTTAATAATATAAACTGTACACTTTATTCACTTTTTTCACTGACATAACACACTCTATTTTTGACAACCTTAATAAAATGAATGTAAAATAGTTTCATTTACTGAAATTATTGTTTTGGTATTTGAATGATACAGTGTTCCATTTGCCAGCAGAAGATTTTATAATTTGTCAGTCATGAGAACATTCGTTTCAAAATATGTATATTTGAGAAAGGCATAGAATCTTAAGCAACCTGAATCTTGTAGTGTGCAGAACAGATAAAGTGTGGGGGTGTGTGTATGTGGGGAGAGGGAAATAATTTATTTAATTATTTAGAGTTGAGTCATAGATATAAGCATTTATTAATTACAATGAAGGCCTTCCTTTTGTTTGACCCTGTTATGTTTTGTTTGACAGTCAGACACTGAGAAAGTTTTTTGTACTAATCTAATTGAACAGTTATACATCAGTTTCAGGAGTGTATATATTGTAACGAGTAAACGAGTGCGTACCTGTTAAAATGTGTTTACACTTGTTTATTTGGTGTATAAGTGTTAATGTGGTGTGTTCGCCTCACACCGGTCGTTACAATAATAGTAGACACTACTGAAGTCTGTAGCGTGGTCCAAATTACCAGTACAACCTACCTGTTAATTCATAGGGGTTGCGAATCCCGGGTGGCTGCCCAAATTGTTTCTATTAAAACAATTTATTAAAACAATTAAAATTGTTAAATTACAAGTTGATAAGTGTTATTAGCGTTGACAGCTGGAGCGTTCAAATGGTTCCCGCCGCTGTACAGGTTGCTGTATTGTCCACTCGTGACGAGCGCTAGTTGGTTACTGAATAAAAATTGCTAACACACATATATTCTACAACGTCCTATGAAATAAAACGATGGTAATACTCTGTACTGTAATTTTAATACAAATTCAGTCATTAATTATATGACAAAAGGATTATAAATGGTTTAATAACAAATTGCTCCGGCTTAGAACATGAAACGCCAATATTCAAGGTTGGCGAAATCGGTTTTATAACAAATTATTTTGATGCCGTGATGGCTACTGTTTACATACAATATATTAATCTGTTCAAAATCTGGGGTCCTTTGGATTATAAAATAAGACATAAACGTTGGTTACATTAAAAAAGTACACTACCATACCTTATACGTACTTAAAGAATATAAAATAAAGTGTTTTTACAAATTGTTCGGTAGTGTCGTATTTTTTGTTACAAAGTTCGCACACTAATGCGAGGTTATATTTTAATTAACAAATGTTTTTACGTAAGTTGATTATGCATTAAACCTTTGAAAGAAAATTAACTTTGTTTAATAGTGAGAAATTTTGATTGTTTGAGAAATATTTAAAGTAATTTGGTTTCTGGGAGAAAGGAATTTATTGGATACTTATCAGTTCAGACAGTGTTGATATGTTGTCATCTGGGGTAGTGGAAATTCTGCAATTTTGGACTGGTTTTAGGCTTCGGGCATCTTCTTCTGTCTTGTCTTGGGACTTTCTGTTATTTAATTTCTTGTGATTTTGGTTCCAGGACATCGTTTAATCTTGGTAGTTCTGCATCTATTCGTCTTTGGTTTTTGTTGTCAACTTCACCCGAACGTCTTTTTAAACTATTTAATGGAAAATTTCAGTCATCACAATTTTGCATGCCGCTTACCCACGCGTCATTTCTTCAAGTCTAATAAATTTAATGGACAATTAGCATTCAACGGCCTGTTACTATGGTAACAGTAACCCTTTGATTGGTTAAGACCTCTTTCAAAAGCATTGTTAAGAGATTTGAATTTTTATTCAAATTTATTATGTATTTTCTTAATGATTTTATTCCTTTATCATTCCTTTGGGGTAATAAATAATATCACTATTGTATTTCTTTCCCTTTCAAAGTTTAAAATGATACCCCATAAGGTCATATTCTATTATACATTAACTTTAGTCTAAATATTTGACATTTGATAAATTACATATCTCTCTTAAATTAAACTTTTATAATAACATTTCTCTTTTAAAATGATTTACATATAATTAATGGCCATTTACTGGTCTTAGATTAATAAATTTCCTTGTGAATTTGTTACAATTGACATTTGTGTGCGTCTGACAGTTAGACGTTTTCATAGCCAAAAGTAGCCATGATGGTATTTTGTTTATTTCTTTTAAATTACATTTTAATTCAGCCTGATAGGCTTCACTTTGTTATCATATTTGTTTGCGTTGTGTGTTGATTCTGTTTGTGTTTTAATTACTATTCAATATACAGTTTTCATTATACATATTTTAAAATATAACAGTTAGGCTTATGGACTGCAAGTTCCTTTCATCCATATCCTCTTCATAACATTGAAACAAACAATTCTTTATAAGTTATTAGTTACTATTGGTTTTAACATTAATTTCATTCTTTTGCTACTACTTTGAGTGATAAACATCATCACTTCTTGCAAACTTATTAAAGTTATTTCCCCTTTTAACATGGGGTGTTTTAATTCATTGTATACTTAATTTTAAAACAAAACCCTTATTTCAATATTACTATCTCCTCCATTCCATGTTAATACAAATTGTTTTTATCTGGGCTTTCTCCCTGAGTAATATCACATGTTTTACTTATCTTTATTTGAAATATTATTTTTAATTATCCTTAATTATATGAATGTTCACAAGATCACTCAAATCATTGACTGTTTATCAATGCTTTATAAAGTGTTTTCTTATTTATTATTACATCTTTATTACTTAAAATATCTATTTCCACGTATCACCTTCATCTTTAATTAACAGAGGTTTATCACTGATACACACTCACTATTTTTAGGGTATTTACACTTTCACTATTACACTTTATTTTGGTTCACTGTTTGTATTAAGTGTTACTTAGTGGGTAATCCCTATACTTATTTCTCCTATTATTTCTCACTATTTCTTTACAACATAATTCTTATTATTAATGACATTTGGTTATTTACCTTTCATCAATCTAACCTTAATAATTGTGTTAGTGTACTTTTCTACACTACGTTAGTTTATAATTGTCTTTTGTTTTAAAATAGGTATATAAGTTATTTCAATTACAATACTATTTGTTTCATTAGTGGATAATTATTTGGGGTTTATTTACAGTATTCTATCTTTGAGTCCACCATTTCTCCCCCTTTATAAGTGGTGTTAGTTTCTCCTTGGGTTAAACCTGTCTCCTCTTCATTCTTCCTCTTCTTCTTCTTCTTCTTCTTCTTCTTCTTCTTCTTCTTCTTCTTCTTCTTCTTCTTCTTCTTCTTCTTCTTCTTCTTCTTCTTCTTCTTCTTCTTCTTCTTCTTCTTCTTCTCTCTTCTTCTTCTTCTTCTTCTTCTTCTTCTTCTTCTTCTTCTTCTTCTCTTCTTCTTCTTCTTCTTCTTCTTCTTCTTCTTCTTCTTCTTCTTCTTCTTCTTCTTCTTCTTCTTCTTCTTCTTCTTCTTCTTCTTCTTCTTCTTCTTCTTCTTCTTCTTCTTCTTCAATTGTCTTCATCTTGGTTCGGTTCTCCTCTTCTCATCTGGTTTAATTTCTATATAGTTGTAGAATTTGTTCACTTCCTTTGATTCTTCTTTAGTTCTGGTTTCTTATCTTCTTTTGTTAGTTCCTAATTATTTGGTCAGTCACCTTTTGTCTCTGTGTATGTTTCGTGGTTCCCTTCTTTGCGTTTCTGTTGTTGGGTCAATCACTTGGGTTGGGTAATATCGTCGTTCGTCGTGTCATAATATTTATATTTTATTCATTTTTAAACATTTTATTTTATATGAAGTATTTTTACATTAAGAATTATCTTTTTTATCCCTGGTACGGGGTTGGCTTATTTGTGTTGTAACAATATAAATAGGCAGTGTATAATAGTGCTTGTATTGCAGTGTCTAATGTATTTGCAACTAATAAAGTGACACTTATTTTGCCACAATAGTGTAGTTAAATGTGATACAATTGCCTATGTCAAATGTAGCATGTGTATTCAGTATATCATGTAAATGATGATAAATAAATATAAAAAACATTCTTGTATCAAACATCAAATTAGTTTTATTCAACAATCAAGTAAACAACTCAAGGTCAACAAATAGTAAATGTTGTCCACTTTTCAGTAATAACAGAAGACATCAGTTGGTAAAACAATTGTATTTATTTGGTAATCACCATAATAATTGGTTATTTCAGAATCCCCCACACACACGTGCATGCACACACGGAACATAGTAAATTAAAGAGGCTTGAAGTAATATTAATTCAAAAGGCAAATAAATGGCCGACTTCCCTGTAAGTAGTCGCATGTAATATATGCTAAAATTTTGAATAACGAACATTCACTTTTGTTTATAATGAACAAAAAGTGCAATGTATATTTTTGCTAATATAAATATAGAAAATCAGAAACATTCCTGTGTTGTACGTTCTTAAAATGAACTTTATTCTTGCACCATGAAGGTGACAACATACCCAAGAAAAACTGAATGTGTTTGGGATATATGAAAATCTGGATAAACTTTAATGTGTAACTAAGCAACTGGAACTGATTTCTTTTTACCAGTTAGTATGTGCGTATGTCTTATATATTATAGTTGTGTTTAGAGCCATCAAGAAAAAAGATATGTCTAGGTTATATATACTGTTTAAATACAATCTGTTATAAACTGCCTTTTTTAAATTAGTATAGGAAAAACATTATTTAGTGTGACTCATTATAGCAAGCTAAAACAAGGACACTTACTAGATTCATTTCATTGTTCCCTTTGTTTTATACCATCAGGTGTGAACTATTCAGACAGGTAACCCATGTAATGAAGTATTGTTTGGTATAATGCATTTTAAACGATCTGAAATATCATTTGTGTTCTTTATGTATCTCATATTTACGTATATACGATAACAATTTCTGGTTGTATTGCAGTCTTATCATGGTTATAGTATAAAATGTATATGGTATTTATTATTGATTTATGTCCACCGCATACTGACTGATGAGAATAATAATAATGAGCTTATATCCGAGGTACAGTATGTTATGTGTCTGCTGATAGTAGTGAGTGTCAGTTTTGACCATTATTCAAAGTAGTACATTTGATTTCTGTTTCCAAAAAACCTGAACTGTACTATATATTATGATTCTGGCCAAAACTCAAGAACACTCGCAATTAAATTTCATTTCATATGATTTCTAGTGGCATCAGATTCTTAGTTAATTTTTTTTGTAGCGAAATATTGAAGTAAACATCTCAAACAGTAAAGCAATTACCATATAAATATATAAGTAAGCACTAGCCATACTTGATGTTAGAGAATGTAATATGTTCATTGGCCATTGCATGTACACATTTATTTATACTTTCTTGTAAGTATACTTACAAAGTTTTTTGTGTTGGTTGCAGTTACTTATTTTTATTATTAAATGCTTATATTATAGGTTTGTATTTTATGAGACAAATAGGTATTAACAATAAAATCTTAAGGTGTTTTGTATGTGAAACATAAAACAGGAAGATCTTGGCAGTCGCTGTAGCGCTTGTCTTACCACCGCTTTTTTTAAAATGTAGATCAGTTTTATAATTTTTCAGAAACAGGGCTAATTAATATACTAGAATCATTGATAATTATCGATTTATAGAAAACAATTAAATAATTCTGTATGTTATTTTCCAAAAATATTCTGAAAGAAATTAGTGAGTAAAGGAGTTTGTAGGCAATGTTAAAAAACAATTTAATTTTTGTGCTACTAAAATATATGTATAAGTACCTTTTGCTGCATATCTCTTTAGTAAATACCCACAGATTTCTTTATCTGACTAGAGAAGCAAGGGCATATAGGAAGGAAATTTTATAAAAAACTTTTAATGTAAATCATGATAGGTATGAAAATTTTATATGTTATTCATTATCATTTTCGTGTGTTCAGATTCACCTTTTAATTTTTGTAAATTATAAAATGTATAATATATAAATTATTCTTTTACAACTAAAGTGTCATTTGAACCATATCGGATACTGTAAGCTAATACGAATAAACTAATAATATAACTAAACCAAGTGTCTTAGTATAAACACACACAATATAAAATATAATATGTACAATTAGATACTATATAATATTTAAATAACTAAGTGTTTAATTAATTATTGGAATTGTGTGGAAGAAGTTACCTGCTGCATTGTGAAAAAATTCGTTTTTACTTTTGCCTATGTAAAAATTTGTTGAGGGAGAATTTTCTTTGTTATTGTATTTATAAATTATACTTTTTAAGATTTTATGTGAGAAGCAAAGTTAGTAAAGTAAAAAATGGGCACAGGATGTTTCTACAGTACCACAGCTTATATATGGAATCAAAAATTAAATCACCTATTAAGAAATATTAATTGTTTGCTATGTGAGTTACAATAGATCTGGTGTACATTAGATTCAACTGCATTTTAAATTATATGCAGTATGCATAAATATTCTCTCTTCTCTGGCACTACGGTCCCTGTAGAACTGTGGCCTGCTTAACGATTCTCCTTCATTCTTCTCTATCCAGAGCCTTACTCCTCCAACCTGTTTCTCACATATCCCACAAATCCCTTTCCACACACACTAAACCCTTCCTCCCTCAAATTTATAAACACTAAAAACACCAAATTATAGACTGCCGTTTCTGTCTTCATTCTTTCATTCACTGTTTCTCGCTGTCCATGTCTTCCAGATATACATGTAAATGATATATATTAGTTACTCACAGAATAGTTGAATGCATTAAAGCAATGAATGTGTTACTAGAAAGTATGAAAGTATAGTCAATATCTTCAATAGTAGCTACTGTATATAGTGAAACACTTATTAAAAACTGACAGTACAAATATTATATAACAAAACTTTATTAAGAATTTATCTATTCAGCTACTTGGTAAGTATGTATTATATACATATGTCATCAGAGCATGTTTAGAGGTTGCACAGTTATTGTTATAGTATATTTATATGTTTCTTGATTATAGTGCTTTTGTGCATGTACAATTTTTGGTATAATTTTCTTGTGGGAATAAGAGTGCATTTTGACATTTCAAATGCTATACTTACATTAGTTCATGAAATTTAGAAAAAGCGATCTTTTTTGTCATGACATGAGTAAGGTGTCCCAGGTAGGTGACTGATTTTTTTCACATGGAAAGACTATAAATGAGAAAATACATCTCCACAAAGAGTTGTGTTGCCATCGTAAAATCGAATAAAGTTGGTTAATTTTTTTTTCTTAATGAAATTGTATTGGCATTTTAGAACAAATCATTATTATACCAGTCCTGTTTCAGATTACACTAATCATAGTTTAAAAATTTTAAACAAACTTGTTGTTTACACTTGTCATTTCCTTTGAACACATTTTATCAGTACTATTCAGATCATGTTTTTTTCATACAGATATACTTTTGTTTACTCATGCAAGATAATTTTTATGTTTCTGTTACATACTTGCTTATATTCACAACAAAAACTCGATTTTGTTATTAAGATATTCCGTACATAAAATCTCTCTAGCCATGCTTGCTCACTGGTATTACCAGTCAACATGTGTCCAGTTTTATTTCCATATTATAAAAAACCAGTTTGAGTTCATTGGTGGTAAAGTGAGGTTTATCATTTATGGGTTGACTACCACCATGGGTTACCAGCAGTGTTTCAGCACTTATTGCTCTTTCTTGTGACAGACTTGATGAGCAACTTATTTCAAGGTAGGTGATGACACTATAATAGGGGTGTTATGTTTGAATAGTTGAGTCTAAAGAAGACGTACGTGGAGAGTTACAACCATCATCTTGCCTGATATCACTTTGACAAGAAATAAACGAAATAGAAAATGTTGGTTCACATAATTAATTTTAATAATAAGTAATTCTTGTTTTAACTTTATGACTAAATGATCTGTTTTGATGATTGCAAATGTAGATAGATTTTCCCCATCTCTTGCTTAACAATTTTCCAATCTCTGTTGGAAAGCTTCTCTTTTAGACTCTTGTATGATTTGTGTGTTTTTAAAGATATTACATTGTGAAGGTATTTAGATGCTGCTTCTTGTATTTTTTTTTTTTGTCTGTAAACATAGTGTAAATACAAACTTGCCACTTATAGTAGTATATAAGGCAGACAGTATAGCAAAAGCATGTTTATTGTAGAGGGAATGACATTCTTGAGGACTGTTGAAAGTTGTACAAGAGAACACTAAAAATGAACATGTATGTGTACAAATTGAAATATCTTATGAATTATTTGTAAATATACATGTATTCATCATAGTTATACTAATGAAAGTATACACAGACTGCAGAATTTGATTCTTGGCATTTGGCCACAGCATATGTTGGAAATGTGTCATCTGTTTTATTTTTCATAAACTTGGTATGCAATGAACTTCCAACTATTCATTGAAAACATAGATAGTGCTGACTTAATTGTGTAAGTATGACCAATTGTTACTGTAATAGGTTTTGAGTAAATCCCAACTGTTGCTGCTGATTTGTTTGTGATCTTATTTTGCACCATGAGGAATGTTAATTCTGTGTACTGTCCTTGTCATCGCCTATTAATTTTAACATATCAGTATTTGTTTAAAGTCTGTATTCTTCTTCATGTAAAATCTTTTTTAATGTAACATGCTATTATTTAATCAGATTTCATAATAAATCATTATAAATCTATCAGAAGTCAGGTAAATACTAAATTCTTGGATTTCGTTGTCCATGACGTGTCCGTTACTTAACTAAATATCACTATAATATTGACGACTCGGAACACAAAGTTTTTTATAAGTAAAAACGTAAAGTTTTACCTAGGTGAAGCCTTCTATAGGTGAAAGCCGGTTTAGGCTGTAAGGTAAAACTTTACGTTTTTACTTATAAAAAACTTTGTGTTCCGAGTCGTCAATATTATAGTGATATTTAGTAAATACTAACTTGGAGAAAGTTCATATTTTGAAATGACTTCCGTTAACTAAACAATCTATAGAGCCGAACATTTTTTTTTGCCTGTTTATAATACAACTACTTTTTAGTCATGTATTTTGTGATTATCCATTTATTTTATTAGTGCTACCTTATTGCAGAAAATACAGTTCAGATTTAATTTAATGGTTGAAAGATTTATCAGTTGTATAGATAAAAATATAAAATAATAACATGGGGTTTAAGAGTGTCAAAGTGTAAGTTTAAACCAAACATGTATTTTTAATATTCATAATTCCATTATCCAAGCCACATTGATTTGTTACCTTAGTTCAGTTCTGTTTTGTGACTTCTGGTAGCTAAGTAACGTGTTTTGGAACGATCATCCATCATCAGACACATATATCCTTCATAAGAGGTCATCAAACTGTGACGGCAACGGTATGCGAACATCTGCTCTCCGGTACACAGCGAGCCAATCAGGGATCAGCAGCCGAGACGTGAGCAACTATGTGCTCGGAGCGAGCCAATCAGCGATCCCAGTTAGTGCATAAAACCTGGGCCGGCAGAATTTTTGGTGCATTCTTCATCGCCACGCCATTGGACGATCTTCATCTCCTCTCCTCTCGGACGACATTGACGCGGAGTCAGCTGGAAGGAACGGCCGAAGAATAGAACTGGCGTTCTTGCGTCTTCGCCCTTCAGTTCCGTGCCAACGATAGGACGTCGCTGGGCCAGCAGCCGACTCTGCAACCGATGCCGAAAGAAGAGGAGGACTGCAGTGCGCCACGAACAGTGGGCACAGCCACCGAACATCTCAGCGCGGCACGACAACATCAGCCTTCTCGCCACAGGTCCTTTTTAGGGCCACCAAAAACACGAGTGTACGATTGGTGCCATTTAAACACATATCAATAAAATAGATTTACATACACACTACTTGAACGGTGTATGCTGTGGCGTTTGTGGACAAACACTGACAACAGCCCGCACAACATGTGGCGTGGACATGAACTCTCATTGGGGTATCATACAAACCGTTAGATTGGAATTTGATTTGGTCATTTAATATGCAATTTCGGTTGTAAAGGTTCAAAGTTTGTATCGAAGTCAGTGTAACTATGATTATTATTTATTAAATGTCATCCAATATTCAAATTTGTTGTTAATATATCTTTTTTGGGTAAATGTTCTTTAAATCTTTTTAATAAATGGCCTTCCTATTTGGCTTATATAAAAACACTATATAAAATTTTAATGTTCGAAGACCTCGTGTACAAAGGATATATGTGTGTGATGGTGGAACAATGATTTCAAAACATGTCGCATAGCTACTAGAAATCACAAGACAGAACTGAATAAGATAACAATCAAATATGTAGGCCTACTTACATTTTACCTAGTGTTATGGCATTAATGGAGCAGCTATGTGTAAACACAATAATGTATTTAAAATTACAAAAATATATCTGAATGTGAGTGGCCACTACAAAATATAAATCACTGGCACCTGTATCATAAAATACAATATTATTAGGTGAATTGTATTATCAGATTATTGTGTTTTGGAAACTTGACACTCCAAACAATATATCATAATTTAAAGGTGTAATTCTTCATATTACCCTTAATATTCTCATACATATAAATGTATGTAAGGACTCATTCCTTTTTGGGTATGGTTGCTTTCTCTGAAACACGTTACACAAATTTTAACATATAAAATAATTGTTCACATCTTTTGAAAACAGTCGTTATCATTAACTTAAATATGGCTGTCAGATTTGTATTTGGAATCTTAACGACTAGTCGTTTACAGTTAATTCACATAAAACTTATAGATTGTAATTTTGCCCACTTCAGTATTGCCTATGTAAAGTAACCAGTCATCATAAAAAATTATTGTCAAAGACAAATTAATAATTTGAGTAATAGTCCTTGAAGTTCAGTAGAAAATTATAGAATTTTGTTGGTGTTAATACACAGCACAGGTTGATATTATTGTGCACTAATTGATGCACCAACATCACTGATTTTTGTCAGTGTAATTTCCTCTGTATTGTTATCACCAGTTTCCTGTGCACGACCCGATTGTTGTATCACTTCCTGTTACCAGTAACACTGTAAAGTTACTGGACATTTTCGCTGGCATTGTAGTCATGTGGCAGGCTGGTGAGTATGTTGTTTGCAAATTATTTGAACCAGTTAGTTTCAGTGATTACGTGTAAATTTTGGCAATATTGTCTGAAGAGACACCAAGAAACTCAAATTAAGGTAATCATTATATTGCTTATAAGTATGCACAATAATATATGTGGATGAGTGTGTGTGTGTGTGTGTGTGTGTGTGTGTGTGTGTGTGTGTGTGTGTGTGTGTGTGTGTGTGTGTGTGTGTGTGTGTTATGAAGTTTACAAAAAATATTTCTGCTGAACTTACTCTTTCTTTGAGTGTGTAATGTGCTACATAAGATTTTGCTGGGACAAAATGTTTTTAATCATTTGTTGATTGTAATACTATAGTTCCATCATGAATTCAGTCTTTCTAATTTTTGGTTGTAACTGTTACTTTTCAAAACAAAACATATACCATTTGTTTCATGATTGCACTTGTTGGAGTGGTCGTCCGTTCTTGGCAACTCATCTTTGTCTGAATTAGTCCTAATAACTTTCTAGTTCTCTAACATTGCCATGTCTTTCATTATCTGATTCTCTTTTTTGTATTTACTGATTCAGTTTTCATCTGATTTTCTTATAGATGATACAGGAATGTCTCAGTATTTGTCAGTATCAGAATTTACATCGTCATTTGGAAAGAAAATTGCATTTTCTTTGGATTTGTCATACTGTAATATATACTCGTACATTCAGTAAAATAAAGAGTTGAAAACAATTTAATTTCTATGTAATTTAATTGTGACTGAATAGAACTTTGATTTTTCTCTCTTTTCCATCTTCTTTTCTGTTTCATTAAAATCTATAAATAACAAAAAAATTTTGTGTATATTACTAAAATAAAATATATATAAAATATAAAATATGTACTACACAATTAAGAATATCAAAACTAGAGCCTCAAAATTAAAAGCCATGGGCCATGGTTAACTTTTGACCACCACTGAAGTATATGTGGATGATTCTTGTAGTAAAATAACCATTTAAACATAAAGTGTTCATACACAGCATACTGATATCAGTCAGATTACCCAGTATAAAATGTATTACATATTACAGCATTAAAAGTATTTAATTTAATCTACAAAATAATACACAAATTTTTTTTAAATTATTCAGTTTCAGATGAATCTTCTTGGATTCTTTAATTTGTCTTGCAGAACCCGAGTAGCATGTAATTTGATGTATAGTATGTGCTGAACATTAGAAATTTTAAGACAGATACATTGTTATTTAGATACATACAGTTCATTCGTTGTTCATGTTCATTAGATTAAATGTAGATTTTATCATACATACTTGTGTGCATACAGCATACAGACATAAATCAGATAAAATGTATAGGCATATACTGTTAATAAAAATGATAATTATAATGTAACAAAACATAATAAAGATATAAATACTGATAAACAAAATTTTTAATTGATATAATAATTAGGGGGGATGAGTGTATTTACATATTTTTATCCTCAGTCAGTTGACAATTGTAATATAAATACTAATTTTAATTGAAAATATTTTTGATTGAAATTATAGTAATTATCAAGAACAAATATATATTTTTATCAATGAAAAATGTATGTCATTATCAGTGGCGAAGTTACATGGAGGCAATTGAGGCAATGCCTACCCTAAAAAATTCTGTAGAATAAATAAAAATTATAAATACATATGAACTACATAACGTAAAGATTATACATTGTTACCGCGACTGTCGAATTTATTAGGCCGAAACGTGCTTTACTGAGCGACCGCTAGATGGTGACAGGTGAGACTCGGCATAAAGCGAATGAGGCAACCTGAACTTGCCTCAGCGTTTTTTGTATACATCGTATGTAAGCAATGTGCCGGAGTGATAGGGAAGTGAAGGGAGGGGGGATTGTCCCGTGCTGTACACATAGAGCGTTGAGGCAGGCCTCACTTCTGTGGTCCAAACATTCAAGTTAAAGCGCGCTGTGTTGTTTATAAGTGTGTTTATTTTATGCGGTTATTAAAAGTGTCCCTGTTATTCCGCTGAACTAACAGATGACCAAGATTGTTATTTAAATTATTTGTAACATTAAACATATATATATATATATATATATATATATATATATATATATATATATACTAATCAAGTTTAAAAATTTGAAGTTCAATCAGTTGTATTATTGTGTATGACTAATACAAGGATTGTTCAATAGAAACACGTATAGAGCTGTAAAGCATTTTATATTCAACGATTTTAAAAGAAGTCTCCATTAACATTAAGACATGAGTTCCACTGTTACACCAACCTGTAGATTCCCTGCTTACGGCTGTTTGTGGAACCATTCGCTTACAGCAAACTCTACCTCAGCGTCTGATTTGAACCACCATCCTTTTAGTGATTCCTTAAAAAAAATTTAAGATAAGATTTTTGCCTACCCATTCATTAACTACTAGCTTCGCCACTGGTCATTATAAAGAAATTATGTACCTCAAAGTCTATTGTAAAAGTGTGAAAGAATTTGTAGCAGAGATATCAAAATAGGCACTTGTCATTGTTTTTGTTGAATATGTGATTCTGTAAAAATTTTCAACTTATGATGGGTGTTACATAAAATACAAATTATTAGGTCCCACTGTATATGGAATTTGAAGAGATTAGTATGTAGGAAAAAAGAAACTTGATATCTCTATCATTTTTTTTAAATCTATTAAGCAAGAAATAATTAATCAGCTTATAATTATTAAAGTTGTGACTATTAAACACTTTAGTGGATAGTAAACTATTGTATTTTACTGGCAACACGGAGTTTTGGAAAATTTAAAAAGTTGTTTAGTTTAATCAAATAGAATCCTTTCTAAATATCACAATAACAATTTAGGGTACTTTAAAATTCCTAAACGCATTTTAAGGTCAAACATTTCAAACTCAACACAACAGGTTAACTTTTAGCAGCAGTGTGAATGGGTGTGATAGCAGGTAGTTTCCAATGTCATGATGTCATTTCTTACAAAACATTAGTCATTCAGCAACGTGGGTTACAGTATACGTGCTGCTGTTGTGTTGTGTTTGTTGTGTTCGGAATTTCACTTTATAATGACAAAGTGATGTGCTACTTCAATAACATATGCTTTATGCTTTAGTGTGAGTATGGCATTAAAATCATGTTACACTATCAATATTATCATAATATCAGTATGTAAAACACTTAAAATTATATTAGTTTATACAATTGCTTCACTGTAGTACAGGACAAAAGTCTTGTTGATGTAGTTAACATTTTTCAACTTATCTGCTGTGAATAATCCTTAATAAAGTTGATGTATCTTCCTGAAATCCTTTTACAATAAAAGTAAGTTGTTTTTTAACAAGTAAAGCTGTATTTTATAATTTAACAACCATAGTTTTGTAATCTAAGTACATCTGTCTGTTATTAATTTTAGCGTGGGTGTTTATTTATTCGTGTACTCTTTCTCCAATTGTTACACAGATATCAATGACATGAAGAAGAGGTATCATGTACAAACTAAAGAAAATTAAAGAAACTGTTAATGATGCATTGGGTTCAGGTGTTATTTTATAGTAATGAGCTAACTTTAATAGTGCTCTCTTATATTGAGTGTAGGCAATGTATATGTTAACAGTTTTACAATTTGTTATTTAAGTAACTCAGTAAATGACAAGCTTTTTTGGATGTTTTGATGTACAAAGTGCTAAATCATTTGTACAAATTCATCAAACATTTGTGACTAAGAATTGTGCATACAAAACGCCTTTCACTATCTTCTTAGTGCAATTGACACAACAATTTTCATAACTTTTTATATTTCTGTATATAAGATTGTGTATATAGATACCGCCTTTGATGGTTTGTACAGTTAACCTTACCTGAGATTTCATTCTATACTTATGTTTCTTGCAACATTTGGCAATAAAAAATTGATAACAGTCCAGTGTTTGGCTCTTTATCCCTCTATCATGGAATTTCAGTTGATTCTGCTCCTACAGTTGGTTTATAGTATTATCAACTAGGGAGTGTGGCTGGGCAAGGGTCAGGCCCACTCACAAACACGCAGCCCGCACACACACAAGCGCGGGTGGTTACAAAAGTGAGGACTTCCCTTCTCAAATGACCTAAAAAGACCTGAACTGTGACCTAAAAAAGCGCTTGTGTGTGTGCGGGCTGCGTGTTTGAGTGAGCCTGACCCTCGCCCAGCCGCACTCCCTATTTGATAATAGTATAGCATGAATGTTGTAAACATAAATTCTAATGTAGTATAAATAAACAATGTCACTTGTTTATAGCTGTTGCATTTTAAGGCATGGAAGATACAGTTTTTACAGTTTTGAAACTGCAGTTATGATTTATCAGTGAACAAGAATTGTAGCTTTGTAAGGAGATTCAAAGAACCTTGTGGTGAGGTATCATAACTTATGGAATGTAACAGACCAGATAGATATCAAGTTTGCACTATCATTAACCTACTGCAGAACTCATTAGTTCAGCATTATATATATCTGGGGTATCTCAGGATGTCAGAATAATTTGTTAGTATTTATTGGAAACTGAATTTTTAAATTTTAGTTGGAGAAATTACTCTTCGTAATGCAAACCAAATATATGCATGTTGAATATTATTGAATGATGGTTTGTTTTGTAGAATAGTAATTGTCATCACTTCAATACAAAGTAAATAGTTTGTTTTTATTTCCTTTTTGCAGGAGGTTGGTGTACGAAGACGGGAGCCTTGTACTACTTGTGGTTTACCTGTCTTCATTGCCCAGCGTCTTGTAGTCAACGGCCATCTTTATCACCGTACATGTTTCCGATGTGCACGATGTTCTGCCCAATTAAGTCTTGCAAATTACTATGAAACATTAGAAGGCGTATACTGTTGTGAAACATGTCCAGATGAAGAAAGAAGAAATAAAATAACATACAATGAAATTAGTGATAAAGATGGAGGGAACATTAGTGATTTGTGTAGTGATATAAACCCTGTATATATTGTAAATGAAGATAATTCTAGAATAAGGAAAACTGCTGAACTGAAAACTGCCATAGAGAAGACTGAATCACTTGTTTCTTCGAGGACAGCATCTCTCGTTGGACTTAGAAGAATGATGTTTGAAAATATTTCCCACACTGACGATGAGAAATTACCTAAACTTAAAAAACTCATTAGTGATAAATCTGATAATTTAGAAATTAGACCAGCTGTTAATGTAATAAATGATAATGATGTGCAGTGTGATAAAAGTAATACTGTGATGGACAAAGTTAATAAATACAATTATAGTGAAAATGTGAGTGGATCAGAATATCGACTTAGTGGACATAATGTTAGTTCCAAGGTGGACATTATGAAAACAAAATTTAGTGATATTAGTTCTAATGATAAGCCAAGTGATAAGGATAGTTTTAAGACAGAATCTGTGGTTGCACCTCCTATTGCTAATGAGAATGAGATATCAAATAATATTTCAGTAGACAACTCTAATCAAAGTGATGAATCACTTAATGCTATAAAATCAGAAACTAAATTAGTTTCTGATCAAGTGGATAGTGATGTGATTGTTGAAGGTACAGAACAATTTGTAAACCCTGAAAAATCAGATTTAGATATAAATAAACTTAAGAGTGAGAGTGAAAGTGAATCAAATTCACTAGTAGAAACCAAGAATCATTTAGTTAAAATTTCAGATTTTGAGAAAAAAGACAGGGATATACAGAATTCACCATTAATAGAAGCCAAGAATACTTGTATGCTGGCAGTTTCTGAAAGAAAATTTGATTTTGATGAAAATAAAGAATTAAATTCTGATCTGAGTGGTAAAGACCAACCTGCTGGTAGCGATTATCCTGAGATTGGAAACAGTACTTCTGCATTGGATTTAGAAGAAAAAGATTTACACGATGACTCTTCACTCATTGAAGCCAAAAATGATTTGGTGCAAGCAAATTTAAATCAAGAAACCTTGTTAACTTACGGAAAACAGGAAGATGAATTTAGTAGATCAAGGAAAAACACTGATGAAGCAAATCAAAACAAGAGCGGTATGGACTTGGAAGGTTTTGTGCCAAAACCTGCTCCACGAAGAGAGCATCGACATAAATCAGAACAAGATAGACAGAAGTCACGTACTCTTCCAGCACCAGTTGTAGTAGTAACAAAAGGTGAAAATAAGAAATCAAACACTTTAAAATATCCTGATGAACTCAATCCATTTGGTAATGATGATGAAGAAGAAACTGACAGTATCAATGATAAAGATCATAAAAAAAGCACTAATCCTTTTGATTCGTCAGGTGAAGAAGATAAAGTGAAGGAAGACAGTCCAAAGCATGTACTAAAGAAGATAGAAGTCCCAAAACATCAGTTGAATCCATTTTGGAGCGAAGGGGAGGAGAGCAGTGAAGAAGAAGCATGTCATCAGGGCCCACCTATTCCATTGCCAAGGTTTGTAGCATACCTTCAAAATTATAATAATTATTTATTATAATTAATATATATAATTAATATATTATATATATAATTTATATATATTGTTATATTTACGTTTACGTGGGTTGTAAAAATTTGTTATTAGTGTTGTTTAGTGTTAATCGTGTCAAAATGTAACTTCTCTGATCATTTACGGGTAAACCGTATTTCGCTCTGCTGCATTCAAATGTTGCCGCCTCGCCACCTGATTGGCGCACGGCTTTCTGCAGTGTTGACTCGGCTAGCGTTTTGCTTTAACGCTTTCACTTCAGTAATTCTTAGTTGTTATTATAAATTAATTGAATCAAACATACAGAATTGCAGATTGAGAACATTTATTAACCTTTTAGAATATTTCAATTGCTTTATGATACATCAAATTCGTTTTCTGCACTGGCTATTACACTTGTTCGGTTGGTACTTGCGCAGTTTGTATACAAAGCGTCTTTAACGTTAGTTTACAGTTATATATGGTTTTTCTCAGGGGTGTTAAAAAGTCCTTTCGGCTACAGAAATATATACTTACGGCTAACACACACAAAGTTATAACAATTCTTAATCCTAGTTACATAAACAAATTAATATATCATTATATTCAATTAAGTAATTACCAATGAAAACTTGTAAAGAAATTTTGGGTTAGTTTTCGTTTGTCAAATTTATTTATCAAAAGGTTCGTCAATTATTTATTATATTTTACTTTTAATAATTGCTAATCGATTAAAGTTTAAATAGTGAATTTAACAAAGCATTTATTTCTGAATCGGAATAGTGCTCAGTGAAGTGAAATAGTTATTTATTAATTCTGACCAAAAAATTGTGACTTCGATAATGGGATAATGTTTATACTCATCGGTTTTCCTGCTGAAGATCCAGAGGTCATCTTCTTCTTCCGGATTACTCCTGGGATGTCGCCTTCTTATATTTTCCAGAAGTTTATTCCTCTCGTCTCGATGATTTTCCTCGCTGACTCCGGCCTCGCATTCCTTCGGTTATCGTCCGTCTTCTTCTATTAAGATGTTCCAATGATCCTCATTTGGTGTCCGTTGTCGTCTCTCTTCTTCACTGCGTCTTCCCGTCTTCTTCAGATAATTATGGTTTGTTAATAATTTTTTATTAAACAAAATTTTGTTCAGGATTCCCTGGACTATTGTTGTTATCTCCGTCTAGTTTAAATTAAGTTCAAATTTACTTTATTAATAAAATTTTAGTGCGAGAGCTGCTCGATCCACCCTCGGCGTTGGTCAATAATACAGTACTGAAAATCTAACGGTTTTTTGGCAATAAAATTCTTGTTGCTATGGTTACCTAATAAATTATGCTAATTTTCATTGGTTATTAACTTAAGTCATTGTTATGTTTTAACGTCTTTTTTAGTCTAATTTTACCAAAATATCTTCAAATGAAGATTCCTATCTTATACTAATAGCTAGAGTTATTACATGAGTACCATTCTTCCTAATTTTTCCTGATGATCATTTTGATATCCCTCATGCCCACTTTTGAATAGCTAATTACATTTTTACTATTTTCCATATTTATATTTTACATATATTTTATTCAAAATTAGTTGTTATTCATATATCTTGGTACTAGGAATACTCACTTAATTGGTTTAACCATTTGGTATATTCTGCCTTAACTTTGGATAATTATCTGTTCTCAAAACTACTAAATTTATATTCAACAGTTGGCCTAGAGCCTAGATTCTATTCTACTCCCATCTAACATTTCTTAATAACATCTCTGGTAATTCTAATACAATTTTATAAACAAAACAAACAATAAACATCAGTATTCCTAACTCTAATTCTTATTATAAAAAGACTCCTTGTCAGGTTCTAGCCTGAAATAACTTTTAACTACCTTTTCTGTTTTTGATAATTAACTTGCTTATCCTATAATTTACTACATTCTATGGTTCTTGAACAATAATAAAAATCTTATAATACTATTGATAAACTGTGCCTTACTCGATATGTCTTATCTACTAATCCCTTCACTTAAATACAGTGTCTGTCCTTCTTAATTTGCTACTCATTCTAATAACTTAATTCTTACCTTATTATATAGTTCTGACATCCTATTACCTAAATTTATAATATCACAATTAGTTTAATCTTACTTACTAATGTACATTTTATCAAAAATTGTTTAGCTGTTTATTACAGTCTGCTTATAAAATATTTTATTCTACACCCCCACTGCACTTTTCCTTTCATAGAAGGTTTCTTTAATTATTATCACTCTCACTTTGTTCCATTATATGCTATACCTAGCACTTCACCACTTACTTAATTTTACACACATTTTTAACTTACTCACTTGTTTATTCACACGATTTGTCTGATTATTTTATATCACTGTGTGATTATGGTCATGAATAACTAATTTACTTCCAAATCACTCTGATCACTTTTAGTTATTACTTAAATATTGCTTTTGTTTGGCTCAAAGCATCGTTTATTGGCTTTGGCTATTATCATTACTATTAGTTTGGGGTATGGTTAGTTTCTAGCTCCCTACCTTATATTATAAGTACATTCTTTTATCAACAAGATATATGTGACATTATTACTTTCCATTAATCTTATTATCCTAGGTAAATCTCATATACTACAATTATCAGTTCATTATTTTAATTACAATATACTGGTCATTATTTGGGATTATTTGATTGCACTTAGGTCTCGGCTGCTTCTTCATTGTCTCTTGGTTCCTTTGGTATTTATCCGATCTACAGTGTCAGGTCATTGTCAGTTTAAGTCATTTGACATTTATTGGGTTACTGGGTTATTGATCGCTGTGTTTATAAGTTTTTTGCCTCTTATTCTTATCTTCAGCTTTTTATATTATAATTAAATACAATTGGATCTTCACTACCTTATGTCATGTTACAATATATGATTAATATATATTATATATATATAATTATTATTATACTTATTATAATAAAATAAATTATAATCAAAATTATTTTTTGAGGAAGTGATTTTATCTATTTTGTCTGTGTATAGTAACATAATTGATGTATGAAATATTTAGAAGATAGAAATCCTACATTTTGCTTTCACCCTTGGGGTATCTGTGTGAAAATTCTGATATTTGTAATAATGAAGATAGGTTGATAATTTGTTAAAGCTGATCTTTAAAGCAAAAATAATAGTTTTCAGTGTGTACGTGTGGGGAGCAAATTGTATTTGTTAAATAAAATTAAAAATTGTATTGGCCCACAATTTGTGAATGGTATTTGGATTTTGTTTATTCCAGTTTTTCTTTGCAGAATATGTACATTCCTTATGAGAATTCTGCATAATAATAATAATATTATTATAACTACTAATATTGATTAATCTCATTATAAGAATAAATGTTTCGCAGTTTGATTTTTTGTTAATTATTGTATAATTGTAATTATATGTTCAATGTTTTCAGGGAATTTTGCTTATATTAAAAATGTATTAAATGCTTACAGGAAGTCAAGGAGTCCTCAGGCTACCCCAGAACCTAGTCCATTGCCAAGAAGCAAACTGAAACCCAGTACAGGTGCCCTTGGTTCTGCAACTTCACTATCATCTCGTAAGAAAAAACCAGCACCACAGCCACCAATGTTTCATGTATGTTTTACAGTAAATTTTTCATATAAGAATTTTTATAATTCCTCTGTCTTTATAATAACTAAGATTTATAATGTTTATTACAGACTTTACAAACCCGTAAGACAACCAGTATTTCTCCTGCAGTGTCTCTTAAACAAGATGATATGATTCCACCTCCATTACCTACAACAGCTCCACCATCGATAACACCACCATCATCTCTCCCATATACTCCACCATCTATTGAGAAAGACAGCAAGGACTCCTTCAATAGACAGAGACAGAATTCAGGTAATAATACATAAATCAGTTTAGTTATAGGCCCGCCAGTGATTCCTGAACAGTCATCAGCGCAGACCCAATGTATGAATTACCCCCACTCAAAAAGTACTCGAGAGAGGAGAGTATGCGATAACAGCTCTCTCTAACACATACAGTCCCTTCAATACAAAACTTGCACGCTTATGATGTTCTTGCCAGAAATCTATTTACAGTTTAACTTTATCTATTTTGTTATTTAACATCACTGATGTTACTTAGTATGTGTAACATAGTACTACATGTACTCATTACTTTGAAAACAGTCATTTACAGTTTTTGATATATTTGTTATTTGCATTGTTTTTAATGTACGTAACCTAAATTTATTTTAAAATTATAAATTCAAGAACATTTTGAGTTATTCATATTTAATTATTTTTTTTAATATTATTAACAATAAATACAACTTTTCTTACAAGAATATATTTTTTTTAATAAGGCACTGTTTTGATAGTATAAACTATCATCATCATAGTTTTGATGATGATAATTTATACTATCAAAATAGTGTTATATATTTAAAAAATACAAAAAATTATATTCTTGTAAGAAAAGTTTTATTTATTATTAATAATAATAAAAAATATAAGCAAGAATAATTGAGGAAATATGAATATATTTAATTAAATATAAAAATTTGTACTTAATTTAAAAAATAATATTGGAGTTATTTAACTATAAAAACTATTCTACAGTACATACGTTTGAAGGAAGTTTTCAGTCGCTGTCAGGCAATACCTCTATTCCAGAGATATTACCATCTTCCTCTTCAGCAAAATCGTCTGAACTACTCTCTCCTCCAAGATTAATTATGAAGCGGTCTACTGTTTCATCAACAATAGCTTCCTATTCCAGATATACTTTTTCAATGGTTTCTACATGTTTGCATCTTTTTTCCCAATTGTCAGCAGTCCCAGATGAAATTGTTTCTTCATATAAGTTTTTCACATCATTTAAATTAAACGTTACATTTTTTCAGCAACACCTCGCTTAATTTCTGACCACATCATCTCTGTAGGATTTAGTTCAGGGTGGTAAGGGGGAAGCCTTAAAACTAAATGTCCTCTGGTTTGCAGAATATGATCTATTAAGTATGTTTTAAAGTTTGATTTATACATTTTAACAATTTCATAAAGTTCTGCTTTAACAATATCAGGACGGAACGATATTGTGTGTCGTGTTAGCCAGTCTTGCATATCATGTTTTGTAGAATTAGATGTAGGTGTTTTTTCTAGCTGTACATTATGATAGCTGGCATTGTCAATTACCAACACACTGTTGGCGGGCAAATTCGGGATCAATTTTTCTTCAATCCAACGTCTGTAGTTGTCAGCGTTCATGTTATCGTGGTAATCTCCTGTCGGGTCTTTTGGTTAGATTTAAAAATCAGCAGTGCGTTTGGAACAAACCCGTATTGACTGTCGGCGTGAACAATAATTAATCTCTGTCCTTTTGCAATTGGAACAGCGTAGTCACCAGGCTGAATCTGATCATTCCAGGTGTACGGAAGTGTGTGGCTGTTATGAATATATGTTTCGTCCTGATATACTACGGTTCTGCCTTCTCTAAGTTTTGTAAATAATGTATTCTCATAGCTCTTATTTCATGAATTTCTGTTAACACAGGTCGATTATTTTTAGTTTTTACCCACCTAAAGCGTATTTCCTTCAAGATAATTTTTAGGCTGCTACTGCTGCTTTTAAAGTTGATAGATTCTTTTAATTTTTCTAACAGCTTTTTTACCATTGGGAGACACCTTTCTTCAATGCAAACATTCCGAACTGTTCTCCTAATTACACCTTTATCAAAATTGTCAACCCTGGTTATAGGTTTACAAATGCGGAGTTCCTTTCCTGGTGTGCTAAATGACGTTCCTGCTTCTGCATCTGGACTATGTAGCTGCTGACCTTCCTTTATTATTCTCCTCACGGTGCTATGAGAAATACCTGTCACTTTTGCAACACGCTCTTGTACTTTATGGAAATCTAAGAGAGGTTTCCCACTTTCAGCCTCACTCTTCATGAAATTATACACATTCCACACTACCTCACGAGTCTGGCTATGCAGAGTTTTTGAACTCAATTTGGAAATTTTGGGGGACATATTAATGTACGTTTCACACTAACATTTAAAACATATACGCGCAATTATGAAATAGTTTACTAACACTTTTCTAAAATATAATAATACGTTCTCTAATAAAATGTAAATAGGTAGCCTACAACTAATTTCACTGATTAACACAAATAGTTTTGTCGTCACAGTATAATTTGTAAATGACTATACACCACGTTTGCAAAGCCCGATGTGCACATTCCGGAACACTCCACAAAACTGTTCTGCGCATGTGCGAACTGAATGAAAATTTTGTTAGCCTCGCAACGAGGCGTTTGTCTACTGCGCATCGAGACCTGAGTGTTCAATTTTCATTGTCCTGCCTCTACACTTATATGTTTCATTTTCATTATACAGTCAAAATATGAATTCATTTGTAATGAATATCATTTTTATATTTTATATATTTTTTGTTATGTTATGTTTAACATTTGATTTATTAGATTTTATATATGATCTTTCTATGGTTTTTATGTGGTAACAGTTTGGTATTGTATGTAGTACCAAATTTTCATGCCACCCAACTGACCTTGTCCCTTTTGACTACTAAAGTGAGGTTAGCTACTGGTTATCTCTTTTTTTTTTCAGTTCGTTCCTGATATTGAATCATTGCCTCTCTAAACCTCATATTGTGTAACAAGACATCTTACATATTTCATACCTGCATTTTGAATTCTGATTCTCTTTTCGTTAACATAGAATATAATATGTAATGGAAAACATATTCTGTAAAAAGAAATTTGATAATTAGTGGGATATTTCTTGCTCATTAATAAGTAATACATGAGTATCCTGCTATGGCAAAGTGGGTTATCTACCTGGATCAACACTAGCTGACCACAAAGGCCTGCATTTATCTCTGATAACACATTGTAGCCCAAGGGCCTGAAAGCCCAATTTTAGTGAACACAGGGAGCAGAATTTTTTGATATATCAAAATAAAACATATTGTATGATGTTACTTTCCTTTTACTGAAATAAAATTTTCAAATGAGGTTCAAAGGATCTGATGTTCCCCTGGTAAGGCTATACGTCTGAAATTTTGTAGGATGTCCCAAGTTTCCCTTGAAGTTTTCTTGTGTAAAGTATGAAGTATTTCCACACTACTTTGGTAAGCCTTTTAATGATGAATGAAACTGACATAGTCAATGAACATTTATGGTACATGAAATGTAAAATTCCTAACTTTCCTTAAATTTTTAGTGGGAAGATCTGGTCAGAACTAGGTTGGTCATGTAATAATCCCAACCTGCAAGGGTGTGTGTGTGTGTGTTAAATCTACGTTACTCTAAAAAAATACTTCTGGTATAGACAAATATAAATTAACAAACTTTTATTAGCCCCCATAAAAAAAAGCTAAAATAATCTGAAGTATACATGTAGCGAAAGGGTACAGGTAGGATAGATACGGGTACTGTTAGACAGAAGAAAGGAGAATAACTGTCATGAAATGGTCATATGAGAAGGAAAGATTACACAAGAAATATTTTAACAGGTTAGAAGAGAAATAAGTGAAAACGCTTGGGAAAATAAAGAAGTTTGGTTTTTAGGTTAGTGTAAGTGGCCAAGTTTACGAGTACCCCAAAACATATACATATACAGAATTATTAGTTTAGTAGCATTAATTATTCAATAGTTCTAAATGTTTAACATTCTCTATATCATTTAAAAGAATTTTTTATCAGTGGCAAAATATTAATTATTCAATACTTCATTTATTGATGTTTTCATTTATCTGTCAAAGTTTAAAAAGTGGTTGATACTCTATAATCAAAGGTGACATAAAAACTATTTGTAGTGGCTATCAAAATAGGAACAAAAGGTCAAGAGAGTAGATTAAGTGTATTAGATGTAATGTTTAAATGTGAATTTTGGAGAATAGTTGTACATCTAACACAGAAAATAAACAATCATGTGGAGTACCTTGTTTTAAGCAGTTATATATTTTAAAGATGCATTTTCCAGTGTACGATGTTATTTGTGTACATGAATTAATGGTTTTTCTATTTCAGACTCCTCATCAATTGGATATACACCACATAAGAGTACTTATGGCCAGTGGAAACGGAAAAAGGGGCCAGCTCCACCACGTCCTATACCACAAAAACGAAATGTACGTCCAATGCCAATGAAAGAGGTACGCCAGGAACTGGATGATATAGAGATAAAACAACAAGAACTTGAAAGACAAGGAGTTAAATTGGAACAGACAATAAGGGACAAATGTGAACAAGGTAAATAAATAATGAAAAATGTGTTGTTTTGTATGAAATCAACAAAATTTATTTGTAATACATTTGTTTATTACCTAACATAGATAAAACAAAGTTTGTGGCATTCCTGTGTTTAGTAAATATTTCTGTGGTAAGAAATTAGTAAGTTATCACAGTAAGTAGTAAGTAACCTTCTTGGATTTCCCAGGTATCAGAACTAAAGTTGAAAGTTGAAATCAAACTAAGAGTGAAGTTGAGCTAGCAAAATGATGACTACGTTGTGTTCAGTTTCAATATTATGTGGAATAAACCAAATTTTATGTACAGGTGACAAATTAGTTTCAGGGGCACAGATCTAGGATGAAATGCATAGGCTGTGAGAGGCTAAATGTAGATCTGACATGTATAAGTTTAATAATGTGTCATTATAAATTACCAAATACAAAACACAATGGATGCATTTGAAAGGTTACGTCTGCTACCATATAACTGTCTTTTGGCAGAATTAACAGACAAGCAAAAATATTTTGGTAAACAAAGTATAATGTAGAACATGAATCTTGAGAAAGACACTTTATGGCACTGAAACTTAATTTTTCAAAACAGGCCTATACCGTATTTTAGTTTGAATAACGCATGTGAATCTAAAAACTTTGTAAAGATTTCAGTTTATTTCATTAGTTGGTTAAGGCCTATAACATATGCCAATATTTTTGACATGAAAATATTGAGCAACATAAATTATTAAATTTCATTTATAACTTCCATATTATTACAATTTGTTTTTATAAAAATGTTACTTTTCTACACTTGTTTTTTTTTTTTTAATTTCTAATGCAACTCTAGAATTTTTCATCTCACTGAAAATTCCATACTTCAGTAAGAAAATACAAGTAAATAAAAATCTCTATTTTTTAATTAGAGCATATCATTTTAAGCAGCACATAACAACAGTTGACAGTAGATTGTATAATTGATTACTGAAGATTGTTAATTTTAAATTACAGACTCCAGCATGACACCATATGTGGAAGAATTAGTACTACAGTTATTTGAACTAGTTAATGAAAAGAATGAATTGTTCCGGCGGCAAGCAGAACTTATGTATTTGTAAGTAGATATTACTTATGTATTTAATTTTCTAATCACGTTATGTAATGTACGAGGGGGTACCCAAAAATAACAGGATTTTTTTTTTAAAGCTATGTATTTAATTTTTTTTACAAAACAACCTTATCACCTTCAAAGTACACTCAATTACACTTAATACATTTGTCCAATCTGCGATCCCATTCCTGGAAACATTTTTCAAACTCGTCTGTTGTTATGGCCGACAGCTCCTGCCTCGTTTTTTTCTTTACCGCTTCCACGTCATCAAAACATTGTCCTTTCATGTCCCTCTTCATTCACGGAAACAAGAAGAAATCGCACGGAGCGAGGTCAGGTGAGTAAGGGGCGTGGGGCAAGGGAGTCATGTTGTTTTTTTGCTAAAAACTGGCGCACTGAAATGGACCCGAGGCACAAATTTTGCAGTGACTCAAATCTCATCCCCAAATCTTCTGACAAAATTCGCTGAACCGAGCTCCAAGTTATTCCAGATAACTTACTAATCTCTTCAATGGTCCGTCGTCGGTCTTCAAGCACGATTGCATGAACTTTTTCAACATTTTCATCAATTCTGGAAGTTGACGGACGTCCAGAACGAGGTTTGTCATCAATTGACATTTCACCTTCTTTGAAACGAGAAAACCATTGGTACACTTGAGTTTTTCCCATAGCAGTATCCTTGTAAGCTGTTTTCAACATCACATCAGTTTCTGCGGCGTTTTTCCCAAGCAGGAAGCAAAATTTCACAGCAGCGCGCGCTGTTCACTTAAATCCGCCATGACAAAAAACGAGGAGCAAGCGAAACTGCTTTTACAAAACGAATTACTGTGACTGGACACAGTCTTCCCAGGTGACAACAATGACGGCACTGAACTCAGAACGAGTTGCGCTACGCTCGCCTAGCGGGAGAAATGCGTACTACGTAAGCTCCGCCAATCGCAGCGCTATTCCGGTTATTTTTGGGTTCCCCCTCGTATGTGGTTTATTACAAAGGGCACCTTCGTTTTACAGTATGCTAAACACAGTGTAACTATGAGCTGCTCCTGAGGGGGGGGACTAGCTTGAACTTCCATTATTTTATTATTTACAAGTATTGTAAAATCCTTTTATTCTACAATTATTTAGAAGTCTTACTTTAACACAAACAATTGGCTTAGAAATAGGCCTATGTTAAGTGGTTATGGAATTTTGCTGAAATTTCTAATAGCCCTGGGGGGGGGGCTGAACCCCCATCTCCCGTTGTTACGCCACTGGCCAGACAAATTTTTAAAGTGTCATCAGTTTTCTGATGAGCCTGATATTTTATATGCTTACTGCAGTGAGCTCAGTATAGCTTTAGTCAATTAAGAAATTTTGTATTTGTTCACTCAGTAAGCCTAGCCCAGTTTATGTAGGGTTATTGTGATATGCTTGAGATTAATGCTGATTAAAAGTGTATGGTTAATAACAGATTTATTTTTCAATACACAGATAAAAGATAATACTTCTAATAAAAGTTTCAAGGTCTGTACTGAAATCAAATCTTTAAATTTATAAAATTAATAAAGAAAAGCTAATTAACTGCTAAAATGTAAATTAAAACAATGTATTTAAAAATTGCAAGGCAGATTTTTTGATTCCTAATCATTATAATAAAAAATAATATTAGAATGTAAAAAGTTAATAATACAATGAAATGTACCACTCCTCAGTCATTGAGCAACATAAATATTTAAGGGAAATATTTAAGGTATCACTGGATAATAACCTTTTGATTGTTTAGTTTAGAAGAAAAAACTACTAAATGAAGAAAATCTTAGCTTAAAAACGGAGTAACAGATTTGTATAATTACAGTGTAGTATTGTTATTAGAAAAATTAATATTATAAGAACAAACAAGTGAATGCGTGAGTACCAATTAATAATGAATCATTTTGTGATGTATATCAATCATATTAGTTCTCAATGTCTCCTTTAATTTTAATTTTATTTATTATTATGGTGAACTATTATATTATTTTTATGTGCACAGTTAATTTTCTTTCTTGCATGCAGACTTATTATTTGGCAATTTTTTTACACAACACACTTCCAATTGGCATATCCTGGCTCCAAACCTTGGTTCATTAGTCACAGCTTCTTGAACAAAGATACATTTTTCTACCAGAAATGCCTGTTCTAGTGAACAGTGTCTTAGTAGTGCCACCTTTTGTTACAGTTGGAGGCACATATTTTTTTATTCTGAGTATTTCAATAATATTTTGACTAAAATTCCATAATTGTTTTTTTGGAAGATTTGATAAAAAAATCACAACTTCAACAGACCTAGTTTTTTCTCACCAATTTCAGTCATTTTTTTTTCTGTGACCTTCATTTGTGTTTTGACATTTCCTTGTTATTTTTTCTTGTTTTTTGCAAATATCACAAACAAAAAAAGCACTAATGTCATCAAAATTTTCTCCAGTGCTTTGTAAGTACATTATGCGAATGTGAACTCTCAATGTGTATAGAGAGCACAATAAAAAAAAGGTAATTCATTTTCAGTTTTCTTCTCTTTTTTCTCCAGTTTCTCTTTTCACTGACCTGTTCCAAATCTTCTTCAGCATCAAGCATTGATAAATTGCTGACAGAATATTCACATACTCTAATATACTAGAGAAATACATTCATTGTTTGATGCTTTATATGAAATGTTAAGTCATGTCAAGAGGGTTTAAATTGTAAGACTGACAATAATAATAGTAATAAAATTACAGTGTGTGGCTTTAGTATTCTGAACAAAACTCACATTCATTTTCACAACTTTGGACTCACCTTCTTTACATTAATTCCACTTTTTTCAATATTTGTTTTTCATAAAATATTTAACTGACCACATATTGATGAAATTCACTATATTAATTGTAATAACAGTCGTGTAAATTTGTTATGTACAGACGTCGGCAGCACAATTTGGAAGAAGAACATGCAGAATTGGAGTATCAAATCCGGTGCCTTATGTTATGTCCTGAACACAATAAGACTGATTCTGATAAGGCTAGAGAAGAAGAGTTAATACAAAGGTAACAATGTCTACATAACTATAAATTACAAATACTAATAATGTTTAAAGTTCCATTTTATTCTGTACTCTGATTGCTGTAATATTAAATCAATATTTGTTATATTTATTCTGAAAGAAATCAGTGTCTATGGATCATATAACGTTTTCGTCTATGGAGGATTGTGTACTGGGGGGGGGGGGATGGCTTTTGACAGCGATAAAAATTTGTCTTCTTTAACCATTTCAGTGATTCTGTGCAGGGTGGTCCTGAGTATCAAGCTGATTTCTCACTAAATTATATGTTAGACAAAATTTATGTATATATATATATATTGTAGCATGACAGATAATCCACTTAATAAAGATTACAATATGATCATAATCAAATATCATTCAAATTAAATATCAAGAAAAATCCAAATGAAAACAAATAATATCAAAATAAAATAGCACCATAAATGGAAAAAGTAAAAATAAAGAACCACAATGCAACAAAAATGTATAAAGAAAAAATAAACCCCAAAAAACTAAAATAAAATAAGGATAATACCCAGGTAGGATAGGAGTAGGTAAGGAAGGTACCCCGAACAAACCAACGGACATGATAAAACAATGTTACCTTGAAGAAACCAAGAAAGAAGAATTCTGAAGAAACAAAATTGTAGGATGGGAGGACTACAAGATATACCCAAGGGAAACCTATTAAGAAAAATATAACAAACCCCGAAAGAGATTAAATGTCACCAAAGAAAGTATAACACCCAAAACCTGATATTAATGTAAAATAGTTGTAAACAAAAGTGTTTAGTGTTGTAAGTAGAAGTGCACCCACTAAAGTTATTGTATAACGGAATAAACAAATCTTCATAATCCCTTATAACTAAGATTTTGGTCTTGGAATATTGTAAAACTCAATTAGAGATAAGATCCAAAAATATAAGTGAACAGGTGCAAGTTATTTCAGTGTATTATATAAACTTCAAGTAGAAGTGTGACTAATACTTCAACTAAGTACATGTGTACCATGAAACAACTTTAATGTTTTCAATGACTACAGAAATAAAATTTTATAAAATATTCTTATGAAAACAATTACTAATGTTTCTAAGAAGGTGCCACTTTTTATCTAAAAACCTTCATTAAAATGTAAAGGACAAAGTGAGAGCAGGTGGTGAATAAATAAAGTGACGGGATAAATCTTTAAATACCAAAATAAAAACAGATAAGACTACAACCCAAAATAAGTTTAAGAAATAAATAAAAAATAAAGGGCTTGTTATGTTTATGTTAAAGCCCATGAACTCCATAATTTAATGTGGTGAGTAGAATATAAGATTTTGTTATTATTATACAAATATTTAATATGTTCAATAGTATTAATCCAGACTAAAATGTCTAAGTATGGATACCATACTATTTTTATAAAATGTTTATTATATGTTACTAGTAGTAGTTAAAACTAAAATGTCTGAAGACCATATTGTTAATTTCAAATATTATTTAAGTATTATGAGTATGAATACGATACTACATATTCTGTTAGTTAATTAAGGAGATTGTAATTAATATTGTATTAAAATAAGAAAGTCAGAAGGGGTATAAACACAGTACTATTCAAAAACATTATATGTAAAACCAGAAAAATCTAGGCCAAATAGGAAACTCCAACCACCTTATAATTGTTAATTAAGTTAAATAAAACAGCTAAACTGATGGAATTTATATATGGTAAATCAGTCACCAAATACTATGACTAAAACTATATTTTAAAAGGATAGTGTAAAAAGATATATAAAATTATTGAAAAAAAATTGCAAATGTAATAACTAAAATTTCAGAGTGGGGAGTCATAGATTCATGAATTATATTTAAAAAGATAATCAATTAATAAAATTGCAAGAAATTAAGGAAAGATAAACATTGTAATAAAGTGTTAGAAGTGTTTGTTGAGGGTGTTAGATGAAGATGCCCCGTAGTATCGTCGATATAATAGAATCGAAAAGCCCCACTGTTGGGATCGTCACTTTGTAATAAAAATATCACAAGCGTGTAGTGTGTATAATAATATTTATTGTTTGTGTAGTATGTTGATTTTTTTTATCGCAAATTCAAATAGTTCGCCGTCTGGCTTGTGACTGATTCTCGTGTGAGTGGGGGAACACGTGTTGCCAACTTGAGTTAATGTTGGTTGTGTCGACCCACTGCTAGCAAACAAAACATACATAATATATTCTACAAATAAATACTGGACAGTTTGTTATCAGTATGCACTTTTTTATTATACTTTTGCTTGTTAATTATAGTTAAAGGTTCATGAAAATAATGACTGTTATAATAAAAGTTTTATCCTCGGCAATATAATCTCTTGCTCAGCATAGCGCTGGGTTGGCAGTGCAATGTTTACAATTGACTCTGGTTATTATTTTACAAAATAAATCTGCCAAATGGGTTCTTTTAAGTACGAAACAGAGGTTTACATAACAAGATAACAAAATTAGAACATATAATTAAAAGTCTGTGATCATTAAAATTATACAAGGTTTGTTATAAATTGAATATTGTGGTGTTGAAGTGTGACAGTGTCTTTGTGTAACATAAGTTATCATGTGTTCATTCAACGTTTACAAAGTTATTTCTTTGGTTTATTAATCCTTGAAAATATTCAGTTATAGTGAGAGTTTTATTTTATAGTTAAAAATTTTGGAAAGAGAATTTGTTTTATATTAATAATTAAATAACTTCACCAATACTCAACGTTAGTAGTTATGATGGGCATAGTCATTCGTCCATATGAAGTAATGTGTCAATGTAGATTCTTCCTACTTCTGATCTTGGGTTCAAAATTGGGTCGTCATCTTCTTCGGGTTGGATTACTAGTATTCTCCTGTCATCTGGATTAATTTCGGCTGGTCCTTGGTAGATATTGGTTGTAAAGGCCTCTCATCTGATGTACTGCTATTCCTTCTCCAACTTATGGGCACTAATACGTTTTTTCTAATGAAAATTTGGCCCTTCATCGCGTGGCGTCTCTTCAGTTTGGCGTCACTACATAAAGTCATTGTTCCTAACTAAATGTTGTCAATATTTGGTTGTTGTCATGGTTACTCAAAGTTTTTTGATTGGCTGAAATTGGTTAATTATTACAGTGGAAATCGTTTAACGCGAAAACGGTTACCACAAAATATCGGTTAACACGAAATACCACTCGGGTACCGATCGCCGTTTGTTATGTACAGTGTATTATTTGTACGGTTAACACGAAAGGTTTACCTGAAAAATATCGGTTAACACGAAAAATTTTTGTTAAAAATAATTTTTTTTTGCCTGGCTTTTAAGTAACTGCATACAAAATAAAGCCACACAAGTATGCCCAAAAGCTTGTTTTCGATGTAAAGGAATCCATTCTTCATCTCTAAAAGAGAAAGAGCAGGTAGTGACCATAGATTGTTTTGTCTACCTGTTTTGTTTTGTCTTCAGTACCAAGTTCTATTTACAGTACGTACTGTATACAGTGTACCGTTGTTTACGAGAAACCATACCTCTCCTTCAGCACCAAATGTGTTGTTCATTGACCGCAAATAAACCGTTATCGCTTACATTAACTACCTACTCTATAGGGTGTGGTGAGTTCAGTTCAGTTGTATTCTGTGCGTGTACAGCGGTGGTAAAGTTTGCGGTACGGTACCAATAACATTTTATTGTAAAAAATTTACTCAGTTGTGAGGATTATCTGTTTACTTTTTTACTGTACAAACTTCTTAGTCTTTTACAGCCAGTTAAGTGACGTTAAGCGTGTGACGTGTACGTGTTAAGTGAAGTTACGCTTTCGTAAATTTCGTTTTTGCAGCCCGGAAGTAAAATGGAGAAGAAAGTGCGTAAACAAAGTGCCCTCTCTTTAGAAAAAAAGGTTGAACTCCTCCAAGCTGTTAATGAGGGTATTTGAACTAAAACAGAAATCTGTAAAACATTCGGTATACCAAACTCGACGTTATCCACGATTATAAAAAATAGAGATAAAACTTTAGAACTGTACGAGTCGGGCAAGTTTGAACCAGGCAGAAAACGTTTCCGTAAGGCAAACCACGAAAACTTAGAGGCTGCTCTTCTTGTTTGGTTTAAGCAAGCAAGATCACAAGATGCTCCTATTTCTGGACCACTACTGATGGAGAAAGCAAACGTTTTTGCTGAACAGATGAACTTAAATTTCACTGCAAATCCTGGCTGGCTAGAAAGGTTTAAAAAACGAAATGGCATAACCTTTAAAAACATCTGTGGCGAATCAGGACAGGTGTCACAAGAAGTGACATCATCGTGGTTGCAATCTACGCTGCCTGCAATTTTAAAAGACTATCCACGTAAGGATATTTTCAACGCCGATGAAACAGGACTATTTTTCCGTTGTATGCCCGATAAAACACTTTCATTCAAAGGGGAGCAGTGCTCTGGTGGTAAAAAGTCCAAAGAGAGAGTGACAGTGATGGTAGGTTGCAATGCTGATGGGTCAGAAAAACTTCCGTTACTTGTTATAGGAAAAAGTTTAAAGCCGCGCTGTTTTAAAAATGTTAAAAAGTTGCCAGTAGAATATAAAGCTAACAAACGAGCGTGGATGACGTCTAAAATTTTTACCGAATGGCTGGTTTCGTTAGACAAACATTTCACTTCTCAGAAGAGGAAAATTGTGTTAATTATTGACAACTGTCCTGCCCACCCATGTGACCTAAAATTGATGGCAATTAAACTTGTTTTTCTACCACCGAAAACGACTAGTGTCCTACAACCTTGTGATCAAGGTATTATTCAAAATTTAAAATTTCAGTACAGAAAGTTACTTCTGCGGAAATACTTGGCCACTACTGAGGGGAAAAAAGATTTCTGTGTAAATGTTCTGGATGCTTGTAACTTGTTAAGAACAGCGTGGAACCTCGTGACGCCTACAACAATTCAAAATTGTTTCGCTCATGCTCGATTCATTTTGAATTCAGAAACTGAACAACCCGAAGAAAATGAAATTGATCCTACACTATCTGAAATGTTTAATCGTGTGTCATCTGTATTAAATGTTTCAATTTCTCTAAATGAGTACGTGACTGTCGACGAGAACGTAACTACGGCCCCGTATTAACAGATACCGATATCGTGGAAACAGTGCAAGTTGACAACTGTGAAGGTGATGATAGTGACGACGAACTTGACACGGAAAATGATATTGAAAATGTTCCTACCGCTACCAATATGCTTTCGTTGCTGAGCCGTGTTCGTCGATATTTTGAAGCCAACTCGGAAGGTGAAATGTTTGAACACGTTGATAAATTAGAACAATTTGATGAAAATAAAATAGTGCAAAATTGTGTGCAAAAGAAAATAATGGTTATTTTAAATAAAGATAAACACGAAAACTACGGTAAAGTTGAAAGACATACAGTAGTCTATAAGAAAACCTAAATCATAGGACTAAATTTAGAACAGCTAATAATAATTTTAAGAAAAATTAACAATAATAAACCATGAGGATAAATAAAAGGTTGTATTTGTTGCATTTTACTAGACAGTACAATAAATAATCTACAGTACACTATTTGTTCACTTCCTCATTTTGTTTCACTTTTTGTTCGCTTAACGCGAAATTCGGTTTACACGAAAAAAATAACTGGTCCCCGTCATTTCGTGTTAACCGATTTCCACTGTATTTGAATTTGTATTCAAACTGGTTACAGATCTTCTAAATGTAATTAATCTTCAGTACTCCCTTTTTAGTAGTAAATATTATCACCACTGTTCATATTTTTGCTCAAGGATTAATTTGACATCCAATATTATAGTGTTCACTTAGGTATCGACATTTTGACAGTTTTGTGAATCTTATTTAACCCTCCGGTGGGCGTGCAAAATTCGCACTCAATAGTGGGCGCACTGCGGCTTTTTTACCGCAATTGTAAATTGCACTTTTTTACTCTAAGACAAGGTAGTATGAGAAGTAAATAGATTGGTTAAGGTGTTTTAACTTTTATTTATTATTATTATTATAAAACATTATTATTAAATACAAAAATACATTATTAAACACAAAAACATAATGCTTAGACATCGACTTCCATATCTTGGCCCTGGTCGCCGTCGCACCTGACACATGTTGTCTCTTGATGCGAATGCCTCTTACAGACATTATTTCTGCATCTCTGGCACACAATTTTTGATCTGTTATTCTTATGCCGTCCGCAAATATGACAGATTCCTGGTTTTGGTGCTTCTTGAACCTCCTCCTCTTTTTTATATTTAGCTAAAAATGCTGTGATATCTTTTGGTAGGTTACGTAGTCTAGATCTTTCTTCCCGATGAGTTTCCATAAGGCTAAGTGCCAGATTCTTCAAAAACAGTCTTCTTCTTTCTCGGTTATCAGGATTGTTGTATTTGAAAATTATGTTGGAGTTGATTCCCGCGATATCAAGATGCCGATAAAACAGCGCGAGAGGCCATCTTCTACTTATTCTAGAAGTTGTGTAGGATGCGCACATCTGGTCAACCGTATCAACTCCTCCCTTTGTGCCATTGTAATCCAGGTTTATTGTGGATTTGCTGGTTGCTTCGTCTATCTCATTTGTATCATGCATCGATGAGAGAAATATCACCGCCTTATTTTTTTTAGGCGCCGAAGAAGACAAACAGAAATCATACTGAAAACCAGAGAGCGTCGACTTGATTTCTCTTGTTTTGTTGGCTTGGAATTCTGGTGGTATTTCTCTTTTATTTTTTTTCATAGTTCCGAGTAAGGTCAGCCCCTTCTCAAGAAGATCTTTAGCCAAAGTGTAGCTTGTATAGTAGTTGTCAGTTGTGATATTTCGTTTGGAACCCTTTATTGGTTCAACCAGTCTTTTCACAATGTCATCTGGTTTGTTCGATTTGAGATAGGGACCAGGCATCTGCTTGCCACAATATATTTCTAAGTTGAGAGTATAAAAAGTTTTTGCGTCACAGAGTGCGTATATTTTCAGTCCATACTTGGCTGGCTTGTTTGGTATATATTGTATGAAGCCACATCGCCCCCTAAAAGCATGTAGCATCTCGTCAGTAGTCACAAACTCGCTGGCATTGTAGTGAGTCAAACAGTTATTCACAAAATTTTGGTGAAAATCACGAATAGGTGCAAGTTTGTCCATAGCTCTTCGCTCGTTCCGTGTATCTAAATTGTCGAACCTAAGGGCTCGAAGCAGAAATTGGAAACGCTTATAACTGAAGAGCCCGCGTAAAATTATCATTCCTGTGCCATCGGAATTCCACAGTTCAGCACAATTTGTATGTGATCCCTTTTTTATGCCTATCAAGTATAACGCACCAAAGAGAGCCTTGACCTCCACTTTTGTAGTTTCTCTACAGTCTCTATCTCTACCATAATTGACATCATTTCTTTTTTTCTGAATGTATCTGTTAGTGTGAGTTACAATATCATCTATCATGGCATCAGTAAGGAACAGGTGAAACGTGTCTACTTCTTTCTGCACAGTTGTAGCATTCATTTTTGGACCTGGCATTATTTTCATAATATTTTTGGCCTTCTGTTTAGTTGAAGATAGAGGGTTACTCATCCAAAGCGTATCTCCATCTTTCCCGATGTAAAAATGGTAATCATCGTCAGCGACTTCTGGCACAGTTAGTTGATCGGCATCCGCTTCATCCGCTGATTGCTCTGAGTCACTGCTGTGGTTGTCAGCTTGTATCATTTCATCCTCCATATCTGGGTCATCTGACTCATCCTCTTCATTTTCTCCTTCCGACAATTCTGATAATTCCATGAGTACTTTCTCAAAGTCTTCAGGGCGCACAAATTGACGAGACCTGAACGTAAACACAAACTCAGATAACATAGGAAAAACAGGCACCGGTATATAGAATAGGCGAAAACCAAAAGATTCAAAACAAAACCTAACCAAGCTCTAAGAAAACGTTTGATTCTATGGTAATGGTCAAAATATGCATGAAAAATAAAAAAAAAACATAACAAAACTAAAAAAAATTAACACTTACATGACTGGGCGCGCAGGCGGCAAAATAGCCGCAGATACGTCACTCTCTTTTCAAAGCACAACAGCTACTGAAGCGTTATGCACATGATTTATCCGCATGTCAGAAATACTGCCATCTATCATGAAAATTGCATACTAGGCAGAACAGACAATAAACACTACCGGTACCTAGGAGACAGTTCAGAAACTAAAATTTGCGGCTTTCTGCCGCGGGCGCGCCCACCGGAGGGTTAATTATACTGTTTTCTCAGTTTACATTATTATCATAATATTTCTGTCTTATAATGAATGTCTATTTGTATTTCATAGTTTATGTGGTTTAGTCTTCCTAATGTCAGTGTTTAATTCTGTAAATTGAAGGTTTTTGGTAGTTGACAGTTGGGAATTTGCATAGGCTTAAACAGCAATTGACTATTTTCCTTGTAATGGGTTATGATTGTTTGAATACAATATTTTGTTTATTTATTCAATGTTTAAGTCGGTTCTTATAATTGCGTATAATTTTATTGTTTCCCTATATTAACTTGTCTACTGTGATAATTCATTTTTGGTGTCATTGTGTTTGAATGTATGGTTTGTTTCTTGTTTACTGGTGTCTGTTGGTTTTTAAATCTTATTTCTTATAACATATGGCATAACATCTAATGGTTTTGAACTATTCTCATAGCCATAATTCTTGTCATTTAAACATCATTATTGGAACATAAACCTTAATCATTAAAACACAATTCTTATCCATTTAAACATAATTATTTGAAACATATTATTCACTCATACTCTTCCTCTCCCCATACTCTTTGACAAATTATAATTATTACTTGACATAAAAAATAAAGACATAAACATGAATTAATTATTAATACAATGGTATATTGTTATGACTAACTCTAAATGACATTAAGCCACAACTGACTTTTCAACAACTGTTTATTATCTAATGTTAATATCTTGTTTTTATTATTATCAGTTTGTCATAAAAAAGATTCTTTAATGTATCATTTTAAATTAATGATATTGGATTCTTATTTCAGTGAATAAACTCATTTATCTTGGTGTATTAACACACTGATAGTCATTCGTTCTTGAGTACTTGATTAACAATACTAATTAACAACTTATTCCCTAATATTAAGACTTGCAAACTAAAATGTGGCAAGTAGTAAGTACTACTATATCTAAAATCTACTTATTATCTAGTCTGTTACACTTTGCTTCATTTGGTTATTAATACACTTGTGTTCACTGGATAATTGCTATTAAGTGTCACAGTCCTTTCTGTGACTAACCATTATCAGCCTTCACTTATTATTTTACCACTCACTGATGGTCTTCGATCACTCTTAACTCTTTACTAATGGTTTTAACACTGATTATTCGGTGTCAATCCCTATCAATAGGGTTCTATTTAATTTGGGGTTTTCACACTATCACTTTGCACTTTATATGTTTAATTTAAGTGTTACTAGTGGGTATTACCTAACTTTAAATTCTCTTTCTCACTTTACTATGTTCACTATTTCTCTAACTCTCTACCTCTCACTTTACAAGGTTTAATTATAATATTAACAAGTTCATGTTGGTTTATTGTATCACAAATATGTTAGTATTGTGCTAATGTGATTTGTCATAGTTTACTCTATCTGTTTGGGGTTTACTGTGCCCTTCTATATTTTAAGTACTTAATAATTAGTATCTTTAGTTTGTCTGTCCTTACAATTATTAATATGATATACAATTTTCTTTGGTTTAATACAAGTTTGGTGTTCTTTCTTAGTTCATTTTCTTTTGTCATACATTATTCGTCACTTCCTTAGTGGTGTGGCTGATTATTTCACTATACTTATAGTTTAATTGTCTTTTAGTCACTATTCTTCTTATTTACACTTATTGGTACGATGGCTATTTCTATTCTATTTGTAGTTGTCATCATCAGGTTGTTCTTGGTCCTTTGGGGCTAGTTCTACTCTCTCACTTACCATCTATTGGGCTATTCGGGTTAAATCGTCTTGTTTCAGTATTTACCATTTTGACTTGTTTGTTTGTTACTACTAAGAATTAATATAAGGTACTGTTCTGACTCCCTTGATATGTCTGATCGTTTTGTTATTCTGATTCACCCATTCTTCTATTATAATTCATCCCTTTTTACTCTAGTGTCAATGACTAAATAAATTATCTGGTCATGTCTTCTTCATTATGGTTAGGTGAAGATATGTACCATTACATATTGCCCTGCCACTAAAATTGATTATTTCAACAAATATCGTTCAGTTTTTTGATTGGAATTATCAATCATTATTTCATTTAACTTTCTCACTCACTGGTTATTTTAGAGCAATAGGTTCTTTTTATTTTTTAGTGTCAATATACTTCTTGATCTTTGTATCATATTTTGTTTTAATGTTCTTATCCCTTTGATATTTAATTCCCTAACATTTTTCCCTATCATTATATTGAATCAGATCGGAGGGGTACTTTTGACTCCATTGCTCCGCCGTAAAATACACATTTGATTGCTGGACTTATCTACAGTCAATCATTATAAAATTATACAAGTAGTCTTAGTGCGACTATTAAATAAATATCATTTGTAGGATTCTTCACATTATTATTACTTAGTTTATACAATACATTGTTTCAAATTATATTCTTTTTCTTTTATTCACACTCTCTAGCTCTTAGTGATTCGATGTTGTTAGTGGGTATGGTATACATGACCTTTTTTATTATTATTCGTTTTGTTTATTTTTCTTACTGTTTAACACTAGTTATTTATTAATTGGTTTCAGGATGGTTTTTTCTCATTTTTAATAATATTTTTTCATAGAGGTTTGGTTAAATGTCCCCTTTATTCTTTGTGTTTTTGGGTCTACGATCTCATATGTATTATTTTGGTTGTCTTTGCTTACTATGTAGGGTCCTGTGTACAGTAACAGTAGCTTCTTGGCTATCCCTTCCATGGTGCTTGGCAATCCTCTGTTCTTGAGTAATATTTGCTCTCCAATCTGATATTGTATGGGCTTCAGTTGCATTTGCTTATATTTTTCTCTGATTTTGTCAGTCTTTTCTAATATTTTATTGTGAAATTGAACTTCATCGAATTGATATCCTTTATCATTCGGAAATTGGAATTAATGGAGTAATTTCTCTTCTCACTGCTTCCTCCATCGAAATTTGTGAACGGGTAAGATGTTTTTATCAAGTTGACAGGCTCTCGGAATTGAATCTCGCACTGATAATCTCTGACCTTTCCAGGTGTATTTGAAAATACGTGCTTGTAACGCTTATATACTTCGATCAGCTGTTCAGCTTGTTGAGCTGTTAATTGAGCGCTCGTTTTCTCTCTCTGGAAAGTTCGGATTTCTTCGAGTTTTTCTTGCCATAGTTCTTCATTGTCGGTCTCGTCATAAATCCCATTATTTAGTACATGCTCTCCAGTATTTCTGTACTTTTGGATATGGTACATCGTTTCATGTGGCTGTACTTCTTCACTATTGGTCAGATCCGCTATCCACTGTATGTCATTCTTTTTCAAAATTAGTTTGTATTGACTCAGGTCAATTATGGCTGAGTATTGGCGCAGCATATCGCAACCAATTAGCATCCGGAATGGCAATCCACTGGCTACTAAAAAAGTCATTGTTACGGTTTGTCCATTGCTTGTCAGTTCGAGTTGCACTTGTTTTCGGACGGTTCTGTTTTGTCGTCCGGTCGCTCCTACAAGGACAATGTTGCTGATGGGTAGCGTAAGTATAATTGTCTTACTTGCTTCTTGAATTTTCTGAAGCTCAATACTGTCGATTAATGAGATATTGGATCCAGTGTCTATCATAATTTGTACTGGTACTCCGTTGACTTGCATTGAAATATAAGCAATCTCGTTATGTTTACTATCAGATTGGTTGCTACCTTCTTCGAGGAGTTCCTCTATAATATTCTTCAAATAATTATTGCGCACGATTGTAATTGTGTGTTCGCCGTTGGTTTGAGTAATGGTGTGATTTAACCCAATAGACTGGTTCAGTGAGGGTACGAGTAGGTTTTTCACTGCCGCTCCTAGTTTAACGTCATCTCGGACTGATTGTTACGATCGTCTTGCTGATTTATTGGCGGACTTCCGCTCGTTGACGGTCGGGGTTCAGGCTGGTTGTGATCCTCTTCGTACCGGTCACGTCTGTACACTTCTTGGCTACGACTTCGGCCCGTGTTGGTTCTGGTGTCACGTCCGTAATTACTACACTGTACCGGTGTCCGTAGGTATTTCGGTTGGCACTTCGTCGTCCCTGATAAAACGACCTATTTCTCCCGTCACTTTCGGCCCTCACGTAATGTACTTGACGATAGTGACAATCTGTGTTGTTGCGATTTCGATTGTCATTTGTATTGCTGTTAAAATTTGGCCGGTTGTAACTGGTGTTATTCAGCCTGTAGGGTTGATATTGTGTGTTATTTGGACGGTTGTATTGGTTATAATGATTGTTCGGCCTATTATTGTTATTATAGCCGTTATTTTGGTTGGTTGGTCGGATTGTGATTTGTTCTATTATGCGACTCATTAGTCGGGTTATTTGCATTGTTGCGGTTGTTATAATTAGGACGGTAGTTAGTGTTGTTATATTGGTAGCCGTTCTGAAAATTTTTGTTTTCGCCCCTGTCGTCCCGCTGTCGGCTTCTACGGTAATAACGCTCCCTTTCGTAATCTTCTAGTAGAGCTGCCATGGATTGGATGGTCTTAATTTGGCTACCCAGCCGCGCTCTGGCGACAGCCTCTTCGTAATGAAAGGCGAGTTTAGTCACTAAACTTTCTTCTCGGATTTTCGGCTCCAGATTCCTTGCTAGACATACGTTTCCCAGGAAATATGCTGTGAAAGTCGTCCCTCTGGTGGCATCATACCTGCTGAAACATATACTGTCTCGCACGATGTTTTGTGTTGCTTCCGACCAGTATTTCCTTTTAAACACGTCTTTAAATTCTTCGTAATTCGTGAGATCGTGTCTCGTGGCTGTCCACCAATTGTCGTTTATATCACGAAAATACTCGTCCAGGTACCCTCGGATAATGGTCCATCTATTCTCCCGAGTTTTAGCCAGTTGTTCGTCCACTCTCTCCAAGAATTCCATCGGGTTTCGCCGGTATTGTTTGAAATTAATTACTTCCCGGTTGTCCATGTGCTGGTACTGTGTTATTACTGGCGGTCTGTTGTTAATTACTTCCAGCTCCTCCGTGATTTTGGCAATCTCTCGTTGCTGGATTTCTTCAATTCTGTTTTTGTTTTGTTGACCTTGTCCGCGAACTTCGTTTACGGCGGTCTCGATCTCTCGGCATTTCTCTCCAAATTCTGTCCGTACCTGTGTTATATTTTGGTCAGTTGCGGATTTTATGGATTCTATTCGGATCTGGCTATCTTCTTCCATGTTGGTCATTCGTTCGCCGAAGTCTTCTTTCATTTGTTGCAGGTCATGGCTCGTAATTTCCCATTTCCCATGTATTTCGGAAATCTCTTGCTGTATGCTCGTCATCTCCTCCTCGATTTTCTTATTCACCTTTTCGTTGTTCTCAGCCATCTTCTGGTTCAATACCTCCATATTTCTCTGGCTGTCTTGTTTCAGTTTTTCCATTTTTTCTTCCATGGTCTTACTGTTCTGGTCCAATTTTTCATTAATTTCCTCCTTATTTTTGTCCAATTTTTCCATCAGTATTCTCATCATTTGTAGTAAACTCCCGTCCTCTGGTTGTGCGGGTTTCTCCGGTTGATTTTCTGGCTGTACGGGTTTGACTGGTTCTGTGGGAGGTAACATTTGTTCGGCGTCTTCGACCGAAGTCACTTCCTTCTCTTCCGCTCGAATTTCCTTTTCGGCCTCCTTCGTCCGCCTTAATGATGATGCTCTCTTCATCTTGTTGACCTTCTGTCGTACTTGCCGCTAGACGTTAATATTTCTCGTCAATCTAGCCTCACTAGTTGGTGCGCCACTTTGTAATAAAATGTTAGAAGTGTTTGTTGAGGGTGTTAGATGAAGATGCCCCGTAGTATCGTCCTTATAATAGAATCGAAAAGCCCCACTGTTGGGATCGTCACTTTGTAATAAAAATATCACAAGCATGTAGTGTGTATAATAATATTTATTGTCTGTGTAGTATGTTGACTTTTGTTATCGCAAATTCAAATAGTTCACCGTCTGGCTTGTGACTGATTTCGTGTGAGTGGGGGAGCACGTGTTGCCAACTTGAGTTAATGTTGGTTATGTCGACCCACTGCTAGCAAACAAAACATACATAATATATTCTACAAATAAATACTGGACAGTTTGTTATCAGTATGCACTTTTTTATTATACTTTTGCTTGTTAATTATAGTTAAAGGTTCATGAAAATAATGACTGTTATAATAAAAGTTTTATCCTCGGCAATATAATCTCTCGTTCAGCGTAGCGCTGGGTTGGCAGTGCAATGTTTACAATTGACTCTGGTTATTATTTCACAAAATAAATCTGCCAAATGGGTTCTTTTAAGTACGAAACAGAGGTTTACATAACAAGATAACAAAATTAGAACATATAATTAAAAGTCTGTGATCATTAAAATTATACAAGGTTTGTTATAAATTGAATATTGTGGTGTTGAAGTGTGACAGTGTCTTTGTGTAACATAGGTTATCATGTGTTCATTCAACGTTTACAAAGTTATTTCTTTGGTTTATTAATCCTTGAAAATATTCAGTTATAGTGAGAGTTTTATTTTATAGTTAAAAGTTTTGGAAAGAGAATTTGTTTTATATTAATAATTAAATAACTTCACCAATACTCAACGTTAGTAGTTATGATGGGCATAGTCATTCGTCCATATGAAGTAATGTGTCAATGTAGATTCTTCCTACTTCTGATCTTGGGTTCAAAATTGGGTCGTCATCTTCTTCGGGTTGGATTACTAGTATTCTCCTGTCATCTGGATTAATTTCGGCTGTTCCTTGGTAGATATTGGTTGTAAAGGCCTCTCATCTGATGTACTGCTATTCCTTCTCCAACTTATGGGCACTAATACGTTTTTTCTAATGAAAATTTGGCCCTTCATCGCGTGGCGTCTCTTCAGTTTGGCGTCACTACATAAAGTCATTGTTCCTAACTGAATTTTGTCAATATTCGGTTGTTGTCATGGTTACTCAAAGTTTTTTGATTGGCTGAAATTGGTTTATTATTTGAATTTGTATTCAAACTGGTTACAGATCTTCTAAATGTAATTAATCTTCAGTACTCCCTTTTTAGTAGTAAATATTATCACCACTGTTCATATTTTTGCTCAAGGATTAATTTGACATCCAATATTATAGTGTTCACTTAGGTATCAACATTTTGACAGTTTTGTGAATCTTATTTAATTATTCTGTTTTCTCAGTTTACATTATTATCATAATATTTCTGTCTTATAATGAATGTCTATTTGTATTTCATAGTTTATGTGGTTTAGTCTTCCTAATGTCAGTGTTTAATTCTGTAAAGTGAAGGTTTTTGGTAGTTGACAGTTGGGAATTTGCATAGGCTTAAACAGCAATTGACTATTTTCCTTGTAATGGGTTATGATTGTTTGAATACAATATTTTGTTTATTTATTCAATGTTTAAGTCGGTTCTTATAATTGCGTATAATTTTATTGTTTCCCTATATTAACTTGTCTACTGTGATAATTCATTTTTGGTGTCATTGTGTTTGAATGTATGGTTTGTTTCTTGTTTACTGGTGTCTGTTGGTTTTTAAATCTTATTTCTTATAACATATGGCATAACATCTAATGGTTTTGAACTATTCTCATAGCCATAATTCTTATCATTTAAACATAATTATTTGAAACATATTATTCACTCATACTCTTCCTCTCCCCATACTCTTTGACAAATTATAATTATTACTTGACATAAAAAATAAAGACATAAACATGAATTAATTATTAATACAATGGTATATTGTTATGACTAACTCTAAATGACATTAAGCCACAACTGACTTTTCAACAACTGTTTATTATCTAATGTTAATATCTTGTTTTTATTATTATCAGTTTGTCATGAAAAATATTCTTTAATGTATCATTTTAAATTAATGATATTGGATTCTTATTTCAGTGAATAAACTCATTTACCTTGGTGTATTAACACACTGATAGTCATTCGTTCTTGAGTACTTGATTAACAATACTAATTAACAACTTATTCCCTAATATTAAGACTTGCAAACTAAAATGTGGCAAGTAGTAAGTACTACTATATTTAAAATCTACTTATTATCTAGTCTGTTACACTTTGCTTCATTTGGTTATTAATACACTTGTGTTCACTGGATAATTGCTATTAAGTGTCACAGTCCTTTCTGTGACTAGCCATTATCAGCCTTCACTTATTATTTTACCACTCACTGATGGTCTTCGATCACTCTTAACTCTTTACTAATGGTTTTAACACTGATTATTCGGTGTCAATCCCTATCAATAGGGTTCTATTTAATTTGGGGTTTTCACACTATCACTTTGCACTTTATATGTTTAATTTAAGTGTTACTAGTGGGTATTACCTAACTTTAAATTCTCTTTCTCACTTTACTATGTTCACTATTTCTCTAACTCTCTACCTCTCACTTTACAAGGTTTAATTATAATATTAACAAGTTCATGTTGGTTTATTGTATCACAAATATGTTAGTATTGTGCTAATGTGATTTGTCATAGTTTACTCTATCTGTTTGGGGTTTACTGTGCCCTTCTATATTTTAAGTACTTAATAATTAGTATCTTTAGTTTGTCTGTCCTTACAATTATTAATATGATATACAATTTTCTTTGGTTTAATACAAGTTTGGTGTTCTTTCTTAGTTCATTTTCTTTTGTCATACATTATTCGTCACTTCCTTAGTGTTGTGGCTGATTATTTCACTATATTTATAGTTTAATTGTCTTTTAGTCACTATTCTTCTTATTTACACTTATTGGTACAATGGCTATTTCTATTCTATTTGTAGTTGTCATCATCAGGTTGTTCTTGGTCCTTTGGGGCTAGTTCTACTCTCTCACTTACCATCTATTGGGCTATTCGGGTTAAATCGTCTTGTTTCAGTATTTACCATTTTGACTTGTTCGTTTGTTGCTACTAAGAATTAATATAAGTTACTGTTCTGACTCCCTTGATATGTCTGATCGTTTTATTATTCTGATTCACCCATTCTTCTATTATAATTCATCCCTTTTTACTCTAGTGTCAATGACTAAATAAATTATCTGGTCATGTCTTCTTCATTATGGTTAGGTGAAGATATGTACCATTACAACATTTATGTCAATCTGAGATTTATTATAATCATAATTATAACATATAAAATGGCTAATATTTGGAGAAGAACAGGAAATAAAAGGTTGTTTTATAAAAGTTTTGTCAAAACTATTTAAAAGCACAGATATACAAATAGCATACAAAACTAATAAAAATAAATTACAAAATCTAAATAGCTCACACAACAAAGATAATACAACAACTAACGGTATATACAAAATTGAATGCCAAGATTGCAATAAATGTTATATAGGACAAACAAAAAAACAGCTGAAAAAACGTTATTTTGAACACCTAAATGCATACAAAAAACCAGAAATATATAAATCCAATTTAGCCACACATGCAATAAACACAGGACATGAATTCCCAGACATAACGAATGTAACACTAATAAAACATATACCACACAAAGGCACCATAATGAACATATGGGAAAATTTACAAATATACAAACATAAAACAGAAAACAAACTAATACCTGAACAAATGCAAATCGGTGCAAGACATGACACAGTATTCAGGGCGCTCAGCATTGGGAATGCACAGGGAACTGGCACATGCACCGCAATCGCACACAATGGGGCCAGCTTGGGATGCCGGAAGCCAACAGGAGGCCACAGTGATAGTAGTCGGCCAACAACACATATGTACTTCGCCAGACGGGGGGACCGGAGGGCTGAGGATGGGTGCACGATAGTACCCGAAACATGTTCCAAATAGAAAAATAACATCTTGAGGTAAATTTATGTATAAATATTAAATGTATTATATACATCAAGAAACGGACTGTAGCAGAAAGTGATTGAAATATATTGTAACGTACTGCTTTTGTTGAGAGGCGGAGTAGAGTTATTTTATATGCCCCACGTTGTTAGCGTCAAACTTGTAACGTAGCGGTTTTTCTAGAGTTAATAGCGAAAACTTTGTATGTGGCTTATTGGGTGTTCGTCTTATTTAATTAAGATTCCAATAGTTATTATGCGCCAATCTTGTAACGTCTCGGTTTGAGATATTAATGTTTCCGCCTCTCCGCAGTCGCCACTTATGAATTATAATAACTGACGTTTCTTAAAAAAAAAAAATGAAGGATTTTCTAATGTGTTACTCAATCTAAATAGAAATCGAGAGTGTGTGATTTGGGGTCAAGGAGTGAAGTTGTTCAGCCTTATGAAGAAGAGAGAGTAAGTATCAATTATTTACACTCAGTTTAGCCGATTTCGGATTTCTTTCAAATTGTTCGCTGTGATTTAAATCAGCTGATGGTGAGATAAGTTTCTACGCTTAGTTCAACCAGCCTACACTGCAGCATAATTTGGTCCGATGTGTCGATTTCTTCTGTTTTTTTGCTGAAATTGATTACAACTACCCACTACAAAAAATTATAACACTTTATTATTCAAGATTATTTTTCAATAATATTATGTATTTATATTATTGGTTTTTGTTTCCTGCCGCCAAAATACAAGTATTACAATTGCTCTTTCCTTCAATAAAACATAATCTCGACTTCACAGAGTAAACATGGAATTGTCTTAAGAGAAACACATATATGGTTTTGTTTACCAAATTTTTACACAAAAAAAAAATCAATTAATATATAATTCTTAATAATTCCCCAGGGTTCAGGGTAAGTTCTTTTTGTTACGAGAGTGTCAGAAATGGATAATTACTAAGCTTTACAAATACCGAAAACAATTAAATAAATTTGTTATTTTTCGTTTAGTATGTAGTTCCAGGAATGTCCGTAAGAGAGCAGCGTGCTTTGTTTACTTTAAAAAAACATATGATTATGAAATGACTAATTTTTGTTCTATATCAACGTTCGGAAGGCATTTTCTTCTTGAACTATTAAACGAAATGTTTATATTACCTCGCTCCGTATGGTTCTTACTGGAATGAAGCTTTTCTCCGGTGATGTCCGTCTTGCGTTATAATTTCCTTACCGTCTGGCGTATTTTCCAATCGTCAACTAGAACTAGGCCGAAACCAGGTTGGATCATCAGAAGATTTTCATTCACTGTTTATTAATGAGTATAACCATTTAATTGGGATAAATCATGAATGATTGAATAGTGGTCATGTTGTAAGTTAATTTAGTACCAATTTGCACTCCTCTCAAGTTCCGAAAAGGTTATTTTTTATTATAATTGTAGTAGCATCTTTTTCTCAACTCTCTGGTTATATTTCCAAATTTTTTCTTAACAATACTTGTTATTTTTCATCACTCTTAGTAACACATAGTATTTTTATTATACAGGCAGTTTGTAATTATTATAAATTTATATTTTATTTATGGAAAAATAATTCCTTTCCATTCCGGTTTCTGTACCAATTTAGTTTACATAATAAGTTTTGGTTCATTTTCTTATGACATTGTATATAAGCATTTGATAATTTTATTATCTTTAAATAAATTTATATATTATTTATTTAGTCTCTCATAGTATTCCTACACGGCACTACTTCCTGTTGCCATTTCCCTCATAGTATTATTTTAATTTTTTATTATCTTTTGGTATTTAAATTTTTATGTCTTTTAAAACTAACCCTGGGTTATCCTATATTACAACACAAATATTTAAAAAAATATAACATTAACTTATGTATAACAATTGGTTGTCCATACAATATAAACATTACAATAAATAAATAAAAATACAAAATCAATTAGTAGTATTACAGCCTACTCTCATAGTTTTATAATTTCCAAACTTACAGCACAGTTTGGTAATACGTTACTTTCACTTTTATTTTTCACCTCAATGGGTACACTATAACTCACTTTGCACTGTATACCACTCGAATTGTTTATCATGTTGAGTGATATAATTTAATTTTGAGCGAGCCATAGGTTACCCATTTCTGACCTTGATGTTATTCTGATTTAGTTTATTGGGACCGGGTTATGTAACGTTACAATATATATATATATATATACACACACACACAGTAGAGTCTCGTTTATCCAACCTTCGCTTATCCGACATTCCGTATTAGCCAACGTCCCACCGCAAAAAAAAACAACAAAACGCATTAATCGGCAACAAGAACTGCAAGTTGTGAGGGTTAGCGTAGTCTATTTTTTGTTGCTCCCGAACTCTACCGCAGCTAATTAGTTACCCCGGCTGTACAGTCTACACTATGACTCGATGTGTCTGTCATTTGCCCACCCTCATTCACTCACTGTCACAACTCACTACTCGGTGCAGTGCAGTTTATCATTGTATGCGGATCGGTTTATCGTCTGTTACATGCATATGTGTCTGTGTGTGTTAATTTGACAAACGTTGTTGTGTTGTTTAAAAGTTGAAATTTACGCAAGTATGGCGACGAAAAGAAAGAAAGTTGTTGTATCGATGGAACAAAAACTTGAGGTAATCAAGATACTGGACAATGGAGAGACAATGCAGAAGGTAGCTGACGACTTTGGCGTTGGACGGGTAACAGTAGGAGACTGGAAAAAAAAAACGAATAGAAATAGAAAAATGGTGTGCATCAAGAGTTACGAAGGGTGCATTAAAAGAAAGAAAAACTATGAAAAAATGTGACTATGAAAAAGTTAGTGAAGCTTTGTATGTTTGGTTTACACAGTTCAGGGACAATGGTGTGCCTATTTCAGGGCCTATTTTACAGTAAAAGGCGTTACATTTTCGTAATGAATTCAATGAAGGGGACCCAGATCTCACAGCAAGTGTCGGTTGGCTCGACCGATGGAAGAAACGCTACGGTATCCGTCAGTTAAGTGTTTGTGGTGAAAAACTATCAGATTTTGAAGAAATGGAAGCATTCAAGAAAAGATTTCAGGAATTTATTGAAACTGAAAGCCTAACGGGTGATCAGATATTTAACTGTGATGAGTCAGGCCTTAATTACAAAATGTTACCTAGTAAGAGTCTTGCAGCCAGAACTGAAGCGGCAGCCCCTGGCTACAAGCGTAGTAAGGAAAGGCTGACAATTTTAGCATGCAGCAATGCTACAGAAAACCTCAAAATGGACCTTCCAATGATTGGAAAGTCCAAAAATCGTAGAGCCTTTAAAACAGTTTTAAAAAACGCTCTTCCTGTAAAATACTACAGTCCGAAAAGCGCATGGATGAGCAGTGAAATTTTCAAAGACTGGTTTTTTAAGGAATTCATTCCTTCAACAGAGAAGTTTTTGAAAGAAAATAATTTACCCAGAAAAGCAGTTTTGTTGGTAGATAATGCTCCAACGCACCCTGATGCAGAGGAGCTTCAAGATGGTGACATTAAGGCAATGTTTCTGCCCCCCAATGTAACCGTCATATGCCAACCTATGGATCAGGGCGTTTTGGAAACGATAAAAAGGAACTATCGCAGGAAGCTACTGTCCACAGTGATAGAATAAATTGAAGAAGGACAAGACATAATTGAAAAATTTAAACGCATCAATGTAAAGGATGTTGCTTATTGGGTTGCAAGGGCCTGGGCTGACATAAGGGCTCCAACAATTGCCAATCATGGAAGAAGCTACTAGGCGATGATGAAAGTATGGAAACAGAAAGCACAGATGAAACCAAAGAAACCATTCTACCTTTAGTGCAACGTGTCCCTGGATGTGAGGATGCATCTTTGCAAGAAATCGAAAGTTGGATGAAGAATGATGATCAGTATGTAACTAATGTAGAAATTGTCGCTCTTGTCAGTTGCGATGACAACGAAATTGAAGATCAAGATCAAGCACCAACTGTTGAGCCTCTCACAATTTCACATAACGACAGAGTTAAGGCTCTAGAAACTGCAATTAAATACATTGAACAACAACAAGAAGCTACAGGAATCAACATAATGATGCTGCAAAGATGGCGAGACTTGGCAGCGAAGAAACGGCACTCGTCAGGAAAGCAGACTACGATCAGAAATTTCTTTAAATCATCACAGGACTGAACTGTTTAAGTGTATTTAACTTCAGACAATCTGTAACTATAAGTTCATTTTTCTGTTGTTTTGTTGTAAAACATGATATTTAGGTTCATAATGTGTAAAATTATAACATAGTTTGACGTTTAATAGGCTTTTTCTTAACACTTCCCTATTATCCGACATTTTCGCTTATCCGACGTTCTGCCGGCCCGTTTATGTCGGATAAGCGAGACTCTACTGTGTATATATATTGTCACCGGACAAAAGGCTTGCCGCATGACAAATGGCGCCAATCGTATACTCTAGTGTTTTTGGTGGCCCTAAAAAGGACCTGGTGGCGAGAACGCTGATGTTGGTATTGCCGCGCTAAGATGTTCGGCGGCTGCGCCCGCTGTTCGTGGTGTACTGCAGTCCTCCTCTTCTTTCGGCATCGGTTGTAGAGTCGGCTGCCAGCCCAGCGAAATCCATCGCTGGCGCGGAACTGGAGGGCAAAGACGCAAGAACGCCGGTTCTATTCTTCGGCCGTTCCTTCCGGCTGACTCCGCGTCGATGTCGTCTGAGAGAGGAGAGGAGAAGAAGTGTGTCCGATGGTGTGGCAATGAAGAGTGCTCAAAATTTTCTCCCGGCCCGGGTTTTATGCACTAACCGGGATCGCTGGTTGGTTCGCTCCGAGCACGTTGTTGGTCACGTGATGGCTGCTGCTCCATGGATTGGCTCGCCTCGTCCACTGCTGGTACCGGAGAGCAGATGTTCGCATACCGCTGCCGTCACAACTCCACTGGGTCTTGAATGCTCTCCGGTAGCAGCCTACTGCTCTTCTCCAGATGTTGTGGAGGTGCCTGTTGGGCGCCATGTTGATTGGTGTGCCAGCTGGTAGCTCGCTGGCGTGGCTGGATCTTGCATCCGCAATATGATCGTCGCCCCTCGTTGGTCGCCACTTGTCACCGGACAAAAGGCTTGCCGCATGACAAGTGGCGCCAATCGTATACTCTTAAGTGTTTTTGGTGGCCCTAAAAAGGACCTGGTAGTGAGAACGGTGATGTTGGTATTGCCGCGCTAAGATGTTCGGCGGCTGCGCCCGCTGTTCGTGGTGTACTGCAGTCCTCCTCTTCTTTCGGCATCGGTTGTAGAGTCGGCTGCCGGCCCAGCGAAATCCATCGTTGGCGCGGAACTGGAGGGCGAAGACGCAAGAACACCGGTTCTATTCTTCGGCCGTTCCTTCCGGCTGAGTCCGCGTCGATGTCGTCCGAGAGAGGAGAGGAGAAGAAGTGCGTCCGATGGCGTGGCGATGAAGAGTGCTCAAAATTTTCTGCCGGCCCGGGTTTTATGCACTAACCGGGATCGCTGGTTGGTTCGCTCCGAGCACGTTGTTGGTCACGTGACGGCTGCTGCTCCATGGATTGGCTCGCCTCGTCCACCGCTGGTACCGGAGAGCATATGTTCGCATACCGCTGCCGTCACAACACACACACACACACACACACACACACACACACACACACACACACACACACACACACACACACACACACATATACTAGATGACCCGACAGACATTGTCCTGTCCAAATTTCAATATATTTGTTTGTGATCGTTTTGTGAATTTGTGAAAAGCTATTGGAAATCTGTAAACAAAGTAAAAATGAGAATAAAACGTATTTCTGAGTGTTCATTGTATCTATTAATATCTATTAACGATTGTGGCCATGGATATTCAATTTGAGGAGGAGTACATTCAGAAGTACGCCAATGGGAAATTTTACATGCGAGATGAATTCTATCAGCAGTACACCGCTGAAATGCTGGAAATGTGTGATGTGCCTGGAATGTGATCGACTTGGAACCATGCGGTTTTGTTCCAAAATTTAAGAAACAATTGAATTAAGTCAGAATTTCATGTCAACCAAATGATTTATTTTCTTCCATTAAATTTGAAATCACAATGAATCTCAAGGTGTTTTATTTACATTTCGATTTCGATTGCAAGATCGATGTTCAAATAAACAATCAAAACAAAGAAATGCTTTGTTTTGATTGGTTTGCTGTGACATCACCATTTCATTCATTGCAATGCTTTATGATACACGGAATTTTTTTTTTTTTTGTCTGGCGCGTAAACAAACAAAGCCGATGGTTTTCCGACACGGGAACAGGCGACATACAATTGACCATGCGAGAAGCATGGATTTTCAAGGTTAATGCCGCAAACACTCAGTGACTGCCCTTGTGATTTGTTTATTGTCAGTGCGAATGCAAGCCGCACCGGAAACTGCAAGCGTTTAAAGTCGAATGGCATGTTGGTCGGAATCATTGGGATGCGTGGTATTAAAACGTCTTTTCCTTTGTACTTTCCTTTAAGAATTGTTGCTTCGATGACGTTGTTTATCAGTTTCTTCACCGCAAGCCGGGTGCCATTACAAAGAATTGGTTGGTTGATATTTCGCAACATTATGATTACCGATCCGACTTTCAATTTGAGGTTGTGAGGCGGCAATCCGGGCAATTCCAGCGAGTTTAAAAATTCGGTTGGATAGTTGACGACATCATCTTGGCTAGTAACGGAATCCACCGATTTGTACGTCATCAATTCGCCAGCAATTTCACTTTGAATGTTGAAATTCAATTCGTCGACATCGATGTTTTTCGCAGCCAATATAGCACGTTCGCTCAACCAAACATGATTTTTGTAATTTTGAGCAATGTTTGGGAACACCTTTCGGATGAGTTCGGTCTTTGATTCGGTGAACTGGCAAAAATCGACGGGGAATGTAATGCAGCCAGTCGAAATGTCAATGGGGATTTTGCCATTGCCAATGTCCAGTAATTGTTTTGAAAATACTTCTCCAGATTGGTCGTTATGCAACTCGACACGCATGTTCATATTTAATTTGAGTGTCTTGACGTGTTTCCACAAAACGGACGACTTCAAACATGCATTAAGTTCATCGGCTGGCGTTGACCGTGGAATCACTGGCAATGTTTGGCGAAAATCACCTGCCAACAGAATCATCGCACCACCAAACCGGTTTTGATTGTTTCGTAGATCTTGCATCGTTCGGTCTAATGCCTCCAAAGACTTTTTATGCGGCATCGTACATTCATCCCAAACGATCAGTTTGCATTGCTGCAAAACTTTGGCCATCGCACAGTTCTTCGAAAGGTTGGAGTTTCATTGATTTGCATATTCAACGGCAACTTGAGTGCTGAATGAGCTGTTCGACTGCCTTCCAACAATGTAGCTGCAATTCCTGATGAAGCAAGTGCAAGTGCAATTTCATTCTGCGAGCGAATCGTTGCCAAAATCAATGCGATCAGAAAAGTTTTCCCAGTTACACCGGGAGCGTCCAAGAAGAAAATCCCTCCAGTTCCATTGTTCACAACTTTAATGAGAGTGTCGTACGCATATTTTTGTTGCCGATTCAACAGCGGAACGTTTGTTCGAACTGATTCTCTCAATGCATCGCAATCATATTGTTTTTTGCGTTTCAACTCTTGATTAAATGTGTTGTGCATCGGACGATTGGGCGCTGTCATGCCTAATTGAGGTAATACCTTGTTCGATATCATCAAGCACATGTCCTCTATTAATATCAATGCCTCGTTGTGAATTTCCTCGCTCAGTTGCAAATCTGGATTTGATGTTCTAGTACGCATCTGATGCAAAATATTATCAGACATGTCATCTTTGTATTTGGTCCACAAATCAATCGGTTTCGGTAGGAAGCATGTTGAGATAATTATCGAAAACAATGTTCATATTTGCTGAGCATTTGACGAAATCACAGCATCTCCGAGGGTGTAATCCCAATGAGTGTCATTCTCTAGCAATCGCAAACGTTGACAGGCTTCTCTATATGTGCCACACAATTCACCATTAATAGTTCGTAGATGTTGGAATGATGTTGGGCCACGAACGGTGACTAATAGCAAACGCAAATAGAAACACTCGTCGTTGCTTGGATGGACTGTGTAAATGCGACCTAATGCATCGGTGGAAATTACATGTGGGTAACCGGGAACTGGATTTCCTTGTTTCCGTCGTTGAAATTTCTTTGACGATTGATTCCAAGTATAATATCTTGGCATTTCGGAGTATAGCAGCGTTCGGGCGAAGTCATCATTCTGGCACATTTCAAAAAAACTGGTCAATGTTGTAGATGGCGGTCGATCAGCTCGTTGTAATGCGTTCTCCGCAGTGAAGTATACTCTTTGACCATTTTCCAGATGTACGGCCAAGTGAACAACAGTGGGATGTCTTTCATGAATGACGAATGAAAAAATGCGCCAAATTGCTTCGTTACTGCTAACATAGCGGCCCATTTGATATTGAGTGACTTCATCTTTGGAATTCTCCGCACCAACTCCAATCACAGCCATGTCACTTCCTTTGGTCATTTACTTGCAGATGTATTTGATGGATTTCACGGAATGGCAAGATTCGACGTTGATGTGCGCTTTGAATGTCTTCGAGAGTAATGGCGAATACGGAACAATCCAATGATTATCAACTTCAATGTCCTGTTGATTCACTTTGACAATTGTTGATCTTCCATTGTCCGCAGTCGATCGGTGACGATACAGTGGATAACCATCATTTCCGGTAATTGTTTCTGCTACTAATGCCGTGGATAACGCTTCGAACATTTTCCATCGACCATACCCGGAGAATTGTTATTTAATGTTCCACAGGGGCCATGAATCATGTTCTTAGTAACAACCTCATGCAAGCCTGGATCTTCTTCTTCATCGGGAATTTCCGCTGATATCACAGCATCGATTTCATTCGGTCTTATCTTCTCAATCAACCAAATGAGAATATGTGTGTGTGGCAATCCGCGTTTCTGCCACTCCACTGAATACATCCAGCAGCGCGTCTCGCCGAACACGCGATGCTTCACAATGAAATCCATCAGTGATTTCAATTTCTGTTTGAAGACTCTCGCGGTGATGTCATGGCGATCGATGGGTGATTGGCCAGGGAATAACTCATGCCGAATTTCTATCCACTGCGGATTGCATGTGAACGTGATGAACAAATCTGGTGTGCCATAATGGCGAACATACAACATGGCATCTTAAGCGTATTCATGCATATGTCGCGGACTTCCGACGTATGTTGCTGGGAGAATCATCATTCGTCCGACATTCTGTGCGTTTCCGTCAGCATTGATGGCATCTCGAAGGTGAATATACTCTTCGGAATGGAGTTTTGTCTGGTTCAATCTGATGAATGTCAATTGCTCAGTTTCAACTTTGACGTACATATCGACAGCATATTGGTGAAATAGATGCCGACATTTCAAGATGTGATTGTCCTCATTTTCACGAACCATCAGTCGATATGAATAATAGTTCATTGAACTGACTTTTTTATTTGTTTCAGCGCCTGTAAATGAATTTTTGTGTCAGTGAAATGAATTAATCTTATTAGAAAAAATATAGATTTGCTATTCACCTGTAAGCGGATTTATCATCTTGATCGAGAAATGATAACCGTCTTCACCTTGCCAAAATATGATGGGATATTGCAACGCATCATGTGATCGGTGCGTTTCGTACACACGCTGCAGCTGATCGTTCCGCCGATGTAGAACGATATCACGGGATTTCAAATTTTCACCAACGACGACAATGGCGACTTCATCAATTGTTGGCGCATTGAAACGTCTTGCGTGTTCTCCCGCAGGCGTCTTATCGGCTCTGATTACAATTTTGTGATTATCAGATGGCATGTGGTCCAGTGCGGTTTGAACAATGCAATCAATTCGTTATATTGATGAAACAAAATTTGCAGTTGTTCCACAATTGGTCTTTTCACCGAACTGTTGTGTGCACAATGCTTATCTACTTCTTGTGGTGAATTGCCCATGAAATAAAGCTGCAGAAATTTATAGTCTGCATCCGGTGGTGGCAATAGCGAACCTGCTCGATGATATATTTGACCTTGAATCTGTAAAGGTTAAAGAAGCGATATATAGGCTGCTATATATTATATACAGCACGAATTTAATTGTTATTTATATAGATAATATAATAATGATAATAATGTTGTTGTCGAATAATCATGTTGTGTGGAAGTGTCGAATGGTGTGAAAGATGATTGTGTTGCAATTACCTTGAAAGTGGGCATGAAATTGTCCCGAACCACATTTGTTGCGCCAAATGAAGTCATTTGGAAGCAACTGTTGTATTTCTGGATTTGTGTCAGGAAATGTGTGGAATCTGTTCCTGTTCCAGAAACTAATGAGCGCAATGGCTCTGGTGGCGGGACCAATGGCGCCAATTTGACTTTGCCACTTGCGCAACACAATCCATGGGTTTCATTTCTGTATTTCAATGCCTTACAATGTGGGCACACAACGCTCATCGATCCAATAGCAACGGATTGGTCTGCACTGTAATCAATTGTCACGTTGTAACGGAATGCAGCTCGATGAGTATTCAACGCAACATTTGTTTGTCTTCTCGCATGATTATTCAAATTCATTATCGCGCGATTGGTTTCTACTGACCGATGATGTCTCATTCGATGCATATCATCTTCGTTTGCATTTTCTCTTTCTTCTTGTGTACGTGCTGAACGTGTTTGTGATAATCGATTCCGTTCAATTTCATTTCGCTCTTCGCATTGCTCTGCAGTTCGATTAGATCGAAAATTCGTTTGGTTTGTAGCATTGCGAGTTCTGCGACCTAAATTGCTCCGTCTTATTGGCGGCATTGCAATGCGATTAAATTGTGTCAATTCAATTCAATTGTGTCGATTGCGACACAATGTGCGATGCGAAGAATCACAATTCAACTGAAAATGGACAATTGATTCACTTTGTTGTTACTGTATAACCGTTTGTCACTTCAAAACTCACCGTATTTCGTAGGTAAATCTGTAAATTTGTTTGAGACAAAACGACGAAACTTAATTCATTTCATGAAACAATTGCGATGAACTTACAACAGAATCACAATTCAACTGAAAATAAACAACTGAATCAATTTTTCGTCACTATGTAACCGATTGGCTTGATTCACAATGTGACAATCAGCTGTCAAACGACATTTGCGCACGTATAGCGAAATATGTTGGAAATGTAGGAAAACCATCAGCTTTGTTTGTTTACGTGCCAGACAACAAAACAAAAAATGTCGTGTATCATAAAGCATTTCAATCAACAAAATGGTGATGTCACAGCAAACCAATGGAAACAAAGCATTTCTTTGTTTTGATTGTTTACTTGAACATCGATCTTGCAATCGAAATCGAAATGTAAATAAAACGATCACAAACAAATTTATTGAAATTTGGACAGGACAACGTCTGTCGGGTCAGCTAGTAGCGAAATAAATTGGAATAGAAATAAAATCACTACATTTTTCTCCAGATCTTCCAGATTTTTTTTGCAATTGAAAACATTCAATTGAGTTATTTCCATCCCGGGAGCATAACGAACAAAACAAAAAAAGAATCAACCAAATATGTCATTCCTATCGTCAGTTATGATCGAGAGTGCATACAAAAATTATGATTTTTGCAGTTTGTCCGAATTTTCAGACTTTTCTTTGTAATTGTCTCAAATTTTTTTTTCCTGAAAAACTTTTCCAGGACCATAACGAACAAAACAAAAAAAGAATTACGCGTATCCATCGTTCGAATCGTGAGTTATGGTCGTGAGGTCATACAAAAATCCCATAGAAAAAAGCACTTTCATTTTTTCCCGAATTTTCCAATTTTCCGGGCAACTTTTCCAATTTTTCTTTCCCTAAAAACCTTATTCGGACTATTACGAACATTTAAAAAAAAAATTAGCCAAATCGGTCCAGCCGTTCTCAAGTGATGTGCTTACCAACGAACAGCATTTAATTTATATATATAATAAAACGATGTCCGTCTAATTGTAAATGTGTAAGAGTGTAATTGGGGTAATGTGTATACTCTCAAGTCTTACCAATCCGTCATCGCTCTGGAACTTAACTCACGCAGATGTGTCCGTCGCGAACGTACAATAACCAGTATCGGAGTCCTTACCTGTCGTTCACTAGGGGTGTATAAATCCCGGGTGGCGCCAAATTGTTTAATTAAAACAATTAAAAAAATTTAGGATGATTGGGCGATCTCAGCTCAGGGGTGTGGAGAATTCAAATTTATTCCCGCCTTAGTTCGACCTTCTTAATCAAGCAGGTAGTTCTCTGAGTTTGCGACATGAGCGCTTGCCATCAACCTAGTTGTTCGCTAAAATGCACAAATGTATAATACACTTTCCTAATGAAATAAAAAAGCAGTGGTTACACTCTGTACTAGTTTATTCATTGGTGATTGTTAATTATTCAGTTTGACATGAATTATATTTTGTTTTTTAATAAATTTGCACCGACAATTATTCCGAGACAATTTCTCTAGGGTTCAGCGAATCGATTTTGAATGAATTATACTTTCAAAGATGGCGACTGTTTTGTTTGTTTACAATTTGTTCCGTTCAAAACCCAGGTTCTTGAGATTACGATAAAAGGATTATTAATGATTACAATAAAAAGTACACTACCTTACATTATTTGCACTTAAATAATATAATGTGTAACTATAATTTGTTCCTGAAGTGTAGTAAAGTGTGTTTCAAAAGTTCGGAATTTAACAACAGGTTATTTTATTAGTTGACATATTTTCAGTGTCTTAATTTTTACTTAATCTTTGAAAGAAATTATATTCAGTTTATAGTGAGAGTTCATATTACTGTGAGAAATATTTAAAGTGAATTTATTTCTGAAAAACGGGTAATTTAATAATACTTATCAAATTAGTATACTTGATGTATACAGTCGTTCAGTTGAAATGAAATGGGGCGGCATTAGTCATCAATTTTCAATGATCTTGGGGCTTAAGTATGTCTTGCGTCCTTTTCATGTTAGTGGTAGTAATTTATTCATTTAAATTTCAGGTAAATGGTCCTTGGTATCAGTTAAAGGTTCTCGTACATCGTCTGCTTCTTACTTGTTCATCTTTTGGAATTTTGTTTACTTTTTTGACATTTTAAATTAAAATTTTGGTCATTCACGGCCTGGCGTCTATTCTGGAAGAGCGTCACTTTACGAGTAATAAGATTTAACAGAAAATTCGTAACCAACGAGTTGTCATGGTTACAAATTAATTCCGATTGGTTAATCTTGATATATAACCATTGTTATCAATTTTGAATTTTTATTCAAAATTACTGTATATCTTCTGATTGCTTTTATTCTTCCGTCTTCCTTCCTATGTATTAAATATTATCACTACTGTTTGTATTTCCTTTCAAAGATTATTTTGACATCCCATAAGGTTGGGTTCTATAATGTATTATTGTTTATACAATTATGTTAATATTTGTTAATTACTTTTCTTTTTTATTTTAAGTTCTTATTCTAACATTTTTCTTTTAATATGATTCACCAATTATCCTTGGCTAGTTCTTTGCCGTGGATTTGTTAATTTCCTTGTTAATTTTTTACAATTTGTAGTTATTTGTTTTTTGACAGTTAGGCATTTCATAGGCCTAAGTAGTAACTGATTCTATTTACTTATTTTACACAAATTACATCTTATTTTACCCTAATGTGTTTTGTTTTGTTATTATAATTGATTTGTTTATTTGTTGTTGTGTTTTGGATCTGTTTTTATACTAATTGTATGTTCCCATTAGTTTTTACATTATGGTCTGTTAACTATTTCCTAACTGATTTTCCAGTGGTATTTGATCTGTATTGATTCACCTTCTTATTTATTTAAATTGCCATTGTTAATAATTTGGCTATTACTCACTATTCTTTATTACATAAAACATAACATCTAGGCCTATGGTCTGTATCATTCCTTCAGCCATATCCTATTCATAAATTTAATTGAACAATTTTTTTAACAGCTATTAAGCAACGTTTGTTAACCACTGGTTTCATTCTTATTTATTTTTAGGTGATAACACATCATCACACCATTTAAACTTATTTACTTGATTATCCCTTATAACATGGGGTGTTTATTGATTTTGTTTTAATTTCTTTACTATATATTTTTTCTTATATTATCTCTATCTTCTATCCATGTTAACACTCACTGTTGACCTTCTATGGGCTTTCTCCCCTGAATAACATCGTATCCTTCATTTATATTTAATCTTAATACCATCTTTAACTATTATCATTAACAAAATTCTTACTTACTATTCATGTTCACCATTAAATCGTTTAGTGTTTATCACTGATTTATTAAGTGTTCTTTAACTATCACTCTATTTCCTAATTCTATCAATAACAATATTCTTATTTATTAATAACATTCACTTGTAAACCATTTAGCGTTTATCACTGATTTACTAAGTGTTTTTTATCTATTACTAGATTTTCTCATTATTTTGGGGTTTTTACACTTTCACTTTTGGCACTTCTTAAATTTTTATTTTAAGTGTTTATTAGTGGGTAATCCCTACCATTACTTTTTCTTTGTCATTTAGTTATTTTTATTTTCTCACTATCTCTCTCTTTACAAATATTATTTATACTATTAATAAGTTTATGCCCTTATAGAGTTCTTTCTTACATATAACTCTAGTTCTTGGGTTAGTGTACTTTTATTTATCGGGTTTTGTCAATTATTATTTACATTTATCATTTAGTCAATACTAATACTTGTTTTTTTACATTGGTTAGTTACGGGGTTCGTTTCCTTTATGATATTTAAGTGTATCATTTCTCCCTTCCATATTCTATATTATTTGTCTGTGTTTTATCATTTGGTTTCATTTTATTTCCTTTATATTTGGTTTGTTTCATTTCTATTTTCCTTCTTCTTCTCCTTCATTTCCATTTTGTTTCATTTTATTTTGGGTTTTATCTGGCCAATCTCTGGGGTTGGGTCAAAGTCGTTTGTTTGTCAGTCTAGTCTATTCTTTTAATAATTACTTTTGTTTACCATTCTTCCCTCTTCTTTCTTAACTACATTTTATATTTTTTCTTCATTATTTATTTATCAAATTATATTACTTTTTAGCATTTCTTTCATACTTATAGATATCAAATATGATCTGAATTTGGCGATGTTATATAATGCCCTTCCACCAAAATTGATCATTTTATAAAACGTGATTCTAAGTTTGATGAAATTATCAATTGTATTGTATCTTCTTCTTCTTAAATTCTCCTGCTTCTTGTTCAGTTTCATGTTCAATTCTGTATCTTTTACTTCCTTTCTTCTGAGTCTTTTCTTCATTATTTTCTCCTATTACGATCTGGCTTATTGATTTTTTATTATAAATTATTCCCTATAAATCTTATTTTCCCTAACTATCCCTACTTTGTAGCAGAAATCGATTCGGATGGGCTCTATTGGCTTACCTAACTCCGTCGTTCAAAACTACACCTTTTCTGAGGTCAGGGGAACGTCATCCCTGCTCAGTTAAATGATTGCTGGACTTATTCAACAGTAAATCTTAATTAATTAATCTTCAATACAGTCATCTTGTGACTAATAATAATAATAATAATATTTGTTGGGAATCTTTTACTTTTTTATTTCATTATTGCTCAGTTCGAGTCATATTTAATTCTCAATTCTCTCTGTCGATACCCTTTGATAATGCTTGAAGCGTTGATTTTTTATTGATACAATTAACTTTTTTATTCACTTTCAATTACTCTCTGATTCATCTCATTTTATATTATAACTCTTTAGAATATTTATTTTATTTATTTATTTCATTCTTGATCATTGGTTTATTTTATCTCACATATTTTTTCTAAATTGTAGTGGAAGTTGATCATTTCGTTTTTTTTTCACATATTTTTTAAATATCATAGTAAGTTTGTCGTTCTTACTAGTTAGGAATTTTTGTAGCTCATTCTTTATTTATTTTTTTTTTTCATTTTTCTTCATATGTTGTCCAAACGTTATTGTAATTTGATCTTATCTATATTTTCTTATTTTATCATTTATCTCAAATATTTTATACATGGTATTGCAAGGTGATCTCACATAATTTCTTTGTTATTATTTATCATTGATTAGTTTATTTTATCTCATACTAGCTAAACCCGGCCACGCTTCGCTGTCGCTCAGTCTGATATGAAATGAATGGGAAAGTAAATAAAAGTATTCTAGCGAACATAGATTCACCGAGAAAACACATCATTCAATTCAATACCCTGCCTTGCATTGCTGTGGCTATGCTGTGGAATGAAAGGAAAGGAAGAAAAAAGATGTTTTTCACAGAAAATCATTTTTTATTGTAAAGCTAGTGGATTGACTACATTTTTTGTTTGTCCGTTTTCTGCGTAAACATAAAGATCAGACGGTTTACCGACTCTGGAGCATGCGACGTATAATTGCCCATGAGAGAAGCAATCGTTTTCTAAATTCAAACCGCACACTTGCAAAGATTGCCCTTGCGCTTTATTGATAGTCATAGCGAACGCAAGGCGTATTGGAAATTGAAGTTGTTTGAACTCGAACGCCATGTCGGTCAGAGTGAGTGGTATTCGTGGAAGTAGTACGTCTTCACCTTTATGAGGTCCAATCAGAATTGTTGCTTCAATTAGATTGTTCATCAATTTTGTAACTACTAATCGTGTGCCATTGCATAACTTTGGCTGATTGATGTTTCGGAGTAATATAATTGGCACTCCAATTTTCAAATTCAGAATGTGTGACGGTAATCCGGGAACATCGAGAGAATTAAGAAATTCCGTTGGAAAATTCACTACTTCACTTTGGTTCATCACGGAGTCAATGGATTTGTATGTCACTGTTTCACCTGCGATTCTGTTTAGAATGATGTTGTTCATATCGTGTACGTCGACATTTTTAGCCGCTAGAATGGCTCTTCCGCTCAACCATGCGTGATTTCGATAATTTGTTTCGATGCTTTGGAAAATCTTGTCTACGAATTCTTCTTTTGAATTCACGATGTTGCAGAAATTAGATGGGAAGGTGATTTTTCCTGTTTCTGGATTTGTAGGTACAGTGCCGTTACCGACCTCGAGTAATTGTCTTGAAAATATGTCAGCTGTTGGATTGGTTTGAAGCTGAACTCTCATATTTGTTGTTAAATGCATTTTTTTGACTGTGCTCCAAAAAGTTGAATATTTCAAGCAGGCATGCAATTCATCAGCTGGTGTTGAGCGAGGTATAACTGGAAGCGTTTGCCTGAAGTCACCGGATAGTAACACCAATGCTCCACCAAATGGAACCTGATTATTTTGCAAGTCTTTCAATGTATGCTCTAATGCTTCCAATGACTTCTTGTGAGCCATTGTACACTCATCCCATACAATGATTTTGCACGCCTGAAGAACCTTTCCCATTCCAGTTGATGTTTTTGAAATGTTACATTTTGGGTTTTCTGTGAAGTGCATGTTTAGTGACGGTGTAAGAGCTGAATGCGCTGTTCTCCCTCCTTCCATCAACGTGGCAGCAATGCCTGAAGAAGCAAGAGCTAACGCAATATGGCCGTTGAACGGATTTTAGCCAGGATCAAGGAAATGAAGAACGTTTTTCCAGTTCCACCTGGAGCGTCCAAAAAGTACAATCTACCGGATTGGTTGGCCACAGCTTGTATGATGGTATCAAATGCTATCTTTTGTTCTGGAAGGAGTTTCGGTGTATTTTCTTGGACGAACAGCTGTAAGTCATTTCTGTTGTATGATTGCTCTCTGAGCAGTTCTCTGTCGAATGTTGCATTGATGGACCGATTTGGTGCTGTCATTCCCAATTGTGCCAACAACTTGCCGCACATTGCAAGACAAAGATCCTCAATGAAGATTAGCGCTTCATTGTATATTTCTTCTGTGAAATCCAAGCCATGATTTTGTGTTTCTTGACGCATTCTGTGCAGAATATCTTCGGCCACGTAGTCTGTGTATTTCTCCCACAATTGTACTGGTTGTGACAGGGAACATGTAGATAAAATAATTTCGAACAGCGTACGTATTTGAAATGGATTAGAGGTGGTGGATGAATCTTCAATTGACTTGTCCCAATGATCGTCATTTTCCAGCAAATGAAGTGCCTCGCTCGCACTCCGATACGTATTATGTACTATTCCATCCACTGTTCGTAAATGTATAAATGATGTTGGACCACGAACGGTAATCAGAAGCAACCGTAAATAAAACCATTCAGCGTTGTTCGGATGTACAGTGTACATTCTTCCTAAAGCATTTGATGAAAATATTCCAGGTTGTCCAACTACTGCTTTGCCTCTCTTCCTTCTTTCAAAATTCTTTCGTGTTGCGTTCCAAGTGTAATAAGTCGGAATGTCTGCATACATCAAAGTTCTTGCAAAATCATCTGCTTGACATAATAGAAAAAACGCTGTTAATGTTGTGTTCGGTGGATTTGTTGCTCTGTCCTGTATGTTTTGTTCCGTGAACTACACTCTGTGTCCGTTTTCAAGATGGACAGCAAGATGAACGACAGTTGGATCCCTCTCATGGATTGGAAATCCTAAAATACGCCACATAGCTTCATTGCTGCTGATATATCTGCCGATTTGATATTGAGAGATTTCATTTAAATTACTTCTTGTTGAAACTCCAAACACGGCCATATCGCTGCCTTTGTTGACGTATTTACAAATGTATTTTATGGATTTCACAGAATTGCAATACTCAACGTTGATATGTGCTTTGAAAGTTTTCGATAAAAGTGGTGAATATGGAACAACCCAACGATTATCGACTTCAGTGTCATTTCCTCTCACTTTCAAAGTAATTGCTTTTCCATTGTCTTCTGTACTTCTTCGTCGATATAGTGGGTAACCATAATTGCCAGTAATTGTGTCTTTTAACAACTCTCGAGGATACCGTTTAGAGCATTTTCCATCGATCATACACGGTGAATTTGTATTGATTGCTCCACATGGTCCATGTATCATGTTCTTGGTCACAACTTCAAACAACTCATTATCAATTGTGGGATCTGGTATTTTGGCAGATATTACTTTATCGATTTCATTTGGCATTATCTTCACAGTAAGCCATATTAGAATGTGCGCATGTGGCAATCGTCTTTTTTGCCACTCCACAGAGTACATCCAACATTGTGTTTCTCCGAAAACGTGTAGTGAAGTGATGAAATCAATTAATGTCTTTAGCTTTTGTTTGAAAACGTGTGCTGTTATGTCGTGGCGATCAGTAGGAGTTTGTCCTGGAAGTAGTAACTCGTTTATTCCATCCCATGCTGGATTACGTGTAAATGTAATGAAAAGATCAGGACGACCATATTTCCGCACATACGTAATAGCGTCCTGCGCATATTCGTGCATATGTCGCGGACTACCAGTATATGTGGCAGGCAATATGGTGATCTTTCCTATGTTGCTTATATCACCATCATTACTTATCGCGTCTCTCAAATGTATATATTCTTCTGATCTCAGTTTCTTTTGATTGAGCCTAATGAATAGTAGTCGTTCCGACTCTATTTTCGCGTACATATCGACGATGTGCTGATGGAAGAGCTGATGGCATTTCAGAATATGGTTATCTTCATTTTCACGTACCATAATCCGATAGGAATAATAATTCATTGAACTAACTTTTTTGCCTGTGTGTTCACCTGTGACTGTGTTTATCATTTTGATGTTGAAATGATAACCATCTTGACCGTCTGGAAACATAATTGGATATTGCAATGGATCGTAGCATCTATGAGTGTCAGCAGTTCTTTGTAGTTGCTCATTTCTGCGCTGCAAAACAATATCGCGAGGATGAAATTCTTCTCCAACCATGACAGTTGCTACCTCATCAATTGTTGGCGCGTTATATCGTCTGACATGCTCACTGGCTGGTGTTTGATCAGCATGAATAACAATTCTATGGCTGTCTTAACAATTCATAATGGCATTAATAACAACAATAATAATGAATTATTAATCATAATGAATTAATAATAACAATTCATGATGGCATGAGATCAATCGCATTTTTGAACATCCGAATTAAATTATTGTTGTCATGTAACATTTTTTGCAACGACTCAACAATATGCCTTCTGATTCCAGTAGAGATTTGGCAGCGTGCATTCAATTGGTCATTTTCATCTCCGACGAAGTAGATTTGGAGAAATTTATGGTTATTGCTGGGAAAAAGGAAGCAAAGAGCCAGCTCTGTGGTAAATTTGTCCCTGAATTTTAAATGTCGGCATAAAATGCTCCGCTATAACGTTAGCGCCGAATGAAGTCATCTGTAAACAGGAATTGTAATTTCTGATGTTTTTGAGGAAATGTTTTGAATCATCAGTAATTCCATTTAACAAACTTTTCAGTGGTTCTTTTGGCTGCTCAAGTTCAGGTAGCTTCACTTTTCTGCTCGCGCAACACATTCCCGGGGTTTCTCCTTTAAATTTCATTGCTGTGCAGTGCGGACAAACTTTGTCCATTTTTCCGATTTGAACGAATTTACATGAGGTATTGTATTGAATATCCGGTTCATATGAAAAAGCAATTCGGTGATATGAAGCTCGATCATTCAGATATTGCAACTGCATACGTATTCGCTGTTGATCTAATTGTTCTTGGCGTTGTTGAGACGATTGTGCTGCTCTTCTTCTCGATTCAACTCGTAAGACTTCAAGTCTTTCTTCCCGCTGATCTGCCGATTCTTCTGCTCGCCTTTGAGAAGTTCTGACTCTAACACGTTCATTACCGTCTAAACGTTCTTGATCAGTGCGGTTTGATCTCCTTTGACGTTCTGTGATTGTGTGTCAAGAACGGCGGCCTATGTTCGAACGTGGGCAAGGCATTACAGATGATTAATGAATGTGTTACTATGACTTAAGACTAAAGGCTGCCGTACTATGACTAAGACTCTTCTATTATGAACTTTGAATTGAATAGAACATTCGGTATCAAATTAACTCACATTTCGTTTGTCGAAAACAGATAATCAAATCACTTCCAACGATTGATTATGCACATCAATGTGAACAAAAACAACAACTTTTCTCTTCTTCTTCAACTCGTAAAACGCGTACTATGGCCCGCGAAAACACAGACGACGATCAACTGGAAAGAAACGAAAGAAATGAATTCGATTTTCGAAAACACGCGCGTATTTGAATGCAACGTTGTCAAAATTTCATTTTACTATAAAAACATGCGCGTATTCGAATGCAACATTGTGTCAAAATTTCAAGTCAATCGACCGACTACTTTTTGAGTTTTGCGAGCACAAACATATGCAGGCTGAATTTTTATATATAAAGATTTTCCTCTAAATAACAGTGTAAGCTGATCTTACATAATTTTTGAATTTTGATAGTTTATATACTTCATCTACCATTATTCTTTGATTCACCTCTATTTGTAAAATCATTCGTTTGCTTTGTTATATTGTTTTTATTTAATTTACTTTGGTTGTTTATTCACCTTTGGTTTTTTCAGTCAGTGCTGATTGTCATAATATTTCTTAATCGATGCCTGATTGTATACACCCTTTATTTTCTTAGTGATGGGGTGAGTGATCTCTTAAGTGTTGTTGCCCTTGTCTCTTGTTATAGTGTACGGTCCCACGTATAATAATAGTAACTTCTTTGTAATGCCTACTATTGTGCTGGGTAATTCTCTGTTTTTTATTAGCACCTTTTCTCTGATATTGTATTTGATAGTCTTTTGCTTGTTCTTGGAATATTTATTCTTTTGTTGTTTTACCTTTTCAGCTATTCTGTTGTAAAATTTTCTTTTCTCGAATTGATATTCGGGGTTGGTGGGAAAATTGATCATGTCATTTATCTCTCTAGGTGGTTGTCGCTCGAACATCATTGTATATGGTGTGGCTTCAATGAAGTTGTGGTATGCTAGGTTTATAAACTCCTCTGTGGATTTTAGGTAATTGTGCCATTCTTTTTGTTTATCATGGCAGTAGGTCCTTAGGATTCGACCCACCTCTCTAAGTACTCTCTCAGCTGGGTTACTACTGGGGTGATAAACGGACGTTTTGTATGTTTTGATACCATGTTCCCAGAGTTTGTTTTTCTATTGATTTCCCTTAAATTGGGTCCCGTGATCCATGACTATTGACATAGGTTTCCCTACTTCAGGTATAAATTTGGTTATTATAATTTCAATAATTTTCTTAGTTGTCGCACGGTTAATTGAGTATAATTTCGTATATTTGGTGAAGTGATCGAATATGATTACTATGAATCGGAATCTGTGTCTTCCTCCACTGCGGGGAAACGGACCACATATATCAAGGAATACTTTTTCTAACTTTTGACTTGATATTATTGGTATCATCCTACCCTCTTTTTTCGAATTGTTACACTTTACTATTTGGCAAATATTACATTTTTGGATCGTTTTACTTACTTTTTTATAAATGTTTTTTATATAAACTTGTTCCTCCAATGCTTTTATCACCTTCATTGCCCCCATATGACCGTACCTAATGTGGTAGTCCAGTATTAATTGTTCTTCCACTGTAGATGGGATCACTAGTTTCCATTCTCCATTGTTGGGGTTGTTTTTAATAAATAATAGCTTATTGTGTGTATTATAATGTTGTACAATGTTCTCTTCCTCCTTTAATAATCTCTCTCGGATACTCATTATTTTTGGGTCTACATTTTGACATTTTCTTATTTCCTGTGTTATGTTTTCTAGATCCATTCCATTTTTTAGAATGTTATATAATTTGACTAATTGTTCCTTCTCTCCCTCGAAAGTTTGTTGTTGGATGTTGATACGTGATAATACGTCAGCGGCTGTGTTTCTTTTCCCTGGTATGTATTCCCAGTTAATATGATACTCTTGCAGCAACAATATCCATCGAGTTAATCTTCCGTGACTGAGTTTACATTGCTTGAGGAACGAAATGGATCTATGGTCACTTCTCACGGTGATGGTGTATCCCAGAATATAAGTCCTGAATTTGTTGCAGGCGAATACAACACTAAGTAATTCTTTCTCCGTGACGTGATAGTTCCTTTCACATCCATTTAAAATCCTACTAGCAAAACTTATGACCATATGTTGTCCCTTCTCATCTTCCTGGTATAATACAGCACCTACACTAACGTCACTCGCATCACAGTTCATGAAGAATGGCTTTTTGAAGTCTGGATGGTGTAAAATAACGGTGTTTAAAAACTTTTCTTTTATTAGATTAAATATCTCATCTTGTTCGGACCCCCATGTCCATTTCTCCTTAGTCGATAATTGTTTTTTGAATTTTGCTGTTAAATTGGAATAATTGTCTTGGAATTTCCTATAATAATTGCAGATTCCAAGGAAAGACTGCAGCTGTTTTTTGTTTTTAGATGTGGGAAAGCGTTGTATAGCTTCAACTTTTTCTAACGATGGAGAGATGCCTTCCTCCGTTAAATTAAATCCTAAAAATTGTACCTTGCGGGCTATAAATTTTGACTTGTCCAGCTTAAGGGTTATGTTGTTATCTGATAATTTCTTTAATACTATTGCCACTCTAGCACAGTGTTCATTCCAATTTGAGGATGTTATCAGCAGGTCATCTACGTGTACGGTGGTAAAATTCAATACATCTTGTCCCAATATTTGGTCCATGCATTTGACAAATACTGCGACCGAATTTATCAGTCCAAATGGTAATCTCTTGAACTGATAGTTCCTTCCATCGAACAGAAAAGCTAAGTATTTTCTACTGTTCGGATGTAGCTCCACCTGCCAATATCCACATACCGTATCCCACGCACTGATGTATTTCGTACCATGGAACTTCTTCAAAATTTCCTCGATTTCACCTGGGGATGTTCTGTCATTCACTATCATTTTATTGATCTCTCTTGCATCAAGGCATATTCGCACTTTTCCATCCTTTTTTGGTATCGCCACTATTGGACTGGTATATGGTGATTGACTCAATTCGATAATATCATCTTCCATCATTTGGTTGATCTCCGCTCTCACTGCGTTTCTTTGCGAGTATGCGATAGGATAAGACTTTTTCTTGAAATCTACGTGTTCTTTAAATCTGATCATACACTGGTAGTCCTTTACCTTACCCGGGGCGTCAGAAAAAATGTCTATATTGATTGTATATGTTTATGAGCTCCTCTGCTTGGTGTACACTGATCTGTTGGTCTTGTCCTTCTCGTTGGAAGTTTCTGATCTCCTCCAACTTACTTGACCATAATTCTTCCTCCCTCTCTTCGTTTAATACCCTTCCGTGTGATTGGTGGCAATAATGGTTTTGAATCATCGTGCAGGCTGGTTGTTCTTGAAGGTAAGTTGCAGTTGTTCACTAGATCGGCTGTCCATGTTCCTTGTTCAGTGGTTAGTGATACTTCTCCTTGCCGTAGATTAATTATGGCAGAGTGTTGTCCGAGTATATCATACCCAATAAGTATTGAGAAGGGCAGGCCGCTGGCAACAAGAAATGGCATAGTTAATGTTATTCCTTTACTGATAATCTCCAAGGATACTTGTTTCCTGATTGTCTTATTTTGCCTGCCTGTAGCACCGATGATTGTTACATTGTTTATTGGCAGAGTTGGTATTGGTATTCTACTTCCCTGTTGTAGTCTATTTAATTCTACTTGGTCGATCAAAGAGATGTTGGATCCTGTATCGATCATTATGGTTGAGTTGGTTCCATTTATTTGGGCACTTATGTACACTATTTCACTGTTCCTGCTAGGCATCGGGTCATTATTCTCTTCAATTAATTCGTCCCTTATATTTTTTAAGTAGTTTGTCTGTATTATGGTAATCTTCTTGTCTGTCATAGTCTTTAATTCCCCAGGAGATTGGTCCAGTGATGGGCTGTTTTCAGTTCTCACCGACCTTATTTGTTTAAATGAGGAATTACCTCATTGCTCCTGGCTTCAGTGGGGTTTACGTATATTGTGGCTCGTTGGTGGCTCCTGTCGGTTGTTTGAGTTATCTCCATCATTTCCGGCGTTTTCTTCGAATGAGTGGGTTCGGGTGTTTGGTACCTGGTTATAGTACGTTCGTTGGTTATTTGTACGAGAATAGTTTCTTCCTGGACTTCGCTGGGTTTGAAATCATATGTAATTTACTTGCGGTCGATATCCTCGGTTGGTGTTATTACCGTTCCCTGGACGATAATAATTGTTTGGACCGTTCCGTTGGTAGTTACCCCTGTAGTTGTTTCTATAGTTTCCGTTGCCGTTATCATTTTGGTTATAATTCCTTGGTGTATTATTATCGCGTTGATTCCTTTGGTAATTATTGGGGTTGTTCGTCGGTGGTTTGTTATCACTCTGCTGGTTTGGTGGGGATGGACCTTCATTAATTTTATTATTCCGGAAACTCATGAATCGGTTCTTTCGGTATTGCCGTTCGTGTTCGTGGCTCTCTAATAGACTGGCCATGTCCTGAATTGTTTTAACTTGACTATACATACGGGCCTTCTGTATCGCATCATCATAGTGGTATGATAGTTGTATGACCAGGCACTCTTCAGGAATGCGGGGTTCCAAATTTCTGGCCATGCAGATTTTTCCCAGAAAGTATGACATGAGAGATTGTCCGTTTTGGTTCTCATACCTCCCATTACTCAAGTTGTTGCGGAGCATATTCTGGGTTGATTCTGACCAGTATTTTGCCTTGAATTGTGTCTTGAACTCCTGGATGCTCTGTATGTCTGGTCTTGTGGCGGTCCACCAGTTGTCATAGGTTTCCTTAAACATTTCGTCCAGCATTCCCCTCACCGTTGTCCATTGGGTTTTGCAATTTTTTAGAATTAACTCTTCCACTCTTTTCAGAAATTCTATTGGATTGCGCTTATAGTTGCGGAAGTTGATTGTATCCCAATTGTCATTGTTAATTATATGATTACTGTTACATGGCCGGTCATGCCAGGCGTCCACTTCTTCCTGTAATATTTCTTCGCGTCTGTGCATCTCATCGATTCTTTGTTTATTTTTGTCCACCTTGCTGTCGATTTTATTTAGATTGCTATACACTCCTTCCATTCTTTCTCCCAGGTCTGTTCGTATGATTGTTATCTCCTTCTGGTTTTCTTCTCAGACTTGACGTATGTCCTGTTTCGCTTGTTCACATTTGTTGGTTGTTTCTTTGTGACATTCACCAAATCTCCTTTTGTTTTCTCCTTCAAGGTCGTTTATCTTATTTATTATCTCCTTACGGACTTCTGAAACAGTTTCGTTAGTCTTCTCCAACCTCTCCAGTGTCTCCTCTAATTTCTCGTTGGTTTCTGTGAACTGCTGTTTTGTTTCTTCCCGGTACTCCATTAATTGGTGCATCATTTGCTGCTTCATTTCTTCTTTATTTTTCTCGTGGTCCTCCTTCAATTGTTCCCTCAATTCATCCTTCAACTCTTCATTTCTTTGTTGAATGTCCTCCGTCAATCGCTGTTGTAAGGTTTCTTTATTTTTGTTAATTGTCTGCCTTAATTCTTCTTTAGTACTTTCGTTTGTACTAACTATTTTTTCATTTATTTGTTTCAAACTCTCCTCACTCTTGTCAGACTTTTCGTTAATTTCTTTTAACTTGTCATTAGTTTCTTCCTTGTTTCTGTCCAATTTTTCCTCCTGTTTCTTAAAATTTTCATTGGTTTCTTCCTTGTTTCTGTCCAATTTTTCATTCATACTATTCATTAGTTCCATTAATTTCAGTATGTTCGGGTCTCCTCTAACTTCTCCCTTGTCACCCGCCTGTGGTTCCATTTCTTTGTCTTGGCTATTTTTTGCCCATTTTGCTTGTGGTAAGGCTTTTATTTTGGCCAGAGAGATGGCAGCTTGTTGATTTATTTCTGAAGTGATCGGTAAGTGGCCTGTGTATAACTGAAGGGAAAGGACAGGTGTGGTCTTCACACCTCTGCTAATCAGCCGTAGGGCATTGTTTTGTGTTGTTTCCAATGTCTTCAGATTAGAGTTGCTGGCTGTTACAAGTATCTCACTTCCATATGTCATGACTTGGCATTGTTTTTGGCTTAGGTCCAAATGACTACGTCATAGCGAACATTCCCATTTTGACATTTTTATCATAAATTTATGTGCCTTTCCTCCATCTGTTCTATAATTCAATGTTTTTAAGAATTTGTTCTAAGAATCTCTTTTTGCCTTCGCCACTTGCTGCTTCATTTTGGTACTTTCTCTTCTCCATATTTTGAAATCTTCCTGTGTTTGTGTTTTTTCGGTTTTCTTTCTAGCTTGGTCTCTGATCTGTTTTTGTTGGGCTAGTTCACTCGTCCAAAAGGGTTTGTAATTGTACTGTTTCCCTCTGGGGATATTGTTCTTTGCACTCTGTTGGATGTAGTTGCACAGATTTCTGAGAATTAAATGGGGTGTTTCTTCTCTTTTAATTGAACTTGATTGAGTCTCCACCTGTTCTTGAAACATCTTCCAATCGGCCTTCTTGAAGTTCCATTAGTACGGGTGATTGGTTTTCCATTAGGAACCTTTAACGAGATAGATAGTAGGAGAGCTCGATGGTTTCCTCCTAAGTCTTCCAGTACTTGTTTTTTACTGTTATCATAGAGATCAGAGGATACCATAGCAAGTTCAGGGTTTGTGGAGTCTCCTGAATAATGTAGGAATGGCTTTTTATCTTTTTTTTTGTACAACAGCTCCAAGTTATGGCTGTTGAGAAATTCTTCAACAGTTCTTCCTGCTTCTTGGTTATATTTGTATCCCCAATTCGGGGAGGCGGCGTTAGAGTCTCCTACTGTGATAGTGGCTGGGGAGATGTCAAGTATATCCAGGCACAAGTTTTTGTTTCTAGGCGGGCTGTATATGCTGTATATTGTAAATTTCTTAGCTCCTTCTCAAGTTGTCAGCCTCACTATTTCTGCAGTATCATGAGCATTCATTCCTTTTATGGTCTTGAATTCTGATTTTAGGGAATTTCTGACTGATACAAGTATTCCACTAGCTATTTGTCTTGCCTTGAAGAGTGTGTATGCTGTGTAGTATGGGATGTTGTAATATTGGGTGTTTTCTGCCGTGATGTTGGCTTCGTTAATTGCAAGAATATCCACTTTATTTTGGTTAACTATCTTTTTTAGTTCTGTCATTTTTGTAGAAGAAAGGCCTCCTGCATTCCACTGGAGAATGTTCAGAGTTGTCACTGTCTGTTTTGCCCTCATAAGAACAGTTTTGTTTGTAACTCTTTTTTCATATTTTGGCTTTGGATGTCAGATCTGCCAGCACTGTTACTCATTTAGCACTACCCAGGGGACACATACAGCTTAAGGATGCTGCGGACGAGAGTAACTTTGTCCCCCCAAGTACATATCTTTATCTAAACTTTTTATATTTACAATGATGTGGTACTAGTTCTCTCATCACACATCTTGTGCTTATACTTTAAGTAATGATGTTCTCCATTTATTATACAAAGCATTCACCTTTGATCTGAGCACCTTATTATTAGTCAGTCATTCCACTGGTTCATTTTAATAGACTCACATGCCTCTTGCATATTGAAAAATTTTTCAAAGAACTGAACTATCACCATTCTCAAAAACCTTCTATTTGTATTTACAAACTTTTGATCATTTTGTTTCAGGCTTATAGAAGTAGTTGAAAGGAGAGATGAAATTGTTCAGTGCTTAGATATGGACAGGCTAAGAGAGGCTGAAGAAGATAGAAGCGTCAACACACAATTAGGAATATTCTCAGCAGGTAAGAGCCAGCTAGTTTTTGTGATAAATCCAAACTTTTTAAAAATAAAAGGTTAAACCATACAAAGAAATTTTTTTTAGTAAAACTGTGTACAGAATAGAAGAGTTGTATAATTTCAGATTTTCTTTTAAGATATATTTTAAGACAGGAAGGAAAAGATTTGTGATTGTCCCTTTTCTAGATTAGTTTTACAAAACGTTTTGAGATTAATACTACATTGAGAGAAACTTAACAATTAATAACAGAGACCAAATAATGTAACAAATTAATTAATCTAAGCAAATAATGTTAAAATAACATTAAGTGAAAATGGCAAAAAAACATCAGGTAATTCTCATGTTTTAATAGAAACTCATTTTTATAAGACGGGAATAGAAATATTTTGAATCAATGTATTTTGATGGCACTCATTATTCGAAAGGAGAGTTCTGAATTATCCGCCTCCCTATATGTATTCCTTCTTTGTCTTCCTTTGAATCATTTCTCAGTAACAGTATAACCATAGAAAACTACAACTATATTTCTCTAAGAGGTAGAAATATTGTTATTTAATAGACCCACCTGGTATGTATAATGAGCAGTAATAATTAATTCATTGTACCTACAGAAATGTTGTTAGGAGACGAGTGACCTTGACATTAATGCTGTTCACATTTTGTTTCCTCCCCACCCTCCCATCAAAATGAAATTCTGCATATGCTCAGCCATTTATTTAACATGTCTAACACAATTTTGCTTTACTTATTACTAGATAAGTGTTCAAAAAGTCAGCATTTAAATCACGTGTTGTAGACAATTTAAAAGTTTCACTGCTCTCATTACCATATAAATTTACTAATATGGTAAGAGTAAACAAAAAAGATAGCTGCATGAAAACAGCTAATATTAATAATGTTATAATCACTAAAAACAAATTAAAGTACACATGTTCTGGCCTTTATTGTTTTCGCTTTTGTACATGTGACAGTTAAATTGTAGAATAAATAAATAATGCAATAAATATACAAAATATACTCACAAAATATGAAATTACCTTATTTTATTTCCAGTTAATATTTTTTCCATAGTATACTGTAATTTATTATAGTTGTGACTGCACTGTAGATATTAATCTTTGTCGTCTGTTGTAGCAATGGGAAGTGAATTAGATTTGCGAGTGAAAACAGATAAAAAAAATAAGAAAGAAAAACGCACAAAGAAAACTGGAATAGACACGGACAAGGATATTGATGAGACGGAACGAGAAAAAAAGAAGAATAAAAAGAAATGGTTCACATTGCATCATTTGCAAAAGAAAATGTAAAATCATATTTATTAAGTACACGTACATTGATTGTTACCAGTAGTCTCATATCAATAGATATTTTTTACTGATTTATAGTCTGTAAGTATTTTGAATTTTTACTATTAATGTATGTAAATACTATGTAAATTATGTATTTAAATAATGACTTTGTGTTATAAAAATCTTTATTTTTAAATTGTAGTTTTTTTTTATCTTCTACATACTCTGTATATATAAACATATTTTGATTCATTTATGTCCTTATGTTACTACTGTAAAAGTGGTTAATTTGAATATGTTATGACTAAATTTCTCATTAATTTCTATAATATTTAAAAAATCGGTATGGAGAACCATACATTACTTCCATGTCCTAAAATTTATATTTAAAATCATTTAAATATTAACTAAGTGGATGCTTAAGTTCTGAAGAAATGACATGTCAGCTAAAATGGTACCCCCATGTCAGGTGGGTGAAGACTATCCCCAACCTTCATGAGGAAGGACTGTACTTTTGAATAAAATGTTTGTAGGTCGAACGAAGAGCTGGCCAAAGGGAGTTGCGATCTGATTCCTGTAATGAACTTAGGCTCTCGCTGCGAGTTATTGGCTGAGGGTGAATGATGTCTATAGTGTTAGCAAAGTCTTTCCTGTTAATACAAACTAGTCATTTTTCTTTTTTAAAATCGAGTCTTTCTTTCCATTCGTCTTCTGAATTCCAGAATGACGATTCTGTTTACCCGTATAATTATAAATTTCTCAGCAAAACATTTCTTCCTTAATACGTTTGTGTCTTCTATTTAACACCCACCATTCTGATCCATGTCATAACGCTATATTCCACAAAGGCTAGTCATAACTAGTCATCAGGGAGGTCAAAATATTTTCTAGGAGGGGCAAACAATTTTCCAGAGGAGAAAAATATTTATATTTTTCATACATACACACATGCACATATTAGTTTGTAATTCTTATATTATAACAGAAATAAGTATCCAGATTGTATTAATTTATTAAAACATTTATTGATTCAAAATATGCATAAAATTAATGGCTTGTAAAAGTTAATGTTTGATCTCCATTAAGTAGTGCTCAAGTTTCCAAAGTTTTAATTTTATTATGTCCGTAATCAAACCATCAGAGCAGGTTTTAGTGTGTTTGAGGGTACACCGTGGAAAAAAGGATCGCTCCGAAGTCTCTCATGGACGCTGAGCATCTTGCAGAGGGTTCACTCTCTAAAGACGAAAAGTCTGTCTATGAACCGTTCCTCTGTAAACACGTGCAGTTACACTGGTGAGCGATCCACAGGAAGCAAATCGCTGTCCACGCTGGACACCTTTTCGGCTTGCACACGTTGTGTTGATGTGGGTTTCGGCACTTTCCATTTAAAAAGCGTGCAAACGTAAGAAAGAGAAAATGAGTGAGGCCAGAAATAACGTGAATTGTGTGTGTCATGCCTGCCTTTTTATTGCAGTAATGACAATAATAAAACTTTGGGAACGTAAACATTACATAATTGAGATATGCTTGCCTGCCAGGAACGATGTTTTCACTCATACATGATTTAAATTAAAATGAAAAAATATAGAATTTTGTTAAAGTTAAATGAAATGTTTCCATAGAAACTACTTCTTTGTTGTCAATAACGTAGTACACATATACAACTTAAAATTTTAATTGTAAATCGTAAACCCTTGATTTAACGGACTAATTGGGGCTGAGGGGTGTCCATAAAATCGAAAGTCTGTTAAATCGCAAATTTTGTTTTTTGAGGATATATTTAAATCAAATAGGCCTATAACACTTGAAATTTTAATACTATTAATATCATGCAAATACCGTATTGTTCCGAATACAAGCCACACTTTTTCTTATAAAAACATGGTCGCTAATTTGGCCTGCGGCTTGCATTCGCGCGCTAACGAAATTCGAAGTTATACCTGACTTCTGGCGGGACGAACACTTTTGGTATCTATGAGTTGTTTACTGCCTAAGCAACAGCAGTTTGCCTGGCTGTAGTTAACTCTGGCATTATGATTTATGACTACAGCCGAATGTTTTAACAGCAAACTGAAGAAAGAATAGTAAGATAAAGTTAAGTGCGTGCACACGCGCGCGTGCTCACACCCTTCTGTAGGCAGCAAGACAAAGGATGAGTAGAGGGGGTGTGAGTAACATGTTTCTAAATAACGGGTAAACTGCCAGTGTGGTTTTCTATTGTAACAGCGACAACATCGCTTATCTGTACTTTGTTTTCATTCGGCGTTTTTGTAGTGCGTTTGCGGTATGAGTGATATTGTGGAGACTAAAGGCACGCAGTCAAATCAAATTAAACGTAACCCGTACGATGTGAATTATAAATTAATTGTGATACAAAATGTAGAAAAAACATGCAATCGCGAAGCCACAAGGAAATTCGATATTGATGAATCCTGTATTCGACGATGGAGAAAACAGAAGGAACGACTTTTAAATGCAAATACAGTACTGCGCGACGAGCATTCGCGGGACCTCAAGTTGGGCATTTTGTAGCAGTAGAGTCCAGCATCTGTGAATACGTACGGCTTTTAAGAAGGCAGGGACTCCCTGTCACTAGACATGTTTTAAAATTAAAAGCTTTAGAAATCGCAGAAGAATTAAAAGTCTCCGGTTTCAAAGCCAGCTTCGGGTGTATAAGACGAAAGATGCGGCGAAATGGATTTGCGCTTAAATGACGTACATCACTCGCGCTAAAATTACCGAGTGACTATGAAGAAAAACTCCTACAGTATCAGCGGTTTGTCATTCATTTATGCAAGAAGCATAATTATTCACTTGAACACATAGGAAATGCCGATGAAACGCCCGTATTTTTTATTTACGGTGGACCAAAAGGGAACCAAATCTGTAACAGTAAAGATTACGGGAAATGAAAAATTACGTGCCACTGTAATGCTTGCTGTATTAGCCAATGGACGAATATTTCACAGTGAAATAAGATGCATATCAGCGTATATCGTTCAGTGTGTCGTCGTGATGTCTTCCACTGAACGTGTGCGACACCTGCGTCAACGACAACGCAAAGACAGGGATCGTGAAGAATTAAATGAATTCTTGATGAATACTCCATTCTCATCAAATACAATTGAAGATGAGAAAATTTGCGTGTTTCAAAACAAGAAACAAGAAGAAAAGAAACAAAAGAATGCTGCGATAGCCTGCAGTTTATGCACATTATACGTTTCAAAAGCCTAAAAACATTATCATGCTTTTTTTTTTAATTCTGTCCGTTAAATCCGAAGTCCGTTAAACCGAGGCCCACTAAATTGAGGGTTTACTGTATTTCGTCTACCTTTCTACAGTGTTATTAACACCTTCTTTTCAGGATACTTTATTTATCAAAATTAAGCACTTTACTCTTGTTAAAATGTAAAACATTGCAGGTAAACTACCCCTTTCCCTTAACCGATCTTCACCAAAATCAATAAGCCTCGAGTCCTCTACAATTCAGGTCTGTATGCAAAAAATTATTTGATTCTGTTTGAATTTGCGGCTGTTATCGTTTGCCACAGAAAAAATTCTACACACACACTTTTTGAAAAATGAGAAGTAATGTAGTATTACTTACACCATTCAGATTGTAATGGTAGTACAATCAGAATCTGCCATTATCTAGAACACGATTTTTTTCGGCATGTCCATACTTCCATTTCCTTATGGAACATGGAAGTAAAAGTAGCAAAATTGATGTATACAATGTTAATTGACTCACGAAGAAGTAGTTGACTGCAGAATACGTCAGGTACTAAAAAGCATTATACATAAAGAAACATATATTCCTATGCTAATTGTACATTGTTATTGTGCAGCGTATACAACTTGTCAGCAGTTTTATTATATTCTCATGTAATTAGCATGCTTATTAACCTGTCGTCAACCTAAGTTAGTGTATCACATAGGAAGCACAATTACTGTATTACTGCCTTACCTACACATTCTCTTTACACTCCTCTATAACAAGAGAATTCATGATTGTACGAGGGTCATTCAATAAGTAAACAGACAAACAGTTGTAGAAAAGAAATTAATTGTAGCAGCTGACTGAAACTTTCAGGAGTGTTACCTGGCAACGTCGTTGTGAGTTCTGATCAGCTGTTCAATAATATATTGCATAAACATAACCAATACAGTTTTATTTACGATGGTGTGTCCTCTTGAGGACAGTACTTTCGAAGAACAGCATTATGTTATAAGATTTTTGGATTTGGAACCACTAACTTGGATTCACTATTTTGAACCTGAGTCACAGCGACAAAGCATAGAGTGGAAGCATCCCAGTTCACCCGCCAAAACGAAATTCAAAACCCAGCCATCGCCCTGACCTTGCCCCATCTGACTTTTTCTTGTTTGGCCCACTCAAGGAGACTTTGCGTGGTGTCAAGTTCAACAGCAATGAAGAAGTGAAGGAAAAAGTCCAAAACTGGCTTCGACATCAAGGTAAAGAATTCTTTGCTGAGGGAATAAAAAAGCTTGTAAAGAGATGGGACAAGTGCATAGACTTTGCTGGAGATTATGTTGAAAAGTAAAAAAAAAAATTCTATCGATTGAATAAAAAGTTTTTGCTCCACAGCTTATTGAATGACCCTCGTACATATGATAATTAAACATATAGTATTAACACAACATTTTTTGGTATTTTTTTCGTAAAAAAAAAAGAATATTTTAATAGACATTAAGAACATCATTATACACAAATAGTAAGAAATTCAGTGAATCGTACTGTTCTTGAAACCATGAACCAACTTATGGACTAAATAAAACTAAAATTAGTTCTACGAAGTTACTACTTAATTATCAGTACGGAGATTTGTCTAAACCATTTGGATTTTTCTTTTGTAGTTTTTTAACCCTCTACGTACTCTGTATATATAAAAATAATTTGACTCATTTATGTCCTTATGTTACTACTGTAAAAGTGGTTAATTTGAGTATGTTACGACTAAATTTCTCATTAACTTCTATAATTATTTTGCTAAACATTATGCCACTGATTTGTTATAATATTATTATATACATGCCACCAAAATCAGTAAAGTTTCAATTTTTTTAAATTATTGAATAAGGCCTTTTCGAAATTATTATAATTTCATCATCAGTTCACACTAAAATGTTCTTGTTGTGATGTCTTCTTTTATATGTATAAATGTTGTTATCTGTGTCCATTATATCTCACTGCACTTCATATTGAATCTTATCTGCCATCATTATGTGGTGAAACGAAGCAAGTCATATATTGAAATAGTTGATCATTTTCAAATATTGTCTGCTGATTCATCAATTTGTTATATTTTTATGTAGGTATATTGTAACAATCTATACGAGACGACTTAATTCGCCGCACGTTGGAAGCGTCAATTTGTATCTAATTTAATAGGTTACGTATATTATATTAAACCCCACTGTTTGGTTCGTCAATTCGTAACAAATTTAATATGTATGTTGAACGGTAAATTATTTTGCCACGGTTGTATTCTGCCGCTCGCTCCCTCTATGCGTGCAGTCCCAATGACGTCACTCGGAGTTGCCAACAGTTGCTCCGTCCGCTGTGCTATGTTAACATAAATCTTAAATGAAACAGTAATAATAATGCAAAGATAACACCAAACAGATATATTCCTTTTAAAGATCTTTATTAAAATGAAGGATTGATTAATTACTTCTCGTTTTTCTTTACTGTAATTACAAATTATGACAAAATTATGTGTCTTTTTTCATCAGTTGGTAGTAGCTAAAAATAATGTGCTATATGCTGGATTTCGACAAGCAAAAGAATGATGCAGTTTATTATTATTTCACTGAAATAAATAATCTCAGGGCGTATCTGGTTCGGGAATTATGGTTAAACAAATAATACAACTCCTAAAATCAAAATACAAACTTCACAATATAAGGATATTACAAGGTTTTGATGTGTATAGTGCAAACTGGTAGTCGTGTATGTGTTACTCACTATTATAGGTTATGAACAGTTTAGATGCTTATTAGTTATCGTTAAAGTTTTATGGTGTTCAAAAAAGGTGTAAAACTCAATTGGTGTTATTTTCAAGTGTTCTTTATTGTTGGTGTAGAATAGTGTCTGTAGTTATATTTATTGTTTAAATCCTAAATAGTTGTGTAGGTGTTGTCACATAAGATGATAAATTGTTCAGATTCACCAGATCCTCTTCTTTATTCTTCCAGGATGAAGATAGGGTCCAAGTCTTCTTCGCTTCTTCTCCCCCGGATCTCAATTCTTCTGAAATAAATTCTTGAAGTTCTTTTGTTATTATAATATTTAGTATTGACTACATCAATTCGTTTTACAAAGTCTGGTATGTGTTTTCAATGTTTAAAATATAATTATCTGAGACGTTTTATTAACGCGTCTGTCTTCAGTGACCGTTGTTAAAGAAGTCCTATTTTATTTATCTGAATTTTCGGTTGCTAAGGTAAAACTTGAAATCTGGTTGGTTGATTCAGATATACATTGTCATACAAATTCATTATTTCAATGTCTGAATTAGGTCAAAACGTATATCTTTTTTGTACTGATTGGGAATTTAAAACTAATAGCATCATTATTTTGGTCTTAACATTTGTGACATATAGACACCAAACATGCCTATTTTTGATTAAGAAATACTGATGTTACATTTTTGCTATTTGAATTTTTCTTAAAAAACTTTAAACTGAGTATTTCGATTCCATATTTGTTGTGTATACTATTAACTATAAACCTATCCATATTATAACATTTGTTTTATAAAATTCTAACAGTATTTCCTAAAATTTACAAAATTCCAAAGTTTTTATAGGCCTATGTCTTGACATGTTAAATTTCTATTTTCTGTTATTGTAACACCTATTAACAATGCAACTACCATCATAACTACTCCCTATAACTCTTATTAGTATTATCCTTTAAAACTATAACAATAATTATTACAGTAACAACATAAAAAAAACATAATTCACATTTTGTGATTAAACAATTTGTATATGCCTGGTTACATACATCCTGCATAAGGCATATCATACATATATTATTTAATAAAACTATAAATAATATCAACACAACTTTAAACGTGTTTTAAGAACATAAAAAGGAACGTTTAATCATTTAATAATGTTTTTCTATTTTTTTTTCCATTCTTCCTAGGTAGTTCAGCCACCGCTGTACTAGGTATTTTTTTCTGTTTCTTTTTTATACATTTGAGAATTCTTATGTGATTATACATTATTTTCTTGATACCATTATGTCCACTATTATTTACAGCTAGTTGCACGTTTCCATGTATCTATAATAATTGTTTTGTTGTATTATTTCATTATATCATTTAATTAACAATTTACTAATATATTATTTTACATTGTATTGTATGTTTGGGCCCCTCAATTATGTAATCCCTCAATTTGTATTTTGATTATTTTTATATTTTGATACATTTAATAAAACAATTTGTTTACTTATAGTAATGGTACATAATGCTGTCTGTCTTTATAAGTATTATTCTTGTCATTATTTGAAATTCATGTCATCATCGGGGTATTTTGCATCACTTTACCTAAACATTAATTTGGGTACGGTCAGTTATAGTACAAGTCAGTCTAAAGCAGTTATTTGTTCATCTTCACTATCATTTTTTAAAGATATGTTTCTTCTTGTTCAGTTTCTTATCCATGATCTTCAATAAATCTGGTACGATATCAAGCTATGCCAAATGTAATGTTACATAACACCCTGCCAGCAAATTTGATTATTTTAATAAAAAAATATATTTTGTTGAAATTATCAATTATTTTATCTTTCATATTAGCACTTGTTATTCTTTTTATGATCTGGTATACTTGTCTGTAATTATAAGTGTTCTATCCCTGGAACATGTTGCCTCCCTAACAAATTAATCACCATCACATATATTTTGGAATCAGTTTGGGGGCTCTCTTGACCTAATACCCCGCTGTCCTTATAATACATAAATAATATCGATTGCTGGAGCTATCTCATCAGTCAATCACATTTAATAATCACTAGTCTATTCATGACTAAATCAAATAAAAATAATATATTCTTGGGATGGTTCACTCAGTTTAAATTCCCAGATCTAAATATTTCTTTCCATTGATTCTTTCAGATGTTTATTTTCTTGTGGCGATATTAATAACATTTTTATTTTTAATTGGTACTATCTTCTTTCCTTCTTTATCAGTACTGCTTAATCTTCATTTTTCATTCACTATCCTTATTCAATTAACACGTAACAAGTATCTGTATCTATAGTTGTTGTTGATTCTCTCACAATCATGATAGTTATTCGTAGTAAATTTGTTTCTAGTCTCGTCTTATTTTCATCGTCGATTGTCTACATTTGTCTTTTCTTATTCATTTTATAATACTTTGATTTCTCATGATTCATGGATTTTGCATCTTTCTTTTATATTCCAATAATAAGTTCATAATTATATTTAATAAGAGGTGCTTATTTTGTTTAGAATTTTGAAATTTATTCAAATTTGTTTATTCACTTGGTTCAAAATAACATTATCAAAATGTACTGTAAGTTGTCCTTACTATTGGTTTGAATTTTGAGGTTTATTCAATTCATTTATTCACTTGATCCAAAATAACATTATCAAATTAACTGTAAGTTGTCCTTACTATTTGTTTGAATTTTGAGGTTTATTCAAATTCGTTTATTCACTTGGTTCAAAATAAATTATCAAAATGTACTGTAAGTTGTCCTTACTATTTGTTTGAATTTTGAGATTTATTCAAATTCGTTTTAATTGGCTTCATTTAAAATTATATTCTGGATTGGTAGAGTCGGTAAGATGATCTTACTTAATTTTTGAATTTTGTGGTATTTATTCGTGTTCGGCATCTGCCCCACTCCGGGTTGTCCTGCGATTATGTTTTTCCAGTGGATTCCTTCGGTTAAAGTTATCTACAAATCTCGCTATGGGATTGCCCCATCGTGGATCAGTCTCATACATTTCGATGTTGTCGTATGAATAGTCTCTGTCATCCTCATTGCTAGGGCCAGTATTAGGTTCTTGGCTGTCCTCCGCCATGATATGGTTTATTCGACCTATCTGGGCTCCCTGGTTGTTACTTGGTTGGTTATTGTCCGTTGCTTGCAGTATTTCGACCGGGTCGTTATTGTTGAATGTCACTATGTTTCTGTTACTCCTGTCATCGTCGCAGCTCCTACTACGCCTATGTTCATCCCGGTAGCATTGGTTATTCTCCTCCTGAAAACTTCTCTCCGTGTTCCCATTATAATTCATTCGTCCCTGGTACGAACGTCTTCCCATATCTCTATCTTCGGTGCTCACATAATTCACCATGCCTTCGATATGTTTGGTTTTGGTTGTTATAATTGCCATTATTATTCTGTCTGTATCGGTTATCGTAATGGTTTTGATAACCTCAGTTGTTCTGGTAATGGTTGTCTCTATCATTGGCATGCTGGTATCCGTTATTATTATTCGTAGGAGAGCTACGGTAATAGTGGTTGTTGTTATTCGTCGCATTATTCCGTGGATAGTTGTTATTGTTATTTTGGTAACTACATTGATAGTGGTTACCGTTGTTGTAATTGTTATTATTTGATCTATTCCCGTTGTTTTCATATCGGGCGTCGCGGTGACCATTATTTCTATCCATTTCATCGCTCCTTCGTCTGTATTGGAGGAAGCTCTTCTCTTGTTCCATTTCTGCTAATAATGCCGACATCTCCTCAATGGTTTGTATTCGTCCGTTTATTCGGCCTCTCGTAATTTCTCCACCATAGTGATAAGCTAATAGCCTCACTAAACATTCGGTAGGAATTGCAGGCTCTAAATGTCTGGCTATGTTTATCTTACCAAGAAAGTATGCGGTCAGAGTTTGTTTGCCGTGTAGATCATATCGGCCTAATCCTATGTCACTTCTTATATGTTGCGTGGCATCAGACCAATACTTGGATTTAAATTGTTTTTTGAATTCTAGAAAATTTTGTATATTTGGCCGCATCGCCGTCCACCAATTGTCATAGACTTTTCTGAACATTTCGTCCAGCATACTCCTAATTACAACCCATCTGTCTTCTCCGGTTTTTGCTATTTTTTCTTCTACCCGTTCTAGGAATAGCATGGGGTTTCTTCTGTAATTCTGGGATAACCTCTCGGTTTTCCTCACATGTGGTATGGACACCGGTACATTGTCTGTTTCTTAGAGAGTTAATTTCATCTCTATGGGCAGTTGTTTGGTCTTGTACCCGATTAAGACTAGTACCTATGCTTTCTAATCTTTCTCCCATCACTGCTTGGTTGGTTTTCATATTTTCTATTCGTCCATTCGTTTCTTCCCGGACGCGCAGTATCTCTTGGTTCATCCGCTCACACTTTTCTTTGGTCTCGGATTCTACCCTTTTAATTTTGTTCACCGGTTCTTCTAGCTTCTTGTCACATTCTTCCTGCAATTGCCGGTTATTAATTTCCATCTGGTTATTCCACTCTTCTTTTAATGACTCTTTGTGTTCATCCAATTTTTTCATGGTTTCCTGGTAATTTCCCTTCAATTCTTCCCTCAATGCTTTATTATTTTCGTCTATTTTCTCCTCCATTTTCCTGCTATTCTCTTTCAATTCTCCCATTTTTTCTTCAATTTTCTTATTAGTCTCTTCCAATTTTCGGCTCAATTCCTCCTTTGTCTGTTTATTATCACTCTTTATTTCCTCCATCTTCTTACTCAAGTCTTCCTTCAATATTACTAAGTTCTTATTACTATTCTCACCTAATTCTTCCATTGACTGTTTATTGTCCTTTTTTAACTCCTCCATCCTCTCTTCCATTTTCTTACTACTCGCCTCCGTAGACTGTTTATTGTCCTTCATTTCGTCCATTAGTTTCTTATTACTCTCCTCCGTTTTCTTACCAGTTTCCTGCATTAATTCCATCATACGTTTGATCATTTCTTGCGTCTTCTCGCTTTCTGTTTGTGTGGGTTCTTCTGGTTGTTTCTCCTGAGCCTTCCTTATTATAGTTTCTACTTCCTCAACCGGTGTTGCTTCCTGGTCTTCCATGCTTAATTCGCTTACTTTCTCGGTTTCGGCCGCTCGTTTGCGCGATGTTTCTCGCTTCCTCATTTTCGTTTATTTCTGATTGTTTAATTATAAATTGTATTTTTATTTATCGCCTCACACGTTGGTTCGCCAATTTGTAACAAATATATACGTGACGACTTAATTCGCTGCACGTTGGAAGCGTCAATTTGTATCTAATTTAATAGGTTACGTATATTATATTAAACCCCACTGTTTGGTTCGTCAGTTCGTAACAAATTTAATATGTATGTTGAACGGTAAATTATTTTGCCACGGTTGTATTCTGCCGCTCGCTCCCTCTATGCGTGCAGTCCCAATGACGTCACTCGGAGTTGCCAACAGTTGCTCCGTCCGCTGTGCTATGTTAACATAAATCTTAAATGAAACAGTAATAATAATGCAAAGATAACACCAAACAGATATATTCCTTTTAAAGATCTTTATTAAAATGAAGGATTGATTAATTACTTCTCGTTTTTCTTTACTGCAATTACAAATTATGACAAAATTATGTGTCTTTTTTCATCAGTTGGTAATAGCTAAAAATAATGTGCTATATGCTGGATTTCGACAAGCAAAAGAATGATGCAGTTTATTATTATTTCACTGAAATAAATAATCTCAGGGCGTATCTGGTTCGGGAATTATGGTTAAACAAATAATACAACTCCTAAAATCAAAATACAAACTTCACAATATAAGGATATTACAAGGTTTTGATGTGTATAGTGCAAACTGGTAGTCGTGTATGTGTTACTCACTATTATAGGTTATGAACAGTTTAGATGCTTATTAGTTATCGTTAAAGTTTTATGGTGTTCAAAAAAGGTGTAAAACTCAATTGGTGTTATTTTCAAGTGTTCTTTATTGTTGGTGTAGAATAGTGTCTGTAGTTATATTTATTGTTTAAATCCTAAATAGTTGCGTAGACAAGTGTAGGTGTTGTCACATAAGATGATAAATTGTTCGATTCACCAGATCCTCTTCTTTATTCTTCCAGGACGAAGATAGGGTCCAAGTCTTCTTCGCTTCTTCTCCCCGGATCTCAATTCTTCAAAATTAAATTCTTGAAGTTCTTTTGTTATTATAATATTTAGTATTGACTATATCAATTCGTTTTACAAAGTCTGGTATGTGTTTTCACTGTTTAAAATATAATTATCTGAGACGTTTTACTAACGCGTCTGTCTTCAATGACCGTTGTTAAAGAAGTCCTATTTTATTTATCTGAATTTTCGGTTGCTAAGGTAAAACTTGAAATCTGGTTGGTTGATTCAGATATACATTGTCATACAAATTCATTATTTCAATGTCTGAATTAGGTCAAAACGTATATCTTTTTTGTACTGATTGGGAATTTAAAACTAATAGCATCATTATTTTGGTCTTAACATTTGTGACATATAGACACCAAACATGCCTATTTTTGATTAAGAAATACTGATGTTATATTTTTGCTATTTGAATTTTTCTTAAAAAACTTAAAACTGAGTATTTCGATTCCATATTTGTTGTGTATACTATTAACTATAAACCTATCCATATTATAACATTTGTTTTATAAAATTCTAACAGTATTTCCTAAAATTTACAAAATTCCAAAGTTTTTATAGGCCTATGTCTTGACATGTTAAATTTCTATTTTCTGTTATTGTAACACCTATTAACAATGCAACTACCATCATAACTACTCCCTATAACTCTATTAGTATTATCCTTTAAAACTATAACAATAATTATTACAGTAACAACATAAAAAAAACATAATTCACATTTTGTGATTAAACAATTTGTATATGCCTGGTTACATACATCCTGCATAAGGCATATCATACATATATTATTTAATAAAACTATAAATAATATCAACACAACTTTAAACGTGTTTTAAGAACATAAAAAGGAACGTTTAATCATTTAATAATGATTTTCTATTTTTTTTTCCATTCTTCCTAGGTAGTTCAGCCACCGCTGTACTAGGTATTTTTTTCTGTTTCTTTTTTATACATTTGAGAATTCTTATGTGATTATACATTATTTTCTTGATACCATTATGTCCACTATTATTTACAGCTAGTTGCATGTTTCCATGTATCTATAATAATTGTTTTGTTGTATTATTTCATTATATCATTTAATTAACAATTTACTAATATATTATTTTACATTGTATTGTATGTTTGGGCCCCTCAATTATGTAATCCCTCAATTTGTATTTTGATTATTTTTATATTTTGATACATTTAATAAAACAATTTGTTTACTTATAGTAATGGTACATAATGCTGTCTGTCTTTATAAGTATTATTCTTGTCATTATTTGAAATTCATGTCATCATCGGGGTATTTTACATCACTTTACCTAAACATTAATTTGGGTACGGTCAGTTATAGTACAAGTCAGTCTAAAGCAGTTATTTGTTCATCTTCACTATCATTTTTTAAAGATATGTTTCTTCTTGTTCAGTTTCTTATCCATGATCTTCAATAAATCTGGTACGATATCAAGCTATGCCAAATGTAATGTTACATAACACCCTGCCAGCAAATTTGATTATTTTAATAAAAAAATATATTTTGTTGAAATTATCAATTATTTTATCTTTCATATTAGCACTTGTTATTCTTTTTATGATCTGGTATACTTGTCTGTAATTATAAGTGTAAATTATCAAAATGTACTGTAAGTTGTCCTTACTATTTGTTTGAATTTTGAGATTTATTCAAATTCGTTTTAATTGGCTTCATTTAAAATTATATTCTGGATTGGTAGAGTCGGTAAGATGATCTTACTTAATTTTTGAATTTTGTGGTATTTATTCGTGTTCGGCATCTGCCCCACTCCGGGTTGTCCTGCGATTATGTTTTTCCAGTGGATTCCTTCGGTTAAAGTTATCTACAAATCTCGCTATGGGATTGCCCCATCGTGGATCAGTCTCATACATTTCGATGTTGTCGTATGAATAGTCTCTGTCATCCTCATTGCTAGGGCCAGTATTAGGTTCTTGGCTGTCCTCCGCCATGATATGGTTTATTCGACCTATCTGGGCTCCCTGGTTGTTACTTGGTTGGTTATTGTCCGTTGCTTGCAGTATTTCGACCGGGTCGTTATTGTTGAATGTCACTATGTTTCTGTTACTCCTGTCATCGTCGCAGCTCCTACTACGCCTATGTTCATCCCGGTAGCATTGGTTATTCTCCTCCTGAAAACTTCTCTCCGTGTTCCCATTATAATTCATTCGTCCCTGGTATGAACGTCTTCCCATATCTCTATCTTCGGTGCTCACATAATTCACCATGCCTTCGATATGTTTGGTTTTGGTTGTTATAATTGCCATTATTATTCTGTCTGTATCGGTTATCGTAATGGTTTTGATAACCTCAGTTGTTCTGGTAATGGTTGTCTCTATCATTGGCATGCTGGTATCCGTTATTATTATTCGTAGGAGAGCTACGGTAATAGTGGTTGTTGTTATTCGTCGCATTATTCCGTGGATAGTTGTTATTGTTATTTTGGTAACTACATTGATAGTGGTTACCGTTGTTGTAATTGTTATTATTTGATCTATTCCCGTTGTTTTCATATCGGGCGTCGCGGTGACCATTATTTCTATCCATTTCATCGCTCCTTCGTCTGTATTGGAGGAAGCTCTTCTCTTGTTCCATTTCTGCTAATAATGCCGACATCTCCTCAATGGTTTGTATTCGTCCGTTTATTCGGCCTCTCGTAATTTCTCCACCATAGTGATAAGCTAATAGCCTCACTAAACATTCGGTAGGAATTGCAGGCTCTAAATGTCTGGCTATGTTTATCTTACCAAGAAAGTATGCGGTCAGAGTTTGTTTGCCGTGTAGATCATATCGGCCCAATCCTATGTCACTTCTTATATGTTGCGTGGCATCAGACCAATACTTGGATTTAAATTGTTTTTTGAATTCTAGAAAATTTTGTATATTTGGCCGCATCGCCGTCCACCAATTGTCATAGACTTTTCTGAACATTTCGTCCAGCATACTCCTAATTACAACCCATCTGTCTTCTCCGGTTTTTGCTATTTTTTCTTCTACCCGTTCTAGGAATAGCATGGGGTTTCTTCTGTAATTCTGGGATAACCTCTCGGTTTTCCTCACATGTGGTATGGACACCGGTACATTGTCTGTTTCTTAGAGAGTTAATTTCATCTCTATGGGCAGTTGTTTGGTCTTGTACCCGATTAAGACTAGTACCTATGCTTTCTAATCTTTCTCCCATCACTGCTTGGTTGGTTTTCATATTTTCTATTCGTCCATTCGTTTCTTCCCGGACGCGCAGTATCTCTTGGTTCATCCGCTCACACTTTTCTTTGGTCTCGGATTCTACCCTTTTAATTTTGTTCACCGGTTCTTCTAGCTTCTTGTCACATTCTTCCTGCAATTGCCGGTTATTAATTTCCATCTGGTTATTCCACTCTTCTTTTAATGACTCTTTGTGTTCATCCAATTTTTTCATGGTTTCCTGGTAATTTCCCTTCAATTCTTCCCTCAATGCTTTATTATTTTCGTCTATTTTCTCCTCCATTTTCCTGCTATTCTCTTTCAATTCTCCCATTTTTTCTTCAATTTTCTTATTAGTCTCTTCCAATTTTCGGCTCAATTCCTCCTTTGTCTGTTTATTATCACTCTTTATTTCCTCCATCTTCTTACTCAAGTCTTCCTTCAATATTACTAAGTTCTTATTACTATTCTCACCTAATTCTTCCATTGACTGTTTATTGTCCTTTTTTAACTCCTCCATCCTCTCTTCCATTTTCTTATTACTCTCCTCCGTTTTTCGGCTTATTTCCTCTATCTTTTCTTCCATTTTCTTACTACTCGCCTCCGTAGACTGTTTATTGTCCTTCATTTCGTCCATTAGTTTCTTATTACTCTCCTCCGTTTTCTTACCAGTTTCCTGCATTAATTCCATCATACGTTTGATCATTTCTTGCGTCTTCTCGCTTTCTGTTTGTGTGGGTTCTTCTGGTTGTTTCTCCTGAGCCTTCCTTATTATAGTTTCTACTTCCTCAACCGGTGTTGCTTCCTGGTCTTCCATGCTTAATTCGCTTACTTTCTCGGTTTCGGCCGCTCGTTTGCGCGATGTTTCTCGCTTCCTCATTTTCGTTTATTTCTGATTGTTTAATTATAAATTGTATTTTTATTTATCGCCTCACACGTTGGTTCGCCAATTTGTAACAAATATATACGTGACGACTTAATTCGCTGCACGTTGGAAGCGTCAATTTGTATCTAATTTAATAGGTTACGTATATTATATTAAACCCCACTGTTTGGTTCGTCAGTTCGTAACAAATTTAATATGTATGTTGAACGGTAAATTATTTTGCCACGGTTGTATTCTGCCGCTCGCTCCCTCTATGCGTGCAGTCCCAATGACGTCACTCGGAGTTGCCAACAGTTGCTCCGTCCGCTGTGCTATGTTAACATAAATCTTAAATGAAACAGTAATAATAATGCAAAGATAACACCAAACAGATATATTCCTTTTAAAGATCTTTATTAAAATGAAGGATTGATTAATTACTTCTCGTTTTTCTTTACTGCAATTACAAATTATGACAAAATTATGTGTCTTTTTTCATCAGTTGGTAATAGCTAAAAATAATGTGCTATATGCTGGATTTCGACAAGCAAAAGAATGATGCAGTTTATTATTATTTCACTGAAATAAATAATCTCAGGGCGTATCTGGTTCGGGAATTATGGTTAAACAAATAATACAACTCCTAAAATCAAAATACAAACTTCACAATATAAGGATATTACAAGGTTTTGATGTGTATAGTGCAAACTGGTAGTCGTGTATGTGTTACTCACTATTATAGGTTATGAACAGTTTAGATGCTTATTAGTTATCGTTAAAGTTTTATGGTGTTCAAAAAAGGTGTAAAACTCAATTGGTGTTATTTTCAAGTGTTCTTTATTGTTGGTGTAGAATAGTGTCTGTAGTTATATTTATTGTTTAAATCCTAAATAGTTGCGTAGACAAGTGTAGGTGTTGTCACATAAGATGATAAATTGTTCGATTCACCAGATCCTCTTCTTTATTCTTCCAGGACGAAGATAGGGTCCAAGTCTTCTTCGCTTCTTCTCCCCGGATCTCAATTCTTCAAAATTAAATTCTTGAAGTTCTTTTGTTATTATAATATTTAGTATTGACTATATCAATTCGTTTTACAAAGTCTGGTATGTGTTTTCACTGTTTAAAATATAATTATCTGAGACGTTTTACTAACGCGTCTGTCTTCAATGACCGTTGTTAAAGAAGTCCTATTTTATTTATCTGAATTTTCGGTTGCTAAGGTAAAACTTGAAATCTGGTTGGTTGATTCAGATATACATTGTCATACAAATTCATTATTTCAATGTCTGAATTAGGTCAAAACGTATATCTTTTTTGTACTGATTGGGAATTTAAAACTAATAGCATCATTATTTTGGTCTTAACATTTGTGACATATAGACACCAAACATGCCTATTTTTGATTAAGAAATACTGATGTTACATTTTTGCTATTTGAATTTTTCTTAAAAAACTTAAAACTGAGTATTTCGATTCCATATTTGTTGTGTATACTATTAACTATAAACCTATCCATATTATAACATTTGTTTTATAAAATTCTAACAGTATTTCCTAAAATTTACAAAATTCCAAAGTTTTTATAGGCCTATGTCTTGACATGTTAAATTTCTATTTTCTGTTATTGTAACACCTATTAACAATGCAACTACCATCATAACTACTCCCTATAACTCTATTAGTATTATCCTTTAAAACTATAACAATAATTATTACAGTAACAACATAAAAAAAACATAATTCACATTTTGTGATTAAACAATTTGTATATGCCTGGTTACATACATCCTGCATAAGGCATATCATACATATATTATTTAATAAAACTATAAATAATATCAACACAACTTTAAACGTGTTTTAAGAACATAAAAAGGAACGTTTAATCATTTAATAATGATTTTCTATTTTTTTTTCCATTCTTCCTAGGTAGTTCAGCCACCGCTGTACTAGGTATTTTTTTCTGTTTCTTTTTTATACATTTGAGAATTCTTATGTGATTATACATTATTTTCTTGATACCATTATGTCCACTATTATTTACAGCTAGTTGCATGTTTCCATGTATCTATAATAATTGTTTTGTTGTATTATTTCATTATATCATTTAATTAACAATTTACTAATATATTATTTTACATTGTATTGTATGTTTGGGCCCCTCAATTATGTAATCCCTCAATTTGTATTTTGATTATTTTTATATTTTGATACATTTAATAAAACAATTTGTTTACTTATAGTAATGGTACATAATGCTGTCTGTCTTTATAAGTATTATTCTTGTCATTATTTGAAATTCATGTCATCATCGGGGTATTTTACATCACTTTACCTAAACATTAATTTGGGTACGGTCAGTTATAGTACAAGTCAGTCTAAAGCAGTTATTTGTTCATCTTCACTATCATTTTTTAAAGATATGTTTCTTCTTGTTCAGTTTCTTATCCATGATCTTCAATAAATCTGGTACGATATCAAGCTATGCCAAATGTAATGTTACATAACACCCTGCCAGCAAATTTGATTATTTTAATAAAAAAATATATTTTGTTGAAATTATCAATTATTTTATCTTTCATATTAGCACTTGTTATTCTTTTTATGATCTGGTATACTTGTCTGTAATTATAAGTGTTCTATCCCTGGAACATGTTGCCTCCCTAACAAATTAATCACCATCACATATATTTTGGAATCAGTTTGGGGGCTCTCTTGACCTAATACCCCGCTGTCCTTATAATACATAAATAATATCGATTGCTGGAGCTATCTCATCAGTCAATCACATTTAATAATCACTAGTCTATTCATGACTAAATCAAATAAAAATAATATATTCTTGGGATGGTTCACTCAGTTTAAATTCCCAGATCTAAATATTTCTTTCCATTGATTCTTTCAGATGTTTATTTTCTTGTGGCGATATTAATAACATTTTTATTTTTAATTGGTACTATCTTCTTTCCTTCTTTATCAGTACTGCTTAATCTTCATTTTTCATTCACTATCCTTATTCAATTAACACGTAACAAGTATCTGTATCTATAGTTGTTGTTGATTCTCTCACAATCATGATAGTTATTCGTAGTAAATTTGTTTCTAGTCTCGTCTTATTTTCATCGTCGATTGTCTACATTTGTCTTTTCTTATTCATTTTATAATACTTTGATTTCTCATGATTCATGGATTTTGCATCTTTCTTTTATATTCCAATAATAAGTTCATAATTATATTTAATAAGAGGTGCTTATTTTGTTTAGAATTTTGAAATTTATTCAAATTTGTTTATTCACTTGGTTCAAAATAACATTATCAAAATGTACTGTAAGTTGTCCTTACTATTGGTTTGAATTTTGAGGTTTATTCAATTCATTTATTCACTTGATCCAAAATAACATTATCAAATTAACTGTAAGTTGTCCTTACTATTTGTTTGAATTTTGAGGTTTATTCAAATTCGTTTATTCACTTGGTTCAAAATAAATTATCAAAATGTACTGTAAGTTGTCCTTACTATTTGTTTGAATTTTGAGATTTATTCAAATTCGTTTTAATTGGCTTCATTTAAAATTATATTCTGGATTGGTAGAGTCGGTAAGATGATCTTACTTAATTTTTGAATTTTGTGGTATTTATTCGTGTTCGGCATCTGCCCCACTCCGGGTTGTCCTGCGATTATGTTTTTCCAGTGGATTCCTTCGGTTAAAGTTATCTACAAATCTCGCTATGGGATTGCCCCATCGTGGATCAGTCTCATACATTTCGATGTTGTCGTATGAATAGTCTCTGTCATCCTCATTGCTAGGGCCAGTATTAGGTTCTTGGCTGTCCTCCGCCATGATATGGTTTATTCGACCTATCTGGGCTCCCTGGTTGTTACTTGGTTGGTTATTGTCCGTTGCTTGCAGTATTTCGACCGGGTCGTTATTGTTGAATGTCACTATGTTTCTGTTACTCCTGTCATCGTCGCAGCTCCTACTACGCCTATGTTCATCCCGGTAGCATTGGTTATTCTCCTCCTGAAAACTTCTCTCCGTGTTCCCATTATAATTCATTCGTCCCTGGTACGAACGTCTTCCCATATCTCTATCTTCGGTGCTCACATAATTCACCATGCCTTCGATATGTTTGGTTTTGGTTGTTATAATTGCCATTATTATTCTGTCTGTATCGGTTATCGTAATGGTTTTGATAACCTCAGTTGTTCTGGTAATGGTTGTCTCTATCATTGGCACGCTGGTATCCGTTATTATTATTCGTAGGAGAGCTACGGTAATAGTGGTTGTTGTTATTCGTCGCATTATTCCGTGGATAGTTGTTATTGTTATTTTGGTAACTACATTGATAGTGGTTACCGTTGTTGTAATTGTTATTATTTGATCTATTCCCGTTGTTTTCATATCGGGCGTCGCGGTGACCATTATTTCTATCCATTTCATCGCTCCTTCGTCTGTATTGGAGGAAGCTCTTCTCTTGTTCCATTTCTGCTAATAATGCCGACATCTCCTCAATGGTTTGTATTCGTCCGTTTATTCGGCCTCTCGTAATTTCTCCACCATAGTGATAAGCTAATAACCTCACTAAACATTCGGTAGGAATTGCAGGCTCTAAATGTCTGGCTATGTTTATCTTACCAAGAAAGTATGCGGTCAGAGTTTGTTTGCCGTGTAGATCATATCGGCCCAATCCTATGTCACTTCTTATCATATGTTGCGTGGCATCAGACCAATACTTGGATTTAAATTGTTTTTTGAATTCTAGAAAATTTTGTATATTTGGCCGCATCGCCGTCCACCAATTGTCATAGACTTTTCTGAACATTTCGTCCAGCATACTCCTAATTACAACCCATCTGTCTTCTCCGGTTTTTGCTATTTTTTCTTCTACCCGTTCTAGGAATAGCATGGGGTTTCTTCTGTAATTCTGGGATAACCTCTCGGTTTTCCTCACATGTGGTATGGACACCGGTACATTGTCTGTTTCTTAGAGAGTTAATTTCATCTCTATGGGCAGTTGTTTGGTCTTGTACCCGATTAAGACTAGTACCTATGCTTTCTAATCTTTCTCCCATCACTGCTTGGTTGGTTTTCATATTTTCTATTCGTCCATTCGTTTCTTCCCGGACGCGCAGTATCTCTTGGTTCATCCGCTCACACTTTTCTTTGGTCTCGGATTCTACCCTTTTAATTTTGTTCACCGGTTCTTCTAGCTTCTTGTCACATTCTTCCTGCAATTGCCGGTTATTAATTTCCATCTGGTTATTCCACTCTTCTTTTAATGACTCTTTGTGTTCATCCAATTTTTTCATGGTTTCCTGGTAATTTCCCTTCAATTCTTCCCTCAATGCTTTATTATTTTCGTCTATTTTCTCCTCCATTTTCCTGCTATTCTCTTTCAATTCTCCCATTTTTTCTTCAATTTTCTTATTAGTCTCTTCCAATTTTCGGCTCAATTCCTCCTTTGTCTGTTTATTATCACTCTTTATTTCCTCCATCTTCTTACTCAAGTCTTCCTTCAATATTACTAAGTTCTTATTACTATTCTCACCTAATTCTTCCATTGACTGTTTATTGTCCTTTTTTAACTCCTCCATCCTCTCTTCCATTTTCTTATTACTCTCCTCCGTTTTTCGGCTTATTTCCTCTATCTTTTCTTCCATTTTCTTACTACTCGCCTCCGTAGACTGTTTATTGTCCTTCATTTCGTCCATTAGTTTCTTATTACTCTCCTCCGTTTTCTTACCAGTTTCCTGCATTAATTCCATCATACGTTTGATCATTTCTTGCGTCTTCTCGCTTTCTGTTTGTGTGGGTTCTTCTGGTTGTTTCTCCTGAGCCTTCCTTATTATAGTTTCTACTTCCTCAACCGGTGTTGCTTCCTGGTCTTCCATGCTTAATTCGCTTACTTTCTCGGTTTCGGCCGCTCGTTTGCGCGATGTTTCTCGGTTCCTCATTTTCGTTTATTTCTGATTGTTTAATTATAAATTGTATTTTTATTTATCGCCTCACACGTTGGTTCGCCAATTTGTAACAAATATATACGTGACGACTTAATTCGCTGCACGTTGGAAGCGTCAATTTGTATCTAATTTAATAGGTTACGTATATTATATTAAACCCCACTGTTTGGTTCGTCAGTTCGTAACAAATTTAATATGTATGTTGAACGGTAAATTATTTTGCCACGGTTGTATTCTGCCGCTCGCTCCCTCTATGCGTGCAGTCCCAATGACGTCACTCGGAGTTGCCAACAGTTGCTCCGTCCGCTGTGCTATGTTAACATAAATCTTAAATGAAACAGTAATAATAATGCAAAGATAACACCAAACAGATATATTCCTTTTAAAGATCTTTATTAAAATGAAGGATTGATTAATTACTTCTCGTTTTTCTTTACTGCAATTACAAATTATGACAAAATTATGTGTCTTTTTTCATCAGTTGGTAATAGCTAAAAATAATGTGCTATATGCTGGATTTCGACAAGCAAAAGAATGATGCAGTTTATTATTATTTCACTGAAATAAATAATCTCAGGGCGTATCTGGTTCGGGAATTATGGTTAAACAAATAATACAACTCCTAAAATCAAAATACAAACTTCACAATATAAGGATATTACAAGGTTTTGATGTGTATAGTGCAAACTGGTAGTCGTGTATGTGTTACTCACTATTATAGGTTATGAACAGTTTAGATGCTTATTAGTTATCGTTAAAGTTTTATGGTGTTCAAAAAAGGTGTAAAACTCAATTGGTGTTATTTTCAAGTGTTCTTTATTGTTGGTGTAGAATAGTGTCTGTAGTTATATTTATTGTTTAAATCCTAAATAGTTGCGTAGACAAGTGTAGGTGTTGTCACATAAGATGATAAATTGTTCGATTCACCAGATCCTCTTCTTTATTCTTCCAGGACGAAGATAGGGTCCAAGTCTTCTTCGCTTCTTCTCCCCGGATCTCAATTCTTCAAAATTAAATTCTTGAAGTTCTTTTGTTATTATAATATTTAGTATTGACTATATCAATTCGTTTTACAAAGTCTGGTATGTGTTTTCACTGTTTAAAATATAATTATCTGAGACGTTTTACTAACGCGTCTGTCTTCAATGACCGTTGTTAAAGAAGTCCTATTTTATTTATCTGAATTTTCGGTTGCTAAGGTAAAACTTGAAATCTGGTTGGTTGATTCAGATATACATTGTCATACAAATTCATTATTTCAATGTCTGAATTAGGTCAAAACGTATATCTTTTTTGTACTGATTGGGAATTTAAAACTAATAGCATCATTATTTTGGTCTTAACATTTGTGACATATAGACACCAAACATGCCTATTTTTGATTAAGAAATACTGATGTTACATTTTTGCTATTTGAATTTTTCTTAAAAAACTTAAAACTGAGTATTTCGATTCCATATTTGTTGTGTATACTATTAACTATAAACCTATCCATATTATAACATTTGTTTTATAAAATTCTAACAGTATTTCCTAAAATTTACAAAATTCCAAAGTTTTTATAGGCCTATGTCTTGACATGTTAAATTTCTATTTTCTGTTATTGTAACACCTATTAACAATGCAACTACCATCATAACTACTCCCTATAACTCTATTAGTATTATCCTTTAAAACTATAACAATAATTATTACAGTAACAACATAAAAAAAACATAATTCACATTTTGTGATTAAACAATTTGTATATGCCTGGTTACATACATCCTGCATAAGGCATATCATACATATATTATTTAATAAAACTATAAATAATATCAACACAACTTTAAACGTGTTTTAAGAACATAAAAAGGAACGTTTAATCATTTAATAATGATTTTCTATTTTTTTTTCCATTCTTCCTAGGTAGTTCAGCCACCGCTGTACTAGGTATTTTTTTCTGTTTCTTTTTTATACATTTGAGAATTCTTATGTGATTATACATTATTTTCTTGATACCATTATGTCCACTATTATTTACAGCTAGTTGCATGTTTCCATGTATCTATAATAATTGTTTTGTTGTATTATTTCATTATATCATTTAATTAACAATTTACTAATATATTATTTTACATTGTATTGTATGTTTGGGCCCCTCAATTATGTAATCCCTCAATTTGTATTTTGATTATTTTTATATTTTGATACATTTAATAAAACAATTTGTTTACTTATAGTAATGGTACATAATGCTGTCTGTCTTTATAAGTATTATTCTTGTCATTATTTGAAATTCATGTCATCATCGGGGTATTTTACATCACTTTACCTAAACATTAATTTGGGTACGGTCAGTTATAGTACAAGTCAGTCTAAAGCAGTTATTTGTTCATCTTCACTATCATTTTTTAAAGATATGTTTCTTCTTGTTCAGTTTCTTATCCATGATCTTCAATAAATCTGGTACGATATCAAGCTATGCCAAATGTAATGTTACATAACACCCTGCCAGCAAATTTGATTATTTTAATAAAAAAATATATTTTGTTGAAATTATCAATTATTTTATCTTTCATATTAGCACTTGTTATTCTTTTTATGATCTGGTATACTTGTCTGTAATTATAAGTGTTCTATCCCTGGAACATGTTGCCTCCCTAACAAATTAATCACCATCACATATATTTTGGAATCAGTTTGGGGGCTCTCTTGACCTAATACCCCGCTGTCCTTATAATACATAAATAATATCGATTGCTGGAGCTATCTCATCAGTCAATCACATTTAATAATCACTAGTCTATTCATGACTAAATCAAATAAAAATAATATATTCTTGGGATGGTTCACTCAGTTTAAATTCCCAGATCTAAATATTTCTTTCCATTGATTCTTTCAGATGTTTATTTTCTTGTGGCGATATTAATAACATTTTTATTTTTAATTGGTACTATCTTCTTTCCTTCTTTATCAGTACTGCTTAATCTTCATTTTTCATTCACTATCCTTATTCAATTAACACGTAACAAGTATCTGTATCTATAGTTGTTGTTGATTCTCTCACAATCATGATAGGTTATTCGTAGTAAATTTGTTTCTAGTCTCGTCTTATTTTCATCGTCGATTGTCTACATTTGTCTTTTCTTATTCATTTTATAATACTTTGTTTCTCATGATTCATGGATGTTGCATCTTTCTTTTATATTCCAATAATAAGTTCATAATTATATTTAATAAGAGGTGCTTATTTTGTTTAGAATTTTGAAATTTATTCAAATTTGTTTATTCACTTGGTTCAAAATAACATTATCAAAATGTACTGTAAGTTGTCCTTACTATTGGTTTGAATTTTGAGGTTTATTCAATTCATTTATTCACTTGATCCAAAATAACATTATCAAATTAACTGTAAGTTGTCCTTACTATTTGTTTGAATTTTGAGGTTTATTCAAATTCGTTTATTCACTTGGTTCAAAATAAATTATCAAAATGTACTGTAAGTTGTCCTTACTATTTGTTTGAATTTTGAGATTTATTCAAATTCGTTTTAATTGGCTTCATTTAAAATTATATTCTGGATTGGTAGAGTCGGTAAGATGATCTTACTTAATTTTTGAATTTTGTGGTATTTATTCGTGTTCGGCATCTGCCCCACTCCGGGTTGTCCTGCGATTATGTTTTTCCGGTGGATTCCTTCGGTTAAAGTTATCTACAAATCTCGCTATGGGATTGCCCCATCGTGGATCAGTCTCATACATTTCGATGTTGTCGTATGAATAGTCTCTGTCATCCTCATTGCTAGGGCCAGTATTAGGTTCTTGGCTGTCCTCCGCCATGATATGGTTTATTCGACCTATCTGGGCTCCCTGGTTGTTACTTGGTTGGTTATTGTCCGTTGCTTGCAGTATTTCGACCGGGTCGTTATTGTTGAATGTCACTATGTTTCTGTTACTCCTGTCATCGTCGCAGCTCCTACTACGCCTATGTTCATCCCGGTAGCATTGGTTATTCTCCTCCTGAAAACTTCTCTCCGTGTTCCCATTATAATTCATTCGTCCCTGGTACGAACGTCTTCCCATATCTCTATCTTCGGTGCTCACATAATTCACCATGCCTTCGATATGTTTGGTTTTGGTTGTTATAATTGCCATTATTATTCTGTCTGTATCGGTTATCGTAATGGTTTTGATAACCTCAGTTGTTCTGGTAATGGTTGTCTCTATCATTGGCACGCTGGTATCCGTTATTATTATTCGTAGGAGAGCTACGGTAATAGTGGTTGTTGTTATTCGTCGCATTATTCCGTGGATAGTTGTTATTGTTATTTTGGTAACTACATTGATAGTGGTTACCGTTGTTGTAATTGTTATTATTTGATCTATTCCCGTTGTTTTCATATCGGGCGTCGCGGTGACCATTATTTCTATCCATTTCATCGCTCCTTCGTCTGTATTGGAGGAAGCTCTTCTCTTGTTCCATTTCTGCTAATAATGCCGACATCTCCTCAATGGTTTGTATTCGTCCGTTTATTCGGCCTCTCGTAATTTCTCCACCATAGTGATAAGCTAATAACCTCACTAAACATTCGGTAGGAATTGCAGGCTCTAAATGTCTGGCTATGTTTATCTTACCAAGAAAGTATGCGGTCAGAGTTTGTTTGCCGTGTAGATCATATCGGCCCAATCCTATGTCACTTCTTATCATATGTTGCATGGCATCAGACCAATACTTGGATTTAAATTGTTTTTTGAATTCTAGAAAATTTTGTATATTTGGCCGCATCGCCGTCCACCAATTGTCATAGACTTTTCTGAACATTTCGTCCAGCATACTCCTAATTACAACCCATCTGTCTTCTCCGGTTTTTGCTATTTTTTCTTCTACCCGTTCTAGGAATAGCATGGGGTTTCTTCTGTAATTCTGGGATAACCTCTCGGTTTTCCTCACATGTGGTATGGACACCGGTACATTGTCTGTTTCTTAGAGAGTTAATTTCATCTCTATGGGCAGTTGTTTGGTCTTGTACCCGATTAAGACTAGTACCTATGCTTTCTAATCTTTCTCCCATCACTGCTTGGTTGGTTTTCATATTTTCTATTCGTCCATTCGTTTCTTCCCGGACGCGCAGTATCTCTTGGTTCATCCGCTCACACTTTTCTTTGGTCTCGGATTCTACCCTTTTAATTTTGTTCACCGGTTCTTCTAGCTTCTTGTCACATTCTTCCTGCAATTGCCGGTTATTAATTTCCATCTGGTTATTCCACTCTTCTTTTAATGACTCTTTGTGTTCATCCAATTTTTTCATGGTTTCCTGGTAATTTCCCTTCAATTCTTCCCTCAATGCTTTATTATTTTCGTCTATTTTCTCCTCCATTTTCCTGCTATTCTCTTTCAATTCTCCCATTTTTTCTTCAATTTTCTTATTAGTCTCTTCCAATTTTCGGCTCAATTCCTCCTTTGTCTGTTTATTATCACTCTTTATTTCCTCCATCTTCTTACTCAAGTCTTCCTTCAATATTACTAAGTTCTTATTACTATTCTCACCTAATTCTTCCATTGACTGTTTATTGTCCTTTTTTAACTCCTCCATCCTCTCTTCCATTTTCTTATTACTCTCCTCCGTTTTTCGGCTTATTTCCTCCATCTTTTCTTCCATTTTCTTACTACTCACCTCCGTAGACTGTTTATTGTCCTTCATTTCGTCCATTAGTTTCTTATTACTCTCCTCCGTTTTCTTACCAGTTTCCTGCATTAATTCCATCATACGTTTGATAATTTCTTGCGTCTTCTCGCTTTCTGTTTGTGTGGGTTCTTCTGGTTGTTTCTCCTGAGCCTTCCTTATTATAGTTTCTACTTCCTCAACCGGTGTTGCTTCCTGGTCTTCCATGCTTAATTCGCTTACTTTCTCGGTTTCGGCCGCTCGTTTGCGCGATGTTTCTCGCTTCCTCAGTTTCGTTTATTTCTGATTGTTTAATTATAAATTGTATTTTTATTTATCGCCTCACACGTTGGTTCGCCAATTTGTAACAAATATATACGTGACGACTTAATTCGCTGCACGTTGGAAGCGTCAATTTGTATCTAATTTAATAGGTTACGTATATTATATTAAACCCCACTGTTTGGTTCGTCAGTTCGTAACAAATTTAATATGTATGTTGAACGGTAAATTATTTTGCCACGGTTGTATTCTGCCGCTCGCTCCCTCTATGCGTGCAGTCCCAATGACGTCACTCGGAGTTGCCAACAGTTGCTCCGTCCGCTGTGCTATGTTAACATAAATCTTAAATGAAACAGTAATAATAATGCAAAGATAACACCAAACAGATATATTCCTTTTAAAGATCTTTATTAAAATGAAGGATTGATTAATTACTTCTCGTTTTTCTTTACTGTAATTACAAATTATGACAAAATTATGTGTCTTTTTTCATCAGTTGGTAGTAGCTAAAAATAATGTGCTATATGCTGGATTTCGACAAGCAAAAGAATGATGCAGTTTATTATTATTTCACTGAAATAAATAATCTCAGGGCGTATCTGGTTCGGGAATTATGGTTAAACAAATAATACAACTCCTAAAATCAAAATACAAACTTCACAATATAAGGATATTACAAGGTTTTGATGTGTATAGTGCAAACTGGTAGTCGTGTATGTGTTACTCACTATTATAGGTTATGAACAGTTTAGATGCTTATTAGTTATCGTTAAAGTTTTATGGTGTTCAAAAAAGGTGTAAAACTCAATTGGTGTTATTTTCAAGTGTTCTTTATTGTTGGTGTAGAATAGTGTCTGTAGTTATATTTATTGTTTAAATCCTAAATAGTTGTGTAGGTGTTGTCACATAAGATGATAAATTGTTCAGATTCACCAGATCCTCTTCTTTATTCTTCCAGGATGAAGATAGGGTCTAAGTCTTCTTCGCTTCTTCTCCCCCGGATCTCAATTCTTCTGAATTAAATTCTTGAAGTTCTTTTGTTATTATAATATTTAGTATTGACTACATCAATTCGTTTTACAAAGTCTGGTATGTGTTTTCACTGTTTAAAATATAATTATCTGAGACGTTTTATTAACGCGTCTGTCTTCAATGACCGTTGTTAAAGAAGTCCTATTTTATTTATCTGAATTTTCGGTTGCTAAGGTAAAACTTGAAATCTGGTTGGTTGATTCAGATATACATTGTCATACAAATTCATTATTTCAATGTCTGAATTAGGTCAAAACGTATATCTTTTTTGTACTGATTGGGAATTTAAAACTAATAGCATCATTATTTTGGTCTTAACATTTGTGACATATAGACACCAAACATGCCTATTTTTGATTAAGAAATACTGATGTTACATTTTTGCTATTTGAATTTTTCTTAAAAAACTTAAAACTGAGTATTTCGATTCCATATTTGTTGTGTATACTATTAACTATAAACCTATCCATATTATAACATTTGTTTTATAAAATTCTAACAGTATTTCCTAAAATTTACAAAATTCCAAAGTTTTTATAGGCCTATGTCTTGACATGTTAAATTTCTATTTTCTGTTATTGTAACACCTATTAACAATGCAACTACCATCATAACTACTCCCTATAACTCTTATTAGTATTATCCTTTAAAACTATAACAATAATTATTACAGTAACAACATAAAAAAAACATAATTCACATTTTGTGATTAAACAATTTGTATATGCCTGGTTACATACATCCTGCATAAGGCATATCATACATATATTATTTAATAAAACTATAAATAATATCAACACAACTTTAAACGTGTTTTAAGAACATAAAAAGGAACGTTTAATCATTTAATAATGATTTTCTATTTTTTTTTCCATTCTTCCTAGGTAGTTCAGCCACCGCTGTACTAGGTATTTTTTTCTGTTTCTTTTTTATACATTTGAGAATTCTTATGTGATTATACATTATTTTCTTGATACCATTATGTCCACTATTATTTACAGCTAGTTGCATGTTTCCATGTATCTATAATAATTGTTTTGTTGTATTATTTCATTATATCATTTAATTAACAATTTACTAATATATTATTTTACATTGTATTGTATGTTTGGGCCCCTCAATTATGTAATCCCTCAATTTGTATTTTGATTATTTTTATATTTTGATACATTTAATAAAACAATTTGTTTACTTATAGTAATGGTACATAATGCTGTCTGTCTTTATAAGTATTATTCTTGTCATTATTTGAAATTCATGTCATCATCGGGGTATTTTGCATCACTTTACCTAAACATTAATTTGGGTACGGTCAGTTATAGTACAAGTCAGTCTAAAGCAGTTATTTGTTCATCTTCACTATCATTTTTTAAAGATATGTTTCTTCTTGTTCAGCTTCTTATCCATGATCTTCAATAAATCTGGTACGATATCAAGCTATGCCAAATGTAATGTTACATAACACCCTGCCAGCAAATTTGATTATTTTAATAAAAAAATATATTTTGTTGAAATTATCAATTATTTTATCTTTCATATTAGCACTTGTTATTCTTTTTATGATCTGGTATACTTGTCTGTAATTATAAGTGTTCTATCCCTGGAACATGTTGCCTCCCTAACAAATTAATCACCATCACATATATTTTGGAATCAGTTTGGGGGCTCTCTTGACCTAATACCCCGCTGTCCTTATAATACATAAATAATATCGATTGCTGGAGCTATCTCATCAGTCAATCACATTTAATAATCACTAGTCTATTCATGACTAAATCAAATAAAAATAATATATTCTTGGGATGGTTCACTCAGTTTAAATTCCCAGATCTAAATATTTCTTTCCATTGATTCTTTCAGATGTTTATTTTCTTGTGGCGATATTAATAACATTTTTATTTTTAATTGGTACTATCTTCTTTCCTTCTTTATCAGTACTGCTTAATCTTCATTTTTCATTCACTATCCTTATTCAATTAACACGTAACAAGTATCTGTATCTATAGTTGTTGTTGATTCTCTCACAATCATGATAGTTATTCGTAGTAAATTTGTTTCTAGTCTCGTCTTATTTTCATCGTCGATTGTCTACATTTGTCTTTTCTTATTCATTTTATAATACTTTGATTTCTCATGATTCATGGATGTTGCATCTTTCTTTTATATTCCAATAATAAGTTCATAATTATATTTAATAAGAGGTGCTTATTTTGTTTAGAATTTTGAAATTTATTCAAATTTGTTTATTCACTTGGTTCAAAATAACATTATCAAAATGTACTGTAAGTTGTCCTTACTATTGGTTTGAATTTTGAGGTTTATTCAATTCATTTATTCACTTGATCCAAAATAACATTATCAAATTAACTGTAAGTTGTCCTTACTATTTGTTTGAATTTTGAGGTTTATTCAAATTCGTTTATTCACTTGGTTCAAAATAAATTATCAAAATGTACTGTAAGTTGTCCTTACTATTTGTTTGAATTTTGAGATTTATTCAAATTCGTTTTAATTGGCTTCATTTAAAATTATATTCTGGATTGGTAGAGTCGGTAAGATGATCTTACTTAATTTTTGAATTTTGTGGTATTTATTCGTGTTCGGCATCTGCCCCACTCCGGGTTGTCCTGCGATTATGTTTTTCCGGTGGATTCCTTCGGTTAAAGTTATCTACAAATCTCGCTATGGGATTGCCCCATCGTGGATCAGTCTCATACATTTCGATGTTGTCGTATGAATAGTCTCTGTCATCCTCATTGCTAGGGCCAGTATTAGGTTCTTGGCTGTCCTCCGCCATGATATGGTTTATTCGACCTATCTGGGCTCCCTGGTTGTTACTTGGTTGGTTATTGTCCGTTGCTTGCAGTATTTCGACCGGGTCGTTATTGTTGAATGTCACTATGTTTCTGTTAATCCTGTCATCGTCGCAGCTCCTACTACGCCTATGTTCATCCCGGTAGCATTGGTTATTCTCCTCCTGAAAACTTCTCTCCGTGTTCCCATTATAATTCATTCGTCCCTGGTACGAACGTCTTCCCATATCTCTATCTTCGGTGCTCACATAATTCACCATGCCTTCGATATGTTTGGTTTTGGTTGTTATAATTGCCATTATTATTCTGTCTGTATCAGTTATCGTAATGGTTTTGATAACCTCAGTTGTTCTGGTAATGGTTGTCTCTATCATTGGCACGCTGGTATCCGTTATTATTATTCGTAGGAGAGCTACGGTAATAGTGGTTGTTGTTATTCGTCGCATTATTCCGTGGATAGTTGTTATTGTTATTTTGGTAACTACATTGATAGTGGTTACCGTTGTTGTAATTGTTATTATTTGATCTATTCCCGTTGTTTTCATATCGGGCGTCGCGGTGACCATTATTTCTATCCATTTCATCGCTCCTTCGTCTGTATTGGAGGAAGCTCTTCTCTTGTTCCATTTCTGCTAATAATGCCGACATCTCCTCAATGGTTTGTATTCGTCCGTTTATTCGGCCTCTCGTAATTTCTCCACCATAGTGATAAGCTAATAGCCTCACTAAACATTCGGTAGGAATTGCAGGCTCTAAATGTCTGGCTATGTTTATCTTACCAAGAAAGTATGCGGTCAGAGTTTGTTTGCCGTGTAGATCATATCGGCCCAATCCTATGTCACTTCTTATCATATGTTGCGTGGCATCAGACCAATACTTGGATTTAAATTGTTTTTTGAATTCTAGAAAATTTTGTATATTTGGCCGCATCGCCGTCCACCAATTGTCATAGACTTTTCTGAACATTTCGTCCAGCATACTCCTAATTACAACCCATCTGTCTTCTCCGGTTTTTGCTATTTTTTCTTCTACCCGTTCTAGGAATAGCATGGGGTTTCTTCTGTAATTCTGGGATAACCTCTCGGTTTTCCTCACATGTGGTATGGACACCGGTACATTGTCTGTTTCTTAGAGAGTTAATTTCATCTCTATGGGCAGTTGTTTGGTCTTGTACCCGATTAAGACTAGTACCTATGCTTTCTAATCTTTCTCCCATCACTGCTTGGTTGGTTTTCATATTTTCTATTCGTCCATTCGTTTCTTCCCGGACGCGCAGTATCTCTTGGTTCATCCGCTCACACTTTTCTTTGGTCTCGGATTCTACCCTTTTAATTTTGTTCACCGGTTCTTCTAGCTTCTTGTCACATTCTTCCTGCAATTGCCGGTTATTAATTTCCATCTGGTTATTCCACTCTTCTTTTAATGACTCTTTGTGTTCATCCAATTTTTTCATGGTTTCCTGGTAATTTCCCTTCAATTCTTCCCTCGATGCTTTATTATTTTCGTCTATTTTCTCCTCCATTTTCCTGCTATTCTCTTTCAATTCTCCCATTTTTTCTTCAATTTTCTTATTAGTCTCTTCCAATTTTCGGCTCAATTCCTCCTTTGTCTGTTTATTATCACTCTTTATTTCCTCCATCTTCTTACTCAAGTCTTCCTTCAATATTACTAAGTTCTTATTACTATTCTCACCTAATTCTTCCATTGACTGTTTATTGTCCTTTTTTAACTCCTCCATCCTCTCTTCCATTTTCTTATTACTCTCCTCCGTTTTTCGGCTTATTTACTCTATCTTTTCTTCTTTTTTCTTACTACTCGCCTCCGTAGACTGTTTATTGTCCTTCATTTCGTCCATTAGTTTCTTATTACTCTCCTCCGTTTTCTTACCAGTTTCCTGCATTAATTCCATCATACGTTTGATCATTTCTTGCGTCTTCTCGCTTTCTGTTTGTGTGGGTTCTTCTGGTTGTTTCTCCTGAGCCTTCCTTATTATAGTTTCTACTTCCTCAACCGGTGTTGCTTCCTGGTCTTCCATGCTTAATTCGCTTACTTTCTCGGTTTCGGCCGCTCGTTTGCGCGATGTTTCTCGCTTCCTCATTTTCGTTTATTTCTGATTGTTTAATTATAAATTGTATTTTTATTTATCGCCTCACACGTTGGTTCGCCAATTTGTAACAAATATATACGTGACGACTTAATTCGCTGCACGTTGGAAGCGTCAATTTGTATCTAATTTAATAGGTTACGTATATTATATTAAACCCCACTGTTTGGTTCGTCAGTTCGTAACAAATTTAATATGTATGTTGAACGGTAAATTATTTTGCCACGGTTGTATTCTGCCGCTCGCTCCCTCTATGCGTGCAGTCCCAATGACGTCACTCGGAGTTGCCAACAGTTGCTCCGTCCGCTGTGCTATGTTAACATAAATCTTAAATGAAACAGTAATAATAATGCAAAGATAACACCAAACAGATATATTCCTTTTAAAGATCTTTATTAAAATGAAGGATTGATTAATTACTTCTCGTTTTTCTTTACTGCAATTACAAATTATGACAAAATTATGTGTCTTTTTTCATCAGTTGGTAATAGCTAAAAATAATGTGCTATATGCTGGATTTCGACAAGCAAAAGAATGATGCAGTTTATTATTATTTCACTGAAATAAATAATCTCAGGGCGTATCTGGTTCGGGAATTATGGTTAAACAAATAATACAACTCCTAAAATCAAAATACAAACTTCACAATATAAGGATATTACAAGGTTTTGATGTGTATAGTGCAAACTGGTAGTCGTGTATGTGTTACTATTATAGGTTATGAACAGTTTAGATGCTTATTAGTTATCGTTAAAGTTTTATGGTGTTCAAAAAAGGTGTAAAACTCAATTGGTGTTATTTTCAAGTGTTCTTTATTGTTGGTGTAGAATATTGTCTGTAGTTATATTTATTGTTTAAATCCTAAATAGTTGTGTAGACAAGTGTAGGTGTTGTCACATAAGATGATAAATTGTTCGATTCACCAGATCCTCTTCTTTATTCTTCCAGGACGAAGATAGGGTCCAAGTCTTCTTCGCTTCTTCTCCCCGGATCTCAATTCTTCAAAATTAAATTCTTGAAGTTCTTTTGTTATTATAATATTTAGTATTGACTATATCAATTCGTTTTACAAAGTCTGGTATGTGTTTTCACTGTTTAAAATATAATTATCTGAGACGTTTTACTAACGCGTCTGTCTTCAATGACCGTTGTTAAAGAAGTCCTATTTTATTTATCTGAATTTTCGGTTGCTAAGGTAAAACTTGAAATCTGGTTGGTTGATTCAGATATACATTGTCATACAAATTCATTATTTCAATGTCTGAATTAGGTCAAAACGTATATCTTTTTTGTACTGATTGGGAATTTAAAACTAATAGCATCATTATTTTGGTCTTAACATTTGTGACATATAGACACCAAACATGCCTATTTTTGATTAAGAAATACTGATGTTACATTTTTGCTATTTGAATTTTTCTTAAAAAACTTAAAACTGAGTATTTCGATTCCATATTTGTTGTGTATACTATTAACTATAAACCTATCCATATTATAACATTTGTTTTATAAAATTCTAACAGTATTTCCTAAAATTTACAAAATTCCAAAGTTTTTATAGGCCTATGTCTTGACATGTTAAATTTCTATTTTCTGTTATTGTAACACCTATTAACAATGCAACTACCATCATAACTACTCCCTATAACTCTTATTAGTATTATCCTTTAAAACTATAACAATAATTATTACAGCAACAACATAAAAAAAACATAATTCACATTTTGTGATTACACAATTTGTATATGCCTGGTTACATACATCCTGCATAAGGCATATCATACATATATTATTTAATAAAACTATAAATAATATCAACACAACTTTAAACGTGTTTTAAGAACATAAAAAGGAACGTTTAATCATTTAATAATGATTTTCTATTTTTTTTTCCATTCTTCCTAGGTAGTTCAGCCACCGCTGTACTAGGTATTTTTTTCTGTTTCTTTTTTATACATTTGAGAATTCTTATGTGATTATACATTATTTTCTTGATACCATTATGTCCACTATTATTTACAGCTAGTTGCATGTTTCCATGTATCTATAATAATTGTTTTGTTGTATTATTTCATTATATCATTTAATTAACAATTTACTAATATATTATTTTACTTAACTAAAAATGAACTTTTTTCATGTGAAAGACTTACTATTTTATCGGACGCGTTTCGGCTTAGTATCCGCCTTCTTCAGCTTTGGTAACAGACTGCCAGCATTTTGTAACGGTTGTGTGGAAGGTGAAGTGGGGGTGGTGTGTGGCGGAAGGGGATTGGCGCGGGGATTCAATTTATTGTTTGTTTTCTGTATAATTGTGTCAAAAAGTGTATGTGATTTATATTGTAATTGATCGTTGAGTATGTTGTTTGGTTGTGTTGTGTGGTGTTTATATATTTCATATTGTTCAGTTGTGTTGAGTTTTTGGCCTTTGGGTATGTAATGTAGAATTTCAAGATTAGTGTCTATGTTGGTGTAACTGTGGTTTTCTGTGTGTATGTGTGTGGCAAATGCAGAGTGTATATTGTTGTTGGTTAAAGCTTTTAAGTGTTCAGAATAACGGGATGAAAAAGATCTTCCCGTCTGGCCTATGTAGAAACTATTGCAGTCATTACAATTTAATTTGTAAACACCTGTTTTGTTATATTTGTCTATGTCTGTGTTTGTATTACTGATGTGTTTTTTGATGGTATTGGTTGTTCTGAATGCTATTTTGTATTTGTGTTTTCTGAATGTATTGGCGATTTTGTGTGTGTATGAGTTGTGGTATGTGAGTGTGATGTACTTATTGTGTTGTGTGTTGATGGTATTTAGTGTTTTGTTGTTTTTGTTTTTGATGCGTTTGTGTAGTATGTTTATTAAATTGGGGTTATAACCGTTTTTTATTGCTATGTATTTTATTGTGTTGAGTTCGTCGGTGTAATCTTGTTTATTTAAGGGTATTTTAGTTAGTCTATGGAGCATATGGTTGAAGGCCGCATATTTATGTTGTGTTGGGTGGTTTGATGTGTTGTGTATAACCATGTCGGTTGTGGTTGGTTTCCTGTATATTTTGTACGTGTGTGTATTGTTAGTTTTGTTAATTGTTAGGTCTAGAAAATTTATACTGTTGTTTTGTTCAGTTTCCAGTGTAAATTTTAATTTGTGGTGTATAGTGTTTATGTATTTGTGGAAGTTTTCAACTTGTCTTGTGTTGCCTTTGAATAAAAGTAATATATCATCTACATACCTGTGCCAGTAAAAAATGATATAATACCATCAAAAAACACATCAGTAATACAAACACAGACATAGACAAATATAACAAAACAGGTGTTTACAAATTAAATTGTAATGACTGCAATAGTTTCTACATAGGCCAGACGGGAAGATCTTTTTCATCCCGTTATTCTGAACACTTAAAAGCTTTAACCAACAACAATATACACTCTGCATTTGCCACACACATACACACAGAAAACCACAGTTACACCAACATAGACACTAATCTTGAAATTCTACATTACATACCCAAAGGCCAAAAACTCAACACAACTGAACAATATGAAATATATAAACACCACACAACACAACCAAACAACATACTCAACGATCAATTACAATATAAATCACATACACTTTTTGACACAATTATACAGAAAACAAACAATAAATTGAATCCCCGCGCCAATCCCCTTCCGCCACACACCACCCCCACTTCACCTTCCACACAACCGTTACAAAATGCTGGCAGTCTGTTACCAAAGCTGAAGAAGGCGGATACTAAGCCGAAACGCGTCCGATAAAATAGTAAGTCTTTCACATGAAAAAAGTTCATTTTTAGTTAAGTGTAGTGCTGTGAAAGAAGAGATGAATAATCAAGACAACTATATTATTTTACATTGTATTGTATGTTTGGGCCCCTCAATTATGTAATCCCTCAATTTGTATTTTGATTATTTTTATATTTTGATACATTTAATAAAACAATTTGTTTACTTATAGTAATGGTACATAATGCTGTCTGTCTTTATAAGTATTATTCTTGTCATTATTTGAAATTCATGTCATCATCGGGGTATTTTACATCACTTTACCTAAACATTAATTTGGGTACGGTCAGTTATAGTACAAGTCAGTCTAAAGCAGTTATTTGTTCATCTTCACTATCATTTTTTAAAGATATGTTTCTTCTTGTTCAGTTTCTTATCCATGATCTTCAATAAATCTGGTACGATATCAAGCTATGCCAAATGTAATGTTACATAACACCCTGCCAGCAAATTTGATTATTTTAATAAAAAAATATATTTTGTTGAAATTATCAATTATTTTATCTTTCATATTAGCACTTGTTATTCTTTTTATGATCTGGTATACTTGTCTGTAATTATAAGTGTTCTATCCCTGGAACATGTTGCCTCCCTAACAAATTAATCACCATCACATATATTTTGGAATCAGTTTGGGGGCTCTCTTGACCTAATACCCCTCTGTCCTTATAATACATAAATAATATCGATTGCTGGAGCTATCTCATCAGTCAATCACATTTAATAATCACTAGTCTATTCATGACTAAATCAAATAAAAATAATATATTCTTGGGATGGTTCACTCAGTTTAAATTCCCAGATCTAAATATTTCTTTCCATTGATTCTTTCAGATGTTTATTTTCTTGTGGCGATATTAATAACATTTTTATTTTTAATTGGTACTATCTTCTTTCCTTCTTTATCAGTACTGCTTAATCTTCATTTTTCATTCACTATCCTTATTCAATTAACACGTAACAAGTATCTGTATCTATAGTTGTTGTTGATTCTCTCACAATCATGATAGGTTATTCGTAGTAAATTTGTTTCTAGTCTCGTCTTATTTTCATCGTCGATTGTCTACATTTGTCTTTTCTTATTCATTTTATAATACTTTGATTTCTCATGATTCATGGATGTTGCATCTTTCTTTTATATTCCAATAATAAGTTCATAATTATATTTAATAAGAGGTGCTTATTTTGTTTAGAATTTTGAAATTTATTCAAATTTGTTTATTCACTTGGTTCAAAATAACATTATCAAAATGTACTGTAAGTTGTCCTTACTATTGGTTTGAATTTTGAGGTTTATTCAATTCATTTATTCACTTGATCCAAAATAACATTATCAAATTAACTGTAAGTTGTCCTTACTATTTGTTTGAATTTTGAGGTTTATTCAAATTCGTTTATTCACTTGGTTCAAAATAAATTATCAAAATGTACTGTAAGTTGTCCTTACTATTTGTTTGAATTTTGAGATTTATTCAAATTCGTTTTAATTGGCTTCATTTAAAATTATATTCTGGATTGGTAGAGTCGGTAAGATGATCTTACTTAATTTTTGAATTTTGTGGTATTTATTCGTGTTCGGCATCTGCCCCACTCCGGGTTGTCCTGCGATTATGTTTTTCCAGTGGATTCCTTCGGTTAAAGTTATCTACAAATCTCGCTATGGGATTGCCCCATCGTGGATCAGTCTCATACATTTCGATGTTGTCGTATGAATAGTCTCTGTCATCCTCATTGCTAGGGCCAGTATTAGGTTCTTGGCTGTCCTCCGCCATGATATGGTTTATTCGACCTATCTGGGCTCCCTGGTTGTTACTTGGTTGGTTATTGTCCGTTGCTTGCAGTATTTCGACCGGGTCGTTATTGTTGAATGTCACTATGTTTCTGTTACTCCTGTCATCGTCGCAGCTCCTACTACGCCTATGTTCATCCCGGTAGCATTGGTTATTCTCCTCCTGAAAACTTCTCTCCGTGTTCCCATTATAATTCATTCGTCCCTGGTACGAACGTCTTCCCATATCTCTATCTTCGGTGCTCACATAATTCACCATGCCTTCGATATGTTTGGTTTTGGTTGTTATAATTGCCATTATTATTCTGTCTGTATCGGTTATCGTAATGGTTTTGATAACCTCAGTTGTTCTGGTAATGGTTGTCTCTATCATTGGCACGCTGGTATCCGTTATTATTATTCGTAGGAGAGCTACGGTAATAGTGGTTGTTGTTATTCGTCGCATTATTCCGTGGATAGTTGTTATTGTTATTTTGGTAACTACATTGATAGTGGTTACCGTTGTTGTAATTGTTATTATTTGATCTATTCCCGTTGTTTTCATATCGGGCGTCGCGGTGACCATTATTTCTATCCATTTCATCGCTCCTTCGTCTGTATTGGAGGAAGCTCTTCTCTTGTTCCATTTCTGCTAATAATGCCGACATCTCCTCAATGGTTTGTATTCGTCCGTTTATTCGGCCTCTCGTAATTTCTCCACCATAGTGATAAGCTAATAGCCTCACTAAACATTCGGTAGGAATTGCAGGCTCTAAATGTCTGGCTATGTTTATCTTACCAAGAAAGTATGCGGTCAGAGTTTGTTTGCCGTGTAGATCATATCGGCCCAATCCTATGTCACTTCTTATCATATGTTGCGTGGCATCAGACCAATACTTGGATTTAAATTGTTTTTTGAATTCTAGAAAATTTTGTATATTTGGCCGCATCGCCGTCCACCAATTGTCATAGACTTTTCTGAACATTTCGTCCAGCATACTCCTAATTACAACCCATCTGTCTTCTCCGGTTTTTGCTATTTTTTCTTCTACCCGTTCTAGGAATAGCATGGGGTTTCTTCTGTAATTCTGGGATAACCTCTCGGTTTTCCTCACATGTGGTATGGACACCGGTACATTGTCTGTTTCTTAGAGAGTTAATTTCATCTCTATGGGCAGTTGTTTGGTCTTGTACCCGATTAAGACTAGTACCTATGCTTTCTAATCTTTCTCCCATCACTGCTTGGTTGGTTTTCATATTTTCTATTCGTCCATTCGTTTCTTCCCGGACGCGCAGTATCTCTTGGTTCATCCGCTCACACTTTTCTTTGGTCTCGGATTCTACCCTTTTAATTTTGTTCACCGGTTCTTCTAGCTTCTTGTCACATTCTTCCTGCAATTGCCGGTTATTAATTTCCATCTGGTTATTCCACTCTTCTTTTAATGACTCTTTGTGTTCATCCAATTTTTTCATGGTTTCCTGGTAATTTCCCTTCAATTCTTCCCTCAATGCTTTATTATTTTCGTCTATTTTCTCCTCCATTTTCCTGCTATTCTCTTTCAATTCTCCCATTTTTTCTTCAATTTTCGTATTAGTCTCTTCCAATTTTCGGCTCAATTCCTCCTTTGTCTGTTTATTATCACTCTTTATTTCCTCCATCTTCTTACTCAAGTCTTCCTTCAATATTACTAAGTTCTTATTACTATTCTCACCTAATTCTTCCATTGACTGTTTATTGTCCTTTTTTAACTCCTCCATCCTCTCTTCCATTTTCTTATTACTCTCCTCCGTTTTTCGGCTTATTTCCTCCATCTTTTCTTCCATTTTCTTACTACTCGCCTCCGTAGACTGTTTATTGTCCTTCATTTCGTCCATTAGTTTCTTATTACTCTCCTCCGTTTTCTTACCAGTTTCCTGCATTAATTCCATCATACGTTTGATCATTTCTTGCGTCTTCTCGCTTTCTGTTTGTGTGGGTTCTTCTGGTTGTTTCTCCTGAGCCTTCCTTATTATAGTTTCTACTTCCTCAACCGGTGTTGCTTCCTGGTCTTCCATGCTTAATTCGCTTACTTTCTCGGTTTCGGCCGCTCGTTTGCGCGATGTTTCTCGCTTCCTCATTTTCGTTTATTTCTGATTGTTTAATTATAAATTGTATTTTTATTTATCGCCTCACACGTTGGTTCGCCAATTTGTAACAAATATATACGTGACGACTTAATTCGCTGCACGTTGGAAGCGTCAATTTGTATCTAATTTAATAGGTTACGTATATTATATTAAACCCCACTGTTTGGTTCGTCAGTTCGTAACAAATTTAATATGTATGTTGAACGGTAAATTATTTTGCCACGGTTGTATTCTGCCGCTCGCTCCCTCTATGCGTGCAGTCCCAATGACGTCACTCGGAGTTGCCAACAGTTGCTCCGTCGCTGTGCTATGTTAACATAAATCTTAAATGAAACAGTAATAATAATGCAAAGATAACACCAAACAGATATATTCCTTTTAAAGATCTTTATTAAAATGAAGGATTGATTAATTACTTCTCGTTTTTCTTTACTGCAATTACAAATTATGACAAAATTATGTGTCTTTTTTCATCAGTTGGTAATAGCTAAAAATAATGTGCTATATGCTGGATTTCGACAAGCAAAAGAATGATGCAGTTTATTATTATTTCACTGAAATAAATAATCTCAGGGCGTATCTGGTTCGGGAATTATGGTTAAACAAATAATACAACTCCTAAAATCAAAATACAAACTTCACAATATAAGGATATTACAAGGTTTTGATGTGTATAGTGCAAACTGGTAGTCGTGTATGTGTTACTCACTATTATAGGTTATGAACAGTTTAGATGCTTATTAGTTATCGTTAAAGTTTTATGGTGTTCAAAAAAGGTGTAAAACTCAATTGGTGTTATTTTCAAGTGTTCTTTATTGTTGGTGTAGAATAGTGTCTGTAGTTATATTTATTGTTTAAATCCTAAATAGTTGCGTAGACAAGTGTAGGTGTTGTCACATAAGATGATAAATTGTTCGATTCACCAGATCCTCTTCTTTATTCTTCCAGGACGAAGATAGGGTCCAAGTCTTCTTCGCTTCTTCTCCCCGGATCTCAATTCTTCAAAATTAAATTCTTGAAGTTCTTTTGTTATTATAATATTTAGTATTGACTATATCAATTCGTTTTACAAAGTCTGGTATGTGTTTTCACTGTTTAAAATATAATTATCTGAGACGTTTTACTAACGCGTCTGTCTTCAATGACCGTTGTTAAAGAAGTCCTATTTTATTTATCTGAATTTTCGGTTGCTAAGGTAAAACTTGAAATCTGGTTGGTTGATTCAGATATACATTGTCATACAAATTCATTATTTCAATGTCTGAATTAGGTCAAAACGTATATCTTTTTTGTACTGATTGGGAATTTAAAACTAATAGCATCATTATTTTGGTCTTAACATTTGTGACATATAGACACCAAACATGCCTATTTTTGATTAAGAAATACTGATGTTACATTTTTGCTATTTGAATTTTTCTTAAAAAACTTAAAACTGAGTATTTCGATTCCATATTTGTTGTGTATACTATTAACTATAAACCTATCCATATTATAACATTTGTTTTATAAAATTCTAACAGTATTTCCTAAAATTTACAAAATTCCAAAGTTTTTATAGGCCTATGTCTTGACATGTTAAATTTCTATTTTCTGTTATTGTAACACCTATTAACAATGCAACTACCATCATAACTACTCCCTATAACTCTATTAGTATTATCCTTTAAAACTACAACAATAATTATTACAGTAACAACATAAAAAAAACATAATTCACATTTTGTGATTAAACAATTTGTATATGCCTGGTTACATACATCCTGCATAAGGCATATCATACATATATTATTTAATAAAACTATAAATAATATCAACACAACTTTAAACGTGTTTTAAGAACATAAAAAGGAACGTTTAATCATTTAATAATGATTTTCTATTTTTTTTCCATTCTTCCTAGGTAGTTCAGCCACCGCTGTACTAGGTATTTTTTTCTGTTTCTTTTTTATACATTTGAGAATTCTTATGTGATTATACATTATTTTCTTGATACCATTATGTCCACTATTATTTACAGCTAGTTGCATGTTTCCATGTATCTATAATAATTGTTTTGTTGTATTATTTCATTATATCATTTAATTAACAATTTACTAATATATTATTTTACATTGTATTGTATGTTTGGGCCCCTCAATTATGTAATCCCTCAATTTGTATTTTGATTATTTTTATATTTTGATACATTTAATAAAACAATTTGTTTACTTATAGTAATGGTACATAATGCTGTCTGTCTTTATAAGTATTATTCTTGTCATTATTTGAAATTCATGTCATCATCGGGGTATTTTACATCACTTTACCTAAACATTAATTTGGGTACGGTCAGTTATAGTACAAGTCAGTCTAAAGCAGTTATTTGTTCATCTTCACTATCATTTTTTAAAGATATGTTTCTTCTTGTTCAGTTTCTTATCCATGATCTTCAATAAATCTGGTACGATATCAAGCTATGCCAAATGTAATGTTACATAACACCCTGCCAGCAAATTTGATTATTTTAATAAAAAAATATATTTTGTTGAAATTATCAATTATTTTATCTTTCATATTAGCACTTGTTATTCTTTTTATGATCTGGTATACTTGTCTGTAATTATAAGTGTTCTATCCCTGGAACATGTTGCCTCCCTAACAAATTAATCACCATCACATATATTTTGGAATCAGTTTGGGGGCTCTCTTGACCTAATACCCCGCTGTCCTTATAATACATAAATAATATCGATTGCTGGAGCTATCTCATCAGTCAATCACATTTAATAATCACTAGTCTATTCATGACTAAATCAAATAAAAATAATATATTCTTGGGATGGTTCACTCAGTTTAAATTCCCAGATCTAAATATTTCTTTCCATTGATTCTTTCAGATGTTTATTTTCTTGTGGCGATATTAATAACATTTTTATTTTTAATTGGTACTATCTTCTTTCCTTCTTTATCAGTACTGCTTAATCTTCATTTTTCATTCACTATCCTTATTCAATTAACACGTAACAAGTATCTGTATCTATAGTTGTTGTTGATTCTCTCACAATCATGATAGGTTATTCGTAGTAAATTTGTTTCTAGTCTCGTCTTATTTTCATCGTCGATTGTCTACATTTGTCTTTTCTTATTCATTTTATAATACTTTGATTTCTCATGATTCATGGATGTTGCATCTTTCTTTTATATTCCAATAATAAGTTCATAATTATATTTAATAAGAGGTGCTTATTTTGTTTAGAATTTTGAAATTTATTCAAATTTGTTTATTCACTTGGTTCAAAATAACATTATCAAAATGTACTGTAAGTTGTCCTTACTATTGGTTTGAATTTTGAGGTTTATTCAAATTCGTTTATTCACTTGGTTCAAAATAAATTATCAAAATGTACTGTAAGTTGTCCTTACTATTTGTTTGAATTTTGAGATTTATTCAAATTCGTTTTAATTGGCTTCATTTAAAATTATATTCTGGATTGGTAGAGTCGGTAAGATGATCTTACTTAATTTTTGAATTTTGTGGTATTTATTCGTGTTCGGCATCTGCCCCACTCCGGGTTGTCCTGCGATTATGTTTTTCCAGTGGATTCCTTCGGTTAAAGTTATCTACAAATCTCGCTATGGGATTGCCCCATCGTGGATCAGTCTCATACATTTCGATGTTGTCGTATGAATAGTCTCTGTCATCCTCATTGCTAGGGCCAGTATTAGGTTCTTGGCTGTCCTCCGCCATGATATGGTTTATTCGACCTATCTGGGCTCCCTGGTTGTTACTTGGTTGGTTATTGTCCGTTGCTTGCAGTATTTCGACCGGGTCGTTATTGTTGAATGTCACTATGTTTCTGTTACTCCTGTCATCGTCGCAGCTCCTACTACGCCTATGTTCATCCCGGTAGCATTGGTTATTCTCCTCCTGAAAACTTCTCTCCGTGTTCCCATTATAATTCATTCGTCCCTGGTACGAACGTCTTCCCATATCTCTATCTTCGGTGCTCACATAATTCACCATGCCTTCGATATGTTTGGTTTTGGTTGTTATAATTGCCATTATTATTCTGTCTGTATCGGTTATCGTAATGGTTTTGATAACCTCAGTTGTTCTGGTAATGGTTGTCTCTATCATTGGCACGCTGGTATCCGTTATTATTATTCGTAGGAGAGCTACGGTAATAGTGGTTGTTGTTATTCGTCGCATTATTCCGTGGATAGTTGTTATTGTTATTTTGGTAACTACATTGATAGTGGTTACCGTTGTTGTAATTGTTATTATTTGATCTATTCCCGTTGTTTTCATATCGGGCGTCGCGGTGACCATTATTTCTATCCATTTCATCGCTCCTTCGTCTGTATTGGAGGAAGCTCTTCTCTTGTTCCATTTCTGCTAATAATGCCGACATCTCCTCAATGGTTTGTATTCGTCCGTTTATTCGGCCTCTCGTAATTTCTCCACCATAGTGATAAGCTAATAGCCTCACTAAACATTCGGTAGGAATTGCAGGCTCTAAATGTCTGGCTATGTTTATCTTACCAAGAAAGTATGCGGTCAGAGTTTGTTTGCCGTGTAGATCATATCGGCCCAATCCTATGTCACTTCTTATCATATGTTGCGTGGCATCAGACCAATACTTGGATTTAAATTGTTTTTTGAATTCTAGAAAATTTTGTATATTTGGCCGCATCGCCGTCCACCAATTGTCATAGACTTTTCTGAACATTTCGTCCAGCATACTCCTAATTACAACCCATCTGTCTTCTCCGGTTTTTGCTATTTTTTCTTCTACCCGTTCTAGGAATAGCATGGGGTTTCTTCTGTAATTCTGGGATAACCTCTCGGTTTTCCTCACATGTGGTATGGACACCGGTACATTGTCTGTTTCTTAGAGAGTTAATTTCATCTCTATGGGCAGTTGTTTGGTCTTGTACCCGATTAAGACTAGTACCTATGCTTTCTAATCTTTCTCCCATCACTGCTTGGTTGGTTTTCATATTTTCTATTCGTCCATTCGTTTCTTCCCGGACGCGCAGTATCTCTTGGTTCATCCGCTCACACTTTTCTTTGGTCTCGGATTCTACCCTTTTAATTTTGTTCACCGGTTCTTCTAGCTTCTTGTCACATTCTTCCTGCAATTGCCGGTTATTAATTTCCATCTGGTTATTCCACTCTTCTTTTAATGACTCTTTGTGTTCATCCAATTTTTTCATGGTTTCCTGGTAATTTCCCTTCAATTCTTCCCTCAATGCTTTATTATTTTCGTCTATTTTCTCCTCCATTTTCCTGCTATTCTCTTTCAATTCTCCCATTTTTTCTTCAATTTTCGTATTAGTCTCTTCCAATTTTCGGCTCAATTCCTCCTTTGTCTGTTTATTATCACTCTTTATTTCCTCCATCTTCTTACTCAAGTCTTCCTTCAATATTACTAAGTTCTTATTACTATTCTCACCTAATTCTTCCATTGACTGTTTATTGTCCTTTTTTAACTCCTCCATCCTCTCTTCCATTTTCTTATTACTCTCCTCCGTTTTTCGGCTTATTTCCTCCATCTTTTCTTCCATTTTCTTACTACTCGCCTCCGTAGACTGTTTATTGTCCTTCATTTCGTCCATTAGTTTCTTATTACTCTCCTCCGTTTTCTTACCAGTTTCCTGCATTAATTCCATCATACGTTTGATCATTTCTTGCGTCTTCTCGCTTTCTGTTTGTGTGGGTTCTTCTGGTTGTTTCTCCTGAGCCTTCCTTATTATAGTTTCTACTTCCTCAACCGGTGTTGCTTCCTGGTCTTCCATGCTTAATTCGCTTACTTTCTCGGTTTCGGCCGCTCGTTTGCGCGATGTTTCTCGCTTCCTCATTTTCGTTTATTTCTGATTGTTTAATTATAAATTGTATTTTTATTTATCGCCTCACACGTTGGTTCGCCAATTTGTAACAAATATATACGTGACGACTTAATTCGCTGCACGTTGGAAGCGTCAATTTGTATCTAATTTAATAGGTTACGTATATTATATTAAACCCCACTGTTTGGTTCGTCAGTTCGTAACAAATTTAATATGTATGTTGAACGGTAAATTATTTTGCCACGGTTGTATTCTGCCGCTCGCTCCCTCTATGCGTGCAGTCCCAATGACGTCACTCGGAGTTGCCAACAGTTGCTCCGTCGCTGTGCTATGTTAACATAAATCTTAAATGAAACAGTAATAATAATGCAAAGATAACACCAAACAGATATATTCCTTTTAAAGATCTTTATTAAAATGAAGGATTGATTAATTACTTCTCGTTTTTCTTTACTGCAATTACAAATTATGACAAAATTATGTGTCTTTTTTCATCAGTTGGTAATAGCTAAAAATAATGTGCTATATGCTGGATTTCGACAAGCAAAAGAATGATGCAGTTTATTATTATTTCACTGAAATAAATAATCTCAGGGCGTATCTGGTTCGGGAATTATGGTTAAACAAATAATACAACTCCTAAAATCAAAATACAAACTTCACAATATAAGGATATTACAAGGTTTTGATGTGTATAGTGCAAACTGGTAGTCGTGTATGTGTTACTCACTATTATAGGTTATGAACAGTTTAGATGCTTATTAGTTATCGTTAAAGTTTTATGGTGTTCAAAAAAGGTGTAAAACTCAATTGGTGTTATTTTCAAGTGTTCTTTATTGTTGGTGTAGAATAGTGTCTGTAGTTATATTTATTGTTTAAATCCTAAATAGTTGCGTAGACAAGTGTAGGTGTTGTCACATAAGATGATAAATTGTTCGATTCACCAGATCCTCTTCTTTATTCTTCCAGGACGAAGATAGGGTCCAAGTCTTCTTCGCTTCTTCTCCCCGGATCTCAATTCTTCAAAATTAAATTCTTGAAGTTCTTTTGTTATTATAATATTTAGTATTGACTATATCAATTCGTTTTACAAAGTCTGGTATGTGTTTTCACTGTTTAAAATATAATTATCTGAGACGTTTTACTAACGCGTCTGTCTTCAATGACCGTTGTTAAAGAAGTCCTATTTTATTTATCTGAATTTTCGGTTGCTAAGGTAAAACTTGAAATCTGGTTGGTTGATTCAGATATACATTGTCATACAAATTCATTATTTCAATGTCTGAATTAGGTCAAAACGTATATCTTTTTTGTACTGATTGGGAATTTAAAACTAATAGCATCATTATTTTGGTCTTAACATTTGTGACATATAGACACCAAACATGCCTATTTTTGATTAAGAAATACTGATGTTACATTTTTGCTATTTGAATTTTTCTTAAAAAACTTAAAACTGAGTATTTCGATTCCATATTTGTTGTGTATACTATTAACTATAAACCTATCCATATTATAACATTTGTTTTATAAAATTCTAACAGTATTTCCTAAAATTTACAAAATTCCAAAGTTTTTATAGGCCTATGTCTTGACATGTTAAATTTCTATTTTCTGTTATTGTAACACCTATTAACAATGCAACTACCATCATAACTACTCCCTATAACTCTATTAGTATTATCCTTTAAAACTACAACAATAATTATTACAGTAACAACATAAAAAAAACATAATTCACATTTTGTGATTAAACAATTTGTATATGCCTGGTTACATACATCCTGCATAAGGCATATCATACATATATTATTTAATAAAACTATAAATAATATCAACACAACTTTAAACGTGTTTTAAGAACATAAAAAGGAACGTTTAATCATTTAATAATGATTTTCTATTTTTTTTCCATTCTTCCTAGGTAGTTCAGCCACCGCTGTACTAGGTATTTTTTTCTGTTTCTTTTTTATACATTTGAGAATTCTTATGTGATTATACATTATTTTCTTGATACCATTATGTCCACTATTATTTACAGCTAGTTGCATGTTTCCATGTATCTATAATAATTGTTTTGTTGTATTATTTCATTATATCATTTAATTAACAATTTACTAATATATTATTTTACATTGTATTGTATGTTTGGGCCCCTCAATTATGTAATCCCTCAATTTGTATTTTGATTATTTTTATATTTTGATACATTTAATAAAACAATTTGTTTACTTATAGTAATGGTACATAATGCTGTCTGTCTTTATAAGTATTATTCTTGTCATTATTTGAAATTCATGTCATCATCGGGGTATTTTACATCACTTTACCTAAACATTAATTTGGGTACGGTCAGTTATAGTACAAGTCAGTCTAAAGCAGTTATTTGTTCATCTTCACTATCATTTTTTAAAGATATGTTTCTTCTTGTTCAGTTTCTTATCCATGATCTTCAATAAATCTGGTACGATATCAAGCTATGCCAAATGTAATGTTACATAACACCCTGCCAGCAAATTTGATTATTTTAATAAAAAAATATATTTTGTTGAAATTATCAATTATTTTATCTTTCATATTAGCACTTGTTATTCTTTTTATGATCTGGTATACTTGTCTGTAATTATAAGTGTTCTATCCCTGGAACATGTTGCCTCCCTAACAAATTAATCACCATCACATATATTTTGGAATCAGTTTGGGGGCTCTCTTGACCTAATACCCCGCTGTCCTTATAATACATAAATAATATCGATTGCTGGAGCTATCTCATCAGTCAATCACATTTAATAATCACTAGTCTATTCATGACTAAATCAAATAAAAATAATATATTCTTGGGATGGTTCACTCAGTTTAAATTCCCAGATCTAAATATTTCTTTCCATTGATTCTTTCAGATGTTTATTTTCTTGTGGCGATATTAATAACATTTTTATTTTTAATTGGTACTATCTTCTTTCCTTCTTTATCAGTACTGCTTAATCTTCATTTTTCATTCACTATCCTTATTCAATTAACACGTAACAAGTATCTGTATCTATAGTTGTTGTTGATTCTCTCACAATCATGATAGGTTATTCGTAGTAAATTTGTTTCTAGTCTCGTCTTATTTTCATCGTCGATTGTCTACATTTGTCTTTTCTTATTCATTTTATAATACTTTGATTTCTCATGATTCATGGATGTTGCATCTTTCTTTTATATTCCAATAATAAGTTCATAATTATATTTAATAAGAGGTGCTTATTTTGTTTAGAATTTTGAAATTTATTCAAATTTGTTTATTCACTTGGTTCAAAATAACATTATCAAAATGTACTGTAAGTTGTCCTTACTATTGGTTTGAATTTTGAGGTTTATTCAATTCATTTATTCACTTGATCCAAAATAACATTATCAAATTAACTGTAAGTTGTCCTTACTATTTGTTTGAATTTTGAGGTTTATTCAAATTCGTTTATTCACTTGGTTCAAAATAAATTATCAAAATGTACTGTAAGTTGTCCTTACTATTTGTTTGAATTTTGAGATTTATTCAAATTCGTTTTAATTGGCTTCATTTAAAATTATATTCTGGATTGGTAGAGTCGGTAAGATGATCTTACTTAATTTTTGAATTTTGTGGTATTTATTCGTGTTCGGCATCTGCCCCACTCCGGGTTGTCCTGCGATTATGTTTTTCCAGTGGATTCCTTCGGTTAAAGTTATCTACAAATCTCGCTATGGGATTGCCCCATCGTGGATCAGTCTCATACATTTCGATGTTGTCGTATGAATAGTCTCTGTCATCCTCATTGCTAGGGCCAGTATTAGGTTCTTGGCTGTCCTCCGCCATGATATGGTTTATTCGACCTATCTGGGCTCCCTGGTTGTTACTTGGTTGGTTATTGTCCGTTGCTTGCAGTATTTCGACCGGGTCGTTATTGTTGAATGTCACTATGTTTCTGTTACTCCTGTCATCGTCGCAGCTCCTACTACGCCTATGTTCATCCCGGTAGCATTGGTTATTCTCCTCCTGAAAACTTCTCTCCGTGTTCCCATTATAATTCATTCGTCCCTGGTACGAACGTCTTCCCATATCTCTATCTTCGGTGCTCACATAATTCACCATGCCTTCGATATGTTTGGTTTTGGTTGTTATAATTGCCATTATTATTCTGTCTGTATCGGTTATCGTAATGGTTTTGATAACCTCAGTTGTTCTGGTAATGGTTGTCTCTATCATTGGCACGCTGGTATCCGTTATTATTATTCGTAGGAGAGCTACGGTAATAGTGGTTGTTGTTATTCGTCGCATTATTCCGTGGATAGTTGTTATTGTTATTTTGGTAACTACATTGATAGTGGTTACCGTTGTTGTAATTGTTATTATTTGATCTATTCCCGTTGTTTTCATATCGGGCGTCGCGGTGACCATTATTTCTATCCATTTCATCGCTCCTTCGTCTGTATTGGAGGAAGCTCTTCTCTTGTTCCATTTCTGCTAATAATGCCGACATCTCCTCAATGGTTTGTATTCGTCCGTTTATTCGGCCTCTCGTAATTTCTCCACCATAGTGATAAGCTAATAGCCTCACTAAACATTCGGTAGGAATTGCAGGCTCTAAATGTCTGGCTATGTTTATCTTACCAAGAAAGTATGCGGTCAGAGTTTGTTTGCCGTGTAGATCATATCGGCCCAATCCTATGTCACTTCTTATCATATGTTGCGTGGCATCAGACCAATACTTGGATTTAAATTGTTTTTTGAATTCTAGAAAATTTTGTATATTTGGCCGCATCGCCGTCCACCAATTGTCATAGACTTTTCTGAACATTTCGTCCAGCATACTCCTAATTACAACCCATCTGTCTTCTCCGGTTTTTGCTATTTTTTCTTCTACCCGTTCTAGGAATAGCATGGGGTTTCTTCTGTAATTCTGGGATAACCTCTCGGTTTTCCTCACATGTGGTATGGACACCGGTACATTGTCTGTTTCTTAGAGAGTTAATTTCATCTCTATGGGCAGTTGTTTGGTCTTGTACCCGATTAAGACTAGTACCTATGCTTTCTAATCTTTCTCCCATCACTGCTTGGTTGGTTTTCATATTTTCTATTCGTCCATTCGTTTCTTCCCGGACGCGCAGTATCTCTTGGTTCATCCGCTCACACTTTTCTTTGGTCTCGGATTCTACCCTTTTAATTTTGTTCACCGGTTCTTCTAGCTTCTTGTCACATTCTTCCTGCAATTGCCGGTTATTAATTTCCATCTGGTTATTCCACTCTTCTTTTAATGACTCTTTGTGTTCATCCAATTTTTTCATGGTTTCCTGGTAATTTCCCTTCAATTCTTCCCTCAATGCTTTATTATTTTCGTCTATTTTCTCCTCCATTTTCCTGCTATTCTCTTTCAATTCTCCCATTTTTTCTTCAATTTTCGTATTAGTCTCTTCCAATTTTCGGCTCAATTCCTCCTTTGTCTGTTTATTATCACTCTTTATTTCCTCCATCTTCTTACTCAAGTCTTCCTTCAATATTACTAAGTTCTTATTACTATTCTCACCTAATTCTTCCATTCACTGTTTATTGTCCTTTTTTAACTCCTCCATCCTCTCTTCCATTTTCTTATTACTCTCCTCCGTTTTTCGGCTTATTTCCTCCATCTTTTCTTCCATTTTCTTACTACTCGCCTCCGTAGACTGTTTATTGTCCTTCATTTCGTCCATTAGTTTCTTATTACTCTCCTCCGTTTTCTTACCAGTTTCCTGCATTAATTCCATCATACGTTTGATCATTTCTTGCGTCTTCTCGCTTTCTGTTTGTGTGGGTTCTTCTGGTTGTTTCTCCTGAGCCTTCCTTATTATAGTTTCTACTTCCTCAACCGGTGTTGCTTCCTGGTCTTCCATGCTTAATTCGCTTACTTTCTCGGTTTCGGCCGCTCGTTTGCGCGATGTTTCTCGCTTCCTCATTTTCGTTTATTTCTGATTGTTTAATTATAAATTGTATTTTTATTTATCGCCTCACACGTTGGTTCGCCAATTTGTAACAAATATATACGTGACGACTTAATTCGCTGCACGTTGGAAGCGTCAATTTGTATCTAATTTAATAGGTTACGTATATTATATTAAACCCCACTGTTTGGTTCGTCAGTTCGTAACAAATTTAATATGTATGTTGAACGGTAAATTATTTTGCCACGGTTGTATTCTGCCGCTCGCTCCCTCTATGCGTGCAGTCCCAATGACGTCACTCGGAGTTGCCAACAGTTGCTCCGTCGCTGTGCTATGTTAACATAAATCTTAAATGAAACAGTAATAATAATGCAAAGATAACACCAAACAGATATATTCCTTTTAAAGATCTTTATTAAAATGAAGGATTGATTAATTACTTCTCGTTTTTCTTTACTGCAATTACAAATTATGACAAAATTATGTGTCTTTTTTCATCAGTTGGTAATAGCTAAAAATAATGTGCTATATGCTGGATTTCGACAAGCAAAAGAATGATGCAGTTTATTATTATTTCACTGAAATAAATAATCTCAGGGCGTATCTGGTTCGGGAATTATGGTTAAACAAATAATACAACTCCTAAAATCAAAATACAAACTTCACAATATAAGGATATTACAAGGTTTTGATGTGTATAGTGCAAACTGGTAGTCGTGTATGTGTTACTCACTATTATAGGTTATGAACAGTTTAGATGCTTATTAGTTATCGTTAAAGTTTTATGGTGTTCAAAAAAGGTGTAAAACTCAATTGGTGTTATTTTCAAGTGTTCTTTATTGTTGGTGTAGAATAGTGTCTGTAGTTATATTTATTGTTTAAATCCTAAATAGTTGCGTAGACAAGTGTAGGTGTTGTCACATAAGATGATAAATTGTTCGATTCACCAGATCCTCTTCTTTATTCTTCCAGGACGAAGATAGGGTCCAAGTCTTCTTCGCTTCTTCTCCCCGGATCTCAATTCTTCAAAATTAAATTCTTGAAGTTCTTTTGTTATTATAATATTTAGTATTGACTATATCAATTCGTTTTACAAAGTCTGGTATGTGTTTTCACTGTTTAAAATATAATTATCTGAGACGTTTTACTAACGCGTCTGTCTTCAATGACCGTTGTTAAAGAAGTCCTATTTTATTTATCTGAATTTTCGGTTGCTAAGGTAAAACTTGAAATCTGGTTGGTTGATTCAGATATACATTGTCATACAAATTCATTATTTCAATGTCTGAATTAGGTCAAAACGTATATCTTTTTTGTACTGATTGGGAATTTAAAACTAATAGCATCATTATTTTGGTCTTAACATTTGTGACATATAGACACCAAACATGCCTATTTTTGATTAAGAAATACTGATGTTACATTTTTGCTATTTGAATTTTTCTTAAAAAACTTAAAACTGAGTATTTCGATTCCATATTTGTTGTGTATACTATTAACTATAAACCTATCCATATTATAACATTTGTTTTATAAAATTCTAACAGTATTTCCTAAAATTTACAAAATTCCAAAGTTTTTATAGGCCTATGTCTTGACATGTTAAATTTCTATTTTCTGTTATTGTAACACCTATTAACAATGCAACTACCATCATAACTACTCCCTATAACTCTATTAGTATTATCCTTTAAAACTATAACAATAATTATTACAGTAACAACATAAAAAAAAACATAATTCACATTTTGTGATTAAACAATTTGTATATGCCTGGTTACATACATCCTGCATAAGGCATATCATACATATATTATTTAATAAAACTATAAATAATATCAACACAACTTTAAACGTGTTTTAAGAACATAAAAAGGAACGTTTAATCATTTAATAATGATTTTCTATTTTTTTTTCCATTCTTCCTAGGTAGTTCAGCCACCGCTGTACTAGGTATTTTTTTCTGTTTCTTTTTTATACATTTGAGAATTCTTATGTGATTATACATTATTTTCTTGATACCATTATGTCCACTATTATTTACAGCTAGTTGCATGTTTCCATGTATCTATAATAATTGTTTTGTTGTATTATTTCATTATATCATTTAATTAACAATTTACTAATATATTATTTTACATTGTATTGTATGTTTGGGCCCCTCAATTATGTAATCCCTCAATTTGTATTTTGATTATTTTTATATTTTGATACATTTAATAAAACAATTTGTTTACTTATAGTAATGGTACATAATGCTGTCTGTCTTTATAAGTATTATTCTTGTCATTATTTGAAATTCATGTCATCATCGGGGTATTTTACATCACTTTACCTAAACATTAATTTGGGTACGGTCAGTTATAGTACAAGTCAGTCTAAAGCAGTTATTTGTTCATCTTCACTATCATTTTTTAAAGATATGTTTCTTCTTGTTCAGTTTCTTATCCATGATCTTCAATAAATCTGGTACGATATCAAGCTATGCCAAATGTAATGTTACATAACACCCTGCCAGCAAATTTGATTATTTTAATAAAAAAATATATTTTGTTGAAATTATCAATTATTTTATCTTTCATATTAGCACTTGTTATTCTTTTTATGATCTGGTATACTTGTCTGTAATTATAAGTGTTCTATCCCTGGAACATGTTGCCTCCCTAACAAATTAATCACCATCACATATATTTTGGAATCAGTTTGGGGGCTCTCTTGACCTAATACCCCGCTGTCCTTATAATACATAAATAATATCGATTGCTGGAGCTATCTCATCAGTCAATCACATTTAATAATCACTAGTCTATTCATGACTAAATCAAATAAAAATAATATATTCTTGGGATGGTTCACTCAGTTTAAATTCCCAGATCTAAATATTTCTTTCCATTGATTCTTTCAGATGTTTATTTTCTTGTGGCGATATTAATAACATTTTTATTTTTAATTGGTACTATCTTCTTTCCTTCTTTATCAGTACTGCTTAATCTTCATTTTTCATTCACTATCCTTATTCAATTAACACGTAACAAGTATCTGTATCTATAGTTGTTGTTGATTCTCTCACAATCATGATAGGTTATTCGTAGTAAATTTGTTTCTAGTCTCGTCTTATTTTCATCGTCGATTGTCTACATTTGTCTTTTCTTATTCATTTTATAATACTTTGATTTCTCATGATTCATGGATGTTGCATCTTTCTTTTATATTCCAATAATAAGTTCATAATTATATTTAATAAGAGGTGCTTATTTTGTTTAGAATTTTGAAATTTATTCAAATTTGTTTATTCACTTGGTTCAAAATAACATTATCAAAATGTACTGTAAGTTGTCCTTACTATTGGTTTGAATTTTGAGGTTTATTCAATTCATTTATTCACTTGATCCAAAATAACATTATCAAATTAACTGTAAGTTGTCCTTACTATTTGTTTGAATTTTGAGGTTTATTCAAATTCGTTTATTCACTTGGTTCAAAATAAATTATCAAAATGTACTGTAAGTTGTCCTTACTATTTGTTTGAATTTTGAGATTTATTCAAATTCGTTTTAATTGGCTTCATTTAAAATTATATTCTGGATTGGTAGAGTCGGTAAGATGATCTTACTTAATTTTTGAATTTTGTGGTATTTATTCGTGTTCGGCATCTGCCCCACTCCGGGTTGTCCTGCGATTATGTTTTTCCGGTGGATTCCTTCGGTTAAAGTTATCTACAAATCTCGCTATGGGATTGCCCCATCGTGGATCAGTCTCATACATTTCGATGTTGTCGTATGAATAGTCTCTGTCATCCTCATTGCTAGGGCCAGTATTAGGTTCTTGGCTGTCCTCCGCCATGATATGGTTTATTCGACCTATCTGGGCTCCCTGGTTGTTACTTGGTTGGTTATTGTCCGTTGCTTGCAGTATTTTGACCGGGTCGTTATTGTTGAATGTCACTATGTTTCTGTTACTCCTGTCATCGTCGCAGCTCCTACTACGCCTATGTTCATCCCGGTAGCATTGGTTATTCTCCTCCTGAAAACTTCTCTCCGTGTTCCCATTATAATTCATTCGTCCCTGGTACGAACGTCTTCCCATATCTCTATCTTCGGTGCTCACATAATTCACCATGCCTTCGATATGTTTGGTTTTGGTTGTTATAATTGCCATTATTATTCTGTCTGTATCGGTTATCGTAATGGTTTTGATAACCTCAGTTGTTGTGGTAATGGTTGTCTCTATCATTGGCACGCTGGTATCCGTTATTATTATTCGTAGGAGAGCTACGGTAATAGTGGTTGTTGTTATTCATCGCATTATTCCGTGGATAGTTGTTATTGTTATTTTGGTAACTACATTGATAGTGGTTAACGTTGTTGTAATTGTTATTATTTGATCTATTTCCGTTGTTTTCATATCGGGCGTCGCGGTGACCATTATTTCTATCCATTTCATCGCTCCTTCGTCTGTATTGGAGGAAGCTCTTCTCTTGTTCCATTTCTGCTAATAATGCCGACATCTCCTCAATGGTTTGTATTCGTCCGTTTATTCGGCCTCTCGTAATTTCTCCACCATAGTGATAAGCTAATAGCCTCACTAAACATTCGGTAGGAATTGCAGGCTCTAAATGTCTGGCTATGTTTATCTTACCAAGAAAGTATGCGGTCATAGTTTGTTTGCCGTGTAGATCATATCGGCCCAATCCTATGTCACTTCTTATATGTTGCGTGGCATCAGACCAATACTTGGATTTAAATTGTTTTTTGAATTCTAGAAAATTTTGTATATTTGGCCGCATCGCCGTCCACCAATTGTCATAGACTTTTCTGAACATTTCGTCCAGCATACTCCTAATTACAACCCATCTGTCTTCTCCGGTTTTTGCTATTTTTTCTTCTACCCGTTCTAGGAATAGCATGGGGTTTCTTCTGTAATTCTGGGATAACCTCTCGGTTTTCCTCACATGTGGTATGGACACCGGTACATTGTCTGTTTCTTAGAGAGTTAATTTCATCTCTATGGGCAGTTGTTTGGTCTTGTACCCGATTAAGACTAGTACCTATGCTTTCTAATCTTTCTCCCATCACTGCTTGGTTGGTTTTCATATTTTCTATTCGTCCATTCGTTTCTTCCCGGACGCGCAGTATCTCTTGGTTCATCCGCTCACACTTTTCTTTGGTCTCGGATTCTACCCTTTTAATTTTGTTCACCGGTTCTTCTAGCTTCTTGTCACATTCTTCCTGCAATTGCCGGTTATTAATTTCCATCTGGTTATTCCACTCTTCTTTTAATGACTCTTTGTGTTCATCCAATTTTTTCATGGTTTCCTGGTAATTTCCCTTCAATTCTTCCCTCAATGCTTTATTATTTTCGTCTATTTTCTCCTCCATTTTCCTGCTATTCTCTTTCAATTCTCCCATTTTTCTTCAATTTTCTTATTAGTCTCTTCCAATTTTCGGCTCAATTCCTCCTTTGTCTGTTTATTATCACTCTTTATTTCCTCCATCTTCTTACTCAAGTCTTCCTTCAATATTACTAAGTTCTTATTACTATTCTCACCTAATTCTTCCATTGACTGTTTATTGTCCTTTTTTAACTCCTCCATCCTCTCTTCCATTTTCTTATTACTCTCCTCCGTTTTTCGGCTTATTTCCTCCATCTTTTCTTCCATTTTCTTACTACTCACCTCCGTAGACTGTTTATTGTCCTTCATTTCGTCCATTAGTTTCTTATTACTCTCCTCCGTTTTCTTACCAGTTTCCTGCATTAATTCCATCATACGTTTGATCATTTCTTGCGTCTTCTCGCTTTCTGTTTGTGTGGGTTCTTCTGGTTGTTTCTCCTGAGCCTTCCTTATTATAGTTTCTACTTCCTCAACCGGTGTTGCTTCCTGGTCTTCCATGCTTAATTCGCTTACTTTCTCGGTTTCGGCCGCTCGTTTGCGCGATGTTTCTCGCTTCCTCAGTTTCGTTTATTTCTGATTGTTTAATTATAAATTGTATTTTTATTTATCGCCTCACACGTTGGTTCGCCAATTTGTAACAAATATATACGTGACGACTTAATTCGCTGCACGTTGGAAGCGTCAATTTGTATCTAATTTAATAGGTTACGCATATTATATTAAACCCCACTGTTTGGTTCGTCAGTTCGTAACAAATTTAATATGTATGTTGAACGGTAAATTATTTTGCCACGGTTGTATTCTGCCGCTCGCTCCCTCTATGCGTGCAGTCCCAATGACGTCACTCGGAGTTGCCAACAGTTGCTCCGTCCGCTGTGCTATGTTAACATAAATCTTAAATGAAACAGCAATAATAATGCAAAGATAACACCAAACAGATATATTCCTTTTAAAGATCTTTATTAAAATGAAGGATTGATTAATTACTTCTCGTTTTTCTTTACTGTAATTACAAATTATGACAAAATTATGTGTCTTTTTTCATCAGTTGGTAGTAGCTAAAAATAATGTGCTATATGCTGGATTTCGACAAGCAAAAGAATGATGCAGTTTATTATTATTTCACTGAAATAAATAATCTCAGGGCGTATCTGGTTCGGGAATTATGGTTAAACAAATAATACAACTCCTAAAATCAAAATACAAACTTCACAATATAAGGATATTACAAGGTTTTGATGTGTATAGTGCAAACTGGTAGTCGTGTATGTGTTACTCACTATTATAGGTTATGAACAGTTTAGATGCTTATTAGTTATCGTTAAAGTTTTATGGTGTTCAAAAAAGGTGTAAAACTCAATTGGTGTTATTTTCAAGTGTTCTTTATTGTTGGTGTAGAATAGTGTCTGTAGTTATATTTATTGTTTAAATCCTAAATAGTTGTGTAGGTGTTGTCACATAAGATGATAAATTGTTCAGATTCACCAGATCCTCTTCTTTATTCTTCCAGGATGAAGATAGGGTCTAAGTCTTCTTCGCTTCTTCTCCCCCGGATCTCAATTCTTCTGAATTAAATTCTTGAAGTTCTTTTGTTATTATAATATTTAGTATTGACTACATCAATTCGTTTTACAAAGTCTGGTATGTGTTTTCACTGTTTAAAATATAATTATCTGAGACGTTTTATTAACGCGTCTGTCTTCAATGACCGTTGTTAAAGAAGTCCTATTTTATTTATCTGAATTTTCGGTTGCTAAGGTAAAACTTGAAATCTGGTTGGTTGATTCAGATATACATTGTCATACAAATTCATTATTTCAATGTCTGAATTAGGTCAAAACGTATATCTTTTTTGTACTGATTGGGAATTTAAAACTAATAGCATCATTATTTTGGTCTTAACATTTGTGACATATAGACACCAAACATGCCTATTTTTGATTAAGAAATACTGATGTTACATTTTTGCTATTTGAATTTTTCTTAAAAAACTTAAAACTGAGTATTTCGATTCCATATTTGTTGTGTATACTATTAACTATAAACCTATCCATATTATAACATTTGTTTTATAAAATTCTAACAGTATTTCCTAAAATTTACAAAATTCCAAAGTTTTTATAGGCCTATGTCTTGACATGTTAAATTTCTATTTTCTGTTATTGTAACACCTATTAACAATGCAACTACCATCATAACTACTCCCTATAACTCTTATTAGTATTATCCTTTAAAACTATAACAATAATTATTACAGTAACAACATAAAAAAAACATAATTCACATTTTGTGATTAAACAATTTGTATATGCCTGGTTACATACATCCTGCATAAGGCATATCATACATATATTATTTAATAAAACTATAAATAATATCAACACAACTTTAAACGTGTTTTAAGAACATAAAAAGGAACGTTTAATCATTTAATAATGATTTTCTATTTTTTTTTCCATTCTTCCTAGGTAGTTCAGCCACCGCTGTACTAGGTATTTTTTTCTGTTTCTTTTTTATACATTTGAGAATTCTTATGTGATTATACATTATTTTCTTGATACCATTATGTCCACTATTATTTACAGCTAGTTGCATGTTTCCATGTATCTATAATAATTGTTTTGTTGTATTATTTCATTATATCATTTAATTAACAATTTACTAATATATTATTTTACATTGTATTGTATGTTTGGGCCCCTCAATTATGTAATCCCTCAATTTGTATTTTGATTATTTTTATATTTTGATACATTTAATAAAACAATTTGTTTACTTATAGTAATGGTACATAATGCTGTCTGTCTTTATAAGTATTATTCTTGTCATTATTTGAAATTCATGTCATCATCGGGGTATTTTGCATCACTTTACCTAAACATTAATTTGGGTACGGTCAGTTATAGTACAAGTCAGTCTAAAGCAGTTATTTGTTCATCTTCACTATCATTTTTTAAAGATATGTTTCTTCTTGTTCAGTTTCTTATCCATGATCTTCAATAAATCTGGTACGATATCAAGCTATGCCAAATGTAATGTTACATAACACCCTGCCAGCAAATTTGATTATTTTAATAAAAAAATATATTTTGTTGAAATTATCAATTATTTTATCTTTCATATTAGCACTTGTTATTCTTTTTATGATCTGGTATACTTGTCTGTAATTATAAGTGTTCTATCCCTGGAACATGTTGCCTCCCTAACAAATTAATCACCATCACATATATTTTGGAATCAGTTTGGGGGCTCTCTTGACCTAATACCCCGCTGTCCTTATAATACATAAATAATATCGATTGCTGGAGCTATCTCATCAGTCAATCACATTTAATAATCACTAGTCTATTCATGACTAAATCAAATAAAAATAATATATTCTTGGGATGGTTCACTCAGTTTAAATTCCCAGATCTAAATATTTCTTTCCATTGATTCTTTCAGATGTTTATTTTCTTGTGGCGATATTAATAACATTTTTATTTTTAATTGGTACTATCTTCTTTCCTTCTTTATCAGTACTGCTTAATCTTCATTTTTCATTCACTATCCTTATTCAATTAACACGTAACAAGTATCTGTATCTATAGTTGTTGTTGATTCTCTCACAATCATGATAGTTATTCGTAGTAAATTTGTTTCTAGTCTCGTCTTATTTTCATCGTCGATTGTCTACATTTGTCTTTTCTTATTCATTTTATAATACTTTGATTTCTCATGATTCATGGATGTTGCATCTTTCTTTTATATTCCAATAATAAGTTCATAATTATATTTAATAAGAGGTGCTTATTTTGTTTAGAATTTTGAAATTTATTCAAATTTGTTTATTCACTTGGTTCAAAATAACATTATCAAAATGTACTGTAAGTTGTCCTTACTATTGGTTTGAATTTTGAGGTTTATTCAATTCATTTATTCACTTGATCCAAAATAACATTATCAAATTAACTGTAAGTTGTCCTTACTATTTGTTTGAATTTTGAGGTTTATTCAAATTCGTTTATTCACTTGGTTCAAAATAAATTATCAAAATGTACTGTAAGTTGTCCTTACTATTTGTTTGAATTTTGAGATTTATTCAAATTCGTTTTAATTGGCTTCATTTAAAATTATATTCTGGATTGGTAGAGTCGGTAAGATGATCTTACTTAATTTTTGAATTTTGTGGTATTTATTCGTGTTCGGCATCTGCCCCACTCCGGGTTGTCCTGCGATTATGTTTTTCCGGTGGATTCCTTTGGTTAAAGTTATCTACAAATCTCGCTATGGGATTGCCCCATCGTGGATCAGTCTCATACATTTCGATGTTGTCGTATGAATAGTCTCTGTCATCCTCATTGCTAGGGCCAGTATTAGGTTCTTGGCTGTCCTCCGCCATGATATGGTTTATTCGACCTATCTGGGCTCCCTGGTTGTTACTTGGTTGGTTATTGTCCGTTGCTTGCAGTATTTCGACCGGGTCATTATTGTTGAATGTCACTATGTTTCTGTTACTCCTGTCATCGTCGCAGCTCCTACTACGCCTATGTTCATCCCGGTAGCATTGGTTATTCTCCTCCTGAAAACTTCTCTCCGTGTTCCCATTATAATTCATTCGTCCCTGGTACGAACGTCTTCCCATATCTCTATCTTCGGTGCTCACATAATTCACCATGCCTTCGATATGTTTGGTTTTGGTTGTTATAATTGCCATTATTATTCTGTCTGTATCGGTTATCGTAATGGTTTTGATAACCTCAGTTGTTCTGGTAATGGTTGTCTCTATCATTGGCATGCTGGTATCCGTTATTATTATTCGTAGGAGAGCTACGGTAATAGTGGTTGTTGTTATTCGTCGCATTATTCCGTGGATAGTTGTTATTGTTATTTTGGTAACTACATTGATAGTGGTTACCGTTGTTGTAATTGTTATTATTTGATCTATTCCCGTTGTTTTCATATCGGGCGTCGTGGTGACCATTATTTCTATCCATTTCATCGCTCCTTCGTCTGTATTGGAGGAAGCTCTTCTCTTGTTCCATTTCTGCTAATAATGCCGACATCTCCTCAATGGTTTGTATTCGTCCGTTTATTCGGCCTCTCGTAATTTCTCCACCATAGTGATAAGCTAATAGCCTCACTAAACATTCGGTAGGAATTGCAGGCTCTAAATGTCTGGCTATGTTTATCTTACCAAGAAAGTATGCGGTCAGAGTTTGTTTGCCGTGTAGATCATATCGGCCCAATCCTATGTCACTTCTTATCATATGTTGCGTGGCATCAGACCAATACTTGGATTTAAATTGTTTTTTGAATTCTAGAAAATTTTGTATATTTGGCCGCATCGCCGTCCACCAATTGTCATAGACTTTTCTGAACATTTCGTCCAGCATACTCCTAATTACAACCCATCTGTCTTCTCCGGTTTTTGCTATTTTTTCTTCTACCCGTTCTAGGAATAGCATGGGGTTTCTTCTGTAATTCTGGGATAACCTCTCGGTTTTCCTCACATGTGGTATGGACACCGGTACATTGTCTGTTTCTTAGAGAGTTAATTTCATCTCTATGGGCAGTTGTTTGGTCTTGTACCCGATTAAGACTAGTACCTATGCTTTCTAATCTTTCTCCCATCACTGCTTGGTTGGTTTTCATATTTTCTATTCGTCCATTCGTTTCTTCCCGGACGCGCAGTATCTCTTGGTTCATCCGCTCACACTTTTCTTTGGTCTCGGATTCTACCCTTTTAATTTTGTTCACCGGTTCTTCTAGCTTCTTGTCACATTCTTCCTGCAATTGCCGGTTATTAATTTCCATCTGGTTATTCCACTCTTCTTTTAATGACTCTTTGTGTTCATCCAATTTTTTCATGGTTTCCTGGTAATTTCCCTTCAATTCTTCCCTCAATGCTTTATTATTTTCGTCTATTTTCTCCTCCATTTTCCTGCTATTCTCTTTCAATTCTCCCATTTTTTCTTCAATTTTCTTATTAGTCTCTTCCAATTTTCGGCTCAATTCCTCCTTTGTCTGTTTATTATCACTCTTTATTTCCTCCATCTTCTTACTCAAGTCTTCCTTCAATATTACTAAGTTCTTATTACTATTCTCACCTAATTCTTCCATTGACTGTTTATTGTCCTTTTTTAACTCCTCCATCCTCTCTTCCATTTTCTTATTACTCTCCTCGGTTTTTCGGCTTATTTCCTCCATCTTTTCTTCCATTTTCTTACTACTCACCTCCGTAGACTGTTTATTGTCCTTCATTTCGTCCATTAGTTTCTTATTACTCTCCTCCGTTTTCTTACCAGTTTCCTGCATTAATTCCATCATACGTTTGATCATTTCTTGCGTCTTCTCGCTTTCTGTTTGTGTGGGTTCTTCTGGTTGTTTCTCCTGAGCCTTCCTTATTATAGTTTCTACTTCCTCAACCGGTGTTGCTTCCTGGTCTTCCATGCTTAATTCGCTTACTTTCTCGGTTTCGGCCGCTCGTTTGCGCGATGTTTCTCGCTTCCTCAGTTTCGTTTATTTCTGATTGTTTAATTATAAATTGTATTTTTATTTATCGCCTCACACGTTGGTTCGCCAATTTGTAACAAATATATACGTGACGACTTAATTCGCTGCACGTTGGAAGCGTCAATTTGTATCTAATTTAATAGGTTACGTATATTATATTAAACCCCACTGTTTGGTTCGTCAGTTCGTAACAAATTTAATATGTATGTTGAACGGTAAATTATTTCGCCACGGTTGTATTCTGCCGCTCGCTCCCTCTATGCGTGCAGTCCCAATGACGTCACTCGGAGTTGCCAACAGTTGCTCCGTCCGCTGTGCTATGTTAACATAAATCTTAAATGAAACAGCAATAATAATGCAAAGATAACACCAAACAGATATATTCCTTTTAAAGATCTTTATTAAAATGAAGGATTGATTAATTACTTCTCGTTTTTCTTTACTGTAATTACAAATTATGACAAAATTATGTGTCTTTTTTCATCAGTTGGTAGTAGCTAAAAATAATGTGCTATATGCTGGATTTCGACAAGCAAAAGAATGATGCAGTTTATTATTATTTCACTGAAATAAATAATCTCAGGGCGTATCTGGTTCGGGAATTATGGTTAAACAAATAATACAACTCCTAAAATCAAAATACAAACTTCACAATATAAGGATATTACAAGGTTTTGATGTGTATAGTGCAAACTGGTAGTCGTGTATGTGTTACTCACTATTATAGGTTATGAACAGTTTAGATGCTTATTAGTTATCGTTAAAGTTTTATGGTGTTCAAAAAAGGTGTAAAACTCAATTGGTGTTATTTTCAAGTGTTCTTTATTGTTGGTGTAGAATAGTGTCTGTAGTTATATTTATTGTTTAAATCCTAAATAGTTGTGTAGGTGTTGTCACATAAGATGATAAATTGTTCAGATTCACCAGATCCTCTTCTTTATTCTTCCAGGATGAAGATAGGGTCTATAAGTCTTCTTCGCTTCTTCTCCCCCGGATCTCAATTCTTCTGAATTAAATTCTTGAAGTTCTTTTGTTATTATAATATTTAGTATTGACTACATCAATTCGTTTTACAAAGTCTGGTATGTGTTTTCACTGTTTAAAATATAATTATCTGAGACGTTTTATTAACGCGTCTGTCTTCAATGACCGTTGTTAAAGAAGTCCTATTTTATTTATCTGAATTTTCGGTTGCTAAGGTAAAACTTGAAATCTGGTTGGTTGATTCAGATATACATTGTCATACAAATTCATTATTTCAATGTCTGAATTAGGTCAAAACGTATATCTTTTTTGTACTGATTGGGAATTTAAAACTAATAGCATCATTATTTTGGTCTTAACATTTGTGACATATAGACACCAAACATGCCTATTTTTGATTAAGAAATACTGATGTTACATTTTTGCTATTTGAATTTTTCTTAAAAAACTTAAAACTGAGTATTTCGATTCCATATTTGTTGTGTATACTATTAACTATAAACCTATCCATATTATAACATTTGTTTTATAAAATTCTAACAGTATTTCCTAAAATTTACAAAATTCCAAAGTTTTTATAGGCCTATGTCTTGACATGTTAAATTTCTATTTTCTGTTATTGTAACACCTATTAACAATGCAACTACCATCATAACTACTCCCTATAACTCTTATTAGTATTATCCTTTAAAACTATAACAATAATTATTACAGTAACAACATAAAAAAAACATAATTCACATTTTGTGATTAAACAATTTGTATATGCCTGGTTACATACATCCTGCATAAGGCATATCATACATATATTATTTAATAAAAATATAAATAATATCAACACAACTTTAAACGTGTTTTAAGAACATAAAAAGGAACGTTTAATCATTTAATAATGATTTTCTATTTTTTTTTCCATTCTTCCTAGGTAGTTCAGCCACCGCTGTACTAGGTATTTTTTTCTGTTTCTTTTTTATACATTTGAGAATTCTTATGTGATTATACATTATTTTCTTGATACCATTATGTCCACTATTATTTACAGCTAGTTGCATGTTTCCATGTATCTATAATAATTGTTTTGTTGTATTATTTCATTATATCATTTAATTAACAATTTACTAATATATTATTTTACATTGTATTGTATGTTTGGGCCCCTCAATTATGTAATCCCTCAATTTGTATTTTGATTATTTTTATATTTTGATACATTTAATAAAACAATTTGTTTACTTATAGTAATGGTACATAATGCTGTCTGTCTTTATAAGTATTATTCTTGTCATTATTTGAAATTCATGTCATCATCGGGGTATTTTGCATCACTTTACCTAAACATTAATTTGGGTACGGTCAGTTATAGTACAAGTCAGTCTAAAGCAGTTATTTGTTCATCTTCACTATCATTTTTTAAAGATATGTTTCTTCTTGTTCAGTTTCTTATCCATGATCTTCAATAAATCTGGTACGATATCAAGCTATGCCAAATGTAATGTTACATAACACCCTGCCAGCAAATTTGATTATTTTAATAAAAAAATATATTTTGTTGAAATTATCAATTATTTTATCTTTCATATTAGCACTTGTTATTCTTTTTATGATCTGGTATACTTGTCTGTAATTATAAGTGTTCTATCCCTGGAACATGTTGCCTCCCTAACAAATTAATCACCATCACATATATTTTGGAATCAGTTTGGGGGCTCTCTTGACCTAATACCCCGCTGTCCTTATAATACATAAATAATATCGATTGCTGGAGCTATCTCATCAGTCAATCACATTTAATAATCACTAGTCTATTCATGACTAAATCAAATAAAAATAATATATTCTTGGGATGGTTCACTCAGTTTAAATTCCCAGATCTAAATATTTCTTTCCATTGATTCTTTCAGATGTTTATTTTCTTGTGGCGATATTAATAACATTTTTATTTTTAATTGGTACTATCTTCTTTCCTTCTTTATCAGTACTGCTTAATCTTCATTTTTCATTCACTATCCTTATTCAATTAACACGTAACAAGTATCTGTATCTATAGTTGTTGTTGATTCTCTCACAATCATGATAGTTATTCGTAGTAAATTTGTTTCTAGTCTCGTCTTATTTTCATCGTCGATTGTCTACATTTGTCTTTTCTTATTCATTTTATAATACTTTGATTTCTCATGATTCATGGATGTTGCATCTTTCTTTTATATTCCAATAATAAGTTCATAATTATATTTAATAAGAGGTGCTTATTTTGTTTAGAATTTTGAAATTTATTCAAATTTGTTTATTCACTTGGTTCAAAATAACATTATCAAAATGTACTGTAAGTTGTCCTTACTATTGGTTTGAATTTTGAGGTTTATTCAATTCATTTATTCACTTGATCCAAAATAACATTATCAAATTAACTGTAAGTTGTCCTTACTATTTGTTTGAATTTTGAGGTTTATTCAAATTCGTTTATTCACTTGGTTCAAAATAAATTATCAAAATGTACTGTAAGTTGTCCTTACTATTTGTTTGAATTTTGAGATTTATTCAAATTCGTTTTAATTGGCTTCATTTAAAATTATATTCTGGATTGGTAGAGTCGGTAAGATGATCTTACTTAATTTTTGAATTTTGTGGTATTTATTCGTGTTCGGCATCTGCCCCACTCCGGGTTGTCCTGCGATTATGTTTTTCCGGTGGATTCCTTCGGTTAAAGTTATCTACAAATCTCGCTATGGGATTGCCCCATCGTGGATCAGTCTCATACATTTCGATGTTGTCGTATGAATAGTCTCTGTCATCCTCATTGCTAGGGCCAGTATTAGGTTCTTGGCTGTCCTCCGCCATGATATGGTTTATTCGACCTATCTGGGCTCCCTGGTTGTTACTTGGTTGGTTATTGTCCGTTGCTTGCAGTATTTCGACCGGGTCATTATTGTTGAATGTCACTATGTTTCTGTTACTCCTGTCATCGTCGCAGCTCCTACTACGCCTATGTTCATCCCGGTAGCATTGGTTATTCTCCTCCTGAAAACTTCTCTCCGTGTTCCCATTATAATTCATTCGTCCCTGGTACGAACGTCTTCCCATATCTCTATCTTCGGTGCTCACATAATTCACCATGCCTTCGATATGTTTGGTTTTGGTTGTTATAATTGCCATTATTATTCTGTCTGTATCGGTTATCGTAATGGTTTTGATAACCTCAGTTGTTCTGGTAATGGTTGTCTCTATCATTGGCACGCTGGTATCCGTTATTATTATTCGTAGGAGAGCTACGGTAATAGTGGTTGTTGTTATTCGTCGCATTATTCCGTGGATAGTTGTTATTGTTATTTTGGTAACTACATTGATAGTGGTTACCGTTGTTGTAATTGTTATTATTTGATCTATTCCCGTTGTTTTCATATCGGGCGTCGCGGTGACCATTATTTCTATCCATTTCATCGCTCCTTCGTCTGTATTGGAGGAAGCTCTTCTCTTGTTCCATTTCTGCTAATAATGCCGACATCTCCTCAATGGTTTGTATTCGTCCGTTTATTCGGCCTCTCGTAATTTCTCCACCATAGTGATAAGCTAATAGCCTCACTAAACATTCGGTAGGAATTGCAGGCTCTAAATGTCTGGCTATGTTTATCTTACCAAGAAAGTATGCGGTCAGAGTTTGTTTGCCGTGTAGATCATATCGGCCCAATCCTATGTCACTTCTTATCATATGTTGCGTGGCATCAGACCAATACTTGGATTTAAATTGTTTTTTGAATTCTAGAAAATTTTGTATATTTGGCCGCATCGCCGTCCACCAATTGTCATAGACTTTTCTGAACATTTCGTCCAGCATACTCCTAATTACAACCCATCTGTCTTCTCCGGTTTTTGCTATTTTTTCTTCTACCCGTTCTAGGAATAGCATGGGGTTTCTTCTGTAATTCTGGGATAACCTCTCGGTTTTCCTCACATGTGGTATGGACACCGGTACATTGTCTGTTTCTTAGAGAGTTAATTTCATCTCTATGGGCAGTTGTTTGGTCTTGTACCCGATTAAGACTAGTACCTATGCTTTCTAATCTTTCTCCCATCACTGCTTGGTTGGTTTTCATATTTTCTATTCGTCCATTCGTTTCTTCCCGGACGCGCAGTATCTCTTGGTTCATCCGCTCACACTTTTCTTTGGTCTCGGATTCTACCCTTTTAATTTTGTTCACTGGTTCTTCTAGCTTCTTGTCACATTCTTCCTGCAATTGCCGGTTATTAATTTCCATCTGGTTATTCCACTCTTCTTTTAATGACTCTTTGTGTTCATCCAATTTTTTCATGGTTTCCTGGTAATTTCCCTTCAATTCTTCCCTCGATGCTTTATTATTTTCGTCTATTTTCTCCTCCATTTTCCTGCTATTCTCTTTCAATTCTCCCATTTTTTCTTCAATTTTCTTATTAGTCTCTTCCAATTTTCGGCTCAATTCCTCCTTTGTCTGTTTATTATCACTCTTTATTTCCTCCATCTTCTTACTCAAGTCTTCCTTCAATATTACTAAGTTCTTATTACTATTCTCACCTAATTCTTCCATTGACTGTTTATTGTCCTTTTTTAACTCCTCCATCCTCTCTTCCATTTTCTTATTACTCTCCTCCGTTTTTCGGCTTATTTCCTCTATCTTTTCTTCCATTTTCTTACTACTCGCCTCCGTAGACTGTTTATTGTCCTTCATTTCGTCCATTAGTTTCTTATTACTCTCCTCCGTTTTCTTACCAGTTTCCTGCATTAATTCCATCATACGTTTGATCATTTCTTGCGTCTTCTCGCTTTCTGTTTGTGTGGGTTCTTCTGGTTGTTTCTCCTGAGCCTTCCTTATTATAGTTTCTACTTCCTCAACCGGTGTTGCTTCCTGGTCTTCCATGCTTAATTCGCTTACTTTCTCGGTTTCGGCCGCTCGTTTGCGCGATGTTTCTCGCTTCCTCATTTTCGTTTATTTCTGATTGTTTAATTATAAATTGTATTTTTATTTATCGCCTCACACGTTGGTTCGCCAATTTGTAACAAATATATACGTGACGACTTAATTCGCTGCACGTTGGAAGCGTCAATTTGTATCTAATTTAATAGGTTACGTATATTATATTAAACCCCACTGTTTGGTTCGTCAGTTCGTAACAAATTTAATATGTATGTTGAACGGTAAATTATTTTGCCACGGTTGTATTCTGCTGCTCGCTCCCTCTATGCGTGCAGTCCCAATGACGTCACTCGGAGTTGCCAACAGTTGCTCCGTCCGCTGTGCTATGTTAACATAAATCTTAAATGAAACAGTAATAATAATGCAAAGATAACACCAAACAGATATATTCCTTTTAAAGATCTTTATTAAAATGAAGGATTGATTAATTACTTCTCGTTTTTCTTTACTGCAATTACAAATTATGACAAAATTATGTGTCTTTTTTCATCAGTTGGTAATAGCTAAAAATAATGTGCTATATGCTGGATTTCGACAAGCAAAAGAATGATGCAGTTTATTATTATTTCACTGAAATAAATAATCTCAGGGCGTATCTGGTTCGGGAATTATGGTTAAACAAATAATACAACTCCTAAAATCAAAATACAAACTTCACAATATAAGGATATTACAAGGTTTTGATGTGTATAGTGCAAACTGGTAGTCGTGTATGTGTTACTATTATAGGTTATGAACAGTTTAGATGCTTATTAGTTATCGTTAAAGTTTTATGGTGTTCAAAAAAGGTGTAAAACTCAATTGGTGTTATTTTCAAGTGTTCTTTATTGTTGGTGTAGAATAGTGTCTGTAGTTATATTTATTGTTTAAATCCTAAATAGTTGTGTAGACAAGTGTAGGTGTTGTCACATAAGATGATAAATTGTTCGATTCACCAGATCCTCTTCTTTATTCTTCCAGGACGAAGATAGGGTCCAAGTCTTCTTCGCTTCTTCTCCCCGGATCTCAATTCTTCAAAATTAAATTCTTGAAGTTCTTTTGTTATTATAATATTTAGTATTGACTATATCAATTCGTTTTACAAAGTCTGGTATGGGGTTTCACTGTTTAAAATATAATTATCTGAGACGTTTTACTAACGCGTCTGTCTTCAATGACCGTTGTTAAAGAAGTCCTATTTTATTTATCTGAATTTTCGGTTGCTAAGGTAAAACTTGAAATCTGGTTGGTTGATTCAGATATACATTGTCATACAAATTCATTATTTCAATGTCTGAATTAGGTCAAAACGTATATCTTTTTTGTACTGATTGGGAATTTAAAACTAATAGCATCATTATTTTGGTCTTAACATTTGTGACATATAGACACCAAACATGCCTATTTTTGATTAAGAAATACTGATGTTACATTTTTGCTATTTGAATTTTTCTTAAAAAACTTAAAACTGAGTATTTCGATTCCATATTTGTTGTGTATACTATTAACTATAAACCTATCCATATTATAACATTTGTTTTATAAAATTCTAACAGTATTTCCTAAAATTTACAAAATTCCAAAGTTTTTATAGGCCTATGTCTTGACATGTTAAATTTCTATTTTCTGTTATTGTAACACCTATTAACAATGCAACTACCATCATAACTACTCCCTATAACTCTTATTAGTATTATCCTTTAAAACTATAACAATAATTATTACAGTAACAACATAAAAAAAACATAATTCACATTTTGTGATTACACAATTTGTATATGCCTGGTTACATACATCCTGCATAAGGCATATCATACATATATTATTTAATAAAACTATAAATAATATCAACACAACTTTAAACGTGTTTTAAGAACATAAAAAGGAACGTTTAATCATTTAATAATGATTTTCTATTTTTTTTTCCATTCTTCCTAGGTAGTTCAGCCACCGCTGTACTAGGTATTTTTTTCTGTTTCTTTTTTATACATTTGAGAATTCTTATGTGATTATACATTATTTTCTTGATACCATTATGTCCACTATTATTTACAGCTAGTTGCATGTTTCCATGTATCTATAATAATTGTTTTGTTGTATTATTTCATTATATCATTTAATTAACAATTTACTAATATATTATTTTACATTGTATTGTATGTTTGGGCCCCTCAATTATGTAATCCCTCAATTTGTATTTTGATTATTTGTATATTTTGATACATTTAATAAAACAATTTGTTTACTTATAGTAATGGTACATAATGCTGTCTGTCTTTATAAGTATTATTCTTGTCATTATTTGAAATTCATGTCATCATCGGGGTATTTTACATCACTTTACCTAAACATTAATTTGGGTACGGTCAGTTATAGTACAAGTCAGTCTAAAGCAGTTATTTGTTCATTTTCACTATCATTTTTTAAAGATATGTTTCTTCTTGTTCAGTTTCTTATCCATGATCTTCAATAAATCTGGTACGATATCAAGCTATGCCAAATGTAATGTTACATAACACCCTGCCAGCAAATTTGATTATTTTAATAAAAAAATATATTTTGTTGAAATTATCAATTATTTTATCTTTCATATTAGCACTTGTTATTCTTTTTATGATCTGGTATACTTGTCTGTAATTATAAGTGTTCTATCCCTGGAACATGTTGCCTCCCTAACAAATTAATCACCATCACATATATTTTGGAATCAGTTTGGGGGCTCTCTTGACCTAATACCCCGCTGTCCTTATAATACATAAATAATATCGATTGCTGGAGCTATCTCATCAGTCAATCACATTTAATAATCACTAGTCTATTCATGACTAAATCAAATAAAAATAATATATTCTTGGGATGGTTCACTCAGTTTAAATTCCCAGATCTAAATATTTCTTTCCATTGATTCTTTCAGATGTTTATTTTCTTGTGGCGATATTAATAACATTTTTATTTTTAATTGGTACTATCTTCTTTCCTTCTTTATCAGTACTGCTTAATCTTCATTTTTCATTCACTATCCTTATTCAATTAACACGTAACAAGTATCTGTATCTATAGTTGTTGTTGATTCTCTCACAATCATGATAGGTTATTCGTAGTAAATTTGTTTCTAATCTCGTCTTATTTTCATCGTCGATTGTCTACATTTGTCTTTTCTTATTCATTTTATAATACTTTGATTTCTCATGATTCATGGATGTTGCATCTTTCTTTTATATTCCAATAATAAGTTCATAATTATATTTAATAAGAGGTGCTTATTTTGTTTAGAATTTTGAAATTTATTCAAATTTGTTTATTCACTTGGTTCAAAATAACATTATCAAAATGTACTGTAAGTTGTCCTTACTATTGGTTTGAATTTTGAGGTTTATTCAATTCATTTATTCACTTGATCCAAAATAACATTATCAAATTAACTGTAAGTTGTCCTTACTATTTGTTTGAATTTTGAGGTTTATTCAAATTCGTTTATTCACTTGGTTCAAAATAAATTATCAAAATGTACTGTAAGTTGTCCTTACTATTTGTTTGAATTTTGAGATTTATTCAAATTCGTTTTAATTGGCTTCATTTAAAATTATATTCTGGATTGGTAGAGTCGGTAAGATGATCTTACTTAATTTTTGAATTTTGTGGTATTTATTCGTGTTCGGCATCTGCCCCACTCCGGGTTGTCCTGCGATTATGTTTTTCCGGTGGATTCCTTCGGTTAAAGTTATCTACAAATCTCGCTATGGGATTGCCCCATCGTGGATCAGTCTCATACATTTCGATGTTGTCGTATGAATAGTCTCTGTCATCCTCATTGCTAGGGCCAGTATTAGGTTCTTGGCTGTCCTCCGCCATGATATGGTTTATTCGACCTATCTGGGCTCCCTGTTTGTTACTTGGTTGGTTATTGTCCGTTGCTTGCAGTATTTCGACCGGGTCGTTATTGTTGAATGTCACTATGTTTCTGTTACTCCTGTCATCGTCGCAGCTCCTACTACGCCTATGTTCATCCCGGTAGCATTGGTTATTCTCCTCCTGAAAACTTCTCTCCGTGTTCCCATTATAATTCATTCGTCCCTGGTACGAACGTCTTCCCATATCTCTATCTTCGGTGCTCACATAATTCACCATGCCTTCGATATGTTTGGTTTTGGTTGTTATAATTGCCATTATTATTCTGTCTGTATCGGTTATCGTAATGGTTTTGATAACCTCAGTTGTTCTGGTAATGGTTGTCTCTATCATTGGCACGCTGGTATCCGTTATTATTATTCATAGGAGAGCTACGGTAATAGTGGTTGTTGTTATTCGTCGCATTATTCCGTGGATAGTTGTTATTGTTATTTTGGTAACTACATTGATAGTGGTTACCGTTGTTGTAATTGTTATTATTTGATCTATTCCCGTTGTTTTCATATCGGGCGTCGCGGTGACCATTATTTCTATCCATTTCATCGCTCCTTCGTCTGTATTGGAGGAAGCTCTTCTCTTGTTCCATTTCTGCTAATAATGCCGACATCTCCTCAATGGTTTGTATTCGTCCGTTTATTCGGCCTCTCGTAATTTCTCCACCATAGTGATAAGCTAATAGCCTCACTAAACATTCGGTAGGAATTGCAGGCTCTAAATGTCTGGCTATGTTTATCTTACCAAGAAAGTATGCGGTCAGAGTTTGTTTGCCGTGTAGATCATATCGGCCCAATCCTATGTCACTTCTCATCATATGTTGCATGGCATCAGACCAATACTTGGATTTAAATTGTTTTTTGAATTCTAGAAAATTTTGTATATTTGGCCGCATCGCCGTCCACCAATTGTCATAGACTTTTCTGAACATTTCGTCCAGCATACTCCTAATTACAACCCATCTGTCTTCTCCGGTTTTTGCTATTTTTTCTTCTACCCGTTCTAGGAATAGCATGGGGTTTCTTCTGTAATTCTGGGATAACCTCTCGGTTTTCCTCACATGTGGTATGGACACCGGTACATTGTCTGTTTCTTAGAGAGTTAATTTCATCTCTATGGGCAGTTGTTTGGTCTTGTACCCGATTAAGACTAGTACCTATGCTTTCTAATCTTTCTCCCATCACTGCTTGGTTGGTTTTCATATTTTCTATTCGTCCATTCGTTTCTTCCCGGACGCGCAGTATCTCTTGGTTCATCCGCTCACACTTTTCTTTGGTCTCGGATTCTACCCTTTTAATTTTGTTCACCGGTTCTTCTAGCTTCTTGTCACATTCTTCCTGCAATTGCCGGTTATTAATTTCCATCTGGTTATTCCACTCTTCTTTTAATGACTCTTTGTGTTCATCCAATTTTTTCATGGTTTCCTGGTAATTTCCCTTCAATTCTTCCCTCAATGCTTTATTATTTTCGTCTATTTTCTCCTCCATTTTCCTGCTATTCTCTTTCAATTCTCCCATTTTTTCTTCAATTTTCTTATTAGTCTCTTCCAATTTTCGGCTCAATTCCTCCTTTGTCTGTTTATTATCACTCTTTATTTCCTCCATCTTCTTACTCAAGTCTTCCTTCAATATTACTAAGTTCTTATTACTATTCTCACCTAATTCTTCCATTGACTGTTTATTGTCCTTTTTTAACTCCTCCATCCTCTCTTCCATTTTCTTATTACTCTCCTCCGTTTTTCGGCTTATTTCCTCCATCTTTTCTTCCATTTTCTTACTACTCGCCTCCGTAGACTGTTTATTGTCCTTCATTTCGTCCATTAGTTTCTTATTACTCTCCTCCGTTTTCTTACCAGTTTCCTGCATTAATTCCATCATACGTTTGATCATTTCTTGCGTCTTCTCGCTTTCTGTTTGTGTGGGTTCTTCTGGTTGTTTCTCCTGAGCCTTCCTTATTATAGTTTCTACTTCCTCAACCGGTGTTGCTTCCTGGTCTTCCATGCTTAATTCGCTTACTTTCTCGGTTTCGGCCGCTCGTTTGCGCGATGTTTCTCGCTTCCTCATTTTCGTTTATTTCTGATTGTTTAATTATAAATTGTATTTTTATTTATCGCCTCACACGTTGGTTCGCCAATTTGTAACAAATATATACGTGACGACTTAATTCGCTGCACGTTGGAAGCGTCAATTTGTATCTAATTTAATAGGTTACGTATATTATATTAAACCCCACTGTTTGGTTCGTCAGTTCGTAACAAATTTAATATGTATGTTGAACGGTAAATTATTTTGCCACGGTTGTATTCTGCCGCTCGCTCCCTCTATGCGTGCAGTCCCAATGACGTCACTCGGTGTTGCCAACAGTTGCTCCGTCCGCTGTGCTATGTTAACATAAATCTTAAATGAAACAGTAATAATAATGCAAAGATAACACCAAACAGATATATTCCTTTTAAAGATCTTTATTAAAATGAAGGATTGATTAATTACTTCTCGTTTTTCTTTACTGCAATTACAAATTATGACAAAATTATGTGTCTTTTTTCATCAGTTGGTAATAGCTAAAAATAATGTGCTATATGCTGGATTTCGACAAGCAAAAGAATGATGCAGTTTATTATTATTTCACTGAAATAAATAATCTCAGGGCGTATCTGGTTCGGGAATTATGGTTAAACAAATAATACAACTCCTAAAATCAAAATACAAACTTCACAATATAAGGATATTACAAGGTTTTGATGTGTATAGTGCAAACTGGTAGTCGTGTATGTGTTACTATTATAGGTTATGAACAGTTTAGATGCTTATTAGTTATCGTTAAAGTTTTATGGTGTTCAAAAAAGGTGTAAAACTCAATTGGTGTTATTTTCAAGTGTTCTTTATTGTTGGTGTAGAATAGTGTCTGTAGTTATATTTATTGTTTAAATCCTAAATAGTTGTGTAGACAAGTGTAGGTGTTGTCACATAAGATGATAAATTGTTCGATTCACCAGATCCTCTTCTTTATTCTTCCAGGACGAAGATAGGGTCCAAGTCTTCTTCGCTTCTTCTCCCCGGATCTCAATTCTTCAAAATTAAATTCTTGAAGTTCTTTTGTTATTATAATATTTAGTATTGACTATATCAATTCGTTTTACAAAGTCTGGTATGTGTTTTCACTGTTTAAAATATAATTATCTGAGACGTTTTACTAACGCGTCTGTCTTCAATGACCGTTGTTAAAGAAGTCCTATTTTATTTATCTGAATTTTCGGTTGCTAAGGTAAAACTTGAAATCTGGTTGGTTGATTCAGATATACATTGTCATACAAATTCATTATTTCAATGTCTGAATTAGGTCAAAACGTATATCTTTTTTGTACTGATTGGGAATTTAAAACTAATAGCATCATTATTTTGGTCTTAACATTTGTGACATATAGACACCAAACATGCCTATTTTTGATTAAGAAATACTGATGTTACATTTTTGCTATTTGAATTTTTCTTAAAAAACTTAAAACTGAGTATTTCGATTCCATATTTGTTGTGTATACTATTAACTATAAACCTATCCATATTATAACATTTGTTTTATAAAATTCTAACAGTATTTCCTAAAATTTACAAAATTCCAAAGTTTTTATAGGCCTATGTCTTGACATGTTAAATTTCTATTTTCTGTTATTGTAACACCTATTAACAATGCAACTACCATCATAACTACTCCCTATAACTCTATTAGTATTATCCTTTAAAACTATAACAATAATTATTACAGTAACAACATAAAAAAAACATAATTCACATTTTGTGATTAAACAATTTGTATATGCCTGGTTACATACATCCTGCATAAGGCATATCATACATATATTATTTAATAAAACTATAAATAATATCAACACAACTTTAAACGTGTTTTAAGAACATAAAAAGGAACGTTTAATCATTTAATAATGATTTTCTATTTTTTTTTCCATTCTTCCTAGGTAGTTCAGCCACCGCTGTACTAGGTATTTTTTTTTCTGTTTCTTTTTTATACATTTGAGAATTCTTATGTGATTATACATTATTTTCTTGATACCATTATGTCCACTATTATTTACAGCTAGTTGCATGTTTCCATGTATCTATAATAATTGTTTTGTTGTATTATTTCATTATATCATTTAATTAACAATTTACTAATATATTATTTTACTTAACTAAAAATGAACTTTTTTCATGTGAAAGACTTACTATTTTATCGGACGCGTTTCGGCTTAGTATCCGCCTTCTTCAGCTTTGGTAACAGACTGCCAGCATTTTGTAACGGTTGTGTGGAAGGTGAAGTGGGGGTGGTGTGTGGCGGAAGGGGATTGGCGCGGGGATTCAATTTATTGTTTGTTTTCTGTATAATTGTGTCAAAAAGTGTATGTGATTTATATTGTAATTGATCGTTGAGTATGTTGTTTGGTTGTGTTGTGTGGTGTTTATATATTTCATATTGTTCAGTTGTGTTGAGTTTTTGGCCTTTGGGTATGTAATGTAGAATTTCAAGATTAGTGTCTATGTTGGTGTAACTGTGGTTTTCTGTGTGTATGTGTGTGGCAAATGCAGAGTGTATATTGTTGTTGGTTAAAGCTTTTAAGTGTTCAGAATAACGGGATGAAAAAGATCTTCCCGTCTGGCCTATGTAGAAACTATTGCAGTCATTACAATTTAATTTGTAAACACCTGTTTTGTTATATTTGTCTATGTCTGTGTTTGTATTACTGATGTGTTTTTTGATGGTATTGGTTGTTCTGAATGCTATTTTGTATTTGTGTTTTCTGAATGTATTGGCGATTTTGTGTGTGTATGAGTTGTGGTATGTGAGTGTGATGTACTTATTGTGTTGTGTGTTGATGGTATTTAGTGTTTTGTTGTTTTTGTTTTTGATGCGTTTGTGTAGTATGTTTATTAAATTGGGGTTATAACCGTTTTTTATTGCTATGTATTTTATTGTGTTGAGTTCGTCGGTGTAATCTTGTTTATTTAAGGGTATTTTAGTTAGTCTATGGAGCATATGGTTGAAGGCCGCATATTTATGTTGTGTTGGGTGGTTTGATGTGTTGTGTATAACCATGTCGGTTGTGGTTGGTTTCCTGTATATTTTGTACGTGTGTGTATTGTTAGTTTTGTTAATTGTTAGGTCTAGAAAATTTATACTGTTGTTTTGTTCAGTTTCCAGTGTAAATTTTAATTTGTGGTGTATAGTGTTTATGTATTTGTGGAAGTTTTCAACTTGTCTTGTGTTGCCTTTGAATAAAAGTAATATATCATCTACATACCTGTGCCAGTAAAAAATGATATAATACCATCAAAAAACACATCAGTAATACAAACACAGACATAGACAAATATAACAAAACAGGTGTTTACAAATTAAATTGTAATGACTGCAATAGTTTCTACATAGGCCAGACGGGAAGATCTTTTTCATCCCGTTATTCTGAACACTTAAAAGCTTTAACCAACAACAATATACACTCTGCATTTGCCACACACATACACACAGAAAACCACAGTTACACCAACATAGACACTAATCTTGAAATTCTACATTACATACCCAAAGGCCAAAAACTCAACACAACTGAACAATATGAAATATATAAACACCACACAACACAACCAAACAACATACTCAACGATCAATTACAATATAAATCACATACACTTTTTGACACAATTATACAGAAAACAAACAATAAATTGAATCCCCGCGCCAATCCCCTTCCGCCACACACCACCCCCACTTCACCTTCCACACAACCGTTACAAAATGCTGGCAGTCTGTTACCAAAGCTGAAGAAGGCGGATACTAAGCCGAAACGCGTCCGATAAAATAGTAAGTCTTTCACATGAAAAAAGTTCATTTTTAGTTAAGTGTAGTGCTGTGAAAGAAGAGATGAATAATCAAGACAACTATATTATTTTACATTGTATTGTATGTTTGGGCCCCTCAATTATGTAATCCCTCAATTTGTATTTTGATTATTTTTATATTTTGATACATTTAATAAAACAATTTGTTTACTTATAGTAATGGTACATAATGCTGTCTGTCTTTATAAGTATTATTCTTGTCATTATTTGAAATTCATGTCATCATCGGGATATTTTGCATCACTTTACCTAAACATTAATTTGGGTACGGTCAGTTATAGTACAAGTCAGTCTAAAGCAGTTATTTGTTCATCTTCACTATCATTTTTTAAAGATATGTTTCTTCTTGTTCAGTTTCTTATCCATGATCTTCAATAAATCTGGTACGATATCAAGCTATGCCAAATGTAATGTTACATAACACCCTGCCAGCAAATTTGATTATTTTAATAAAAAAATATATTTTGTTGAAATTATCAATTATTTTATCTTTCATATTAGCACTTGTTATTCTTTTTATGATCTGGTATACTTGTCTGTAATTATAAGTGTTCTATCCCTGGAACATGTTGCCTCCCTAACAAATTAATCACCATCACATATATTTTGGAATCAGTTTGGGGGCTCTCTTGACCTAATACCCCGCTGTCCTTATAATACATAAATAATATCGATTGCTGGAGCTATCTCATCAGTCAATCACATTTAATAATCACTAGTCTATTCATGACTAAATCAAATAAAAATAATATATTCTTGGGATGGTTCACTCAGTTTAAATTCCCAGATCTAAATATTTCTTTCCATTGATTCTTTCAGATGTTTATTTTCTTGTGGCGATATTAATAACATTTTTATTTTTAATTGGTACTATCTTCTTTCCTTCTTTATCAGTACTGCTTAATCTTCATTTTTCATTCACTATCCTTATTCAATTAACACGTAACAAGTATCTGTATCTATAGTTGTTGTTGATTCTCTCACAATCATGATAGTTATTCGTAGTAAATTTGTTTCTAGTCTCGTCTTATTTTCATCGTCGATTGTCTACATTTGTCTTTTCTTATTCATTTTATAATACTTTGATTTCTCATGATTCATGGATGTTGCATCTTTCTTTTATATTCCAATAATAAGTTCATAATTATATTTAATAAGAGGTGCTTATTTTGTTTAGAATTTTGAAATTTATTCAAATTTGTTTATTCACTTGGTTCAAAATAACATTATCAAAATGTACTGTAAGTTGTCCTTACTATTGGTTTGAATTTTGAGGTTTATTCAATTCATTTATTCACTTGATCCAAAATAACATTATCAAATTAACTGCAAGTTGTCCTTACTATTTGTTTGAATTTTGAGGTTTATTCAAATTCGTTTATTCACTTGGTTCAAAATAAATTATCAAAATGTACTGTAAGTTGTCCTTACTATTTGTTTGAATTTTGAGATTTATTCAAATTCGTTTTAATTGGCTTCATTTAAAATTATATTCTGGATTGGTAGAGTCGGTAAGATGATCTTACTTAATTTTTGAATTTTGTGGTATTTATTCGTGTTCGGCATCTGCCCCACTCCGGGTTGTCCTGCGATTATGTTTTTCCAGTGGATTCCTTCGGTTAAAGTTATCTACAAATCTCGCTATGGGATTGCCCCATCGTGGATCAGTCTCATACATTTCGATGTTGTCGTATGAATAGTCTCTGTCATCCTCATTGCTAGGGCCAGTATTAGGTTCTTGGCTGTCCTCCGCCATGATATGGTTTATTCGACCTATCTGGGCTCCCTGGTTGTTACTTGGTTGGTTATTGTCCGTTGCTTGCAGTATTTCGACCGGGTCGTTATTGTTGAATGTCACTATGTTTCTGTTACTCCTGTCATCGTCGCAGCTCCTACTACGCCTATGTTCATCCCGGTAGCATTGGTTATTCTCCTCCTGAAAACTTCTCTCCGTGTTCCCATTATAATTCATTCGTCCCTGGTACGAACGTCTTCCCATATCTCTATCTTCGGTGCTCACATAATTCACCATGCCTTCGATATGTTTGGTTTTGGTTGTTATAATTGCCATTATTATTCTGTCTGTATCGGTTATCGTAGTGGTTTTGATAACCTCAGTTGTTCTGGTAATGGTTGTCTCTATCATTGGCACGCTGGTATCCGTTATTATTATTCGTAGGAGAGCTACGGTAATAGTGGTTGTTGTTATTCGTCGCATTATTCCGTGGATAGTTGTTATTGTTATTTTGGTAACTACATTGATAGTGGTTACCGTTGTTGTAATTGTTATTATTTGATCTATTCCCGTTGTTTTCATATCGGGCGTCGCGGTGACCATTATTTCTATCCATTTCATCGCTCCTTCGTCTGTATTGGAGGAAGCTCTTCTCTTGTTCCATTTCTGCTAATAATGCCGACATCTCCTCAATGGTTTGTATTCGTCCGTTTATTCGGCCTCTCGTAATTTCTCCACCATAGTGATAAGCTAATAGCCTCACTAAACATTCGGTAGGAATTGCAGGCTCTAAATGTCTGGCTATGTTTATCTTACCAAGAAAGTATGCGGTCAGAGTTTGTTTGCCGTGTAGATCATATCGGCCCAATCCTATGTCACTTCTTATCATATGTTGCGTGGCATCAGACCAATACTTGGATTTAAATTGTTTTTTGAATTCTAGAAAATTTTGTATATTTGGCCGCATCGCCGTCCACCAATTGTCATAGACTTTTCTGAACATTTCGTCCAGCATACTCCTAATTACAACCCATCTGTCTTCTCCGGTTTTTGCTATTTTTTCTTCTACCCGTTCTAGGAATAGCATGGGGTTTCTTCTGTAATTCTGGGATAACCTCTCGGTTTTCCTCACATGTGGTATGGACACCGGTACATTGTCTGTTTCTTAGAGAGTTAATTTCATCTCTATGGGCAGTTGTTTGGTCTTGTACCCGATTAAGACTAGTACCTATGCTTTCTAATCTTTCTCCCATCACTGCTTGGTTGGTTTTCATATTTTCTATTCGTCCATTCGTTTCTTCCCGGACGCGCAGTATCTCTTGGTTCATCCGCTCACACTTTTCTTTGGTCTCGGATTCTACCCTTTTAATTTTGTTCACCGGTTCTTCTAGCTTCTTGTCACATTCTTCCTGCAATTGCCGGTTATTAATTTCCATCTGGTTATTCCACTCTTCTTTTAATGACTCTTTGTGTTCATCCAATTTTTTCATGGTTTCCTGGTAATTTCCCTTCAATTCTTCCCTCAATGCTTTATTATTTTCGTCTATTTTCTCCTCCATTTTCCTGCTATTCTCTTTCAATTCTCCCATTTTTTCTTCAATTTTCTTATTAGTCTCTTCCAATTTTCGGCTCAATTCCTCCTTTGTCTGTTTATTATCACTCTTTATTTCCTCCATCTTCTTACTCAAGTCTTCCTTCAATATTACTAAGTTCTTATTACTATTCTCACCTAATTCTTCCATTGACTGTTTATTGTCCTTTTTTAACTCCTCCATCCTCTCTTCCATTTTCTTATTACTCTCCTCCGTTTTTCGGCTTATTTCCTCCATCTTTTCTTCCATTTTCTTACTACTCGCCTCCGTAGACTGTTTATTGTCCTTCATTTCGTCCATTAGTTTCTTATTACTCTCCTCCGTTTTCTTACCAGTTTCCTGCATTAATTCCATCATACGTTTGATCATTTCTTGCGTCTTCTCGCTTTCTGTTTGTGTGGGTTCTTCTGGTTGTTTCTCCTGAGCCTTCCTTATTATAGTTTCTACTTCCTCAACCGGTGTTGCTTCCTGGTCTTCCATGCTTAATTCGCTTACTTTCTCGGTTTCGGCCGCTCGTTTGCGCGATGTTTCTCGCTTCCTCATTTTCGTTTATTTCTGATTGTTTAATTATAAATTGTATTTTTATTTATCGCCTCACACGTTGGTTCGCCAATTTGTAACAAATATATACGTGACGACTTAATTCGCTGCACGTTGGAAGCGTCAATTTGTATCTAATTTAATAGGTTACGTATATTATATTAAACCCCACTGTTTGGTTCGTCAGTTCGTAACAAATTTAATATGTATGTTGAACGGTAAATTATTTTGCCACGGTTGTATTCTGCTGCTCGCTCCCTCTATGCGTGCAGTCCCAATGACGTCACTCGGAGTTGCCAACAGTTGCTCCGTCCGCTGTGCTATGTTAACATAAATCTTAAATGAAACAGTAATAATAATGCAAAGATAACACCAAACAGATATATTCCTTTTAAAGATCTTTATTAAAATGAAGGATTGATTAATTACTTCTCGTTTTTCTTTACTGCAATTACAAATTATGACAAAATTATGTGTCTTTTTTCATCAGTTGGTAATAGCTAAAAATAATGTGCTATATGCTGGATTTCGACAAGCAAAAGAATGATGCAGTTTATTATTATTTCACTGAAATAAATAATCTCAGGGCGTATCTGGTTCGGGAATTATGGTTAAACAAATAATACAACTCCTAAAATCAAAATACAAACTTCACAATATAAGGATATTACAAGGTTTTGATGTGTATAGTGCAAACTGGTAGTCGTGTATGTGTTACTCACTATTATAGGTTATGAACAGTTTAGATGCTTATTAGTTATCGTTAAAGTTTTATGGTGTTCAAAAAAGGTGTAAAACTCAATTGGTGTTATTTTCAAGTGTTCTTTATTGTTGGTGTAGAATAGTGTCTGTAGTTATATTTATTGTTTAAATCCTAAATAGTTGTGTAGGTGTTGTCACATAAGATGATAAATTGTTCAGATTCACCAGATCCTCTTCTTTATTCTTCCAGGACGAAGATAGGGTCCAAGTCTTCTTCGCTTCTTCTCCCCCGGATCTCAATTCTTCTGAATTAAATTCTTGAAGTTCTTTTGTTATTATAATATTTAGTATTGACTATATCAATTCGTTTTACAAAGTCTGGTATGTGTTTTCACTGTTTAAAATATAATTATCTGAGACGTTTTACTAACGCGTCTGTCTTCAATGACCGTTGTTAAAGAAGTCCTATTTTATTTATCTGAATTTTCGGTTGCTAAGGTAAAACTTTAAATCTGGTTGGTTGATTCAGATATACATTGTCATACAAATTCATTATTTCAATGTCTGAATTCGGTCAAAACGTATATCTTTTTTGTACTGATTGGGAATTTAAAACTAATAGCATCATTATTTTGGTCTTAACATTTGTGACATATAGACACCAAACATGCCTATTTTTGATTAAGAAATACTGATGTTACATTTTTGCTATTTGAATTTTTCTTAAAAAACTTAAAACTGAGTATTTCGATTCCATATTTGTTGTGTATACTATTAACTATAAACCTATCCATATTATAACATTTGTTTTATAAAATTCTAACAGTATTTCCTAAAATTTACAAAATTCCAAAGTTTTTATAGGCCTATGTCTTGACATGTTAAATTTCTATTTTCTGTTATTGTAACACCTATTAACAATGCAACTACCATCATAACTACTCCCTATAACTCTTATTAGTATTATCCTTTAAAACTATAACAATAATTATTACAGTAACAACATAAAAAAAACATAATTCACATTTTGTGATTAAACAATTTGTATATGCCTGGTTACATACATCCTGCATAAGGCATATCATACATATATTATTTAATAAAACTATAAATAATATCAACACAACTTTAAACGTGTTTTAAGAACATAAAAAGGAACGTTTAATCATTTAATAATGATTTTCTATTTTTTTTTCCATTCTTCCTAGGTAGTTCAGCCACCGCTGTACTAGGTATTTTTTTCTGTTTCTTTTTTATACATTTGAGAATTCTTATGTGATTATACATTATTTTCTTGATACCATTATGTCCACTATTATTTACAGCTAGTTGCATGTTTCCATGTATCTATAATAATTGTTTTGTTGTGTTATTTCATTATATCATTTAATTAACAATTTACTAATATATTATTTTACATTGTATTGTATGTTTGGGCCCCTCAATTATGTAATCCCTCAATTTGTATTTTGATTATTTTTATATTTTGATACATTTAATAAAACAATTTGTTTACTTATAGTAATGGTACATAATGCTGTCTGTCTTTATAAGTATTATTCTTGTCATTATTTGAAATTCATGTCATCATCGGGGTATTTTACATCACTTTACCTAAACATTAATTTGGGTACGGTCAGTTATAGTACAAGTCAGTCTAAAGCAGTTATTTGTTCATCTTCACTATCATTTTTTAAAGATATGTTTCTTCTTGTTCAGTTTCTTATCCATGATCTTCAATAAATCTGGTACGATATCAAGCTATGCCAAATGTAATGTTACATAACACCCTGCCAGCAAATTTGATTATTTTAATAAAAAAATATATTTTGTTGAAATTATCAATTATTTTATCTTTCATATTAGCACTTGTTATTCTTTTTATGATCTGGTATACTTGTCTGTAATTATAAGTGTTCTATCCCTGGAACATGTTGCCTCCCTAACAAATTAATCACCATCACATATATTTTGGAATCAGTTTGGGGGCTCTCTTGACCTAATACCCCGCTGTCCTTATAATACATAAATAATATCGATTGCTGGAGCTATCTCATCAGTCAATCACATTTAATAATCACTAGTCTATTCATGACTAAATCAAATAAAAATAATATATTCTTGGGATGGTTCACTCAGTTTAAATTCCCAGATCTAAATATTTCTTTCCATTGATTCTTTCAGATGTTTATTTTCTTGTGGCGATATTAATAACATTTTTATTTTTAATTGGTACTATCTTCTTTCCTTCTTTATCAGTACTGCTTAATCTTCATTTTTCATTCACTATCCTTATTCAATTAACACGTAACAAGTATCTGTATCTATAGTTGTTGTTGATTCTCTCACAATCATGATAGTTATTCGTAGTAAATTTGTTTCTAGTCTCGTCTTATTTTCATCGTCGATTGTCTACATTTGTCTTTTCTTATTCATTTTATAATACTTTGATTTCTCATGATTCATGGATGTTGCATCTTTCTTTTATATTCCAATAATAAGTTCATAATTATATTTAATAAGAGGTGCTTATTTTGTTTAGAATTTTGAAATTTATTCAAATTTGTTTATTCACTTGGTTCAAAATAACATTATCAAAATGTACTGTAAGTTGTCCTTACTATTGGTTTGAATTTTGAGGTTTATTCAATTCATTTATTCACTTGATCCAAAATAACATTATCAAATTAACTGTAAGTTGTCCTTACTATTTGTTTGAATTTTGAGGTTTATTCAAATTCGTTTATTCACTTGGTTCAAAATAAATTATCAAAATGTACTGTAAGTTGTCCTTACTATTTGTTTGAATTTTGAGATTTATTCAAATTCGTTTTAATTGGCTTCATTTAAAATTATATTCTGGATTGGTAGAGTCGGTAAGATGATCTTACTTAATTTTTGAATTTTGTGGTATTTATTCGTGTTCGGCATCTGCCCCACTCCGGGTTGTCCTGCGATTATGTTTTTCCAGTGGATTCCTTCAGTTAAAGTTATCTACAAATCTCGCTATGGGATTGCCCCATCGTGGATCAGTCTCATACATTTCGATGTTGTCGTATGAATAGTCTCTGTCATCCTCATTGCTAGGGCCAGTATTAGGTTCTTGGCTGTCCTCCGCCATGATATGGTTTATTCGACCTATCTGGGCTCCCTGGTTGTTACTTGGTTGGTTATTGTCCGTTGCTTGCAGTATTTCGACCGGGTCGTTATTGTTGAATGTCACTATGTTTCTGTTACTCCTGTCATCGTCGCAGCTCCTACTACGCCTATGTTCATCCCGGTAGCATTGGTTATTCTCCTCCTGAAAACTTCTCTCCGTGTTCCCATTATAATTCATTCGTCCCTGGTACGAACGTCTTCCCATATCTCTATCTTCGGTGCTCACATAATTCACCATGCCTTCGATATGTTTGGTTTTGGTTGTTATAATTGCCATTATTATTCTGTCTGTATCGGTTATCGTAATGGTTTTGATAACCTCAGTTGTTCTGGTAATGGTTGTCTCTATCATTGGCACGCACGCTGGTATCCGTTATTATTATTTGTAGGAGAGCTACGGTAATAGTGGTTGTTGTTATTCGTCGCATTATTCCGTGGATAGTTGTTATTGTTATTTTGGTAACTACATTGATAGTGGTTACCGTTGTTGTAATTGTTATTATTTGATCTATTCCCGTTGTTTTCATATCGGGCGTCGCGGTGACCATTATTTCTATCCATTTCATCGCTCCTTCGTCTGTATTGGAGGAAGCTCTTCTCTTGTTCCATTTCTGCTAATAATGCCGACATCTCCTCAATGGTTTGTATTCGTCCGTTTATTCGGCCTCTCGTAATTTCTCCACCATAGTGATAAGCTAATAGCCTCACTAAACATTCGGTAGGAATTGCAGGCTCTAAATGTCTGGCTATGTTTATCTTACCAAGAAAGTATGCGGTCAGAGTTTGTTTGCCGTGTAGATCATATCGGCCCAATCCTATGTCACTTCTTATCATATGTTGCGTGGCATCAGACCAATACTTGGATTTAAATTGTTTTTTGAATTCTAGAAAATTTTGTATATTTGGCCGCATCGCCGTCCACCAATTGTCATAGACTTTTCTGAACATTTCGTGCAGCATACTCCTAATTACAACCCATCTGTCTTCTCCGGTTTTTGCTATTTTTTCTTCTACCCGTTCTAGGAATAGCATGGGGTTTCTTCTGTAATTCTGGGATAACCTCTCGGTTTTCCTCACATGTGGTATGGACACCGGTACATTGTCTGTTTCTTAGAGAGTTAATTTCATCTCTATGGGCAGTTGTTTGGTCTTGTACCCGATTAAGACTAGTACCTATGCTTTCTAATCTTTCTCCCATCACTGCTTGGTTGGTTTTCATATTTTCTATTCGTCCATTCGTTTCTTCCCGGACGCGCAGTATCTCTTGGTTCATCCGCTCACACTTTTCTTTGGTCTCGGATTCTACCCTTTTAATTTTGTTCACCGGTTCTTCTAGCTTCTTGTCACATTCTTCCTGCAATTGCCGGTTATTAATTTCCATCTGGTTATTCCACTCTTCTTTTAATGACTCTTTGTGTTCATCCAATTTTTTCATGGTTTCCTGGTAATTTCCCTTCAATTCTTCCCTCAATGCTTTATTATTTTCGTCTATTTTCTCCTCCATTTTCCTGCTATTCTCTTTCAATTCTCCCATTTTTTCTTCAATTTTCTTATTAGTCTCTTCCAATTTTCGGCTCAATTCCTCCTTTGTCTGTTTATTATCACTCTTTATTTCCTCCATCTTCTTACTCAAGTCTTCCTTCAATATTACTAAGTTCTTATTACTATTCTCACCTAATTCTTCCATTGACTGTTTATTGTCCTTTTTTAACTCCTCCATCCTCTCTTCCATTTTCTTATTACTCTCCTCCGTTTTTCGGCTTATTTCCTCCATCTTTTCTTCCATTTTCTTACTACTCGCCTCCGTAGACTGTTTATTGTCCTTCATTTCGTCCATTAGTTTCTTATTACTCTCCTCCGTTTTCTTACCAGTTTCCTGCATTAATTCCATCATACGTTTGATCATTTCTTGCGTCTTCTCGCTTTCTGTTTGTGTGGGTTCTTCTGGTTGTTTCTCCTGAGCCTTCCTTATTATAGTTTCTACTTCCTCAACCGGTGTTGCTTCCTGGTCTTCCATGCTTAATTCGCTTACTTTCTCGGTTTCGGCCGCTCGTTTGCGCGATGTTTCTCGCTTCCTCATTTTCGTTTATTTCTGATTGTTTAATTATAAATTGTATTTTTATTTATCGCCTCACACGTTGGTTCGCCAATTTGTAACAAATATATACGTGACGACTTAATTCGCTGCACGTTGGAAGCGTCAATTTGTATCTAATTTAATAGGTTACGTATATTATATTAAACCCCACTGTTTGGTTCGTCAGTTCGTAACAAATTTAATATGTATGTTGAACGGTAAATTATTTTGCCACGGTTGTATTCTGCTGCTCGCTCCCTCTATGCGTGCAGTCCCAATGACGTCACTCGGAGTTGCCAACAGTTGCTCCGTCCGCTGTGCTATGTTAACATAAATCTTAAATGAAACAGTAATAATAATGCAAAGATAACACCAAACAGATATATTCCTTTTAAAGATCTTTATTAAAATGAAGGATTGATTAATTACTTCTCGTTTTTCTTTACTGCAATTACAAATTATGACAAAATTATGTGTCTTTTTTCATCAGTTGGTAATAGCTAAAAATAATGTGCTATATGCTGGATTTCGACAAGCAAAAGAATGATGCAGTTTATTATTATTTCACTGAAATAAATAATCTCAGGGCGTATCTGGTTCGGGAATTATGGTTAAACAAATAATACAACTCCTAAAATCAAAATACAAACTTCACAATATAAGGATATTACAAGGTTTTGATGTGTATAGTGCAAACTGGTAGTCGTGTATGTGTTACTCACTATTATAGGTTATGAACAGTTTAGATGCTTATTAGTTATCGTTAAAGTTTTATGGTGTTCAAAAAAGGTGTAAAACTCAATTGGTGTTATTTTCAAGTGTTCTTTATTGTTGGTGTAGAATAGTGTCTGTAGTTATATTTATTGTTTAAATCCTAAATAGTTGTGTAGGTGTTGTCACATAAGATGATAAATTGTTCAGATTCACCAGATCCTCTTCTTTATTCTTCCAGGACGAAGATAGGGTCCAAGTCTTCTTCGCTTCTTCTCCCCCGGATCTCAATTCTTCTGAATTAAATTCTTGAAGTTCTTTTGTTATTATAATATTTAGTATTGACTATATCAATTCGTTTTACAAAGTCTGGTATGTGTTTTCACTGTTTAAAATATAATTATCTGAGACGTTTTACTAACGCGTCTGTCTTCAATGACCGTTGTTAAAGAAGTCCTATTTTATTTATCTGAATTTTCGGTTGCTAAGGTAAAACTTTAAATCTGGTTGGTTGATTCAGATATACATTGTCATACAAATTCATTATTTCAATGTCTGAATTCGGTCAAAACGTATATCTTTTTTGTACTGATTGGGAATTTAAAACTAATAGCATCATTATTTTGGTCTTAACATTTGTGACATATAGACACCAAACATGCCTATTTTTGATTAAGAAATACTGATGTTACATTTTTGCTATTTGAATTTTTCTTAAAAAACTTAAAACTGAGTATTTCGATTCCATATTTGTTGTGTATACTATTAACTATAAACCTATCCATATTATAACATTTGTTTTATAAAATTCTAACAGTATTTCCTAAAATTTACAAAATTCCAAAGTTTTTATAGGCCTATGTCTTGACATGTTAAATTTCTATTTTCTGTTATTGTAACACCTATTAACAATGCAACTACCATCATAACTACTCCCTATAACTCTTATTAGTATTATCCTTTAAAACTATAACAATAATTATTACAGTAACAACATAAAAAAAACATAATTCACATTTTGTGATTAAACAATTTGTATATGCCTGGTTACATACATCCTGCATAAGGCATATCATACATATATTATTTAATAAAACTATAAATAATATCAACACAACTTTAAACGTGTTTTAAGAACATAAAAAGGAACGTTTAATCATTTAATAATGATTTTCTATTTTTTTTTCCATTCTTCCTAGGTAGTTCAGCCACCGCTGTACTAGGTATTTTTTTCTGTTTCTTTTTTATACATTTGAGAATTCTTATGTGATTATACATTATTTTCTTGATACCATTATGTCCACTATTATTTACAGCTAGTTGCATGTTTCCATGTATCTATAATAATTGTTTTGTTGTGTTATTTCATTATATCATTTAATTAACAATTTACTAATATATTATTTTACATTGTATTGTATGTTTGGGCCCCTCAATTTGTATTTTGATTATTTTTATATTTTGATACATTTAATAAAACAATTTGTTTACTTATAGTAATGGTACATAATGCTGTCTGTCTTTATAAGTATTATTCTTGTCATTATTTGAAATTCATGTCATCATCGGGATATTTTGCATCACTTTACCTAAACATTAATTTGGGTACGGTCAGTTATAGTACAAGTCAGTCTAAAGCAGTTATTTGTTCATCTTCACTATCATTTTTTAAAGATATGTTTCTTCTTGTTCAGTTTCTTATCCATGATCTTCAATAAATCTGGTACGATATCAAGCTATGCCAAATGTAATGTTACATAACACCCTGCCAGCAAATTTGATTATTTTAATAAAAAAATATATTTTGTTGAAATTATCAATTATTTTATCTTTCATATTAGCACTTGTTATTCTTTTTATGATCTGGTATACTTGTCTGTAATTATAAGTGTTCTATCCCTGGAACATGTTGCCTCCCTAACAAATTAATCACCATCACATATATTTTGGAATCAGTTTGGGGGCTCTCTTGACCTAATACCCCGCTGTCCTTATAATACATAAATAATATCGATTGCTGGAGCTATCTCATCAGTCAATCACATTTAATAATCACTAGTCTATTCATGACTAAATCAAATAAAAATAATATATTCTTGGGATGGTTCACTCAGTTTAAATTCCCAGATCTAAATATTTCTTTCCATTGACTCTTTCAGATGTTTATTTTCTTGTGGCGATATTAATAACATTTTTATTTTTAATTGGTACTATCTTCTTTCCTTCTTTATCAGTACTGCTTAATCTTCATTTTTCATTCACTATCCTTATTCAATTAACACGTAACAAGTATCTGTATCTATAGTTGTTGTTGATTCTCTCACAATCATGATAGTTATTCGTAGTAAATTTGTTTCTAGTCTCGTCTTATTTTCATCGTCGATTGTCTACATTTGTCTTTTCTTATTCATTTTATAATACTTTGATTTCTCATGATTCATGGATGTTGCATCTTTCTTTTATATTCCAATAATAAGTTCATAATTATATTTAATAAGAGGTGCTTATTTTGTTTAGAATTTTGAAATTTATTCAAATTTGTTTATTCACTTGGTTCAAAATAACATTATCAAAATGTACTGTAAGTTGTCCTTACTATTGGTTTGAATTTTGAGGTTTATTCAATTCATTTATTCACTTGATCCAAAATAACATTATCAAATTAACTGTAAGTTGTCCTTACTATTTGTTTGAATTTTGAGGTTTATTCAAATTCGTTTATTCACTTGGTTCAAAATAAATTATCAAAATGTACTGTAAGTTGTCCTTACTATTTGTTTGAATTTTGAGATTTATTCAAATTCCTTTTAATTGGCTTCATTTAAAATTATATTCTGGATTGGTAGAGTCGGTAAGATGATCTTACTTAATTTTTGAATTTTGTGGTATTTATTCGTGTTCGGCATCTGCCCCACTCCGGGTTGTCCTGCGATTATGTTTTTCCAGTGGATTCCTTCGGTTAAAGTTATCTACAAATCTCGCTATGGGATTGCCCCATCGTGGATCAGTCTCATACATTTCGATGTTGTCGTATGAATAGTCTCTGTCATCCTCATTGCTAGGGCCAGTATTAGGTTCTTGGCTGTCCTCCGCCATGATATGGTTTATTCGACCTATCTGGGCTCCCTGGTTGTTACTTGGTTGGTTATTGTCCGTTGCTTGCAGTATTTCGACCGGGTCGTTATTGTTGAATGTCACTATGTTTCTGTTACTCCTGTCATCGTCGCAGCTCCTACTACGCCTATGTTCATCCCGGTAGCATTGGTTATTCTCCTCCTGAAAACTTCTCTCCGTGTTCCCATTATAATTCATTCGTCCCTGGTACGAACGTCTTCCCATATCTCTATCTTCGGTGCTCACATAATTCACCATGCCTTCGATATGTTTGGTTTTGGTTGTTATAATTGCCATTATTATTCTGTCTGTATCGGTTATCGTAATGGTTTTGATAACCTCAGTTGTTCTGGTAATGGTTGTCTCTATCATTGGCACGCACGCTGGTATCCGTTATTATTATTTGTAGGAGAGCTACGGTAATAGTGGTTGTTGTTATTCGTCGCATTATTCCGTGGATAGTTGTTATTGTTATTTTGGTAACTACATTGATAGTGGTTACCGTTGTTGTAATTGTTATTATTTGATCTATTCCCGTTGTTTTCATATCGGGCGTCGCGGTGACCATTATTTCTATCCATTTCATCGCTCCTTCGTCTGTATTGGAGGAAGCTCTTCTCTTGTTCCATTTCTGCTAATAATGCCGACATCTCCTCAATGGTTTGTATTCGTCCGTTTATTCGGCCTCTCGTAATTTCTCCACCATAGTGATAAGCTAATAGCCTCACTAAACATTCGGTAGGAATTGCAGGCTCTAAATGTCTGGCTATGTTTATCTTACCAAGAAAGTATGCGGTCAGAGTTTGTTTGCCGTGTAGATCATATCGGCCCAATCCTATGTCACTTCTTATCATATGTTGCGTGGCATCAGACCAATACTTGGATTTAAATTGTTTTTTGAATTCTAGAAAATTTTGTATATTTGGCCGCATCGCCGTCCACCAATTGTCATAGACTTTTCTGAACATTTCGTGCAGCATACTCCTAATTACAACCCATCTGTCTTCTCCGGTTTTTGCTATTTTTTCTTCTACCCGTTCTAGGAATAGCATGGGGTTTCTTCTGTAATTCTGGGATAACCTCTCGGTTTTCCTCACATGTGGTATGGACACCGGTACATTGTCTGTTTCTTAGAGAGTTAATTTCATCTCTATGGGCAGTTGTTTGGTCTTGTACCCGATTAAGACTAGTACCTATGCTTTCTAATCTTTCTCCCATCACTGCTTGGTTGGTTTTCATATTTTCTATTCGTCCATTCGTTTCTTCCCGGACGCGCAGTATCTCTTGGTTCATCCGCTCACACTTTTCTTTGGTCTCGGATTCTACCCTTTTAATTTTGTTCACCGGTTCTTCTAGCTTCTTGTCACATTCTTCCTGCAATTGCCGGTTATTAATTTCCATCTGGTTATTCCACTCTTCTTTTAATGACTCTTTGTGTTCATCCAATTTTTTCATGGTTTCCTGGTAATTTCCCTTCAATTCTTCCCTCAATGCTTTATTATTTTCGTCTATTTTCTCCTCCATTTTCCTGCTATTCTCTTTCAATTCTCCCATTTTTTCTTCAATTTTCTTATTAGTCTCTTCCAATTTTCGGCTCAATTCCTCCTTTGTCTGTTTATTATCACTCTTTATTTCCTCCATCTTCTTACTCAAGTCTTCCTTCAATATTACTAAGTTCTTATTACTATTCTCACCTAATTCTTCCATTGACTGTTTATTGTCCTTTTTTAACTCCTCCATCCTCTCTTCCATTTTCTTATTACTCTCCTCCGTTTTTCGGCTTATTTCCTCCATCTTTTCTTCCATTTTCTTACTACTCGCCTCCGTAGACTGTTTATTGTCCTTCATTTCGTCCATTAGTTTCTTATTACTCTCCTCCGTTTTCTTACCAGTTTCCTGCATTAATTCCATCATACGTTTGATCATTTCTTGCGTCTTCTCGCTTTCTGTTTGTGTGGGTTCTTCTGGTTGTTTCTCCTGAGCCTTCCTTATTATAGTTTCTACTTCCTCAACCGGTGTTGCTTCCTGGTCTTCCATGCTTAATTCGCTTACTTTCTCGGTTTCGGCCGCTCGTTTGCGCGATGTTTCTCGCTTCCTCATTTTCGTTTATTTCTGATTGTTTAATTATAAATTGTATTTTTATTTATCGCCTCACACGTTGGTTCGCCAATTTGTAACAAATATATACGTGACGACTTAATTCGCTGCACGTTGGAAGCGTCAATTTGTATCTAATTTAATAGGTTACGTATATTATATTAAACCCCACTGTTTGGTTCGTCAGTTCGTAACAAATTTAATATGTATGTTGAACGGTAAATTATTTTGCCACGGTTGTATTCTGCTGCTCGCTCCCTCTATGCGTGCAGTCCCAATGACGTCACTCGGAGTTGCCAACAGTTGCTCCGTCCGCTGTGCTATGTTAACATAAATCTTAAATGAAACAGTAATAATAATGCAAAGATAACACCAAACAGATATATTCCTTTTAAAGATCTTTATTAAAATGAAGGATTGATTAATTACTTCTCGTTTTTCTTTACTGCAATTACAAATTATGACAAAATTATGTGTCTTTTTTCATCAGTTGGTAATAGCTAAAAATAATGTGCTATATGCTGGATTTCGACAAGCAAAAGAATGATGCAGTTTATTATTATTTCACTGAAATAAATAATCTCAGGGCGTATCTGGTTCGGGAATTATGGTTAAACAAATAATACAACTCCTAAAATCAAAATACAAACTTCACAATATAAGGATATTACAAGGTTTTGATGTGTATAGTGCAAACTGGTAGTCGTGTATGTGTTACTCACTATTATAGGTTATGAACAGTTTAGATGCTTATTAGTTATCGTTAAAGTTTTATGGTGTTCAAAAAAGGTGTAAAACTCAATTGGTGTTATTTTCAAGTGTTCTTTATTGTTGGTGTAGAATAGTGTCTGTAGTTATATTTATTGTTTAAATCCTAAATAGTTGTGTAGGTGTTGTCACATAAGATGATAAATTGTTCAGATTCACCAGATCCTCTTCTTTATTCTTCCAGGACGAAGATAGGGTCCAAGTCTTCTTCGCTTCTTCTCCCCCGGATCTCAATTCTTCTGAATTAAATTCTTGAAGTTCTTTTGTTATTATAATATTTAGTATTGACTATATCAATTCGTTTTACAAAGTCTGGTATGTGTTTTCACTGTTTAAAATATAATTATCTGAGACGTTTTACTAACGCGTCTGTCTTCAATGACCGTTGTTAAAGAAGTCCTATTTTATTTATCTGAATTTTCGGTTGCTAAGGTAAAACTTTAAATCTGGTTGGTTGATTCAGATATACATTGTCATACAAATTCATTATTTCAATGTCTGAATTCGGTCAAAACGTATATCTTTTTTGTACTGATTGGGAATTTAAAACTAATAGCATCATTATTTTGGTCTTAACATTTGTGACATATAGACACCAAACATGCCTATTTTTGATTAAGAAATACTGATGTTACATTTTTGCTATTTGAATTTTTCTTAAAAAACTTAAAACTGAGTATTTCGATTCCATATTTGTTGTGTATACTATTAACTATAAACCTATCCATATTATAACATTTGTTTTATAAAATTCTAACAGTATTTCCTAAAATTTACAAAATTCCAAAGTTTTTATAGGCCTATGTCTTGACATGTTAAATTTCTATTTTCTGTTATTGTAACACCTATTAACAATGCAACTACCATCATAACTACTCCCTATAACTCTTATTAGTATTATCCTTTAAAACTATAACAATAATTATTACAGTAACAACATAAAAAAAACATAATTCACATTTTGTGATTAAACAATTTGTATATGCCTGGTTACATACATCCTGCATAAGGCATATCATACATATATTATTTAATAAAACTATAAATAATATCAACACAACTTTAAACGTGTTTTAAGAACATAAAAAGGAACGTTTAATCATTTAATAATGATTTTCTATTTTTTTTTCCATTCTTCCTAGGTAGTTCAGCCACCGCTGTACTAGGTATTTTTTTCTGTTTCTTTTTTATACATTTGAGAATTCTTATGTGATTATACATTATTTTCTTGATACCATTATGTCCACTATTATTTACAGCTAGTTGCATGTTTCCATGTATCTATAATAATTGTTTTGTTGTGTTATTTCATTATATCATTTAATTAACAATTTACTAATATATTATTTTACATTGTATTGTATGTTTGGGCCCCTCAATTTGTATTTTGATTATTTTTATATTTTGATACATTTAATAAAACAATTTGTTTACTTATAGTAATGGTACATAATGCTGTCTGTCTTTATAAGTATTATTCTTGTCATTATTTGAAATTCATGTCATCATCGGGATATTTTGCATCACTTTACCTAAACATTAATTTGGGTACGGTCAGTTATAGTACAAGTCAGTCTAAAGCAGTTATTTGTTCATCTTCACTATCATTTTTTAAAGATATGTTTCTTCTTGTTCAGTTTCTTATCCATGATCTTCAATAAATCTGGTACGATATCAAGCTATGCCAAATGTAATGTTACATAACACCCTGCCAGCAAATTTGATTATTTTAATAAAAAAATATATTTTGTTGAAATTATCAATTATTTTATCTTTCATATTAGCACTTGTTATTCTTTTTATGATCTGGTATACTTGTCTGTAATTATAAGTGTTCTATCCCTGGAACATGTTGCCTCCCTAACAAATTAATCACCATCACATATATTTTGGAATCAGTTTGGGGGCTCTCTTGACCTAATACCCCGCTGTCCTTATAATACATAAATAATATCGATTGCTGGAGCTATCTCATCAGTCAATCACATTTAATAATCACTAGTCTATTCATGACTAAATCAAATAAAAATAATATATTCTTGGGATGGTTCACTCAGTTTAAATTCCCAGATCTAAATATTTCTTTCCATTGATTCTTTCAGATGTTTATTTTCTTGTGGCGATATTAATAACATTTTTATTTTTAATTGGTACTATCTTCTTTCCTTCTTTATCAGTACTGCTTAATCTTCATTTTTCATTCACTATCCTTATTCAATTAACACGTAACAAGTATCTGTATCTATAGTTGTTGTTGATTCTCTCACAATCATGATAGTTATTCGTAGTAAATTTGTTTCTAGTCTCGTCTTATTTTCATCGTCGATTGTCTACATTTGTCTTTTCTTATTCATTTTATAATACTTTGATTTCTCATGATTCATGGATGTTGCATCTTTCTTTTATATTCCAATAATAAGTTCATAATTATATTTAATAAGAGGTGCTTATTTTGTTTAGAATTTTGAAATTTATTCAAATTTGTTTATTCACTTGGTTCAAAATAACATTATCAAAATGTACTGTAAGTTGTCCTTACTATTGGTTTGAATTTTGAGGTTTATTCAATTCATTTATTCACTTGATCCAAAATAACATTATCAAATTAACTGTAAGTTGTCCTTACTATTTGTTTGAATTTTGAGGTTTATTCAAATTCGTTTATTCACTTGGTTCAAAATAAATTATCAAAATGTACTGTAAGTTGTCCTTACTATTTGTTTGAATTTTGAGATTTATTCAAATTCCTTTTAATTGGCTTCATTTAAAATTATATTCTGGATTGGTAGAGTCGGTAAGATGATCTTACTTAATTTTTGAATTTTGTGGTATTTATTCGTGTTCGGCATCTGCCCCACTCCGGGTTGTCCTGCGATTATGTTTTTCCAGTGGATTCCTTCGGTTAAAGTTATCTACAAATCTCGCTATGGGATTGCCCCATCGTGGATCAGTCTCATACATTTCGATGTTGTCGTATGAATAGTCTCTGTCATCCTCATTGCTAGGGCCAGTATTAGGTTCTTGGCTGTCCTCCGCCATGATATGGTTTATTCGACCTATCTGGGCTCCCTGGTTGTTACTTGGTTGGTTATTGTCCGTTGCTTGCAGTATTTCGACCGGGTCGTTATTGTTGAATGTCACTATGTTTCTGTTACTCCTGTCATCGTCGCAGCTCCTACTACGCCTATGTTCATCCCGGTAGCATTGGTTATTCTCCTCCTGAAAACTTCTCTCCGTGTTCCCATTATAATTCATTCGTCCCTGGTACGAACGTCTTCCCATATCTCTATCTTCGGTGCTCACATAATTCACCATGCCTTCGATATGTTTGGTTTTGGTTGTTATAATTGCCATTATTATTCTGTCTGTATCGGTTATCGTAATGGTTTTGATAACCTCAGTTGTTCTGGTAATGGTTGTCTCTATCATTGGCACGCACGCTGGTATCCGTTATTATTATTTGTAGGAGAGCTACGGTAATAGTGGTTGTTGTTATTCGTCGCATTATTCCGTGGATAGTTGTTATTGTTATTTTGGTAACTACATTGATAGTGGTTACCGTTGTTGTAATTGTTATTATTTGATCTATTCCCGTTGTTTTCATATCGGGCGTCGCGGTGACCATTATTTCTATCCATTTCATCGCTCCTTCGTCTGTATTGGAGGAAGCTCTTCTCTTGTTCCATTTCTGCTAATAATGCCGACATCTCCTCAATGGTTTGTATTCGTCCGTTTATTCGGCCTCTCGTAATTTCTCCACCATAGTGATAAGCTAATAGCCTCACTAAACATTCGGTAGGAATTGCAGGCTCTAAATGTCTGGCTATGTTTATCTTACCAAGAAAGTATGCGGTCAGAGTTTGTTTGCCGTGTAGATCATATCGGCCCAATCCTATGTCACTTCTTATCATATGTTGCGTGGCATCAGACCAATACTTGGATTTAAATTGTTTTTTGAATTCTAGAAAATTTTGTATATTTGGCTGCATCGCCGTCCACCAATTGTCATAGACTTTTCTGAACATTTCGTCCAGCATACTCCTAATTACAACCCATCTGTCTTCTCCGGTTTTTGCTATTTTTTCTTCTACCCGTTCTAGGAATAGCATGGGGTTTCTTCTGTAATTCTGGGATAACCTCTCGGTTTTCCTCACATGTGGTATGGACACCGGTACATTGTCTGTTTCTTAGAGAGTTAATTTCATCTCTATGGGCAGTTGTTTGGTCTTGTACCCGATTAAGACTAGTACCTATGCTTTCTAATCTTTCTCCCATCACTGCATGGTTGGTTTTCATATTTTCTATTCGTCCATTCGTTTCTTCCCGGACGCGCAGTATCTCTTGGTTCATCCGCTCACACTTTTCTTTGGTCTCGGATTCTACCCTTTTAATTTTGTTCACCGGTTCTTCTAGCTTCTTGTCACATTCTTCCTGCAATTGCCGGTTATTAATTTCCATCTGGTTATTCCACTCTTCTTTTAATGACTCTTTGTGTTCATCCAATTTTTTCATGGTTTCCTGGTAATTTCCCTTCAATTCTTCCCTCAATGCTTTATTATTTTCGTCTATTTTCTCCTCCATTTTCCTGCTATTCTCTTTCAATTCTCCCATTTTTTCTTCAATTTTCGTATTAGTCTCTTCCAATTTTCGGCTCAATTCCTCCTTTGTCTGTTTATTATCACTCTTTATTTCCTCCATCTTCTTACTCAAGTCTTCCTTCAATATTACTAAGTTCTTATTACTATTCTCACCTAATTCTTCCATTGACTGTTTATTGTCCTTTTTTAACTCCTCCATCCTCTCTTCCATTTTCTTATTACTCTCCTCCGTTTTTCGGCTTATTTCCTCCATCTTTTCTTCCATTTTCTTACTACTCGCCTCCGTAGACTGTTTATTGTCCTTCATTTCGTCCATTAGTTTCTTATTACTCTCCTCCGTTTTCTTACCAGTTTCCTGCATTAATTCCATCATATGTTTGATCATTTCTTGCGTCTTCTCGCTTTCTGTTTGTGTGGGTTCTTCTGGTTGTTTCTCCTGAGCCTTCCTTATTATAGTTTCTACTTCCTCAACCGGTGTTGCTTCCTGGTCTTCCATGCTTAATTCGCTTACTTTCTCGGTTTCGGCCGCTCGTTTGCGCGATGTTTCTCGCTTCCTCATTTTCGTTTATTTCTGATTGTTTAATTATAAATTGTATTTTTATTTATCGCCTCACACGTTGGTTCGCCAATTTGTAACAAATATATACGTGACGACTTAATTCGCTGCACGTTGGAAGCGTCAATTTGTATCTAATTTAATAGGTTACGTATATTATATTAAACCCCACTGTTTGGTTCGTCAGTTCGTAACAAATTTAATATGTATGTTGAACGGTAAATTATTTTGCCACGGTTGTATTCTGCCGCTCGCTCCCTCTATGCGTGCAGTCCCAATGACGTCACTCGGAGTTGCCAACAGTTGCTCCGTCCGCTGTGCTATGTTAACATAAATCTTAAATGAAACAGTAATAATAATGCAAAGATAACACCAAACAGATATATTCCTTTTAAAGATCTTTATTAAAATGAAGGATTGATTAATTACTTCTCGTTTTTCTTTACTGTAATTACAAATTATGACAAAATTATGTGTCTTTTTTCATCAGTTGGTAGTAGCTAAAAATAATGTGCTATATGCTGGATTTCGACAAGCAAAAGAATGATGCAGTTTATTATTATTTCACTGAAATAAATAATCTCAGGGCGTATCTGGTTCGGGAATTATGGTTAAACAAATAATACAACTCCTAAAATCAAAATACAAACTTCACAATATAAGGATATTACAAGGTTTTGATGTGTATAGTGCAAACTGGTAGTCGTGTATGTGTTACTCACTATTATAGGTTATGAACAGTTTATATGCTTATTAGTTATCGTTAAAGTTTTATGGTGTTCAAAAAAGGTGTAAAACTCAATTGGTGTTATTTTCAAGTGTTCTTTATTGTTGGTGTAGAATAGTGTCTGTAGTTATATTTATTGTTTAAATCCTAAATAGTTGTGTAGACAAGTGTAGGTGTTGTCACATAAGATGATAAATTGTTCGATTCACCAGATCCTCTTCTTTATTCTTCCAGGACGAAGATAGGGTCCAAGTCTTCTTCGCTTCTTCTCCCCGGATCTCAATTCTTCAAAATTAAATTCTTGAAGTTCTTTTGGTATTATAATATTTAGTATTGACTATATCAATTCGTTTTACAAAGTCTGTTATGTGTTTTCACTGTTTAAAATATAATTATCTGAGACGTTTTACTAACGCGTCTGTCTTCAATGACCGTTGTTAAAGAAGTCCTATTTTATTTATCTGAATTTTCGGTTGCTAAGGTAAAACTTGAAATCTGGTTGGTTGATTCAGATATACATTGTCATACAAATTCATTATTTCAATGTCTGAATTCGGTCAAAACTTATATCTTTTTTGTACTGATTGGGAATTTAAAACTAACAGCATCATTATTTTGGTCTTAACATTTGTGACATATAGACACCAAACATGCCTATTTTTGCTTAAGAAATTCTGATGTTACATTTTTGCTATTTGAATTTTTCTTAAAAAACTTAAAACTGATTATTTCGATTCCATATTTGTTGTGTATACTATTAACTATAAACCTATCCATATTATAACATTTGTTTTATAAAATTCTAACAGTATTTCCTAAAATTTACAAAATTCCAAAGTTTTTATAGGCCTATGTCTTGACATGTTAAATTTCTATTTTCTGTTATTGTAACACCTATTAACAATGCAACTACCATCAAAACTACTCCCTATAACTCTTATTAGTATTATCCTTTAAAACTATAACAATAATTATTACAGTAACAACATAAAAAAAAACATAATTCACATTTTGTGATTAAACAATTTGTATATGCCTGGTTACATACATCCTGCATAAGGCATATCATACATATATTATTTAATAAAACTATAAATAATATCAACACAACTTTAAACGTGTTTTAAGAACATAAAAAGGAACGTTTAATCATTTAATAATGATTTTCTATTTTTTTTTCCATTCTTCCTAGGTAGTTCAGCCACTGCTGTACTAGGTATTTTTTTTCTGTTTCTTTTTTATACATTTGAGAATTCTTATGTGATTATACATTATTTTCTTGATAACATTATGTCCACTATTATTTACAGCTAGTTGCATGTTTCCATGTATCTATAATAATTGTTTTGTTGTATTATTTCATTATATCATTTAATTAACAATTTACTAATATATTATTTTACATTGTATTGTATGTTTGGGCCCCTCAATTATGTAATCCCTCAATTTGTATACTTATAGTAATGGTACATAATGCTGTCTGTCTTTATAAGTATTATTCTTGTCATTATTTGAAATTCATGTCATCATCGGGGTATTTTGCATCACTTTACCTAAACATTAATTTGGGTACGGTCAGTTATAGTACAAGTCAGTCTAAAGCAGTTATCTGTTTATCTTCACTATCATTTTTTAAAGATATGTTTCTTCTTGTTCAGTTTCTTATCCATGATCTTCAATAAATCTGGTACGATATCAAGCTATGCCAAATGTAATGTTACAATATATATAATTTTTCTAACCGTATAAATATAAACATAAATATGCATACACTCCAAATAAAAGTAAATACAACATAATAATAAACAGAAAAGACTATGATATATACAAATTAAGTGGAATATACAAAATAAAGTGTAATGATTGCGACTACATATACATCGGTAGAACATATAGAAATTTCAAACAGAGATTTATGGAACATATCAGAGCCTTTAATAATAAAAAAACGGGAATCTCCAATATAGCAGATCAACTTCTTGATATGAATCATAGTATAACATATATAACCAACAATATGGAAATAGTAGAAGTAAATAATAATAAAAATGACATTATACAGTTAGAAAAATTATATATAAAAAATACATAAAAAATATAACAAATTGATGAATCAGCAGACAATATTCGAAAATGATCAACTATTTCAATATATGACTTGCTTCGTTTCACCAAATAATGATGGCAGTGGAAGATTCAATATGAAGTGCAGTGAGATATAATGGACACAGATAACAACATTTATACATATAAAAGAAGACATCACAACAAGAACATTTTAGTGTGAACTGATGATGAAATTATAATAATTTCAAAAAGGCCTTATTCAATAATTTAAAACACTTGATTTACATATCATTTTTCTGTTCAATATTACTTTTAAATATTGATGTACAGTGACAGTAAGCAGAAAACATAGTAAATATAATTTTACTGCTGATTATAATCATTAATATAATGGGCCTTTCGTTCATTCCAAATTTGTATGTGCTAGGAAAGTAACAGAACCACCTTATTTCCTATACACAAATATCGGTATGGAGAACCATACATGACTTGTATACAAATATCGGTATGGAGAACCATACACGACTTCCATGTTCTAAGATTTATATTTAAAATCATTTAGGAAATGAAATATTTCCATAGAAACTACTACTTTCCACTTATTGCTTCAGCCTTAACCACAGTATTGTGGTCACTAACGTATACCACCACACGTTATCGCACTCGATTTTCACTGATGATGGCAGTCGACGGCAATGCCGAAACATCTGCGTCATAATGGACAAACACCAATTAAACACTAAAATCGAAAATTTCTTCAACGAAAATAATATAACGGAAATAAATAAAGACCCCACACTAAAATTTCATAAACAGATTAACAAATTTATAAACAACACAAAACATATAATCAAACCAGAAAGCGCAAAATACCTTAAACAAATAAAACCTAACCTCCCTAAACTAAATGCATTACCAAAAATACATAAACCTAACATTCCCATCAGACCATTAATAAACAACACACAGGCCCCCTCCCACAAAATCGCAAAACAACTAGACAAAATAATCAGAGAAAACATTAATCTCGGTAACAACACATCTATCAAAAACAACATCGACCTAGTCAGGAAAACTGAACACATCCACATCCCACATAACTCAACTCTGGCATCTTTTGATATAACCAATCTATACACTAATGTCCCCATCAAAGAAACCATCCAAACACTAGAACAACTACTCAGACAAAACAACACACCTGAAACACACGTACAAGAAATAATCACACTTACCAAAATAATAACTGAACAAAATTACTTTACATACAATAATAAGATATACACACAAACAGAAGGTCTCCCGATGGGATCCCCCATATCAGGAATACTAGCAGAAATATATATACACAACATAGAACAGAACCACATAATAAACAACAACAAATACACTAACAAAATTATATACTGGCACAGGTATGTAGATGATATATTACTTTTATTCAAAGGCAACACAAGACAAGTTGAAAACTTCCACAAATACATAAACACTATATACCACAAATTAAAATTTACACTGGAAATTGAACAAAACAATAGTATAAATTTTCTAGACCTAACAATTAACAAAACTAACAATACACACACGTACAAAATATACAGGAAACCAACCACAACTGACATGGTTATACACAACACATCAAACCACCCAACACAACATAAACATGCGGCCTTCAACCATATGCTCCATAGACTAACTAAAATACCCTTAAATAAACAAGATTATACCGACGAACTCAACACAATAAAGTACATAGCAATCAAAAACGGTTACAACCCTAATTTAATAAACACACTACACAAACACATCAAAAACAAAAACAATAAAACACAAAATACCATCAACACACAACACAATAAATACATCACACTCACATACCACAACTCCTACACACACAAAATCGCCAACACATTCAGAAAACACAAATACAAAATAGCATACAGAACAACCAATACCATCAAAAAACACATCAATAATACAAACACAGACATAGACAAATATAACAAAACAGGTGTTTACAAATTAAATTGTAATGACTGCAATAGTTTCTACATAGGCCAGACGGGAAGATCTTTTTCATCCCGTTATTCTGAACACTTAAAAGCTTTAACCAACAACAATATACACTCCGCATTTGCCATACACATACACACAGAAAACCACAGTTACACCAACATAGACACTAATCTTGAAATTTTACATTACTTACCCAAAGGTCGAAAACTCAACACAACTGAACAATATGAAATATATAAACACCACACAACACAACCAAACAACATACTTAACGATCAATTACAATATAAATCACATACACTTTTTGACACAATCATACAAAAAACAAACATTAAGTTGAATCCCCGCGCCAATCCCCTTCCTCCACACACCACCCCCACCACACCTTCCACACAACAACCGTTACAAAATGATGGCAGTCTGTATCAAAGCTGAAGAAGGCGAATACGTACGCCGAAACGCATTCAACGAAAAACAGTAAGTTTCACAAGAAAAAGTTCATTTTTAGATAAGAATTTTGTTAAGTAGATATTAACTAAGGTTGTATGACACCAGAAAAATTAGTAAACTGTATTACAACTGGATTGGACAAAATAACTGCGTGCTGATTTTTTTTTTTTAAGATTGAATAATAAATCTAAAATTATAGTAAGTAGACACACTCGCAGTGTAAGCATAAAAAATTGTTTATTAAATGCAAGGCATTTGAGCTCAGTAATAAGATGATCAAAAATGTACACTAAGATGTTTCAGTTTTAAAATACCCTGATATATTCCGTAAACTGAGATTTAAATGATTATGCAGCAACACATAATTTTAGTGATGGATCAATTTCAGTTCAGTTTTGACTTTTACTTCTTGAATGTGTAATTTTATAAAATTACTTATTTTTGAAAAATATACTTAACAGTTGACTGTTCTAATAAACAACAACAACAAAATTAAAAGCACCTTAATCACTTACTGGCTTTAAAACTAGTTGTCAGTAAGACTGCCACATAAGACCTGTTTATAAACCTGGGTAATGTAGCTTAAATATACTTAAATATTTAAAAAATACTTATACTTAAATATACATAAAAATTAAAAAATGAGAGTTACCATGTTATAACTTGTTCAGAGATAAAATTAATAAAAACTAAAAATTAATTTCTGTATTAAAGTGTTGTAAATGGGTAAGTGTTAAAAAGAAATGTTTAGGAATGAAATCTGTAGGTCAGCTTTCTGCTGCAAGTCAGTATAATTGTTTCTGTGTATTTGCTTTTTCAAAATTTTGTTAGTACTATCAAAACAGAACTTTGTTAATTGCTATACGAAACAATGTTAACCTTATCACAAATTATAGGCCCACCAGTGATTCCTGAACAGTCATCGGTGCAGACCCAATGTATGAATTACCCCCACTCAAAAAGTACTCGAGAGGAGAGTATGCGATAACAGCGTCTCTCTAACATGTACAGTCCCTTCAAAACAAAACTTGCATGCTTATGATTTCTTGCCAGAAATCTATTTACATTGTAACTTTATCTATTTTGCTACTTAACATCACTGATGTTACTTAGTATGTGTAACACAGTACTACATGTACTCATTACTTTGAAAACAGTCATTTACAGTTTTTAATATATTTGTTATTTGCATTGTTTTTAATGTACGTAACCTAAATTTATTTTAAAATTATAAATTCGAGAACATTTTGAGTTATTCATATTTAATTATTTTTTTTAATATTATTAACTATAAATACAACTTTTCTTACAAGAATATATATTTTTTTAAAATTTTAATAAGGCACTGTTTTGATAGTATAAACTATCATCATGATAGTTTTCATGATGATAATTTAACTATCGAAAAAGTGTTATATATTCAAAAAATATATTCTTGTAAGAAAAGTTTTATTTATTATTAATAATAATAAAAAATATAAACAAGAATAATTGAGCAAATATAAATATATTTAATTAAATATAAAAATTTGTAACTCTATTCCTAAAATATACCTCTATTCCAGAGATATTACCATCTTCCTCTTCAGCAAAATCGTCGGAACTGTCTGAACTACTCTCTCCTCCAAGATTAATTATGAACCGGTCTACTGTTTCATCAACAATAGCTTCCTTTTTCAGATATTCTTTTTCAATGCTTTCTACATGTTTGCATCTTTTTTCCCAATCGTCAGCAGTCACAGATGAAATTATTTCTTCGCATAAGTTTTTCACATCATTTAAATTAAACGTTACATTTTTTGCAGCAACATTTCGCTTAATTTCTGACCACATCATCTCTATAGGATTTAGTTCAGGGTGGTAAGGGGGAAGCCTTAAAACTAAATGTCCTCCGATTGCAGAATTTGATCTATTAAGTATGTTTTAAAGTTTGATTTATACATTTTAACAACTTCATAAAGTTCTGCTTTAACCATATCAGGACGGAACGGTATTGCGTGTCGTGTTAGCCAGTCTTGCATATCACGTTTCGTAAAATTAAACGTAGGTGTTTTTTCTAGCTGTACATTATGATAGCTGGCATTGTCAATTACCAACACACTGTTGGCGGGCAAATTCGGGACCAATTTTTCTTCGATCTGTAGTTGTCAGCGTTCATGTTATCGTGGTAATCTCCTGTCGGGTCTTTTGGTTAGATTTAAAAAACAGCAGTGCGTTTGGAACAAACCCATATTGACTGCCGGAGTGAACAATAATTAATCTTTGTCCTTTTGCAACTGGAACAGCGTAGCCACCAGGCTGAATCTGATCATTCCAGGTGTACGGAAGTGTGCGGCTGCTATGAATATATGTTTCGTCCTGATATACTACGGTTCTGCCTTCTTCTCTAAATTTGTTTATGTTGTGTAAATAATGTATTCTCATAGCTCTTATTTCGTGAATTTCTGTTAACACAGGTCGATTATTTTTAGTTTTTACCCACCTAAAGCGTATTTCCTTCAAGATAATTTTTAGGCTGCTACTGCTGCCTTTAAAGTTGATAAGATTCTTTTAATTTTTCTAACAGCTTTTTTACCATTGGGAGACACTTTTCTTCAATGCAAACATTCCGAACTGTTCTCCTAATTACACCTTTATCAAAATCGTCAAGCCCAGTTATAGGTTTACGAACGCGGTGTTTCTTTCCCGGTGTGCTAAATGACCACAGTCCGCTTTTGCATCTGGTCTGTGTAGCTGTTGACCTTCCTTTATTATTCTCCTCATGGAGCTATGAGAAATACCCGTCGCTTTTGCAACACGCTCTTGTACTTTATGGAAATCTAAGAGAGGTTTCCCACTTTCAGCCTCACTCTTCATGAAATTATACACATTTCCACACTACCTCACGAGTCTGGCTATGCAGAGTTTTTGAACTCAATTTGGAAATTTTGGGGGACATATTAATGTACGTTTCACACTATTTAAAACACATATGCGCAATTATGAAATAGTTTATTAACACTTTTCTAAAATATAATAATACGTGCTCTAATAAAATGTAAATAGGTAGCCTACAACTAATTTCACTGTTTAACACAAATAGTTTTGATGTCACAGTATAATTTGTAAATGACTATACACCACGTTTGCAAAGCTCTATGTGCACATTCCGGAACACTGCACAAAACTGTTCTGCGCATGTGCGAACTGAATGAAAATTTTGTTAGCCTCGCAACGAGGCGCTTGTCTACTGCGCATCGAGACCTCTGTGTTCAATTTTCATTGTCCTGCCTCTACATTTAGATTGTATTACGATCCTCATGAGCCATTCATACTATACCTTTGCGACTTAGATTGTTTGCTATGTTCTTTTCTAGTTACAATAGCAGCACTTATAAAGAACAACAGCGTGATTGAACTGGTACTTAAAAAATGAGAGCTCCTTGCTGAAGAACAAGCTGGCTTAGAAGCAACATGTGAATTTCAAACATGTTCACGGTGTTTACTGATTTTAAGGGAGCTTATGAGAGTTTGGAGAGCAAAGTTCACTAGTAAACTCAAAATATATGGAGTGACAGGACGCATGCTAAACTGGTATACAAGATTTCTTACCCAGAGATGGGTAAACATACAGGGGGAGGACACAAAATCGAGCTTCAAGCAATCTAAGCTCCCCTCAAGGTCCCACCTCCAGTACAACCCTCTTCAATGTATACACTGCTGACCTGCTAGAGAAGCTTGAGTGAATTAAGGTCAGTATGTTTGCTAACATCATGATATGGAGATCAGCAAGTAACAAGAACAAAAATCAAAAGCTAATAAAGAAACAAATTGGACTTATGAGGAGACCGGTGGGAGCCAAATGGTGGTGTAGACAGGATACCCTAAATATTACCAAGAGAACACACACCTATTATGAAATATGGAACTGAAGTTGTGATCACAGCCAACAACACATGACTGGGCCTCCTGGAAAGAATATAGTCTGATGCACTGAAATTGAAACCCAAAACTTTTCAATCAGGCATGAAATACACAAACAAGTGGCAATGAGCCTTGTCAAGATGGAAGCATCACCAAGCAAACCAAAGCCACACTCTTAAAATTCATGAAATGCCAGTCACTTCATGCAGAAAGATCCTTGCAGAGTTGAGTATTCCAAGCAAAGTGGAGCGCGTTGGAGACCTTCCTAACACTTCAACAAAGAGTGAAAACATTTATTTTTGTATCCACAAAGTGCCAGGACAGAGACTCGGGGATACAACAGACCAATAACCTGTAGAAGCGTTGGTCCCAAAACAATGAAAATCCATAGTTTTTGTATAGAGCATGCACCTCTGGCTGTTTTGGCTGGGCATTGATTATATGCAGTCGGGGGAACATCACAGAGGACTGTGTAAGAACATAGTGAGCGATTATGAATGTGTTTAAGAAAATACATAGGATATATAAGTCTCACCACAAGGAAATACTGATTGCTGGGATTCTTATGAATTAGAAGGAAACAATGACGAAATTGCTACAGGAATGCCAAGTAACAAGTTTTTGAATCAAATAGCAGTAGAAATGGGTTTGACAGGAAAGGTATTTTAACTGGACTACAATCGGCAGGGTAATTCGTACCCAGATTAAGTCTGTACCAAGGAAAGGCTGCACCAGATTGTACGCGCTAAGGAAAATTGGGTATTGGCAATAATTCCAATTTTGTTTTATATTGTTTAGATGTAATGCATGAACATGTGTGTGTGCTTTCAGAAACGCTATATGTCTGTTGTCCCCAGCTTAAGGTTTTACAAATACTGCACACTTTTCCTTAGCTGTAGTCGCAGTAGCGACACAAATATTGATGCTCATGATATGGATAGAGCATAGTGCCATGTGAAGACAAAAATAATAACTATTACTGCAAGATACTGATAATAACTTGCAAAGTTTTGGCAATTCTAATGAAACATAACCATATATACTATAATGATGACAATAATGATGAGTGATAGAATAATTTTCTAATATGGTATCTTAATGACAGGAATGCCAGGTAATAATACAATTCTTAACTTGTGTTAAGTATCGTAGATTCAATAATAATATGCATGTAACAGTAATAAATATTAAAGTACTTTCATAAAAACTACATGTAAACAAATATGTTCTTCAAGGAAATAGACTTTTGGAAAGAGTGGCCTGTGGACTATTTCATTGAAAATGTAAAGGTTATATATAGAGATTATAGTGCAGCATCCCACAACATTTAAATTTAAACATTTATTATTTATCATCAAGTAAGATTTTAAAACTATTATTTTATCTTTTATAATATGGATTTTATTATAATAAGCATGAATAGTTCATATTAAGAGTTCAGCAGTAGTCAGCTATCATATTATTCCTATGGCCCACAATAAAAAGCATTTTAAACTGGTGTTGCACTTTCTGATTCTGCTGGGAACTGTAAAACAAAACTAACCCATCCCTAAAAAATTTCTTTACAGCTAACATACCCTGAGTAACTGGATCTGATGTGTATATAATATCTAATATTATTATTGAAACGTGTGAAAAATTATCAGGATCCCTTCAGTCATACTTTCACATACATGCAAACTGATCCAGTTTATTGGAAGACAAAAGTTTTGTATGTATTTAAAACACATCATATAAATTGTATGACTTCTTACTGCAGAAACATATATAAAAAAAAATACTATACTTGTTAACTGAAGAAGATATAAAATGGATGGATGGAAAAATGAGCAGTTGCATGTTACAGATGTATGATTTCAACTGAATATTATTCTGTTTATGTCCAGAGTTTAAGAAAACACTGTTGTACAGTGCGGAGTCAGAACCATCATATACTCACTTCAAAATTAGTCTGCAATTTATATCCTGTAAATTACATGTATCATAATAATGTATTGACAATACAATCTCTGAAGTGCCACTTTACCTGAACAAAATAAAGGTAACATTCATTTTTACTTTGGTCATAAAATACTTTTTATATAGTTAAAATACTTAAAAAAGAAGAATTTTTAAGTAATCAAAACCAATTTTGTAATTTTTTATAACAAAAAATAGAGGTGTTCGAAAGAAAAGAGTTGATTCATATTATATACAATCAGTTTTAACTTTTACCACTATAGTTATTAGTGCCCTGATTTTAATTAATGGGCCATTTCTTATTCTTCTTTAATTACTTTTAAACCAAACAGGCTGAATAATTTTAACAGCCACACTTAAAAAAAAGTGATTTACGTTATGCTCTAACATTTAAATTAAAAATTTAATTACACTGATGTTGGTTAATTTATTTATTTTCAATATGAATCATCAAAATTTTTATTTTGGCTTAATTGCAAGCATTAAGGTCTCAGTGAAGTTTTCCTGTAATAAACCTTCAGTGCTTGTGGAACTTCAAATGTGGCGATTCAATAAGAGTCAGGAGAGTTTTCTCATAGTCACCTGTTGCATCTTCCTGTAAAAAATTACATTTAAACATTAAAATATGTTAATTAATCTTAAGTAATTTACCAAATATATAGCCTTTATGCATCTAAAAATTTGCTAACCTCGCCTAAGAAAATCAGTAATATTAACTGAGAACAAGAGTTCAATTATGAATGTTATGTATTATTACTATTACTGGTTTTTATACAGTTGGACTCCATAAAAATGAAAATGAAACTGGTTTTACTGAAATTGAAAACCAGTTTGCTTCCAACATCCTTAGATTACTACAAATTTTAAACTGAAAAATTAGTCTTTGTGTTAAAAATAGTACCAACATGGTGAAAACATGTACAGACCGAAATATATTAAAACACACCGTGTTGACGTTTATTTTTGTGAAATGAAAGTTTGAAGGATGAAAAAATAATAATAAAAATAATCTGCTGGTACCCACTACATAACAAAACAGGCTGCTATTACTGTGAAGTGCTGTGATACAACAATTACACCACAAGCACAAACACCTGTTACCAAGTGTGCCAGCATGCTAATAAGTAATTGACCTAATTGTTTTAATAACATTATTGACGATATTTGAGAAAACATTTCATCAAAGTATAATTTACTACTGTGAATACACAACTTTTTAATTGAATTCAATATGTCTGAATATTCGGAATTAAGTGACATATAGATGTATGTACGCATGTATAATAATATCTACATAAGGACAATAACCAATATTAAGGTATTTCATATAATGATATAAAACACAATTAGACTAATTTGTAAAGTACTTTATTTTAGAATTACAACAACTTATAAGTCATTATTTACTAATTTAAAATATTTTACATTTCTAACAATATAAGAGGAACAACGTCACAGAAATATACTATAAAAGAATCAACAGTTGTAATTATGATCATAATAACTTTAAAAACACCATTTAATTTGTTTAGAGGCAGGTACAGACTTTTTAAATGGGTTTTTGGCTTCAAAAGGCACAATGTTACAAACTTTGGCAAAATTATTTTTTCAATAAAATGCATTATGAATTGATTAAAAAAAAACTGAATCAGTGACATGGTACCCACATGTATCACATCAAAATATACATTTAATTAACAGGCTATAGAAATTATGGTCACATACACATCCTCTAAAACAATGATCAGGTACACACTAATACAAAAATGCATGAATTTTAAAAGCAAACAGTTGAAAGCTTAAACTATCAAATATATCATATGTACAATTTAAATATGGTTAAACAATGTATGTACAATACGCATGCGCGTATTATTATTGTTATAACGGATGTATGTATTCTATCAAGGTTAGTTCTACGAATAAAGTCTTTTCTAATCAACGTGTTGTCTAACTGTATTTGGCAATATAATTCCAATATTAAATAATATCTCTCACAGGTTATGGGCCGACACTAGTAATTTGGAGATATATAGACGTGTGTTAGTTGTAATTACGTCAGAATTATTACAGAGAAAAGTTTGTTTACATATACAGGCTCAAAGTGAAAGAGTTCACGTGCTTAACCTAAAATGGCTACGTCTACGGTTCCCTTTCCCCTGGTAAAGGCAGATAATTTTTCCACTTGGAAATATAGAATACGTCTTGTTCTGAATAAAGAGGGTGCACTCGTAGCATTAGATAAAACAGACACAGAATTCGCAGCACTCACAGGTGCAGATTTGACCAGTTTCCAAGCTAAAGACGTAAAAGCTCAATGCATCATTGCACAGTCAATATCAGATAAGTATATTGAATACATAGAGAGTGCACAAAGCGCCAAAGAAATGATTGCAAATCTGGAAAATGTCTTCCAGAGAAAAAGCACATTATCTAAGATGTTTATAATGCGAAAGCTATTGAAAATGAAATTTGTCGATGGCGAATTACAAGATCATTTCACTAAATTCGAAAAACTCATAAAAGAACTCGATGGCGTAAGCAAAGTTGCAACCGATGTTACCGACAAAACGTGTTACCTTCTTCTGACAATGCCAGAAAGCTTTGAGAGCATCATTACATCGATAGAAACGATAATGAATAAAGACACGACAGTATATTCGTATTCTGATGTAAAAACAAGGTTATTGGATACTGAACTCAAAAACATAGAGAACTCCAATGCAGGTGATAAGGTCAATAATGACGGTAACTGCTCTTTCTACTCTCCAGGTGAATATAAGAATAGCTCACAGATGAGGTACGAAAATGTAATATGTCGCACATGTAGAGGCAAAGGACATTTCAAAAATGAGTGTCCACCAAACAAGGATGTGCAAGCTCAACAGACACCTCAGACGTCATATCGCGGTAAGAGAGGGAGAGGAAACTCTCGAGGACATGGAAGAGGCAAGACGACAAGACATACGTCAAATGTTGCACAGAGCGAAGATGATCAACAAGAAGAATTTGATTTAATTTCCGCTGAAAATATTGAGAAAAATGGCGCTTTATCCTCAGAATTACTAGGAAATACTCGATCCGTTAAATTCATTTTTAGATAGTGGTGCCACAAATCATTGGGTATCAGAAAATTTGGAAAAGCTTATGGAAAATGTTGAAGAAATGGAGAATAAAATGGAAATAAAAATAGCAAATGGTAGCACTATAAAAGGTACAAAAAGAGGTATAATTCGCTTGAAAGTGTTGAACAATAAAAATAACAGTTATGTTTTCATAAAGATACCTGCTATTATTGTACCTGTTTTCCCTACAATCTCTTATCAGTGAAAAGAATGAGTTCAAAGGGATTTGATGTTCAATTCAATAGTGGTGGAAAATCAGTTACTATCTCAAATAACAAATTGCAAATGAAATGTGAATCCGAAGGAAATTTGTATGTGGCTCAATTTTCAATAGCACACCCTTCGATGAGTGAAACTTGTTGCATTTCATTAAGTAAGGAAGGATCTACTATGGCACCGAAGACTTGGACATCTCAATGCTCAAGGTCTTGGATCACTCAATTTTCCACACAATTTTGGAGTATGCAGTCCCTGTAACCAAGGTAAAGCAAAACGAAAGCCTTTTAAGGATGTACCCCTACCAAGGTCAAACAGAATTGGAGAACTCATTCATAGTGACTTGGCTGGTCCTTTTAAAATACACACCATGAAAGGTGAAAAATATTATCAAAAAATTATCGATGACTATTCACATTTTACCCAGGTGTTCCTTTTAAAACACAAAAATGAAGCAGAAAGAAATATTATGAATTATGTCCAAGAGTTAAAGGCCAGAGGATATTACTCTTCAAGAATCAGGTCAGATTGTGGTGGAGAGTACTCATCACATGTGTTTAAAAATTTCTGTATACAAAAAGGAATAGTCAACGAATACACTTTGCCACATACACAGCAGCAGAATGGAGTTAGCGAAAGAATCAATTTCACTCTAATGAGTAGAGTATGATCACTATTCGCTGAAACAAATTTGCCTAAGTTCTTGTGGGGTGAAGCAATACGTTGTGCTGCATACCAATTGAACCGCTCTCCAACAGTTGCCCTGAAGGAAAATAAGGTACCCGCTGAAGTCTACCTAGGTAAAGTGAATTATGACAAGTTGAGGGTTTTTGGTTCAAAGGCTTGGGCATATAAACTGCCTGTTCCAGCAGACAAGCTAGAAACAAGATCAGTTGAATGCATTATGGTAGGCTATGCTAAAAATGGGTAATGGGTACCCAAAACAAGTGAAATTATAATCTCAAGGGATGTTACCTTTGATGAAATTAACATCAACTATACTAGTCAGAAAGCCTTAGAAGATATCCCACAAATAGTAATTGGAGGTGACAGTGTAGGTGATAAAGAGCATCAAAGTATGAGCGAAGGAGACATCCAGGTTCAAAATGTCACTGGCACCTCACCTCACCTGTACATAGAGACAGCAGTCTAAGCGATACTGTCCAACAGGGTGATCAAGTGATCAAACATCACTGCGTAGAAGTGAAAGAATTAAAACTGTTCCAGAGAAATTTAAAGATTATATACTGTACAAGGATTGTAATGAAAGTTTTAGTCAAAATGAAGATGAGATGCACTTAGCGTACTGTCTTTGTGCAGGAGTACCAATCTCTTATGAAGATGCCATATGTACTAGAGATGGTTGGGAAGAAGCGATACAAAAGGAAATAAGTGCCCTCGAAAAACATCAAACTTGGAAGGCAACAAATCTACCCAAAGGCATCAAAGCTATTGACACAATGTGGCTTTTCAAAATCAAGCCTGATGGCACTAAGAAAGCTCGTCTAGTAGCAAAAGGATTTCAAGAGGAAGTGTCCTCCAACATTTATGCACCAGTCGCTCAACTTTCCACCATCAGAATCTTACTGTCTGTAGCACTGCAAAATGGATGGGAAATTAAACAACTTGATATCCCTACAGCATTCCTAAATGGCAAGCTAGACACTGAAGTTTACATAAAACCACCCAAAGGAGTAAAATGTCCAACGAATGCTCTAAAACTCATGAAAAGCTTATACGGTCTTCGCTCTTCACCCAGAAAATGGAATGAAATGTTTAACGAGGCTGTGCAACATCATGGTCTAATCAGATCTCAGAATGACTTTTGTTTGTACTTGGGTAAAAATGCTTACCTTATTATATGGGTTGATGATATAATCATCACAGGTGACAAGAGCGAATGTCTAAAAATCATTGAGTTCCTTAAAAAGGAGTTCAACGCAAAAGAATTAGGAATCATCAACAACTTTCTGGGCACAGAAATCAATGTAAATAAAGAGCAGATCACCATTTCTCAAAAGGAATTCATACAAAAAGTAATCTCAAGATTTGGTCTGGAAAATGGAAAACCGATGGATACACCTATGGAACACAATTTCCAGGTTGACTTATCTCTACCAGTGGACAAAAACTTACCTTACAGAGAACTCCTTGGTTCACTTATCTGCATATCAATTGTAAGTAGACCAGACATAGCTTACGCTACATCTGTCTTGAGTAGATATCTTGATAAACCCACTAAACAACTCTGGATTGCTGCGAAGAGGGTATTGAGGTACTTAAACGGTACCAAGCATTTGAATCTCACATTTCATAAAAATCAAGATACTGGATTCATCACATATTCAGATGCAGATTGGGCAGGAGACATCACCAGTAGAAAGAGTACAAGTGGATGTATAATATAGCACTGTAACAACCCTGTATCCTGGTTTACAAAGAAACAAACATGCGTATCCCAGTCAACAGCTGAAGCGGAATACATAGCATGTGCAATGGCAGCAATGGATGTGGTATACTTTCAACGCATACTTGTGGACTTGAAGTGCAATGTCTTAATTCCTTTAATTTATGTAGACAACCAAAGTGCACTTAACATGTGTGAAAGCTATGAGAATAGCAGACGTACTAGACATATAGACATTAAATATCACTATACTAAGGATCTTATACACAAAAAACTTAATGAATTAGAGTACATAAAAACCCAAGATAATGTAGCTGATATTTTCACAAAATCCTTAAATAATATAAAGTTTGCAAAGTTTTTTGAAAAACTCAACATAAAACAGTTTTCAGATACCAAAATTTTCAATTTTGCATTTATTTTTTTTATTTAAGTATATTTATCAACTGTACTCATACCAAAACTGTTCCAAATGTAAATTAAGGGTATTTAAATTACATGGGTATTTAAATTGAGAGGGAATGTCAAATATATCATATGTACAATTTAAATATGATTAAACAATGTATGTACAATATGCATGCGCGTATTATTATTGTTATAACGGATATATGTATTCTATCAAGGTTAGTTCTACAAATAAAGTCTTTTCTAATCAACGTGTTGTTTAACTGTATTTGGCAATATAATTCCAATATTAAATAATATCTCTCACATAAACACATATTTATACAGTGTGATGTATGCAAATTGAATAATATACATATAATGGACACATCGTCCCTTGGAAATTAACACTTTCCTATTACACTATATGGAAGAATATATTGTAATTCTTGGTAATACTAAACTTTCAGATCTGATTAATAAAAATTATTAAAAAATGAATATTTTAAAAAGATTTGTACACAATGAGTATTCATTTTACTGAAGCATAACAAAAATTCACTACACAATATATTAAGGAAAGAAATATCTTGAGGTAAATTCATTATAAAAATTAAATATAATATATACATCAAGAAACGGACTGTAGCAAAAAGTGTTTGAAACAATATATTGTGGATAAATTTTGCAAAGATAACTTGTCATATATTAGTCGTGAATTTATAACAACACTCAATATAATGATACAAGTTGTAAAAGAAACAAAAAACTTTAAAAAATATTTTTTTTTATTAAAAAGTTTAAAAAAAAACAACATTTAAATAATACTGCATATCAAACTTTTCCCACTATTGCATGTGCAGACACCGCACACAAACACGTGCGCGCGCAATAAATAACCAATAATTAAGTACAATAAAAATCTTAAAAGAATTTATTCAAATTCTATTTTTATCATAGACTAATTGAAATTTTGGAAAAATTAAACACCCACACATGCACTTATATAGGTGCGACTAACCATTGATGCTTAACAACAAAAATAACTACATTAATTAACTCTTAAGTAGTTATATGTCAAATACTTTTAGTTATTTGGAGATCACTTAAGATATGACAAGTTTATGAAGTTTTCAAATTTATAAGACACTCTTAACAAGCAACACTTTATCCTTAACTTTGTTTTATAATAGTACCACTATATCAACGTAAATTTATCAAAGTTGAAACAAACTGCAAATGTAAGCCACATTTAACACACAGTAATGAAAAAACAAGGCACACGTTAGCTATATATTGTACCAATAAAACAATACTTCCTCCACCACTAAATTATATTAAAAACAAATACATATGCACTTTGTTTACAACTGAAAAGTCCTCTTGAAAACTAAATAATTATGAAATGCCATGTATTCACAAACAAAGTAAAAATGCATGGATTTCAAACAAAGTAAAAATCCCTGACTTAATGATCAGTTTTCATAAAATCTTGGTATACGAAATATTAAGTATGGTATCTATCACATCTGCAGCAGTAAAAATACACTATCTATAAAAAACATACTCTACATGACTTCATTTATTTTTCTTAATAAAGTTTATATAGGAGGAGTCAATTGTATATAATTATATACTGTATTTGATTCACTTACACGCAGATACTGAATAAAATCTCTTAATATTTCTTACAAAAAATATCTAATACATAGAAACATATAAATGATTCAAGATCCATAAAATGCCAAACTACACTCTCATTATATATTTAATAAAGATATATATTTGATAAATATGTGTGACATATATTTAATTAATATATTTCATTACTCCATTGTAATAAATACTTTAAATAGTTTATACAAATTCACACACATAAGTCTATGTTTTGATATAATAATTAAAATTTGAATTTTTTTATATAAATGCAATGTGGTAAAAATGGAAAATACTATTTTTAAGCAGAGATGAGAGAGAGCAGAGTCTTCTTACAATCACCAGAAGTATCATCCTGGAACACGAGGGAGTAAATATATACAATTACAACATGTGAAAAAACTAAAAATCTTGTTATTTCTATTTTAAAAAGTACATCGATCTGGATCTTTTCTCAAACATGATTCATAACACATACAACACCAACCACCCCTCTTTTTCCTGTTATTCCCTGACAGACCATCATTTTTGCAGTATTTTACAAAATTGTAACAATCGTATCTTTTCCTAAAACACAATGTTTCCAATATATCATATTTAAGATTCTTTCAAGCAGATTTCATTTAAATTGCAAGTGTGTAGATTCCATGTAGGGACTTGTTTACAAATTTTGAAAATAACCTATCATATAATTTTGTTGTTGTATTTTTCAGAACTATAAGTTAATACATTTAAAAATTATGTTTTAAACTCTAAAACAGTTTATTCTTACATTATTTATACCAGAATTAACACACACATGATTAAATTCATGTTTTTACCATAAAGGAAAAAACTGTATACAATTACATGGGTATGATATAGTTAAAAACATCTGAGTACACACACCCTATGTTACATTCTTCTCAAAACTTGATATCTCTATCAAGGTTTATACTTGATACCTCTATCAGAGCATCAATTTTAGAATCTGACTGATTAGAATTCTCAACATAAATTGATGAATCAAGCACAAAGCCACGTGTATTTCATGTTCTGTTTAGATCAGAAACACCACACATTCGCACAAGCAACAGCTGAACACTAATTACTTTATTTATTTATAGGAGGCATATATCAGCAAAGTTTCGAATTAAACTATAACGGTAGCCTGTAACAGTACATAATGACCCAGTACCATAATTATGGGGTATAAAGGTATTTTCAATGTTTTGTAGTATGTAATTATTAAAACACGGAATGGTTAGGTCCATTGTCCCTCTGGAAAAAGGAACAACGCAAATTCAGCAAGAGTAAGACACCAAGGTCACCATAGGACGTGCTGGAATCGGAAAAGGCCATGGCGGTGTTTGTGACGAAGGACTACAATATGAATTGTGATTGGATCATAGCACGGTTCCGTCATAACTAAAAACAATGACGCACTGAATACAATATGTGCAACGAGGCGTTGTCCAGCAAGACAAAGCTGGATGACGTAAGAACCACACACACAAGCGCAAATTTACATTTGCCTCGTCCTCATTTCAACGCCGTTCTTCAGAGGAGACACAGCGATGTATCGTTGTGTGTACAATTTTCTAACAATAGTTTACAATAACTAGCTCAAAATATTATCAGTAATAGTGGAGCAATGAAGGCTCATCTTGTTTAACAGTATGAATATTAAAATGTAAAATCAGTGCACATATTTCTCCAGTTAAACTCAGCAGAATTAGAGGCGAACACCGGCCATCACCATGGGCGTCACCCACCAACAACGGATGGACAACACCAAACGATAAGCAGAGAAGTCCCATTTTATCATTTTTTATAGTTTAATGAGCTCATTAGTACAGAATCACTAATTAAAAGAATGTACTGGTCTAAAGGTGAATGTGTGTGAGACTGAACGTATGGCCATAACCACAGATGCTGAGGGCATTGGTTTGTGTATTAACGAACTAACAATTAATAAATGGTTTTAAGCTGCAGCAATAAAGTTTACACTGATATTAATTTAGCAGACAAAAGAAGTATAGAGAGTAAAATGAGATATAAAAAATAACCGCCATTTTGTTTTTTGGGTCATCTTATATGACGTCATTGTTTTGACCGCATGGTTATATCTGTAATACCTTATAGCGAATTAAATTTTGATGGTTATTTTCAACAATACCTTGTTATCATTTGTGTCGTCATCTGTGTCTCAAAATCTCGCTGTAAATGAAGCCTGGCACCCCTTAGGTAAAAACACGTTTATAAAAGAAGAATATGAGCCCGGCAACCGATGAAATTGGTAAGTACTTAGAGGTACCAAATTATGGTATTTGTTATACATATTTTACCAGAGTATGTGTAGTAATAAATAAGTAATAAAAGAGAGTATTACAAGCCTGTTTGAAGACTAAATTTGCAGTATACAACAAATCTTGATTGGATAGCGTGCAGGCTAGCATATTTAAACACATTAATACCTAGGACCTGTATGGTATATGAGCATGGTCTGCCACAGTATTTTATGTTGCCTATATATATGGCCATGGTGTCAAAAGTGTTTAAAAGTTAAACTATATTTGCTGTACTGAAGCCTCAGCATAACAGTAACAGGTGAGGGACACACTGAAAAGCAATTTTAAATGCCTGTGAAAACAACTCAATTCTTGCTCTAGGCATTAACTTTGCTGCTAATATGTCTGACATAATTTTGTGGAAACAGTAAGGAGATATGTGGCTGTCCTGTCATGTTGCAGTGTCTTTAAAATAATCACTTCACTTATTACCATTTGTGTTTCAAACATCTGATAACACTCTCAAAAGTTAACAAATAAAAACAAAATGTATGTTTTGTCTAGTTGTCACAAATGATAGGACAGTGTGTCTGAATATGTGCACATGGATGTGTGTGTGTGTGCGCGCACGCGCGCGCGCGCAACGGAAAGAGAGAGAGAAAGTGATATGTGCAGTAGTGATATGGGGACTACTGATACATTATTCTTTACCGTTCAAAACTGATTTCACAATTTCAACTTGACAGGAAGCTGAAATTTACATGATAAGTGTACATTAATGCCTGTTAGAGAGATATGGGGCTGCTTGAAACCAAACTTCTTGTCTTCTTGACATGAAGCCACTGTTTCATCATGTACTGTTTTCAAACTCTGTCAGTGTTATTAACTGTGCATGCATACAAGTCACAGAATAAGGAAAGTAACAAACAGGCAGGAGTGTGATTTATTTACACACATTGTTAAATAAATTTATATACTGTGGTAAATAAAACATACCAAACCTTATTAGACCAAATTATACTTTATGTCAAAGCTACTGGCTGATATAATAGTTTGTGAAAAGTCATACTTTTACTATAAACATGTAAAAAACAGACCTCATTAACATTATTAACATATTCATAATTTTTATCAATGTTTTTGTTAACTACCGTTTATTTGTTAATCTTACATAGTTTGAAGAAACTTTACAGTCATTTGAGAGAAGATCCAACAATACAACTTCTATTACATTATAAACATTCAAGTATTAACATGTTACTTGCATTTTACACTCCACTGTTAACAATGTATAAGACCTTCCTCCACAAAACTTCTCTCCTACAAATCTAAGGATTTTCTTTGCTGACTTCTATTGTTATATGTGCTTTAGAAAAATTAGAAACTTGTTAATTTGATATGTTGAATAAAAGAAATTGGATGGCCTGATAACTGCTGGACATATGTCTCTGTATCATCATCAGTTTGTATGCTAGAGGACCCATTTCTAAGGAGTATGATCATCCATGATATGTCAAAAAGCTCTGGGATGGTCTGGTAACTTTTTGGGTTGTGATAATTTGGTCCTGTATAATACCTATAAAAACATATTGATCGAATCTTTATCCTATGACTACTCTTACAAGTGTAGAGGTCCCCATTGACTTACGGAGACTTCTGCATTTGTAAAAGTAGACAGAACGTAAAGCTGTGACTCAATATTTTGCTGATTTAGGCCAACATCAAACAACCTGTTGTTAGAAACCTGATGTTCCCAATGCATACTGATTATTTAATTTTTGGTTATTCCTATATTTTCAATCTTTATAACCTTATTTTCCTACTCACCTTCCACAGTAATGAACGAGTGTAACGGGAAGTGCATTTGCTATCAGAGTAAAGCTTGTCTCAGTAAAAAGACATTTTTTCCTTTCTTGTACATTAAAATATAAAACAAAAACTGTACCAATTCTTTTGTGTCAGTACATTATATTTTCATTATTATTTACAAATATGAAAAGGTTCCACTACTGTGTAGAATAATAATTTTATTAGGACAGATGAATTCCTCTAATCATTAACATTTATAGAGTATTAAGAACCTTTGAAAAATAAAAGAATTCATCATCATCTTCTTAACAGTTTTAGGCTTTAGTGGCCTGTTCCTATTCCACAGCCACCTTTTCTTAGGTCTACCAACTTTTCTTCTCCCTCTAGGGTTGTAATCTTTCGCTATCTTTGGTATTCTACTTTCTTCCATTCTATCTGTGTAGAATCCATTTTCTTCTGTATTCTTTAATCCTTTCATTAACTGCAAAAATATTTAAATCACTTCTTATCTCCTCATTTCTTCTATGATTTTGTGTATTGCACCTTTTAAATAATTAAACATATAAAGTACTTTCAACATGACAAAGGAAACTTTATTTTTTGTTGATTCCAAAATACTCCTTACTCGGAATTTAAATATCTATAGTTTCAACACATTTTCCAACATATTTTAGTATCCACATTCAGATGCTGCTGTTGTGACAATCAAACATTCTCCACTTTTTATAGAAATCTTTTTCAAAGGGAGGTAAGAGACTAGAAAGTATGCTGCTTGGCTTAGTAGCACCTAGCGATTTTTTGATTCAGTTACTACAAAGTAATAATATTGTTAAACTCAATTATGTAAACACCAGAACCCATGATATCAGAAAACCTTTCACCTTTAAAGTTACTAGCAGTCTACAGACAGATACTAGCAATCTACTGCAAAAGCAATGTGACAAAACAACTTTGAAATAATGTAAGTTGAGAAGCTATATTTTTATTTTAAAATAACTTCAATTTCACAGCCCTGGATAACACGGTCATACAGTTTTCTAGTCTGCCGACCATCCACTTTCTTCACGCCAATGTAATTCAAATACTTTTCACACACACACACAGAGGCCCACAAACTTACTCTGATTTCCAATCAGTATTTTTATATGGAGTAGTACCTCATTAATATATGTATAAACTTGTGTGTGTGTGTGTGTGTGTGTGTTATTTTCAATCAAACTGATATTTTTTATTGTATCTGTTTAAGTACAGAAGTTTGATATAGTAAACGTCTGTTCAACAGCAATTATATTCTGAAGACCAAACTAAATTATCTGAAGCAGTTACATTTCTAGCATTCCAATGCACACTGTTTTATATACAACATATATACAAAGCTGATGTCTGTACACAACATAACACATTTATAAAACAACAACACAAGGATAATTACACATTATGCAACATAACAACTGCACTGTCACAAACACTTGACTGTTATTATAATTACAAGAAAATTATTCTGTCACAATGATTTGAAATAGGTTAATTTGGGTTACTCATGTTATTTATGTAGAACTTAACAAGCCAGTAATGCTAGGCTAATTAAATTAAATTAAAGCCAGTAAGACTAACATTAAATTAAGATGTCAAATAACAGATTTGTTTATCTTACCGCAATGAACTCAGCAAGTGATTTTCCATACTTGTGTTGGAATGAACGTTTTATGTCTTCCATGTCAACTTCACATCGTGTTACTACAATACGAATCAATGCACGATCTTTGGTCCCCATGCCTTCCATTGAACTGTACAGCTGCTCTGCAAAGAAGCCACTCTTGTCTCTCACAGATCGAACTATAAGGAAACAAAAATGTATTTGAATACACATTCAGTAACCACATGCTTTAGCAGGTACTACAATTACAGGATTACTACAAAGAACTTCATTTACAGCAGTATATAAGGCATGTAATAAAACTTTATTTGGTACTATAAACTCAATAATATTAAATCCTACAAATATAAAACATAGAATTAAGTTTATAAAAATAATATTAAAAATCTGATTAAACCAAACTGCTGCCTGTACTTCACATTTTGAGGTACCGGTATGTGTTTTGTAAATTTACTCAAATCTAGAGTCCTACTACTGACACGATAGATCAATAATTCTCAACACAGTTTGTTAATTCGACCACTAGTCAGTACAGCAACTCCTTATATAACAGTGCTGTCCAGACATTAACAAAGGAGCAGACACCTACAAATATCTGTACCCATGTGCTCCTGTCCTTTTACAGTTTTTAAGTACATGAAGAACATGAAAACAGAGGTCACAATAAACGTAATATAGTAAACCCATGAAGCTGAACAAAAGCATTAGTTATTTTTTATATCTGACTATTATGCAACTGACAGTTCAAATTCTACATAGGTAAAAATATGGGGCTACTGGTATACATTAAACAGTATATCTACTACTGTTGAAAACCATATGAATAGTCAGTCAGATACCATGAAGTAGAGTTTTAACAAAAAGTTTAGTTCTCTAATCGTCTCCTTATATTGAAGCATAAAAAGTTAGAAAATTAAAAGCTAGCCAAATAGTAATTGTTTCCCAATATAATGTGCGTCTGAATTAGGGTATTTCTGGACTCTTGTAGATTCCAAAATATTGCAGAAATGCCCTAGTTGGGACAAGATGTAGATTCCACAGATCACTGCATTCTAATGTTTTGGTTTCATTTGGTTTGGTAGCATGACTGGTTTGCTATGAGCACTGTATTCTGACATGGAGTGTATGGGTATTGTGTTGGGTATTATTGCAAGATTCAAGCTGTTATAGATAATCCACATGCAAATAACATTTTCCACTTCACATTACTCGTTTGTATAATATTCATATACGATATTCACATAAACTTGCACATAAACACAATATTTGTGTAAACTTACATGTTTTAACACCCAAATTGAGACTATAAATAACTTATGTTTCAATGGGATTGTTTATCATCACTGCTCTCACTTACCAACAACTTTCATAACAAAATTGTATCCAAATTTACCTGCATAATTTATGGTCTATTGGGAGTAATTTCATACAGTTTTGTGGAATAAAAACTTAATTGAGGCAATCTATGAAAAGAGGCACATAGGTCTGCATATTCTTGTCCACCATACTGTTTAGTATAATCCATCAAATTCAGCTGCCAATATTTTGAAAATTAATGTTGGTGTACTTGATTCAATTAGATATGCTGGGCTTTGTCCCCTGCTACTCTTAAGCAGCTCCAGCAAGAAAAATTTAATTATTAAATAGTTAACAGTTGTGTTAAAGTTAACAGACAATGACACTACACTAAAAACTCGTTTATCCGAATCACGTTTATCCAAAAATCCGGTTTATCCGAAACAAAATTTATAGAAATATTAAAAGACATTGAAGGGTGCACACAGTTACAAGAAGAAGACATATCTGAGTGGATGAATTCGGAAAAATAATGTTATCCTGGACAGTGGCATACGCAGGGGGGGCTCAAGGTTAAGGGGGCTCAAGCCCCACCCAACCACAAAAATGTAATAGGCACTTCCTTAATTTACTTAGTCTCTCGTTTAAAATTACAAAATTGCATATGTCGGCCGATTTGGACGGGGCTATAAATACTAAAAAAATAAGTAGTTTATAATAACATTATTACTTCAGTTATAATTTATAGTTCATTGAGCGGTGTATTACGCTGAGTGTAATGTTCAGTAAGCTACCGAAAGCTCTTAATTTAATGGTTCTCTTTCTCTCTCGCTCTAATTTAATGGTGCCACACCGGCCCGGCCACTACTACCAATGAACCCTAAGAATTTTTACTTAAGTATTAAATAATATTTTTATGGAACTTAAATAAGTACATAAACCTTTTACATAAAAATATTATTTAATACTTAAGTTAAATCAGCACTTTATTGCAGATATCAGTCGATAAATAAAACGATAATTTTAATAACGTCCCTAATTTCATTTCTTGAATAATGCTGCTGTAATAATGAAAAAAATACTTTAATTACACTTTACATTTATACGAAACTTTTAATTTTTGGATAAGTCCCCCAATCACGAATAATACATTTTTAATTAAGAAAATGTTGTGATTATACAAATTACTGCCAATAAAACTTACTTAACAATTACAATACTGAATAATTATCGGGCGCCATGATGCAAGACTGTGCAACAACTCAAATATTAGGCTTACCTTGCGGTCCAGAATTCGTGTTAACGAACCAGTAATTGCGAAATGTATTACCTGAAATAACTCGCTCGTGCTTGTATTTTTTACCAATGACATTACCCTTTATTCATATAAAACACTACTTACATATTTAAAAGACTCTAATGTGTGCACATCATGCACGTTTTACTATGCCTCGGGGCGTAGTCCCATTCATCTGAACATATTTAAACATTAATAATAATTAAACATTTTTAGACCCTCCAAAATAAACATTTGTTACAACTACTGTATAATGAACATGATAAACAATAAATAATATTTGCGCAACCCAGCACTTGTTAAAATTATTTAGTTCACGCTCTCTCTCTCTCTCTCTCTCACTCATTCTCTGGTACAAATTTTTTAGTTGTTTTATGAGCTCATTTTTAATTTAATAACTTTGTTTATTTAATGAATTTTTGAAATTTTGAATTGGTCATTTAAATTTAGTTATGAATTTACTGAAAGGTATAAATATCGGATAGCTAATACTTAGCTGCCGTTTTATGAACTTCGCACACCGGGAGTTCGCCGATTGCGCTAACGATCACATCTTGAAGTATGACACTTGTGCCGAATTGTACTAATCGGAACACTGTTTTTAATCCACTTTTGGTGGTGTAAAAGTTAAATATTCACACTCAGTGAATATGCCGGCCGCGTGATGTGCCGACCGGCTCAATTCACGGTCCAGGCGAAAATGACGCAGAGTCTTTGTTAAACATTGCGTAGGTGGGGCAAAACTACGTCACCAGTCTTTTGTTCGTACAGCCAAGCCTCGAGTTGTTTACAAAAGTATGCATTCCTTCGGCTGACGTCATCATGGGCTAGGCATGTTTACCGCTATCTGTGACACACGGTTTTTTGCTATATTCGCAGTTTTGCAATGAATTCGATCTAAATCCTGTTAATGTCAATCTGCGTTGTATAAAATATTCTAGAGTCTATTCACCAAAACTTTATAGGGATTATGAAATATTACAAAATTTATTACCAAATAAATAATTAGGGAATAAATACAATAATTATGGTTTTTTTGGACCATATTTCTATAAAAGTATGATTGTACCAGAATTGTACCATCACAATGTGAAACCTACTGAAAATAATATGCCTACTAATAAATTGTAATCATTAACTGGCATATGTATTCTATCTTATAGGCTACTATAAGTTGTAGAAGAGTAGTCTAATATATGGACTGCTAAGGTTCATTTCTGCGTATGCCACTGATCCTGGATATCAGCTGTTATCCGATGACAAAATTGTTGCACAATGTTTACAACAGCCCGGTGAGGACATAAACTCTGTCAATGATGTAGAAGAGAAAATGGGAGTCAACCATACAGAGGGAACATCAATGTTTGAAGAGCTATAATACTTCTAACAATGAAACGACCGAGATCGGGCAGCCAGCAAATGAGCTTCAAAGCTTAGGCAAAAAACTATGATTGATTACTGAACAAACAAGCAATAGGACTGTTCCAGTACTGTAGAAACTATAATTTACAGTGCGGTGCTGTTTATAGTTTATTGTGTCATATTCACTGTAACTTTTAAATTATTATTATTAAATAAAGTTACTGTACTTACATATGTATTATTATTTAAATAGAAGATTCAGTTTATCCAAAACGGGCACGTGTAACAGTACAGAATTAGCCATACCAGAATACATAATCATTTTAGCCATACCATTTTATTATAATCATGAAGTCTAACCAGGGCAAGTTAGTTTTGACACAAGTCCCAGTAATACGCCAATTCACCAGAGGGGAGCCGATCCAAGGTCAGCGGCGTACAAGAAACAACGATAATGGCCGTTTCAGGCGCTAAAAATTGACAATACTGACTTTCTATTGGTCCATTGTAACAAATCGTCATCAAAAACACAATGACGATATAAAACCATTACGTATTAATCAAGGCGGTGGTTGGAAAACAATAGACAGTGACGTCAGATGCACGACCACTTACATAATAATTACGTCTGCCCCAGTCTCGGTCGTCAAAAGTAACTCAGAGAGCATACACGCTCTAACAGTAGTGGGCAGTTTTCTGCCATAAAATGTAACATCCTACTGCTAAAAATGATCGAAATAATATCACAGTAAACACTAACATTTACTAGCATCAGTGAACTTTATAAAACATGTATTCAAAGTAGAGTCAGTGAAAATGGACAACAGCAAACTGGACAAACACCTGCTCACCGCATGGAGCCACTGAGGAAGGAACTACGCCACGTCTATTTAGGAAAGCCCTACATTTCATTACTAAATTTCAAAAAGTAGAAAAAATGAGCTCAATTTCTATACAATTTGTCTAAATTCATGTGAGAGAGGGAGAGAGAGGAAGCGAGAGTGTAACCGGTGTTGATCAACCCAATATTAAAATGAGGCGTTGGTTTGTGATCATGTTTAATCAGTATTCAGAGTAAAGTATTCAAGAAATCAAAACTAAAATTTTGTTCAATGATGAGAATCGCATATATAAAAGAAGTCAGTTATATAGAATCATAAAGTGTGCACAATTAACCTTGAGTAAGGTCAAGGGCGGAATAGCCTAGCCGCCATTTTGAAATTCGAATCATTAACCATTGTTATGCTTACATTAATTTACCAAGTATCTACTGAAATAAAATCAAAATTCGTTACAGTTATCTAATGTGTCATGTTATTTCCATACCCAACGACTTCTGCCGCTGTCTGCTTAACGCAATGCTGGACAACTAACGCAATGCTGCCTAATGCATACAACTGAGCTAAGCACGTGTTATTCCGGTGATAAGATTTATTATTCAAATTACACAAATATGAACTATCATACATTCAGTATTAATAATTGTTTAATTTATACACATCAATGTGTACTTTAACACACGGTCCCATCAAATTCGGATAAACGAGTTTTTAGTGTACTTACTTATAAGTCTCATTGCTCAGATATAAATAAGAAGAAAGAAGACAAAATTTGTGTATCTTTTCATCTACACTAAATTGCATCACTTTTTTGACAATATGGGAATTGAAACTCAAGATGCTTGTTTCCTTGCACAGTTTTCATACAGAGTAATAATTTAATGTTTCTGTATATTATTGTTCATCTGTTAGTGCAGGCGCTGGAAGTAGTTGAGTATGCAAAATGTGAGGACCGGCAACTATGTTCAGATTCTTATACCTGAGACCCTAAATAATGGAAAAATCCATCTTGCCGGCAGCTGCGGTGGTCCCTTCCCCTGCGGCTATCCCCACCCCTCACCCTTAGCGCGCCTAGCCGTTCAGTGCGTTTCTTCGTCAGTCGACACAGAAACGTTGCGTTGATAGTTATATTTTGTCGTGTAAACGTAATGTAATTCAATTTTCGTTGTTTTTGAGTGTCTACTTAACACTTTGAGGACCAACGGCATAATATTACGCCGCCAGTGGACTTGGTATCTTGACAGGCGGCGTAACATTACGCCACTTGTAACGGGACAGAATTGGGTGATGGATTTTAATTTAATTGTGAATGCGACACAGAGGAGTTACCCATATTGGGCCTCAGTCTTTACCAATAGACATTCCTGTAGGGAACGCCCATTTGCACGTTTGTCCAGAAAGTCTGTCAACATGCACCATTCCAGGTGCTCTGGAATGTGCACAAGTGCGCGGATGCTTGCTCGCACATGTGAATCGTCACGTACTGGGCTAGCTGGTCAGTTAGAGTGAATGTACTGTACATAGAGGAGACCAATTACTGTGTCACGTGGTTCCTTTTTGCGCCTATCACAGGCAAGCTGGTGCACACGAAAACACCTTTGGCCATCTTGGACGCCTGGTGCTGAGCGTCTGTCGTCTCACAGTAATCGAACCGCATGGTTCAGCACAAAGGCTCGCGAGCCCGAAAACTTATTAAAACCTTCAAATGGGTTAAAAAATTATAATTTAAAGTGATATAAAATGTAACATCAAACAAAAAATGCAGTGAACAGTTTGGACGGACTAAATATACGGAGTGCGACACGTGATTTGAAGGGACGCCGACAGACAAGTAACAATATTATAAACCAATCAATATATAAAAGAAATCAATTTTACAAAAGCACTTTGTAATATAAAATGTAACATATAAATGTGAGTGTGAGAGATAAAAGTATGAGCAAGATGCTGGGTTGCCTTCCTATAATATAATTAATTTTTTACGTTAAGGTTTGAAACTAGTTATTAGAATATTTACCATGTTAAAGTAGCCTAAATGTTTGTTTTTGTATTTTTCGAAGAAAAGTAATTAAGATAAACAGTAATAGTTTTGAGAAGAAAATGAATACTAAGTAAATTTAAAAGAGAATTAAACAAATGTTGTAATCGAATAATAAACAGTGCTGATTAATATAGTCAAAGAGCGTGTTTATTACGTAATGAACCCAGTAACCTCTCTTACAGACTGAGTTCGTGTAACAGGATCCTGGACCCCGAGAAGGTAAGAGTTATGAGAATTGAGAATAATGTTAAAAATACATGTATATTTCTTTTATTAATTAATAAAAAAAGATGAAAGTTATCACACTCACTTTTCAATGCTTTCAAATGCTTCGCGTCGTACTATTACGCCACAGAACGAATGCAGAAGTTTCATTTGACATTTTAGTTCGTGTTTCTGCCATCAGATTGCAGCACTGACTGAAGAAAATATTTTTTAGGGAATTAATTTGTACAGTTGGCAGCGTCATGACTGTTTACATTGTTGGTTGGAAGTTGTGGTTTTTGTTTATATGAGGTTCGCGGGTTTTCTGAGGTCATTTCATGTTTATTTTGTGTGTTATTGATAGTAGTGAGTGTGCTTGTTTTAATTACTATATTATTAGTTAAAAAATCGATAAACAATATTTGACAGAATTTTTTGGTTAAAATAATTGTACAAAAAACGTATTTTTACGTTAAGAGGAAAGTAGGAAAAAGTGTGGTATAATTATTTTTTTAGTATTAGATTGTATTAAGTATTTATGAGTGTTTATACAAAAGTGCTTAAAAAAAACCGCTGGTCATTGGGGATGGTCTATGCACAAACGCCATGGTACTCAAAGTGTTAAGCGTGTTTTATTAAAAACTGTAAAAAATGTTGTTTGAAGTGATAAATTAAAAAAAAAAAAAGACCGAACGAGTTATCGTGTTTATTTTGTGATGGAACAAAAGATTTAGTTAAAGAACCAAAATCAAAAACGTGGCTCAGTATTAAAAAAGCAGCAGATAGAAGAAAAAACAATATTAGTGAAAAGTTTCCAGATTCCACAACACAAGGGTTTTCATGGCACCAAGGTTGTTTAGCTAGCTATATAAGTGAGGAGAAAATAAGGCGCCGTGAAATAGCGTTATATAAAGATGAAAAAGCATCTACTTCAACTTCTGAAGCAAGTGTGTCAGGTTGCCAAAATATTCATGAGTCATCAAGGGAACCTGTACTAATAAAGAATAAACAGTTCAAATGTTTGATATGTAGAAAATTGACGAGGAACAAAGATAAGCAACTTTTTTTGTGTTCCGAAACTGCAGCAGCGGAGAAAATTTTAAATACTGCACGTATTAACCAAGACCAAGTTTTTACCCAACTTAGCACTTGTCAACAACCTGAAGATTTATTTACTATTGAAGTGAGGTATCACAAACATTGTTATCTTGATTATTTAAGATTGCCGAGAAATTCTGAAAATCCAACAGGTCGACCTTCTAGTAAAATCCCCCAAAAAATACTTCACAATGCATTTGACAAACTTATAGATGAAATTAAAGATAAATTTTCATCTCACTCTTTTGAAGTGTCTTTCTTGGCTCAGCGGCTGACTGAACTTACTAATATAGAGGATGCAGTGATCGAAAATCATGTAGTGAAATCACTACTTATTGATAAGTATGGTGGAAACATATTATTTTATATGTTATCCGGCTGATAGATCAAAATCTTCATTAGTGTTTATGAGCAACATACCACTGGAGGAAGTAATTGAACGTGTTCGTAATATTAATTCAAAAAATTAATAGTAAAGGCCAAATTATTAAAAATATCATAATTTCAAATCATTCAACAAAAATTCCTACTGACTGTAAAGCTTTCTTTTCAAGCACTCAAAATAAATTACAACTTGTTCGATATCTTTGCACTACTGCTCCAAAATATACACAAGTAAAAGAAGACTGCGAGATTTACATTTGTGGAGGATTCGATGATCCAACAAAATGTTTCAAGCTACAGGGGTCTTCATTTTGTGAGGTACTTGAATTAAAATCAAACCACTTAGAAGCTGATTCAAGGATGTTTGGTCACATATTTCATGCAGTAAGAATTCAATCTGCTCATGTTATTATCCTCAGTGCTGATACAGATGTATTCATCTTGGCGATTTATTACTGGAAAGAACTAGCAAATATTGGTTGTGTAGCTCTATGGTTTGACGGTTCTTATACAAAGAAACATCTTCTAGATGCCATTTACCTGCTGAATCCCTTGGTGAAAACATATGTAATATTTTGCCAGTATTATATTCCATAAGTGGTTGCGATACTACCAGTAGATTAGGCAGTAAAAAACAATGTTTGAAAGCTGCATCGGAGGATTTTGTACAAACAGCCCTTGTATCTTTGGGAAACCTTGACCTAAATGGTGAACAATTAAAACAGTTAGAAACAGTTTGCACATATGTTAAAAAAAAAAAAATAACTGCTGATGAACTCCGATATAAACTGATTTCCCAAAACATAGGTTTCGCCTTTAATTTAATGAAATTGACATGCTCGTCAGATGCTTTGCATTTGTTAAGGGCTACAGTACAAACATTTATTTGGAAAAATGCTCATCAAACATAATTGGAGCCCATTGATTACTCTTTATTTGGCTATGAAGAGCACAATGGTGACTTACGTCAACGACAAATGACAAAGCCGCGTTTGCCAGAATCATTGATACAGCCTTGTAAATGTATGTCCAATTGTCGAACAATGTCTTGCAGTTGCAAACAGTCAGAATCACCTTGTATTTCATTGTGTAAATGTATAAATAATGATTGTCTAAATAAAAATGACTAATTTGCCTTGCTTTCATACATTTCTATTTGAATTTGCTGTTTCCTGTTATATATTTTTTTATTAATAATACATGTTTTTTTAATTATAATTTTTGTTTTTTATTTCATTTAACAACCTATCATCACTTTCATCATAAGAGAAAACTATAAATTATGACTAAAATAATCATTAAAATGACTCCATAGCATGCACTCCATCGATTTCCTTTATAGGTAATAGGAGGGGGGATAAAAAAAAATGGACCAAAAAATGGACCGGCAAGATCCGGATTATTAATCTTTGAGCTATTCTCAGCTAATATTGTAACATGACATAAGGTAGTGAAGACTCAATTGTATTTAATTATAAAATAAACAGCTGAAGATAAGAGTAAGAGGCAAAAACTTATAAACATAAAGGTCAATAACCCAATAAATGACAAATGACTATTAACCTGACAATGACCTGACACAATAGATCGGATAGAAACCAAAGGAACCAAGAGACAGTGAAGAAGTAGTTAAAACCTAAGTGCAATCAAGTCATCCCAAAAAAGTGAACAGAATATTGTAAATTTAATAATGAACTGATGTTTGTAGTATATGAGATGTAACTAGGACAATAAGATTAATGGAGGGTAATAGTATCACATGTATCTTGTTGATAAAAGAATGTATTTGTATAATATAATGTAGGGAGTTAGAAGCTAACCATACCCCAAACTAATTGTAATGATAATGGCCAAAGACAGTAAACAATACTTTGAGCCAAAACAAAAGCAACATTAGAATGATAACCAAAAGTGATCAGTGTGATTTGGAAGTAAATTAGTTATTCATGACCATAATCACACAGTGATATAAAGTAATCAGACAACCCTTGAATAAACAAGTGAATAAATTAAAAGTGTGTGTAAAACTAAATAAGTAGTGAAGTGATAGGTATAGAATATAATGAAAAAAAGTGAGCATGGTAGTAATTAAAGAAACCTTCTAATGAAAGGAAAAGTGCAGTGGGGGTGTAGAACAAAATATAATATAAGCCAACTATGATAAACAGATAAACAATTTTTGATAAACTGTGCATTAGTAAGTAAGATTGAACTAATTGTGATATTATTAATTTAGGTAATAAGATATCAGGATTATATATTAAGGTAAGAATTAAGGTATTAGAATGAATAGCAAATTAAGAAGGACAGACACTGTATTTAAGTGAAGGGAATAGTAGATAAGACATATCATGTAAGGAACAGTTTATCAATAGTATTATAAGAGTTTTGTTAGTGTTCAGAAAATCATAGGATAGAGTAAATTATAGGGTAAGCAAAATAACAGTAGTTAAAAGTTATTTCAGGCTAGAACCTGACGAGGAATATTTCATAATAAGAATTAGAGCTAGGAATACTGATGTTTATTGTTTGTTTTGTTTATAAATTGTATTAGAATTACCAGAGATGTTAGTAAGAAATGTTAAATGGAAGTAGAATGGAATCTAGGCTCTAGGCCAAACTGTTGAATATAAATTTATTAGTTTTGAGAACAAATAATAATCCAAAGTTAAGGCAGGATGTGCCAAATGACTAAACCATTTAAGTGAGTATTCCTAGCACCAAAAATGTGAATAACAACTAATTTTGAATAAAATATATGTAAAATATAAATATGGAAAATAGTAAAAATGTAATTAGCTATTCAAAAGTGGGCATGAGGGATATCAAAATGATCATCATGAAAAATTAGGAAGAATAGTACTAATGTAATAACTCTAGCTATTAGCGTAAAGTAGTAATCTTCAGTTGAAGATATTTTGGTAAAAATAGACGAAAAAAGATGATAAATCATAACAATGACTTCAGTTAATAACCAATGAAAATTAGCATAATTTATTAAGTAACCATAGCAACAAGAAAAATAACGCCAAAAAACCGTTAGATTTTCAGTAGTTATTATTGACCAACGCCAGAGAGTGGATCGAGGAGCTCTCATATCAAAATTAAAATTATTATTCTTCAAGTAATTTCCAACCTAATTAAAACCAGAGGAAGATAATTACAATAGTACAGGGAATCCTGAACCAAAATTTTGTTATTAAAAATTAATTAACAAACCGTAGTTATCCGAAGAAGACGGAACGACGCCGTGAAGAAGAGAGACGACCACGAACATCAAGTGAAGATCATTGGAACCTTTAAATAGAAGAAGACTGACGACAACTGAAGGAATACGAGGCCCGAATCAGCAAGGAGAAGCGCCGAGACGAGGAAAATAAACTTCGGGAGAGTAGAAGAAGACGACAGCCCAGGAGTTATCCATAGAAGAAGACGACATCAGGATCTTCAGCAGGAAAACCGATGAGTATAAACATTATCCCTTAAATCGAATTCACAATTTTTTGGTCTGAATTAAATATAACTAATTCACCTCACTCATCACTATTCCGAGTCAAAATAAATGCTTATTTAAATTCACTATTTAACTTTAATCAATTAACAATTATTAAAAAAGTAAAATATAATAAAATAATTGATGAACCTTTTGATAACTGAACTTTGACAAAACGAAACCTAACCCAAAATTGCTTTACAAGTTTTCATTGGTGATTACTTAATTAAATGTAATGAGATATCGATTTGTTTATGTAATTAGTATTAAGAATTGTTATAACTTTGTGTGTGTTAGCCGTAAGTATATATTTCTGTAGCCGAAAGGACTTAACACCCCTGAGAAAAAACCATATATTTACTGTAAACTAACATTACTGACGGATTGTATACAAACTGAGCTGAGCAAGTACCAACCGAACAATTGTAATAGCCGGTGCAGAAAACGAATTTTGATGTATCATAAAGCAATTGAAATATTTTCAAGGATTAATAAATGTTCTCAATCTGCAATTCTGTATGTTTGATTCAGTTAATTTAGAATAACAACTAATAATTATTGAAGTGAAGGCGTTAAAGCGAGACGCTAGCTGGGTCGTACTGCAGAAAGCTGTGCGCCAATCAGGTGGCGAGGCGGCAACATTTGAATGCAGCAGAGCGAAATACGGTTTACCCGTAAACGACAGAGCAGTTACATTTTGACACGTTTAACACTAAATAACATTATACATTAAATTTTTACAAACCACCCACAACCATATTTAGTAACAAAGTGGCGCGCCAACTAGTAGGGCTAGAATAGTTAAGGAAACATACCTTTAAACTTTACAGATTCTAGCGGCGACTACGGAAATGGAACCGGCAAAACACGAGAAGGAGGCGGAAAAAGGAGGAAAGAGATCGGAAAAGGAGATAGAAGAAAAACGAGTCAGCTATGCAGAATGGATGACAGCACTATTTAAAAAGTTTAGCAGAGAGATAGAGTACTTCGAAAGGAACACCACTGACCATGAACGAGCACAAATGAGTCGTGCGGATGTAACGGAACCACCATACGACCAAATGACATTGGAAGAAATTTATGATGAAGTGTGGAAGCTGGAAAACGATCCAAACGAAAAAGGCGATAACAAGGTGGAAAGAATGACTAAGGAAGATTGGGAGAGATTGCTCAACAATGAAGAACAAATGAAAAACAAAAGAACGGGAACATACGCACAGGTGACAGAGGAATATACACAGGAGGAATACGACCAATGGAGACAATCTATAAAACTACCAGAAAAACCAATATAAACGGAAAACGCAGAGCTAAGAGAATGGATAAGGGTTATGTTCGAGCTATCCAGAGAAGATATGTGTAATTGGAGGAAGAGACATAATCAAATAAAAGGGTTCAGCGAAACACCAAATAATAAAAACCTGGAACAACCCAATGTTCAATTAGAAAAAGAAATAGTCAAGGACGGGGAAGTGAAGCAACCGAAGAAAATGCCAGAACCCACACAACAGAAGGATGCCAGAATGGAGTCAGGAAAAACCACCACAGGACTGACCTTACAGGACGCGATAAGGATAATGAGCGATTTCAGTAAAACAATGGATAACAATTTTAAGAAGCAGAGAGAAGAAATAAGGGAGTACAATAAAAAATTATTAAAACAAAGTAACAAGGAGTTGATAAAGCAATTGGACAGACTTAACAAGAAATTGAGTGAAACACTAGACAGGGATTCCAAAAGCATTGAGGAACAGGTAATTATGAAAACAGAAGATAGTAAGAAGGAAACAGAATTAAAAGAAGACAATAGCATACTATTACCTGCAAATAAAAATAACAGCCACAAGGAGGATATCCAAACTATGGAAATGAAGAAAGTAAGACAGATACACCCAAAGAAACTCATAAATACCAGAGAAGAATTGGAGATGATGAAGAATGGACTACTTGAGATGTTTAATGTACTAATTAACGACCAGAATGAAATGATGAATTTTAAAAATAACAGAAGGAACTTACTAGAAACTTTAGAAAGGAATCACTACAACACAGTGTGTAACAGAATAAGAAGGAGAAGACACTTAATAGACATGCATAATCCAATATCAACGATAGCATCTACAATGGAAATAACATTGACCTATTCGTTGTATAAACAAAACAATGAAATGATTGCGATAGCAATGGAAACCAGTGAGAATCCTATGACAGAACCATTTAAATACAAGATAGTAGCAAGAAAGTGGACACGAACAGAAGTCATTCTGAAAACGACAGCAATCCGAACAGGAGCAACTCATATAATCATGGACCATGGTTAAACCAAGTGTGAAGGAACACTGAGAGATGGGACTGATTTTAAGTAGAACGACCATGCAAACCAATTAATGTATAAATGAGAAGATTAACTTACAAGAAAAAGGAGTGTATATAACAGGGTCCATTGTATAACAAAATAAATACCCTATATCATATTGAAAGATAATAAAAATAATACCTATGTCATAAGTGAAATCACAACTAAAAAGATAAAAGGGACTTATAACCAGTCTTCTTTAAAAAAGTATTATGAACCAGTGTCAGAAAATTAAAGAGAATTTTGAAAGTAAAAATTATCAAAATTCAAAAATAAATGTAAGCACAACTTACAATAAGTATTTGATTGGAACTATTATTATTATAAATGAAAGGGAATTTAGAAGAAAGATAAGCTAAGTTCAAAACAAAGTAAGGCTAAACTTACGACCAGGTGTGAAACAAAATGTGTAAACACAAGTAAATTTGAAAATATGTATAATGAAATATCATAAAAATTGAGATATAAAATAATTCAATGTTACACAAATAATGATGACGCTACATAACATCATTAACAAACCCTATCACAAAAAGGGGATAAATAAAAATTAATGTTTCACAAAAGAAGCAACAAAACAATCAAATATAAGATATCACTGGGAGATTAACTGAAGTATCAATGAAAAAATATAAGTGAGCCAAAGCCAGCTACAAATGTTAATTTTAAATATCAATGAGCATTAAAGTGATGACAAATAGAATCACTACCATATAAAATAAGCTAGTAAAACAATGCAAAATGCCTATTAAATATCGTTGTTGAGATGAATCCAAATAAGTTGTTGAGATGAAAAAGTCATGAAATGTATAAAAGAGAGAATAATTAATCCCAGAAGTGTTTTATTGTATTAATATTATGTGAGTCGGAAATGAGCGACTATTATTATAATTATTATGAATATTATTATGTGATGATTTTATGTTGAGATACGTCCAACAATTATTTATGTTATTGAGCAGATAGGCAAGGCCTCTAAACTCAAAATGTGTATAAATGGATAGCAGAGTAATAGAGCCACACGTGCCCTCTGACTATTACCAATTTATATGAAGGAGAGAGAAGAAAAATTTTAGGGAAATAGAACATAAAAGGGAATAATAAAGAAAGAAAATAATACCAATTATTATATTATGAACCATGACTTAATAAAGAATGAATACAGAAGAAGTAGCGATGGATGAATTCCTGAATCATAACAACTTGATAAAATAAACTATATTGATGATTTCAGAAAAAATCTAATAATCTTTGTTTCGAAATAATCAATTTTGGTGGCGATGCATTATGTAACATGACATAAGGTAGTGAAGACTCAATTGTATTTAATTATAAAATAAACAGCTGAAGATAAGAGTAAGAGGCAAAAACTTATAAACTTAAAGGTCAATAACCCAATAAATGACAAATGACTATTAACCTGACAATGACCTGACACAACAGATCGGATAGAAACCAAAGGAACCAAGAGACAGTGAAGAAGCAGTTAAAACCTAAGTGCAATCAAGTCATCCCAAAAAAGTGAACAGAATATTGTAAATTTAATAATGAACTGATGTTTGTAGTATATGAGATGTAACTAGGACAATAAGATTAATGGAGGGTAATAGTATCACATGTATCTTGTTGATAAAAGAATGTATTTGTATAATATAATGTAGGGAGTTAGAAGCTAACCATACCCCAAACTAATTGTAATGATAATGGCCAAAGACAGTAAACAATACTTTGAGCCAAAACAAAAGCAACATTAGAATGATAACCAAAAGTGATCAGCGTGATTTGGAAGTAAATTAGTTATTCATGACCATAATCACACAGTGATATAAAGTAATCAGACAACCCTTGAATAAACAAGTGAATAAATTAAAAGTGTGTGTAAAACTAAATAAGTAGTGAAGTGATAGGTATAGAATATAATGAAACAAAGTGAGCATGGTAGTAATTAAAGAAACCTTCTAATGAAAGGAAAAGTGCAGTGGGGGTGTAGAACAAAATATAATATAAGCCAACTATGATAAACAGATAAACAATTTTTGATAAACTGTGCATTAGTAAGTAAGATTGAACTAATTGTGATATTATTAATTTAGGTAATAAGATATCAGGATTATATATTAAGGTAAGAATTAAGGTATTAGAATGAATAGCAAATTAAGAAGGACAGACACTGTATTTAAGTGAAGGGAATAGTAGATAAGACATATCATGTAAGGAACAGTTTATCAATAGTATTATAAGAGTTTTGTTAGTGTTCAGAAAATCATAGGATAGAGTAAATTATAGGGTAAGCAAAATAACAGTAGTTAAAAGTTATTTCAGGCTAGAACCTGACGAGGAATATTTCATAATAAGAATTAGAGTTAGGAATACTGATGTTTATTGTTTGTTTTGTTTATAAATTGTATTAGAATTACCAGAGATGTTAGTAAGAAATGTTAAATGGAAGTAGAATGGAATCTAGGCTCTAGGCCAAACTGTTGAATATAAATTTATTAGTTTTGAGAACAAATAATAATCCAAAGTTAAGGCAGGATGTGCCAAATGACTAAACCATTTCAGTGAGTATTCCTAGTACCAAAAATGTGAATAACAACTAATTTTGAATAAAATATATGTAAAATATAAATATGGAAAATAGTAAAAATGTAATTAGCTATTCAAAAGTGGGCATGAGGGATATCAAAATGATCATCATGAAAAATTAGGAAGAATGGTACTAATATAATAACTCTAGCTATTAGCATAAAGTAGTAATCTTCAGTTGAAGATATTTTGGTAAAAATAGACGAAAAAAGACGATAAATCATAATGACTTCAGTTAATAACCAATGAAAATTAGCATAATTTATTAAGTAACCATAGCAACAAGAAAAATAACGCCAAAAAACCGTTAGATTTTCAGTAGTTATTATTGACCAACGCCAGAGAGTGGATCGAGGAGCTCTCATATCAAAATTAAAATTATTATTCTTCAAGTAATTTCCAACCTAATTAAAACCAGAGGAAGATAATTACAATAGTACAGGGAATCCTGAACCAAAATTTTGTTATTAAAAATTAATTAACAAACCGTAGTTATCCGAAGAAGACGGAACGACGCCGTGAAGAAGAGAGACGACCACGAACATCAAGTGAAGATCATTGGAACCTTTAAATAGAAGAAGACTGACGACAACTGAAGGAATACGAGGCCCGAATCAGCAAGGAGAAGCGCCGAGACGAGGAAAATAAACTTCGGGAGAGTAGAAGAAGACGACAGCCCAGGAGTTATCCATAGAAGAAGACGACATCAGGATCTTCAGCAGGAAAACCGATGAGTATAAACATTATCCCTTAAATCGAATTCACAATTTTTTGGTCTGAATTAAATATAACTAATTCACCTCACTCATCACTATTCCGAGTCAAAATAAATGCTTATTTAAATTCACTATTTAACTTTAATCAATTAACAATTATTAAAAAAGTAAAATATAATAAAATAATTGATGAACCTTTTGATAACTGAACTTTGACAAAACGAAACCTAACCCAAAATTGCTTTACAAGTTTTCATTGGTGATTACTTAATTAAATGTAATGAGATATCGATTTGTTTATGTAATTAGTATTAAGAATTGTTATACCTTTGTGTGTGTTAGCCGTAAGTATATATTTCTGTAGCCGAAAGGACTTAACACCCCTGAGAAAAAACCATATATTTACTGTAAACTAACATTACTGACGGATTGTATACAAACTGAGCTGAGCAAGTACCAACCGAACAATTGTAATAGCCGGTGCAGAAAACGAATTTTGATGTATCATAAAGCAATTGAAATATTTTCAAGGATTAATAAATGTTCTCAATCTGCAATTCTGTATGTTTGATTCAGTTAATTTAGAATAACAACTAATAATTATTGAAGTGAAGGCGTTAAAGCGAGACGCTAGCTGGGTCGTACTGCAGAAAGCTGTGCGCCAATCAGGTGGCGAGGCGGCAACATTTGAATGCAGCAGAGCGAAATACGGTTTACCCGTAAACGACAGAGCAGTTACATTTTGACACGTTTAACACTAAATAACATTATACATTAAATTTTTACAAACCCACAAACAAGTTGTAACAATATCCATTGATAAAATGCGGGGTTCACATTTTGCATACTCACTTCCTTCTAGCTCCCGGTCTATGTTAATCACAGAATTTGCACAAAATACTGGGTCAGTCTTATTTATTCCAAACCACAGTCTTATATTAGTTCTGTATAAAAGTGCTCATATTGTTTTCTTAAAAATTGAAGGTACTTTATTATGAGTTAATTATAATTAAACCTTGATGTTTCATATAGTAAATGCTTTTTTTACCTTTTAAAATGCTTTGAGTTAAATAGTCAGAAAACAAAGTAAAAACGAAGGAGTATTGTTCATTCAGGTTTATTTAATTATGACCCCTTTTTCTGTAGACTGCCTCAATTAATGTACCACTGCCTTGCTTAACTGTTAATGCTGGCTATCACAGTAACTGTTATCAGTCACAATTAGTTAATTAGTTTTTTAGCTTTGCCCAATGTAGTTGTGTTGTTGACGAGTTAGTGGATATCATTAAACAAAGTCTACCCCAACAGCAAAATGACAACCCAGACATAAACAGGTCGGCTTCACTGAAGGTGATAAGCTGCAGTTGATAAACACACACACACACACACACACACACACACACACACACACACACACACACACACACACACACACACACACACACACACACACACACACACACACACACACACACACACACACACACACACACACACACACACACACACACACACACACACACACACACACACACACACACACACACACACAGTTCACCTTCTTGATACTCTAAACTATAAATGGTGTTATTAAAAGAGGTACAAGTCACAATGTATCTGGAAATTTCTATTCTTTATTTACAGCTGCTGTGCAATTGAACTTGAGGTGTTTGGTTTTTATATTCAAGAGTCCAGATATGTAGTTATTTTGTTGAATTACACAAATTTGATGCAGCTTTGCAATCAAATTTGAAAATAACATTGTTTAGTGTGCTATTATTATATATAATAGACAGTGAAAATAATTATAAAACAAAAATATATACAACACACTAAATCAGTTCTCAACACATACAGTGTGTAGTATAGTCTAGTATATAGTATATACAGTGGAAATCGTTTAACGCGAAAACGGTTACCACAAAATATCGGTTAACACGAAATACCACTCGGGTACCGATCGCCGTTTGTTATGTACAGTGTATTATTTGTACGGTTAACACGAAAGCTTTACGTGAAAAATATCGGTTAACACGAAAAATTTTTGTTAAAAATAATTTTTTTTTGGCTGGCTTTTAAGTAACTGCATACAAAATAAAGCCCATACACAAGTACGCCCAAAAGCTTGTTTTCGATGTAACGGAATCCATTCTTCATCTCTAAAAGAGAAAGAGCACGTAGTGACCATAGTTTGTTTTGTCTACCTGTTTTGTTTTGTCTTCAGTACTAAGTTCTATTTACAGTACGTACTGTATACAGTGTACCGTTGTTTACGAGAAACCATAGCCTCTCCTTCAGCACCAAATGTGTTGTTCATTGACCGCAAATAAACCTTTATCGCTTACATTAACTACCTACTCTATAGGGTGTGGTGAGTTCAGTTCAGTTGTATTCTGTGCGTGTACAGCGGTGGTAAAGTTTGCGGTACGGTACCGATAACATTTTATTGTAAAAAATTTACTCAGTTGTGAGGATTAACTGTTAACTTTTTTACTGTACAAACTTCTTAGTCTTTTACAGCCAGTTAAGTGACGTTAAGCGTGTGACGTGTACGTGTTAAGTGAAGTTACGCTTTCGTAAATTTCGTTTTTGCAGTCCGGAAGTAAAATGGAGAAGAAAGTGCGTAAACAAAGCGCCCTCTCTTTAGAAAAAAAAGTTGAACTCCTCCAAGCTGTTAATGAGGGTATTCGAACTAAAACAGAAATCTGTAAAACATTCGGTATACCAAACTCGACGTTATCCACGATTATAAAAAATAGAGATAAAACTTTAGAACTGTATGAGTCGGGCAAGTTTGAACCAGGCAGAAAACGTTTCCGTAAGGCAAACCACGAAAACTTAAGAGGCTGCTCTTCTTGTTTGGTTTAAGCAAGCAAGATCACAAGATGCTCCTATTTCTGGACCACTACTGATGGAGAAAGCAAACGTTTTTGCTGAACAGATGAACTTCAATTTCACTGCAAATCCTGGCTGGCTAGAAAGGTTTAAAAAACGAAATGGCATAACCTTTAAAAACATCTGTGGCGAATCAAGACAGGTGTCACAAGAAATGACATCATCGTGGTTGCAATCTACGCTGCCTGCAATTTTAAAAGACTATCCACGTAAGGATATTTTCAACGCTGATGAAACAGGACTATTTTTCCGTTGTATGCCCGATAAAACACTTTCTTTCAAAGGGGAGCAGTGCTCTGGTGGTAAAAAGTCCAAAGAGAGAGTGACAGTGATGGTAGGTTGCAATGCTGATGGGTCAGAAAAACTTCCGTTACTTGTTATAGGAAAAAGTTTAAAGCCGCGCTGTTTTAAAAATGTTAAAAAGTTGCCAGTAGAATATAGAGCTAACAAACGAGCGTGGATGACGTCTAAAATTTTTACCGAATGGCTGGTTTCGTTAGAAAAACATTTCACTTCTCAGAAGAGGAAAATTGTGTTAATTATTGACAACTGCCCTGCCCACCCATGTGACCTAAAATTGATGGCAATTAAACTTGTTTTTCTACCACCGAACACGACTAGTGTCTTACAACCTTGTGATCAAGGTATTATTCAAAATTTAAAATTTCAGTACAGAAAGTTACTTCTGCGGAAATACTTGGCCACTATTGAGGGGAAAAAAGATTTCTGTGTAAATGTTCTGGATGCTTGTAACTTGTTAAGAACAGCGTGGAACCTCGTGACGCCTACAACAATTCAAAATTGTTTCGGTCATGCTCGGTTCATTTTGAATTCAGAAACTGAACAACCCGAAGAAAATGAAATTGATCCTACACTATCTGAAATGTTTAATCGTGTGTCATCTGTATTAAATGTTTCAATTTCTCTAAATGAGTACGTGACTGTCGACGAGAACGTAACTACGGCTCCCGTATTAACAGATACCGATATCGTGGAAACAGTGCAAGTTGACAACTGTAAAGGTGATGATAGTGACGACGAACTTGACACGGAAAATGATAGTGAAAATGTTCGTACCGCTCCCGATATGCTTTCGTTGCTGAGCCGTGTTCGTCGATATTTTGAAGCCAACTCGGAAGGTGAAATGTTTGAACACGTTGATAAATTAGAACAATTTGTTGAAAATAAAATAGTGCAAAATTGTGTGCAAAAGAAACTAACGGATTATTTTAAATAAAGATAAACACGAAAACTACGGTAAAGTTAAAAGACATACAGTAGTCTATAAGAAAACCTAAATCATAGGACTGAATTTAGAACAGCTAATAATAATTTTAAGAAAAATTAACAATAATAAACCATGAGGATAAATAAAAGGTTGTATTTGTTGCATTTTACTAGACAGTACAATAAATAATCTACAGTACACTATTTGTTCACTTCCTCATTTTGTTTCACTTTTTGTTCGCTTAACGCGAAATTCGGTTTACACGAAAAAAATAACTGGTCCCCGTCATTTCGTGTTAACCGATTTCCACTGTATGTAGCGTATAGTAGTATACATCATGGTCTGAATAAACTGATATGACTTTTTTTCATATCAAGTTTATACGTCTCTTGGAAGTACCAATTGTACAGAATAACTACAGAATGCACATTGAGGAGTAACTGAATGATTTGTTATGCCAGTTCTTTACAGTTTATGGTTTTAATTGTACAGACTTCACGTATACAACATACCAATGGCAACAAGGCCAGCTTCAATATCATCAGAAAATTCATTCTTGACTGCCTTCTCAATGTCATGACCAGTAAGGCGAGTGTATTCCATGAAAATCTGAGTAAGTTGTGGATAACTGCGAGAACACAAAATGGCGTTGAAAACTGACTCATCAGTACCAACCTTAAGTTCACCTACAAAGATTAGACAAATATTACTACACCAATCAATAATAATTTGTTTATCACAATCCTACTAAATTCTTAATGAACTTTCTTCAAGCTTAAATACTATTGAAAAATACTGAAAAAGTAAATTAAAAACTATAAGCTATGTAATTGTACCAGTATGTAGACAATGATAGACTACATTTCATGAAACAGTATTCCAGAGTCTAACCATCATTAAAGTTTCTCATGAAATCGACACTTTGATTGGTAAAGAAATGCCTTTCATGTAAATGGAGAGGGAGATGTGGAAAGTAAGGGTGGGCATGTAGCAGAGTGAGCCAGGTTCGGCCCTGGAACAGGTTTAAAAGGATATCTACCTGGTAATCATACTGCTGTGTTCAACATCACATCTAACACTGGTTTGGAATCACCACCTCTAGTATGTCTGAATTAGTACATATTATTGATTAATTATTTTTGGGGGGGGGGAATGGGAATACTAATTTGTTATTGTTTCCTCTTTTTAGGACTTATTAGTAGCTGCAGATGGGACCAGTTTCATGTATGCGGTAGCATTTCTACAGCCTGCTATCACAAAGCACTAGAGTTAATTTTTTTACAAAATTGTCATTTGTCATCGATAAATTTCAAACTATAATTATACAATGGATACAGATAAGACTTGTTAAACAAGAGAAAACTTAAAAATGGAGGCAAACCTAATGTAATACAAACAGTTGTTTTAAGATATAATGATTTCACATTTTCTTGGGAAGAGATAAGATTATTACTTTTTCTGTCGTCTGTTGTAACACAATGTGTACGTGTACACACTCAACATAAGAGTACACAACGAAGAGGAGTGATTATCATGACATTCTTAAATATTTTATTATACTGTTGGTATAGTTCTGATAATAATTCCTTTGAGCCTGTCTCCCATTTATCTCTGTACACTTTGTACTGGCCGGGTTACCACTACATTTAAATGAGTGTTTTTTATGTACTGATTTATTTCCTGCCTACAAACCCTTAAAAAGTACATTTATTAATGTTAATACTTGTACCACAAGTACACAGTGTTCATGAACTTACTTAAGAAAACAGTTAATAAACAGTTTCAAGTAAAACAAAAATTTCAAAAGCAACAAATATGATACCAAACTGAATTTCTTTTATTTATATTACTTGAATTGAAGTTCTCAAATGTGAACGTTATGAGAACCAATACTTTCTTCAACAATAGATCAACATATTCCTGTGAAGGAGATGTGTTAATTATAATAACTTACTAAAAAATTCTTTAATACTACAGAAATCCATACTTTTGTCTCAAACCTAAAGTATATATATTTTAAATGATAACTTATATTTTCTTATAACAACAAAATTATAAATAATTACCAGCACGGAGTAAAGCCTGTGCGTCATTAACAGCACTCATGTGGTCCACTATATAATTTTCACTGCGACGGCCCTGAACATTTAATAACAGTTTAGTAACATTTAGATGTTCATACCAAAGTGGCTACTTTTTTAACACACACACACACACACACACACACACACACACACACACACACACACACACACACACACACACACACACACACACACACACACACACACACACACACATACACACACACACACACACGCACGCACGCACGCACGCACGCACGCACACACACACACACACACACACACTTTTCTGTGCAGTTTTAATTTCTATAAATGTAATATGCTTTAATACACAGCAAGAATTTTTGCAAACAAAATGTTTCAATAGGTAAAAAATGTACCTCAAGAAGACACTGGATAAAATTAAAAGTGTGTGTGTGTGAGAGGGGGGGTCCAAAGTATGTTTTTTATTCATTTTTATAAAAATGATTTCATACTAACTGGAGACACAAGTAAATAAAAATTTTTTGGATTGAAAAAGGATGTAAATTAGCCTACCTCTTCGTTTAATTATAAGAAAAACGCAAGTGCATAAATAAACTTTTTTATTATGTATTTGCAAACAAAAATTTGTACTTATGAGTATTTTGGATTGTTGTATGTGTATTGTTGTTATGGAGTTTCAAAGTGCTAATACAACATTTTAGTAGTATCATCCCTCATCTTTATGTTCTTCAAAGAATTCACTACACATCCTTACAGAATTTACATAGCCTGAAGAATAGTATAGTGATGGTATCAAAAATCATAAGTGCCTTTTTTAAGCAAACAGCACACACACACACACCACTTTAATTTCTATGATGTGTTCATTTTCATTATGTGTAAAAAAATTGTTTTATGTGATACTTAAAAAAATTAAAGAAAATTATAAGACAATGGCAATGTTAGCTAGAAACTATTTTTACACCAGGAAATACTTACCATATTGTGCCATTACACTGAACAAAATCTACATGTTTTGTTTAACATTACATTTCAACACACACATTATGTATATCAAGACATAATTTTAAACGAAACAAATTTTAAACAAAGAAAATTTACCTAGAAGACAAATTTTTGAAAACAAGTGTTTTCAGAAAATTAACAATGTAATTTGTCCAATGGTATCATAACTATTGGTGTATTCCATCACTTTTACCAATAATTATACTATATTCTTATTATTTGAGTCAACTTAACTTCGAGGAAACGTTTCATTTCTTACTTTTTTAAACATACAGGAGTAGTTTATGGGGATTCATATTGTTACGACGACGGTCTACTTGATCATCGTAGGTACAGTGGAAAACAAAATACAAGACACCAATTAAGTCACTAATCACCAGCAATTTTCACAGTTAAACAGTTCGTAATTAACAACACAGTCTCTTACAACAAATCAAATAAAAATTGTTCACACGCAATTGTGATGTCGCAACAACATATAATATAATACTAACAATAATAATGTCCATTATGTATACTCCAAAAGCGAAGCATTTAAGGCATTTAAAATAAATATAATTAATATATGAAATAACAAATACATTATTATTTACTCATCACTTTAAAACAACTTTTATCATTGTAAACATCAGTGTACTAAAAAAAAGCCTGTAACACTTCAAGAAGTCTGTTTCAATAGTATTCTGTTACTACATACTGTTAATTTTGTGATGGCACTCTGTTGAAGAACAGTGTTATAAGAGAAGGTAATGCCATTTAAAGATGCTTGAAAGAACTTCTGAAGTACACAGAAACTTATAGTAATGAGATTTTGATGCATTTTCAGAAAACCAATAAGAGTGTCTCCTGATGGTTTTGAAATTGGTCATGCAATGATACAAACAGAGGCAGAGGCAATTCCACAACAGTGAACAGGTTACTGGAAACATAGTATTTTTAAAGGTTGTCATGTTGTAAATGTTACCACGTGTAGTAAAGACAGATTCAATTAGAATAGTTATTATGGATTCGGTTTTCTATTATACAATAACACTCCCATTATCCAGATTAACTGGAATCACAACCGATCCTGATAACTGGAAAGCTGGATAAATGGGAATAAAAGTAAGTTTTTAATTTTTCATAATATTTTTACATCATATAAATCTTGAAACTTTTTTGTAATATCTTAGTACACAGGAAACCTGAATGAAAAATTGAAACTCAAGTTTGTTAAAATGTAAAATATAGTACAGTATTCAAAAAATCTAAATTCTGGAAAAATTATAACATAATGTAACATGACTGTACACGACAGAACAATCATGCTTAAGCAGAAAAGTTCAAAACAGAGGCTGTTGGCTTCATTTACCCTTTCTTTTCATTTCTAAAGCAGCAGACATTTCAGTGCTAAAAGTTGAAGTGAATCACACTCATCTTGTTTTTCATACCACTGTAATGCCAGTTCTAAAGATTTAAATGTTTCATTATCTGATGGAATAAAAGTATATTATTTTATATTATATACCTATATTACACGAGTAGTACCATTAGATCAGCATTGATTTTAACACATGTGGATGAGTCTATTATATAATGGGAGAGTGTGTGAAAAGGTGAAATAAACATTGAGCATGACTATTGTTTTTATTTATAAACAATCCGGATAATTGTATCATTGACTGTACATGATTGGTATCTGGATAATTAGAGTTTTCCTACAAATTCCTCTATATTAATATGCTCTAACTTAAATATAGAGTACCAGTTTTATAGTGTCATATACTGTATAACACAAAGTACAAAGATCAAAGCGCTACTGAGGCAATCAGAAAATAGGTAATAAACTTCAGTTTAATTTGTCATATTAATGAATTTAGTTACCTACAAAAACCTTTTATTTTTTGTAGGCCTACTATTTTCTGTGAAGTGTTAAGTTTATTTTCTTTAATTTATCTGATTCTATATACTTTCGCTTTACCTGTTTGTTTACTTTCCCATTTCGGACGCCGTCTTACACTGTTGCCAAATTTACTTACCCAAGACCCAAGGTACACCAGAGTTCGGTTAAGCGTGTTTGGGAGAACAAGTCATGGTTGTTGAAAAAACCAAATCATTTATTAGATTACTAAGAATTAAATTTTATTGATCATTTATTATTTTCCATCTTTCTTTTACTCAAATCCTTTCAATTCAAATAACTCTTAAATTTTTACTAGAATTAATTCTCTTCTCTCTCTTACCCCAGTTAACCCATTCAAAAGACAATCATGTTAATGACAAAAACTTGTTAACGAACAATAATTATTTCTACATTTAATCTTCTTATATACGAGTTTATCTACACTCACAATAAAATAATAAGCTCTTTAAAACTCCAATCAAATTTACTATTGGAACACAAACCAGCGCTTCACTCACACAAATATACTCTTTCATAACTTAACATAATTTTTTAAAACCCCTTTAGTGAGCTCACTATCTTTAAATTAGACATATATTTTATGGTGCCATTTTTTTTTTCTTTAATTTTGAATGATTATAAATTTTAAATTTCTTCTTTTATTTTATTTTCTAGATGTTACTTATCTGCAATTGCGTCCCCAAAAAACCAGTCCAGCTTCCGTACGTTTTTTTCTTTCATCACTCCGCACATTTCGTTCTTTTATCATAATTCTCGCCAGATAACTCGAAACTGTTAATTGAAACACAACTGTTATTTCATTTTACTTATCTAACACTCATGTTGTGGATCCACGTATTTTTTACATTTTTGATTATTACGGGCACCCGTATATTTGTTTCGAAACTTATACGTGCTGTACCGCACGAGTTATTGCAGACTGGGGCGAAATTTAATGTCTCAATTTCTGAAGTGGTGAGGGAATCACGTGATGTCAAACTTTTGTTCTTTTGAGTTTAGAAGTCGATTTTGACGAGAGTATTAATTTGACTCTACATTCCAGCGACTATATGAAGCTGGGTTGGTCTCTGACGTCATATGGTATGACCCGTGATCTCATAGGTTACAGGTCATGTATCTAAAAATAACTGTTCCTCATGCGTCTGGAGTTGACCTTGACACAAATTCACTCACTGCATATTCCGTCGTTATAAAATTTTACAATTATTATTTATTCTTTTATGTTTTCAATAAAATTTACCCTTATTATATATGTATGTTTATGTTTCCCAAAATATTAGGTGGGCTGAATTGTCCCGTTACAACACCCCCTCAATGAGAGGTTTTATGCAGAAGCATAAAAACTCTCATACTTCCTAAAGGGATCAGCCAGGATATGTCGCCACAACCCCCTTTACGTTTCATTAAAAATCATGGTTAACTTACCCCCTGGTCCAGTGACTGTGACCGCACCTGAATGACCTTACTGGACTTCTCTCTCGAGATCCCAACACCGCAAGGCCAGACAGGCACTTGACGCCCCTGCTGACACGCAGGCCAGCACAGGACCGCCGCCACAGCATCACCAGACACTGAAACATCAAATCAAAATATCAAATAGTGGCCTTGTATAACACCATATCCCTAACTGATCTGGTTCCCCTTAGCTGTGCTGGTTTGCGTTAAGAAGCACTGGTGTTTCTCTTAACCTCTAACATATACCTGTATACATACTTAACATGACATAAAACATTTAAACTTCAATATCAACATTCTGAATGCACTTGTCTTGTTAATTCTTGTTCCAAAATTCAAAATATTTCTCTGATTCTCATCAGAATTTAAATAAACATTCCCATTACAACATTATAAATACCTTCCCTTATATAATTCACATTTCAAAATAATTAAATTCATTAATAAAATTCTCATATAGAATAAAACACATTTAAATCAGCTACATCAGAACAAATTATCTACTTAACAATCGTTAAGCATCTTCATAATACTCCTTAAATCAATACAAAATCATTTAGTTATCTCATAAAAGCAACTACACCTTCTACATCATCAACATAATTCAGTTTAATATTCAATAACAATTCAGTAACCGCCTTCTCAATCATTGTCTAATATCCCCCTATAACCCGGTTACAATTAGGTAAATAAGCTCACGGGTACACCGGTTTTGGTATTTACCTTGTTGCATAAATATTCTATTATTTATGCCCCTGGCTTGTAACGGCCAGCTCCTTTCCACACACACTATTGCTTAATGATGTTGGACTGTAGCGCACACTTGCGTCCACAAGAACTGAATTTTATTAGGGTGCAAACGCTGCTTACACCGTTCTTGCTTCAGCGTTATAAAAAAAATTTGGCATTACTGAAGTCCGAGGACACCAGTAATCCTACTATAATGATTCATACGCTCTTAATACGGTTCTATCACCCCATTCAGTAGTAGCCGCTGTCCCATAGTTATGGTGATTCCCCTGATTACAACCCCCTGTTAATTTCTAAATTGTACCAATTTCATAGGCAACCAACCATGGTCAGGTTACAATAAGTCTGCCCACAGCTAGTTGTCATCCAAAACCACGGTCTGGGCTGGTAAGGCCGGAACTGCCCGAAAGTGGGGAATCTATTTAAAACATATTATACATGTTTAAGATTCTTACACTTGCATAATACATAATACAACATAATAAACACTCATCATGAATATTGCTATTATTACATCAAGACAAACAATTCACCTTTAAATTTGCATATAAAATTATAAACATTACACTTTAGTTTCAATTGTACCTTTTACTAATCAACCATCAATTATTTATCATTTACACCTTTAAATTATCAAAATTTCAACTTTATCAACATTCTTATACAACATTTCATTTATTATCTCCTTTCAAATTATTTCAACTATTTTATCAAACACATTTAATTACTTTAACAAAATTCACAAAGTTGAGTATACTTCACCTTGCTACATCATTACGTTTAACATCAACACAAAAGTATATACAATCCAAATTATTATTTGTTATCGTTTACCACAAATCATTTCATAATACAGTCCAGTTCAGAACCCCCTACTATTCACATAATTAAATGTTCATGAATAATAAAATATTTACCCCCCATCATCGAATAATAATCTTATCTTACGTCTACACAATTCATTTTTTATCAAATACATTATATTATCTCTATCAATATAACGACTATTTAAATTCTCATACTTTTCCACAATACCATAATAATCAACAGGATTATTCCATATTATTACATCATATAACTTGTCACCATCGAGTATAGTCAAGTCGCCCTTAGTATGATTTGTCACCATTAGGTAAGTTATACTATCATCAACATTATCATCATTTGCTGCACTAATTACGTCACCAGGTAAGTACTCAATATCATAATCAATTCTCTCTCCCAATTCTTTACAATTTCTACCAACCTCAAACAACTCTACCTTCCTCTCTCTCTTTAAATACCTCTCATCATAACGCCATCTCACTCTTTCTATATCATTCCATGCAGAGGGTACTGCAACACAAAAACACCTCCTGGCCCTTCCAGGTACACCACAAAAACTCAAGGGACAATTATTTTTAGATCGTTCATCTACCAAATACACTCGTGAAGACTTTTCTTCACCCCCAACAACACCACGGGAAAAATTTACCCCCTGCAACCCCTCTACCTGTAAACTTTCTTTCCACTCTCTATCTAAACCATCAACACTCTCTACCACTCCATTATTAAATTCTACTTCCACTAAAACTTCATCACCACTATTAATTTTCACTGTATTATCCTTAAATACCCCGTTTTCAACTGTCTTACCACTATTAATTGTTAACTCATTTTTATAACTATCACTTACCTTGTTAATTATTTCTTCATTATTATTCGTTATCATATAACCATCATTATTTTTGATATCATTACAACCACTTACCTTATTATGTACCATTTACTACCCCCTCCTTTTTCTTTCTACTTTCGTTTACTTCGTCTTGTAATTGTTTTACCATATCACTAAAATGTTCATCAACTTCTTTTAAACTTTTATTAATATAGATGTTTTGTTGTTTTATTTCATTTCTAATCTCATTCATTTGATCACTCATTTTCGCGTTTACTTCATCAAATCTAGCATTAAAACTACTCTTTTGTTCATCAAACTTTGCCTCAAACTTACTATCGTTTACATCAAAGCGACTATTTATTTTATTGAACTTAACATCAGAATCACTCTTTTGTTCATCAAACTTTGCCTCAAACTTATTATTTTGCATATAAAATTTATTCAATAGTAACTGCATCATACTCATCATATCACTATTATTATCTTTCTTAACTGGGATAGGCGTCGATTTATAATACACATATATCAATCATATTATAACATAACCCTATCTAACATTCTCGTCATCTAAGTCTATTTCTACGTACATACCAATTTACTCATCTCAAACAACCATCCCGTTCCCCCAAGTAGGCTTATATTTATATAAAATTTACTTATATAAACGTCTACTGTTCGAGCGCCAATTGTTAAGTTTATTTTCTTTAATTTATCTGATTCTATACACTTTCGCTTTACCTGTTTGTTTACTTTCCCATTTCGGACGCCATCTTACACTGTTGCCAAATTTACTTACCCAAGACACAAGGTACACCAGAGTTCAGTTAAGCTTGTTTGGGAGAACAAGTCATGGTTGTTGAAATAACCAAATCATTTATTAGTTTACTAAGAATTAAATTTTATTGATCATTTATTATTTTCCATCTTTCTTTTACTCAAATCCTTTCAATTCAAATAACTCTTAAATTTTTACACAGAATTAATTCTCTTCTCTCTCTTACCCCAGTTAACCCGTTCAAAAGACAATCATGTTAATGACAAAAACTTGTTAATGAACAATAATTATTTCTACATTTAATCTTCTTATATCTAGTTTATCTACACTCACAATAAAATAATAAGCTCTTTAAAACTCCGATCAAATTTACTATTGGAACACAAACCTGCGCTTCACTCACACAAATATACTCTTTCATAACTTACATAATTTTTTAAAACCCCCTTAGTGAGCTCACTATCTTTAAATTAGACATATATTTTAGGGTGTGATTTTTTTTTATCTTTAATTTTGAATGATTATAAATTTTAAATTTCTTCTTTTATTTTATTTTCTAGATGTTACTTATCTGCAATTGCGTCCCAAAAAACCAGTCCAGCCTCCGTACGTTTTTTCTTTCATCGCTCCACACATTTCGTTCTTTTACCGTAATTCTCGCCAGATAACTCGAAACTGTTAATTGAAACACAACTGTTATTTCATTTTACTTATCTAACACTCATGTTGTGGATCCACGTATTTTTTACATTTTTGATTATTACGGGCACCCGTATATTTGTTTCGAAACTTATACGTGCTGTACCGTACGAGTTATTGCAGACTGGGGCGAAATTTAATGTCTCAATTTCTGAAGTGGTGAGGGAATCACGTGATGTCAAACTTTTGTTCTTTTGAGTTTAGAAGTCGATTTTGACAATTTGTCTCTACATTCCAGCGACGATATGAAGCTGGGTTGGTCTCTGACGTCATATGGTATGACCCGTGATCTCATAGGTTACAGGTCATGTATCTAAAAATAACTGTTCCTCATGCATCTGGAGTTGACCTTGACACAAACTCACTCACTGCATATTCCGTCGTTATAAAATTTTACAATTATTATTTATTCTTTTATGTTTCCAATAAAATTTACCCTTATTATATATGTATGTTTATGTTTTTCCAAAATATTAGGTGGGCTGAATTGTCCTATTACAGAAGTACTATTCTTCAAACAAAATTAGATTTCAGTATACACTAGACACATTTTGTGGCTGACAGTTAACTTTCTTTTTTCTTTACTGGCAACAGTTCAGAACAAAAGCTTTTTTAACTGCACTGGCAACATGCCAGTAGCCCATGGTACACCAAACTGCAAAATTACATGACAAAAAGTGAAAGTGTTGTTACTACACTAAAAAAAAAAAGACTCCAACACCAGATCACAACAAAACCAACATTTACTTTACCCAAATATATAACATTATTGTGTTGAAAGAAAATAATGAATCAATTAGTTAACATTAATATTTCACATTCTTTAAGAATATAATGCAAGATATTTCTATTTACCTGACAGAGAGATACCAAAAGCCTCCGGAAATGTCCTGAAGCGTCTCCTGCCATATCCTGTTCCAAGGATGTTCCATAAACTGAAAAATATAAGTTAAATATTTTAACATTCAAAAGTGTGTTACAGGCTTATTAAAAAAAAACTACATAAATCTATTATAAATGAGTTTTCCTTAACAATACTGATATAAAGACTTAAAAGTTTCCCACATAAGCTAAGTGAAATTTGTACAGAGATAACACTTGGATAGTTAAAAAGTTGTGAAAAATAACTTATTAAAGTAGGTCATGGTCTGCATATATTTTATAAACGGTAAAACACATACATATGACTACACACAAATTTACATACTGTTACGACGGTCTACTCGATCATCGTAGGTACAGTGGAAAACAAAATAAGTACAAGACACCTTTTAAGCCACTAATCACCAGCTTTAATTTTCACAGTTAACAGTTCGTAATTAACAACACAGTCTCTTATAACAAATCAAATGAAAATTGTTCACACGCAAATAAATGTCCACTAAAATTAAACACAACTGTATTACAATATACCGTCCGATTATAAAACACAACACTTAACTAATAACCACTTGAACGCGCACAGTAATATCGCTACTATAACTCTTGAACCGCACGGTCAATAATTTGCACTAATACTGAAACTTACGGCCGCTGCCGTCATGTATTTATAGCTGCGCTCACAGACCAGAATGTTCCTAATTGCGCCTTAGCGGTCGTGTGAACTACGTAATTAACTGCGGCCTTGACACAGTCCGAGCGGCTGGCGCCTTCGAGAAACCTCTCGAAAATGCGTCGACAAGCACGTACGCCACACGCGTTATATCGAGATTCTTCTGGCACATTCAACAAACACGCAGATTGTTCTGTGATGTCGTAACACTGCCCCCTCCTTAAGCCTGTTCGTCCCGAACTGGCAAACCGTCTCTGAAGTAGTACTTAGCCAGGCGATCTAGGTGGACGACCTTGAACTTTCGCTGCCCTTCCTGTTGAATCCGATAAACAACATCGTTGATTCTTTTTTTCACAGTGTAGGGTCCTTCCCAGTTAGACTGCAGCTTAGGTGAGCGACCACGACGGCTCTTTGGGTTGAACAACCAGACCTGATCTCCTTGGAAACCCACACTATTGGAGCGAAATTCATACAGAGTTTTCATTTTATCACTGGCAATCTTCACCCGTCTTCTTACCAAGCGATTCGTTTCTCGCAATTGGTTTTCTAATTGCGAGGAATAGTTCTGTGGCTCTTGGGACTGAGTCTCAGGTGATCCGAACATTAAGTCCCCAGGAAGACGAATCTCCCTCCCAAACACCAATTTTGCTGGAGTCATGCCGGTTGTGTCGTGTACTGATGATCTACACGCCATGAGGAATAGTGGTATACGTTGGTCCCAGTCTGTTTGGTTCTCATCAACAACTTTCAAAAGATGCTGCTCAAGTGTCCTATTGAATCTCTCAACCATCCCGTCCGACTGAGGATGCAGAGGCGTTGTCCTGGTCTTTCGAATTCCGAGTAGACAGCATAATTCTTTAAACACTCCTGATTCGAAATTTCTCCCTTGATCCATATGGAGTTCCATAGGGGCTCCATAACAGCAACAGAAGTTGTGAACTAACTGCTTTGCCACAGTGGTAACCTCCTGATTTGGAATTGCGTAGGCTACCACCCACTTAGTAAAGTAGTCACCTACAACCATGATGTACCGGTTTCCATCGTCAGTAACTGGGAATGGTCCAGCAATATCTATGGCAATTCTCTCGAAAGGCAGTCCAACGTTATATTGTCTCATTTTCCCCCTGTTTCTGGTTTGTGGGCCCTTGCTTGCAGCACATATTTCACACGTCCGAACCCATTCCTCTACGTCGTGGCAAAGATGAAGCCAATAGAATCGCTTCCGTATTTTGTCAAGGGTTTTGTTAATGCCAAGATGGCCTCCAGATGTTCCATCATGCATCTCCTTCAAAACAGACTCCACTTTACTTCGGGGAACTATCAACTGCATGCCCGTGTCTCGTCCATCTGCACTTTCCCAAGCCCTTTTAAGCAATCTGTTTTCTAAGGTAAGAGATTTCCATTGTGCCCAGTAGCCCTTCAGCACTTCGGAACCATGGCAGATATCTTGCCAATCCGGGCGGCGACCTTCCTCTTTTGCTGTCAAGATCGGTCCAATGTCTTTATCAGTCATCTGTTCTTGTCGACAGTCTTGTGTTGTCTAGCCGTCAGCCAGGAAATCTACAGTGATGGCTTGAACATGTTCGCTTGAGTTTTGTTCTTCCTTTCTGTGGCAATGTCGGCAGTCTTCCGGGCACAGTCTTTGTGATAAGCCATCTGCATTACCATGCAGGCACCCCCGTCGATGTTGTACCATGAAGTTGTACTCCTGCAGACATTCAAGCCACCTGTGACTATTATATTAATTACAAATACACAAAAAGACTACGTTTTTTTTAAAGGGTCTACCAGTTTGGCCAATGTTTAAAAAATGCTTTAAAGAACATTTACCTAAAAAAGAATTTAGTAAAACAGTGTCAAATTACGCGCGCCATCTGATGGACAAAAACCAGTTATACCGATTTCATGACGAACTTTCAACCCCTCCACGTATGCAGAAAAGGAAGTATATGAATGGTGTCGAAGAATTCGAAATATATAAGGCGTATAAAGATAAAAACACAAAAGAGGTCCTTCTTAATGAACAACTGAATTTCCAATCAAATCCACTATACGACACAGCGATAAGAAAACAAAACAAGGTCCATAGTGCGCGACCTATAACAACATGAGCACAGCAGTCGACTATAGTATTTCATGGTGCGCACCAGCAATATCACGTGTGTTCTCACGTTTGGAGGTTTTTATATATTTTTGTGTTTATATTTATATTTATTGTGATGTGTGTAAAATTGTATATAAAGTTGTTTTTAATATTTCAATAATTGACGAACTTCACCAAGGGATATTCCTGATGATGGGACATATGTCCCGAAACGCGTAGATATTCATAAAGGATAAAGGCCACCAGACGGAAAAGAAAAAAAGATCTTCTTTTTCTTTTTAATTACTACATGTTTCAGGGCTTATATCCCCATCTTCAGGTAAAAGCAAATCTACCCTATTATTAGGGTTTCGTTAAAAATTCACAACGACACAAACACATAACACACTTAAATAAATTAACATTGAACATTAAATCTGTATCGGAACACGCTACAAACGAACCAGTGCACTGGCCGAAGTCCGACTTTCAACTGATCCGTACACGCTATTCACGGTTTGTTTTCATAGCTGTGTCATATAGTTTATTTGATTTGAATGATAACTGTTCATTAAGTACCTGATTTTTATTTCTTCTTAAGGCCTTGTATATTTCAAATTCCTCTAAAGCATCCAGTAGTTGACCCTTTTTACCTATATGTAAAGGTTCCAAATTCTCTTTAAATCCAGTGTATGTATGATTTTCGTTTATTAGATGTTGTGCGTAATGCGATACATTATTATTGGGGAACTTCTTAGGTAAATGTTCTTTAAATCTCTCGGAAAATTTTCTCCCCGTCTGGCCTATATAGATTTTATCGCATTCATTACACCGGATTCTATAAACGCCAGAACAATCCTCTAGTAATGCTTTGGTATTAGGCTTAAGTATATTTGTTAATTTGTTCGTGGTCCTGAATGAGACAATAATCCCTAGCTTTTTTAATTCATTATGTAGTGTATTAGGTAGTATGTTTGTATATCTAGCAGAAACATATTGGGTTTTATCTTTAACTTTGTCCAATCGTTTTAATTTATTAGCATGTTTATATATTATTTTATCAATGATTTTATTATTGTAACCATTCACTATCGCTATATGTTTTATTATATTAATTTCATCGTTATAGTCTTCTGTGTCCATCGGTATATTTGTCAATCTATGTGCCAGTGCGTTAAAAGTTGCCATTTTATGTGTATAAGGATGATTGGAACTAGCATGTATGGCTATATCAGTTGTTGTTGGCTTTCTATATATTTTAAAGCTAAGGAGGTTATTACAATATGTTGAATTTCCTGGACGTAACCACATATAAACGTAATAACCTCCTTAGCTTTAAAATATATAGAAAGCCAACAACAACTGATATAGCCATACATGCTAGTTCCAATCATCCTTATACACATAAAATGGCAACTTTTAACGCACTGGCACATAGATTGACAAATATACCGATGGACATAGAAGACTATAACGATGAAATTAATATAATAAAACATATAGCGATAGTGAATGGTTACAATAGTAAAATCATTGATAAAATAATATATAAACACGCTAATAAATTAAAACGATTGGACAAAGTTAAAGATAAAACCCAATATGTTTCTGCTAGATATACAAACATACTACCTAATACACTACATAATGAATTAAAAAAGCTAGGGATTATTGTCTCATTCAGGACCACGAACAAATTAACAAATATACTTAAGCCTAATACCAAAGCATTACTAGAGGATTGTTCTGGCGTTTATAGAATCCGGTGTAATGAATGCGATAAAATCTATATAGGCCAGACGGGGAGAAAATTTTCCGAGAGATTTAAAGAACATTTACCTAAGAAGTTCCCCAATAATAATGTATCGCATTACGCACAACATCTAATAAACGAAAATCATACATACACTGGATTTAAAGAGAATTTGGAACCTTTACATATAGGTAAAAAGGGTCAACTACTGGATGCTTTAGAGGAATTTGAAATATACAAGGCCTTAAGAAGAAATAAAAATCAGGTACTTAATGAACAGTTATCATTCAAATCAAATAAACTATATGACACAGCTATGAAAACAAACCGTGAATAGCGTGTACGGATCAGTTGAAAGTCGGACTTCGGCCAGTGCACTGGTTCGTTTGTAGCGTGTTCCGATACAGATTTAATGTTCAATGTTAATTTATTTAAGTGTGTTATGTGTTTGTGTCGTTGTGAATTTTTAACGAAACCCTAATAATAGGGTAGATTTGCTTTTACCTGAAGATGGGGATATAAGCCCTGAAACATGTAGTAATTAAAAAGAAAAAGAAGATCACTTAGTGGTTAAAATAAGGTAATTATTTATTTAATCATATACAGTGATCTGGAGACCAACGGTAACTATGTATTTATAAAAGTATTATATAAAATGGTTATGCCCATTTTGTCCCGTTACAAGACCCCTCCTCCCGAATGAGAGGTATTATGTAAAAATGTAAAAACTCTCATTGCCTAAACCTAAGAGGAGCAGCTAGGATATGGCGCCACGACCCCCGTTATTTCCTTATTAAACTGTGGGTTACTCACCCCCCCTAATCCGGTGTCTGCGGCTGCACCTGCATGACTTTACTGGACTTCCTTCTTCAGGATCCCAACACCATAAAGCCAGACAGGGACTAGGCGACCCTGCCCTGACGCGCTGGCCAGCACAGGTCCGCATCCACAGTACCACCCAGATTCTGTAACAATCAAGAAAAAACATTAACAAATGGCCTTTCACCATTCCATATCCTTAACCGATTGGGTTCCTCCTAGACGTACTGATTTGTTATCTCACATACCTGAATACACATATAACCTTATTCTTCTACAATATATATAGCCTTGTCGCTAACATAATACATTTTGTTTAGAATACATAACATGAATATTGTAATAATATTAAATAAATTGTGTTGTTATTGATGATAATAAGATCGTGTGAAGTTTGTAATAATATTAAATAAATTGTGTTGTTATTGATGATAATAAGATCGTGTGAAGTATGTTAGGCTCCGATGTAATCAAGTCCAATGTAATATGTTTAATTGGTGTGGCTCTCGACGTCTTACTGGCCTGAAACACTTCCTTAAGTTTCCCAGCTGGTCGAGTCCCAATGGTAGCAAGACCGGTCGAGTAGCGTAAAGTTGATGAATGAATATATCTGTTCAGCTTCGCCGAAAGTTTCAAAACAAAATTTATTGTTTTGAAAGAAATTTAAAAAAATTATGTTTATAAAAAAAAAATAATTAAAAAAAATTTTTTAATTTTATTAATTAATTAATTAGGATCAATTAATTAATATAGGGCTGTGAAGTTTTAAACAGTGTAATGCTCTTCTGAAAATTTTTTATTAAAGTTTTAGTATATTTTAAATAAGCGATCACCACTCATAAGACTATCTGTAAACCAATCGATACTTGTTTACCTTTTTATTTTTTAGGTTATCTTCACTTACGGGTGGTAAAGTCCTTGTAGATTATCAATTAGAATTATATTATTGGTAATTAGTATTATTGAAGAAATAAAGAACTATTAAGTATTGAAAAGTATTAATGTTTTATTAAGTAATAGCAATATTGACTCTTATCGATTAGTATCGATTCTCAGGATATCGAAAAAAGTTACAAGTATATGATATAAAAATTATATAGGGTTCTTTAAACAGCCAGTTATTACCAAAGTCAGAGAAATCGGGCTAATATTTAAAAAGTATAACGTTACAATCAAATTAATAGTTATTAACAAACACAGACATTGAATAATAATTTGTAAATATAATAATTGTTTTCACCAAACAGCTGAGTTGTACTAAGAAGAAGGCACTGGAATCGTCAAAGCAAATGGCCGCCGTCAAGTTGATCAAAATGTTGCTCGTTCCTGCAGTGTTCCAAATAATGTATTTTCTGGCAAAATTCCTGTTCTTGTCTCTGCAAATCTCTTGTTAAATGTTGTGTAGTGACTGGTGTAGTGATTCTGGATTGTATTTAGTATGTCTGTGTAATTATAAGTCAAAACACTTTTCCCAATTCCGACACTAATTTGGTTAATGTGTTATACAGTTTTCTGGTGTTTTTCAGAGTAGAAATGTATTGTTTAGTGTTAATTAGTGTTTCTTGATCGTTTTTGTCACAATGTATAGGTTCTGGAAAGATTTTATAATTCACTCCCGACTTTACAGTAACGTACTGTTCGCCACTAAACTTTAACGTTGTAAAAATAGGTTAGATCGTCACAAAACTCTCGTTTATGTTATCCGTTCAAATACCAATAATCAACTAACTGTTTCCTTCAGTTTCAATTAAACTCTTAGCCCATATAATATTATCCTTAACATTGTTCAAAAATATTTTCACATCCTGTGTATACTTTACTATTTCACTATATGAATGCCTAAACTTTGGTTATTTGTCAATTTTATTCACTAGATGTGATTTAAATTAATCTTTCATTTCATTCAGCTTATTTTCAGATTAAATAATGCCATTTTATAGTGTTTTCTGTCCAAAAAATAGTAATTTCATTTTCAGTTTGGTATACTCTGAAGAGTCAAAACATCAAAATTTACTTCCTGTCATTATATAAATTCAGCCATTTTATCAGTTATATTTAATATTAATAATCCTATATTGTATTAAAAGGTTCATATTCCCTTATTTTCTGGTAATTAATTGAATTCGTTGTATTCGGAAACATTATTCTGAAATATACGACTCCCATGTCCAAATTTCTGAGTTTAGTCATTCTCATTTTTATTTATAATTCTGAATATAATTTATTAAAATCTCTCTAAATGGTATGTGCAATTATATGGCATGATCTCAAGTTTACTTTGTCTAAACCCCTTTTGTTTATTTGCATTTAATTGAGCAATTTCTCTGTTTTGATGAAGTTTGGTTTCCATTCTTTTGGCCTATGATTTTTTAACAATTTTTCTTACAAAATAATTTACAAACAATATATGATGTGTGATACCCTCTCTGACTTTTACAAATAGTATTATAAATTAAACATGTTTTTAAATTACACAAAAACAATTAGTATTGGTTACAATACAAACAATAGTTAAAACAAATAAAGAATTTTTTTTTTTAAATAAATGGTTGTCTTCAAGTCAGACATTTTGCAACACAATCCTTATTTCTAAACATGGAAATATGGCTTACAAAAAAGGTTTTTTACTAACTAACATCTTAATTACTCTCTACTATTTACAAGTGGTAACTATTTTTATAGTTCTGATGTTAGTTGTTTCAGACCCAAACAAATGGCCTTATATCTAATACATTTTTAAACATTCTTGTACTATATACATAAAAAACCTTATATTTATATTCTTATTTCTAACTATTATTATAAGTAGGATTCTACAGTTTTTATACCGTCTTTTACTTTGTCTTTGGGGAATTGTACCCTGTCATTAACAAATAAATAGTATTAATTGTTCAAAAGGTATTATGAACTCTGTTTTTCTTTTTTCATGTAAAACAAAATGTTATTTTAAACAGATTCATGTCTTATGAACAACATATTGTCACAGTACATATTTTAAGTCATTGAAAAATGCATATTTCATTGCATCCAATGTTTGTGATTGCCAAGAATGAAACACAAGGTTCATTTTTTATAATACCCAAAACTATCACTGGTTCACTTTGCACTTATATATTATGTTAATGCTAAATGGTCGTATAGTCTTATTAACATAATAAATTAGTTAGCGTTTTTTCAATGGAGATTTGTTCCATGGGTACTATATTATTGTTTCATCTTAGTTCACAGGAAACTTTTACTTTATACACTCCTCTCTCTTAAATTTATATACATGTGGTTTTTATTTCGTTATACTTTTATTTTTAGATATTTATTTTGGGGATATAGGGATTTGGGTGTCTTTTATAAGAGCATGACATCTTCTTCAGGATGCTGCCCTCTTCTTCTTTCTTCAGTCTTCTTTTCTCCTGTCTTCTGGGACTGGTATCTTCTCCATCTTCTTCTTGTTGCCATCAGGTTTCTTGGGATCTTCTCCATCGTCTTCTTTATTACAGAAATACACAACCTGTATTGGTTGATCTTGGCTTATTTTAGGGTTTCTCTTCTATTTATTCTTCCTCGTTGTGGGTTTGGTCATATTCAGTACTGCTTTGTTATTTACTTTTTACCTTCCTGGGTTATACCTTGAAAACCTTTGGTTATGAGACTGGTTTTGGATGACTCATCACTAGTAACTCCTTTTATTTGAACTTGTATTTTCTTTATAATAATGATTTCTTTCCACAGTTGCTATGAATTAATCTATTTATATTAAATTTAATGCTTTCTTCCAAATTTAAACAGTATAACTTTATTATTCTAATGATCAATTGCCATTCAATATTATGCTTATATCTGTCACGCTACAGATTGCTCTCCTCCAGAAGTAATTATTTCAGACATGTTTATGAATGAAATAATTTCTTATGATAATTTCATCATTTCTTATAATTCATTTTCTTCTCCATTTTTATATCGACTTTTTTATATTAGAGTTTTATTAATTTTATATATATGGTTACTTGTCTTACTACTGATCCTTTTCGGATAGTTAGTGTCTTCTGAGATATATTATAATTGTAATACATTTTCTTCCTATATCAACTTCGTGTTGTATCCTTGGGATATTTATTCCCTAACATTCCCTATCACGTGGGCTGGGGCAGATCAGAGGGGCACTGTACGCTACTTCTCTGCTGGCCATACACCACTTCTATAAATTGAGTACAGGGGCATATCCATCCCTGCTCAAAAACATAATGCTGCTGGAATTATCTTCAGTCAGTCATCGAATAAATAAATAAAAAGTAGTCTCATTTTCGACTAATAAAAATATCTTTGGATTCTCCACTTCGTAGTCTCTCAGATTATCTCACGTTTTCTATCTTAATAAATCTTCATAATCATTATTATACTCATTACATATATATTTTTTCAAAACTCTTAACTTGTCTGATATATTTTATTTTTATTATGGTTGAAAACCTTTCTTTTAATAATTCTGGTTACTGTTTACAGTGTAACTCTCTTTCTTCTTCATCTGAATTCTCTTTATACTTTCTTCTGGTTATTCATAGTATTAGCATGGTCTTTATAAATAGTCTTTCGTATTCATTATTTGAATGGTCTTAATATATTATATTTAATTTTTTAACATTGTATCTTTACATTAGATATACAGGTTGTTATATTGATCATTTTATTTAAACATTTTGGTTCTTTCCTTTCTCTTAGAAAGTTATTAATCCGCCTTCGCATTCATTAGCATTAATTCATTTATATTATATTTCATGTGGTATTTATTCTCTTTGCATTTCATATAGGTCTTATTATTATCATTGGTTCAAAATCATCTTCTCCATATGTTTGGTATGAGTTGTTCTTCTTTGCTCTTAATTAACTGTATTCATTATCGTTTCAAAAGTAATTGGTCTCTTTGCTTCCAAATTTTTTCTTCTCTTGCATATTACACTCTTTTTTGTTATTCTTCTCTACTCCTTCAAATGTTAGGTTTTTCCACATTTATTCTGGATTCAAATTAATTCTCTTTTCTGAATTAATCACTTTATTTTCTTCTCAATTCAATCATAATTGACACATAATTATTTTTTGGAACTTGGTTAGTTTTAATGTAAAATTCAAACTATTCTTTTTATTTAATTGGAAAATATCTCTCACAAATCCTTGTAATATGTTGATCTTATCTTGTTTCAAAGTTCTGACGTTCTATCAACATTCAAATTCTGTTTAATTCATTTATTCCCAGAATTGTTTCATTCAGAATTGTTTATAGCACGGTGATCTTACTATTATTTCTGAATGTTTTGGTATTTCTCCAAATTCAAATTCTTCTTAATTATTTACCATAAAGTTTTCTCATAATTCAGTGGTAGTAAGCTGTGCTTGCTTAATTTTAAATTTTTTAAATTAAGTTCAAAATTCTCTCTCTTTCTCTTTCTTCCATAAAGTTTTGTTCTAAATTATCAGGTTGTAGTAAGAAGTACTTACTCAATTTTAAATTTTTATAATTATATTTCAATTCAAAAGTCTTTCTTTTCCTTTCTTCCATAAAGTTTGTTCCAAAATTATTAGGTTGTAGTAAGATGTACTTACATTATTTTCGAATTTTTTAAAATATAAATTCTAAAACTCACAACTCATTCTTCATAATATTTCTTCATAGAAGCTTGATTGTACACTCCTTTGATTTTTCCTGAAACGATTTCCTTCAACTCATATGTATTGTTATGCTTATTATTTACCACAACATATGGGCCAGTATATAGTAATAGTAGTTTTTTGGTTATGCCTTCTAAAGTGCTAGGCAGCTCTCTATTTTTTAGGAGGACTTTTTCACCCTCTTTAAATGTTACAATTCGCCCTATTGCCTTCTGGTATTTGGCTTGCCGTTTTTCCTGATCTTCTGCTACCTTATTGTAAAACTTCAACTGGTTGAATTTCCTATTGTTGTTCGTTGGAAATTCAATGATTTGTTCAATGTCTCGGGGAGTCGGCTTCCCATACATGGCTGAGTATGGTGGAATTCCTATAGCTGGATGGTGGGCGTAATTTAGGAATGTTTCTGTCGCTGCTAGGTACTCTTGCCACTTTTTCTGTTGGTTGTGACAGTACGTGCGCAATATCCTACCCACTTCTCTTAGTACTCTCTCAGCCGGATTGCTACTTGGGTGGTATACTGATGTCTTATACGTTTTGACCCCAAGTGCTAATAATGTGTCTCGCCATCTCCTCCCCTTAAACTGTGTACCATGGTCGGTAATAATAGAAGATGGTCTACCGATCTCTGGGATATACAAATCAATAATCACCGCCAAAACCTTTGCTGTTGTTGCCCGATTAACCGGATATAGCTTTATATACTTGGTGTAGTGATCCATTATGATTACCAAGTATTTATATCTGTGCCGACCACCGCTACGGGGAAATAGCCCGCAGATATCCAAAAACACTTTTTCTAGTTTTGCGTTGGAAGTTATTGGTATCATGATACCCTCTGTCCTTTCATTGTTTATTTTGGCACATTGGCAGATCTTACAGGATTTGATGTATGTTCTCACCTTGCGGTTGATATTCTTGATCTTAGTTTTCTTCTAGAGCTTGTATCACTTTTAACGCTCCCATGTGACCATACCTGACATGGTAATCGATGATGACCTCCTTTTCGATTTGGTGTGGGATTATCACCTTCCATGTCTCATCGTCCAAGGCGGTTTTTATGAATAAAATTCCCTTGTTAAGGTGGTAATATTTAGAAATGGTTTCATCATTGGCTTCCAAACGACTCACAATGTTTTTCAGCTTAGGATCAGACTGCTGATGGATTCGGATATTTATTAACAAAGCTTGTAAATCGGCTCTGGTCGTGAATATGTTATAAATTTTTACTAAGCTCTCCTTCTCTCCCTCGAAAGTCTGATCTTCCAGATTTATACGTGATAACACATCCGCTACCACGTTCTTCTTTCCTGGAATGTATTCCCATTTCAGGTCATATTCTTGTAGGGCGAGTACCCACCTAGCCAATCGGCCGTGACTCAATTTGCACCTACGAAGGAACGAGATGGATTTATGATCAGTTCGTACCGTGACTTGATATCCGAGAATGTACGTCCGGAACTTGCTGCATGCGAACACCACGCTCAACAATTCCTTTTCTGTCACACTGTAGTTCTTTTCGCACTGGTTCAATGTGCGACTAGCGAAGCTTATTACCAGATGTTGTCCCTCCTCATCTTCCTGGTATAATGTCGTTCCTAAGCTTAGATCGCTAGCGTCACAGTTTAGAAAGAACGGTTTCTTAAAATCTGGGTGACGAAGTATCACACTCTCCAGAAATTTCTCTTTTATTAATCGGAAAGTAATATCTTGATCTTCACCCCAAGTCCATTTGTTTTTGGCAGATAACTGTGGTTGAAACTTGGCGGTCAACTCGGAATATCGGCTCTGAACCTTCCTGTAATAGTTACAGAGTCCGAGGAAAGATTGCAATTGTTTCCTGTTTCTTGGTTGCGGGAACCTCTGAATTGCCTCCACTTTTTCTGCTGATGGGGTAATACCTCGGTCGTCTAGGTTGAAGCCTAAGAATTGTACCTCGCGCGCTATGAACTTGGATTTCTCCAACTTCAGTGTTATGTTGTTCTGCGCTAGTTTGTTTAGTACAAATTCCACTCTGTAACAGTGCTCCTCCCAGGTTCCGGATGTAATTAGTAAATCGTCAACATAGACGGTGGTAAATTGGAGCGCTTCTTGTCCAAGAATCTGGTCCATGCAGGCCACAAATATGGCGACAGAATTGACAAGTCCGAAGGGCAGTCTCTTGAACTGGTAATTGCGCCCTTCGAAAATGAACGCTACATACTGGCGGCTTTGTGGATGCAGCTCTACCTGCCAATAACCACAGACCGTATCCCAGGTGCTAATAAATCTAGTACCATGAAAACGCTTTAAGATTTCTTCTATTTCACCGGGAGAAGTTCTGTCATTCACAATTGTCTTATTCAACTCACGCGCATCTAAACAGAGCCGGACTTGTCCGTCTTTCTTCGGAACAGCAATAATTGGACTAGTGTAAGGTGATTGACTAATCTCAATTGTCGTTTTCTATCATCTTGTTTATCTCTGTTCTCACGGCTTCTTTGAGCGACTGTGCTATTGGATATGACCTCCGGTTAAACTCTACGTTTTCTTTAAAACGAAGTTGGCACTGGTAGTTTTTTACCTTCCCTGGTTCATCAGAAAACACCGCCTTGTATTTCTCATATATAGCAATTAGACGATCCGCCAGATGTGTTGGTATTTTCTTGTTATCGCTTCCGCACTGGAAATTCCGTATTTCTTGGATCTTGACTGACCATAAATCCTCTCCTCCATGATTGTATATTATGGGTTTAGAAAGAGGGCTGTTTCTAATAACATTTATTTTACGAAGTTGTTGATGTATAGGGCTGGGAAGTATAGTTGTGCTTCCTACCAGATCTGCGGTCCATGTTACTCCGTCTGGGAAAAGTGATACTCTATTTAAATTAAGATCGATTATTGCCGAATATCTACGAAGAATATCGCAACCGACTAAGATGTCAAATGGTAATCCGGTGGCGATTAAAAATTCCATGTCTAAAGCTATATCACGGCTAACGACACTTAAGGAAACTTGCTTCCTAATGGTTTTATTCTGGCGGCCAGTTGCACCTACCAATACAATGTTGTTGACTGGTAACATTGGCAAAGTTTTACCACATGTACTCTGTATTCTCTCCAACTCATTGGAGTTTATTATTGAAATATTAGCTCCTGTGTCTATCATTATTTTAGCGGGAACTCCTTCCACCTCCGCTGTTATATAAATTATCTCATTATTACTGTTGCTGAGACTCTTCTCGTTCTCTTCCAAAAGTTCAGTTCGTATGTCTTTCAGATAATGGTTACATATAATAGTGATCTTAACTAAAAATGAACTTTTTTCATGTGAAAAACTTACTATTTTATCGGACGCGTTTCGGCTTAGTATCCGCCTTCTTCAGCTTAGGTAACAGACTGCCAGCATTTTGTAACGGTTGTGTGGAAGGTGAAGTGGGGGTGGTGTGTGGTGGAAGGGGATTGGCGCGGGGATTCAATTTATTGTTTGTTTTCTGTATAATTGTGTCAAAAAGTGTATGTGATTTATATTGTAATTGATTTGTCAATTGTATATTGTCAATTACAATATAAATCACATACACTTTTTGACACAATTATACAGAAAACAAACAATAAATTGAATCCCCGCGCCAATCCCCTTCCACCACACACCACCCCCACTTCACCTTCCACACAACCGTTACAAAATGCTGGCAGTCTGTTACCTAAGCTGAAGAAGGCGGATACTAAGCCGAAACGCGTCCGATAAAATAGTAAGTTTTTCACATGAAAAAAGTTCATTTTTAGTTAAGTGTAGTGCTGTGAAAGAAGAGATGAATAATCAAGACAACTATAATAGTGATGTTTTTATGGTGGTTTTCTTGTCGCAAATCATCCTTTTCTAACCCAGGAAGTATAAGCAGTAACGGGTCATCGTTGTTGATTACTGCCTCCTCTCGTTTAAAGTATTTTGTTCATTGTTTGAGTTATTATTGACCGAGGCATCGTTCGGGAAACTCTGGTTTGTCTCCTGACGTTCTGTACCCTGGTTGATGTTTAACGCCCTGTTCGGTTGTCTGCCAAGATCTTCCAGGCTGGTACCTTCGTCTTCCCTCTTCATGTCTTGGGCCGTCTCGTTCCGCACTCCTCCATCTTCGGTCGGCGCCGTGGAAGCTGCTCCTCCTCGGTTGATAATATCTCCTGGGTCCGCGATCTTCTGCTCTTATAAAATTTACCCTAGGGCGCGACACTCGGTTATTACTATTGTTATTATTGTTATTACTAAAATTGTTATTATAGTAATTTCGGTTAGGTGGGTAAGGTCTGTCACCATTATTGTTGGGATATGGATTTCTCTGACTGTATGGGATATTATTATTTTGTTGATAAAAGTGGTTTCTATTATTTGGGTAGGGGTTGTTATTTCTCCCGCCATTAAAATTACCGTTAAACTGGTTATTACGCGGCTGGTTGTTAGGGCCATCGTAATTACTGGGCTGGTTCCGGTTACTTGCATGGTTATTGCCGTTATTGGGGTAGGTAGTCGGCCTTACTTCTGGTCTCTCATTTCTCTTTCTGCTCTGCCGATAATACTCTTCATTCTCGTATCCCTCCAATAACTCGGTCATTCCCTGGATCGTCTTGATCTGGCTACCTCTCCGGGCCCTGATAATGTCCTCATCATAGTGATAAGATATCTTATTCACTAAACATTCTTCTGGGATTGCTGGCTCAAGGTGTTTTGCCATACACACCTTCCCCAAGAAATATGCCGTCATACTGCTACCTAATTGTGACCTGTATCTTCCATTACAAATATTGTCACGTATCAAGTTCTGGGTGGTCTCAGACCAGTATTTTGTCTTAAACATTTTCCGGAACTGTTGGTAGTCGGAAATTTCACTCCGGTTGGCCATCCATCTGTTATGTCTCGGAAAGACTCGTCGAATATCTCCCTGCTATGGCTCCATTGGGTAATTTTATCCTTGGTCAAATATTCTTCTACCCTAGCCAGGAACTCCATCGGCTTGCGTTTGTATTGCCGGAAGTTGAGCCACTCTCGGCTTTCGTTGACGGGCAATCCGGTGAAATGAGTCGGTCTGTTTCTAATCGCTTCCATCTCCTCTCGGCTTTGTCGCACCTGACCGGTGATATTGGCCATGGTCTCTTGTATATCATTACATCGTTCTGTGACCTGGTTGCGTACTTTTCCGAATTCTTCTTGATTTTCCTTCCTCTGTTCTTCTACCTTCCTACGACTATGTTCTTCGATATTTGTGAACTTGATGTTCACCACTTCTTTAAACTCATTCACCTCCTTTTCGGTCTGGTTGCACTTTCCATCAATCTCTCGAATCTGTCGATTGACCATTATATTTTCTTCTTCCATCTTCTTATCCATCGCTTTTTTGTTAACCTTGATTTCCTTATTCATTTCTTCTCGCAACAATTCCATTCTTTCGTCCAGTTTGTCCAAATTCTCCTGATTTACCTCCCTTAACTCTTCTCTTAGAATTTGATTGTCTTCTCTCAATTCTTCCAATTTCTCCCCCATCTTCTCTTCCAACTTCCTGTTATCTTCTTTCAACTCTTCCTTCAATTGCCGGTTGTTCTTCTCTATCTTCTTCCTGGTTTCATCTATTTTCTGATTGGTATTTTCAATTTTATTAATCAACTCTTCTTTAGTCGCCTTGAATTCTTCCTTGAACGATTGGTTGTCTTCCTTCAATTCTTCCATGTTCTTGTTCATCCCAGTCAACTCTTCTTTTGTGGATCGATTATCCTTCTTCAATTCTTCTAACTTTCCTCCCATCCTCTCTTCCATCTTCTTGCTGTTTTCTTCCATCTTCTCTTCCATCTTCTTGCGGTTTTCTTCCATCTTTTTCGTCAGGGACTGATTGTCTTCCTTTAAATCTTCTAACTTCTTATTTGTTTCTTCCTTACCGGATTTGATATCTTCTTTCAAAGACTGGCTATCTTCTTTCCTTTCCTTGTCCATTCCTTCCATTTTGGATTCTAGGTTCTTATTATTTTCATTCATTGCCTGCATCATCCGCCTGAACATTTCTTGGTTTGTCATGTCCTCTGTTTGCGACGGTCTCTCCTTTTCTGGAACATTGACTACCCCTGTCTGTGTGGGTGCCTCCGGTTGTTCAGTTTGTTTGGACAACACCGATTGTAATACCTCTTCCAACTCTACTGGCGTTGCCTCTTTGTTGTCCATCTCGACTTCTTTTTCGGCCTCCGCCGCCCGTTTCTTAGATGTCGCACGTCGTTGCATTTTCCCTTGAAATTCTCTGGCTTTGTAGCTGTTGCCTAGCTCCAACTAGTGATTGGGCAGAATGTATTGGCCTTCCAATCGCTAATTAAAGCCCCACGTTGTGCGCCAATTTGTAATAATACAAATTTAATAATATAAAGATGTGTGTTGAGATTGTGTTGATGATATACTATTATGGAGCGTTCGACTCCGATGCAATCAAGCCCCACCCTTTGGACTAGCCAATTTGTAATAAATTAATAAATAAGTTGTAAGTTGTAATGTGTTTAATTGGTGTGTAATTGGTGTGGCCTTACTGGCCTGAAACACTTCCTTAAGTTTCCCAGCTGGTCGAGTCCCAATGGTAGCAAGACCGGTCGAGTAGCGTAAAGTTGATGAATGAATATATCTGTTCAGCTTCGCCGAAAGTTTCAAAACAAAATTTATTATTTTGAAAGAAATTTAAAAAAATTGTTTATAAAAAAAAATAATTAAAAAAAAAATTTTAATTTTATTAATTAATTAATTAGGATCAATTAATTAATATAGGGCTGTGAAGTTTTAAACAGTGTAATGCTCTTCTGAAAATTTTTTATTAAAGTTTTAGTATATTTTAAATAAGCGATCACCACTCATAAGACTATCTGTAAACCAATCGATACTTGTTTACCTTTTTATTTTTTAGGTTATCTTCACTTACGGGTGGTAAAGTCCTTGTAGATTATCAATTAGAATTATATTATTGGTAATTAGTATTATTGAAGAAATAAAGAACTATTAAGTATTGAAAAGTATTAACGTTTTATTAAGTAATAGCAATATTGACTCTTATCGATTAGTATCGATTCTCAGGATATCGAAAAAAGTTACAAGTATATGATATAAAAATTATATAGGGTTCTTTAAACAGCCAGTTATTACCAAAGTCAGAGAAATCGGGCTAATATTTAAAAAGTATAACGTTACAATCAAATTAATAGTTATTAACAAACACAGACATTGAATAATAATTTGTAAATATAATAATTGTTTTCACCAAACAGCTGAGTTGTACTAAGAAGAAGGCACTGGAATCGTCAAAGCAAATGGCCGCCGTCAAGTTGATCAAAATGTTGCTCGTTCCTGCAGTGTTCCAAATAATGTATTTTCTGGCAAAATTCCTGTTCTTGTCTCTGCAAATCTCTTGTTAAATGTTGTGTAGTGACTGGTGTAGTGATTCTGGATTGTATTTAGTATGTCTGTGTAATTATAAGTCAAAACACTTTTCCCAATTCCGACACTAATTTGGTTAATGTGTTATACAGTTTTCTGGTGTTTTTCAGAGTAGAAATGTATTGTTTAGTGTTAATTAGTGTTTCTTGATCGTTTTTGTCACAATGTATAGGTTCTGGAAAGATTTTATAATTCACTCCCGACTTTACAGTAACGTACTGTTCGCCACTAAACTTTAACGTTGTAAAAATAGGTTAGATCGTCACAAAACTCTCGTTTATGTTATCCGTTCAAATACCAATAATCAACTAACTGTTTCCTTCAGTTTCAATTAAACTCTTAGCCCATATAATATTATCCTTAACATTGTTCAAAAATATTTTCACATCCTGTGTATACTTTACTATTTCACTATATGAATGCCTAAACTTTGGTTATTTGTCAATTTTATTCACTAGATGTGATTTAAATTAATCTTTCATTTCATTCAGCTTATTTTCAGATTAAATAATGCCATTTTATAGTGTTTTCTGTCCAAAAAATAGTAATTTCATTTTCAGTTTGGTATACTCTGAAGAGTCAAAACATCAAAATTTACTTCCTGTCATTATATAAATTCAGCCATTTTATCAGTTATATTTAATATTAATAATCCTATATTGTATTAAAAGGTTCATATTCCCTTATTTTCTGGTAATTAATTGAATTCGTTGTATTCGGAAACATTATTCTGAAATATACGACTCCCATGTCCAAATTTCTGAGTTTAGTCATTCTCATTTTTATTTATAATTCTGAATATAATTTATTAAAATCTCTCTAAATGGTATGTGCAATTATATGGCATGATCTCAAGTTTATTTTGTCTAAACCCCTTTTGTTTATTTGCATTTAATTGAGCAATTTCTCTGTTTTGATGAAGTTTGGTTTCCATTCTTTTGGCCTATGATTTTTTAACAATTTTTCTTACAAAATAATTTACAAACAATATATGATGTGTGATACCCTCTCTGACTTTTACAAATAGTATTATAAATTAAACATGTTTTTAAATTACACAAAAACAATTAGTATTGGTTACAATACAAACAATAGTTAAAACAAATAAAGAATATTTTTTTTTAAATAAATGGTTGTCTTCAAGTCAGACATTTTGCAACACAATCCTTATTTCTAAACATGGAAATATGGCTTACAAAAAAGGTTTTTTACTAACTAACATCTTAATTACTCTCTACTATTTACAAGTGGTAACTATTTTTATAGTTCTGATGTTAGTTGTTTCAGACCCAAACAAATGGCCTTATATCTAATACATTTTTAAACATTCTTGTACTATATACATAAAAAACCTTATATTTATATTCTTATTTCTAACTATTATTATAAGTAGGATTCTACAGTTTTTATACCGTCTTTTACTTTGTCTTTGGGGAATTGTACCCTGTCATTAACAAATAAATAGTATTAATTGTTCAAAAGGTATTATGAACTCTGTTTTTCTTTTTTCATGTAAAACAAAATGTTATTTTAAACAGATTCATGTCTTATGAACAACATATTGTCACAGTACATATTTTAAGTCATTGAAAAATGCATATTTCATTGCATCCAATGTTTGTGATTGCCAAGAATGAAACACAAGGTTCATTTTTTATAATACCCAAAACTATCACTGGTTCACTTTGCACTTATATATTATGTTAATGCTAAATGGTCGTATAGTCTTATTAACATAATAAATTGGTTAGCGTTTTTTCAATGGAGATTTGTTCCATGGGTACTATATTATTGTTTCATCTTAGTTCACAGGAAACTTTTACTTTATACACTCCTCTCTCTTAAATTTATATACATGTGGTTTTTATTTCGTTATACTTTTATTTTTAGATATTTATTTTGGGGATATAGGGATTTGGGTGTCTTTTATAAGAGCATGACATCTTCTTCAGGATGCTGCCCTCTTCTTCTTTCTTCAGTCTTCTTTTCTCCTGCCTTCTGGGACTGGTATCTTCTCCATCTTCTTCTTGTTGCCATCAGGTTTCTTGGGATCTTCTCCATCTTCTTCTTTATTACAGAAATACACAACCTGTATTGGTTGATCTTGGCTTATTTTAGGGTTTCTCTTCTATTTATTCTTCCTCGTTGTGGGTTTGGTCATATTCAGTACTGCTTTGTTATTTACTTTTTACCTTCCTGGGTTATACCTTGAAAACCTTTGGTTATGAGACTGGTTTTGGATGACTCATCACTAGTAACTCCTTTTATTTGAACTTGTATTTTCTTTATAATAATGATTTCTTTCCACAGTTGCTATGAATTAATCTATTTATATTAAATTTAATGCTTTCTTCCAAATTTAAACAGTATAACTTTATTATTCTAATGATCAATTGCCATTCAATATTATGCTTATATCTGTCATGCTACAATATACATTTGAAAGTCTTATTAGAAACCAATTTTTCTCAATTTAATTCCAATTAGAAAAAAATAATTTTCAAATCTTATTACAAATACAATCCTCTATTTTAAAAACTTCATTTTAAAGATCCCAATTATCTCATTCAAATATATTCAACTCAATTACCAATTCAGATTACTATTGTCATCTTTACACAATACAAAATATGATTATATAAAACAGAAAATTATTCAATACAACAAATACATCATCAACAACAAAATGTACTCCAATACTCCATTACTAGCAATATTATAACATTTTAATTATAAACTTTCACTTATTTCTAATTCATTTTAAAATCCTCAACTTATATCATTTCTTAAAACCCCCCCTTCAAAATCCCTTAACCTATATCGTTACAATTTTGTGTAATACGGCCCAGGTGTGTTGACCAGTGGCCTCATCCTAGTTCAAAATTACGACATTTATTTACATAGCTTGTAATGTTGCTACCCCCTATCCTCTACTCTATTTTCTCCCATGGCTGGGCTGTCTCACCCAGTTGCTTCCACAAGGACTGTAGCTGCTGGGAGTAAACATTTTTTTCTTTTATTTTACTCCGTCCTTGCTTCGGCCTTACATAAAGTTCGGTGTTACTGGTATATAGGATATCAGTAACCGCAGTAAATTAATTATCTATAAGCCCTTAAGCGGTCTATCACCCCCTTAGGTGTATAGCCGCTTTTCCAAAATTATTTAGATTCCCCTTATTCCTCCCCAGTTAAATTTCTAGGTCCACCAATTTTGAAAATAACAAACTATGGTCAGGGTACAATAAGTCTGCCCATAGCTTGTTACAGTTAAGCCAAATCCACGGTCAGGGTTCGGTGAGGCCGTGACCGCCCGAAAGTTGTGGAATCAACAGTTAAAACATATAATACATGTTTTATATCTACTCACAATTACTTCATACTCAAATAAACATTACCAACATCACATTAAAATAAAACATTTCAAATTTAAGTTTGAACAAAAATTACAAACATTACACAACTTTAGTTTTAATTTTCTAGTGAATATTCCACTTGTCACATTCTGATTTCCACTCTGATTTTCTATTAAACATTTTAATCATTTACCATTTATTATACTAGTGAAATCTAAAAGTTTTTTCAAATTTATTACCTAAATTTCCATCTTTTAAAACATTTCAAATAAATTTTAATTACATTATAAAATTTCAGTAATGTCAATTATTCCATCAAACAAAATACTATTATTGTTATAAACTCAATCAAAACTATAAACACTGATTACACAAAATACAATGTACACACACACACACACAATCAAATGTATCCCCTGATACCCTATCATAACAATAACCTAACCTAATACATAACCCATGTAACACCAATACTAAATTATATACAATCTGCATCATATCAAATGTCATTGTTCACCAAAAAATCATTATTATAGTTCAGCCAATTATTATAACCATTAACTAAAATAATTAAATGTCCACTAACACTATGTCTAACCTCCATCGTCAAAAATTAATCTTATATTACTCATGCACTTATCATTTTTAATTAAACTTATTATATTGTTTCTACAATATCATGACCATTCAACTTCTCAAATTCTTCCACAATACCATAATAATAACCCACTGGATTACTCCATATTATTATATCATATATCATGTCTACATTGGGTATAATCCAGTTGCTCTTAGTATTATTAGTCACAATTAGGTGTGTTATAATCTCATCATTATTCTCATCTGCTACTACACCAGTTTCATCACCGGGTAAGTCCTTATTATCATCATTTGCTGCTGTACTAATTACGTCCCAAGGTAAGTACTTAATATCACTAAATCTCTCAATATCTAACCTCTCTACTAACTCTTTATAACCTCTATTTACCTTAAAAATCTCTCTCTCTCTCTCTCTCTCTCTCATTATAATACCTCTCACAACCCCCCTGAACTATCTCTCTCCATGCAAAGGGCAACACATAATCATTAAAACTCATCCTGGCTTTACCAGGTACATCACAAAAAACTAGGGGACCATTTGGAGACCACATGTCTCCCACATAACCTCTAGAGGAACCTGTGTCCCCCAACAACACTTGTAGAGTCTTTACTCCACTTACACCATAGGGAAAATTTGCCTTCTGCCCTCCCTTCTCATTTAAACTCTCCTTATACACTCTCTCAATCCCATCAGCAAATAATACCTCCTCATTAACCTCTACTAACTTTAAACTCTCCTTATTACTACCATGATTCAATGTATCACTCTCTGATACCCCATTTTCAATTACGAGGTTTGTTCAAAAAAAGACCGGACTTTTGTCATACAAACTTTATTACTGTAATTACAACATTACAAATGTTTGTCCCCTTCAAAGTACTCCCCCCTGCTTGCAACACACCGCTCCCATCGTTCTGCCACTGTTGCAATGCTCCCTGGAACTCGTTTTGTGAGATGGTGCGTAGTTGTCTCTGCAAATTCTGTTGAATCTCGTCAACACTTTGAAAACGATGTCCTTTCAGGGTGGTTTTCAATTTTGGAAACAGGAAAAAGTCCGCGAGGGGCCAAGTCTGGAGAGTACAGACGGTGAGGAAGGACGGCTATTTCGTTACCGGCCAAAAATTGGCTGACTAGCGGAGACGAGTGGCTTGGCGCGTTGTCGTGATGCAATACCCAGCTTTTGTTTTTCCACAGCTCAGGCCTCTTCCGGAGCACATCTTCCCTCAAACGCCTTAAAACTTGTACGTAGAACTCCTTGTTAACAGTCTGACCCTGTGGCATGAATTCGTGGTGGACTACTCCTCGATAATAAAAAAAAAATAATCAACATCAACTTCAAGTTTGACCGACTCATGCGTGCTTTTTTCGGTCGGGGCGACATTTTTCCAATCCATTGTGACGATTGCGCCAAGGTTTCGATGTCGTAGCCATAAACCCATGTTTCGTCTCCTGTTATGATGGTTTTTATGAAGTTTTTGTCGGTACTGGCACGATCAAGCAGCTCTTGGCTGATCTTGACATGGTTCTCCTTCTGGTCGTCGGTCAACAGACGTGGCACGAGTTTTGCAGAGACGCGATGCATGCCAAGTTTTAAGGTCAAAGTTTCGTGGCACGACCCGATGCTGATGCCGACTTCCTCAGCAACCTCTCGCACAGTCAAACGATGATTTGCATGAATCACGGAACGAACAGCATTGATGTTTTCATCGTTTGTTGACATCAAAGGTCGTCCCGCTCTTTACTCTTCCTCAATCGATGTTCTGCCCGATTTAAAACGTTTAAACCACTTGTGACACTGCGAACGACTCATACAGTCTTCCTTATAGGTTTACTGAAGCAAAGCCCACGTTTCAGTAAATGTTTTGTCGGTCTTGCAGCAAAATTTCACACAAACGCGCTGCTCCATAAAATCTTTCATCTTTACTTCGCAGAACGGTGAATGCACGTGTTTACTTCGACAGTTTTATGCCGCCAACTAATACGAGTAGAACGACGTAACAATCGGGGTTAAGTTGCCGAAGGTGGCTGCTAGGCGGCACCACGTGTCGGAACACGCTCCGTACACTGGTCGGAGCGCAATTTCAAAAGTCCTGTCTTTATTTGAACAAACCTCGTACATCATCATTATTATTATTCAACATTTTACTCTCTATTACTACGTCTTTAATTACATCACCATTATTACTTGTGATATAGTTATAATTATCACTTATTTTAACATCATCACTTACCTTGTCGTCTATCACCTGATTATTTTTATTCTCATTACACTTACCTCCACTATCAAAATCTCTTACCTGGTTTAGTTCACTTTCTTTATTCTCCTTTTTGTACCCCCATGTAAACTTGTATTCTTGTATTTGTTTCTCCCAGGCATTAAAACGACTGTTCAATTTCTCTTCAAAAGCACTCAACTTTTATTAATATTATCTTGAAATTTAACATGTTGTTGTTTCATATCATTAATATCACCCCTTAAATTAGTATTCATTTCATTAAATTTGTTGCAGTTAGTCGGCTCCCTTCGCCGAATGCAACAGCAGGTTAATAGCAATTTGAGTAAAATAAATTAAATAGTCGCGCTACGGAATCGTACTCGTACTTTGGTCGACGTCGCTTGACATCACGCCTCACGCCCCTCCCTGTCCCTTTCCTAGTAAATTTTTCGCTAGACAAGTTGGCTCAGTCGACCACCTGACGGGATAGTGAGCAGAGCTGGCCGCCGCCGATCCGCCGCTTTCTGTTTGGAAGACTCGATAACCAAGGTATTTATAATTATTTCAGTCACTATGGATCAGTACTAGTAACAAATTATATTTGTTTGTCACCTTTGAAAAAAGAATCATATGTACAGTAAAGTTCACTAGACATGAATCAACCTTTTTCGTGCTAATGGCGCATGTAACGAATTGCGCATGCGTCAGTAGAGAAACAAAACTCAGTTGCCTCCGAGACAGATGTGGAGATTATTATGTGCGTACTTTTCAAAAAACATCAGTATTCATCAGAAGTGTAGCGTTTATTGTATTGTAATTGTTGCATTAATATTGTCTCTCCTGTTATTTATGGATAGTTTACATCTGCTTGTTTAAAAAAACACACACGCAGTCATTTCACATGCGAGGCTGTTGTTGATGTTACTTACTCAAACAAATTAAGATGCCAGAGCAATGTGGATCATATATTACTACGTTTTTTCGTGATCGTAACATGTACACAAAGTGTACACATTCCAAAATGTACAACTATTGTTAATGTCAACGCTCGACTTTGGAGAAACATTGCAACAGACACAACACGCCAAGTCACTGTTTACAAAATAATGGCAGTATTAAACATTTTATAACTGTGTGAAAGCTTTATTACACACTTACCTACAACCAAATTTTTTGTATTTAGTAACTTAGTAAAAAAGTAGTGAATTAAATATAAAACATACTAAACTGTAAAAACCTTAAAAACAATTAAAAGAATAACAAAACAATTTTAAAATTATAAGAATAATTGGTTAGTTAAAAGTTAGGTAAGTTAGTAAAAAGTAAGTTACATATGTGTGTGTGTGTGTGTGTGTGGGGTGTTGGTAGGGCTATAAAATTTAGTTGGGTAAATTTGGTAATATAGTTAAAAATGTAGCTAATGAAATGTAGAAAACAATAAACCCATAAAAACGTTACAAATTAAAAATAATCAATTAAAAGCATTATAAGAATGCATAGACAATACAAAATTAAGTAAATAAAGTTATAAAAATAATAAAAAGTAAATTATTGTGAATCGACAAGGCAGTATAACTGCTTTATTTCAGCTGTAAGCGATATCAGTAACTGCTTTATAAGCGACATCAGTTTTTAAATTTTAGTACTTTTACAGGGAAAAACTTAAATTTTACTTTTCTTTATCTTTAAATAAAGATGCGTAACTTCGGCACAATAGGTATAAAAAGTTAATCCGTCTCAAAATAGATTACTCATCTCACACATGCGTCTCATTCACAACCGAGAGAGTAGGCCGATATTTTCAACTGCGTTAGTAGACATTTTCCTCTCTCGGGGGTCCACCGCTCCTGACTTCTCCCCACTACAATCTGCGCGTTGCTTCATGTCTATTTAATATTACTGTATTTTATGTAAAAGATTGTAATTTGTAACAAACCATGATGTAACATGTTCGTAACTGTAAGCCTGTTACCTGAAACCAATTCCAGCCAGTCAATTTACAGAAAAGGAAAGGCATGTAATTTTTAATGTCAATTTTAATGTTGTTATAGAATTTGAGCCGTAATTTTGTAATTATAACTGTAATTTTGTAAATGGCGATCAGGTATTATGTAATTGAATGTGCGAGTACATTAGCTGTTAACCCGTACTAAAAGTTCTGGAATTTTCAGTGTAAACGTGGTTCCACGAACAGGGCCAGGAACTCCAGAGATTTGGTCCAGCACCTGAATTCTTCACTTCATTTATGCCGACACGTGCTGCAGACAGCGCAGTAACATGAACCCATAACGGATGTACGCATGCCGGAGCAGCAACAAACTCAATGCTACTAAACACTTCATACTGTTTCAAGTAACAATATATTTCTTTAATTACATCCAGCAATCGTTCCGAGTTCCAGACAAGTATTAAAAAAGGAAACATGAAGTAAATTGCTCGCTTAGAGCGACATGAACTTACATATTTTGCAGAGACTTTATAGTATAAGGAAGTGTTTGAAATTCATTAACAGATCATAGCATGCCTGTTGCGCACAATTAAAACTGTAAACTGGTATTGATTCATGTGGCTGATTTAGTCTAATTAATTGAAGATCGACTCCGTAAATCGACACTTAGTAACCAATTTTTTCTGGACCTAACTTATTTAGTATTCATGTTATTCAGTTTTCAACTTATTCTATACTTAACTAATTCAGTATTTAATTAATCAGTTGCTAATCTTTATTTGCTGGCTGACTCATGATTACACAAAATTAAGAGGCTAATTTTGTTTCAAAGTGAATAAACTCATTTTAACTCTGCTCACTAGCTGGTAGTACCTTTTTTTTTACACACCGGTCTCCTTTATATTTAAGTTAATTATTATGAGCATTTTAGATGTACCTTATATTCATAATGAGTTATAGGTGGTAGCAAATATTATGATTATTGTGGTGTATTGTGTTATATTATGATATTGAAGTATATTGTGTGTCACGTTTTCTTTTTGGGGCTCAGCATCATATAAGCGCGCTACATAAGTGGTAGCAGTACAAACGTGGCTACAAATTTAATATCAATACTCTTTTGTGATTCGCTCATTTTTTCCTTACTTTCGTCAAAACGTTTATTAATATTATTCATCATATTATTCAAAAAACTCATCATTTTATCATCAGATTATTTACTACTATCTTTTGTTGACACTGGAGTTGACTGTACTGAGTCACTCACTACAGCTGAGTCAGTCAGACTAACTTCATTCTCATTATCTTCCATTTTAATTATTTGTAATTAAATAATTAATATACAGTAATTAACTATTTATATCAATGAAATTTTATATATAAAAAAAAAACTTTAAACACAATGTACTACTATAGGCACCTTATTCTGTATGTATATAACCTATTCAAATTATTTAAATACGAAAAATTTAAATTTGCCACCATTACCAACCCTATTTCCTGTGCGTCAAAATGGGCCTAACTCATATAAAAATTATACAAGTATCCTGGCAGGGACCGCCAATTGTAACTATTATATTAATTACAAATACACAAAGACTACTTACCCCGATTCTGACAACTTACCATGACTTACCTTAATAAACCACTCGAAGAACCCAAACTCGTTCAAGGTCGCCATGATATTTGAGGTTCAATATCGAAACCATAACACTCTTCCCATTAAATAATTTTGCTAATTTAATTACCTTAATTCACAAACTTTCACAGGTTCGTTTAGGTGAGTTTTTTTGGCACAGAAATAAGGTACGGTTCTGCTGTAATAATTACTCTAACCCATGGTTATTGTAGCACAGAAATCTATTTTATTTTCTTTGTATGCAAAGCAAAATTTACTAATCAAATTTATTTTTTACAAATTACTCAAACATTGATAATACAAAAATTATTTAGACAAAACTATAAAGGATTAACTATAATTGACAAACCAGTACTTCGGTTTTTCTCTTCTTATATTCTCACACACTCTCTCACTCTCTTTACAAATATTTTTAACCCCCTTTTTGTTGAGCTATTATTTATTTTGTTATTATATTTTTCTTCTTCGTCTCTGTTACTTATCTGTACTTTGTATCCAAATGTTGCTCACTATTACGTTGCAAGTCCCCTTTTCACTCAAACACCAAATGCTTTAAAACATTTTATTTCACCATCACTGTTTTGAATTGTCTCTCACAGTGCCATTATAATTTAAATACTCTTTGGTAGGCCTGTTATCACATTTTCGGCCTACCAAAAAAATACGCCCAAGGCCACTATTGTATTATGACTGGTCAGTATGAAGGTGTGCTGCCGACTGCCGCGAGCTGGGCTTGCATGTGTATACTATCTGAGCCTTTTGCGCACTGACCACGAGGCTCCACCGGATGTTCAATCGTCTCCCGCTTTCAAACATCGATGGTTCCAGATGTTCCTCGACTCCGGAAGTTCGTTGTAACATATAAAACACGTGGTATTCAAATTACGCCGTAAGCCACGCGCGTTTTCTGTGACTCACCTACCCTTTGTTATGGCTTCCCACGCACCTCCAAACAATAGATTTTATAAAAGTATTATATAAAATGGTTATGCCCATTTTGTCCCGATACACCCCTTGCCAACTGTCCTTCCGGATTTTTAAATCTTAAGAGCCATGCAAGCGCGGCATGGTCGGTACTTAGTGAAAACTCTCTTCCATAGAGGTATTTATGAAAGTGCTCCAACACTCGGAGAATTGCCAGCAACTCTCTCTCCTTGTGACGCAATAATTTCTCTCCGGTTTAGAAAGTGTCTTGCTGTAATACGCTATTACTCGTTCTTCACCATTCTGCACTTGATACAAAACTGCTCCTAGACCAGTATTGCTTGGGTCTGTGTCTACGATGTACTTCTCTTCGGAAGCTGGAAAAGCGATAATTGGCTGCGAACATAATGCAATCTTCAAAGTCCTAAATGCTTGGTCACACTCTCTCGACCACTGGAAGTTTCATTTATTTTCCGTTACCTCATGTAGTGGTTTAGCAATAGTAGCAAAGCCTTTCACAAAACATCAGTAATATGAGCATAACCCCAGGAAACTCCGAACTTTGTGTTTACTCTTCAGAACTGGCCAGTCTCTTACAGTGTCTACTTTATTAGGATCCATGCTAACACCCGATGCGGAAACCAGATGGCCCAGATACTGTACTTCCTTCTGGAATAGAGAACACTCAGCTTCAGTTGTGCACCGTCAATTCTAGTTAGAACTTCCTTACGGTTTTCCAAATGGTCTTCGAAAGTCTTCCCGATCACTATGACATCCTCTCAGTAAACAAGGCAAGTTTTCCATGTCAGGCCTCGGAGTACCAGGTCTCTCAAATGTTGCCGGTGCATTACAGAGTCCAAATGGCATGGCGTTCAATTGGAATAAGCCACTTGGGGTCGAGAAAGTGGTCTTTTCCTTGTCTTCTTGATGAAGACCCACTTGCCAAAATCCACTCTTCAGGTCCAATGTGGAAAACCACTGTGCTCCGGACGTGCCGAGTGTATCGTCAACGCGAGGTAATGGATAGCAGTCTTTCTTTGTAACGTCATTTAACCTCCAGTAGTCTACGCAGAAACGCAATCCACCATCCTTCTTCGCTACCAGCACTACAGAAGAAGACCAAGCACTTGACGAAGGTTCAATTACTCCCTCTGTCAACATGTCCTGTACTAACCGAGACATTTCCTCTTGTTTAGATAATGGAGGCCTTTGAGGGGGTTGGCGTATCGGTGTTGTGTCCCCAGTATGGGCGCAATGTTGCTCAAGAGTGGTTCTTTGCAGTGACTGTCCCCGAACTGCAAAACAATCTTTGAATTCATGTAAAAACTGTTTGAGTTCTTTTACCTCACCACTTGAGAGGTCATTCTTGCAGTTCCTCTGGTAATTTGGAATTATCCGAAGCACTGGATTTTCGTTGCGTTATTCCGGCTACCCAGGCCACAGGAGTCAATTTGCCTAGGAGCATATTGCTTTGTAAAGTGATAGCTTGATCCAAAATATTTGCCACTCTAATAGTCCGGTTTCGTCAGGTTTTACTAATCTTCTGGCAATTAGTATGCCCGGTGTGCTGACTACCTGGGGTTCGAATATAGAGCACTGGTTGCCCCTAGTATCAACCTTGGTTCTAACCATGATGATCTTTTTGGAGTTTGGCGGAACAGCTACGGCCACTTGGTTTATGATGTCCATCGATTTTTCTGCTGTCGTCATTGTTGATAGCATTACCTCTTTGCCTCCGATTCTCAAGACATTGTCTTTGAAGTCGACTATGAATCCGTATGCATTCATAATGTCCACACCAAGAATTGTTTCATCCACAATGTCTGCAACAAGTACTTGCTGATTTTGATGATGTATGGAAAAGTAGGTATATCTCCACTTTTCCATACACTTTTACAGGCCGTCCAGTAGCTGTTCGCAAGCTGCAACAGCACCAGACTGGCTTGAGATCTTTCACCACGTCGGGGCGCACAATAGAAACTGTTGCACCTGTGTCAACTGTAATCGAGGTTGGCCTTTCTTGAATAAATCCGGTAACTACCAAGCTCCTGCTGTTTTTCTGAAGTGTAGAAATTGCGTATTGTCTAGGGGCTTCGTTCCTCCAGTTAGTCAGGACATGCCCCGTTGTACCGACTATTGCTCGTTTCCCTGCTGCTGAATTCTAACCCAACAATCTCGTTGTAGATGTCCAGGTTTCCCACATCGATAACACTTCGGTCTTCCATCCTTTCTTATTTTATTCTGTGGCGCCGACCGTTGAGTCTCTGTTCCTTGTTGTTCTTCCTCATTATCTGTGCCGTCACGATCTTTTAGCGCGCGCACTTTATGACTTGTCCAACCAGACGCTGATTTGGCGGCCTCAAATTGCAAAGCATGTACCAGGGCGTCCGCACTGTTCTGGTGTCTTGCCATTCGTAACACTTGCTGTAGTTCGTTATCTCGGACACCGGCAGTAAATGTCTGCATCGCAAAACTAGTTTGAAAATCTTCTGGTGCTTCAGGATAGGCCAGTCTAATTAGTCTGTCAATACTTGCTTCAAACTCTTAAAGGCTCTCTCCGTAATGCTGTCGCCTTGCTTTCAACTGGGTGCAGTACACATCTCGCAAATGTTTATCACCATACCGTAATTCTAGAGCTTTTATCAACTCCGCATAGATGTTCTGGCTGTCAGGTGGCACTTTCTGTAGTAGTTCTGCCGCGGGTCCTTTTAATGAGAGAACGAGTGAGACTGCCTTGTCTTTCTCTGTCCAATTAATTGCGCATGCAGCAGCTTCAAATTGGCGGAGGTACATTGCCCAATGACTGCTTCTGTCAAAGGTTGGAGCTCTGACAGGAACTGTCCCTACTGCAGGCAAAGTGACTTTCCCTATTAACTTATTTCTCCGTCTTTTTCTGTCTTCATCAGTCAATACAGTCGTTGATACAGTTTGTTCACAAAGTTGTTTTGGTTGTAACTTCAGGCACTGCTCGACTTCATTTTTAATCTGCTCTTTTATATTTGTAATCGAGTCTTCTATTTTTGTTGACATAGCTTTTTCCACACCCGTGACTGACTTTTCTACTTCAGCTATTTTATTAGACATCGATTCTTCAACACTTGACTCAGATTTTCTACTTCAGCTATTTTTAATGTCATTGATTCTTGTACCTCTGATATTTTAGTAACTTGTTTATTAAGCTCACCTCGTAGGAGACACAATTCTGCGGTACTGTGTTCTTGCAACTGTTTCTGCATTGCTTCAAAGAGAGCTTCCGTTTTATCTTTTTGTCTTTCTTCTGTTTCTAGAATTAATGCTTTCTGACGTTCCTCAGCCTCTTCTCTTTCCTGCCTGCATTTTTCATCCTGTCGTTTTTCTGTTTCTTCCGCCTCCTGTCTGCGTTTCTCATCCTGTCGTTTTTCTGCCTCTTCCTGTGTCTGCCGCGGCAGTGTTTGTAAAGCTTCCATCATCTGACTGGGATCCATGTTTATTGATTAATTATGAATCACACTCGTCTTGTACAAAATGTCCACTGTTTCCACTGTTAACCATTCTATCCCAGTTCTGACACCACTGTTATGACGGTCTACTCGATCGTCGTAGGTACAGTGGAAAATAAAATAAATACAAGACACCAATTAAGCCACTAATCACCAGCTTTAATTTTCACAGTTAACAGTTCGTAATTAACAACACAGTCTCTTATAACAAATCAAATGAAAATTGTTCACACGCAAATAAATGTCCACTAAAATTAAACACAATTGTATTACAATATACTGTCTGATTATAAAACACAACACTTAACTAATAACCACTTGAACGCGCACAGTAATATCGCTACTATAACTCTCGAACCGCACGGTCAATAATTCGCACTAATACTGAAACTTAAGGCCGCTGCCGGCATGTATTTATACCTGCGCTCACAGACCAGAATGTTCCTAATTGCGTCTTAGCGGTTGTGTGAACTACGTAATTAACTGCGGCCTTGACACAGTCCGCGCGGCTGGCGCCTTCGAGAAACCTCTCGAAAATGCGTCGACAAGCACGTACGCCACACGCGTTACATCGAGATTCTTCTGGCACATTCGACAAACACGATGATGTCGTAACAATACATACATTCTGTCAATGTACATACAGTTTTTTAAGCAAACATTTTTTACATAAACTTGACAATAATGTATACAGTTAACAAATTCACAATTACATTTAAAAACAACACACCTCAGTTAATATAACAACCACTTTCACATCAATAACTTTTTCAAAAACATAAATATCTATGTTTGACAAAACATAAAACTCTTATGTTAAAAAATATAATACTCTTGACAAATGTGGGCCTTTGGGTGCATCCACTAACAGGGTGTCTACCAACTCATCATAATAGAATTCCCTGAATATTCCCTGAGTAACATAAGTGACTAAAATACAACGCATTTACAAAACAAAGAACTTGAGTGGACTACTGATGACCACACGATCAGCCACATTGTAGTCGTGAGCAACTAAAGGTCAACTGCACCGAACACATTTAGCTGAGTGCGCTAAGGTGTGACTTGTAGCGTGCAGGTTGTAGCAGGTTCGAATCCTGCCTCGGCCAACCCGAAGATGGTTTTCTGTTTTCAACACCAGGCAAATTCTGCGTCAGTACGCTAAGGACAAATCCCCCCCCAAATCCCTCCTATTTCTAACCATGGAGAATGTCACCAAACTGAGTGCACCCCGTAAAAGATGGATTAAAGAAAAAAAGCTCAACATTTTCAGCTTTTGTTACAGCTATTGACCGCTACATTGTGCAGTAAAGTGTTCCAAGACAAGACGAATGGAAGATTTGAAAACAGAGCAGAGTAGGTTATTTAGGTACCGTATTTATGGATATTCAGGGCTTCGCTTAAAATCATTTTAAATTTTTTCCCACCAAAGGTCAAACTGTGCCAATGTGTTCCATTTCACTCATCATATATGCTACAAGAGGAATCAACACTCAAAACTGCATTTATTTTAAAATATGTATTCATATGAGAGGGGCCTTTCACTAATGTCATAGCAATTTCTCACAATCATATTTTTCAGAATGACAAAAGTAACATGAACAAGTGGCCTGTGGCCGGGAGTATATGTAAGCGATTTTATGACAAGGCATGAATATTTATTAATACTGGTTATTTGCCTTGAAGATGAACAATAATAGATGAAGATCAATTGACAACATTAAAAGCTATTAAAAAAATAAAATGATACTTACATCCTACCTGTGTGCTACGCGGCCGCTTTTGTTATGTCCGTCGATGACGTTCATCACCAGACGCGTGCGCGTAAATTTGAAATCGTGCGCTCTCTTAGTGTTGTAGTATTGCGGCGTGTAGTCTGTGCGTGTTTAACAGAGACGTAGATGAGAGTGTGTCTCTACCCGCGCGTGAAAAGATATTGTAGACGAAACTCGTAGCACATAGACGTAGATGAGAATCTGCCTCTTACCCGCGTGCGAAAAGAAATATTTTACCTCCCGCCCCGCTGTTACAGTAAAAGGCGTTTGTGAGTGGTATCGCTGCATCCTAGGTAGTATGGATGAAGGATACGCACCAGGAACCATCGGCTAACGTCGAAAGAAAATTAACCCGTCCAGCATGAGTTAGACTGAAGAGGGAGCGGGAAAAAAAGAAAAACGCAAACGTACAATGGTTTAAGTCGCACTGTGAATGCTCAGTATCAGCGTGTATAAGTAAGCACTCGTCAGGCGAGAGGAGGGAGCGATGTTCGACGAGTTCCCACAAAACGACGCCGCTTGTGTCGCGTCAGACTGTCCTCACGCGCGTAATTGATGTTTTTTTTTTAATTGAGAAATAACTGATTATTAGATAAGAAACGTGTTTAACAAAAAATGACACAACAGGGTGCGTAACGGCAGTTCCGAAAACGAACAGTCAACACTGTCACTGTACATTGTACGCCGCCGATGGAGTTGCCAAAGTGGGTATTTTGTAGTGGCGAAAAAACGGGAAACGGCGACGTCGAAGAATTCACCGACGTTGAGGATGTTAGAATGAAGCTTTCTGCAGCATACGGCGTAGGAAGCGTACACTTTGCGTCTGTTGTAAAGCGTTTTTGGCCCGTTTCCGCAAACGGTGTCACAGAGATGACGGAACCGTCGCCGACTTGGAGTGTGTGTGCAGCGGTCGCCGTCTTAGCGCCTGCGACGGGATCTGCCTGGGTCGTTAGTCCGATATGTCTGGGGCGGATGCGGAGAAACTCGCTCCGTTCATCAAAAAGTATCTGAAATCGGCGGTGGCAACGGGCGCTCTAGTCCAACCGAAAGGATAAGGCGCATCCGGCTCTTTCAAGCTAGCCGCCAAGGGCGAGGGAGGCAAAACGACCGCCACAGTGAAGAAAGCCGCTCCGGCCAAGCCGAAGGAGACCGCCAAAGCCGCGGCTAAGAAGAAGCCGGCCGCCAAGAAAGCGAAAGCCGCTTCCGAAAAGAAGAAGTCCGCCGCGAAGCCGAAGACTCCGTCGAAAGCAAAAAAAGTCAGCAAACCGCCGATAAAGAAGCCCAAGAGCCCAAAACCCAAGAAGGCGGCGGTGAAGAAACAACCGAAAGCCTCGCCAAAGAAGGCTGCCGCAAAGAAAAAGTAGACAGAACGACGTACGCGCCGGTTCTGTAGGTAATGGTTCTTATTAGGGCCGCCAATCGGTTCGGAATGGAGATCACGCGAGCCTCGCTTACGTAGGATCTCCAAGGAGGGCGGCACAGCGCAGAACCACGTTAAACAGGACGCGCAAGACTTGACCCGCGGGGCCTCAAGCGGTTAGCGTGGGGCGAGAGACCAACTCGATTTGAACGGATTGTCGAAAATTCAGCCAAGTCATTCGGTAATTATACATACATATGTCCAAAAGTAGTTTGAAAGCTACGTGTAAATCAAAATAGCCGAAAGTAAAGTGGTTAACAGACGTAAGATACGTATCTAGCACTCGTAAATGTGTGAAATTGGAAACGATTTTCATTTTCTGTGTTGGGTCCGTGTGGACAATATTTGCGTGGACGCGCTGGTAGGAACCCCCCCTCCACGAATATATAGCTTAGCATTCTTCCGTTTGATAACCGCAATGATGATTTCATTCTCTCTTGTCATGAAGCGAGCGAGCTTTGTGTCATATCGTAAGTCAGTTGTGGATCTGCTGAGAACTCTCTGCCTGTCTCTCTCTCTCTGTGTGCGCGCGTGCGCGTGTATCCCCAATGTAAGGTTTCGAATTAAATTAATTTTGTTTGTTTCAAATTGATTTCTGAAATTCAACTCGATTGAAAAATAAGTTAATTAAACGTTATTGTAATGGAATGTAATTAATTTTTTAATTAATAGGGTTAATAATCAATTAACGGATGTAGTACAACAGATTCCTGTTAATTACTGTTCAATTCACTGTGAGTGATACAGATATGTTGTGCCGCAGTGGTAAGATACTCCCGATTCAGCAGTAGTTATTATCGACGAACCTAGTAAACGAAGGTCTTGGTTGGAGAGGATGCTATTGTTGCGCTGCGTCGTTACACCCGTGGCAGGATTGCGACATCTGGGTCGAGCCCAGTGGCTGACAGATGATGACCACAGTGCTGGTCAGTAAGTTTATATATTTCACGGATATAGGCCATACATATATCGGGCAGTTTTAAATCGCACAAACGTGTCAGCGCAGTGGTCAGATATTCCCGATTCACTGGTTATTATCGACGAACCTAGTAAACAAAGGTTTTGGCCATAGAGGATGCCACTGAATGAATCCACTTGGTATTACGAAATTCAGCACAGCGGTACTAAGAGGCGTCGCACGTATGGGTCGATACCCGTTTTTCTGCCTGCTATATTTGTAACGAGTATTCTGATTGTGTAAACAAATCGGGCTTCGACGCGCTTGTCAGCTCTTGGCGACTAGTTGTTGCCTTTCTAGAGCCGCAAATATTCCAGTCGCTTAGTCATTCTATCGGCCGCATACCGACATAACCTACAACTCGCCCGAAAAGGGCTGTCTTTCACTGCTTCTAGCCATGATTTAAACTTTGGGTCATTCAACCACTCTGACTGAAAATGAGTTTTGCACGCCATAATAAAACGGAATTTTCAAACGACTTTGCACAGCACGAATTTGGATGCCCATGTGTTTTTAACAACGAACGCACATCACACTAAAAGCATTTTAATCCGCACCACTAAAGAATTAAGAGCACGCAATTAATTGCAAAGCTTCTGCTTTAGATTTCGCGCACAACGCAACAGATTTCAAGAATTTCAAATCACAATAGCACACTCAAGCGCAAACACAACACATACAGTAAGCACCGGTAAACAACAAATGAAGAGATGTAAACACTATTACGGCGCAAAATCACGAAAGTGTAGCCAACACTCAAAACTTTTCAGCGTTGCGAAAATAGTTGAAATTCCGATAAAACTCTATATTCACAATATAAATAACAATATTCTTCCCGCTGTGGAAGGTCGAAATCCATTAAATCCCTACACTTTCATTGTTAAATTTCCAAAATGTCCCCGCTAAACAAAAACTCAAATCTGCAAGATTGAGCGGGAAACCCGCTAAGTTGACAATACTGAACAGACAACCCGCGCAAGGTTGGGTCAAATACCAATCCGCGCTGGGAACCAATCAAATAGCATACTTCAGTCCCGTGCTGGGAACGAGTGTTCATTGGCTGACTACGGGAATCGAGTAGCGATCGATTACGTCCCGCGAAATTCGAAAGTATCGCTACTACGTTTACGGAGAGTAGCACAAGAGGAAAATCCCTGATTAACGAAGAAATTCCCTGATTTTTCCCTGAATATTCCACAAATTCTTAATTCCCTGAAAATTCCCGGGTTTCCCGGGTCGTAGACACCCTGACTAAACATCTTGATTCGTGCGCGCGCGCGCGCACACACACACACACACACCTCCTGTGCACGAGGTTTCCTGGTTTTATACATCTGTTTCAACTCAAGTTTCTCCATAATTGAATGAATTATAGATGGGGCTGTATCTTCAAAATAAAGGAGTAGTCAACACCTACTTTCAAATACTTTATCTTGAACAACAAAGTCCGGACAATATTACCATCCCAATAGACTTTATTAAACACAGTCCACTCTGTAATGTTTATGCAGTTGGAAAAGTATATGCTGAAACTTTTCCAGCTCCACTACTACAGGTCAGTGGTTGTAAAATAAAGACACAACATGTAAAATATAGACACAACCGTATAAAAGTCATACTAGTGAAGGGGGGGTTGACATTTTATTGACCACTATGACATTTATAATAAGCTTACTAGATATGTATGACTGTAACTAAAGACAAACTTCTCTGATAAGCAGCATTCATGTTGTGTATCTCATTGTTAGTAGCAGTGCACAAGATTTCAACCAGAGTTCGTTCATTGGTTCCAATTCCACTGACAGCATGGTGTAACTCTTTTGCTTGAAACTCAGGCAGTGGTGTCATAAGAGCAACAATCAAATTTTCAGAATTTCCACTTAATTCACTCTTCAGATCAGAAATCAAATCCTGTAAAACAATTTTAAGTGTAACATCAACTATTTATTATAAAATGGTTATAAACATGAATAATGTTTTAAATAAATATCAATTAATTATATTAGAATTTATTTATAATTCCACACAATATCAAATATTTTTTAAATCAATTTGAACAGAATTTAAAGCTATATTTCTCTGCTCAACTCAATTAAAACATATATTTAATTGAAATACCAGCTGTATAGGTTCTCAGTCAAGTCAGTACATGACTACTGTTGTACCAAGAGATATCTTTGAAAATAACACATCTTGCAGTGAATTTTTGTTTTGTTTTTACACTGCTTCGCTTTTTGAACACTAATACATTTCCATAAATTACTTAATATACAGTACTTAATTTTACAGTTACTTAAGTTTGTTGACCAATTAATTAATTTGCTTATAAAAATTAAGTGGCAGACCCAATATAACATAAAGTTTGATCTGATATTACATTGTGCTTATATATTAAAAACTCGTAATCAGTTATTCAGTATTAAATCATATTTAAGAAATTCTGATGCAAAGAATGAAAAGCAAATAGATAAATTTATTCTGTTTTATCAATTTATAAGCTAAAGAGGAACGATAATTTGCCTACTTACAAACCAGTTTTTTTTTTAATTCTCATTACCCTTTATCCCCAAAAAATAATAATTTTTTAATATTACTTTCTTTGTGATGAAAGTTTTAGCATTTCAGTTGTTTCATGAACTAGTGAAGCTGCAGAAAAATTTAGTAATACATCAATTTCTACATAAAAAAAAAAAATACTGTAACAGTAAAATCCCACTTCTGTTGGGAAAATTCAGATTGCATGACAAACAGATCTGTTTGATGCAACTAGAAATTTATACTGAAGCTGACATTGCAAACTATTCACCTTTATCAAACATTTTAAAATGCATGTTGGTTCTTGGTATCCAAGTCACGTAGGAATAGTAGATTATAGATAAATAAATCACCTTGTATCCGTCGTGTGACTTCGTTACGTCGATTAAAATGACGCGTTTCGGAACATCTGCTCCATCATCAGATTAAATCACTCTATTGAGATCGTTAACAGTTAAAATCACATGTTACACATAATTGTCAACCAATGTAACTCACTCGCTTTCTAACTGGTGCGCACCACAGTGAATTCGGGCACTGAATTATTATCTGAGTGATTACGCCTAAGCAGGTTCAATGCTGTATCGTATAGCGGATTGGATTTAAAATTTAAGTGGTCATTCAATATGAAGTCTCGGCTGTTTATGTTATTATATGCTTTGTATATTTCGAACTCTTCTATTGCGTCCATGTAACGGCCTTTGTTGCACACATGTAGGGGTATCAAATTAGATTTGAAATCAGTATAATTATGATTGTGTAAGATTAAGTGGTGGGCAAAGTTGGACTTGATATTATTTAACAAAGTGAGATTATTTAGGTGACTTTTTGGTGTGTGCTCTTTAAATCGTTTGAGGAAACCTCTCCCCGTTTGACCAATGTAAAAACTGTTGCAGTCGTTACATGATAATTTATATATGCCGGATTTCTTTTCTAAAGGTATGGTTTTCTATGACGTAGTATTTTTAATAGACTATTGTTTGTTTTGAAGGTAGCGGTAATATTCAATTTATTAAATGTGGAGGTTAGAATCTTTAGCATTATATTTGTCTATGTGGTAGAAATAAATGTTATTTTTGTATCCTTATCTACTGGGGGCTTGGATTTTCAAATTTTATGTTTCTTGATGAGATTATCAATTAACGTGTTTTTGTAACCATTAGCTAAGGCTATATGTTTAATGGTATTCAACTCCTCACGGTAATCATCATCACTGAGAGGCACTGCCAACAATCTGCGGACAAAGTAATTATAAGCTGCCAACTTTTGCGAAAAGGGATGACAAGAGTCAGCATGTATTGTCACATCAGTGGTGGTCGGTTTTCTATAAATATTAAATTTCAATTTATCTATGTGTTTAATGACAGATAAATCTAAAAAATTTAATTTATTATCCACTTCGGTTTCCAGCGTGAATTGAATGTTTTTATTAATACTATTCATATAATGTTTTAGGTTTTCGATCTGTCGTATAGTACCATTGAAAATTAGAAAGGTATCGTCTACACAACGTGCATAAAATATATCATTTTTGTATTTGTTATGTGAGAGCAAATGAGAGTTTTCATAAAAAATTCAAGTAAACGTCGGCCAATAGACCAGAGAGAGGTGAACCCATGGCCAATCCATCATCCTGAATGAAAAATTGGTTATTGAAAGCAAAGTAATTTTGTTCTAAAATAGTTTCAAGTAAACCAATTAACTCGTTTATCGTCTGTGTATTTAATTTATTATTCTCTAATAAATTTTCTTTTAAGAAATTTAGTGTTTCCTTTACTGGTATGTTGGTATACAAATTTACTATATCAAACGATGCTAACTTATAATTTGGTAGTAGATCGACATCTTTACATTTATTAATAAAATCCGTGTTGTTTATGACACTATGATTGTTCTTTAAATTTATGTTTCCTTTGATTATTTTGATGAGTTTTTTAGCTGTTTTGTATGCGGGCGCTGTGGTAAAATTAACGAGTGGTCTGACCGGTATGTCGTGTTTATGATTTTGGGTAGGCCAGTGAGTTCGGGAGCTTTTGCATTAATAGGCTTTAGGAAGCGACGTGTGCATTCGCTAAACAAATTTACGCATTATTAATTTTGTTATTCAATGTCTTGACATACATATCAGTAGGATCAGATTTCAAGGTTCTAATATTGTTGTTATTAGAAATCTGATCTTGATATCTGATCCTATACAAAAATAACATTTATTTCTACCACATAGACAAATATAATGCCAAAGATTCTAACCTTCACATTTAATAAATTGAATATTACCGCTACCTTCAAAACAAACAATAGTCTTTTAAAAATACTACGTCATAGAAAACCCATACCTTTACAAAAGAAATCCAGCATATATAAATTATCATGTAACAGTTTTTACACTGGTCAAACGGGGGGAGGTTTCCACAAACGATTTAAAGAGCACACACCAAAACGTTACCTAAATAATCTCACTTTGTTAAATAATATCAAGTCCAACTTTGCCCGCCACTTAATCTTACACAATCATAATTATACCGATTTCAAATCTAATTTGATACCCCTACATGTGTGCAACAAAGGCCGTTACATGGACGAAATAGAAGAGTTCGAAATATACAAAGCATATAATAACATAAACAGCCGGAGACTTCATATTGAATGACCACTTAAATTTTCAATCCAATCCACTATACGATACAGCATTGAACCTGCTTAGGCATAATCACTCAGATAATAATTCAGTGTCCGATCGGCATCGCTGTGGTGCGCACCAGTTAGAAAGCGAGTGAGTTCCATTGGTTGACAATTATGTGTAACATGTGATTTTAACTGTTAACGATCTCAATAGAGTGATTTAATCTGATGATGGAGCAGATGTTCTGAAACGCGTCATTTTAATCGACGTAACGAAGTCACACGACGGATACAAGGTGATTTATTTATCTATAATCTATTATCAAACAGGTTACATTACAGAAAAAGTTATTTTATATTCATGGAACCTCGAAACAAGTACTTCCACCATCCTGAAAATTCGATATTTTCAGACTGCTGCAATTTCTTGTTCATACTTGATAATACTTATAAATTATTAATACTAATCATAAACCACAGCTAATTCTAAGAATGGAGAAATTTTTATTACTATTATGTCCAAAAGGCTTCTCCATCAAATTAACATGAGGAGGAAAATTCAATTCATTTAGAAGAAATTCATTTAGCAGTAGCATAACTACTGCTTTCAAAGAGGATGGCTACATTTGAGTGCAAAGTAACAGAATACATTCAGTTACTTGATGCAGAAACGAGTGCTAAGACATGAAAACTTGTTACATACAAGTTTGCCATTTCATACTTTAAACATTTTTACTATAATATGGTGTAGATTTATAACAACCAAAAAAATTTTAATTTTTTTTTTTTGTTTTTGTAGTTGTCACTCTTCCACTTAAAACCTCTATGTTTACTATACTGATTCAATATCAAAAACTATGCCAACAAATTCTACAGATAATAGTCACAAAATTTAATCTTCAATTCCTATATACCAGTAAGTTGTATGAAATCAATATACTAGTTTATTTTATTACATCAATGTATATGGTACAGTATATGACTACAGTGTCTCATATAACAAACGAGTTGGTTTTTACGATATGATATAACATGAATTTTAACAATTAAAATGTTATCTAATAATTAGATAATACATTACAATTATATTTTTGGAAAACAACCTGATGCATATGATAGATGTTATGTATAAGAAAGATATTAGGAATTAAAAATCATGTGGAGGAACTAAATATATAAGCTACGTCTGTGTCTGTGGGAACAGACTGTCACGCATGCACGCACGCGTGCACACACACACATACACACACACACACAGGCTGAATCTGCACTGGTGGCCTTGAAATCTTGCCAGGCAACTTTACAGTTTCCACTGCATCCACATTACTGAATTACACAGAGATCTAATGTCATTCTTTTACCTATATCAAAATAGAATGTTTTGAGAAAATAACTCAAAAAAATTATTTTATACTGTCTACAACAGTGGTTCCCAACCGGTGGTCCGCGAGAGCCTCGGGAGTGGTCCATGGGAGGGTCCGACAGCACATATAAAAAAGTTGCCAATAAATGGGGATTTTGAAAGCGATCTGCGTTGAACGAGATGGGGTGAATATATCCGTGCCGATGACTATCAGCTGTTGAATTAAAATATCTTTAAAATAATTATTATTAGAATATGATACAAAATAATTTTCATAACTTATGTTTAAATGTGGCAAATGAACTCTCACCAACATTAAACAACCAGAAAGGCACAGGGCTCTATCTGAGCTCTATCACGTGAACACTTCGTGGTTATGTCTGCCTGTCTGCACGCCACGCAGTCACTGGCTGTCAGTGCTGGTGTGTACTGTGTAGTCATGTAGTGATGAGACGGCAGTTGGCAACTCAATTGCTCAGTCTGTATCAGTGAGTCTTGCAGAGCAGTGTGATTCATTTCAGTAGCTTTTGCTGTGTTTACTGATATTGCGCGATATTATTGTGCGTGTTTGTACTTTTTCTGTTGAAAATGGCTCCAAAGCGGAAATATGACGGTGATTATATCAAGTTCGGATTTACAGCAATTGAGGTAAATAAGGAGATTAGACCCCAGTGCATGATTTGTGCTGCTGTCCTCAGCAATGAAGCCTTAAAACCTGCAAAACTAGAACGCCATTTAAAGACAGTTCATTCTAACTTGAGTGACCGGCCACCTGAATTCTTCACTGGAAAATTAGAAAACTTAAAGAAAATGAAATTAGGGAAAACTGGTACAGCATATGAATTGTCTGAAAAAGCCCTCTCAGCTTCATTTGAGGTTTCACAGTTAATCGCCAAGGCAAAGAAACCGCATACTATTGGCGAAACCCTAGTGAAGCCATGTTTGATCAAAGCAGTCGAACACGTTTTAGGGGTTGAAGCTTCTAAGAAAATTCAAGATATTCCCCTATCGAACAATACTGTGAAGGTACGGATCGATACAATGTCCAATGACATTGAAGAGCAGCTGGTTTGTGAAATTAAAAAGTCTCCATATTTCAGTTTGCAGTGTGATGAAAGTACCGACGTTGATCAATGCTGCCAGTTGCTAGTTTTTGTTCGGTATTTAGGAGACAACAACACAATCAAGGAAGAACTTTTAATATACCAAGAGTTGAAAACAACATCGACAGGAAAAGATATCATGAAAATCATTTGTGATTACTTTGAGAGGCATGGCATTGAGTGGAAGAGGCTGGCTGGATTTTGTACCGACGGAGCCCCTGCTATACTAGGATCACGTTCAGGCTTAGCAACGTTGGTGAGAGAGAAGAACCCCTCCACAGTGACGATGCACTGCATAATTCATCGCCAAGCATTAGCATCAAAAACATTGCCGGAAGACTTGTCGAATACAATGAAATTGGCCATAAAGATGGTGAACGCTGTTAAAAGTAGTGCGTTATACACTCGTATTTTCAAAAAGTTATGTGCAGTATTAGACTCTGAGCACGAGACACTACTTTTTCATACTGAGGTTCATTGGCTGTCAAAAGGTAATATGCTGGCATGCTTATATGAGTTGAGAGAAGAGCTAAAAGTATTTTTTATTGAGACGAAAATGCAGCATTTCTTGGAACAATCGAGTGAGCCAACTTTTGTAATGCAACTCGCATATCTAGTAGATATTTTTGGCCATTTGAACCAGCTGAACTTACAACTTCAAGGTTCTGGAAACGAAAAGTTTGAAGGTGTTGGTAATATATTTGTATTCGAGGACAAACTTCGTGCGTTTTTGTGTAAAATTGATCTCTGGATAGCCAAAGTTGAAGAGAAAAACTTTCAATCTTTCCCGACTTTGAAAACCCTTGCTGATAGCAGGGACTACGCCACTGTTACAGACAAGGTACAACATAACGTACTCAGCACTTAGGCACTCTCAAGGATGAATTTGCTCGTTATTTCCCTGAATATGGTAGCAGTGAGACTCAAGCTATAAAAAAACTGATTCGAAATCATTTCATTGTCAAGCCTAAGGATCTTCCTGATAATATTCAAGAAGAGGTTATTGAACTTGTAACATCACAAAATGTTCCATAGCCATAATGCTCACCAGAAGGGTGAAATATGACACTAGAGTTATAAAGTGAATAATTATAATGAATGTAACAAAGAAGAGAAGGGACCAGCAAAGAAGAAAGAAGAGGAGGGATCCCAAGAAGTAGTGATGAATACACTGCATGACACTACAACTTAAACACAATGACTGACTATGACTAATGGACAAACAAAGTTCACAAATAAGCTGTCAAGTGAGCCAGTTCAAGACATTGATGTGTAGAGTCATATAATATAAACAAAATAACCAATGACTTTAATAAGATAATAACAAATAACAGCATTTTGGCTGAAAGAAATAGAACAATGATACAGAAATGACAAAGACTATTACTATACTAGCTGTAGCTACAAAGCTATAAAAAATAGAATTCCCAACAAAAATGTAACAGTACAGAATAATAGTAATTATAAACGGAAGCCTTATGTGTAAATAAGCAACTTCCTAAATAAATGAAATGTAAGTAGAGATAATAATAAGCAGGGAATAAACCTTGTACTAAAACTGTATCCAGACCCTGCATGAATGAGTTTATGTCAGTAAAATAATAGGGAACCAGGACCCCTAATTAACATAAACTTACAGAATAGTAAATATAACGAATGAGGTGTGAAATACCACCACTTGATTAATATTATATGCCATAAAAATGAGTAGGCCGTGTAAAAATGTAATTAGAGAATAAGGAATTTTCAGAATAATGTATTGTCATAATTATACTAAGATTTAATATTGTTCAGCTGTAAGCAGCTTTTAGTTTTAATAATGTATGTACTTTTATTCATGTAATAACGTTCAAAAGAGAACACAGATGTAAATAATCAAATATCAAAAATAGGGAAATAGTCACATTTTGCATTATTGGCAGACGATACTAAGAAACCATGTTTCAGGACGGTATTTCTATGTATTGTCAGTGAAAACTAGGTTCAAACTGGCATTAAGCCACATCAAAATAAAGATCAGAAACTAAGCTTTAATTTGATGATAATAGCTTAAAGAATGGAATTGTAATAATTTAATAATTAGTGTTAGCATAATTTTTTAACAAGATTTAAGAAAGTGCCAGTGAATACTAACAACAACAATAGTTGAGTACAAAAGACGTGTCGGTAGTGTTTATTAAAAACGTTACGTCACTATGACATAATTTTGTACCAATAACAAAAGTTTACTGAGCGAAAATTACTCCTAGAGGCGATCGAGAGCGGGGTATATAATCAAAAGGATGCTAAGAAATTGGCATTCGCATCATTTTCCACAAGCTAACCAGTTGTGTCTCTGCGCTGTTTTAATAATCTACAACAGTACAATTGTAGTAAATACCTTAAATTTTATCAAATTAAGCATTGGAAAGGCGAGTCATCGTCTCTGAGTGCATAGAAACTTAATTGTGAGTTTATTTAAACAGTGCGCGTAATCGGAACGAGTAGATTTAACATAACCTGTAAAGTCTATAACCTAATGTCAGTAAGAAGAAGGTTATTTCTCGTTTCCAAGTGCGATTAAAGTGAAGTGTATTAGCGATCAATATAATCCGATCGTTAAAGTGTTCATTTTTAATCTATACGATTAAAAATCAAGGTAGTACGGTGACCAATTTTATTGTTTATATACCATCCATTGATTGTAGGAATTAACATACTTGTACTGACACAAAAACAATCAAACTATTCATAGAGAACACTGTATTCATTTATTTAGAGGGTTTAATAACCCAACGTAAGAATATATGTGTTAGAATTATTTATAACTAATATCAATTAGAATATAGGCAGACGAAATTCTCGTTAACCAAATATTTTAATTGCAAATTTTTAAAGAGGCCTAAAATGAATTAGTATATCATAGTAGTATTTATTAAAAGAAATTAATATCATTCTATTTTGTATTTTAAAGAACTTACCCTTGAGGTACTTAGTCAATTAAGATAAAAATTTTGTTAGTAAAAATAAGAGTTGTTTTATTGTGCTTAAACTGAGCTAGACCAGTCAGGAAACGGATAACTTGTGATCCGAATTATATTATTGTTAAATGTATTTTTCAATTCAATTCTAGAGGTTATAATAAACCAATAATGTTATACAGCAGTAACTTTTGGTTTTAATTATTTAAATTTAGATAATCAACCATCAGTATTGCATACACTGAGGTACCTTAAAACAGAAATTTTTCAGTATACCATTTGAATTATTTTCAATTCAATTAACTTTTAAAAGATAGAAACAGTAAAAAGTAAACATACACAATTATAAAACTTAGAAGTTTGTTTTTTATGGGACATTTCTTTAAGAAAAAAGCCCATATGGCGCCCACATAACATTCAAGGTATTATAAAACCTTGTTTATAAATATTAGACTGGTCAAAAAGGGAACTTGACAGTTTATTCAGTGGCGGTGAATGTCTGAACCTCAAGTACGACAACCAGGTATGTGAAGTGTTAATTATATTAATATGTTTGTCCAGACAACACTTGACTTACACATACACTGACGACATTTTATATAGAAGAGGATTTCGACTTCCAGTTCGACGCTACCGTTACATTCATTAGCGGATCAACAAGTTAATATTTTGTTCATACTAAACCATATCACTACAACTAAATTATACTTTATCAATTATAAAAATAATTACTGCATATAATACAAGAGACCCCATATAAACATTATGAAACAGTAACATAATTATTGAAAGAGTGACATTCAACAGCGGGACTGGAACACGTATACCCGATAACTAATAAGCTACACACCGAATAAAAACGTTTTATTACAGAGTGGCGCCCAACGTGGGGCTTTAAAAATATACAGAAATAATATATTTTAATATTAAATTAGCCCGGCAAATACAATAGAACGATCATGCCTCACACACATAGACACGATACCAGGTACAAGGCCAGCCAAGGAGAAGGTGCACAGGCAAACACCGAAGCAAATATAGAGGTACAGGAGACACAACCAACAACCGAAATGGAAGTTGCAACCAATAATACCTTGGAAAACCAACAAGAGGGAACGCCTCCTGCAGAACCCGAACAACCCAGACAACCGGAGAAACCCACACTAACAGGGGATACAGACTTCCAGGAATGGATGAAGAAGATGATGGAAGAAAATAGGAGATATAACGAATCGATCAATAAGAATATAGAGTCATTGAAGGACGATTTAAATAAAAAATTAGACGACAACAGCAAAGACTTGAAGGACGATTTAAAGAAGAATAACGAATCGATTAATAAGAATATAGAGTCATTGAAGTAGGATAACCGTGACCTGAATAAGAAAATGGACGATATCAGCAAGAAGTTGGGGGAGAATAACGAGAAAATAAACACCAAAATAGACACAGAAATAACAGTAGTTAGAAAAGAGATTGCGGAAGTACACGAGAGATGTGAACAATACAACCAAGAGTTACAGCATACCAGAGAAGAGGTTGATGGGCGGATCAACAGTATAGAAGAAATTAATGAAGCCCGAATCGAGTCTCTGAAAAAGATGAGCCAGGACAAGATAAAACGAGTAAGAACGGACGTAGGAGAAAGATGTGAGGAAATAGACGCATCGGTGAACAACATAAGAACCCTGACTGTCAACAACAAAGAAAAAATCGAAAAGTTGCGTCAACGAGAGATCCTACAAATACGAGAGGAACTCGAAACCATCTGTAACCGACCAACACAGGGTCAATACATACAACCCATAGACAACCGCGATATTATAAATTTCAAAAATTATAAAAAGAACCCGATCGAATTTCTGGAACGAGTAGAGGAAAACCTGACCAGAATCCGGGAAAGCAGATGGACAGTAATCCGCAGTTTGATCGACGAGTATTTCAAGGAAATACACGATAACTGGTGGACTGCAACCCGCCACGAGATCCAAAGTTATGAGGAGTTTAAGACGCTGTTCAGGGCCAAATACTGGTCAGAGTCTACCCAAAACATAGTACGAGATGATATATGTCACGGCAAATACGACGCCAGTAGAGGGACAACTCCAACTTCTTACTTCCTTGGTAAGGTATGTTTGGCCAGAAACCTCGAACCAAGGATACCAGAGGAGTGCCTGGTCACCAAGCTAGCATATCACTATGAGGATCACGACAATGGGGGCAGATAAAAACTGTCCAAGCCATGGCAGCACTGCTCGAAGATAACGAACACGAGGGCTACTATAAAAGGAGCCGTAAAAGGAATGACAATTACCAAGACAGAAATAATAACCAAAATAATAACAACAATCCTAACTTCCGGAATTACCGAAGTAATTATAACAATTATAATAATAATGTAAATAACAACAATGAAAACAATTATCGGCCAAATAATCAGGGTAATAATCACACTGGTAATAATAACAATAATATGAGACGGCCTCAAAATTAACAACAACCCCAACCGACCCCAAGGTGGAAACAACCAACCCCAGCAATATAGGAGGGCTAATTATATACAGGCCAATAATGAGCAGGGAAGAAGACGGTATTACCCAAGACGCCGTAGCTTCAACGGACATGATGACGAGGAGTACCAGCGCGAAGACAGGAGAAATTCATGGGGCGGACAACGAAGGAGCAGGAGTATTGTAGGCGACAGCCGAAACAACGATTATCGACCCCAAGTATATTTCATACCAAACAATGACCAAAATAACCATGGGGGACGGCCCGATATGGAGGAGAGGAGTCAAGTAAACACGCCGGACAGACGCGAAGAGGAGAATGAACTCTCTTTAAACGCACCGCGGCAGTGAGAAACCAACTAGACCCCTCGCTGAACCATTCTATTGGGTACAATTACAAACAGACTTTAAACAAAACCATAACAATAATACAAGTCATTATTTTAAAAATATCAGACAAGAACTGCTTGAAGAAGAAGAAATTGACCACCACCAATGTAACAATGAAATAGCCTATGTGACTGCCAAAATAAACGGGGTGGCCACCACATTGATGATCGACACGGGTGCAAATGTCTCTTTAATTGACAGCACCGAAATCAACCGCATACAGGAAGAAGGTAAATCAGTAATACCAACCCTACCGATTAACAAATAATATTAGTGGGAGCGACTGGACGACAAAATAAAACTGTCCAGAAACAGGTCAATCTTGAAGTGACCAGTCATGGAGTCAAGATCCCAATGATATTTTTGGTAGCTAATGGGTTACCATTTTGCAGTTTAATTGGCTGCGACATCCTGCGGAAATACTCAGCAATTATTGACATGAGTAGGGCAAAAATAACTTTGAGTACACAAGATTTGGAATGGACGGCTGAGATCATTGGAAGTAAAGAAGCTCCTCAAGACCGCACCATTTTCCATATAAGAGAATTGCTAAGTCCTAGATATCAGACACCTACGGAAGAAGTTGAGTATCAACCAAACAATGACATTTTGTGGAATGAAAAAAATCGAAGAAATCCGCCAATTTAAGTCAACAGAGACAACTCACCAAACCCAGACCAAACTGAAATGTTGATCAAAATATACAACAGATACCGGCATGTATTCTCGGACATCCCGGGGAAGGTCAAGAATTACCAATGTGTATTGAAATTTAAAGAACCTGTAAATTTTAATCGGAAGTCATACCCAATTGCTTATTCTTTAAAGGAAGCAGTTAGGACCGAAATTAACCAACTATTAAAAGATGATATTATTGAGTGCAGTCAGTCACCTTATACTAGCCCTATTGTAGCTATAAGAAAGAAGAACGGGAAAGTGAGACTTTGCCTGGATGCTAGGGAGATTAATAAAAACCTAATTAATGACCGAACATCTCCTGGCGAAATAGTGGAAATTTTAAAGAAGTTTCTTGGCACACAGTTTATTAGTTCATGGGACACCGTCTGCAGATACTGGCAGGTGGAACTGCACCCCCACAGCCGAAAATACGTGGCCTTTATTTTCGAAGGGCGCAACTACCATTTCAAACGATTGCCCTTCGGATTAGTGAACTCTGTAGCAATATTTATTCAATGTATGGACCAGGTATTAGGCCAAGAAGCGCTCCAGTTCACTACCATCTATGTAGATGATCTACTCATAACGTCTACCAATTGGGAAGAACACTAATAGAATAAACCATGTGTTAAACAAGCTGTCAGAAAACAACATCACATTGAAACTTGAGAAATCACAACTAATAGCTAAGGAAGTACAATTTTTAGGTTTCCATTTAACAGAACATGGAATAACCCCATCTAGAGAAAAAATAGAACCAATACAACAATTCCCCACCCCAAGAAACAAATAACAATTACAGTCTTTTTTAGGCCTGTGCAATTATTATCGCAAATTCCAAAATAACTATTCGGAATTAACCACAAAATTATCACCACAATTATCTTCAAAGGACAAATGGACATGGGGACCAACCCAAGACACAGTGTTTCAACAAATTAAAAACAAATTCCTAGAGACAGTAATGCTACATCACCCAGATTTCAATAAACCTTTCTACCTAAATTGTGACGCAAGTGACATCAGTTTAGGGTCTACACTATACCAAGAGAATGGAGATGGGAACCATCTGGTTATAAGCTTAGCCAGTAGAACACTGAACAAATGCGAACGAAGTTACAATGTGACAGAAAAAGAACTGTTAAGTGTTGTATTTGCCTGCGGAAAATTCCGGACCTATATTTTAGGATATTCAATAACGGTACGGACAGACCACAAGTCCATATCATTCCTAAAGAACTGTAAATTAAGCCACGGTCGATTAACAAGATGGACCCTAGTCTTACAAGAATATAACATCAGTTGGGAGTACATTCCAGGCAAGAAGAATATAGCAGCAGACGTATTGTCACGCATAAATATAACCAATCAGACCTATGAAGGAGAGAAGGAAACGATTGCAAAGGTCTATCACATCATTAAGGGTCGATCAGACTTAGAAGAAATAGTCAAAGAAATAGAGCAACACCAGAAGCAAGACAGCAAGTTAATGCAAATCCATCAGAGACTAAGTGCACAAGACAGTAGAATAATACCTTACTATTGTTTACACCACGATTTGTTGTTCATTAAAACAAAATACCACAACAATACTTGGAAATTGGTAATACCCAGAACCTTAGAAAAGGAAATCATAACAGATTATCACATACGTTATGGACACATGGGAGCACTTAAAGTGGTAAGAGCACTGGAAAAACACCTGTACATTAAGGACATAAACAGAAGAGTGCGTAATTATATCAGGAGTTGCCACATATGTCAACTAGTGAAATGCACCAACGAAAAGAAAGATGGAATAATGATACCTATAACTTCATCAAACAAGTTAGAAAAAGTTTTCGTAGACATCTGCGGTCCATTCCCTAGAAGTGGAGGTAGACATCAGTATAAATACCTCATAATAATTTTCGACCATTACACAAAATTCACGAAGTTATATCCAATAAATCGTGCAACCACAAATAAGATGCTCAATATTATTATACAAAACTATATACCTGAAGTGGGAAGTCCGAAACTATCATAACGGATCATGGTACCCAGTTCAAGGGTAAAAGGTGGAAAGACACACTGCTGGATCATGGGGTAAGAACCTATAAAACCTCAGTATACCACCCCAGCAGTAACCCGTCCGAAAGAGTGTTAAGAGAAGTTGGGAGAATTCTCAGGACATATTGTTCCAACCAACAAAGGAAGTGGAGTGAGTACATATCAGCAACAGAAGATTTCATAAATCTAGCTCACCACCAATCCACTGAAACCACACCTTATAATGCCATGTTTGAGAAACCTCCACCACGAGAAATCAGTGACATTATTAAGTTTCCACAAAGCCAGGAATACCAATTCAACAAAATCCAATTCCATAATAAGATTGCAGAGAAGATAGAACAAAGGAGAAGAAAGTACCAAAACAAGGTACCATTGAAAATAATACAGTACCAAGTAGGTGACAAGATATTACTAAAGAATAGAGAATTACCCAGTCCAATGGAGGGTATCACGAAAAAACTACTATTACTGTATACAGGTCCGTATACAATCACAAAAAACAATCAGAACACATATGAAATTTCTGACCCAATAAGTAAGAAAATCAATGGTACATTTAACCAAGCATCTTTGAAAAAATATTATGTATAACGAAAACTATCATAAAATGTAAAATTTCATAATATCTACAGTATCAAGGTATACTATACTCTAAGCAAAGATGAATAAAATGACTCAAATGAAATGTGACCCATAATGAGCCCAATAGAATGGTGAAAGTGAGAAAACCCCCAGATAATCCAAGAAGATAACGAACAAAGTGTTAAAAACCAGTGTTAAAAATAAATTATGGTGAAACCAAAAGGAATAGAAGAATATGACATGAAGTGATGAAGAATTTAAGAAATAACTGCATAATTATATAGTGATGAATTTAAGTGTGTAATTTAAAAACATTGAAATAACCAGAACAACTTGAAACCTAGTATTGATGAATAGCAGCAAAGCTGATAATAATATAACAAATATGTCAAGTTATAACTAATAATGACCTGTGAGGAGAAGTATGTTAAATAAAATGATAAAGCATTAGCAGTGATAATAATGAAACCTCTAATCCCTTGAGTATTATACTGAATATGATGTCTTATATTGAAAAATAAATGATGTATTATGTTTTATATGTTCTGATAGTGCAACTGTTATTATGTGCAACTTTTTATTGTCCCAGACAGAGATGAAGATTCCTCTGATTCTGTGGGTGTATAGTTGAGGAACGGCAGAGAATGGATGCCAAATAGAGCCCCTCTGACTCCGAACCTGCTATAAATGTTAGGGAATTATAATATGTCAAGGATTAAATCAACAACTGTGAGGTAAATAAAAGAACAAAGGAGATTGTCACAAGAATCAAGATGTGTATAATGTAAACAAAAAATGTAATATTAAAAAACAGGGAAATTGTTAATTTAAGAACCAATATATGATATAACTAAATGACCAAGAGTATAAAAACTTGAACAATACTAGTAAGCTGAAAATAAGACTATCAGTGAACTTAATCTAGATCAACACACCAACAAACTATTAAATTCAATAAAGAGAGAAGCAGTAATCTTATAATTAAACAAAATAAGGTGATAATTTCTTCAAACCATAACAAATTTTCTCAAATTATCAATTTTGAGAGGGGAGTATCTGTAACATCACAAAATGTTCCATAGCCATAATGCTCACCAGAAGGGTGAAATATGACACTAGAGTTATAAAGTGAATAATTATAATGAATGTAACAAAGAAGAGAAGGGACCAGCAAAGAAGAAAGAAGAGGAGGGATCCCAAGAAGCAGTGATGAATACACTGCATGACACTACAACTTAAACACAATGACTGACTATGACTAATGGACAAACAAAGTTCACAAATAAGCTGTCAAGTGAGCCAGTTCAAGACATTGATGTGTAGAGTCATATAATATAAACAAAATAACCAATGACTTTAATAAGATAATAACAAATAACAGCATTTTGGCTGAAAGAAATAGAACAATGATACAGAAATGACAAAGACTATTACTATACTAGCTGTAGCTACAAAGCTATAAAAAATAGACTTACCAACAAAAATGTAACAGTACAGAATAAGGGTAATTATAAACAGAAGCCTTATGTGTAAATAAGCAACTTCCTAAATAAATGAAATGTAAGTAGAGATAATAATAAGCAGGGAATAAACCTTGTACTAAAACTGTATCCAGACCCTGCATGAACGAGTTTATGTCAGTAAAATAATAGGGAACCAGGACCCCTAATTAACATAAACATACAGAATAGTAAATGTAACGAATGAGGCGTGAAATACCACCACTTGATTAATGTTATATGCCGTAAAAATGAGTAGGCCATGTAAAAATGTAATTAGAGAATAAGGAATTTTCAGAATAATGTGTTGTCATAATTATACTAAGATTTAATATTGTTCAGCTGTAAGCAGCTTTTAGTTTTTAATAATGTATGTACTTTTATTCATGTAATAACGTTCAAAAGCGAACACAGATGTAAATAATCAAATATCAAAAATAGGGAAATAGTCGCATTTTGCATTATTAGCAGACGACACTAAGAAACCATGTTTCAGGACGGTATTTCTATATATTGTCAGTGAAAACTAGGTTCAAACCGGCATTAAGCCACATCAAAATAAAGATCAGAAACTAAGCTTTAATTTGATGATAATAGCTTAAAGAATGGAATTGTAATAATTTAATAATTAGTGTTAGCATCATTTTTTTAACAAGATTTAAGAACGTGCCAGTGAATACTAACAACAACAATAGTTGAGTACAAAAGACGTGTCGGTAGTGTTTATTAAAAACGTTACGTCACTATGACATAATTTTGTACCAATAACAAAAGTTTACTGAGCGAAAATTACTCCTAGAGGCGATCGAGAGCAGGGTATATAATCAAATATCGGTATGGAGAACCATAAATGACTTCCATATTCTAAGATTTATATTTAAAATCATTTTCGAAATGAAATATTACCATAGAAACTACTTCTTTCTACTTACTGCTTCAGCCTTAACCACAGTACTGTGGTCACTAACGTATACCACCTCACGTTATCGCACTCGATTTTCACTGATGATGGAAGTCGATGGCATTGCCGAAATGTCTGGTTTTGTAGAAAACATTGGACTATGGCCAAATATCCCGGGAAGGAATTTTAACAAAAACTACTTCTTTGTTGCCGATAACGTTGTACACATATATATCAGTGGCGAAGTTACATGGAGGCAATTGAGGCAATGCCTACCCTAAAAAATTCTGTAGAATAAAAATTATAAATACGTATGAACTACATAACGTAAAGATTATACATTGTTACTGCGACTGTCAAATTTATTAAACCGAAACGTGCTTTATTGAGCGACCGCTAGATGGTGACAGGTGAGATTCGGCATAGTTCGTTTAAAGCGAATGAGGCAACCTGAACTTGCCTCAGCGTTTTTTGTATACATCGTATGTAAGCAATGTAGTGGTGTGATAGGGAAGTGTAGGGAGGGGGGATTGTCCCACGCTGTACACATAGAGCGTTGAGGCATGCCTCACTTCTGTGGTCCAAACAGTTAAGTTAAAGCGCCTGTGTTGTTTCTAAGTGTTTATTTTATGCGGTTATTAAAAGTGTCACTGTTATTCCGCTGAACTAACAGATGATCAAGATTGTTATTTGAATTATTTGTAACATTAAACATATATATAGAAACTAATCAAGTTTAAAAATTTGAAGTTCAATCAGTTGTATTATTGTGTATGACTAATACAAGGATTGTTCAATAGAAACACGTATAGAGCCGTAAAGCATTTTTTATTCAACGATTTTAAAAGAAGTCTCCAATAACATTAAGACATGAGTTCCACTGTTGCGCTAACCTGTAGATTCCCTGCTAGTAAAATTCTTACGGCTGTTTGTGGAACCATTCGGTTACAGCAAACTCTACCTCAGCGTCCGATTTGAACCACCGTCCTTTTAGTGATTCCTTAAAAAAAATTTAAGATAAGATTTTTGCCTACCCATTCATTAACTACTAGCTTCGCCAGTAAGCAAATTGATGTTCATTTTTTCGCCTTGCACGCGTTATGTTGGTGTGGGTTTCGGCACTTTCCATTTAAAAAGCATGCAAATGTAAGAAAATAAACATGAGTGAGGCCAGAAATAACGTGAATTGTGTGTGTGTGTGTGTGTGTGTGTGTGTGTGTGTGTGTGTCTTACCTACCTTTTTATTGCTGTATTAAATGAAAAATATTATATTACATTAAAATGAAAAAATTATAATTTTATTGCCTGGCAACAAAATTATTTTATTTTTAACAATTACCATTGTTTCAAAAAGTTTAAATAAATTTTCAAGTACTTTACTCTTGTTAAAACGTAAAAGGTTGCAGGTAAACTACCCCTTCCCCTTAACCGATCTTCACCAAAATCAAAAGGCCTTGAGACCTCTACAATTCAGGCGTATGCAACAAATTATTTGATTCTGTTTGAATTTGCGGCTGTTATCGTTTGCCATAGAAAATACGCTTGATAAAAAAACGTTGCAGGTAAACTACCCCTTCCCCTTAACCGATCTTCACCAAAAACAATAGGGCTTGAGTACTCTACAAATCAGGGCTGTATGCAAAACATTATTTGATTCTGTTTGAATTTGCGGCTGTTATCGTTTGCCATAGAAAATACCCTTGTTAAAAAAACGTTGCAGGTAAACTACCCCTTTCCCTCAACTGATCTTCACCAAAAACAATAGGTCTTGAGAACTCTACAATTTAGGGCTGTATGCAAATAATCTTTTGAGTCTGTTTGAATTTGCGGCTGTTATCGTTTGCCATAGGAAATCCTTTGTTAAAACAAAACGTTACAGGTAAACTACCCCTTTCCCTTAACCGATCTTCACCAAAAACAATAGGTCTTGAGAACTCTACAATTCAGGGCTGTATACGAAACATTATTTGATTCTGTTTGAATTTGCGGCAGTTATCGTTTGCCATAGAAAAAAATCTACAGACACACAGACAGACAGACACACACACAGACACTTTTCGGAAAACGACTTTTTTTCATGTTTTGAATGTAGTACAATCAGAATCTGCAATAATCTCGAACACGATTTTTTTTGCCATCACCATACTTCCATTCCTTAAGGAATATGGAAGTAAAAGGACGCTAAGAAATTGGCATTCGCATCATTTTCCACAAGCTAACCAGTTGCGTCTCTGCGTTGTTTTAATAATCTACAACAGTACAATTGTAGTAAATACCTTAAATTTTATCAAATTAACCATTGGAAAGGCGAGTCATCGTCTCTGAGTGCATCGAAAGTTAATTGTGAGTTTATTTAAACAGTGCGCGTAATCGGAACGAGTAGATTTAACATAACCTGTAAAGGCTATAACCTAATGTCAGTAAGAAGAAGGTTATTTCTCGTTTCCAAGTGCGATTAAAGTGAAGTGTATTAGCGATCAATATAATCCGATCGTTAAAGTGTTCATTTTTAATCTATACGATTAAAAATAAAGGTAGTACGGTGACCAATTTTATTTATATACCATCCATTGATTGTAGGAATTAACATACTTGTACTGACGCAAAAACAATCAAACTATTCATAGAGAACACTGTATTCATTTATTTAGAGGGTTTAATAACCCAACGTAAGAATATATGTGTTAGAATTATTTATAACTAATATCAATTAGAATATAAGCAGACGAAATTCTCGTTAACCAAATATTTAATTGCAAGTTTTTAATGAGACCTAAAATGAATTAGTATAGCATAGTAGTATTTATTAAAAGAAATTAATATCATTCCATTTTGTATTTTAAAGAACTTACCCTTGAGGTACTTAGTCAATTAAGATAAAAATTTTGTTAGTAAAAATAAGAGTTGTTTTATTGTGCTTAAACTGAGCTAGACCAGTCAGGAAACGGATAACTTGTGATCCGAATTATATTATTGTTAAATGTATTTTTCAATTCAATTCTAGAGGTTATAATAAACCAATAAGTTATACAGCAGTAACTTTTGTTTTTTAATTATTTAAATTTAGATAATCAACCCTCAGTATTGCATACACTGAGGTACCTCAAAACAGAAATTTTTCAGTATACCATTTGAATTATTTTCAATTCAATTAACTTTTAAAAGATAGAAACAGTAAAAAGTAAACATAGACAATTATAAAATTAGAAGTTTGTTTTTTATGGGACATTTCTTTAAGAAAACCCATATGAATTTTTTATGAAAACTCTCATTTGCTCTCACATAACAAATACAAAAATGATATAATATTTTATGCACGTTATGTAGACGATACCTTTCTAATTTTCAATGGTACTATACGACAGATCGAAAACCTAAAACATTATATGAATAGTATTAATAAAAACATTCAATTCACGCTGGAAACTGAAGTGGATAATAAATTAAATTTTTTAGATTTATCTGTCATTAAACACATAGATAAATTGAAATTTAATATTTATAGAAAACCGACCACCACTGATGTGACAATACATGCTGACTCTTGTCATCCCTTTTCGCAAAAGTTGGCAGCTTATAATTACTTTGTCCGCAGATTGTTGGCAGTGCCTCTCAGTGATGATGATTACCGTGAGGAGTTGAATACCATTAAACATATAGCCTTAGCTAATGGTTACAAAAACACGTTAATTGATAATCTCATCAAGAAACATAAAATTCGAAAATCCAAGTCCCCAGTAGATAAGGATACAAAAATAACATTTTCTACCACATAGACAAATATAATGCCAAAGATTCTAACCTCCACATTTAATAAATTGAATATTACCGCTACCTTCAAAACAAACAATAGTCTATTAAAAATACTACGTCATAGAAAACCCATACTTTTACAAAAGAAATCCAGCATATATAAATTATCATGTAACGACTGCAACAGTTTTTACATTGGTCAAACGGGGAGAGGTTTCCTCAAACGATTTAAAGACCACACACCAAAACGTCACCTAAATAATCTCACTTTGTTAAATAATATCAATTCCAACTTTGCCCGCCACTTAATCTTACACAATCATAATTATACCGATTTCAAATCTAATTTGATACCCCTACATGTGTGCAACAAAGGCCGTATGGACGCAATAGAAGAGTTCGAAATATACAAAGCATATAATAACATAAACAGCCGAGACTTCATACTGAATGACCACTTAAATTTTAAATCCAATCCACTATACGATACAGCATTGAACCTGCTTAGGCATAATCACTCAGATAATAATTCAGTGTCCGATCGGCTTCGCTGTGGTGCGCACCAGTTAGAAAGCGAGTGAGTTACACTGGTTGACAATTATGTGTAACATGTGATTTTAACTGTTAACGATCTCAATAGAGTGATTTAATCTGATGATGGAGCAGATGTTCCGAAACGCGTCATTTTAATCGACGTAACGAAGTCACACGACGGATACAAGGTGATTTATTTATCTATAATCTATTATCAAACAGGTTACATTACAGAAAAAGTTATTTTATATTCATGGAACCTCGAAACAAGTACTTCCACCATCCTGAAAATTCGATATTTTCGGACTGCTACAATTTCTTGTTCATACTTGATAATACTTATAAATTATTAATACTAATCATAAACTACAGCTCATTCTAAGAATGGAGAAATTTTTATTATTATTATGTCCAAAAGGCTTCTCCATCAAATTAACATGAGGAGGAAAATTCAATTCATTTAGAAGAAATTCATTTAGCAGTAGCATAACTACTGCTTTCAAAGAGGATGGCTACATTTGAGTGCAAAGTAACAGAATACGTTCAGTTACTTGATGCAGAAACGAGTGCTAAGACATGAAAACTTTTTACATACAAGTTTGCCATTTCATAGTTTAAACATTTTTACTATAATATGGTGTAGATTTATAACCAAAAAAATTTACCAAAAAAATTTAATTGTTTTTTTTGTTTTTGTAGTTGTTACTCTTCCACTTAAAACCTCTATGTTTACTATACTGATTCAATATCAAAAACTATGCCAACAAATACTACAGATAATAGTCACAAAATTTAATCTTCAATTCCTATATACCAGTAAGTTGTATGAAATCAATATACTAGTTTATTTTATTACATCAATGTATATGGTACAGTATATGACTACAGTGTCTCATATAACAAACGAGTTGGTTTTTACGATATGATATAACATGAATTTTAACAATTAAAATGTTATCTAATAATTAGATAATACATTACAATTATATTTTTGGAAAACAACCTGATGCATATGATAGATGTTATGTATAAGAAAGATATTAGGAATTAACAATCATGTGGAGGAACTAAATATATAAGCTACGTCTGTGTCTGTGGGAACAGACTGTCACGCATGCACACACGCGTACACACACACACACACACACACACACACACACACACACACACACACACACACACACACACACACACACACACACACACACACACACACACACACACACACACACACACACACACACACAGGCTGAATCTGCACTGGTGGCCTTGAAATCTTGCCAGGAAACTTTACAGTTTCCACTGCATCCACATTACTGAATTACACAGAGATCTAATGTCATTCTTTTACCTATATCAAAATAGAATGTTTTGAGAAAATAACTCAAAAAAATTATTTTATACTGTCTACAACAGTGGTTCCCAACCGGTGGTCCACGGACCACAAGTGGTCCGCGAGAGCCTCGGGAGTGGTCCATGGGAGGGTCCGACAGCACATATAAAAAAGTTGCCAATAAATGGGGATTTTGAAAGCGATCTGCGTTGAACGAGATGGGGTGAATATATCCGTGCCGATGACTATCAGCTGTTGAATTAAAATATCTTTAAAATAATTATTATTAGAATATGATACAAAATAATTTTCATAACTTATGTTTAAACGTGGCAAATGAACTCTCACCAACATTAAACAACCAGAAAGGCACAGGGCTCTATCTGAGCTCTATCACGTGAACACTTCGTGGTTATGTCTGCCTGTCTGCGCGCGCCGCGCAGTCATGTGCTCACTGGCTGTCAGTGCTGGGTGTGTACTGTGTAGTCATGTAGTGATGAGACGGCAGTTGGCAACTCAATTGCTCAGTCTGTATCAGTGAGTCTTGCAGAGCAGTGTGATTCATTTCGGTAGCTTTTGCTGTGTTTACTGATATTGCACGATATTATTGTGCGTGTTTGTACTTTTTCTGTTGAAAATGGCTCCCAAGCGGAAATATGACAGTGATTATATCAAGTTCGGATTTACAGCAATTGAGGTAAATAAGGAGATTAGACCCCAGTGCATGATTTGTGCTGCTGTCCTCAGCAATGAAGCCTTAAAACCTGCAAAACTAGAACGTCATTTAAAGACAGTTCATTCTAACTTGAGTGACCGGCCACCTGAATTCTTCGCTGGAAAATTAGAAAACATAAAGAAAATGAAATTAGGGAAAACTGTTACAGCATATGAATTGTCTGAAAAAGCCCGCTCAGCTTCATTTGAGGTTTCACAGTTAGTCGCCAAGGCAAAGAAACCGCATACTATTGGCGAAACCCTAGTGAAGCCATGTTTGATCAAAGCAGTCGAACACGTTTTAGGGGTTGAAGCTTATAAGAAAATTCAAGATATTCCCCTATCGAACAATACTGTGAAGGCACGGATTGATACAATGTCCAATGACATTGAAGAGCAGCTGGTTTGTGAAATTAAAAAGTCTCCATATTTCAGTTTGCAGTGTGATGAAAGTACCGACGTTGCTTAATGCTCCCAGTTGCTAGTTTTTGTTCGATATTTAGGAGACAACAACACAATCAAGGAAGAACTTTTAATATCCCAAGAGTTGAAAACAACATCGCCAGGAAAAGATATCATGAAAATCATTTGTGATTACTTTGAGAGGCATGACATTGAGTGGAAGAGGCTGGCTGGATTTTGTACTGACGGAGCCCCTGCTATACTAGGATCACGTTCAGGCTTAGCAACGTTGGTGAGAGAGAAAAACCCCTCCACAGTGACGATGCACTGCATAATTCATCACCAAGCATTAGCATCAAAAACATTGCCGGAAGACTTGTCGAATACAATGAAATTGGCCATAAAGATGGTGAACGCTGTTAAAAGTAGTGCGTTATACACTCGTATTTTCAAAAAGTTATGTGCAGTATTAGACTCTGAGCACGAGACACTACTTTTTCATACTGAGGTTCGTTGGCTGTCAAAAGGCAATATGTTGGCATGCTTATATGAGTTGAGAGAAGAGCTAAAAGTATTTTATATTGATACGAAAATGCAGCATTTCTTGGAACAATCGAGTGAACCAAATTTTTGTGATGCAACTCGCATATCTAGTAGATATTTTTGGCCATTTGAACCAGCTGAACTTACAACTTCAAGGTTCTGGAAACGAAAAGTTTGAAGGTGTTGGTAATATATTTGTATTCGAGGACAAACTTCGTGCGTTTTTGTGTAAAATTGATCTCTGGATAGCCAAAGTTGAAGAGAAAAACTTTCAATCTTTCCTGACTTTGAAAACCCTTGCTGACAACGGAGACTACGCCACTGTTACAGACAAGGTACAACATAACGTACTCAGTCACTTAGGCACTCTCAAGGATGAATTTGCTCGTTATTTCCCTGAATATGGTAGTAGTGAGACTCAAGCTATAAAAAAACTGATTCGAAATCATTTCATTGTCAAGCCTAAGGATCTCCCTGATAATATTCAAGAGGAGGTTATTGAACTTGTAACATCAGAAAATGTTCCATAGCCATAATGGTTACCAGAAGGGTGAAATATGACACTAGAGTTATAAAGTGAATAATTATAATGAATGTAACAAAGAATAGAAGGGACCAGCAAAGAAGAAAGAAGAGGAGGGATCCCAAGAAGCAGTGATGAATACACTGCATGACACTACCACTTAAACACAATGACTGACTATGACTAATGGACAAACAAAGTTCACAAATAAGCTGTCAAGTGAGCCAGTTCAAGACATTGATGTGTAGAGTCATATAATATAAACAAAATAACCAATGACTTTAATAAGATAATAACAAATAACAGCATTTTGGCTGAAAGAAATAGAACAATGATACAGAAATGACAAAGACTATTACTATACTAGCTGTAGCTACAAAGCTATAAAAAATAGAATTACCAACAAAAATGTAACAGTACAGAATAAGGGTAATTATAAACGGAAGCCTTATGTGTAAATAAGCAACTTCCTAAATAAATGAAATGTAAGTAGAGATAATAATAAGCAGGGAATAAACCTTGTACTAAAACTGTATCCAGACCCTGCATGAACGAGTTTATGTCAGTAAAATAATAGGGAACCAGGACCCCTAATTAACATAAACATACAGAATAGTAAATATAACGAATGAGGGGTGAAATACCACCACTTGATTAATATTATATGCCGTAAAAATGAGTAGGCCATGTAAAAATGTAATTAGAGAATAAGGAATTTTCAGAATAATGTATTGTCATAATTATACTAAGATTTAATATTGTTCAGCTGTAAGCAGCTTTTAGTTTTAATAATGTATGTACTTTTATTCATGTAATAACGTTCAAAAGAGAACACATATGTAAATAATCAAATATCAAAACTAGGGAAATAGTCGTATTTTGCATTATTAGCAGACGACACTAAGAAACCATGTTTCAGGACGGTATTTCTATGTATTGTCAGTGAAAACTAGGTTCAAACTGGCATTAAGCCACATCAAAATAAAGATCAGAAACTAAGCTTTAATTTGATGATAATAGCTTAAAGAATGGAATTGTAATAATTTAATAATTAGTGTTAGCACCACTTTTTAACAAGATTTAAGAAAGTGCCAGTGAATACTAACAACAACAATAGTTGAGTACAAAAGACGTGTCGGTAGTGTTTATTAAAAACGTTACGTCACTATGACATAATTTTGTACCAATAACAAAAGAGTTTACTGAGCGAAAATTACTCCTAGAGGCGATCGAGAGCGGGGTATATAATCAAAAGGACGCTAAGAAATTGGCATTCGCATCATTTTCCACAAGCTAACCAGTTGCGGCGTCTCTGCGTTGTTTTAATAATCTACAACAGTACAATTGTAGTAAATACCTTAAATTTTATCAAATTAACCATTGGAAAGGCGAGTCATCGTCTCTGAGTGCATCGAAAGTTAATTGTGAGTTTATTTAAACAGTGCGCGTAATCGGAACGAGTAGATTTAACATAACCTCTAAAGGCTATAACCTAATGTCAGTAAGAAGAAGGTTATTTCTCGTTTCCAAGTGCGATTAAAGCGAAGTGTATTAGCGATCAATATAATCCGATCGTTAAAGTGTTCATTTTTAATCTATACGATTAAAAATCAAGGTAGTACGGTGACCAATTTTATTGTTTATATACCATCCATTGATTGTAGGAATTAACATACTTGTACTGACGCAAAAAAAATCAAACTATTCATAGAGAACACTGTATTCATTTATTTAGAGGGTTTAATAACCCAACGTAAGAATATATGTCTTAGAATTATTTATAACTAATATCAATTAGAATATAAGCAGACGAAATTCTCGTTAACCAAATACAGTAAAGCCCCGATTATCCGCGGAATTGTGTGGCAAGGGCACCGCGGATAGTGAAAATCGCGGATAACCCGAAAAAAGACTAAAAATGAGGTGTAAACACGAAAAAAAAATATTTCAGCATAAAAACTATGTTTTATTGTACAAAAAACATAATATGTAAAACTTTTAAAATATGTACAGTACAACAGAAACCTTTGCTGTACGTCTAAATCACTAAAATAAAGAACAGTAAACAAAAAACAATACTGTACTGTTAACAAAAAGTGTTAAGTTACGCCTTTTTAAAAAAATCAGTCACTCGTTTTTGCTTCTTGCTTTGGAAACACCTTTTCTTTATTCTAGATTGTACTTTCCTTAACATGAGTTTTTCTGCCAGTTGTGCGTCGTCGTCTTGTTCCTCTAAATATTGAAGCAATCCGTCTACGTGCTGCAAAGCAGTTTCGTGTGCTCAGGCGCCTCGTCTTCTTCACTTTCACTTTGTTCTTCTTCGTTCTCGTTCACTCCCATTGCTTTGTTCGTTATCTCTACGTCAGTCAGTCGTTCAAACCCCAGCCCACTTGCGTCGCATTCCAGCCACTCTTCTATGTTCTCTTCGTCGACATTCTCACCTCCCGGAACGGATGTCACTAGGTCAACAAGTGTAGCGGTCGGCATGACTTCATTCTCTTCTTCACAAATGTTTTGATTGACATTTGTTTCGATACTCGGAAAGAGTTTTCTCCATGATTTAACAAGGGTTGAGGGTTTGTTGTAATCCCATGCAGACGCAATATCGTAAATGCTATCCAAAATTGTATATGTCTTCCATAATTCTTTGAGATCGCAGCCTTCTTCGATTTTTGACAGTAACAACTTTGTTCTGTATGTTCTCTTCATGGTTGCAATGACTCCCTGGTCCATAGGTTGTATCAGCGCAGTAACATTTGGGGGCAAAAACTTTGCGAAGATTTGCCCGTCAGAAGATTTAAGCACACATGTAGCTGGGTGTGAAGGCGCGTTATCAATTAACAAAACAGCCTTCTTTGGCAAATTTTTTGAGTCAAGATGTTTACGTACTTGAGGCACAAAAATGTTTTCAAACCATTCTTGAAAAATCTGCTGGTTCATCCAACCTTTTTTTTGGTTGAAATAATCAACTGGTAAATTTTCTGCTCTTGTCCCCTTAAAAGACCTCGGTTTCTTAGATTTACCGATTACAAGAAGCCTAAGTTTGTGACTACCTGCAGCGTTGCTGCATGGCAAGATTGTAATTCTTTCCTTGCTACTTTTGTGACCTGCCGCTTGATGTTCACTTTCAAATGCTAAAGTACGAGTGGGAAGACACTTCCAAAAAAGCCCTGATTCATCAGCGTTATAAATTTGTTCATATGACAGATCTTCAGAAAACACAAACTCTTCAAAATCACGTTGAAAATCATCAGCTGCTTGTTGATCACCACTCAGCTTCTCTCCGTGTAGACCAATCTCTCTAATTCCATGACGTTTCTTAAAACGATGTAACCAACCGTACGACGCAACAAAATTTCCTTCCAGGCCTAACAAATCAAAAAAGATTTTTGCTTTAGCTGCAATGGTAGGACCAGACACGGGGGTGCCCTCACTTCGCACCTGAGCTAACCATTCCGCTAATGCCGAGTCAAGTTTATTATAGGTGGATTTCTTCATTGTTTTTCGTTTTTTCAACCCAGAAGCACTGTCCGACACTGATGCAAAGGCTAACAGTTTGTCTTTTTGCTTTAAAACGTCTCGCACTGTTGTTTCCCCGATCCCGTAATTCAAACACATCTGCTTCCTTGATGCGCCATTTTCTATTTTAGAAATTATTTCAAGTTTTTGTGCAATCGTTAACACAACCTTCTTTCGTTTTTCAGCCATTATTAATTTCAGGAACTAACGAACTGATCACGACTGATCACTAAGCACGCTTACTGACAACTGACACCACTGGCAGACCGAGAGAATATGTACGTAGAGGGGGAAGGTTAGTGAACTTGACCAAAACAAAAGAGCAAGAGCCAAAACAAAATTCCGAGAAGGCCTATAGGATTACGATGCACAATAAACCTGTCAGAAATTTTCGACCTTCGCACTGTAGGGCTTATTGTATTATCCCTGTTGTTGGCTTGGATTAAAATTGGTTTTTTTGAGTTTCGTAATTTAAAAAATTTTTCACGGCACTCGCGGATAATCGGGGCTTTACTGTATTTAATTGCAAGATTTAAAGAGGCCTAAAATGAATTAGTATATCATAGTAGTATTTATTAAAAGAAATTAAGATCATTCTATTTTATATTTTAAAGAACTTACCCTTGAGGTACTTAGTCAATTATGATAAAAATTTTGTTAGTAAAAATAAGAGTTGTTTTATTGTGCTTAAACTGAGCTAGACCAGTCAGGAAACGGATAACTTGTGATCCGAATTATATTATTGTTAAATGTATTTTTCAATTCAATTCTAGAGGTTATAATAAACCAATAATGTTATACAGCAGTAACTTTTGTTTTTTAATTATTTAAATTTAGATAATCAACCCTCAGTATTGCATACACTGAGGTACCTTAAAACAGAAATTTTTTAGTATACCATTTGAATTATTTTCAAATCAATTAACGTTTAAAAGACAGAAACAGTAAAAAGTAAACATACACAATTATAAAATTAGAAGTTTGTTTTTTATGGGACATTTCTTTAAGAAAACCCATATGGCGCCCACATAACATTCAAGGTATTATAAAACCTTGTTTATAAATATTAGACTGGTCAAAAAGGGAACTTGACAGTTTATTCAGTGGCGGTGAACATCTGAACCTCAAGTACGACAACCAGGTACGTGAAGTGTTAATTATATTAATATGTTTGTCCAGACAACACTTGACTTACACATACACTGACGACATTTTATATAGAAGAGGATTTCGACTTCCAGTTCGACGCTACCGTTACATTCATTAGCGGATCAACAAGTTAATATTTTGTTCATACTAAACCATATCACTACAACTAAATTATACTTAATCAATTATAAAAATAATTACTGCATATAATACAAGAGACCCCATATAAACATTATGAAACAGTGACATAATTATTGAAAGAGTGACATTCAACAGCAGGACCGGAACACGTATACCCGATAACTAATAAGCTACACACCGAATAAAAACGTTTTATTACAAACTTCAAAATGACAGTAACTTCAAGGACTCGTTTGAATCTGGTGTAAACCTAGAAGAGTTGTGGTGTAAAAAAGCCATATCTTACCCAAACATTCGGCAAGCAGCTTTGCGGTATCTCATGGTGTTTTCGACAACATTTTTGTGTGAGCAGGGATTCTCGACTTTATTGTTGATTAAAAACAAACAAAGAAATTGGCTAGGTACAAGCAGTGATTTGAGATTAGCTCTAAGCAAGAGCCTAACTCCTAGAATTCCTCAGCTTGTCACACAAATTCGTGCACAAAAGTCACACTGACAAAAACATTGAGGTAAAATTTTTTTTCAACGTCCTTTTCAAACAAAATTGTTGTTTCAAAATAAATTTGTAACTGAGACTTTTTATAATATGTAGTAGGCTATACATTATAAAAAAGTAATTTTTATTTATTAAATAATTTGTAATTAAGTTGTACTGTACACTAATTAACAGTAATAATAAATAATGTGTTCTAAAAAACTGTTTTACTTAATCACCTTTGAATTTGGTTATGGGGAAGGCGCTGAGGAAGGGTTACAACTGATAGGGGGTATGGCAGGGGGTGGGGGTGGTCCGTACATGATTCAATTTCAGGCTGAGTGGTCCGCAGACTTCTACAGATTGGGAACCACTGGTCTACAACAACATTACAAGCTTAATATTTTTTTAATCAGTTAGGTACATATATATATTATTTCTTTATAAGTAACTCCACTAGTTATACAATATTTAAATAATGTCAACACTTGCAGAAGTAATATAATTTGATAATATATATAACATTGTGATATTGTTCAATATAGTTTCTTCTGCAAGTAGAGTATTGTGTTTTTGCCGTTTTAGTACAAATCAATCAATTGATTTACTTACAAGCCTCTGATGATGTTGAGTTTTTTCAGTGAAACGTGAGTAAGGTATTAATATGACAAAAACGCAGTACTCTACTTGGAGAAGAAACTACATTGAACAGTATCACAATATCATATAATTGCTACAAGAAACTTTGAGTTATATATAGATAATGATGAATGAATATTCATTCACATACATATGTACAATCAAATTATAATTACTCTGCAAGTAGAATGTACTTACTTTTAAGCTAAGTTTAATGGTAATTAAACTTGCAAAAGTAATTATGATTTGATTAAATATTATAAAACATCTTTCCCATATCTACACACACACACACACACACGCACGCACGCACGCACGCACGCGCGCGCGCGCTTGTTTTGTAATGGAACATGCCAAACTATTGAAAATAGTTTTACATAACGGATTCAAACAATTGTTTAATTATACTATATTTTGATACAAAAAAAGAATTGTGAACTTTGTGCTACTAAGATATTTTGGCACACTAGCGGTACTATGTGGCTTTTTAGATCTAAAATATGCAGAGTCTGCTGTGGTAACCATGACAAACAAATGTCAGTCATTAAAAGTAATTCTGTTGTTTCTCTTCCTTATTGTTGACCTTTTATGGGAATATAATAGTACCTTACACTGTTTTTATGTGTACATGTACATTACAAGTGATTCTATTGTTGTTTATTAACGTTTTATGGCAGTGTAGCATTGCATCCATTATTTTTTACATATAAGTGTAGGTATATGTTATGGGTGATTCTATAGTTGTTTATTTCATTAATTACCATATATATACATTACGGGTAATCCTATGCAGTTGTTTACTGCATTACTTATTCATGTTTCACAACAGCATATTTAGTATTTTATATGAATAGGCCTACATATACATATAATGAAACAAAAATATTGTCATATTTCACTGCTCACTCAAGGAAAAACCAAAAAATGTACGTTGACGAGGTAGCTCCATCTTCATCTCTTTTTGCAGCCCACATGTGAATCACCACACCATTCAGAGATTTTGACTTCGGCTCAGCCTGATTTAGGATTGGCAGTATTACCAGTATTATATACTAAGTGCACAGTTGTAGGCTTATGTGAATCAAGCTAGCCTACCTGCCAGACTGTTTAACAGAAAATGAGTTTGTGTAGAATGAAAACAGAAAACATGATGGAAACAGAAAACAGCAACTCACATCATTAAGAAACTGAAATGTTTGATCATAAGGGCAATGTTGCTATAAGGCTGCAGTGAAAATTGATAATGAGACAAAAAAAAGCTCAGAAGAAGTGTATTTACAATCCATGGCCAAAGACAAAGAAATCATCTAAAAATATTCCGCACAGTTGAGAAAATTGCAAAAAAAAATCAGTCATCCAATTTCTATTAGAATAGTTCATTCTACTTTTATTACAATAAAAGACGCACTAGGATACTAAAAGAATTAAAGGTTAATAATTTGTAACCTGAATTAATTTTATTTTTATTTCTAAATTCTGCTTACAACTTGAGAGTTCTAATTTTGCATTTTTACATTACTAATAGATTAAAAATTGCCATACACTGCAGACAATAACCACATCCACAATAACCAATAATTGCAGAGAATAACCAATAATCCACATCTGGGCCATGTGTTCCCCCCCCCCCCCCAGACACTGTGGTATTGTTTTATTGCTTTTGTTTTATTAATCTTATTTTTATATACAGCTTTACCATAGTAATTTCTGAAGTACAGCTTATTATTTACACTGCACATTTATTAGTCTTATGTTTTAACTTAATTTAGTACATGAGCCAAAATATATTAAAATGAATAAATATACATGTGCATGTAGATGTTTTATTATCAAATCCCACACATTTTAAACATAAATTTTATTTCTTTAATATACTTATATACTTACTTTTCCATACATTGTCATGAATTGTATTGCAATTTCTTGTCGTTGTACATTTGTCCTGTTGGTCAAAACATTAATTATAGCCTTTTCATCAGTTCCAAAACCTTTCATGGCTTTACGAAGAACTTCAGCATCATGTCTTGGATCAAACGGCGAAGCTGGATGTACAGTTGGTGTTCCCTACACGTAAATAAATAAAGATAAATTATTATTTTTTGTTTACATTACAACCACCATGTGTGTCTATACATGACAATAAGTTACAAAACTCTGATAATAATTAAAGTTGACACTATAATTAACAGAACCAAAACCCCCAGAAAACTAATAAAAGCAGAAAACCAAAACAAAATGTATGTACAACACAGTGTTAATCACAAAGCCCTTAGCAGCTATATACATCACTGCAAGTTTTGTATCATTTTAATGTTTGATGATGAATGCTGTGAACAGAGGAACATTATATAAAAAAAATTGGTGAACTTTGCAGATGTTTGATAGAGAACTTGGCGAACAGAGAAAAGAAAATCAAAAATTATAAAATAAGTCATATCCAACTATGTGCTTGAAATTAACAGAATCTAGAACATTATGACAAGTTATTTCAGATCTAATTTCAAAAATACGATGCTTGTATTACTTGAATCTGACCACAATTACATGAAATTATACACATTCTCATATGAAATTGTGACGATTTCATTAATAAAAATATGTTAATTAATTAAATTGTTAATGTATAAGCTGAGAAATTTTAAAATTTTAATAAAATCTCACATTTTAAACTAAATCTTATTGCTATCATTAAATAATAATAATATTTAATAAAAAGTCTAATAATAAAATAAAAGGGAATACAATTGTACAGAAAGGGTAAAGCTTGTTAATTAATCCTGCATATACAGGCACTGACCAGAATTAACTTGTTTTCTGACCCCTAAACAAACTAAATATAATTGTAAATTTAGTTATTATTTAAATAATTAAATAAGACCACTGTAATGTACTTTGATAACGTCTGTAACTAAGAATATCTCTATTTAATTATTTAATCAAACTTTAGTCCTTTAATTAAATTAGAAACATGGAACTACTTTTATGTTGACTAGTAATTGTCGCGAGATTACTACTCTCCCCCTTACTATTTTTGCCCACTTGCAATGGAGCGCTCACGCCGTAAGCTGCGTACAGCGTTGTTTCGCGACGCGTGTATAATTATGTGAATGGTTGGTTCTATGAATATTTAAATAACTAAATTTGTGCGGCGATGACATCTCTCTCTCAATGAATAAATAACAAACTATGTAATTCATACATTACTACAAACATGAAGGTGATATTCAACTAATCAATAATCATGTGAAGTGTATTACTGTGAAACAAAGTTTCTATTTATTTATTATAACTACAAGAATTACAACAGTCGTCTAAGATGAGAGTATCCTACAAGAATTACTACAGTCGCCTAAGATGAGAGTACTTCACCCCGAATGATATAACAGACTTCAGGAACTTCACCGTCACCGGATACTAAGGCAACGACAGACCTTCAGGAAACACACCAAGGACCGAAGAACCAATTCTGCAGCAAATACTGAAAACCAGGTGACATGGAGGCTTGTCTTCCATGGTTATGAGTTACTAAAATTATTACCCACAAAAGACAATATAACTCACCACTTTTAAGACTTTAAAAGACAGACATTATATGTAACATGTAGTCTGTAATCTAATAACACTGGTTATAGCAAAAGAGTAAATGTTTAAACTAAAGGTTTTCTTGTTTTGAAAGATTAATAAAGTCCATTCTTCAAATGGCTCAATTTTCAATATTGTATATGGCAAGGTGACCATTATTAACTTAATATATATTCAATCCCGGATCCGTGGAATAAATTAAATAGATGTACATCATATTTTGAGGGCCCTTATGAAAGAGTAATATATATAATTGTACTGTAAACTATATATGTTGAGAACTTTAAATAGAGAACTTTATCTCATAATGTAATAAAGAGATGTCATCTGAGGTACCTAGTAAACTGAGTGCATAAATCAACAGTCTCCCCTTCCCAATATCCTGATATAAGAATTGTTTTATTTGTTGTGATTAATTTTCAGCTCGTCACAACGAAAGGCAGCCTGTATAATTGGCGTAACCAATTACCGCGGGTTCCCTACGTTATAACACAAGTTAAGATGTTATAAATTGCGCCACTCTGCTGCTCTGCTAATTAATTCGCTAATTTGCTTAAGAGAAAAGAAAGAAGTAATTGTGTCCCGATATCCCACACACACAAGCTGTTGATCTATTCACTCATGTATTTTAATATGTGTCAGAATTTTAAATAAGATAAAAATAATAATTATTATTATAGTAATATAGTATAGGTAACTTTATTTGTAAATATAATATGTGTAAAGTAATACTAACATATTGTCCCATGTAAACAAAACCATGTAGGTGCTTGTCTAAAAGTTTCATTCTTCAACGTGTCAATTTGACGACAAACTCGGACATGTAAATTTCCTGTTGCCGATTGTTTAAAACTGTCATAGTTGCTCTCCCCCAAGTTAAGTTAGACAATTCGCCACCCTCTTTGTTTGGTCTATTGTTAATAGAAGCGTGTCTGTTCCTGTGTTTAGTAACCGAAGTTTCCCCCTTTTGTCGTACGCATATTCAAGCCTGTGTGAAATTTCTCTCTCTCTCTCAATGTAAAATGATAAAGGTTGTCATAACATTTTAAGTGTTTATTTGTAAAAAAAAAAAGTGTAAGAATACGATTGATTTATATTTTTATATTTCTGTGAAAAAAAAAAAAAAAAAAAAGGAAGCGTTGTATAGCATTTAATGCAAATAGTAGAATAATTAGTTATAGCCACTCACGTTACGAAAATGGCTGAATTTAATCCTGATCTATTATTAAAAGATGAGTTATGCTACGAAGCACTTTTACGAGGTCTAAAACACGTGAATGTAACCGTGTCGGAATTACGAAAATCATTACGCCAAACCGGATCAGATATACCCTCGCAGTTAGATAGATTGCGTGAACTCTATTATGACGGCGAACGAGAAACCTGTTATGCGAAATATAGGGAACTGATGGTATTATCTCAGAACCTTCAGGACAAAAAATCACCTACTGAAATTTTGCGCGTTACGCAACGTATAGAACATTTAACCCGCCGGTTGAATAATTTATTAAGCTGGCCTGACGTCACCGTAATCCCCGCCGATGTGCAGAAATTTGCGGATGAGGCATTAAGCCAATTACCCATAATTATCAACGACTTACGACGAAAGTCTGACTCATCGAGAATGGAGGAAATTGAGCACTACTTACAAAAATTATATATTTCCCCAGTTCAATCCCCTACTTTAGAACACCCTCTCTCCACCTCGAACCACGAATCACCCACCGTATCGAAGATACAACAGACTCATGAACAAATACCTAGTAGAGAATTAAATACCCTAACTATGTCAGAACCCCCACCGCCTAATGTTCAGCATACTCGCACTAGTAAATATGCTATTACAAATCCTAATGCAACCACCAATCCTTCGAAAAGTATACCAAATGTATATTTTAATGTAGACCTCTACGGAAAGATTTCCCACCCAGTAGAGAAAATAATTAATGAAATTCCTTACACCGATGGCTTAAGTATCACGATTCTATTGACTTTTATCAGATACCTACTGCAAATAAAAGATCTACAACAATTGAGCGATTGGCAAATACTGCAGGTTATCCTACCCAAATGTAAACCACCTTTACGAGATCGTGTGCTAGAATCATTAAACTCGACTCTTCCAGTAGAAGAACTTCATACTACTATAATCAAATATTTTATCCCCACGAGAATTTATGAGGAGATCAAAAGAAATACCGTACTTCGAGTACAAGGAGCCCATGAAAGACTGGCCCACTATATTGCAGACATCAGAGAATCTTCACGTCTACTGCAAGTCGACTGGACTGAAAAACAATTTGTCGATACTATCTTGGTAGGCTTGTCTCCTGAAGAACGCTCCCGTTTAGCACTAATAAGTAGACCCCTCACTTTTGCTGACCTTGAACAATGTAGTGTTCACTCGTCAAATGTGTGGTACGCAGATCAGCACAGACATGCACCGGTATCCACAGCACCACATAGAAAGGAAACGCAAGCCCTAGTCTCAGATGCAAGAAGTCTACGAGAACGACGACCATTTCGGCAACCAACCTATGTTCATGGCCATGGTAAGTCCAAGGAGCCTCCACCTCAACACGAAACCAGTGTGACCCCGCGTAAAGAATATATATGCTATAACTGCGGAAAACCTGGACACCTAAGTAGAAACTGTAAACGGAAACAGTACAATCAGAAAACTCATTATCCAAAAAACATGTAAGGCAGGGAGATCCGAAACCCTGTGTCTTCCGCAGCATCGTGAAAACAGGTAAACCCCTGAGAGACCACCAATTAAAACAAAATACTAATACAAATAACAAAAGAAAATTAGACCCCTATGTTAGAAAATTTATCGATAAATGTAACTCTATTAGTAAATGTGATTTCAATAAGTGTGAATTACCGTATATACAAGTTGACCTTGGTGTTACATCCACCCTCGGATTAATTGATTCCAGATCAACGCGAAGTTTAATTAGTCAAGAGCTAGCCAATAAATTATTTAAACACAATTTAGTTAAACGCAGTCAATCAGTAAATATTAGATGCGCTACAGCTAATAAGCAAAACTTAATGATAAAACTTATCATCACGTTTAAAGTAAAAATTAAAAATCTAACGTGGTATTTTCCAATGTTGGTATGCGACGAATTAGGACCCGAGTTAATATTGGGAACTGATTTTATCAGTAAAACAGGAATAATTCTAGACATTCACGATAAGATGTTTTACTTTGGATTCGATCGTTCACGGAAATATAACTTGCATGATAATGCAAATAACAGAGAAAGTACTAGCACCACTTCTACACATATAAAGCATCACGAATCTGAATTAGGTCATCTGGAAAGTAAAGATAGACGGAACATACAGACTTTAATAAAACAATTCTCCAACGTCCTCACCCCAAAGTTAGGACTGACGGACCAGATAGAGTACAAAATAAATTTGAGCGACAATAAAGTAATACGTTTAGCCCCATACAAATTATCACCTCCAAAAATGGAAGTAATGAGGAACCAAATTAATAAGTTGTTAGAACAAGGAGTCATCGAACCCTCTACGTCATCTTATTCTTCACCCGCGTTTTTAGTACCCAAAAGTAACGACAAACATAGATTAGTTGTGGACTACAGGCAACTAAATAAACGGATAGAATTTGAATCTATACCACTTCCCGACATCCACAGTGCTTTTCATTATTTTACGAAAGCAAAAATTTTTACCATTATGGATTTAAATCAGGCATTTCACCAGATACCCCTCTCACAAGAATCAAAACGTCTTACCGCATTTGCCGTCCCTTTCAACCTGTACCAATTTACAAGGGTACCCTTTGGTATATCCCAAGGTAGTTCTGTATGTAGCAGATTATTAGAAAAATTATTTCATGACATAAAATTTAAATATGTGTATCACTACTTAGATGACATTGTTATCTACAGCGAGTCAACTGAGCAACATCTTAATCATCTACGTGAAGTACTAACCCGATTGGAGAAAGCTGGATTAACCGTAAACCCCAGTAAAGTAAATTTTGCTGTGACACAATTCTCATTTTTAGGTCACATCGTAAAAGCCAACGGAAAGGTAAGCATAGACCCAGAGCGAACCCGTGCCATCAGAGAATTTTTACCACCGCGGGATGCAAAAGGAATAGCCCGATTTTTAGGAATGATAAATTATTTCCATAAGTATATCCCACATCTAGCCGAAATTGCAGCACCGCTAAATACCTTAAGAAAGAAGGGAATTAAATTTGAATGGAATGAGCAACACCAAACCGCATTCGAGAAATTAAAAGAAAGCATAATATCACCCCCCGTACTACAATTAGCCGATTTTACAAAACCATTTGTAGTGCAGACAGACAGTTCTAGTGTAGCCCTAGGTGCAGTAATATATCAGGAAGTAGATAACTCAAGGTTACCTATTAGTTACGCTTCTCGCACCCTGACAGATCAAGAAAAGAAATACTCCGCATACGAATTAGAATGTTTAGCTATAGTTTTCGCTTTTGAGAAGTTCAAACCATTTTTAGAACATAAAGAGTTTTTGTTAGAAACAGATAATCAAGCGTTATCTTGGCTACTAAATCACCCAAAACAGTTAGGTCGTATCGGAAGATGGGTATTAAGATTAAATTGTTTTAAATTCAAAGTACAACATATTAGAGGCACCCAAAACGTAGTGGCCGATACACTGTCACGTATGTTCCAGCCTAGTAGTAATACTTACGATAACAAGAGTAGAGAAACGCCGATTATTAATACTTTAATTACCGAATTTCCTCTTGCATTTACGGATTTAGCCCAGTATCAACAACAAGACCCACGTTTGAGTCCAATTATTGAACAACTTGAAAAAGGAAATAAGTCAGAGAAATACATATTAAGTAGGAGAGTATTATGTTGTAGAATAGCGAACGGAAAATATTTACGAATAATCGCCCCTGATATTATTAAACCTATGCTGATGGAATATTATCACTCTTCCACCATTGGAGCTCATATGGGAATAAATAAAACCATACATCGAATTCGTAAAGAATATCACTGGGAAAATATGAACAGTGAGATCGCCAATTTTGTGAAAAGGTGTAAGTTGTGTGCACTCAGCAAACCAGCGAGAAACAGTCAAATAAGTCAATCTCAGAGATTCCTGCTACCCCGTTCTCCAAAATTTATTTAGACTTTTCAGGACCCTACCCGCATTCTAAATCAGGAAATACAATGTTACTAATTTGTGTAGACTCTTTTAGCAAATGCGTCTGGATGTACCCCATGCGGCGAGCCTTAGCTACAACCACAGTAAGTATTTTACAGCATAGATTATTTAAAGAATTCGGTATTCCTGTCCATCTAGTGTCGGATAACGGACCACAGTTTAAGTCCAAGGAATTCAGGAACATATGTTTCAAACTAGGAATAGACCACATTACCACTACAGAGTATCGTCCGCAAGGTAATATAGCTGAGAGGTATTTGCGAAACCTAAAATCTGCTTTAATAGCCTACCATGCTAACGATCATACTTCTTGGGACCAGAACCTATCCTGGATACAGTTCGCCTTTAATTCAGCATATCATGAAGGACATAAGTCTACCCCATTCGAATTATTGTTCAAGTATAAACCTAACCACCCATTATCCACTAAGTGGAAAATACATGAATTGTTACCCCTTGAAATTAGGGATAAAAATATTAGGAAAATATGGAATGAAGCGCGCGCTAATTTACGAACAAACTTAGCGAAATCAAGGAAATATCACGAGCGAAATAATAATAATAATGAAGTAAAGTACCAAATCGGTAACTTAGTTATGTGTAAAACACACCCTACGAGTAGTGCAATCGATAAGACAACTTCCAAGCTATCATACCGATGGTGCGGTCCTTATCAAATTCACAAATATTTAACTCCAGTAACCGTAGCCCTGTACGAACCCTCTACTCAAAAATATGTACGAAGGACACATATTTCGCAGATAAAACGTTATCACGAAGAAGGGAATGGTAGAGTGCAAGTTAAATAAATGTAACAAAAAAAAAGGTATATGTTTTGTACTCAACTGCAAAGGAGTACATGAGTAACATTTAGCTAGCTAATCGTTATAAATAGGTACGAGGCCTGATCAACCTTGAATCCTATTCATCGAAAGTAGAGCAAAGTAAGAAGTCAGCTGACATCAAATATGAGGAATAATTAAGTAACCAATTACTTAATGAGAAATTCTATAACTAGAATAACTCGCATCTAAAGAAAAACCCGGTAGTAGTCATAAGTAGTAGAGTTAAGAAAATTTAGAATGTTTACAATATGTTTTATAATGTGTGAATTTTATGTAGTATTAGAATTAGTCTGTAAAGTATGATATGTAGATAGTAAGAATAAGCAAGTCGAGACTGACTTGTGCAACTCGTAATTACATACAGAGAAAAACGGGTGAGAAATTTCACACGGAAATCCCCAAACATACTCACGGTACATTCCTAACAAATAAGCCGGAGGCTGTGTCTTAAGCGGCGGAGTATGTGACGATTTCATTATAAAAATATGTTAATTAATTAAATTGTTAATGTATAAGCTGAGAAATTTTAAAATTTTAATAAAATCTCACATTTTAAACTAAATCTTATTGCTATCATTAAATAATAATAATATTTAATAAAAAGTCTAATAATAAAATAAAAGGGAATACAATTGTACAGAAAGGGTAAAGCTTGTTAATTAATCCTGCATACACAGGCACTGACCAGAATTAACTTGTTTTCTGACCCCTAAACAAACTAAATATAATTGTAAATTTTGTTATTATTTAAATAATTAAATAAGACCACTGTAATGTACTTTGATAACGTCTGTAACTAAGAATATCTCTATTTAATTATTTAATCAAACTTTACTCCTTTAATTAAATTAGAAACATGGAACTACTTTTATGTTGACTAGTAATTGTCGCGAGATTACTACTCTCCCCCTTACTATTTTTGCCCACTTGCAATGGAGCGCTCACGCCGTAAGCTGCGTACAGCGTTGTTTCGCGACGCGTGTATAATTATGTGAATGGTTGGTTCTATGAATATTTAAATAACTAAATTTGTGCGGCGATGACATCTCTCTCTCAATGAATAAATAACAAACTATGTAATTCATACATTACTACAAACATGAAGGTGATATTCAACTAATCAATAATCATGTGAAGTGTATTACTGTGAAACAAAGTTTCTATTTATTTATTATAACTACAAGAATTACAACAGTCGTCTAAGATGAGAGTATCCTACAAGAATTACTACAGTCGCCTAAGATGAGAGTACTTCACCCCGAATGATATAACAGACTTCAGGAACTTCACCGTCACCGGATACTAAGGCAACGACAGACCTTCAGGAAACACACCAAGGACCGAAGAACCAATTCTGCAGCAAATACTGAAAACCAGGTGACATGGAGGCTTGTCTTCCATGGTTATGAGTTACTAAAATTATTACCCACAAAAGACAATATAACTCACCACTTTTAAGACTTTAAAAGACAGACATTATATGTAACATGTAGTCTGTAATCTAATAACACTGGTTATAGCAAAAGAGTAAATGTTTAAACTAAAAGTTTTCTTGTTTTGAAAGATTAATAAAGTCCATTCTTCAAATGGCTCAATTTTCAATATTGTATATGGCAAGGTGACCATTATTAACTTAATTATATTCAATCCCGGATCCGTGGAATAAATTAAATAGATGTACATCATATTTTGAGGGCCCTTATGAAAGAGTAATATATATAATTGTACTGTAAACTATATATGTTGAGAACTTTAAATAGAGAACTTTATCTCATAATGTAATAAAGAGATGTCATCTGAGTACCTAGTAAACTGAGTGCATAAATCAACAGTCTCCCCTTCCCAATATCCTGATATAAGAATTGTTTTATTTGTTGTGATTAATTTTCAGCTCGTCACAACGAAAGGCAGCCTGTATAATTGGCATAACCAATTACCGCGGGTTCCCTACGTTATAACACAAGTTAAGATGTTATAAAATCTGTCAAAAAATTAGATATCTACAAAATTTCATACTTTTAAAATCTTAAGATCTATAAGTTAAAATTAAAAAAGTATATAGTGGTTTAATTACGCGTAATAAAATTACACACTTAGTCATTTTTTATCTAAGGTAACTAGTAGAGTAGTATTTATCGGCTATGCAAAATAACTAAAGAATAATAAAAAAAACTTGTGTACTTAAGTATCTGACAAAAAGTAAAACTAGAAGAGGTTTAAAATAAGTCTACATTAATTAAGAATTTATAAAAATAATGAAATTTTCTGTACTCATAAACGTTGTGAATAAGTGTAGCATAAACTGAATAAGCATTGTATACTGTGAACAGATTCATTCATTTTATAATAAAATACAAATAGAAACACAATAGCACACCAGTGGTGCATCTAGAATTTGGCCTTGGTGGGGGAGGTCCAGGGTCCGGTCAAGTCGAGCCTTCATACAAAAGAAAAACCAAGTTAAGACTAATATACATTACTATCTTTAAAGTGGCTGAAAAACATGAGATAACATCCTGATATCAATCCCATTAAAATAAACGGTAATAACACAATAAAAATACATGTTACTGAACCATTGTTTACAAGATACTTATTCACTGAATTGATATTCCTATATTTCATATTACAAACGTATACGCAAAGGATGTGTAATAAACTTGTTTATATATTTAAACACGAGTTACTAGCTGAAAAACACAGCTGAATAAAAAAAAATATATTAATATATTCTAAAAATTAGGAGATTAACAAAATTCATCAACTTTTTCCAACCCTCTGGGGGGTTTGGTCCTGTGGACATTCATCACACTCACTAGTACCTTTTTTGGTCTTTCATGTTAGTGATAGTTTTGAAGGCAAACCACAGTGACCTGTGAGTTAAACACAGACTACATGAAGGGAGCTTGCATAAATTTATTGTAAATGGTACCCATTATGGATTCATTATTTATATACAGGTGTCATGCTACTCCACAAAACACTTATTATAACAAAACACTAGATTGACCTTGCAGATCATATTATGGTCTCAGTGAAGTATTCAAACTGTAAAGAAGGGAAAGGATCTCGACTGATGGCAAGCAAATTCTTTAGGTCAGTGTAACCATAAAGCTACCTTGTTTTGTCACTATTTTCATGATCCTCACATAAAATATGTGAGCTTACAGAAGTAAAACACACACACACACACACACACACACACACACACACACACACACACACACACACACACACCCACACACACACACACACACACACACACACAGAGGATCTTTAATGGCACAATAATTACAATAAGTAGCTGTTGGTTTATCTACAATCTTCCCCCTCATGATGGAAATAAATGGGATGAATATTTACAAAAGTTACATAATAACCATGTTTTAGTGTCAATTCAATCAATAACACAACTGAAAACACCTTATGCGATATTGGTGAGGGTGTGTCCACAAGGCCATTAGTTACCTGCTAGTAATGAGGACTGAAAATATGGGTCGTGTGATTATGCAACTGAATATTTAACCTCGTTTTAATTTTTAATTAATTTTTACACAAAACAGGAAAGGCGATAATGCCAACACATGTACTATGTAACTAAAAGAATTAAGCAATTTTTCAAATAAAAAAGTCCAATGATTTTTCCCTGTGGAAATGTTCATAACTTTTTCACAGTGTCCATCCATCTTATAGGAAGTACTGTACATTTATATCAACAAGTGAGAAATTTATTCATTCAATGTTGAGCTCAAAACATGAAAATTCAAGTGTACTTTGATGCCTAAAGATTGATTGTACATAAAAATGAATAACTGAGTTTTTTTTAATATTATAAATGATAAATCAGGTTTTTATAATCACTGCATGTGAAACAAAATTTAAAATAAAAACATGGTTGCATCAACTCAGCACTGCTACTGAACAGGATAGAACAGTCACACACTACATTTTACTTTTACAAAATGTAACAAACTTTCCTATCAGCATTTTCTTAAGGCATGATACAAATGTTCTAATCTGTAAAATACACACACACAATATATATTATAGTTTTGTACGTGTGTCTGCTGTGAATATTACACACACCCACCTACAAATGTTTAAAACATTTGAATGTTAACAATTTGTCTTTTATCACCAAATCACAAAAAAGCCAGACCTGCCTCCTCAACCAGTCTTTATTAACACTTTTTTTTGAAAACAATGGATATCCTGTACAAGCACACTGTATTCAGACAATACCGATTCGCAGGTTTTCAAACAAAGCATTTACTCAAATATACATTTTTCTTATGCTGCCGCTTACATGATCCTAATCTACTTTTGGACTTACATCACAGGCTATATCACAGACATACATCACAGGCTCACCGAGTTCAATACATTAATACTGTACAAAAATTTGAGAAAATAATACTGAACTGTTGGAAAATTCTTTTGGCTAGCTTAACAAAAATGATTTAATAATTTTTATGTTAAGAATAGATTGGTTTCATTGTTTTAAAAAGAAATTTGGCTCTGGCTCAAGGAGCAGATGTCTGTTGCTGCCATTACAAATGGTAAAAATATACTTGGAGAAACAATTTATTATTTACTAATATAATGTACAGCATACAATCAATTATTGGTAGAAACTCAATACATTAAGAGTTACAAAGAAAATTATACAGTTGTTTTGATGGTTCATCTTCTTTTTTCACAGTACTAAATTAATATAGAATATTGAACTTTCACTTGTGAAACTTACTTGTTTTCTCCCGTACGCGTTTCGGGAAAAATTGTACGCGTTACAAAGAAAATTATATAAATTTTCTGGACCTAACAATTAACAAAACAAACAATACACACACGTATAAAGTATACAGAAAACCAACCACAACTGATATGGTATACACAACACATCAAACCATCCAACGCAACACAAACATGCGGCCTTCAACCATATGCTCCATAGACTAACAAAAATACCATTAAGTAAACAAGACTATAACGATGAACTCAACACAATCAAATATATAGCAATAAAAAATGGCTACAACCCTAATTTAATAAACAAACTACACAAACACATCATAAACAAAAACAACAAAACACTAAATACTAACAACACACAACAAACTAAATACATCATACTCACATACCATAACTCCAACACACACAAAATCGCTAACACATTCAGGAAACACAAGTACAAAATAGCATACAGAACAAACAATACCATCAAAAAACACATCAATGATACAAACACGGACACAGACAAATACAACAAAACAGGTGTTTACAAATTAAACTGTAATGATTGCAAGTTTCTATATAGGCCAGACGGGAAGATCTTTTTCATCTCGTTACTCTGAACACCTAAAAGCTTTATCCAACAACAATATACATTCCGCGTTTGCCACACACATACACACAAAAAACCACAGGTACACCAACATAGATACTAATCTTGAGATATTACACTACTTACCCAAAAGTCGAAAACTAAACACAGCAGAACAATATGAAATATACAAACACTACACAACACAACCAAACCGCATACTTAACGACCAATTACACTATAAATCACACACACTTTTTGACACAATTATACATAAAACAAACAATAATTCGGATACCCGCGCCAATCCCTTTCCACCACACACCACCCCCACTCAACCTACCAAATAAAACCGTTACGAGTGACTGGCAGTCTGTCTCAATCCGCTGAAGAAGGCGCACATCACGCCGAAACGTGTACAGGAGAAAACAAGTAAGTTTCACAAGTGAAAGTTCAATATTCTATATTAAAATTATACAACTTGTATTTCTTGTACTATAAAGTATACATCTGAAACAAAACAAGAGTCCAGGAAACTTTAAATTAAGACACATGTATGTGAAGTGGGTAACATGTACATGGAGAAGGAGATGACAGTGTATATGGCCATGCATTAAAATACTGTTGACATGTAAAGTCAGATGAAATGAGGCAAGTACTGGAAGACTCCAAAAACACTAATGGTGTAACTAACTGTGATGTTATTAAACCCAGTAGCCTTGTTTTTTATATTCTCATTTCTGTACATTACAAGAAATTCTGGACACTTCATGCAGCAATGAAAATTATCACGTGATCTACAATCTGTTTTAGGTTTCCCCAAACAATTAATATTTGCATTAACTCCTGAAGTAAGAAAAATGCAGAAAGGAATGTGGTTTTCCTCATCAATGCAGTGCTTGTCTTATCAACTGAGCAAACTAAATTACCCTATACTATTTTTTGGGCAATAAAAGGGTTGCATTACAACTGTATAATAATATGATATAACTGTATTATTATAACATAACTGTTGTATTCAATTCAAGTTGAATTAACTAGACCTTACAGAAAACTACATAAGGATGGAGGAAATACGAAAGAAGACATACTGATCATCCTGGACACCACCAACAAGACAATAGCATTGCACTCATAAATTAAAAAGTATTGTATATGCAACCTGAATACTACTTGAATAATATTTTTTATTATAATTCTTTTGTCTACACTAAAAACTACAAAAAACTGGAACGAAATATTCAACTTAACTTATCCATGTACTTCATATTTTATAAGTAATTATAGTTTAACTTTCAATATATCTATTATACCAATATAGACAGTACACAAGTACGTATCCATACAATACAAAACTATGTATATGAAGCTGATTCTAATGAACACTTTACTTATTCTTCATCATTATATTATTGTAAAACAAACAGAAAGTTACTTAAAGAAGATTAACATTCTCAAAAGTTTATCTCTGTAAGTGTGTAATTAAAACACGAGTGATTTGGATTTTCAGTGTACAAAATATGTTGATGACCATTCACTAAAATAAAAATAAAAACAAAAATTTCCTCTACAATAAGTGAACCTCTAAGATTAAAAATTAAATTTATTGAAGTAGCAACCCTTACAACAGTAACATAAAATAAATTCATCTTGGTTACTATGTTAATAATTATAACTAAGCTTCCATAAGTTAGACACCCGTTACATGATTCAGCATTAAAAAATGTTTAACAATCTGATTCCAAACAATTTCTTAAATTTTTATTATAAGGTGAACAAATATTTTAAATTAGTACCACAATGTCTCATATATAAAGTAATTTATATGCCCTATGTTTTGACTGATTAGGGGGGACGATAAATGTACTGTGCAAATGTGTATATTAAGCTTACAAATTAAAAAAATTTAAACTGGACAAAATAAATTTTACAATTAACATTTCTTGCCAACACTGACCAAATGCCACATTTATACTATGCAATGGTATAAAGAAATGTAATGTTTGCACTGTTTATACAAAATAGGGCTGTGCAGAAGAGAATATTTTAGTATATTAATCGTCCACAGTCCACTACAATTCAAAGTCAGAGAAGAAAAAACAGTACTCATGCATGCTCTATAATGGTCGATCTTACAAATTATCCCTGTATATAATCTTTAAAGGAAGAACAATACTAAAAAACACACCAAATCTCCAAAAGAAATACATGTAACTGTTCAAAAAAATGGGTGGATGGAGAAAATTCATGACTGGTTAAATTGAGAAGATATACAAAAATGTCAAATGTGTCCTAAAAAAATGAATACTTAAAAACATGGACGTATAAATTATTGAATACTGAAATACTAAAAAATAGAAGCAAATGTGTTTAATGTAATAAATAAAGAGCATAAACCAACAGTACAATGTTAAAATTAATTTACCAAAGAAGCTCCAAATTGTGGGACATTGGTACTTGTGAGAGGAACCTCACTTATGACCTCCAGACTGGGGATAATAATGGTAAACTGAGTTTACATAAATCATTTACATCCTACTTTAGTTTATTTTGTAACAAGCTCAATCTGTGTTTACAAATCAACTTTTGTCATTCAATTTTTAAACACAATCACATATATATTTAATTTATAATAGATTTATGTTTGAATGTTTTATATATTCAAACACTTTTTGCTACAGTCCGTTTCTTGATGTATAAAAATTAAATTGTGTTCTGAGGATGAGAACACAATGGTTCTCGAAACATGTTCCTAATAAGGAAAGAAATATCTTGAGGTAAATTCATTATAAAAATTAAATATTATATATATATATATATATATATTATAACGATTCATATTGTCGTCCTATCTGAGCGTTATATAAAAGTGTCAAACAGAGCGAGTATAGCGACGTAAGCAAGAGAGAGAGCGTATAATTGCGGCCATCTCTGTCTAACCTCGTCACTGCTACGACAAATGCCGGTACCGACATGAAATTTTACTCAATTGAATTTATGTGTTAAAACTGCAATATCTTTAAACCAATAAATATACAGCAATTCTGAAAACAGCATGGTGTTCAGCAATTAAAGCTCTGTAGCCAAAATATCAACCAATATAATTAACATTTACAGAAGATATACAGAAGAAGAACGCCAAGCGAAATAACTTGAGAATTAGGTGTTCACACACACACACACACACACACACACACACACACACACACACACACACACACACACACACACACACACACACACACACACACACACACACACACACACACACACACACACACACACACACACACACACACACACACACACACACACACACACAGAGATAAAGACCTAAGCAACAATATTCTGTGGTCAGATCTTTGAAAACACGTTTGCAAATACCGGTAATCAAACGATTTGCAAACAAAGGAAGTGCGATTTTAGCCAGTAATTCTGTGCCGTCTCAGACCTGTCAAGGGGCATTTGGTTGACCTGTCCGATATTGTTTCAACTGGAAAAACGCATGATTTATTTGAACAACCAACCAGACTCCTGCATTTAGAACAGACGCCAACTCTGATGGAGGGTAGCGAGCACTCTTCGTTCGGATCTTCAATGCGCTACACGTGTGTAAATTACGTGCTCAATTTCACAAACACGCAAAGTTTCATTTAAGTAAAAAGTTCGAGAAGTAGTCCGCAGTTGCAGAGGAACTAGTACAGTTCGACAACAACTCTCGCTGTGTAACACCACATTAATTAATTAAATAATTAATTAATAATCAATTGTGAAGTGACTGGTGCAACAGAGAGCTACAGCATCTGTAATTCCCCAGATCATCGTTCAACAGGATTGGTCAACATCATTTCTTCTGTGCTGAACCATCAAAAGGAGGATCTCTACGGATTCCCATCTACGGTCGATGCATCAAACAGTAAGAAATAGATTCATTGATCAATGAAATAAATAATAAAAAAATAAAAAATAAACAATTTTAAAAGACACTAAGTAACTTCACACTTTGTATTTAATTAGTAAGATCAGTTATAACATAGTATAGGAGTGTTGAATGGAAAGTGAGGTGTAGTATTGAACGTGCAAATTATTGCAGACCTGTTCTTTAGCACTGGTTTGGGAGATATAAATTTTCTTAATTAAACCAGATAAGAGCAATAGGTCGTTTGGATGTTTTAATCTTCACTTTTCACGCACACTCATTAATTATAAGAGTTAGGGTAGCAATAAGTCCTACAATTAGCATTTTTCAAGAAGTTAACAAAATAATTAAAACGGTAATTAAACAAACTTCAACAAAAATTTTAAGTGTTATTTGTAACGATTCCCCTTGAATTCCACATTCACTGAACGAATCCTGGGAAAGTGTGTAACTAAGCTGAAACCATGTCATTTATATCTGGGATTTGTTCTGGCGCCCAGGTAAAGTAAAATCACGGGTAAGTAACGTTTTATCTATCATTAAATATATTATATAAGTGTGTTAGATAAAAAGACGCGTTGTAATATATATATATATATATATATATATTACTTTAATATTTATAACTAAATTTACCTCAAGATATACTTTTTTCCCTATTAGGAACATGTTTCGAGAGTTCCTGTTCTCTCATCTTCAGCCTTCGCCATCTTGTTTCTGGTGAAGTATTTGTGTGTTGGCTTCTGGATGTTATTAAGGTAGTTTAGAAGCCAACACACAAATACTTCACCAGAAAGAAGATGGCGAAGGCTGAAGATGAGAGAACAGGAACTCTCGAAACATGTTCCTAATAGGGAAAAAAGTATATCTTGAGGTAAATTTAGTTATAAATATTAAAGTATTATATACATCAAGAAACGGACTGTAGCAGAAAGTGATTGAAATATATATATATATATATATATATATATATATTGTGACAATACAAGCATATGCTGTAATGTGCATGAATTAAATAAAATAAATATTTAAATTAATTTTAGTAATATGTAATAGACAAGAAGGTGTGAAATTGGAAGCTGAATTATGAACAGGAATCAACAGGAAACATCACGTGATTGCCGCTGAGAGCGTGTACACAAGTAAATAGTATGTGTGCGTGAAGCCTGTTCAAGCCTGAAAGTTTGCAATCTCACCCCAAATAGATACTAAATTAAAGTTTTATTTAATTATAAGCAAACCATAAATATTAGAAAGAGTGTAAATACTTCTAAAAATGCATAAAAATCTGACACGTGTGCAGTGCGAATTCTATGTAATTATGACGTTCAGTGCGAATTCTGTGCGATTTTTAGAGCATAGTAATTACACTAATGAGGCGATCATTATGATAATTATATATAATACGTGTAATTAAATTAGAAAATGTTAGATCACCTTGAAATCCGCATTAGACATTGCAATTGGCAAAAATGTGCGAATATGTGAAATTGGACGAGAGTGGGGAACAGACGCCGTGGACAGCTTCTGACCTGCAGAATTCTGTGACGACAGGTGTGGTTTTTTTGGTGAATATAAATACGAGCCCAGGAGAGCCAAATTTACTCTTCAATCAGTTTTCAATTGCAGCGGTACACTATGTCCATCAGAGACGCGAAAATTTAATTACTTCAGACATAGTTAGACGCTATGTCCAATATTGACAAGATCTTTTGTTTATAAACTGTAAAGTATTACGGACAATATGTTAGTTCAAGTAATAAAAAAAGAACAGTAACTACAATTATCGGACGTCTACAAACAGTCTACAACTACAAACATCAACACTCTAGACAGATGGCGAAAGAACATCAAGCAGAGAAACGATACGCAGAGCAATAGAGACGGTTTATATAGCAACACCAGCCGATCCAGAGCAACACGTCATTCCATTCTACAGCCAGCCGATGGGACCATGAAGGACGAAAGACGGGAGGACGACCCGTGGAACCAGAAAACGCAAGAGGACATCCAGTAGGAGAGGACCGACAGATCACTGGAGGACATGGGACAATCTGCAGAATTGAGGTGACGAAAAACCAATTTATAATTATAAAAGAATAAAGACATTGAAAGACATTAATAAAATATTTTAAATTAAAGAAAATTATGTAGATAGAGATAAGAGAATATAATTTAACTGTAATAAGAATTTTCTTAATGATGACCAGTTAATTTAAAAATAATTTAAATCCTTGCTTGGAGAATTGACAATTGATTTAATAATGTAAATTTTTCATTGAAAGCATACAAAGTAAAGTAATTGGAAATATATAAGAAGACTAATGATTAAATTAGTTTCTTCAAAATGACTATAAAGCCGTAAGATGTATGTCAAGTATAGAATAATAATGTAAATAAGAACAAATTTATAAAGCACACATTCAGACTGAGTAGTCGAGAATTTATAGTATAACGAAGAAATGTTTTACATTGAATTGCTAATATAAGACATAAGATATAAAATCTATTTTATGATGAGTGTACGGCAACAAAGAAACATTGAAACAATAGATTATGAATATTTTATGGTGAAGTAAATATTATTATTATATTATTTTTTTTTTGAATAAAGAAATGAAAACATATTACGATTCCTAAAAGGACTACTCTTATTATGATTACACCTGAATTCCAATTTATATATACACGGTATCAGTAATGTTGTATGAATGTAAACACAGCACAAAAGGTACCGTTGTAATATATATATATATAAATATATATATTACATTTAATATTTATAAATAAATTTACTTCAAGATATACCTTTTTTTCCTTATTAGGAACATGTTTCGGGTACTATCTTGTACAGGATGAGTACTATCTTGATGAGGATGGGTACAAGATAGTACCCGAAACATGTTCCTAATAAGGAAAAAAAGGTATATCTTGAAGTAAATTTATTTATAAATATTAAATGTATTATATACATCAAGAAACGGACGTATTATATACATCTGTAGCAGAAAGTGATTGAATATATATATAGTTTGTTGTGAACACCTCAACCACTGAGTTGTTGGGTTTTAAATTAGTTTACAGTGATGGAAGTCCCAAAGCTACTTGTATGGTCAAATTTAAACTGACAGTGCGGAAGGCTACCAGCATATAGTGCAGTTAGTCCTAACAATAACAAGTGAACTGAAGGTCATACTTAATTTATATGGGCGGAATATGGGACTCCAAGATATGCATTCGCTTTTGTACAGACTCTCAGATAAAACAGACAGAAGCCTGAAGCTAAATACGGGTTTTTTAGTTTAAAACTATTTTTGTGAATTAACTACCTGGTTGATAAGGATGGACTATAGCTTGAATATAACGTTGCTTGAATGTAGTCTGTTATCATAAGCAGACCTAGAGGAAGCATGAGAGACTAAACCTCTGGAAGATTCAGAGGTTGTTTTTAATAGAAAAATACTAGTTGTTACCCAATATTCTTGCAGCTAAAACAGTGCTTATTTTAACTTGATTATAGAGAAAACTTCAGGGGATGGAATTATAAAAAGTCCCAGCCAAAATGGTGGGTTATTCCATACCCTCCCAAAGCATGAGCCTCTCCCTATCAAACCCTCCTCTCCTGAAAACCAGGCTCCAGAGCCACCCATACGACTATTTTTGGATATATTACTAGTTTGTAGATGTAATAAATATCCACATACTATAAAACATATATATACAAAAAATGTTTTAGTGGATGGTTAGTGAGGATCGGTCAATAATACAAATTTTAGCTATTTTGTGTCGACGTTTCGACAATATTTATTGTCATCTTCAGGACAATTGTTGCTGATGCCAAACACACAACTGTGGCATTTGTGTGTTTGGCGTCACAGTTGTGTGTTTGGCGTCAGCAACAACTGTCCTGAAGATGACAATAAATATTGTCAAAACGTCGACGCAAAATAGCTAAAATTTGTATTATTGACCGATCCTCACCAACCATCCACTAAAACATTCATTGATTGACGGTCACTAAAAATTTAAGGATTTATATAAACAAAGTTTACTGTCATTACTACATACATAAACACTAGGTATACAGACTTAAGAGATTTATGCTGGTTATGTCTACATACAGATTTACTAACTGGGTACACAACCTATGAAGATGGATAAACAAAACCATTCTCTCTTTAAAAACAAACAAACTCTTCAACATAATTAAATTAAAATCAACAGTAAATTTAAAAATAATAAAAATAAATGAAAATGCTCAACAATATAAATAGCAGATAATTTTAAACATATCCACAAAATGACAGTCATTAACAAAGATACAAAACATTTACTGTTTAAACTACTTATATCACATAAATTACATAAGTATAGCAAAATTGAAAGTTAAGGGTATGGAAGTGCGCGAAATGCTTACAGTGAGAGGGGAAAGGCAATGTGGAGGGAGTCGCTGTGAGATGTGAGAAGAGAACTGTTGTTATCAGCGATGGTGCAGCCAACCTATGGATATCATTTCTAATAGTAACAAAAACTCGCGACTGTTAAGGTTTGTTTGTAAATGTGTCACCACGAATCTATCTGTGTCTGTGTGTAACTACAGTCACACAGCTGGCTCTCCTTCCATAAATTGGTTTCTGCGCATATGCCCTTAACTTTCAATTTTACTGTACTAATCATCAGTACATAAGTCTATATAAGTATGTACATGAGAGTACAAAAATAAACAAAGTGAGCTAACTCAAGACAAGCCGTCCGAGCAGAAACAGAGTACAAAACATAGCAACATTTGCCTGTTAATTCATGGAGAAACTATTTTTCCCATGTAAGCATAACATGTACTATATACATAAATTAAGGTTTCTTATTTTCCCATCAGCAGATGTATGGTCTCAATCATAAACAGCTGCATAATGTCATATCAAACTCCCAAAAGTAACTCACTTATAATACTCCACAATTACGTACAAGCTGATACAAAAAAAAGCAATTTTGAAACTGCCTCACTTTAAACAACACAAACAAACTGTAAGCAAGGCATTAAAGCTAAATGGTCTCACCTTATTGTATGCAGGCAGACCTTGACCTGCATGAGAATAACTACCTTCTGTTGGTGGTTTACTGGCACAGTGCGCACCTCCAGTAGACGGATACATATTGCTGTTTTGATATCCAGGTTGTGAGCATGTGCTTGTAAAAGTGGAAGCCTGCTGAGGAAAGGACGAGGTTTGAGAAGGATATGGGCAGGATGTTTGTGATGGGTATGGCGAACTCTGATTTCCTGGATACATTGACTGGTGTTGGCCAGGATATGATGGCTGTGGTTGACCATGATATGATGGTTGTGGCTGTCCAGGGTATGTTGGCTGCGGTTGGCCAGGATATGGCTGTGGCTGTGAACCATACTGAGGTTGTCCAGGATATGGCTGTGGCTGTGAACCATACTGAGGTTGTCCAGGATATGGTGGATAGCCGCTTCCATCTTGGGGTTGTTGTGAGGGATTTGGAGGATATAATGGCTGACCTGGTGGGTACGCAGGGTACTGCCCAGAACCCTTCAACCCAGAAAAAAAAATATTACGACTCTATGCCATTAAACATAAAACGGATTGAGTAACAAAAATTTGTATCTAACAGAAATAGTTCTTCCTTTATATAAATAAGAGAAGTAGTATATACACAATACATGTCTCTATATAAAGGCAATTCAACCAATCACAAACAAGGTGTAGTATGTAATCTTTATTACATTTGATTATCACACATTTCTATTCTGATAAACTGTTATAAAAATCAATACACACCTTAACATGATTCACAATAGTTCATACACTATTAAATATAGTTGTACAGACAACAACTATTTTTTCAGCACATAACACATATTGTTTTGTGCCATTCGTGAGCAACACATACAAATGTGCTTTGCATGCATGACTAAATTGCAATTTCTTCTACATCATTCTTATTTCTCATGTTTTGGCGTATAGTGTGCTATTTTCATTTTTATGTACTACCATTAATTAGTATAAAAGAACAACAAACATTCAAGCAGCAGTATCATTAAAGCACGAGTGCAAAAAATTAAATTTCACACACACACACACACACACACACACACACACACACACACACACACACACACACACACACACACACACACCACACACACACACACACACACACACACACACACACACACACACACACACACACACACACAATTTTTTGTGCTCTCAACTGGGTGCAGTACACATCTCGCAAATGTTTATCACCATACCGTAATTCCAGAGCTTTTATCAATTCGGCATAGGTGTTTTGGCTGTCAGGTGGCACTTTCTGTAGTAGTTCTGCCGCGGGTCCTTTTAATGAGAGAACGAGTGAAACTGCCTTGTCTTTCTCCGTTCAATTATTTGCGCATGCAGCAGCTTTGAATTGGCGTGAATATGTCGCCCAGTGCGTGCTTCCATCAAAGGTAGGGGCCTTGACATGAACTGTCCCAACCGCAGGTGAGGTGACCTTCTCTACTGACTTATTTTCTGTGTCTTTCTCTGTCTTTATCCATTGGTACAGTCTGTTCACAAAGTTGTTTTGGTCGTAACTTCAGGCACTGCTCGACTTCATTTTTAATCTGCTCTTTTATATTTGTAATTGAGTCTTCTATTTTTGTTGACATAGTTTTTTCCACACTCGTGACTGACTTTTCTACTTCAGCTATTTTTAATGTCATTGATTCTTGTACCTCTGATATTTTAGTAACTTGTTTGTTAAGCTCACCTCGTAGGAGACCCAATAATTCTGTGGTACTGTGTTCTTGCAACTGTTTCTGTATAGGTTCAAAGAGAGCTTCCGTTTTATCTGCTTCTTGCTTACGTTTTTCATCCTGTCGTTTTTCTGCTTCTTCCCTTTCTTGTCTTCGTTCTTCTTTTTGTAGTTTTTCTGCTTCTTCCTGTGTCTGCCGCAGCAGTGTTTGGAAAGCTTCCATCATCTGACTGGCATCCATGTTTACCGGTTAATTACGAATTACCTCGTCTTGTACAAACTGTCCACTGTTAACCATTCTATCCCACTTTTGACACCACTGTTACGACGGTCTACTCGTTCGTCGTAGGTACAGTGGAAAACAAATTACAAGACACCAATTAAGTCACTAATCACACCTTTAATTTTTACAGTTAACAGTTTGTAATTAACAACACAGTCTCTACAACAAATCAAATGAAAATTGTTCACACGCAATAAAATGTCCACTAAAAATAAACACAACTGTATTACAATTATACCGTCCGATTATAAAACACCACTCTTAACTAATAACCACTTGAACGCGCACAGTAATATCGCTACTATAACACTCGAACCGCACTGTCAATATATCGCACTAATACTGAACTGAACGTCGTTGAGTACTGGTATTTATACCACCCCAAATTACTAGATTATTCCATAATGCGCGATAGCGCCAGTATAGTTACAACGTAATTACTTGCGGCCTTGACACAGTCCGTGCGCCTGAGCGAAGTCTGTCACAGTCTAGAAAATGCGTCAACAAGCACGTACGCCACCAGATTCTTCTGGCACATTCGACAAACACGTAGATTGTTCTGTGATGTCGTAACAGTATGTTATTAGGCTACATATCTGTTTTTTCTTATTACCTAGAAAATGTGCGTGATTATATACAGTACAGTCTACGAAAAAAATTTTGTTACAATGCGATTATTTTTTTAAACATTTTTTCAGTCCTCTACAACACTTGACATTGTCTTACTGTATCCAGACATTCTATCTGTATGACTATCGTGAAATTAACTGATGTTGTGAACAAAAAAATAATAAAAGATAATGTCTAACTGTATAATCAGATTTTGCCAATTCTTTAGACTTCCTGGGAGTGTGACAGATTTGAGTTATCCTGTATGTGTGGTTACACTTTATATAGAATTCTATCTCAACGATCTCAGTATATTCAGTTGAATAAAAGTAAGTCAAAATGAATTTATAGGTTCAATTTCACACAAACAAATTATATTTTTATATCTGCTGGTTTATTCTGTACATACAGTATTGTAGTCAATTGTTCTCCTAAAGTCAGTCCTGTGACAGTGGCGGATTTCGGTGTTTGGGGGCCCTAGGCGGTACAAAAAAGGGGCCTACATTATTTATTTCATAACTTTATCAATATTGTGTATAAGATCCATAATAATGCACATAAATATTGACATTTTAATTTTTTAATTAAACTAGGCATTTAATGAAAAATAATAATAGGCCTAATAATAAAGATAACAGTAATTTAAGATAAGAAGCAATTGAAAGAGAAGTTTTTTCGGGCAAAAGTGTTAAAAATGGAAAGAGTCCAGGGTAGGAGAGAGAAAAACGCAGGTTCAAAGTGGACTGAAGACAGGAAGAAGAGACATAGTGAAAAGATGAAAGAATATTAGAGAAGAAGAAAAGAACAAGGAACAAAGAATTGAAATTGGCATGTGGTCCTCAGATGGCCCATACAAAAAAAAAGATAACAGTAGTTTTTATATTTATTTGATTAACTATAAACAAGTTTCATGGTAGATCCGCCACTGATATGTTCAATATTTATATACAGAAAATATTTATTGTAGATACATACATACAATAACAAATATATCGCGGCATTTAGCGTAGGATCTTGTTTATTCTTTTATTGCACTGGTTGTAAAATAATTGTTGCGATTGCAGTCACTGTCACTGTCACTTTACTTTAATACCACTTCAGAATCTGTTGGGTCTAAATCAAAGATTCAAATTAAATAAACACAAGCACAACAAAACATGCGTTGGTCAATAATTATCTCTCTGTATCACCACATGTACTGAATACTGTACACACCGATGACAAGGGCGACATCGTTGTTTCCGCCCATAACACTGGATTCTTTACGTGCGAAATGCGCGCAGGAGACTCTATAAATATTAAGATTTGTTTAATGAAAAAATTATTATGTAAATCAAATATAGAATAATATTTTAGTATCTTGCCTTGGAGAGCCTCCAGGCGGTCTAGTGGCTAACGCGGGCGATTGATGCGCTCGTGGTCCCGGGTTCAATTCCCGGCGGAGGTTCCGTACGGCGTGCACTCAGCGTCGTGAGGCAAACTGAGTAGGTGCTGAGATAACAGCGCCGCCTCCTGGCTGTGAATACCGCAACTAGCGGCTGGTGGCGCGTAGTACTAGCCATACACCGTCACACTAACACAAAAGCCGTGCGGTACGCCTTGGTCCTTAACGGACTGTTGAGCGGAGGTTTAATTTAATCTTGCCTTTGAATTCTGTTGGCCCCTCCGGGTTCATGGGCCCCAGGCGGCCGCCCAGTCTGCCCACCTTTAAATCCACCACTGTCCTGAGACAGGTCTGATGTAACTCCACTTAAAATCTGCTTCTATGTCTCCGGGTCTGCTTCCACTTAAAATCTTGGTACCCAGTATCACTGATATTTAACTAAGTATCCTGGCAAGACTCCACACTCCTGTCTTAAAACATGGTCAATAAATGTAATCCTTTTCTTAACTAGCCCTTCCATAGAATATCTTTCTTATTTAATTTATTAAAGGTTTCTTATTTGTACATGTCCATTTCCACAGAATTGTCAATGCCATTTAATGACTAACATTTCATGCTAAATGCACATACACTGCAAAGTTTTGTTCCGTAAGAATTTATATCCTGTTTATGAAATCAAAATTGCATTCAGTAGCCTATATTCTGACTCCTCAACCAAAGTTATCAATGAAATTAATAATGGGAAAATCAGACTTCATTTCCTTATTTAACACTTTATTTTCTTGAACTCCATACAAACTTCTCAGTTTTAATGAAAAAATAACTCTCTTATATAGGTACTCTATAAAATTCAGTTTTTATCCTAATTGTTTTCGCTGGCACATCTGATTTATAGTTCATGCCTGATGGTTCATATTACTTACAACTAATTTCTCAACACTCGAACAATGGTAGTGGAGTAATTTTGTGTTATCTTACATTCCTTACAATCTCCACGAATAGCCTACTGAGTGTTAAAACCAACTGAACTCTGCTACTATAAAAACAGAAACACAATGTCATAACCTCTGCCACCTCCCCCCACCCATATGCCAGTGTGTGTGTGTGTGTGTGTGTGTGTGTGTAGCATGCATAACTACTAGTTACACAATACTTCCCCTCCTAGAAGTAAGTTTGTTTCCTGCTACTGTGATTTATCAACACAAAAACAGTCTCTGCAGTAGAAATGTTTGTTTGGAGGCCAGTACTTCCTATGAAATTTATGAACATTTTAAACATACAAAATGGAATAAACAAATTACTCAGTATAACAACACTTTAAAATTATTTTGTTGTTCATTACATAAACAGAACAGATGCTTACATAATTATATGAACTTTATTGTTGCATGATTTTTCAACTGTTATGAAATCTGGATGACTAACTAAAACATAGGACACTAACTCTTAAAATGCTGATTCATCAGTCACAGAAACCTGAGTTTACACACACGCAGGCGCGCACGGGCGCATGCACACAAAGAATCTAAAAATGGCCCTTCACAATCTTCTTTTTTTCGTGAATAGATAAATCTAAACTGACATGGTAGACAAAATCTCAAGTGAGTGAAAACCCAAGAATTAGTTAACATAATCACCACTAACAATAAAACTATCTTAGTTTTTTCTCTGTTATCACTAAGAAAGAGGTGAGCAATCTCAGAATATAAATCACTCACCAACAAGGTGTTGTCTACTTGAAACATATTCTGATATTAATACCCGTTCAAAGGAAAGTATAACTAACAATGAAAGTTAAGATTAGTTTATATAGGCCTACAATATGATATCCAATGGAATAGCATTAACATACAAATGGTATTAGTAATGTTATCGGTATTGTCATTAATTTTGAAAGTATTTCATTTGTCAATTCATTTAGTTCCCACACTGTCCAAAATATAACCCACTTTTTATATTGGTAACTCTTGTTTCATAAGGAATGGCAAACCAGCAAGTTTAACCACTGCTTACTGATACCCCTCTATTTATCCATTCGGGACATATTAAATTACAGATCCCATACACCTATGAGATAATCTGTAAGAGCACGCGTGTGTGCGTGCACGCACGCATGCACACACACACACACACACACAAATCAATTTTGTAGATGAGTTATGATTGTAAGATCATAACTTGATATTAAAAATAATTCTATATAGTTATTGTGCATACAGTGAATGTGGCTAAAATGGATACATATTTGTACCTCTGTCGGTTATAAATATTACTATTTTATTTAATCAAAACCTGCGCAAAATTAACAGAATTTGTAGGAGTAACTACTTTTAATTTCTGCCAAGAACTGACAGCTAGACAGGAGTCTCCATTTTCCTATAAACTCAAGTGAAGTTTGCATCTAAAAAATATAGTTTTTAATAAACAATACAGTTTTTTACTAAAAAACTGTCTGGATGGAAGTAATCCATTATACACCTGATTTTATCTCTGCCCTTCTCAATTCTAATAGAGAGATTAATAATAAGTACCAAGTTGAAAATTAGTGTTTCAACTAATGTCATCCACTGCCAAATTTTGTTCTTATTGTAATATCCGAAACAGTCATGTCAAACATGTGAAGGCCAACTGTATCACATGTGGTTCCACTTCAGCTGTGTCATAAAATCCCTTCTCAAACAGCTTGTGACTGCCAAAGAAAGGACAGGAAAAGAACCTACGTTCCCGGCTCACTTTCATTTCCAACTGTTTAACTTTTTTTACTAACAATGTATTCATGAAGTAGTGCTTGACACATTAACAGTAACTTCCAAAGAGTACTATAATTTGTGTCCTTATAATTCATGCATGTGGCAGTTCATTTGATGTCTTAACCAAATACATTTATAGTGGGGGAGCATGTAGTTTCCCGTGGGATTTTTGTGGTACAATATTGGGAGTTAGTTTTTCTGAAAGGTATTGGCACAAGGAAAACGAATATGGATGTTGCCAGTCCCAAAAATTGTGCAGGGAGGTGGGGGAGGGGATTCAAAATGGCCGACAACTCGTTTCACTGAAACAGCAATATCTTCATCATTTATAGGACTACAACAAATTTTCAAAGCTTAAAATACTTCTTGATGTAGTTTTTACAATTATTATTATTAAGAATAATATGAATTGTGTAAAAACTAGCGTTAACGTTACATATTTATTTTAAAAAAGCTTTAATAAGCTCATGTTATGCATAATTAAATTAAAAAAAACTTTCTTTTTCAGATGGATCTCAGTGAACCAGAAACGAAGATGCTAAAAATGGAAATCAACTATGCACTGTGTATAATATGTCAACAGAAATTAACCAAAGGACTAATCACAAACCCCACCACACATGAAAAGGTTTTACAGAGTGTGCAAGAGAATGCTAAATACGAAAACGTGAAGTATGTTTCATCTAATATTCGTCTACATGGAATGACTGCTGCCATGCTGGCAGACAACAGGGCATCATGGCACCAAAGTTGTTACCAAGATGTCACTCACAAGGGAAAGTTGGAGCGTATAAAAAAGCACTATGAAAGCCAAACTCAGCAAACACCAACTGTGACGGAAAGCAGCACATCAAGACTAACACGTTCGCATTGCATTCCATTCAACAAAGATGAATGCTTCTTCTATAATGGTGGTCAGACACGTGCAAATTCCCTCAGGAAGCTGTCAGTTGATCATGCTCAAAAAAGCCTGAGTGATGCTATTGCTAAAAGTGGAAATGAAGCCCTCCAGATAAAGCTCAATACAGCAATCAACCCTGAAGATGGTCACGCTATCGACATTAGATACCATTTGCCATGCTGGGCAAAGAATGTGACACATGTACTATGATGTCCTGATACCAGTGCACCCAATATCTCTACAGCCCCTGAAGCTGCATCAGAGATTGAATTCATCTGTATGATTCAAGAGTGTTTAAAGATTGGTACCGTGAGTATGGCTTGAAATCGTACAAGGGAATTAAAATATTAATATATTAAAATATGATTAAAAATATTAAAATTGGGTCACCTACCTGTATTTGGACTAGGTGTCATCTAGTGTACTCAGCAGAGAAAACAGGTAAATGCAAATAACAAATATATATTTATACGTTCACTTAACACATTATTTTATTTCATCTTACTCTGTCATCAACTACCACCATAACTCCCACATCGACAATTTCGTCTTTCTCTACATCAATACTACGAACATTTCTTGAACATATTAGAAAATACAACTGATAGGATTATAACAACATTATTTACGTATTCTGATATATGATAGTGATTTATACATTATTTACTTATTCTGAATTATTCTATCTAAGGCAGCCCAGTTTGCTCACTCACACTCATACATATGTAAATTATTCCCCCCTAATATAGAGATCTCTTTATTATTGATACATTTTAGTGGGTTTGCGAATAATTGGTATTGTTACTAGTTTTGAAGAGTACTCATCCTGCACATGTGGTCCGTTGTTGTGTCCCTGTTTTCACGTAAAAGTCCGGAAAATACCTTTAACTGTTTGTAATTTAGAAACTTTACTTCTGATTTTGCTGTTGCACTTTTTATTAACACATTTTTTACAATTTTACTAAACTTTCGGCTCGCGATCCTTTGTCTTCATCCGGCCGGATGGGTGTTTTGTAGTTGACTGCTTTGTTCTCTGCGCACACAGAGCTGAGGTATTTATTCATACGTGACCAAACGCCTGAGAACGTTGGCTGCCCGTGCGCGCCCTTGTAGGGGAATACACACCCTAGTGGCTAACTTCACATTCCTGTGCCGATGCGTATCAGCCGCGAAGATATAGTTCATTCACCAAATAATCTTTGTTGAAAAAAATTGAAAATTATAATTGCAAAATCTCATGGGTTTATACCGTTACAGGCTGATGTGCAAACCACTTAGAAAGCATTCGTGTTATGAATAATGTCGCTTATCCATCTATAACAAGGAAAGAAATTAAGGAATTGCTGCAGAAAAATGTTACAGATATTGAATTTCACCATCCATCACAAAGAAATCAACCTGAAATTGTTAGTATGAAGCATGCAAGAGATATTGCTATGACATCACAGAATGATGATGAAGATTTGGGCTTGACTATGAGGAGTTTGTATGATGCTGCTAGTTATCTCCGTAAGTCTATTATGAACACTAAGAAGTGGGAATTCACAGGATCATTAGAAGCAACAGAAGAACATGTGCCACGAGAAGTGTATTCGTTCTTCAGATGGCTTATTTGTGGTACTGTTGAACATATGTCAATCATTTCCTTAAAAGATTACAGATATACTATAACTCCTATGATGAAGTACAAGTTGTTTTTGATAGATATAATATTCCGGTTTCATTGAAGAATGCAATTCGCCAAAAACGTCTCAGAGGAAGTGAATCAATCACATATCATATCACTGACAATACAAGAATAAAGAACATTACCATGAAAACATTGCTGTCAAGTGTGCAGACTAAAGAAGAGTTAACTGCCTACTTGGCAAATAAAATTATCAGTCGGTTTACAGAACTGAACTACATGTCATTGTGGCATGGCGAGAAGAAGAGGCAGCCACTCACATCACAGTACAGCACCTACGAAGCTCACACGAGGAAGCTGACACAAAATTGATATTACATGCTGCTGATGCAACCTTACGAGGAGCCTCTACTATTGATATTCACTCACCAGATACAGATGTTGTTATATTGGCTCTTCGGCGATACCCCATGCTATGTTCTAGAACATCGTGTATTGTAGGGAGTGGTAAGAAGAAAAGACAAATTGCTCTAAAACCAATCTACAATGCTTTAGGCGAAGAAAAAGTGAATGCATTGCCTGGGTTTCATGCCTTTACTGGAAGCGATACCACAGGAGCTTTCGCTGGTAAAGGTGAACTTTCATGTTGGAAAGCATTTCAGCAATGTGATACAAATATTTTGCAAGCTTTTGCAAACTTGGGATTGGATGCAACACCATCTAATGGTATTTTTGATGCGTTAGAACGTTTTGTTTGTAAACTTTACATGCCAAACTGTGCAAAATCTGATGTTGGAGCTGTCCGGTTTACCTTGTTTCAAAAGAAAATTGCCGAATCAGAGAACATGTCACCAACACAGTCAGCTCTTCGCTATGCCATATTGAGAGCACATTATCAAGCCATGGTATGGCGAAATGATGTTGTTGCGAATCCGAAGATTCCACAGCCAGATGCTGGTTATGGATGGGAAAGACAAAACGGTACATTTGTACCCTAGATGACCACGATGCAACCTGCCCCACAGGCCATTCTGGAGCTAGTGAAATGTTCATGCAAAAAGAGTAGATGTTCAACACTTGTATGTAAATGCAGACGTCATGGCTTTCCATGCACTGACATGTGTGAATGTGTGGACCCCGACGATGATGTAAATAACCGGAATAGGGATAATAGTTCAGATGAAGACAGTGAAACTGATTAATAAGTGTAATTATTATTTTACATTATTTTTATTTTGATGACCTACTGTTTACAAAAACTTTGTAGTAATGGTCTTCTGAAACAGCTTATTATTCAAATATTTAAAAAGTTTATTTTAATGGTTCATTAAAACATATGTTTTCTTCCAAACGTTATTTGCCAAATGAGAACTTGTGTCGCCTGTGTGTTAATATCTGTAAATATCATTCCACATTACTTTTTCATTTCATTGTGTTTTTGGTAACAAACGAATACATCAATATGATGCCATATAGTTTTTCTGTCTTTGTATCTAAAATTAATGATGATGGCATAATAAAATAAAATAATGATAGCTACAATGATATTTTGTTTCATTCCAAAATATTTTTTACACTCTGTAACAGAAACTAACCCTTCAACGGAAACCAGAAGAGCAATATTAAGCAATCCATAAGAGGCTAAGAGGTTCATTTATATTATTCACAATATTTTAGTAATTGTATAAACTGCATTGAGAAGTATTTTAAGCTTTGAAAATTTGTTGTTATAAATGATGAAGATATTGCTGTTTCGGTGAAACGAGTTGTCGGCCATTTTAAATCCCCTCCCCACCCCCTACATAATTTTTGGGACTGGCAACTTCCATATTCGTTTTCCTTGTGCTAATACCTTTCAGAAAAACTAACTCCCATTATTGTACCACAAAAATCCCACGGAAGGCAAATATATTACCATTTGCTCCCCCACTATTAGGATCAAACAATGGAGAATAATGTGTGGACAACAAAATAATAAACACATAAACTAATATGTGTATAGTGAATACAATAAAAAAGATTTATCTGTACACAAAAGTAAAATTCTGTTGTAGAAGTAGATCTAATAACTATTTGTTTTTACTTCTACTAATAATTTTATACAAACCACTATGTCTTTGGTATTGACAAGCGCTTTCGGCAGTCAAGCCATCTTCAGGTCATTTACCAACATTTAGGTTGAGCGCCGAAAGCGCTTGTCAATACCAAAGACAACATAGTGGTTTGTATAAAATTATTAGTAGAAATATTTGAGACCACTAACACTCCAATACAACAATATATTTGTTTTTAATAGGAAAACCAGAGTTTTTAAATACTTAGTTTGACTGCCTAATTAACTTTTTATATAAGAATGCTACTTATTATTTACAAAACTGTTGCTATACAGTAATTTAGTAATTTTATAAAAAAGCTATTTCTCCCTCTATTAATTTTGATAGATATTTCTTACTCTTCTATAGAAGAAAACAAACACAAGGTTTTGCTGAGTTAAATTCTTGGATTTCGTTGTCCATGACGTGTCCGTTACTTAACTAAATATCACTATTGTTTGACGACTCGGAACACTAAGTTTTTTATAAGTAAAATCGTAAAGATTTACCTTACAGCCTAAACCGGCTTTCACCTCTAGAAGAACTGCCTTCTAAAGGTGAAAGCCGGTTTAGGCTGTAAGGTAAATCTTTACGATTTTACTTATAAAAAACTTAGTGTTCCGAGTCGTCAAACAATAGTGATATAAACACAACGTCTTTGAACCAAACACAGAAACCTTTAATTTCACTTGCAAATTACACAGTAGCGTGTTTGGGTTTTTCATCATGATAATTTCACTTGCTGTTATACAGTAACAAAAAAACTGAACACAAGAACATTAATTTATTCTTCTGGAGAAACTGAGATAAAGTTTTTCATTAGAATGTATGATTCATACAACAAAAAATATACATATTTCATAAAATCAACTGTAATTTTTATAAACACATATTTATTTAATTAATATTCGAATAATGGTAACTGCCTGTCCAATGACTTTAAAAGTGATTTTACTGACAATCTATATGTTGCAAACATAATAAATATAACAATGTCAGTTTTATGATTACAATACGAGTCGCTATCAAGTTAAATAAACTCTGGAAGAGTATCAGTTATTAGAATAATACACTGTAATGCAGATTAAAAAATAATAATAATTTTCTTCATGTAATTATATTTTAAAACATGCAAAAGCAAAATGGTGATTGTTGTCAATGTTTAATGCCCTTGAACATACAAGATACAAGGCATCCTTAAATTGACAAAGGAACAAAGAACCTTGATAAACTATCAAACCAGGGGTACCAGACATCCCAGTTTGGTTAGGAAAATCTATTTCTTTTTTTTTTTTTACACTATCCCACCATTTGTTGAATGAATGTCAGGACACAATAACATGCAGAATTTTCATTTTCATTAAGTACTTTTGTCAAGTAGTTACTGTAGATATGAGCTATTCTTATACAGTCCAGTATGGTTTTTGAGTAAGTGATAAAACTCATCTGTTAGTAGCAACTTGTAAAACAGCCTTAATTAATAGGGCCACCTTTGATTACATACTGGTTTTTTAATAAAACACTGTGTGATAGAAAACATTTCCTAATGAAGATTAATTTATCAGAAAAGTATCAAAAACAATAGTGAGAGCAAAGTACTGCAACACGTAAATTGAAGTAATTTAAATACAATTTGCACGCGCGTTATTGTTTGTTTTGGAAGGGTTGCCATGGTGCAAAACACTCAATGTACAGTCTTGGATTTGAAACACTCAATTACCTTTTGTACTGTACACATAGGTATGTACAGTTCTTATATGATGTATAGTACAATCATTGTATGATTAACAACCACAGAGGACGCTAAAAATCAGTTTTTCCAATAATTAATATTGGTATTTCCAGCCATTCATATCTAAATATTAATAATTTATAGTAATTATATCAGCTGATTACTACTGCAAAACCAAAATTTTGTATCTGTTACAGAATGTTACAGTCTTTAACACACTCTGTATATGTGGTTCAAATCATCAAATGTAAGGGAAACGCAGGAAAATGCTTGAAATTAAACACAGCATAAGACTCACAAAGTTCAATGGTGTGTAATGCTGATCTTCTGTTTGCTCATGTAAATAATTTATAATGTCCTCATATTGAGGGGGGGATTTAAAGAGTTGTCATGGAGAAACTGAATCAGAAACAATTCAATTAAAGCTGTGACAAATTATCAGAATGAAATATGGAAAACATGCATCAAGAATAGAAATAAAAATGCAGATAGGCTAGTTCGAACTGATGAAAATTTTAAATAAATCTATTATTTTAACCACAAAAATACTTTTATATATAATAATCTACCTACATGTAACAGAAATACATATAACAACAGAAATATCTATGTATAAATATATAAATAGCATGAGTGTGACGCGCGCGCGCGCGCGCACACACACACAAAACATCCATGTTAGTGTTTAAAATCCATAGGAAGGTAATACACTAAATCATAATTGTGAGCTCAGTTTTATTTAGTGTTTTTTTTTTTTAATTTTCAATTTGAAACACATTAAATACGAAGAAATGCATTATCAGTTATCAAACATAAACTCCCCCCTCCCCAAACTTAAACGATGCCACTTGGTATCACTCCCTCCCTCTGACCAGACTGATAACTCACTTTTTTGGTAACACTTGACAAACAAACACTTTTTTGGGAACAACAACCTTAATTACAGTACTCTTGTAATTACTACATCCAATAATTAAGCACCAGGCCAATCTGAGCCCAGGTAGATGCACAATTTAACACAGACAACCACCTGTTTCTCACTGTCAGACTGATGTGTATGTAACTCTCAATTATGAAAGAGTGAGAAGAATGCCATGATTGCTAATTTCTTAATTCAACTAATACTTGATAACTTTACTAAACTGACCAGAACTTTGTATATTACAAATAAATCTAAAATTGGATATAATAAAATTTCAGTGTTGGTTTGTGTGTTTTGAACAAGCAACATCTGTCTGTAGGACTGACAGTATACATGCTAATTTAATATCTTTAATTATTAAATTTTACATAGGAATGATTTTATGAAATGTTCCAACAAAGCCAGTTAACGCATAAGAATTCTTATTATGTCATAGTGTTTTACAAATTATAATATTCATCTTACTGTTTTCTTAACAATGAACAACTGTTATACCAGTTACTGTATAATGTTATACCATATATACTACACTGACAAACACTTTATGAATCACTTTGGATTCTTTAAAACAAAAAAGAAATGCTGTTTGCAAGGAATGGTTTGTCTGTAAAAATTTTAATCAATAATAGTCATTACTTTTGTCTACATAACAAAATATAATTTTTGAAATGCAATGTTCAACTTGCAGAACAAAATAAATATCGGTATTAAAAAAATTATCAGAAAAATACGTACACTTCTCAAAATGATTATAGTACATGTTCAAGCTGCTGGCCGACTTAAAAACATTTATGTTCACAAACACTGTCTAAAAGATGGAGGGTGCTGAAATTTGTTTTCTAAACTTAACAGTCTCATTCTACGACAGTATTATGGTTCAACTTCAAATGTGTATTGGTACTCATATATTATTACGGTCAATTATGTACACTGTGCCTACATAACAGTAGCACTGCATGCTTATAAAAACGAATACAATGGTATATCAAAAATGTATAGTTACAAAAATTATTTCCTTCTGCAAGAAATAATATTAAAGGTTTTTTTAATCTTTTCCTAATTTCTTCAGCACAAAACACATGAAGCCAAGAACACAATTAGTAATTGCTACGTCAAGGGCCACCAAATTGCAACCTAAGTCAAGGTATTTATCTAAAAATCATCATACAATTAGGTGACATTTAAGCCACTGGAGACACACAACTAGAGATGGGCGATCCGCTCGTGAACTGATTCAAAGAACTGGTTCGTTTTACTGAGTGAGCGATCGGTGACTCGAAAAAGAAGAGCGGTAGCTCTTTGCTCCACGGAACACAAATACGGAACGATTCACTGATTCACTTGCTCCCTCGGAGCACCTCTCTTGGCGATCGCCGTTCTCGACCTTGTTTGTTCCCTTCCCACTCCACTCGGCAGTCGGTACTCCCACTCCCACCACTCACTGCTCTCTGACTCTAGTGGTCTCTGGATAATTGAATCATTCGCTCTGGTCTTTGCGCTCAGCTCAGTTTAGTTCGCCATTTGTTTACATTTTTGATTTTGACTTTGCACTCTCCCTTCAAGTTTCGACTCTTCGATTGCTGTTGTTATACTTATTATAGGTATGTACATTACGTATTATCTTTTTTATTTAATTATATATATAAATTAATTTATGACAAAATGTTAATGAAATTAGTGATTGGAACTGTATTTTGAATGTAACCTAACATTTTGAATAATTATTTTGGAGGATAAGAATAATATTTACATTTATTGATTATAAATTTATAAATGTTTCCATCTAATGTATTTTTCAGTGATGCAGAACAAAATGTCGAGCCCATCGCTTAGAAGGACTTCACGCGATATTTGGTATCATTTTACCAAATTTGACAAAAAAGTGAAATGCCGATATTGCCAGCAGGTAATTTCCTGTTCTTCGGGATCTTCCTCAAACCTTAAAAGGCATTTGAAAGCAAAACACCCGACAGTGCCTTTTGAACGCTCGGGAAGCCGCTCAAGATCGCCGTCAACTAGCAATGAGACCGCAGCAGAAGTGCGAGAAATCCTTTCGCTCGAATCTCCTGCATCGGATGGCTTCTTGTACATCCACCTTGGTTGAAGACCTCCGCCCAGGAACTGACTTTCGCCCTGAATCTGGGCCCAGTTTATCTTTTGCGACGCCTTCGCCCCCAACCACTTTGCAACAACCTTTGAGTAAGTTCATAAATATCATAAAGCCGATAACATTAAATAAAAGCAAATTGTTAGATACTCAACTTTTAAAGATGATTTGCAAAGAGTTTTATCCCTTTTCGACAGTCGAAGACGAGGAATTTAGAAAGTTTGTACATACGCTTTGCCCGAATTATAATATGCCCAGTCGCAAAACTTTGTCTAATTTCTTATTGCCTAGTCTTTTCAATGACTTAATACTGAAAATTAAAAATGAATTGGCCATTGTAAAAGCAGTTTGCCTGACTTCGGACGGGTGGACTAATATTAACAATGTTAGTTTTTATGCACTTTATAGATGATAATACAAAATTACAGTCGTATTTATTAGAATGCTCAGAATTTGAAGATAGGCATACCGCGCAGAACATTTCCAATTGGGTCAACGCTGTTGCAAGAAAATTTGACATTCATTTTAAAATTGTCGCAATAGTTACTGACAATGCGGCAAACATGAAATCAGCTGCCGCCATATTAAAACTGCGACACCTACCATGCTTTGCACATTCATTCAATCTTCTTGTGCAACACGCTATTGGGTCGTCGATACAGAAAACTGTTGACGAAGTCAAACAGACAGTTATGTATTTCAAAAAAAGTTCATTTGCTCAAAGTAAACTTGCCAAAATGCAGACGAATTTAAAAAAAGATAAACTGAAATTGAAACAAGATGTTCCGACCAGGTGGAACCCCACCTTTGACATGTTACAAAGATTTTTTTAAAATAAAGAAGCAATTATTTCTTCCCTTGCTATATTAGGCGTAAAATCATTTAATCTGACTGATAAAGACTGGGATATTATAAAACAGGCAATAGAGGTTTTAAAAGTTTTCGATGAGGTAACAAAAGAAGTGTCGTCAGAACAAACTGTTTCTCTTTCTAAAATGGGAATTCTGATAAGGTTAATGGCGCATCAAATGAAAACTTACAAAGATAAAAATAAAGGTTATTGTCTTGAAATAAATTTATTAGTCGATGACATACTGAAAGGATTGTCGGAGCGGTTTGGGATTATCTCTCAAAACAAACTAGTTACGCAGTCAAGTCTGCTCGATCCTCGTTTCAAGAAACAAGGTTTTGCAGATGACACAAAGTTCAGGGAATGTTACAATAACGTTGTGTCAAAAATCAAAGCCTTGGGTGTACAACTTCAAACGCCCCAAACACAGGCACAGCAAGCAGGTCCAACTACGTCGAGTGGGAGTTCTTCCATTTGGGAGGAGTTCGACAAGACAATCAACAAGCTTCAAGGAGCATATGACCCGGGATCTGCAGCAATAGTGGAACTTGATAAATATTTAGCTGAGGAATATTTGCCTAGGAATAATGACCCTTTATTGTGGTGGGAATCCTGAAAACTTATATATCCTACATTGTATCAACTTATTTTAAAAAGATTATGCGTTCCTGCTACTTCAGTGCCATGTGAACGGATCTTCTCCAAAGCGGGCCAAGTATGTTCCGAAAAAAGAAACCGGCTCTCGTCGGAAAAGTTAACAAAAATTTTATTTATAAATCAAAATCTTGATTAGTTTTTGTAGTATAGGTTAATTAGATTTGTAATATTATTTTTGCACTGTATTTTATATAATAAAATAATGTAAACTTAACAAAAGTGAGTTTATTTTTTACCATTTCCCAAATTTATGAACATTTTTTTATTCCAGAATTTCATTGTTAGTTTTATGTAGAAATAAATTTTTAGGCACCTTTAAAACTACAGTTGAAAAATGTAACGGAAAATTTTTAGCAGATAAGATACAGGCCAAATGAATTGGCTTAGAAAGGTAAAATCCTTGGGGATTCTCAAAACTACTTTGAAAGAACATAACGGAAAAATTATTTTATCCCCTTTCAGCTTTCACTTTGTTCTCAAAAGCGGACAGTAGCAGGTAAACTACAAGCAGAATGAATAGAATAAGAAAGATGAGGTCAAAGGACCATATAGTAGTTTAAAAATTTTAATAAAAAAAGATTACGGTACTAATATTTATAATTTAAGTTGTCAAAATTTTAGAGCACCTTACTAAAAAAAACTCGCAAAAAATGTGTTTAATTTTTGGTTTAAAAATTGTAAAACGAAGTTCACTGGAAAAAAACTGGAAACAAAGTAAGATTCATTCTGAATCCGACCAATGATGATTGGTGAGCGGTGAGTCACGGAAAAGAGCTAGTTCAGTCTAGGGAGCGAGCGGTTCTGATCCGATCCCCGAACGGTTTTGCCCATCTCTACGCACAACCATTACCACTAGGAATAAAAAAATTGCAATGGCACTTCTGTATCTTATCATCTGTGGAAGTCAGATAATATAATAGTAGGCCTACTGATGCATCTCATCATTTTAGAATGGGAATGGATACAAGCCATGTTTCTAATACTAAAATTTATGAAGCACAGGCACGAAAAACATCCATGTGACACAAGTCACATAAAACATTAATTTCCTCTAAATGTCATTCTAGTAACATGTTCACAAATATTAGGTTGTAAAATTCGGTTTTTCTGACTCTTACTCAGTTACGGCCTTTTTTTAATTTCAACTTTATTCTTCTACGCAGTTACTTGATTTTCAATTATTCCATATATTTCTAAAATTATAATGTTTTAGTGGTATCTGCACTATTCTACCAGGCATCATTTTTTATCATTTTATTAGCACAGACACATGAAGTTCTGAAACGCTAGATGTCAAGGACCAAACGAATTTCAATCAGTTTTACTATACCGTACACAATAAATCAGACTGTTTATACAAAATCCTCTTTCTGTAAAATACATAATCCTGAATATCGGCCAGAATCCAGAATTTACAGTTTCTGATTACTGTACTGTTATTATTACGCCTTCAGACGATAACTGTATTTGGATTCCACCAACTGTAGTCTTAACTTTCTACTGCATATATAACCTTGAACCGGTTTTCTGTCGATATTTACTTAGACACCTTAATTTTTAAAATTCTAAATTCAATTCTTCGTTAAAGTACAATCATAAGTCTTTTTAACTGCAGCCTGATAAATATTAAACGGCATATAGGCTATCTCAATATGAGCACTGTTATCAAAGCCGGCTGTCAAAAAATATGACTTTACTATTATGAACCTTAACTACTACCGTAATGTTAGTTGTTTTTATATTTCTTAACTATATTTTCTATACAAAAAAAAACATGCAATTTTAATTTACGCGTTTAAAAAAAACGTTCGGGAAACTTAGGATGGAATTCGTGAAAATATATAAACCTGTTACACCAGTTTGTCACCTTCAATACAGAGACATGCAAAGTATATCAGCGTTCGCATAATTATATCCTACAGTAAAAATAATTAATAGTTAACAATTAATGAACCATTGTGTGTATATGTACTGCAATGGAGTGGTAAAAATTACCTGTTGTGGAGGTGGATATCCAGGATAACTCATTTTGCACAGATATTTAAGTATTCACTTCGCACACTCCTTTTCCTGTGCGCTTCAAAACGTAACTGACTACCACGCCCCGAAAATGTCACCTAATATATAAACACTGAAAATTTGGCACTGTTCTGTTCGGAATGCGTAAAATGTGTGTTAGACCTGCGTACAACATTCCCGCGACAACAGCTGATAGCTATATATTCGTACTCTGTGGCTGATAGCTACTATAGCTACTACCACATAGTACGCTACTACTTCAGACTAGCGTCTACGTGTGCGTTTTCCTAACTGATGAGAAGTAGGGATGAGCATCGATGGCCGATGTTCCAAAAACATCGATGGTTAACGTTCGATGTTCGATGTTTTTATCATCGATGGTTCAGTTGCGATGTTTTCATACTATCGATGGTTTCGTTTCGATGTTTTCCTTTGAACACCTTTTTAATTTGTAATGAAGACTTTTTTTAAGTTGATTGTTAAATTTAGTTTATTTTAAATCAACAAATTATTATTTTAGATATTAATGGCTATGTAGTTTGCTCCCTAACCTAGGTAAACGATAAAATACCATGTACAGTAATATTAAACAGACATGAATCAGCGCGCAGGTTGTAGTGGGGAGAAGACGGCAGCAGTTAAAGGCACGAGAGAGGAAAATGTCTACTAACGCAGTTGAAAATATTAGTCTACTCTCTGAATTGTCAATAAGACGCACATATGACAGGAGTAATCTATTTCGACACGGGTTGACTTTTTATACCTAATGTGCCGAAGTTACGCTTCTTTAATAATTAAAGATGAAAGATAATAGTTAAATTTACGTTTTTCCTTGTAAAAGTAGTAAAATTAGAAAACTGATATCGCTTATAATGAAATAAAGCAGTTACACTGCTTTGTCGATTCACAATTATTTTCGTTTTATTATATTTATAACTTTATTTATTTAGTTTTCTATTGTCTATGATTCTTATAGTGTTTTCAATTGTTTATTTTTTATTTTTAACGTTTTTATGTATTTATTGTTTTTTACATTTCATTAGCTACATTTTTAATTATATTACTAAATACTTTACCACACTAAATTTTACAGCCCTACCAACACACACGCACGCGCGCGCGCGCACTGGTATATTTAACTTACTTTTTACTAACCAATTATTCTGATAATTTGAAATATCTTTTATTTGTTTAATTGTTTTTAAGGTTTTTACCTTAAATTTGGTTACCTACGAAATTTGGTTGTAGGTAAGTTTTGATTTCGATTACGACAGTAAACGTGGACATTTTGTAAGACGAAACAAGCGTCAGACACAACAGAAAGAGACAGTGTAGACCTAATAAAGATTTCCATTATTTTGTAAACAGTGCTTGGCGTGTTGTGTCTGTTGCAATGTTTCTCGAAAGTCGAGGCTAGACATCAACAATCGTATATTTTGGAATGTGTACACTTTGTGTACATATTACGATTCACGAAAAACGTAGTAATATATTATCCACATTGCTCTGGCATCTTAATTTGTTTGAATAAGTAACATTAATAACAGCCTCGTACGCGAAATGATTTTGTGTGTGTGTGTTTAAAAAACAAGCAGATGTAAACTATCCGTAAAGAACCGAAGAGACAATATTAATGTATTATTATTATTATTATTATTATGACGACCTGGTGTAGGCTAGACATTACAGTATCTGTTTATTCAGGTGCAGTCATGTAGTGCGATTCTGTCAGCTTGAGACTAAACTATAACGATTAGTCACTCTTATTTGAATAGCAGTATGATACAATATGTGGATATTGGAAAATGCTTATTACATCATTGTGTATGGGTGGTCATAATTATTGTTTGTGACAGGAGGAAGGAACTATAATTTTTGACAAGACCTCTTATAAACTTTTATTGAAAGCAATTATAATTGCGGTTGCAATGAAACACCAGATTTGACGTCATATCGTACGCAAAAACAAAACTCTAGAAATGCGACATAGCACTGAAACGAGACTAGGAAAACATTCGGAAGATTTACACCAAATTTCGTATTTTCTGGAACATTCTGGCAACACTGCGCACTAGACACTAGATGCCGGCTCACTGAGGCAGCAAAACAAGTGACAAGTATGTAAACAAGCTGGTGAGTCATCAACAAGTCGGTGCCTGAGCCGCGGTCGGACCAGCCGGGGGTCGGACTAGAGAGGTTTTACTGTACCTGTATAATTTGTTATAAAAAAATAAATTGAATCTAAAAGTATTAACAGTGTTACTTTACACCGTGATTTTATTAAGCTTTTACTGTTTAAAAGAAAATAAGAGAATTTATAGGCCTATCTCTCTTTGGGAATACTAATTTAAACTTTCACTAGGAGTAAACAAACCTGACATAGATTTAAAGAAGTTTCTGTTTTTGTTAAAGGGTGGTTTTATGTATGTTTGTTCAAAACACTTTATAATCATTATAATAATAAATAATAATGAACAGATTTAGTTAATTATGAATGTGAGTTAAATTATTTTAACGTCACCTCGCCTTTACCTAACCTATTCTCAACGAGTTTGTCAACGGCCCTGGAAATTCTGATACGGGGAAGTTAGATGTATTTAAATTGTTTTCTCGGGTAGCCTACAGTGTTGAGGTTTCCGCATTCCGCCTGTCAAAATGTGGTGGTCACCCAAGGGCTTTTGGTTTTTCAGAATCTTCTGATAAGGTAAGTGAGTAAAGTATCGGGGTGTATTAGTCTTCTCTTTAATTATTTTTATTTATTATTCATCCCCAATTATTTGTACTATTACAAACATGTAAAAAGCATAGATTTTTATTTGAATTGCAACATTGGCATAAAAACATCGATGTTTGAAGTCTTAAAACATCGATGTTTTCATACCGTTGTTTTTTTAACATCGATGTACTCTTCACGATGTTAACATCGATGGTTTTCTGGCGATGCTCATCCCTAATGAGAAGTAGGGATGCGACATCGATGTTTTTAACATCGATTTATTGGAGCCGATGTTTTTTTAACATCGATGTTTTACGTTGTCGATTTTTTTTTATGAAAAAAGTACCATAATAAAAAAATTAACCACATAGCATAATTTTCACAATCAATAAATTAAAATGAACATACTTTCAGACCAAAGTGACCAAGGGTGAAGGGTCTGAGTTAGGGATTAAAAATTATGTCTTGATAACTTTTGTTTTCTTTAAAGAATACAATAATATGAAATATTCTTACTTAACTTCACATTCCATACTTTTGCATTACATTCAGTGATAAAACCATTTACATCTGGTACCCCTTCTTCGTCACTGCGGTGTATCGAAACTACTGTGCACTAAAAACATCAAAGTACTAGTGTGCGTGTTGTGTGTTATTTTGACAGTACTCGATATTGTTTTACCTAGCCTCAAATTTGAGTACTTCTTTTCAAAACTTTATTTCTATCACGTTATTGTGGATACAGCAGTACTACATTTACACTTTATGAGATTGGTCATAGGCCTTTACACACACACATAACCTAGTTTTTCACTTCAACCTTAGACCATATATACCACTAACGTGATATAGACACGGCCTCAGCCCCACTCCTGGGCAGAGCGGTGAGACCAACTTCTCCATGTCAATTGTAGGCAAAACATTGTTATTACTGTAGCAGCAGTCGAGTATTTTGTGTTTTGTGGAGTTTATTATTTTAATTATTTACAAAGATTTTTAAGTTTATTTTTATTGATATTATCAATATGGTAACCTCTTGCTGTGCTTATAATTGCACACAAAGACATGATAAAAATAAAGAAATATCCTTTCATAGGTAAGTACATTTTCCTCACGTTTGATTTTGAGGTTAGATTATGCAGTTGGTATTTTGATACCTAATTAAGTATATTTTATTTATTAGAAAATTATTATTTCTTAACAAAATAACTTGTCCACAGTTTTCCAAAAGATATGGTTCTACAAAAGAAATGGATCACAGCTATGCGGAGAGATAAATTTAGTCCCAAAAAAAGTTCTCGAATCTGTTATAAGCATTTTTCAAATGAGTGTTATGATACAAATCCTTGGAGCTCCAAAAAAAAACTAAAAGATGATGCTGTTCCAACTATTTTTGAATTCCCTGACCATTTATCAAAAACAAAACCGGCAAGAAAACCTCCAATAATAAGGAATAATAATAATTGTAGAACAACTAGGTAAGTGCATACGAATACGAAGGAATCAAACACCAGTAATAATGGGTACCTACCTAGTACCTGATTGTTTACTGTAACTGTTATTAATGGGTACCTACTCAGTTAAATTGTATAATTAATGTTAGGCATATTTAGAGCATTTATTTGTCTGTGTTTTTTTAGAGGAATTGAAAACAATTCAGGGTGTGTAAATGAAAACAACAGTGACAGCACTGGCACTTGTGAGGCTCAAGACACAGTTGTAGGAACCAGTGCAACTGTTGAAGGGGAACCTGCTTCCAAAAAAAGGAGAGTTTATATTGGAGATTCCAAAAAGCGTGTTTTGCTGTCCTTGCCGAAAAAGTTGTTGAATTGAAGAAGCAAGGAAAACTTTGCATTTGTTCATTGCAAATTGATGAGATGTCAATTCGCAGTATGATAGAATGGGACGGTGAAAAATTTGTTGGGTATGTACTTAGTTATGCAATATGTATGCAATTATACATATAATATACACCAATTAATACACCTACATTGGTTGTAGGTCCTTTTTCACGTTTCTTTCAATTAGGGATGATAATAATCCTCCCAACCTTAAAAAACAATTGTAAATAATAAGGCACTGTAATAATAAAATTATAAGTGCCGGGATTACAGTCTTGAATGAAAAATCAGAAATTTCTGATTTTCTAACACAACGCACCCAAGTTACCCTCTTTATATAATATATGTAATAATGCTAGGCTTTTATTTTAGGTATGCTGACATCATGAGCAGTGGGAAGGAGGAAAAGGCTGACAATACCCCTGCAACGAAAGAGACCTTTGTATTTCTTCTGAACTGCGTAAATGGCTCTTGGAAGTTGCCTGTAGGCTATTTTCTAATAACTGCCCTTTCTGGTGAGCAAAAGGCCAATCTAATAAAAATGTGTTTGGGAATGCTTCATGATGTCGGAGTGAAGGTGTGCAGCTTGACGTTCGATGGTGCCCGAAGTAATGCAAGTGCTGTGGAAAAACTGGGAGTGGATTTTGATATAAACACGGAGAAAACATGCTTTCCACACCCTATCTCGGATGACCCGATTTTTATCATGCCTGATCCCCCACATATGCTAAAACTAGTTAGAAATACTCTAGGAGACAAGAAGATAATGTACGATGAAGATAGTGAACCCATATTATGGGAATATATTGAGAAATTGGTGGAAACGCAGGAACGAGAAGGTCTACATTTAGCCAATAAATTAACAAGCAGGCATGTAAAATGGCAACAAGAAAAAATGAAAAAATGATTACCTGTAATCATCAGATTACAGGTAACGAAAACCTCATTGAACATCGCATACAACAAAACATGCCGCAAACACAAAATTATACCCACACATGCACAAATCACAATAAAAAATAACACACACGCCGCAATACAAACCAAACGTAAAGCCGAAACAATACACCTGGACAATATCATCAATGATTTATACCATAAAAAAGATACACTAAACAAAACGGCATACAACCTACACGTAAAACTCACACAAATATTACACCACATTGAATTTGAACACATAATACAACATACACGAAATATCATAGAGAAAATCCAAATAAAAATACAGGAAAGACAACAGAAAAATCAATAACCTATTAACACACAGAAACGAAACCGTCCCTACACCGACACATACGTTTCACACACGTACTGTAAATACAACAACGACCAATTTCACTAACGCAGAAATAAACCTATTAGATAAAGGTCTAAAACAATTTAGGCATCAATCCAACTAATAACAACATTAATAAAAGACATACACGTGACATAGTCCTAGACGCTGAAACAGCCATACAACACACGCTGAACAAAGACCATGACACCATACGCCATGATATAAAACGCAAATTACAACACACACAGCAATACGAACATAAACAACACAATAATGAATCCCAAACACTAAAAAACATAAAACGTAAATTACAAGAATACAACCTAACCATACTCAAAGCAGACAAAGGTAATATAAATGTCATAATAGAAAAACAGGCTTTAAATAACAAAATTGAAACATTTTTTAGTGAAAACAACATCACTAAATTAAATAAAGACCCCACCCCAAAATATCACAAACAAATAAACAAAACCCTAAATAACACAAAACACAGTATCACCTGACAGCATCAAATATCTAAAACAGATTAAACCAAACGCCCCTACACTAAATGCACTACCGAAATTACACAAACCAAATATTCCATCAGGCCACTTATAAACAACACACAAGCACCTACACACAAAATAGCTAGACATTTAGATAAATTAATCAGAAATAGCATAAATTTAACAAACAACACCACTGTCAAAAATAATTTAGATCTAGTGAATAAAACTCAACATGTACACATTCCCCACAATTCCACACTAGCTTCATTTGACATAACAAACCTATACACCAATGTTCCCATAAAAGAAACCATAACTACATTAGAACAATTACTAAAAATAAATAACACACCTGAAACGCACATAAAAGAGATCATCTATCTAACTAAAATAATCACTGATCAAAATTATTTCGCACATAACAACATGTTTTACACACAAACAGATGGACTACCCATGGGCTCCCCTATATCAGGTATACTAGCCGAAATATTTGGACACACCATAGAACAGAAACACATACTGAACAATAACAAATACACCGATAAAATAATATATTGGCACAGGTATGTTGATGACATTTTACTCCTCTACAATGGCAACAAAAGACAAATAGAAAATTTCCACAACTACATTAACACTATACACCATAAATTAAAATTCACACTTGAAATAGAACTAAATAATAGCATAAACTTCTTAGACCTTACAATCACCAAAACAAACAACACACACACATACAAGATATACAGGAAACCCACCACATCAGGCATGGTCATACATAACTCATCCAACCACCCAACTCAACACAAACATGCAGCTTTCAACTACATGCTCCATAGGCTCACTTCAATACCCCTAAATACACATGACTACCAAGAAGAATTAAACACAATCAAATACATAGCAGTCAAAAATGGATACACCCCCGAATTAATAAATAAACTACACAAACGCATCCTAAACACAAAAAGTAAAACACATCAGACCAACAGCACACAACCCAGTAAATACATAACACTTACATACTACAATTCCAATACACACAAAATTGCAAACACATTTAGGAAACACAGTTATAAAGTAGCCTACAGAACCAACAACACCATTAGGAAACACATAATTAATACTAACAAAGACAGACACATACAGCAAAACAGGGGTTTATAAATTAAATTGTAATGATTGTCACCAATTCTACATCGGCCAGACGGGAAGATCTTTTTCCACCAGATTTTCAGAACATTTAAAAGCCCTCACCACAAACTACATACATTCCACATTTGCCACACATTTACATAACGAAAACCACAGTTACACAAACATAGAACACAACATGGAAATATTACACTACTTACCTAAAAGTAGAAAACTAAACACAGCTGAACAATTTGAAATATACAGATATCACACACTACAACCAAACAACATATTAAATGAACAATTAATTATAAATCACATACACTATTCGATACACTGATCCAAACACACAACAAACATGAACCTCAGCGCAAATCCCTTCCCATCATCAACCCCCACCACACACACCTATAGTCCATAACGGTTATTCTGTAATCGACATTCAGTATTTACTCCCACTGAGGAAGAGGCACATCACCTTGAAACGTTTGGGGAAGTGACAACTAATAGTAAGTTCATACGTGATAGTTTATATATATTAATGAAAAAATGAAGGTAAAACTTGCTGCACAGACCCTAAGTCTCAGTGTTACCAAGGGTCTGCAGTACTTAAGAAAAAATGAAATATATTCAGAGGAGTTTGAGGGCAGTGAGGCAACCCAACGTTTTGCTACCTTAATTAATGATGTGTTCGACATTTTGAATAGTAGAAGGTTGCTAGGCAAATGGTTTAAAGCGGGACTCCAGGCAAAAAATAGAGGGATAATCGCCAAAAAAATTGAAGAAGCAATTAAATATATCAAGGGATTAAAAACTGCACGAAAAGGACAACCATTATATACAACGCTCAACAAAACTGGTTTCATTGGTTTGGTACTTGGGCTTAGATCGTTCCTCGGAATATTTGACCATTACTCCACAAAAAATTGTGAAGGTGGATTGAGGTTTCTGTTGGGTTATAAGGTCTGTCAGGACCATCTGGAAGTATTTTTTAGCACGATACGGAGTATGGGGGGTTATAACAATAACCCCTCAGCCAGACAGTTTATGGCAGCTTATAAACGCCTTGTAATGCATACGGCTGTCACCGCATCGGAGAGGGCTAACTGCTTAGACCAGAGCCCCTCCTTTATTCTGTCATTGAGTATGGAGAAAAAGGTGAAGACCATTGATTACCTGCTTTCGGAAATCCCAAACGAAACCTGCGAGGACCCTGTTACAGATCATGACTATGGTATGTCAAGTTCAACCTATTACAACAATTTAAGTTTATATGTCAATGATGTTTCCGAGTATATTGCAGGTTTTGTAGTAGTGAAACTGAAGAGAATCCTGAAATGCGAAACCTGCATAGCTGCTCTGGAGGAGCCGAACATTACAACAATTGTATAAAAATAAAAAACTACAAAGCTGACAAAAAATGTCTTGTTCAACCATCGAAAGATGTAATTCATGTATGCTGTTTTGCTGAATCGGAGTTACGCATCTTGAAAAACAAAGGTACCTTTCAACAGAAAGATCTGTTATTTAAACTAATAATTAATATATTAAAGAATGTGAGGAACTGTATTTTTAAAGTGCTGAATCAACACACCTTTGATTTCAACGTAGAGGGAAATCATGTAATTAATCTTATAAAAACTATTAGTTATAATTACTGCAAAGTTAGGCTTCAACATGAGGCCAAGTCCTTGCATAACACTGACTGTAGAGTCAGAAACAAACTTACTAAATCTATTTTATTCGAAAACCAATAATTATTAGTTTTAATTTAGTTATAGTTAGTTTTAATTTTAAATTAATTCAATTTAAAGAAATGTAAAATTTTAACTTAGCTTAAAGGTTGTAAAATTAATTTGATTGCATTATAAATAATGTATAGTAAGTAAAAGTAATTGTATTAATTTTGTCAAGATGAAATACATATTATAAAATAAAAATAATAATATCTATGCTTTTAGACTAAAATAATTTTATTATAAAATAGGTGTATAATTAGTATATTGTTTATTAGAAAACAAATCCTTGCTAAAGCTTTGAAAAAATTATTATTTTCACTAAAAACCTGGGTCGGGTGCCTCCTTCAGTACATGGTTATACGGAGGCTCACGGGTTTTCTGCCTACAACTGACGTCACAGGCCGGATTCATGTTGGTCTCACCTAGAGAGACTGGGGGCGTGTCTATGGTATATATGGTCTAAGACTTCAACAATAACTTTAGATCATGTCGTACTGCCATGATACACATAAGTCAGCGAAAGCGTCACGGTTGTTTTTAGCAATTTGAGATGTGCCGCCAGTACCTACAACTGTTATGTTTTCCAATGGACAGGTAAGCGAGTCTTCAAATTGGAAACCGTCTCTCACTCGAACAAAATTGTGTAACACGCAAGCAGCCAACACAATCAATTCGACAAAATCTGGTTCCAAAGCTATAGCAGTATGAAAAACCCTCCATTTATTGGCCAGAATGCCAAATGTACATTCCACATAACGACGTGCTCTTGAGAGTCTGTAATTAAATATTTTTTTTTTTATGGTAAGGTTCTTTCTTGCATATGGTCTCATGACATGGTTAGTCATAGAAAAAGCTTCATCAGCAACGATGACGTAAGGCCTTGGGGTAGTATTCTCAGAATTAGGCAATGGTTTACCTTCAGGTATACCTAGTGTCCCGTTGACTATTTTCTTGTAGAGAGCTGACTGTCGGAAAATGTTAGAATCAGCTGATTTACTGTAGCTTCCTACATCAACAAATATAAAATAAAGTTAACATCCACTAAAGCTAGCAATACTGAAGAGAAATAGTTCTTGTAATTAAAAAACTGTGATCCACTTCCATCAGGTCCCATAACCCTTATGTGTTTGCCATCTAAAGCGCCAATGCAATTGGGAAAATTGGCTCTCGTTTCAAAATCTTTGGCGATTTGTTCCCAATCTTCTGTTGATGGCATTTTCATCACTTTTTCCCTCAGGTGTATCCATATAATACTGCACGTTTCTCTAACAATTTGAGCGATTGTAGATCTCCCAATACGAAATTCAAATGATAAAGACGTGAAGGCGTTTCCAGTTGCAAGGAACCTGAAAGAAAGAATAATATTACCCTTTCATGTGATGAATGATATTTTCATGTGTTACGGAATAAAAAAAATCCCGCTTGTAAATAAATGTTGGTTAAATCACATTGTTTAAAATTAACGCTAAAACATATTGGGTGCAAAAATAAATAAATTGTGCCAAGCAACTAGCACAAAGTTTGGCCCAACCATTTATTAATTACCTACTTATAAATTTTTTTTTGGTCAAAGAATTGCAAAAGAAATGGCGGTCACTGAGGGTTGCTTTTACACGTGAATTCAGAAACCAGAAGATGCCAAGTGGAAGCGGGAACAAGAAAAAAACGAAGTATGTTTACTTCGACAACCTGTTGTTTCTTGCCGGCTCTACAGAAGATAGAGAGTAAGAATATATTTTTTTCATTACCGTTTGATGTAAATAAAACTGTAATACTTAGCCCTTTCACTGTTGAATTAGGAAATAATTGTAGGACAATTTTTTAATTTGGCAGTCTATCTACATAACTTTTGGTGGATTTTTTGTGGTTTAAAATTTTGTTTATCGCTTGTTTTATCAAACTTATTGATTGTAATGTTGGGAATAGAATCATATTGTTTTTCACCTCTTAAAGTTTATTATGTAAGCAAAAAAATCGTATAGGACACCTAGAGCCAAAGGGTTAATACTACACAATTTAAATGGACATACTTACAGGAGTACACACAAGCATACATAGACATAAATACATTGTTGTTAGTTAATATAGATAAACACTTCATAAAGTCTGTTCTTTTCAGAACAATCACAAACTTCCCCGATTCACCACGTCGCAGTGAAAACGAAGACATCTCACATCCAGGGCTGTCTTCAGCACAAGAGTCATCAAAGGCCGAAACTTCTTACCGGCCAAAAAAACCTAAATTGTCTACATTTGAATCTGCTGTTTTGAAATATATTTCCAATGAACAACAGACACCATCCAATGATGACGAGGGAGATAAGCAATTTCTTCTATCATTCTTGTCAGTTATGAAAAAACTAACTATGGATAAAGAGATGTGGGCTAGATTAAAAATAACTGAGATTATGCAACAAGCTGTGTATAATACAAGCCAACCAAACTCTTTCCAAGCGCCTTTTCCAAATCAGTTTCTACCTCAAAACATGAAATACTGTATACCAAACCAGCAACAATTTCAATCTGGTTTTCAGTACAATAACACTCCACAGTTCCAAACTTTAACCAACATCAGCAGTACCAATAGCGTTAAGAATAACATTCAACCAGACCATGAATTATCTGCAGCATCTCCACTATCTTCAGTATTATCTCCTTCGCCCTCAGAATCTACGACATCAGATGTCTTCAGTGTAATTGGTCAGTCTTACACAAACAACTATTACTACTTTTATGACTTATCTTTTTTTATATAATTTCATTATTATTAGTACATACTCGTTTCACTTACAACTATTATGTTGTACTTTTTTATCTCTACTGAAAATTAGTTGCCTTTTGTAATTCAAAATTAAATAGTTTATTAAAAAAAGTTGTGTTTGTTTTTTCCCAGAATGTTCAAAAATATTAATGTCTTATGTCTTATGTTGCTAAGTGTATGTCTGCTTACCTTAACGTGACAGCTAGTCTTTCCTCAGCTGGTATACTCAGACGAAACCTTGTATTTTTCTTTGAAATTTCTCCTTGAACAAAAGACAGCAGTTCATCAAAGGACTTAGTGCTCATGCGAAAGTAAGAAAAAATTTTTTCATCATCCTCTCTCAATGAACTCACTAATGTATGAAACTGACCGTACTTCAATCGCACTGTATTTATTGGATGTACACCAAATCTTCTCTTTTTCTTCTTTTTCAAATAAGAATTCACAGCCAAAACGAGCAACAGGTCTTGTTTACTTGCAGCCATCTTGACAACTGAGCTTACACAAACGGTAAATGTGACACCCCCACATATCTGCGTTTTCAACGCAGAAGGGCTACCGTTCCGAACGCAGCGTCGGAAACGGTAAGTGTGACGCTAGCCTTAGACTTTGAAAAGGGAAAACCTCATGTTCACTTCCACGAGGCAGAAAGGGGGCAATGTTTGTTTGACATGTGGCTAGCAAATGCAGGGACTGAGTATCTCTCGGGATAAGTAAATTCCCTTCTGTCAAGTGCCAACAGCCTCTGTGAAGTGCTTGAACAGATAGAAGGTTCACTTCACCCTAAACTCCATCCTCTTGACACTGGAGTGAAAACCACCTCATTAAATACCCTTGTGGTATCCCTTGTCCTACAGGGTTATGCCCTCAAGTATGGTAGATGTACAGGCACGAGAACAATGGAAACATACAGTTGAAATCTGTCGTAGTTTGACTAAAGAAGAAGAAAGTCAGATAAAGACTATACCCACTTACCACTATGCTTTGTAACACTTTCTACTTACCATTAATCTTAATGTAACACATTGCATAGCTCACAAGCTTGCACAGCTGTCGACCTTCATTTCCTATACTATTTTGTATGAAGAATGGTCAATTTATTTTTTAGTAAATGAGTAATCCTACATGGGCATGAAAAATTAACTCAAAGTTGATATAACATTTACAAACATTATGTGTTAAATTTATGTACATTTCACATCAAGGCGGCAACAATGGAATGAAAATAAATGATAACGAATTTAATATCTTTGAAATGTAAACTAAAATACAGTTTACTGGGCTCGTTACAGTATTTTAATACAGAACAGTTTATTATGATTAAGCCACATGAAGCCATATCATATACAGTTTAACACTTTCAACTGCTGTTTGAATACGGTAACAAACAAATGTAGTTTAGGGGCACAGTATGGAAAGCTGATGAAATTACATAGAATTTTACTATAGATTCAAAAGACCGAGTTCAGGTGAGCTTTCTCTACCTGTGTAACGGTACTGGAGTAGAGTACTCTTGATGTATAATGGTATAGATAAAGATAAATTGAATACAATTTGTAAAGTGACAAATTGCCCATGCATTTTTATTCCAAAACATCAAAATCTCACTAAATGCGAGTTAGTAGAGCATTTTATCAAAAACTTTATAACATTCCTCTCAAGGGGATTTTGGTGCCTGTAGTTGGCATGTGTTATGTCGCCAAGGACAAACACCGAAAGTCCAAAACCATACACATGTTGTCGAGTAGCTGTTAACAGTGTATTGTGGTTTGTTGACCTCACTGGTCTATTTGGGTAAATTACATATTAAAAAAAATGGTTTAATAAGAGAAAAACGGAGACATTACTGGACTGAATAATCAGCAGACCAGAACTATGAGGTGAAAAAACATTGTCTGTAACCCTGTTGTGATTTTGTATTTTGAATACTGTCCCAATAAGGTGGCTGGCCCAAATAACCAGTAGCCTGATTATTAACTGGAATAAATGTGTGTATGTGTTGTAATATAATAAAAATAGATAGTTTGAGTTATTGGTATTCTCTTCTCACTTTGTAATATAAGTATCGATGATTGATGTTGTTGTTTAAATTGATGTTTAAATAATTAAAACAATTTGAATAATGTTTATGTTTAAAAGGACTGTAATAACTGTTCTCTTGATGTGTTTACCTCCCCACTTACCATCCGTGAACGTCTTCAATCTTCTTAATATGTCGCTCTATCTCACTGGAAAGTCATGAATAACACACAAAATACTTCACCTTGACATTAACATATACACAGTAAATAAAATGATAATGATATTTAATCTTGGATTAAATATTCAAATACTGGCCACTGGAATATTGCTGCCACCTTGAGAAACAATTGCTTCTAAAATGCAAGATATTTGTGCCTATTTAAAAGAAATAAATACTCTTTGTTCACTGGTAAGATATCTAGGCGTTTATTAACATCAGTTAAATTGAATAAAATCCTTTTTTTTTTTAAAAACAATAAATAAATTTTTAAAACAACAAAAGTTAATTATTTTTCTGAAACTTCTTCAGCTCAGGGCTGGTAACACTGGTACAATATACAATATTGTGGTAATTCTTGTTATGTTACGTTTGGTTATTATTGTTACCAAATTTCATGAATCCTTTGAATTTACATGATGCAAGATACAAAGATGCTTATTAAGAATAATATTTATTCATATAGAATGATCAAAAGACAAAAATTAAAAATAGTTAACCTCAATACGATATTAAAATTATCGTATTATCGTACAGCAGGTGTGCTGCAGTTAGTCAATCAAGTCTGTGTAACACGTGTTATAAACGTTACACATTAAAACAATATTACTGGTTTAATTATTATTATGAACTGGATTTGATAAAAAATAGAAAAATTCTTCTTATTGAGTCTATTCAGAAAAGTATTATTAATGAATGACGTGACTCTCTGTTGACATGAAAATATTTGTTGGTTATAGGTTAATTTTACCTACAGCTGAGAGTAAGTTGACAAAATAAGTTATTTAATATTATTGAAATCGTAATACTATTTTCAAAACATTATTTTATCATAATAAGATTGATAATTAACGGCAGTGATAGTTCTAGTAAGTAAAATTATTATTTATGCGATTCAACTGTGATTGTAGTCAAGTAAGCGGCTACATTTTATAAGTGTTGCTTACTGTATTTATTATTACTTCGACTCCAATTATTATTTTTCTTACCCAAATGTTAAAATATTTTAATTAAATAACATTATTAATTAAACGAGAACTTTTATTCATTGTGCCTGATAATATACCATCGTTCGCTAGGTTAATCATGCATAGTGTGTGCTTGACTAATGTAGTCCGATATAATATTCGTCAACTGACGAGAATTATACTTCATTTTGTTTTAAAATTCGTTAATTGATAGTACTCCCTGCATATTTCACTTAACATTGCCTTTATTATACACTGGCAATGTTTTAATAATTCACTTTATTATTCGTAGCACTGTCACACGTAAAAAGGGTTACTCTTCAGTTGAGGTTAGTTACAATGTTTACTATGTAACGCGCACAAATTCAAAATATTTTCTTCATGACTGTCGCAGGCTCCGCTCGCATCGGTGGCTGGAAGACAATTAATTCTTCTCATCGAAGCTTCTCCTCGCGTCTGGTAAAATCCGATCATTGGTGTAGAATTCTATACTCTCTACCCCAAACACCTTGGTTACATTAAAATTTTAATTTTTAGCGTCTGTCCTTTGGGTTCGAGGCTCGGCTATGACGCGTTGATGCCGATTCGAAAATGACAGAAAATCTTATAATATGTATAAGTTTCTTATTAATCGTCTGACCGTCAATTGAATAGTCGCATTGTTTTGCGGATACTTGGGTCTTTAATTTAAGTCCAAACAAGTAATAAATCCATCCATTAACAACTCACTTCACTTTACACAATACACATATAGTGGCTCTTAATAAAAAATAAGTTTTTACCACTATATTTCAGTGTTATCTTAACATAATACTTATAATTAAACGTTTAGAGTTCATATCTCTCATTATTTAACACATAATATTAACATATTTGTGGTTTAAGCAAAATGCATTCATGGCGTGCAAGCCATATCTGTCCAAGCATTTGTATTTGCTTGTATTACCATTATTTCTCATGTTATGATATACCTTTGGTACTTAAATGTTACTTAACATTTTTACATATATTTGCTGATACTTTACTCCAGCAAATGTTGTCTTATTTACATATATAGCATTGTTTAAAATACACTATGCTATCATTTCGCCATTCTGTCACTCTTATTTAGTTATTATTATCATATATTATATGTATTATTAGCAATTAAAGTGTACACAGACATTGTACATGGTCTGTTTAATGTACTTACTAACTTTTTGTTAGTTGGACTTTCTTTAAGTTACAGTAGGATGGTTATTTACACCTAGTCCTATGAGTACAGTTAATTGGTTTATTAGATTATATTTATTAAACTACTTATACAATGATTGTGAGGTATTCTCATAGTTGAATTGAACATTCTTCTAACTACTGGTAAACTTCCTTACTCCCTCTTTACAAGTTTTATTATGGTTTTTTGAGTAACTCTTTAGTCACTTGGGATTTTCTAATTTGTTTATTGTTATTATTAATAATCTGACTTATATACTTGGATTTCGTTGTCCATGACGTGTCCGTTACTTAACTAAATATCACTATAATATTGACGACTCGGAACACAAAGTTTTTTATAAGTAAAAACGTAAAGTTTTACCTTACAGCCTAAACCGGCTTTCACCTATAGAAGGCTTCATCAGAGGCTGTCGTTAGTAGCGCTGCTCGTCATGTTGTTGGCGACGAGAAAGTGTTTAGAAAGATTGAAGCTGTGTGTGTGTGGTGAGATGTGTTCGAATAATGCGTGCGATTTGAATTGTGTCTGTTCGTTTAGGATGTCGTTTTTATTTGTTTTTGTGTGTTTGTATATTTCTAATTGTTCTAGAGTGTCTAGTTTTCGGCCTTTTGTGTGTACGTGTAGTATGTTCATGTTATTGTCGATGTTTTTATATGTGTGGTTTGCTTCAATGAGGTGGTTTGCGAAGGTAGATTCTGTAGTGGTGTGGAGTGCTTTTGTGTGTTCAATGTATCTCTGTTTGAAGCTACGTCCTGTCTGGCCTATGTAGAATTTACTGCAATTTGAACAATTTAGTTTATATACACCGGGTAGATCGAATTTGTTTTGTGCTTTGGGCATGCGTTTTGATAGTGTGTGTTCTGTTTTGTTAGTAGTTTTGTAAGCGATTCTGTATCCTGCTTTTTTGAATTTGTGGGCAATTTTTTCTGTTTGTTTGTTGATGTATGTTAGTGTTATGAATTTGTTGTTTTCTGTCTTTGTCTGTTGTTTGTTTTGTGTTTTGTGTAGGAGTTTACTGACTATTGTTCTGTCATAACCGTTAGATTCTGCTAGATATTTTATCGTGTTTAGTTCGTCTTTGTAGTCTATTTCATCTAAGGGGATGTTGTTAAGTCTATGTATCATGGTCCTAAAAGCAGCTAGTTTGTGTTGTATTGGGTGATTGGAGGTGTTGTGTATTAGTGTGTCAGTTGTAATTACAACAACTGACACACTAATACACAACACCTCCAATCACCCAATACAACACAAACTAGCTGCTTTTAGGACCATGATACATAGACTTAACAACATCCCCTTAGATGAAATAGACTACAAAGACGAACTAAACACGATAAAATATCTAGCAGAATCTAACGGTTATGACAGAACAATAGTCAGTAAACTCCTACACAAAACACAAAACAAACAACAGACAAAGACAGAAAACAACAAATTCATAACACTAACATACATCAACAAACAAACAGAAAAAATTGCCCACAAATTCAAAAAAGCAGGATACAGAATCGCTTACAAAACTACTAACAAAACAGAACACACACTATCAAAACGCATGCCCAAAGCACAAAACAAATTCGATCTACCCGGTGTATATAAACTAAATTGTTCAAATTGCAGTAAATTCTACATAGGCCAGACAGGACGTAGCTTCAAACAGAGATACATTGAACACACAAAAGCACTCCACACCACTACAGAATCTACCTTCGCAAACCACCTCATTGAAGCAAACCACACATATAAAAACATCGACAATAACATGAACATACTACACGTACACACAAAAGGCCGAAAACTAGACACTCTAGAACAATTAGAAATATACAAACACACAAAAACAAATAAAAACGACATCCTAAACGAACAGACACAATTCAAATCGCACGCATTATTCGAACACATCTCACCACACACACACAGCTTCAATCTTTCTAAACACTTTCTCGTCGCCAACAACATGACGAGCAGCGCTACTAACGACAGCCTCTGATGAAGCCTTCTATAGGTGAAAGCCGGTTTAGGCTGTAAGGTAAAACTTTACGTTTTTACTTATAAAAAACTTTGTGTTCCGAGTCGTCAATATTATAGTGATATTTGACTTATATAGTTGTGTTCTTCAGTTCATAAGGTATTCATTGTCTTGTACATTTGTTCTTATTTGGTCTCTGTTTGAAACAATTACTGGTAATTACTTTATTTAATTATTGTGTATGATTTTATGTTGTAGGTCCTGTTCAGATGAGGTTATGTGTTACTGATTTGGCAACAATATGCTTCTTATTTTGTTCAATATTCAGCTTAAATATTGTTATGTCATTATGGCATATTATTACTATTGTTTATTACTATGTTTTACACATTTTGTACACATTTTACACTATATGTTTATACAATAATATTTGGTTTTTTAGTTAACTATGTTACACATTTTGGTGGGTTTGCATCTTGGCTTGTATACATTGGTTTGTTTCTTTTCAACAAATTGGTTTGTTTACTACATATTAGTTATAACATTTATTTACATTTTGTCCTGTGTTACTCTGACATTCAGGCACATCTCATATCAAGGATTATATAGCTTATATCATTGGTCTTTTTGAGCAATTATTTCTCTTTTCAGTTCCATTAAATTGGTGGTCTTACTAGGTGTGTTTGTGTTTTACAATCTTGGATTACAATTGGTACACTAACTGTTTGTGTATTTCACTTGATAATCGTTGATTTCACTTGTTAACATTTATTCACTTCCCTTTGTCATAAACAAATTTGTTGACTGGCTGTTGGAAATATCATTTGCCATGGATGGTATGTGTCGGCCTCGTATATATTTTTCTTTTATATTGGTACGGGTAAATTACAGTTTTCTTCACATTTTACATTATTTCTTTGGGTTACACTTTTCTATCATAATATCAATATCTTGTCAACATTCATTTTTACATTTATAATTGTCATTTCCGCACTTAGTATCAACATTAAATAATTTCCATTATAACATTCCATCTTTTTACATAATTCATTCTTCAATATATCGTTTTATGGAGGTCTGATTATAATTACCTTTGATTTTCTTCGTTACAGGATCTTGTATTTCATACGTATTGTTCATATTGTTTTTTGTAGCGTTGGTCATTATCAAAAGAATCCGTCCCTTTCCTCAATGTTTTTCTACTTAGTTTATCCATAGTCATTTATTTCGTCTCTTCTTGTTGTTCGGCTACCTTCAGTGTTCAGGCTCCTATCTGTTCTTGTCACGTACCTCACTATCATTCGGCTCTTCCATTTTGCTGCTACCAACTCTTCGTTTATTTCACGTTCTTCCGTCTTCTTCTCCTCATTATCTTTGGTACACATGTGTCTAGTGTCCTCCTGGTTTTCGTTATTTTTAACTTCTGGTATCTCTTCTAATTCTGGTTTGTTATCATCTGTCTTCTGGTTGGTTTTTTCCATCGATTGGTTCCTCTCCTTCCGCAATTCTCTTATTGCTTGAGCGTATCTCTCAATGATCCGGTCCATCTGTTCCTTGTAATTTTCCTTCTTCTTGGGATGCATCCTTCTTCTAGGAATATTTGCTTTAAATACTTTATTGTTTATAATCTTCTTTGTCGTAACATAGTTCTTCTCTTCGTCCATCTTCATGAAGCTCCTTCTATATTCTTTCATATAAATTCCTTCTCTACGGTTGATGACTGGGAAGTTAATCATATTAATTAAACCACTTCGAGTCATCTCTATTATTTTCTTTGTAATCCTTGTCTTCTTTGGGCGTGTTATCCTTCTTACTTTCATATTCTTCTCTCCCGTTTTCTTAATTATTTTGTTCTTTTCTTCATTATTTTTAATTTTCGGACTCACTTGTTCCGTGTTTTTATCTTCGGGTAATACTTTTACCTCCATTTGATTATCATATATTGGCAGATTATTTGGTTCCAAATTTTCATTCTCGGGTACCTCTTCAGTTCCTGAGTTGTTGTCGTTTCTTAATTCTCCTCTTATCTTCTTAACACTTTCTTTCGTCTCTTCACAACATCTTTTTATTGTCTCTCCCAATCTCTTACAATCATCGCCTATTACCTTACTTAACGACTCCACTTTCTTCTCGTAATTTTCCTTCATTTTCTTATTCATTTGGTCTAATTTCTTATTGATTTTGACTCCCAATTCTTCAGATAGATTTTCTCTAATTAATTCTATATTTTTCTCCAATAATTCTTTCGTCTTCTGGTTTATTGATTCTTCCATCTTCTTATTTGTTTCATCTATCTTATTATTCAAATCTTCCTTCAAAGATGTTCTTCTGGCTCTCCTTTTGGCCTTCTTCCATCTTCTTCTGGCCGTCTTCTATTTTCTGGTTCGTGGATAAACTGTTTTCATCCATTTTCTTATTCATTGATTCCACCATCTTCTTATTGGTCTCTTCCATCATTGCTCTCATCATTTCCATGAAGTCTATGCCTCCTGGTAACATCGGTTTTTCAGGTCGGCTCACTTCTGGTTGGGTTTCCTGTTGTGTGATTTCCGGTTCACCTTCTGGTTGCTGGACCTCCTCCGCCGGTTCAGGTTGTCCGTCTTCCATTGTAATCAACATTTCTTCCACGTCTTCGGCCTATGTCGCTTCCTTCTCCTCCATCCTAGCTTCTTTTTCAGCTTCCGCCGCTCACCTCTTCGATGTCAATCTTCGGTACATCTCTGTAGTCTTGCAATGCAATTGCTGCCGAATTAGGTTTAGTAATTATTTATTTATTTTGTTTTGTTAGTTCAGTTGTTGTCCTAATTCGAGCTCAGACGTTGGGCGCCATGTTGTAACGTCATAAAATTTGAGTGTACAAGTATATTCTCTCTTTTCTTAATCAAGCCCCACGTTGGGCGCCACGTTGTAATATAATAAAAATTAGATTGTACAAGTATATTCTCTCTTTTCTTAATCAAGCCCCGCGATGGGTGTCACGTTGTAACCAAATGACTTTGGATGAGTGTTGTATTTTATTGTTTTATTTGAATTAGTAATTTGTAATTGATTTAATAGTATTACGCTTCAATCCTCACGTTGTAATATAATTAACGATGATTGGTGTTGTTGTTTAAATAATTAGACAAATTTAATAATTAAAACAATTTGAATAATGTTTATGTTTAAAATAATGTTTACCTCCCCACTTACCATCCGTGAACGTCTTCAATCTTCTTAATATGTCGCTCTATCTCACTGGAAAGTCATGAATAACACACAAAATACTTCACCTTGACATTAACATATACACAGTAAATAAAATGATAATGATATTTAATCTTGGATTAAATATTCAAATACTGGCCGCTGGAATATTGCTGCCACCTTGAGAAACAATTGCTTCTAAAATGCAAGTTATTTGTGCCTATTTAAAAGAAATAAATACTCTTTGTTCACTGGTAAGATATCTAGGCGTTTATTAACATCAGTTAAATTGAATAAAATCCTTTTTTTTTAAAAACAATAAATAAATTTTTAAAACAACAAAAGTTAATTATTTTTCTGAAACTTCTTCAGCTCAGGGCTGGTAACACTGGTACAATATACAATATTGTGGTAATTCTTGTTATGTTACGTTTGGTTATTATTGTTACCAAATTTCATGAATCCTTTGAATTTACATGATGCAAGATACAAAGATGCTTATTAAGAATAATATTTATTCATATAGAATGATCAAAAGACAAAAATTAAAAATAGTTAACCTCAATACGATATTAAAATTATCGTATTATCGTACAGCAGGTGTGCTGCAGTTAGTCAATCAAGTCTGTGTAACACGTGTTATAAACGTTACACATTAAAACAATATTACTGGTTTAATTATTATTATGAACTGGATTTGATAAAAAATAGAAAAATTCTTCTTATTGAGTCTATTCAGAAAAGTATTGTTAATGAATGACGTGACTCTCTGTTGACATGAAAATATTTGTTGTTATAGGTTAATTTTACCTATAGCTGAGAGTAAGTTAACAAAATAAGTTATTTAATATTATTGAAATCGTAATACTATTTTCAAAACATTATTTTATCATAATAAGATTGATAATTAACGGCAGTGATAGTTCTCGTAAGTAAAATTATTATTTATGCGATTCAACTGTGATTGTAGTCAAGTAAGCGGCTATATTTTATAAGTGTTGCTTATTGTATTTATTATTACTTCGACTCCAATTATTATTTTTCTTACCCAAATATTAAAATATTTTAATTAAATAACATTATTAATTAAACGAGAACTTTTATTCATTGTGCCTGATAATATACCATCGTTCGCTAGGTTAATCATGCATAGTGTGTGCTTGACTAACGTAGTCCGATATAATATTCATCAACTGACGAGAATTATACTTCATTTTGTTTTAAAATTCGTTAATTGATAGTACTCCCTGCATATTTCACTTAACATTGCCTTTATTATACACTGGCAATGTTTTAATAATTCACTTTATTATTCATAGCACTGTCACACGTAAAAAGGGTTACTCTTCAGTTGAGGTTAGTTACAATGTTTACTATGTAACGCGCACAAATTCAAAATATTTTCTTCATGACTGTCGCAGGCTCCGCTCGCATCGGTGGCTGGAAGACAATTAATTCTTCTCATCGAAGCTTCTTCTCGCGTCTGGTAAAATCCGATCATGGGTGTAGAATTCTGTACTCTCTACCCCAAACGCCTTGGTTACATTAAAATTTTAATTTTTAGCGTCTGTCCTTTGGGTTCGAGGCTCGGCTATGACGTGTTGATGCCGATTCGAAAATGACAGAAAATCTTATAATATGTATAAGTTTCTTATTAATCGTCTGACCGTCAATTGAATAGTCGCATTGTTTTGCGGATACTTGGGTCTTTAATTTAAGTCCAAACAAGTAATAAATCCATCCATTAACAACTCACTTCACTTTACACAATACACATATAGTGGCTCTTAATAAAAAATAAGTTTTTACCACTATATTTCAGTGTTATCTTAACATAATACTTATAATTAAACGTTTAGAGTTCATATCTCTCATTATTTAACACATAATATTAACATATTTGTGGTTTAAGCAAAATGCATTCATGGCGTGCAAGCCATATCTGTCCAAGCATTTGTATTTGCTTGTATTACCATTATTTCTCATGTTATGATATACCTTTGGTACTTAAATGTTACTTAACATTTTTACATATATTTGCTGATACTTTACTCCAGCAAATGTTGTCTTATTTACATATATAGCATTGTTTAAAATACACTATGCTATCATTTCGCCATTCTGTCACTCTTATTTAGTTATTATTATCATATATTATATGTATTATTAGCAATTAAAGTGTACACAGACATTGTACATGGTCTGTTTAATGTACTTACCAACTTTTTGTTAGTTGGACTTTCTTTAAGTTACAGTAGGATGGTTATTTACACCTAGTCCTATGAGTACAGTTAATTGGTTTTTTAGATTATATTTATTAAATTACTTATACAATGATTGTGAGGTATTCTCATAGTTGAATTGAACATTCTTCTAACTACTGGTAAACTTCCTTACTCCCTCTTTACAAGTTTTATTATGGTTTTTTGAGTAACTCTTTAGTCACTTGGGATTTTCTAATTTGTTTATTGTTATTATTAATAATCTGACTTATATAGTTGTGTTCTTCAGTTCATAAGGTATTCATTGTCTTGTACATTTGTTCTTATTTGGTCTCTGTTTGAAACAATTACTGGTAATTACTTTATTTAATTATTGTGTATGATTTTATGTTGTAGGTCCTGTTCAGATGAGGTTATGTGTTACTGATTTGGCAACAATATGCTTCTTATTTTGTTCAATATTCAGCTTAAATATTGTTATGTCATTATGGCATATTATTACTATTGTTTATTACTATGTTTTACACATTTTGTACACATTTTACACTATATGTTTATACAATAATATTTGGTTTTTTAGTTAACTATGTTACACATTTTGGTGGGTTTGCATCTTGGCTTGTATACATTGGTTTGTTTCTTTTCAACAAATTGGTTTGTTTACTACATATTAGTTATAACATTTATTTACATTTTGTCCTGTGTTACTCTGACATTCAGGCACATCTCATATCAAGGATTATATAGCTTATATCATTGGTCTTTTTGAGCAATTATTTCTCTTTTCAGTTCCATTAAATTGGTGGTCTTACTAGGTGTGTTTGTGTTTTACAATCTTGGATTACAATTGGTACACTAACTGTTTGTGTATTTCACTTGATAATCGTTGATTTCACTTGTTAACATTTATTCACTTCCCTTTGTCATAAACACTTCACTCATATTGTTTGTGTTGCTTATTTGGGGTAGTGTCATTACACTATTTATTGTTGCACTTATATAAAGTATTCACTATTATTGTTTGTGATCACTTACTAAGGTTCAACACTTGGTTTTTATAATATTGGTTTCACTATGTCCTTCCTTGATGAATAGGTTTATCACTATTAATCTGGTAATCATTATTCTTATTTTGATTACTTTACTAGTTGTGGTGTCTTCCATACTTTGGGAATGCTGGTGTCTTGTTCTAGTTATACATAATCTTCATTTTTCATGGTATATTTCTTCTTCTTCTTCTTCTTCTTCTCCTTGTTATTCAGTTGCTTATTCTTCATTTTAATTGCTTGTCACTTATAAGGCATTTTTTGGTTCCTCACTATTTGTGATAACTCATGTTATATTGTTAATACAATTATTATATTATATCCGTCGTTGTTTGCCACAATTCACATTTATTTGGCTATATATCATGTTCATTTAATATCGTTATAATTTTTAACATTTTCACTCTTTATTATGATAATAATTATTTTATATATGTCTCATTATTGTGATAAATTAGTTTATCCTCTCACTACGATGATTACATTTAATATGTCTGTTCACTATCATGATAATAATTCTTGGCATATCCCCTCACTATTATGATCTATTGGTTTGTCTCTTCATTATGATGATAATAATTCTTGGCATATCCCCTCACTATATGTCTCATTATTGTGATAAATTAGTTTATCCTCTCACTACGATGATTACATTTAATATGTCTGTTCACTATCATGATAATAATTCTTGGTATATCCCCTCACTATTATGACTATTGGGTTGTCTCTTCATTATGATGATAATAATTCTTGGCATATCGCCTCACTATTATGATCTATTGGTTTGTCTCTTCATTATGATGATAATAATTCTTGGCATATCCCCTCACTATTATGATCTATTGGGCCTATATTGCTAACGTATTATTGATCCATTGTATTCTCTCTTCCTCCTTTCTACTCGATGATATATTTTTATAGTTCTTCTTTCTTCTTCGTTGGGTTGCTTTAACATTATTCATTTATAGATACACATTTGATTTTTATACTTCTGTTCCTTCTTCCAATGTTTGATGAAATATGCTTATGGTACACCTTTATTTGACGTATTATATCATTTCTATGTAACCGTTATTTTGATACGTTACAGTGTATGTGTGTACACATATATAAATGTGTGTGTGTGTGTAAGCTTGATAATATTCTACTAGAATCACTTGATAATAAGTGCTTGTTCTTATACATTACCCAGTAACTCTGGCAAATACTCGCTAATTTCAAAAGGCGATGATAATCGTGTGACGGTACAACTGTTGGGCATTCTTTTATTCAATAAATGTAATAAATTTCAACCTGTAGGGAACCCCTCTTTCTAATTCACATGTGCAAAATTTGTTGTGAAACTTCGTCTGTGTTAGTGTTTGGCATCAGTCCGTCTAGACGAGATTACAAAATAGTCATACTCATGATTTTAATCAACGTTGCCCAAGTTTGTGTGAACCACAGGAATTGTGTTAATCTCACCCGAGGACCATATGCCACTTTAAATCAGCCAATGAGATGCAGCTATATAACCTCGCAAACACCCTGCATGTACGCAATCGGCGGGACATACCCGGTAACAAGGAGTCAGTTGGAGGTCTTATAACGTCTCTCCTGCAAAGACATTATAACATCGGGAACCAGTTCAATTGTTCGCTGTTAATTAAACTAGCTGCCGTAGTTAGTAAAAATTACTTACCAACAAATTATGACGATGTATATATCAGGCATTAGTCAAGGGTTACATAAATTTATTCACTCTCTGGGTACTAGCGAAAACATCTCTTTATTCTTGTATTTTAACTAAGTATAAAAGTAATAGCTTTAATGGTCATCCTTTAATTTTTTACTTACTTTACTTTACTTTTAAAAGAAAGATTCTTATATATTCTGCATTAAATATTCTTTAAATTTTTATTCTTTACTCTTTTTTATCTCAAAAACATTCAGCTATGTATTATTTCAAGTACCACGGATCCGGGTCTTAACTTTGCAATATTCTAATAACCGTATATCACAACATCATCCAAACTATTTGAAGAATAGTCCAGTGTAATTTTCAGAATTACTTTACCTTTAAACATCATCAGGTTATTACTATATCATTACAGAAATTACAAATATTTATATGCTAATCTTTAAGTTATCTAAAAGTCTTTACAAGAAACTTTACTGTTCTTTTTGTTTCGGTTTAAAAAAAAACAAGTTATGCACAAATGTTATGATTTATCTAAAAATGAAACTTTTTTTGTGAACTTACTGTTTATTCTCTTCTCGTCGAACGCGTTTCGGCATACGTATTCGCCATCTTCAGCTTAGAGACAGACTGCCATCATTTAGTAATGGTTGTTGTGTGGAAGGTGTGGTGGGGGGGGGGTGTGGAGGAAGGGGATTGGCGCGGGGATTCAACTTAATGTTTGTTTTATGTATAATTGTGTCAAAAAGTGTATGTGATTTATATTGTAATTGATCGTTAAGTATGTTGTTTGGTTGTGTTGTATGGTGTTTATATATTTCTTATATATAACACAACTGAACAATACGAAATATATAAACACCACACAACACAACCAAACAACATACTTAACGATAAAAGTAATAGCTTTAATGGTCATCCTTTAATTTTTTACTTACTTTACTTTACTTTACTTTTAAAAGAAAGATTCTTATATATTCTGCATTAAATATTCTTTAAATTTTTATTCTTTACTCTTTTTTATCTCAAAAACATTCAGCTATGTATTATTTCAAGTACCACGGATCCGGGTCATAACTTTGCAATATTCTAATAACCGTATATCACAACATCATCCAAACTATTTGAAGAATAGTCTGGTGTAATTTTCAGAATTACTTTACCTTTAAACATCATCAGGTTATTACTATATCATTACAGAAATTACAAATATTTATATGCTAATATTTAAGTTATCTAAAAGTCTTTACAAGAAACTTTACTGTTCTTTTTGTTTCGGTTTAAAAAAAAACAAGTTATGCACAAATGTTATGATTTAATATCACCTGAATAGAACGTGTGTTTGCTGTGGGTGTTCGTGATGGTCTTCTTTAGTAGATCTTCTTGGGTGTAGTTCGTTGTTCCTCTGGATCCTCCATTTAGTTGATTGTTTCCGAATTGTAGTCTAGGTCATGACGATTGGATTCTGCTACTTGAAGTACATATGGTTGTTGTTGTAACTTTCTTCTTCTGGAGTTGGTTGTTCACATTTTACATTTTAATTGTTCTTGTTTTAGCGCACTGATGTTGCTTTAATATGGTAAGGAACATATCTTACCACTTACTGTTTGTAAAGAGATGTGTCGGCTAAGTTTTTTTTTATATATTACCAATATTTACTCCGCGCACTACATTACTAGTGTTTTGAGTTTTATCCCAATGCTACATTGGATTAAATCAAATATAACAACTAACGTCTGGTTGTATCATTGTTTAGCGGTATACACCTAAGTGTAACTTTAAAACACATTTTTGACCTGCTTACATGTCGAAGTTTCTCTGGCGACTGGGGGTTGTTTAGCGGCAGGGATTCTGTAAGCTGGCGCGGTTTACGTGCTGAGAAAAGTTGTTCGTTCCTTTAGTATTATTAATTGTTCATTAATTAACTAGTAATAAATTATGCTACCTTTCTGTTATGAGTTAGATATTTCCTTTATTATTAATACGTCTTTTATTTAATTAAAATAATTATTATTTTTCGCTTAATAACATTGTACTTTGCGTGTTTGTACTGGACAATTTGCATGTTGATACAGGAATTTAGGTACAGATAAGGGGTGGATAATACTCTAACTTGTTATAAGAACAAAATAATTTTTAAATCGTCACATGCTCCTGCACTTAAAGGATGAGGACGGGGCGACGGGGTATTAAATGAAAACTACAGTAATATCTTTGTTTTTCTTGAAGTTCCCTTTCTCTCGTTTATTAACTGCTAACTTAATATTATTTACATATAAGTAAATCTTATTTATTTATCTATTTCTTTATTACTCTTAGTTTTCGTAACTTCACAATATCGTGGCCCGACTGATTTTACTAGCATACTCTAACTCAATTAGTTAGTTTTCTGCTTTACCATTAACCCTTTTCAGTGTGGCGCCATTGTGATTGTGTTACGTATTTATCCCTATATCTCTTAATTATACTACAGTAATCTAAAGTTGATCCCATACTCAACCTTAGATTCTTTCTTAACTCTAATATCTTATTCTACTGAGACAAGCAGAATTTCACGAAGGGGAATCTTTATCTTCTATTAAACGATCAGCTTTTACAAACTAAGCAAGAGGGGACAAACACTTTACACTAGTCGCATTGTATTATACACGTGGTGGTGTTTATTGTTTACCGATGCAGGCTTTCATGACAATAGGGGTGGCTTACTACAATTCTCAACATGATTATTTCCTGCACGAACTAGTTTGTCTTATACTGGCAAGCTGGAGGAATAATTTTTCGAACAGGCCACGACCGGGTGTTTACACGATTCAAATATACTTTTATTATTATCTTCTCTTTACTTATTTTACTACTACACTTTTCACTTTTATTACACGTTAGTTTAATTTAAGATACCATTATTAAACCTTTTTATTTAAAGTACTTATTATTTATTTTATTTCAAACACTTATAAAATTTGAATTCATTTAAACACACACATATATATCTATTATTACACATAGAATCTTATACTAATTAATCAAATTAAAATTATCTCAAATCAATTCAATTTTCTGTACTCCTAGCAATTATCAGTCTAGACAAAATGATAATATTATTTTATAGTGGAGAGAAATTTCACACACGAAGAGTTCATTGGTTTTATAATAGCACAATGGATCAGCTGTTTGGGGAGTCTTATTGTTTACGTAGGGGTGGTTTAACAAAGGAGAATGATTCGGACAATCTGAAACACGATTCTTTCCTGTTCTGAACTGTCTGTTATGTCCGCGAGGGAATCCCATACAAACAACTTACTTGTGTACAAGGGGGAGAGCGTACATTTCTCGACACGTATTTAACATGAAATAGCCTGTAAACACCGACAGGTTTAAAATGGAATATTTTTACCAGCAAGGACTTGTTTATTACGGCAATATCCTAATACTAACATTATTATTTCTTAATTAAAACTTTATTTATTTATATGTTCACAATTTCAGAGTGAATAAATTTATATATTCTACAAAGTTACTGTTAATTAATTATCAGCAGAGTATACACAATATTTTTACACAAAAGCAGCAGACTGGCGCATCTTATATGTGACACTCTGTAAACAATTATTTTTACAAGAAAGCAGAGTGGCGCATTTTATAACGTCTCTCCTGCAAAGACATAACATCGGGAACCAGTTCAATTGTTCGCTGTTAATTAAACTAGCTGCCGTAGTTAGTAAAAATTACTTACCAACAAATTATGACGATGTATATATCAGGAATTAGTCAAGGGTTACATAAATTTATTCACTCTCTGGGTATTAGCGAAAACATCTCTTTATTCTTGTATTTTAACTAAGTATAAAAGTAATAGCTTTAATGGTCATCCTTTAATTTTTTACTTACTTTACTTTACTTTACTTTTAAAAGAAAGATTCTTATATATTCTGCATTAAATATTCTTTAAATTTTTATTCTTTACTCTTTTTTATCTCAAAAACATTCAGCTATGTATTATTTCAAGTACCACGGATCCGGGTCATAACTTTGCAATATTCTAATAACCGTATATCACAACATCATCCAAACTATTTGAAGAATAGTCTGGTGTAATTTTCAGAATTACTTTACCTTTAAACATCATCAGGTTATTACTATATCATTACAGAAATTACAAATATTTATATGCTAATATTTAAGTTATCTAAAAGTCTTTACAAGAAACTTTACTGTTCTTTTTGTTTCGGTTTAAAAAAAAACAAGTTATGCACAAATGTTATGATTTAATATCACCTGAATAGAACGTGTGTTTGCTGTGGGTGTTCGTGATGGTCTTCTTTAGTAGATCTTCTTGGGTGTAGTTCGTTGTTCCTCTGGATCCTCCATTTAGTTGATTGTTTCCGAATTGTAGTCTAGGTCATGACGATTGGATTCTGCTACTTGAAGTACATATGGTTGTTGTTGTAACTTTCTTCTTCTGGAGTTGGTTGTTCACATTTTACATTTTAATTGTTCTTGTTTTAGCGCACTGATGTTGCTTTAATATGGTAAGGAACATATCTTACCACTTACTGTTTGTAAAGAGATGTGTCGGCTAAGTTTTTTTTTATATATTACCAATATTTACTCCGCGCACTACATTACTAGTGTTTTGAGTTTTATCCCAATGCTACATTGGATTAAATCAAATATAACAACTAACGTCTGGTTGTATCATTGTTTAGCGGTATACACCTAAGTGTAACTTTAAAACACATTTTTGACCTGCTTACATGTCGAAGTTTCTCTGGCGACTGGGGGTTGTTTAGCGGCAGGGATTCTGTAAGCTGGCGCGGTTTACGTGCTGAGAAAAGTTGTTCGTTCCTTTAGTATTATTAATTGTTCATTAATTAACTAGTAATAAATTATGCTACCTTTCTGTTATGAGTTAGATATTTCCTTTATTATTAATACGTCTTTTATTTAATTAAAATAATTATTATTTTTCGCTTAATAACATTGTACTTTGCGTGTTTGTACTGGACAATTTGCATGTTGATACAGGAATTTAGGTACAGATAAGGGGTGGATAATACTCTAACTTGTTATAAGAACAAAATAATTTTTAAATCGTCACATGCTCCTGCACTTAAAGGATGAGGACGGGGCGACGGGGTATTAAATGAAAACTACAGTAATATCTTTGTTTTTCTTGAAGTTCCCTTTCTCTCGTTTATTAACTGCTAACTTAATATTATTTACATATAAGTAAATCTTATTTATTTATCTATTTCTTTATTACTCTTAGTTTTCGTAACTTCACAATATCGTGGCCCGACTGATTTTACTAGCATACTCTAACTCAATTAGTTAGTTTTCTGCTTTACCATTAACCCTTTTCAGTGTGGCGCCATTGTGATTGTGTTACGTATTTATCCCTATATCTCTTAATTATACTACAGTAATCTAAAGTTGATCCCATACTCAACCTTAGATTCTTTCTTAACTCTAATATCTTATTCTACTGAGACAAGCAGAATTTCACGAAGGGGAATCTTTATCTTCTATTAAACGATCAGCTTTTACAAACTAAGCAAGAGGGGACAAACACTTTACACTAGTCGCATTGTATTATACACGTGGTGGTGTTTATTGTTTACCGATGCAGGCTTTCATGACAATAGGGGTGGCTTACTACAATTCTCAACATGATTATTTCCTGCACGAACTAGTTTGTCTTATACTGGCAAGCTGGAGGAATTATTTTTCGAACAGGCCACGACCGGGTGTTTACACGATTCAAATATACTTTTATTATTATCTTCTCTTTACTTATTTTACTACTACACTTTTCACTTTTATTACACGTTAGTTTAATTTAAGATACCATTATTAAACCTTTTTATTTAAAGTACTTATTATTTATTTTATTTCAAACACTTATAAAATTTGAATTCATTTAAACACACACATATATATCTATTATTACACATAGAATCTTATACTAATTAATCAAATTAAAATTATCTCAAATCAATTCAATTTTCTGTACTCCTAGCAATTATCAGTCTAGACAAAATGATAATATTATTTTATAGTGGAGAGAAATTTCACACACGAAGAGTTCATTGGTTTTATAATAGCACAATGGATCAGCTGTTTGGGGAGTCTTATTGTTTACGTAGGGGTGGTTTAACAAAGGAGAATGATTCGGACAATCTGAAACACGATTCTTTCCTGTTCTGAACTGTCTGTTATGTCCGCGAGGGAATCCCATACAAACAACTTACTTGTGTACAAGGGGGAGAGCGTACATTTCTCGACACATATTTAACATGAAATAGCCTGTAAACACCGACAGGTTTAAAATGGAATATTTTTACCAGCAAGGACTTGTTTATTACGGCAATATCCTAATACTAACATTATTATTTCTTAATTAAAACTTTATTTATTTATATGTTCACAATTTCAGAGTGAATAAATTTATATATTCTACAAAGTTACTGTTAATTAATTATCAGCAGAGTATACACAATATTTTTACACAAAAGCAGCAGACTGGCGCATCTTATATGTGACACTCTGTAAACAATTATTTTTACAAGAAAGCAGAGTGGCGCATTTTATAACGTCTCTCCTGCAAAGACATAACATCGGGAACCAGTTCAATTGTTCGCTGTTAATTAAACTAGCTGCCGTAGTTAGTAAAAATTACTTACCAACAAATTATGACGATGTATATATCAGGAATTAGTCAAGGGTTACATAAATTTATTCACTCTCTGGGTATTAGCGAAAACATCTCTTTATTCTTGTATTTTAACTAAGTATAAAAGTAATAGCTTTAATGGTCATCCTTTAATTTTTTACTTACTTTACTTTACTTTACTTTTAAAAGAAAGATTCTTATATATTCTGCATTAAATATTCTTTAAATTTTTATTCTTTACTCTTTTTTATCTCAAAAACATTCAGCTATGTATTATTTCAAGTACCACGGATCCGGGTCTTAACTTTGCAATATTCTAATAACCGTATATCACAACATTATCCAAACTATTTGAAGAATAGTCCGGTGTAATTTTCAGAATTACTTTACCTTTAAACATCATCAGGTTATTACTATATCATTACAGAAATTACAAATATTTATATGCTAATCTTTAAGTTATCTAAAAGTCTTTACAAGAAACTTTACTGTTCTTTTTGTTTCGGTTTAAAAAAAAACAAGTTATGCACAAATGTTATGATTTAATATCACCTGACTAGAACGTGTGTTTGCTGTGGGTGTTCGTGATGGTCTTCTTTAGTAGATCTTCTTGGGTGTAGTTTGTTGTTCCTCTGGATCCTCCATTTAGTTGATTGTTTCCGAATTGTAGTCTAGGTCATGACGATTGGATTCTGCTACTTGAAGTACATACGGTTGTTGTTGTAACTTTCTTCTTCTGGAGTTGGTTGTTCACATTTTACATTTTAATTGTTCTTATTTTAGCAGCACTGATGTTAATTTAATATGGTAAGGAACATATCTTACCACTTACTGTTTGTAAAGAGATGTGTCGGCTAAGTTTTTTTTTATATATTACCAATATTTGCTCCGCGCACTACATTACTAGTGTTTTGAGTTTTATCCCAACGCTACATTGGATTAAATAAAATATAACAACTAATGTCTGGTTGTATCGTTGTTTAGCGGTATACACCTAAGTGTAACTTTACAACACATTTTTGACCTGCTTACATGTCGAAGTTTCTCCGGCGACTGGGGGTTGTTTAGCGGCAGGGATTCTGTAAGCTGGCGCGGTTTACGTGCTGAGAAAAGTTGTTCGTTCCTTTAGTATTATTAATTGTTCATTAATTAAGTAGTAATAAATTATGCTACCTTTCTGTTATGAGTTATATATTTCTATTATTATTAATACGTCTTTTATTTAATTAAAAGAATTATTATTTTTCGCTTAATAACATTGTACTTTGCTTGTTCGTACTGGACAATTTGCATGTTGATACAGGAATTTAGGTACAGATAAGGGATGGATAATACTCTAACTTGTTATAAGAACAAAAAATTTAATTTGTGCTATTTAAATAATTTTTAAATCGTCACAGTCTGAGTCTGAAGTCTGAAAAGGACGAGTACAAAAGGGGGAACGATTGCCTAGCAATGAGACAAATGACAACCAACAACCAATCAGAGCATCAGAGCGCTTGGAATGTTCTCGATGCTCTAGAACCTTCCATGGGGTTTTATAAACATTATAAACACGAGAGCGGCCATTCCAGTTTTTGTTTTGTTCTTGTTATAGACTTGTGCGTTAATAGTAGTTAGTTTGTTACTTTCTTTTCTTTTTTTAGTGCTGAAGTTTCTAGTGTTTCTGTTTCTTGAGGGGACGCGATCAGTGCTGTTTTTATTGTATTTATAAAATAATTTGTGTGCAAGTGACAAATCAGTTATGCCACCCAAAAGTGCCATTTGGAAATATTTTTCAAAAACCTCAGACAAATTGGCGAATTTCAATATTTGCCTGAAGTCCCTCAAAACATCTGGCAATACCACGAATTTAACTGGACATTTGAAGGCAAAACATGGTGATATTTACAGCGAGTATTTTGAGTCGTCAATGAAGCCCAAGGCAAAAAGTAAACCACACAATCCAGATGCTGCAGCCCCAGCCATTCCAAGCACTTCGTTAACTGAAGGGGAACATAAAGAAGAAGCCCTAAGTTCATATTCTGCTGTGTGGATCCTCCTATTCCTAGGTTCCATCAAAAAACTTTGAAAGACAGTTTCACAAATGTAATTTCTTTTAAAGATGGTGGAGATATGCACAGCAGAGTTTGTAACTTCTCACTTACTTTATATTATAATTATCTCTTACCTTAGGGTTTTATTCCAGGAGTCGTTCAGACGAAACCAGCTACAAAAAGGATTATTTGGATTTGATATGTGTGAAAATGACGCTAACACATTTTCTACTGTCTAAAATGCATACTTATTTTATTTATCGAAAATCGCCCCCTTTTTCTACTTCTACAAATGACAGTATCTTTGTTATCTTTTGTTTTTAAAATACTATGATAATTAACATTACTAAATACGTATAAGAAAATTGAAAATGAACCAGTATATAACCACACACACACACACACTCTTTCTCTTTTTAATGTTTGAATAAACTCCCCTCTCTTAGAGATCTCTATTTCTTATTAATGTGTCTATAAAAGCGAATATTGAAATATAATAATTGAACTTTAAAAGGTTGTACTCATCCTGATAATAGCTTGCCTCCAATGCACACCCGTATTATTCACTTATAATAACCGTGACACCAGTTCACTAACTGACCGATTTCTGAGTTCTCTCACACTCACGCCACTGTTGGTACCGGTACTGATTTTACGGTTTATTGTCTCATGGTTCTTATTGATTTACTAATTAACGTCTCACGTTCTGGAAGATGATTAAGTCGGCCGATATAACTTTTTACTCTTAGATGTTGTTGTAGGCTGGCCGCGCGCGTTATTGTAATATTTATAAATGTCTACACACTCTCTTAGATAGGCTGTATTTGTCTTAATGGCCTATCTGTAAACCCGAGGCCACTATTTTTTAATTAACCAACTTTTACTATCTGAATGCTGGCTGTCTGTTCACTCTCTAATGACACACTGCAGACTGGAGACTGTGTCACAAGGCTGCTGCTGGCGGTTACGCAATGCGTCTGGCAGTTGTTTTGGCTAACAATGTGCATTGCTGTACTGGAGGCTCCTTACAGGTGCAGTTAACTATTGAATTACTAAATTAAATACTGATTTATATAAAATAAAATTCCCATTTTTGTACCGTTACAATACCCCCCCAATAAGAGATTGAAGGCCGGAGCGTTCAAACTCTTATTGCCTAAACCTAAGAGGATCAGTGAGGATATGGCGCCGCAACCCCCCTGAACACTCTACTAAATCATGGGTTCTTACCCCCCTAGTCTGGCGACTGTGGCAGCACCCATCCGATCTTACTGGACTTCTCTGTTCGAGATCCCAACACCCTAAGCTCGGACAGATACCCGTCCCAGTATCGCCTGACTTTATAACATGGAATTAAAAAATTGACAAACGGCCTTCCATCACTCCATATCCCACAATTGGTTCGTTTCCTCTTAGCCGTACTGGTTCATTGACAATGTACTGGCTCATTTTATATTATAGACCCTAAACAATAGTATTAATAAAACAATATTGGTTTACAATGGTACACATAAATTCCAGTTAAATTGAATAATATTCCCCGTACAATATTGCCCAGCCAAAATGACACATTAATTATACAAAATAACATTAACTCACAGTAAATACAAATTATATCCTTACTTGCCTACTCATATTTATATAGAATAAACAAAAAAATTTTAGTTTCTTTTACTACCCCCTTTTATCCCTTAACCCCTGATACCCGTTACATATTAATGTGTTCTGCGCGAGGCTTCTTGGCCTTTTTCAGCCTCATCCTCGCCGTAAACCACATCTCCCTCGTGACCTGTAACTGGGTCACCGCCCATCCACACTCACTATTACCCCCCCTAGACTGTAGCGTCTAGTTGCTTTCACAAGGACTGATGCGGAAGGGGTGGACATTTTTTTCTTTTATTCCACCCCCATCCTTGCTTCGGCGTTACAATAAAATTCGGTATTACCTACTATTTTTTATTTATACACCCCTAATGGACTACCACCCCTATCTGGGTGAAAATAGCCCTGTTCCAAAATTAGGTAGATTCCCCATAAAATAACCCCCCTACTAAATCTAACAAACCACCGGGTTGACAAAATAAAACAAACCACAAGCCGGTTATATCAAGTAAAATTTATGATTTGCCACAATTAACTACTTTCACGGTCATGGTTCGGTGAGGCCATGACCGCACTTAGGTGGGGAATCTACAGTTAAAACATAAAACGTAGATTGACATTCATGAAATTTATATGAACAGTAATATACACATCTTATTTTCCAAACACCATCTCGGCCCAAAAAATTTCCATCAGTTGTCAGTGTTAAATAAATATTTTACTCATTGTTTACATCGATTAGCATTTAATTTATATTCCAGTTTACATTCAAATGAAAATATAGTTAGGTTCATTATTACAAATTCATTATTAAAACCATCTTTTCAATTGATTTAATTACCAAATTGATTTAATTTTATTATCTCAAGACTCTAAATTATGGTAATTACCTCATTATTTCAATCTTATTTGTTCGAGACAACTTTATTTATTTAACTAACATTTTACAAAGGATTAAAATATTATCTCCATCACATCAGATGTTTCTTTTGTTTCATAATAGAATCTGCTCAATGGTACTGATTCATCAAACTGCAACAGTTATCAACTTCAACACATCTGGCTGTAAACATTGGTCACACAACCTACCTGTTTACATAAACACTCTCAGTCTCAACACTCACATAGTCTAAACATTCTGGTTACATCATACTAACAGATATACTTCCTTCGAATTTTTGTAAATCTTTTAGATAACATATTTATCGATGTCTATTTCTTACAGTTCAAACCTAATATAATTTTAATTCACCTTTCATTATTTCTTTTTTAATTACAATTTCTATTTAATGCTATTATCTCAATTCATATTATTGAATCAACATTTTTTCACACCTGTAAGCATTTTATTCTATCTGATTAGTATTATGAACTTTATACTTACAATACATTATCCACCTATTGAACTGAACACAAAAAACACACCACACACACACATTCACCAATGTCTCCACGTAACCTCTGAAACATTTAACAACAATGTTATTTCATACAAACAATTTAACATTTATTTATTAATATCACATCTCATAAATCAATTTAAATCCCTTAGAAAAATTCAACCATATAACATTTAAGTCAAACAAAATATTTAAACATTTCAAATTATTTTAATTAGATCAATTATTGAAAACAATATTTTTTAGTTATTTTCACTAAGTACAATAATTACGACTCATTCATTATCTTCTTCCAAATTATTTTTGTTATTTATTTAAGCTGCAAAATATTAACATTATTATTATCACAACAATTTCTACTACATACATACATTGTTTATCTAACATTTTACAAGATACACAATTAATTATATACAACATATATTTACAATTCTTCATCACTAATTATTCAGTTTTATCACACTTCAATGTCCAGGGTTGCGAGGTCAGAACCAATAAACAAACTGTTTAAAATTGTTCAGTTGTGAATTTAAGGCTCAGCCACCATCGTCAAAAATTAGTCTGGGTTGCAAATAACAATTTTCAATTTGATTTGCATTCCACATACGGTTATCTTGTGTATAGTAACCATAACATTTCAGTTTATTCATTTTACCATAATAATCATATACCAGGTCAACATCAGTATTATTTGTAAAGTCTCCATCAGTGTTTTTTGTTATTACTATTGCATTATTATTACCATATTCATCAAAATAATTATCAAACTCTATGTTAACGGGTAAATCAATTTGCTCCTCTCTCTCCATACATAAATTCTGTACTAGTATTTCATAATTTCTATTCAACTTGAATATTTCGGTTTTTCTTTCTTTAACTCTCTCATTACAATATTTATCACAACATTTCTCATTCCATACAGAGGGCAACACAACATTATTACAACATCTGGCTTTACCAGATACACAAAAACAAGTCATAGACCTTTTGTCTTTTACAAAAACTAAGGAGGAACCTTTGTCCTCCAACAATACTAGTGAAGCATTTTCTTCACCCATCTCACAAGACAAATTTGCCCTCTTTTCACCCTCTACACTTAAACTGTCTTCACACTCTCTCTCATTCTCATTGACATTTGCTAGCAACACTTCATTACTAAACTCTACTTCAACAAAATCTTCATCACTCTCAACATTAATCTCCTTATTCTCAACTACCACGTTTTTACACATATTATAATTCTCATTTGTTTTATACTCAAAATTTTCAATTACCTTTTGTATTTGTTTCTCAATTTGTTCTACCACTTGTTCTTTAATAGTGTTAAAGCATTCATCCATCTCATTTAAACGTTTATTCATTTCACATAAACGCTTATCAAATTTTTGGTCAATATTATTTATATCACCCTTTAACTCATGGAATTTAATATCAGAATCACTCTTTAACTCATGGAATTTGCTATGAATTGTATTAAATTTAACATCAGAATCACTCTTCTGTTCTTTGAAAAGCAATTGCATCATTTTTATCATATCATTGTCCTCAGATTGTTTATTTTGATTCATTACGGGTGGGGTTACATGAATCCCTGAGTCATCTATTTCATCTGACCTACTTGATTCTCTATTTTGAACTGGTATTGGGGTCGAATATAACCGTATTTGGGGACCTCCCACCCACTCATGACCGTTGATTCGGTCAAACTATTACTTTCAATTTTTATTTATTATTTTTACATATATAAATATGCCTAGTTTTGCTTTCACAGTCACAATTTACAACCTCGCCCCACTCCCAAATAACCCGTTCTGCAGCTTAATTAGGTCTGGCGAATATAGGTTGTAACCTACACTCGAGTCCCTGTTCGGGCGCCAAATGTAACTTCTCACTTACTTTATATTATAATTATCTCTTACCTTAGGGTTTTATTCCAGGAGTCGTTTCAGACGAAACCAGCTTCAAAAAGGATTATTTGGATTTGATATGTATGAAAATGACGCTAACACATTTTCTACTGTCTAAAATGCATACTTATTTTATTTATCGAAAATCGCCCCCTTTTTCTACTTCTACAAATGACAGTATCTTTGTTATCTTTTGTTTTTAAAATACTATGATAATTAACATTACTAAATACGTATAAGAAAATTGAAAATGAACCAGTATATAACCACACACACACACACACTCTTTCTCTTTTTAATGTTTGAATAAACTCCCCTCTCTTAGAGATCTCCATTTCTTATTAATGTGTCTATAAAAGCGAATATTGAAATATAATAATTGAACTTTAAAAGGTTGTACTCATCCTGATAATAGCTTGCCTCCAATGCACACCCGTATTATTCACGTATAATAACCGTGACACCAGTTCACTAACTGACCGATTTCTGAGTTCTCTCGCACTCGCGCCACTGTTGGTACCGGTACTGATTTTATGGTTTATTGTCTCATGGTTCTTATTGATTTACTAATTAACATCTCACGTTCTGGAAGATGATTAAGTCGGCCGATATAACTTTTTACTCTTAGATGTTATTGTAGGCTGGCCGCGCGCGTTATTGTAATATTTATAAATGTCTACACACTCTCTTAGATAGGCTGTATTTGTCTTAACGGCCTATCTGTAAACCCGAGGCCACTATTTTTTAATTAACCAACTTTTACTATCTGAATGCTGGCTGTCTGTTCACTCTCTAATGACACACTGCAGACTGGAGACTGTGTCACAAGGCTGCTGCTGGCGGTTACGCAATGCGTCTGGCAGTTGTTTTGGCTAACAATGTGCATTGCTGTACTGGAGGCTCCTTACAGGTGCAGTTAACTATTGAATTACTAAATTAAATACTGATTTATATAAAATAAAATTCCCATTTTTGTACCGTTACAAGTTTCTCAAGCTATTCTTTACATGATTTGTAGAGATTCTCAGCCTATTTCAATCATTGAAGACGAGGGTTTTAAACACTTGTTAAAAGTAACTGTGCCATTATATACTGTTCCATCACGAAGAACAATAGATTCAATGATAGATCAGAAGTACGAAACAGTGGCATTTATGTTAAAAGAGCGATTGAGCAATGTCTCAAATGTGTGTCTCACAACAGATATTTGGACGGAAACGCACCAGACGAGAAGCTTTCTTGGTGTAACAGCTCATTTTATTTAAAATTGGGTACTCGAGTCTATAATTCTCGGAGTTCATGAGCTACATGAAAATCACACAGCATAAAATCTGGCTGATCATCTCACAAAATGGGGATTGTGATCCACAAGATGAGGAAAATCTGATCCTCAGAATGGGGATTCACATTCACACCAGAGAAAATTACAGCTGCCGTTACAGATGGGGGAAGTAACATTGTCAGTGCAGTGGAAAAAGCATTTGGGAAAAAAAAGCACAGCTACTGTTTTACCCACTTTCTGAACTTAATGTCACAAAAACCATATGAATCCCTACCAGATGCTGTTGCAATTATAGATAAAGTGAAAAGCATTGTGAAATGGTTCAAGCATAGCATGGTAGGCAGTGATGAACTTTGAAAAAAAACAGAACTTACGCTGATTCAGAGTGTATCGACAAGATGGAATTCTACTTTCTACATGCTAGAAAGATTCCTTCAGTTGAGGGAGGTTGTTGCAAGTATTGTAAACTTCAATAAATCGGCTCCACCAATGCTTTCAGCCACGGGCATGGAGTTTTTACAAGAATTCTGTACACTGTTCAAAAGTATAGAATTCGCAACAACACAAGCATCAGGAGAAAAATTCGTGACAGCAAGCTGTGTTATACCGGTTGTAAAAATGATGCAGAATAAAATAAATGCAGTGTCGTGCTGTTCGGAGCTAGGAAAAACGCTGAAGGGAAGTGTTCTAGCTCAATGCAATAAGAGATTTGGTGGCATTGAGAACAGCCAATTTTTTGCAATGGCATCGTTATTGGATCCACGGTTTAAAAACCTTCGCTTCCAAGACAAGGCTGTATTGGGTACTTGGATCAGGAAGCTTAACAATGAGATCAAGGAAGAGAGTGAATCGTCGGATTCTGAGGGCGGACGATTGTCTCCAACGCCATCTTCTTCTCGAGGTAAATAAATTTTTCTAAGATTGTGCCAAATAAATTTAAAACTTTAAAATTTTATTTACATGTATTTATTTTTCTGTGCAGAACATGATTTTTGGGAAGATCACCACAAGATGGTAGAAGATAACTGGAGTGTAAGAAAGAGGTTGAAGCTTTTGGAGGAACTTGACACAGGTAGTCTGGTGCCCGAACTTGCAGTTTACTTCAAAGCTCCTGTTCTTAAACTAAAGGATAACCCACTCACATTTTACTCTGATAATTATAATTATAAAGAATTCTGTATTGGTTAAAGTTGCAACTAAGTATTTGTCAGTGATGGCGACATCCGTCCCATCAGAAAGAGTTTTTTCCCTAGCTGGTGGGATAGTTAGTGAAAAAAGAAGTCGACTTAAGGGGGTAAAAGTTAACAAACTTCTTTTTTTACAAACTGTAAATAACAAATGTTGGGGCCTATAATAATTATAGGCCTCAATATTTTTTATTTACAGTAAAGAAAAAATAAGTTTGTTCAGTTTTCCCCCATACGTTGATAAATCAGTATTTCAAATTTGTGTAAATATATGTAATTTTCTTTTGTATTATTTAATTTGAAAATAAAAGATTTGTTAATTGTTCTTATTAATTTTTTGACTTTGTTTTGGCAGTTAAAAAATCTTAGTTGTAAATTAATAAACATGGCCCCTGTAAATTTTTTTAAATTTATTTAGCAAAGCTAATTTACAACAAAACGTTACATGTACATATTCTCAATTTAAATAGCTCTTGATGTTATTTCACTTACATATTATGTTAATCCACTTGTAATTTATGTAAATAGTTTTTCACTTTATATTTAAACAAATTTAAAGATTTGCAGTTTTTGTATTCAATACTAAGTCTATTAAACTCTCTTATACCAAACTCAAAAATTCGTTTAAATGATTTTGCCTTATACTCTGTTGATATGAAACCAATCCTTTTGTCTTGTGTTATAGTCATGAACTTCAGAATTTTTTTTGACTAAATTATTTAAGCCTCCTGGAAGTAAATTATTCTCCAACTTGTAAATAAATTATTACAAGTTTAAAATAAATTTTTACGACTTGATATTTACAATAATTTTTCACATTCAACCAATTATAGTAAAAAATAAAACAATAAAATAGTTTTAGTAATTTTCACTCGTCATTTTATTAAAATTATATATCCATGACAGCTGTTTCGGCAGCACAGTGCCTTCATCAGATGGTGTAAGCTGACATCTGATGGTGCTTACACCATCTGATGAAGGCACTGTGCTGCCGAAACAGCTTTCATGGATATAAAATTTTAATAAATGACGAGTGAAAATTACTAAAACTATTTTATTGTTTTATTTTTTACTATAATTTACAATGGATTTTCACCAAGTAAAGGCATCACACATTAATTACATTCAACCAATTTAAATTAGATAACATCACAGATTTATTAGTAAATTATTACAGTTTAATATAGCCCTCATGGCTTTATTTTGCAATTTCTGCAATCTTTCCATATCACATTCACGTATGAGGTACAAAACAGTTGAACAATATACAAAATGAGGTAATATAACAGTATTAAAAATTATAATTAACGTTTCTTTTGATAAGGATTTCTTAATTCTATAGGTAACTTAATTTTGAAGCAATCTTTTTAATTATAAATTCAACATGACTAGAAAAATTGAGTTCACTATCTATGATTACACCTAAATATTTACATTCATCTACCAAATCTAAAAACTTATTGTCTAATATCACAGAAATGGAGGGCCTGTTTTTTCCTAGCACTAAAACTTTGGTTTTTTGAGTATTTATTTTTAAGCTATTATCACAAAAATATTTATTAAAATTCACTAATTCTTCATTAATGATTAACACAGCCTTATTCATATCCTTTGAAGAAGCATATACAAGTATATCATTAGCATAAAGATGGACAACAGATGCATTTGCTATGTTAGGTAGGTCGTTTATGTACAGATTAAAAAGCAGTGGGCCAAGAACACTACCCATATTTTCTACCGAATCTTTTCAACTGTTGGTAACATATTTATTGGCCTAAGATCTTGATATTTTATGCTCTGTTTCACCTTTGGAACCGGTGTGACAAATGATTCCTTCAAGACCTCCGGGAAAACACCATACCTCAAAGATAAATTTATCATCCTCAACAATATTGGAGAAAGGTAAATAAAATATTTTTAACTAAATACCACTATTGTATTAACGACTCGGAACACTAAGTTTTTTATAAGTAAAAGCATAAAGTTTTACCTTACAGCCTGAACCAGTTTTCGCCTTTAAAAAACTTCTTCAGAGGCTGCCGCTGGTAGTGCTGTCCGTCCTGTTGTGGACGACGGAATCGAATTTCGAAAGATCGATGCTGTGTGTGTGGGGTGAGATATGTTCGAATAATGCGTGCAATTTGAATTGTGTCTGTTCATTTAGGAGGTCGTTTTTATTTCTTTTCGTGTGTTTGTATATTTCCAATTGTTCTAGAGTGTCTAGTTTTCGGCCTTTTGTGTGTACGTGTAGAATGTTCATGTTATTGTCGATGTTTTTATATGTGTGGTTTGCTTCAATGAGGTGGTTTGCAAAGGTGGATTCTGTAGTGGAGTGGAGTGCCTTTGTGTGTTCAATGTATCTCTGTTTGAAGCTACGTCCTGTCTGGCCTATGTAGAATTTGTTGCAATTTGAGCAATTTAGCTTGTAAACACCGGGTAGATCGAATTTGTTTTGTGCTTTGTGTATGTGTTTTGATAGTGTGTGTTCTGTTTTGTTAGTAGTTTTGTAAGCGATTCTGTATCCTGCTTTTTTGAATTTGTGGGCTATTTTTTCAGTTTGTTTGTTGATGTATGTTAGTGTTATGAATTTGTTGTTTTCTGTCTTTGTTTGTTGTTTGTTTTGTGTAGGAGTTTACTGGCTATTGTTCTGTCATATCTGTTAGATTCTGCTAGGTATTTTATCGTGTTTAGTTCGTCTTTGTAGTCTTTTTCATCTAAGGGGATGTTGTTAAGTCTATGTATCATGGTTCTGAAGGCAGCTAGTTTGTGTTGTATTGGGTGATCTACCCGGTGTTTACAAGTTAAATTGCTCAAATTCCAATAAATTCTACATAGGCCAGACAGGACGTAGCTTCAAAGAGAGATACATTGAGCACACAAAGGCACTCCACTCCACTACAGAATCCACCTTTGCAAACCACCTCATTGAAGCAAACCACACATATAAAAACATTGACAATAACATGAACATTCTACACGTACACACAAAAGGCCGAAAACTAGACACTCTAGAACAATTGGAAATATACAAACACACGAAAAGAAATAAAAACAACATCCTAAACGAACAGACACAATTCAAATCGCACGCATTATTCGAACATATCTCACCCCACACACACAGCATCGACCTTTCAAAATTCGATTCTGTCGCCCACAACAGGACGGACAGCGCTACCAGCGGCAGCCTCTGAAGAAGCCTTTTAAAGGCGAAAACCGGTTCAGGCTGTAAGGTAAAACTTTATGCTTTTACTTATAAAAAACTTAGTGTTCCGAGTCGTTAATACAATAGTGGTATTTAGTTAAGTAACAGACACGTCATGGACAACGAAATCCAAAAATATTTTTGTATTATGAGTAACAATGGACCGAACTGATTCCATTGTTACAGGAATTTATGCCTGTAATTATAGTAAGGGATGTTTTTTTATTTTGTTATTTTATGGTTTTTCAGACAAAAAAAAAATATATATATATATATAAAATTAATCTATTTTATTATATTTTAACTGACAACCGGTTTCGATTAATAAAATAAAATAGATTAATTTTATATACCGGTATATTTTATTTTTTTGCCTGAAAAACCATAAAATAAAAAACATCCCTTAAAATATTCTTGGATAAAATGTGCTTCAAATTCATCAGGACTAGAAGATTTTTTTAGGTTGAATACTACCATTTTTAATTGTTCTTTTGAAATTTCCTGAAAAGTTTGTAATTTTACCGTCACCTCCTTCTCACATATAATTTTGCCATCTGATCTTGGAATTTTATCTACAATTTCTTTAATACTGTCAATAAAGTAAAGGTTTAGTCTATCCACTATATTTTTCTTATCTGATATAGTAACACCATTGAATTCAACCAAAATCTCCGGGTTTGTCCTGATACCAGTAACTTCAGGGTCTGCCACATTTTCAAGGAATCATTTTTTGCATCATCTATCTTAAGTTTAAAGAAAGCTGTTTTTTCCTCTCTAAGAACCTTTACGTAAAGATTTCTTTTTTGTTTATATGTCTGAAGTGCATGGCTTCTTTCCCAAGTGCTGTTCTGGTGAGCATACATTTGTTAAGCCTTGTCTCTTCCCATTCTTGCATTTTGTACTCTTTTATTGAACCAAGGCTTGCCCTGCAATGGGATTTTTATTATTTTTTCAGATATACCTTTTTTTAATGCTTTCCTCAAATTCACATAAATTGATGAACAGTGGTCAATCTCAGGATTATCTGCAACAAATTCATCTGTGTAGGAGTTTGGATGCTAGACAAGTTATTTATGACTTTGGCCCTATCAATTTTTTTATAGCAATAATTTCTTCAATTTTCTGAGCTATGGGAAAAGTGATAAAAAATGCATCATGGAAATTCTGTGATTTGCGCTGACTCTAGCAACCAAGTTTTTGTCATTTGTGACAGCCCAATCAATGAGTAAAATTACCCCCCCCCCCGCCGAGCTAACATTAATGTTAAGGGTTACTAAACCAGTTTTAAAAAATGGATGTTTAAAATCATCGATGGTTTTTGGGCAAGGTTTTATTAACATCGATGTTTTGAAACATTGATGTTTTGTTGTCGATGTCGCATCCCTAATGAGAAGCAGCACAATGGTGGGGGGAGACACCAGGGGACAACACTGCCGCTCTATCGATGAGTCTAACAACTACGTCAACAGTAAGATATTTTTGTAAACTTAACCTACAATCCCTAACATATTTTCGGTTTGTTTAGCGGTGTGCGGTGTTCCTACGAATGTCCTCTCGTTTTTATTAACAATTTAAGTATATGATTATAAATATTTTATTTAATCGTAAAAGACTGAGTAACAGCATTCTCAATTATCTTAGGAATTTTGTGATACCCAGCATCGTGCATAACAGCAATTCAAAATAATTGTTAGAAAATGAAATTATTTAGCAATCGATTCTGCTTTTGGCGGAAAACTTAAGTGAACTATAAAAACAATGATAAATAACCAAAGTGTTTATTAGAACTACTCGTTTTTTATTCATTTTCTTGCATTAGTTACCGTGATATTATTAGTATTAGTAGTAGGCCTAACTTTTTCATTAATGTGCATTACAGTTGTTTGGTACCCAGCATAGCTTTTCATAGTGCTTCCATCAGTAGGATACATACAGTAATTGTGAGTCGTAAAAGAACACAATTTAATTGTAATTATTTCACTACGACTCGGAACATAAAACTTTTTATGAGTAAAAACGTGAAAGTTTTACCTTATAACATGAAACCGGTTTTTACTTTTAAAAAACATATGAGAAGCTTTTTAAAAGTGAAAACCAGTTCAGGTATAAGGTAAAACTTTCACGTTTTCACCCATAACAAGTTTTGTGTTGCGAGTCGTAGTGAAATAATTATATTTAGTTAAGTAACGGACACGCCATGGACAACAAAATCCAAGAATTTAATTGTCATAAATCAAATATAAATATTATAAACTGGAATTAAGATTATAAAGGGTGTCCCGTAATGTACGCAATATTTGAATTACGCGCCACTGTCGTCTTGTTAGGTTGGTAGCACTGCAACTGTTGTATTGCCGTTTACTCGCCATTAGTCGTCATGGAACGTTACACGATAGAACAGCGCGTTGTTATTGTGAAAACACATTATAAGAACGGTGAATGTTATGCGGAAACCGTTCGTAAATTGCGTGGAATTTTTGGACGACGAAAAGCACCTAATCTGTCAACTGTGCAGAGATTGATTAAGAAATTCGAAGAAACAGCTTCGTTATTAGACGTTAAATCGTCTGGACGTCCTCGCGCTACCCGTTCTATTGAAAACGTCGCGGTAGTGAGAGATAGTGTCGATGTGAGTCCAGGGAAACAATTCGCCGTCGATCAATGGCCATTCCAAGAAGCACAATGCAGCGAATTCTAAAAAATGATCTTCATCTGAATGCCTACAAAATCCAACTAACACAAGAACTCAAACCGTGTGACCATTTGAAGCGCCGAGAATTCGTCAGTTGGATATTGGGTAAACGTGAAACGGACGGTGATTTTTCCCACAAAATCATCTTTAGCGATGAGGCACACTTCCACCTCAACGGGTACGTAAATAAACAAAATAGTCGGCTTTGGGGTACAGAGAACCCTCGTATCATTCACGAGAAGCCTTTGCATACACAAAGAGCAACTGTTTGGTGCGGGTTTTGGGCTGGTGGCGTGATTGGGCCGTATTTCTTTGAGAATGAGGCTGGAGATGCAGTAACAGTGACTGGCGAACGTTACCGGAACATGATAATGGAGTTTTTGTGGCCTCAACTGGAAGGTATGGAATTCGAAGATATGTGGTTTCAGCAGGACGGCGCAACCAGTCACACTGCCCGCGAAACAATTGCTTTGTTATCTGAAAAGTTTCCTGCACGTCTTATTTCTCGCAACGGCGATCAGAACTGGCCACCGAGGTCTTGTGATTTAACAACATGCGACTCCTTCCTTTGGGGATATGTGAAATCACGCGCTTATGTCCGCAATCCACGAACAATTTTTCAACTCAAGGAACAGATTCAACGAGTTATTGGTGAGATTGAGCCGGAATTGTGCAAGGTCATCGAAAATTTCGATCGACGGACAACAGTGTGCCAGCAGAGTCGCGGGGGACATTTGTCTGATATTGTGTTCCACATTTAACCGCAGTAAGTGTACTTTGTATTAACATTAAAACATCTGATATTTTTCAATAAATAAAAGTTTTTACAACATTATTACATCTTGCGTACTTTATGGGACACCCTTTATATTGTACACATGGTTACCATTTCTGCCATCACCACCGAAAGAGATATATATGGCTTATTTAAAATTGTCATTTATCATCTGTGAAAAATGTCTTAATTTCATTTTCAGGTTGGCCGATACAGACTTTTTTATAATCCAGTTATATGACCAGCAACCAGTTCCCCATAGAACCAGGCTATTCATCTTTTATAGAATTTATTAAACCAAGTTATAACTATTTATGTATTTATATTTATTACTTAACTAGACATTAGTAATAGTTAATTTACTTCAATTTCCATTGTTAAGTCAGCCGAAAGGAGTCGATTTATACACTATTCGGAATTTTCACAGATGGCCATGCGTCTTTCACAGATTGAACATTCGATATCTCTTGTTGTGTACAACAAAAATTGCGCTTTAAACAAATTTAACGAATTAACATATAACAAAAAAGGCATTTGCTATTCTCACTTTATCTTGAATTATTAGAATTTAAAACTTCTCTAAAGTTAATAAATATATAGGCCTAACCTATTTGAACTTAACAGCACGGCGTGCTTACAACAATAGTGTATAGCTAAACCAAACTGATATCAAGGTGCGCCAAAACGGCGCTAGCGTCAGCAGATACAGTGACAGTGTTGACTCCCTCCCACCATTGTGTTGCTTCTCATCAGTTAGCAGTTAGGAAAACGCACACATAGACGCTAGTCTACTACAGCAACAAGCATCGGTCGCTTACTAGACTAGCCCCTGACGCGTATCGACTGCTTCGTTGATTCCGTAACTCTTCGTAGAGCTGAGTAAGGCGCGAATATCCAATTTTTACACAAAGCTACGAGCAATGTTGAATTAGGCGGGAAGTGTACAGTAGAACACACAACGTGCTGTTTTGCTGTTTAATGCACTGTGCGCGTGTTAAGTAATACTGTGTCGGTGATTATAGTATAGTAGCACCAGCGTGTTTGTAAATAAAACGTGACAGTAGTTCGCTATATCGCTAACGTGACTATCAAATAAAACTGTCTCCATAGTTCGTTTTATAATACACATTTTTATTTCATTTAAATTATCCGTGCGTCTGTTCATGGAGTTTGTTGTGTGATATTCATTTGTTAATTTTGTGTGTGTACATAATCTAGTTCTTATACCTTTTTAATTTTTGGTTATTAAAATGAATGACCTTAAACAATACTTATGTTCGGAGTGGGTAAGGATTGTGAAAATGTAGAGAATCTTAGCCAGCATTCGAAATTACATCCCGAAAAAGTAAACAGTGAAGTGCCGGTTTTGAGCAGCTTGAAGTCACGTACACATCAATGTAACATCTGTGATAAACACTTTAAGCATGGATCCACATTGAAGCGTCATGAACGTGAATCCCACGGTGCAGGGGTATCAGCACCGAATAAAGTTAAGTGCCCCTTATGTGTTTTTGCAGCAGCGAAGGAACAAGCTTTACTTGAACACTTCGAATTACAGCACAACATATCAGTGAAGAGTGAAAGTAAAGAAGTTAATTCCTTAGAAAGTTTCTTTGAGTGGAAACAAGAGACTGAAAAAGAAACGTTTTCAAGATACGTTAAAAAGCGTGGCTCTCATACTGCTACCGACAGCACAAAGAGACATTATTATATATGCCATAGGTCCGGGCAATTTGTGTCTGAAAGTAAAGGTAGTCGGCACTTAAAATTACAGGGAAGTAACAAAATCAATGCTGTCTGTCCCGTGTCACTGAAACTGAAGATGGTACCTGCAGGATTACATATGTGTCAACTCATGTAGGTCATCTAAATGACTTAAGCCATTTATGTCTCACAGACTGGGAAAGAAAAAGTCTAACTGTGGATATTGCAAATCAAATACCACTTCAAGCAATAGGCTACTTAAGAAAATACGCGATTGCGTGACAGGCTGTAAATTAGAAAGAATTAATTTATTAACGAAGCCCACACATTCATTCATTTGTTGACCTGTACAACATCGAGCACGCATACAATTTATGCTCGAAGTCGGTGAGACATCAAGAAGATGGTACAAGTGTTGAAGCGTGGGTCAACGAGGTCAATTCCAGTGATCAGCCTTGTGTGTTATTTTATAAGCCTCAAGGAATCGTCACAGAAACTCACCCAACTCTAAAAAAAGACGATTTTGTATTAATTATAATGAACAGTGCACAGAGTGAAATACTGAAGAAATATGGCAGGTGATTGTATATGCATTGACGGCACGCACGTTTTGAACTAATAACCCTACTTGTTTTGGACGACATGAGACAGGGATTTCCTTGTGCTTTTCTCATATCAAATCGAACTGACGAAAAAGTGCTTTCTTTGTTTTTTCAGTATATCAAGGCAGAAGTATGCGAAGTTTTACCGAAAGTGTTTATGTCCGATTTGGCTGAATCCTTCTATAATGCGTTGATATCAACAATGCACAAGCTCCGGCAATGAGACTGTACTGCACTTGACACGTTGACAGGGCTTGGAGAAGGAATATTAGTTCCAAAGTAAAAGGCAAAGAGAAGCAGGGTGACGTTTATAGAATGCCAGGACATTAATGCAGGAGAGAGACTCTTCTGGATTCGAAAGAATTCTGCCTGAAGCAATTAGGTCCTGAACTACCTGCCTGAACTACTTGATGATCCAGACACTTCTGAATTCGGCACTTATTTTACTCAAACGTATTAAAAAAATATTCAGTCTTGGGCCTACTGTCATCGACTTCAAGGAGGTCTGAACACCAACATGCATATCGAAAGAATGCACCATACAATTAAATATGTATATTTACACGGCAAAAATGTAAAACGTTTGGGCAAGCGATAATTGCTCTAATGTCTTTCGTCCGCGATAAATTGTTTGATAGACTTATTGTCTTAAGCAAAGGCAATTTAACTACAAAGTTGAAAGACATTAGAAAAAGACATAAGTCCGTTACAGAAATCGACACTAACCTAATTATCAGAGAAGAAACAGGCAGCGGGTGGAAAGTACCATCGCCTTCTGGCGTGAAAGACGTGTACTTAGTACATGTGGAATATGTGTAAACATATTCATGCTGTCTGCAGGATTAACAAAGCAGGGCGAAGTTTGGAGTCGAATGTTAATAGTAACGAAGACGATGGACGATCTATTGTTTGTGCATACGGAGAACGAAATTGATACGACGGAAAAACAAGAAATTTTATCGCAAGTCAGCAGAAGAGAAAGTTTTTTGACATCTATGGACACTCAAAAAGAAGCACTCAAAGGCGATTTAATTGAATTAGTTGACAGTGTAACCACATTAGAAGAACTGGAAGTGATTAAACGACAAACTGCTACTTTAAAAGCTACATTAAGTGCAATTCGCTCTCGCGTTGCAGTTCAAGATATCCCCAGCTGTTCGACTTCTCAGAAAAGAAATATCGTGCCACAGAGGAGACTTCATTCCACCAAAAAAAGGAAATTAATACACGGTACTGTTATGGTAAAGCCCAATCAAACCGACGGGGGATGTACAGAACACTGCTCTCTCGCTGCTGCAAAAAATGATTGTTATAAAGTTAAGAGTTTTTTAATAATTTTTAAGTTTGATAGTTGAAGAGTCATTTATACGTTATTCGTGAAATTATTAATATTCAGCGCGTGTGTATTTGATGTGCATATAGGACTATGTATTTAATAGTGTAGTTTTTTGTAAATAATTATCGAGTGTTTTCGTTCCAATGATTGTCGCGCGTATGTGAACAAAAAACGATTCATCCTGGATCAGCTGGTTACGAAGTGTGTAAAGTCTTACGTAACCGGAGCATATCTGCTGCGAGTGTAACTGTCAAACGAGGTAAGCATTTTTAAACAATACAAACATAAATACAGTTGTATGCGTCATAGTTTGGCGCGAAGGAAGTGTAGCAGTCTGAGTTGGTCACACAGTCTGAGGTGATCAAATGACGTCACTGGCTTATGACATCAGAGATAAGGAGGCCCTGGTAGCTGGTTTCCGCTGTCTCTGTGTACATGTACGTTGACGAATTGGAACGTGTGGAAAAGCATTGCATTGCAAAAAAAAAATATCGGTATGGAGAACCATACATGACTTCCATGTTCTAAGATTTATATTTAAAATCATATTTTAAATATGATTTTATTGAAATGAAATATTTCCATAGAAACTACGTCTTTCTACTTATTGCTTCAGCATTAACCACAGTACTGTGGTCACTAACGTATTGCGACAGTACAAATAAGTGATGTACTGAGCATGGAGTATAAAAATTTAAATTTACTTAATAAACTGTAAATAATTAATAATATATTAGAAATAAGCATGTTAGGGATTGCAGGCTTGGCTCAGACAAAAATATGAACAGGTGTTTCGACCTGAATCAATGTGCACACACACACAAATGTAACTGAAAGTGTGTACACCAGTATTTTGCTAGTGTGTGTGAACGCAGGTCTCTGCAGGCGAGTTTGCCACCACAAGATGAATAATTGCACAATTACTGTTTTTCCGTAATTATTCATAAACTAGAATTAAGAATTAAAATCCAAAAGCACCATAAAATGTAAATAAATTTACTAAATACTGTGTACGAAAACCACGCGAAAGTGACACACCGTACAAGTGCAATAGTGAAATAACTGTGTACAAATCGAAAGGGTTAAGTTGCAATGTCCAAAATTACAGTGAACATGTGTTGTAAAATTAGTTATAAGATAAGTATAAGAGTATACTTACAGGACTCTGCAATTCGCAGAAATATAAAAAATAGCGAATTTGACAAAGAGTGGGGGAACTGACGCCAGAGATAGTTTTTAACATGTCGATTTTGTATCACTGCAGGGTGTCGACCAAGACATGGGTATAAATAGGACACGCAAGCTACAGTGGTTCTCTTTCTTGAATCATCCACGGTGCAGCGGGAGCTTATGCCCGTCAGCACGGCGTATTTATTTTTTTTCCGTAAACAGTTTAAATTTGCCAGTTACGTACAAATACGTAACTAAGCTGTAAAGACAATCATTTTAATTAATAACAGCACTACTTAAGAAGATCCATTAATGATTCGACACTAGACAAGAGAAGAGTTCCAGAGAGAGATACGACGCTGGACAAGAGGAAAGTTCCAGAGAGAGATACGACGCTGGACAAGAGGAGAGTTCCAGAGAGAGATACGACGCTGGACAAGAGGAGAGTTCCAGAGAGAGATAGGACGTTGGACAAGAGGAGAGTTCCAGAGAGAGACAGCCGACGCTGGACAAGAGGAGAAGAGAGACAGCCGACGCTGGAGGCGAGACGAGGACGAATACCGATGGAACAAAAATGATGAGTATGATTGACGACAATAAGGTGATAGACAACTTATTCATATCTTAATCATACAAAGAATTCAAAGACAGTTAAAGACATTAATATTTTATTTAAAAATAAGAGCAATGTTTCTTGTATAGTAGAGTTAAAATCATAGATGTTTTAGAAATACGATTAACGTAACAAGAGCTCAAATTAATATGATATAAAATGATTACAAAGCATTTAAATAAAAACAATTAGTATTTGAGAAAACAGTACTGAGAAACAATAACTATTAATATTTTTGAGTACGTTACAATATAGAAAAAAAAGATTTAAATATTGATATTTTGAAACATATTAATAGACTGAGTAGTCTAAAAATGAGATTTTTCTTTTATATAATAATTAGTAGCATAGAATATTTAGTCAGTAAGGATGTATATATCTTAAGCCTTACGGCATAATAACAAATAATAACTAATGTTTTAAAATCGAAGTCAGTGCCATGTGCACATATTTTTTTATAGTATCAAATAAAATTTAATTACCGTTTCAAGTTACATAGAGTTCTTATTGCAGATACATCTGAACCCCAATTTAAATGTTATATTGTTTAAAGAATTTGTCAATCTTGAACGTGAGATCGTTCACGCCTATTTATGTATATGTAACGTTGCATAAATTTGGTGCTCCAAGATCGTGGGGCTCCACAAATTTAAATTAAATTAAATTTGCAAATTTGTCACGTTGCAGTATACCACCTCACGTTTTCGCACTCGATTTTCACTGATGATGGCAGTCGATGGCACTGCCGAAAAATCTGGTTTTACAGAAAACATTGGACTACGGCTAAACAACCCGGGAAGCAATTTTAACAAAAAACCACTTCTTTGTTGCCGATAACATAGTACACGTATAAAAAATTCTCCTCTCCACCTTCAACTATAATTTTTAATAATAGAAAATTACCCCCACCCCGTTCACCTAACCTCTTCATTTATAGATATTTCATCTGCGTTTCTACAGTGGATTATTATGAGCTTCTTATCAGGATACTTTATTTATAAAAATTAAGTAGTTTACTCTTGTTAAATCATAAAATGTTTCAGGTAAACTACCCCTTTCTCTTAACCGATCTTCTCCAAAATCAATAGACCTTCAGTCCTCTACAATTCAGGGATGCATGCAAAAAATATTTGATTCTGTTTGAATGTGCGGCAGTTATCGTTCGTCATAAAAAAATTACCCTTTTTAAAACATAAAGCTTTGGTGATAAACTACCCCTTTCCCTTAACCGATCTTCAACAAAATCAACAGAACTTGAGTTCTCTTTAGTTCAAAAAGGTATGCAAAAACGTAGTTGATTCTGTTTGAATTTACGACAGTTATTGTTCGTCATATAAAAAATAACCCTTGTTAAAACATAAAATGTTGCAGGTAAACTACCCCTTTCCATTAACCGATCTTCACCAAAAACAATAGTTCTTCAGTACTCTACAAATCAGGGCTGTATGCAAAAAAGTATTTGATTCTGTTTGAATTTGCGGCTGTTATCGTTTGCCATAGAAAATACCCTTGTTAAAACATAAAACGTTGCAGGTAAACTACCCCTTCCCTTAACCGATCTTCAACAAAATCAACAGACCTTGAGTTCTGTATAATTCAAAAAGGTATGCAGAAGAGTAGTTGATTCTGTTTTAATGTACGGCAGTTATCGTTCGTCATAAAAAAATTTACCCTTGTTAAAACATAAAATGTTGCAGGTAAACTACCCTATTCCCTTAAACGATCTTCACCAAAACTAACAGGTTTTGAGAACTCTACAATTCAGGGCTGTATGAAAAAATAAGTGATTACCTGTATGCGGTCCGCCGTGTGACTTCTCAAACTTATTATGTTACGCGTTTCAAGGCGTATGCCTCATCATCAGACGTTAAAAACCAAAAAACACATATATCACACAAAACTGCGTTTGTCAAAAAATAAAATTACAGAAGCAAGCATATTATGTGCACGTGATGTAGGGTGCGCACCCGTTCAACTGTTGTCTGCTACTGATTGGAATCCGTTGAGCAGTCTCAAAGCAGTATCATACAGGCGGTTGGATACAAAGTTCAATTGTTCATTCAGAACACAATCACGACTGCTATCATTATTATATGCATTATAAATTTCCAGCTCCTCCAAGGCATTCATAAAACGGCCCTTGTTGCATATATGCAAAGGCATTAGATTGGACTTAAAATCTGTATAATTGTGATTGTGTTGGGTCAGATGACGAGTGTAATTAGATTTTATATCATTGTAATTGTGTGTCTTTTTTGGTAAGTGTTCACGGAAGCGTTTGTAAAAACCTCTTCCGGTCTGACCTATATAGAAGCTGTTACAATCATTGCAAACCAGTTTATAAATGCCTGTTTTTTCTTCAATAGGTAAGGGCAGTTTAGGTCTAAGTATATTAATTAGTTTATTATTGGTTCTAAAAGACATAGTATAACCAATATTGTTCATCAGTGAGGATAACATTTTTGGCATGATGTATGTGTATTTCGCAGATATAAATTTTTTCGGTGTTTTATTGAGTGGACGGACCGGAAGAGGTTTTTACAAACGCTTCCGTGAACACTTACCAAAAAAGACACACAATTACAATGATATAAAATCTAATTACACTCGTCATCTGACCCAACACAATCACAATTATACAGATTTTAAGTCCAATCTAATGCCTTTGCATATATGCAACAAGGGCCGTTTTATGAATGCCTTGGAGGAGCTGGAAATTTATAATGCATATAATAATGATAGCAGTCGTGATTGTGTTCTGAATGAACAATTGAACTTTGTATCCAACCGCCTGTATGATACTGCTTTGAGACTGCTCAACGGATTCCAATCAGTAGCAGACAACAGTTGAACGGGTGCGCACCCTACATCACGTGCACATAATATGCTTGCTTCTGTAATTTTATTTTTTGACAAACGCAGTTTTGTGTGATATATGTGTTTTTTGGTTTTTAACGTCTGATGATGAGGCATACGCCTTGAAACGCGTAACATAATAAGTTTGAGAAGTCACACGGCGGACCGCATACAGGTAATCACTTATTATTACATAATAGTGACTTGGATACCATACGAAACATGAATGTTAAACTGGAGCCCAGCCAGGCAAAAATGGTATTTTAATTCCAAAACACTAAAATACAATTGCTAAAAGCGAATTTGCATATTAAATTTAACAAAATCTGTTTACTAAAGAACATAACACCAAAATATGCTATTGTAAAGATCAACAGCTCTTCCAAGGCCGCAAACATTACCAAACATTCTGCTGAACGGATGTATATTAGAGAAGAAATTAAGGCAATATATATTAAAAAATCTATTCTTAACACTCGTTTATTTAAATTACATTTACATATCCTCAACAGCATTCATCCAAGCGTTACCAACAATGTTTTTGACTATATATTTAAATACACAGCTAGTGTTTCAAGCCGTATACGCTTCAATCAATCTACGTGTCTACAGAAAAGTAAGTAGGCTACTATACTATTATTTTATCTCTTACTGTATATAAAGTGTAATGAAAACTAAAGACATCTTTTTATAGTGTAAATAATTAATAATTTTGTTTTTATGTTTAAAATTAATTAATTGATACAGCTTTAAACAATTCGTTAAAACGAATTTTAAAAAGATTAATTATTATGGCAACTTAGAAAGTTACATAAATTTAGTTTCATGAAACAGATAGAAACTAATTTTGTACTGAGAATCCCCGAAATACTCCACTCTGTGCAAGCCGAAACATAACGTTTATTGCATACTGCAAAATATTTTTGCTATTAGTCTTGTCTTTCTGATTGCATATAATTTACTTTAAGGAATAATGGTTAACACACAAACTAAGTTATTTTTTCATTCAAGTGAGTTTACGTTAAATTCGAATACTTTTAATCCTATAATCGTTTAATTCTACAAGACCGAAGGAAGTGACAATAAAAGTAAGCGACGATATGACCATCCAATTTTATGCTTCATTCGCCGTGTTTAAAGATGAGCTTCTGGAATTTGGAGCTACCAACTACGAAAACATCAGCTCGCACAGTTCGGCGAAATTGGTAAGAAACCTGTAACATTTACTCTGAAATAATTAAGAGCGTGAAGGGGCGCATATACAGGGGGGGGAATGGGACCGGACCCTACCCCACAAGGTCGACAGTTGACAAGAAATTTTGTTAATCTCCTAATTTTTAAGCTGTTTTATTAATTTCACAGCTGTATACGCTAATACAGTAGTACCCCTTTTTTAAATAGAGGTCTAAAAACAAATTTATTACACAGAATATGCGTGTACGTTTGAAATATGAAATATAGGAAATTCAAGCAAGTCAAGAAGTATCTTATAAACAATGTTGCAATAGCGCTTATTACTTCCATATTCCTTAAGGAAATGGAAGTATGGTGATGGCAAAAAAAAAACGTGTTCGAGATTATTGCAGCTTTTGATTGTACTACACTCAAAACATGAAAAAAAGTCGTTTTTCGAAAAGTGTCTGTGTGTGTGTGTCTGTCTGTCTGTCTATCTGTGTGTAGATTTTTTTCTATGGCAAACGATAACTGCATCTTCGAAGAGTTGCTAGGCTCAGTTGGGGAGGCTTCGATGGAGGCATCTGAGAATGAAGAGGAAGCAGGAGAATTCGAGGATGATAGAGAGGAGTTGGTGCCATCCTATGACGAGGTGTATGAAGCTCTAGAAAAGCTTAAAAATAACAAGGCAGCAGGTTCCGATGGTTTACCAGGGGAACTATTAAAGAGCGCAGGAGGAGATTTCATAAAGGAATTTGCCCATCTCATAGAGCGAATATGGCTGGAGGAGGTAATGCCTGATGAGTGGAACAATGGGGTGGTGTGTTTAATACATAAAAAGGGTGATCCGCTCATATGTAAAAATTATAGGGGCATCTCTCTACTTAATGCAGCGTATAAGGTATTGTCCAACATCATATTTTCTAGGCTGCTTCCCTACGCTGAGGAAAACATAAAAGAATATCAATGTGGATTCACTAGGAATAGGTCAACAACAGACCAAATATTTACACTAAGGCAAATCCTAGAAAAAACGTTGGAATATGGAGTGGCCACTCACCATCTCTTTGTGGATTTCCAGTCGGCATATGATTCAATCAACCGGAAAATGGTATATAGAGCTATGAAGGAATGAAGGAGTTGAATATACCATCTAAGTTGGTGCGTATGGTTGGAGTAGTTATGTCCAATTCTAAGTGCCAAATAAGAATACAATCAAATCTATCTAACTCCTTAAAAACATTGAATGGGTTGAAACAAGGAGATGCCTTAGCGTGTCTGTTGTTCAACATAGCTCTAGAAAAGGTCATCAGGGATTCAGGAATTCAAACTAGCGGACACATATTTCACAAGGAGGTACAGCTTCTGGCCTATGTCGATGACATTGACGTCATAAGTAGGTCTGAATCTGGCTTAAAGGAAGCCTTTCGGGAACTGGGAACTGGAGTTGTCCGCTAAGGCTATGGGCTTGGTTATAAACCAAAGCAAAACCAAATATATGGTTGTAGGTGCCAACACTCGTGCCCTGTCCCTGCGCATTAACGATTATGAATTTGAAAAGGTTCAGGGTTTTCCATATCTCGGGTCATATGTGGACTCTGGAAATGACTCCTCTAGAGATATTGAAAGACGGATATTATCTGCTAATAGGTGTTACTACGGACTGGTGAAACATTTTAAGTCTAAATTAATAAGTAAAGATACAAAAGCCACCCTATACAAGACCTTGATTAGACCAGTCCTGATGTATGGCTCGGAATGCTGGGTGGTAAAAAAACTAGATGAGCAGAAACTATCCGTTTTTGAGAGGAGGGTACTGAGGAGAATCTATGGCCCTGTGAGGGAAAACGACATTTGGAGGCGATTGCATAATCGAGAGTTGTACGAAAGGTTTAAAGCTCTTCCGATCGTGCAACTCATACAAATTAACAGATTGCGTTGGGCTGGTCATGTGCAGAGAATGGCAGAGGATAGAATCCCAAAAAAAGTGATGAATTATTTGCCGATGGGAAGGAGAAGGAAGGGAAGACCGCGTACAAGATGGCTGGACCAAGTTGGTAAGGAGGCAGTGAGGCTGGGTGCAGCAAACTGGTGGACATTGGCCGGGAGTAGAGATCAGTGGGGAAGATTTCTTTTGGAGGCCAGGGCCCGGACTGGGCTGTAGCGCAGAGGATGTATGATGTAAACGATAACTGCCGCAAATTCAAACAGAATCAAATAATTTTTTGCGTACACCTCTGATTTGTAGAGTACTCACGACCTGTTGTTTTCGGTGAAGATCGGTTGAGGGAAAGGGGTAGTTTACCTGCAACGGTTTTTTTTTTATCAAAGGTATTTTTTTTTTGGCAAACGATAACAGCCGCAAATTCAAACAGAATCAAATAATATTTTGTATACAGTCCTGAAATATGGAGTTCTCAAGACCTGTTGTTTTTGGTGAAGATCGGTTAAGGGAAAGTGGTAGTTTACCTGCAACGTTTTATGTTTTAACAAGGGTATTTTATATGGCAAACGATAACAGCCGCAAATTCAAACAGAATCAAAAGATGATTTGCATACAGCCCTAAATTTCAGAGTTCTCAAGACCTATTGTTTTTGGTGAAGATCGGTTAAGGGAAAGGGGTAGTTTACCTGCAACGTTTTTTTATCAAGGGTACTTTCTATGGCAAACGATAACAGCCGCAAATTCAAACAGAATCAAATAATTTTTTGCATACGTCACTGAATTGTAGAGAACTCAAGGCTTTTTAATTTTGGTGAAGATCGGTTAAGGGTAGTATACCTGCAACCTTTTACGTTTTAACAAGAGTAAAGTACTTGAAAATTCATTTAAACTTTTTCAAACAATGGTAATTGTTAAAAATAAAATAATTTTGTTGCCAGGCAATAAAATTATAATTTTTTCATTTTAATGTAAATCATGTATAAGAGAAAATATATCGTGCGTGGCAGGCAAGCATATCTCAGTTATGTACTGTTTACGTTTCCATTTTATTATTATGACTACCGCAATAAAAAGGCAGGGAAGACACACACACACACACACACACACACACACACACACACACACACACACACACACACACACACACACACACACACACACACACACACACACACACACACACACACACACACACACACACACACACACACACACACACACACACACACACACACACACACACACACACACACACACACACACACACACACACACACACACACACCCACCCACACACACACACACACACACACACACACACACACACACACACACACACACACACACACACACACACACACACACACACAAAGAGAGATACTCACTATCTCCCTTTGTCTGCATGTCAGCCTGTCAATCTCGTTTCAACCTCCCCTGACACTTTCTTTTCGTTACCCTCTCTTGCTATCTACTAATTAGCTCCTAAGCTAGGCCTCGAATTAGATGAATTATGTGCAATTTTAGAGACAATGAAGAATTTTAATGTTTTTAGTGTAAAACAGTTTCTTTCTCCTAAATAAAACAAAAACTTGTGTTTAGGGATTATGCTCTTTACAGGCAACAGCTAGAGGTGCGAACACGCCAAATTCATATTTCGAATCTATGTGTTGTAAATGTGATAGTACTCCTTCTTGTACGTACTTCTAATCATGTATATATATTTTTTAGGTGTTTCTTTATCATCACCTACACCTGCATAAATATGAATGTAGGGGCTACTCATTACAGTATTCACTTCCCCTTCCTTTGTATTTTGATTTGACAGCATTACAGGAAGTTTACACTACCTTGTAAGCACGTATGTTTCCTCTTCTGTTTTGTCCAATATACAGTAGATTTGATAGAAATTTTAAATGAAGAAGAAAACTGCTACTTGGTAAATTAATATGTATTGTGCTTTTAAAAGAATAAGAGACATAGCTACCGTTTTTCTAATTCTATCAGTAGGATAGAAAACAGATATAATATAAAATGTATGAGACCCCATTAATATTAAGTATTTATCTCTTTGCAAGGCCTGACCGTAAATCACCAGTCGATTGTCTCAAAATAATGCGAAAATTGCGAAAGAAACTACCGTGTAGTTATTTTTATCTCGCAAGGGTGTGTACGATGAACTATAGAAAAGAAACTTGTAGATTAATGTTTTTAAACAATGCCGTTTGGTTGCTAATCCCCGACCTTATAACTTTTTTATATACATGCTTTTGTATAGAAAAGTCTTATGAAGTGAAAAGAAATTAGTAAAAGAGAACGGAAAATTCCAGGGTGAGGAAGAATATTTAACGTTACGAATTATAAATCGAAGGAGATATTACAGCTGCAATAAAGAGCAGGCAACGAATTAGATCAAGGGCTCAAGAGAGAAGTAACGCAACGGAAGGCTGATTGGAATTCCTCAACTTAAATGTGAAGGAGGTATTGTATAATATTAATACTACCTGTAACTCCCGCAGACCTTCCTTTGTCATAAACCGTCTCCTCACCATTGCCTATGGACCTCCTCCCAGAAACCCCCGCCAACGGAGAAATAGAAATAATTAAGTCTCTTCGTCATACTTACTACACCTGGCTTCCTTCTTGATCACTTAACATCTTAAATTTTCCTATCTACCTATCCGGTCTTTATCCCTCTCCTTTGTGCCTCCCCGCCTTACCTTGACGCCTCTCTGACACCTCCCTCCAGCTTTGGCGTCCTGCGTTACTCGACCTCGTCTTGGCTGTCGTTTGACTTATACTTTTATTATGGCTCTTCCATCACCCAGTTGGCTCTGCACACTACGTAATCACACAAATACATATCCATACACTACACTCTATCCTGAATGCCTCCACCTACTTCGCCACCGGTCCGCGCTGCGCTGGCGTGCGACTCCTCTAAATCTCCAATCGGCGGAAGGGTGCTTGCCCCAGATCAGCCTGAGTCATATCCTCTGAGACAAGTCTCAGACAACGCAAAAAAAAAAGGTATAATATTATAGCCTACTGTCTACTATGACTGTGAGACGCGAATATGACAGCAGATATGCAAGAATGTAGGAGGCTACAGAAGAATAAAGGAACGGTCCAACTTCGGATATTATGGCTTAAGTAATCATTTTAGAAAGGATTATTACAATTTATTTTATACACCACACAATATATGTGATAATTTTAATTTTTTATTTATCTATAAATTTTGAAACGAATTAAGACCTACATTAACATCAACCGTTGTGTATATAATTCTTTTCACACAGACTTTTCACAATGTTTAGTGATATATTAAAACCATGTGTAAGATAATCAATTTTTGTGAAACATATAATATACCCATTAAATTGTGTAGACTAGACAAGTATGATAGTAGCTTAATACAGTCTTTTTTCCGGGATGAAAGGGAAATTATAATATTGTGCGCTTAAGAATGAAACTTTTTTTGTTACTAGACAAACGTTTATGAAAATCTATTTGGCTTCATTTCTCAGATTCTAATAAAATTGGAATCAATTATAGCCTATATCAAATTAAAAACTTTGGCCAAAATTATTTGTTACTAACCAAGTTTACTTTATTTTCTTAACCGATGGATTTTTGCATATCAAATTCCGTTTATTAGACATCGATTTTTCAATATAAAATTGGTCTCTAGATTACTGATTTGCGTTAATGCATCCAAGAAAAGTAGTAGTTTGATAAACCTTATTACTAAGTTTTAATGTTTAAACATACGGCGTTTTCAAGAAACTGTAACAGTGTTAGAATAAATAGGCCAACTTAAAAATTTGATTACATACCTGCACCTAGTTTTGTATACACAAGCAGTGTAAAAAGTATTTTGTAAAGCTTTCTTACAAAATTATAACATAACTGAAGCCCAAATGATGTTTCAGATTTTGCACGTTAAGTCATATGAAGTTTACTTAAGAACCTGTTACGTTCAGACTTCCTGAGATACAGTTATTGAGAAGAACAAGAGTAATAGAGAGAGAGAGAGAGAGAGAGAGAGAGAGAGAGAGAGAGAGAGAGAGAGAGAGAGAGAGAGAGAGAGAGAGAGAGAGAGAGAGAGAGGTCAAAATACATTATGTTTACTACAGTTGGCTACTTATAAGGAACTTGAAAATAATTAAACTTATTGTAATGTAGAAAGTTAACGAAACATGAACCAAAAGCGAGGATTATGTGCAGCAGACTCAAGAGTTTTATTAACAGGATCCAAACAGTCTTTGGTGAAACGATTATTACATTAAATAATTTATCCGGAATTAAGAAGTGGTACATTTTGAAAAAAGGAAAAAACCGAGGATGAGGAACTTTATAAGTTCCTATTAAAATATGTAACTTTCCTTTTGGATACCTAATTATTTTACAAGCCAGTACGGAAACTATAAAAAAAAATTAATTCTTAATATATAAGCCTTAACGTATTATTTAAAAAAAATTAGATTACTGCTCACTGTGATATACGAAAAGCAAAAATATAATTAATGTAACATTACAACACACTGCAGCTGTTACTTAAATTTCTTACAAAGGCTGTTACGTCCGGGATCGACATTGTTAAAACTATTGTATTCTGGGCTGCTAGGCCGTGGTTGATTTTTTATGTTCTTGCGCCTAAACGTTTAGACACGAGAATATAAGCAATCGACCACGGCCGAACAGCTTGGAATATAACACTTGCAACAATGTTGTATAAATTTTTGGGTACTTTCCCAATATTCGTACCAACACTTCATTTTCGCTGTTTTGAATATGGGATAGTATCTATATACCACGACATGAAGAAGAAATGCACTAACTATAAATTATTATATTTCTTAATTTATAGTGCAATTATATAAATTTTCATTCATAAGTTAGATAATAATATTAATTCGTTTTATCGTTTACCATTTAAAGAAATAAAAGCCATAGTTAGGAAATATATAGCGTTTCATGTGTAGGCCTATAGTCTATACAATGCGTAGCCTGTAACAAAATAACATTTAATATAAAGACTATAAACGTTTATTAACAAAACAGCAACAGACAATGTAAAGTGTAAAATACGGTTATTTCTGAATGCTAAATTAAAACAAAGGAAAAAAGTGTTAACAAATGAAAACAAGATTTGTTATTCGTTAGGCAGCCAATATTAGTTTATATTATACAGTAAAATCTCGATAACTTCACTGGACGGAAAACGTAAAAAAGGGATATAGACTATGTATAGCAGCCCGCGTTACTTCTAGTTGGCTTTCTTACGTGGTTTTCATAAAAAGCGAGCATTGTTTTAAGGTCATGTTGATTCCCATGTGTATTTTCAGTTTGCATGTTAACCTAGCAATATGGAATATATCGTGTAACCTTAAGTTTATTCGTTTATTGTTCTGTGGCTTAAAATACCTTTTGCTACTTTGCAAGAGCCGTCACATTGCAACAAGACGTAAATATATATGCCGCCTACATGATATTCCCTTTGTAAATTATTTATAACTTAATTAAATATTTGCCCATAATGTTTTGTTTAAGTACTGTTGAACGGAATTTATTGATACAAAATTAGCTCTCTTCTCTTCACCAGTTGTTTGATCTCATCTTCATTGTTGTTTTCATCTAGGATCTGGTAAGTCATTTTTTGTCGACTAGGTTTTCAATATATTATTCTTTTTTATTTATTATAATATGTATTCATCTATTCCAAACTCACTTTTTCCGTAGATATAAACTCTTCTGCTTCTGCAGGGTGTTTTATTGGTACTTGTAGAAATTTTTATGATTTTAATCAGAATGGTGCATAAATTTCCAACGGATGGGAGTCAACTTGAAACATGTTGCTTCGGTACTACTGTATACCAATAACTGAATAACTATATTCTTACAAATGATATTCGGTATGAATGAGAATAATTAAAAATTCGTAATTCTCTCCCCCTCTCTCTTCTCCCCTCTCACTCTTTCTCCTTTTCTCTCACTCACTCTTTCTCTGTCAATTTTCCCTATCTACCTCACTAATAGGGACAAACCTCACTACTACCTTTAATTAACATTACTACCTCACTATTAATTTCCTTTTATTTTCATTAAGTTAGCACGGCAGGTCCTTCTGCGACTGCACCCAAAGCGCGCCTCTTTAAGTGTTTGTTGAATTGTTACATTGCTACAGATTACTCAAGTATGAATGTGTAGTCTATACGAACACAAGGAATGATTAAACAAACAACGCACACTACCTTGGACAGACACATGTACGCTTCAACGTACACTGCGACAGCGGAAACCAACTGCCAGTGCCTCCTTATCTCTGACGTCATAAGCCAGTGACGTCATTTGATCATCTCAGACCGGTGACTTATTCAGACCGTTACAGGAAGTTCCGTAAAAATCGTGTTGGTCAGTACGGATGTTTCACACTATCGCTCTAGATAAGGTCGCGCTCTCGGCGCGGTCTAAAGTATTCACACCGCGACGCTCTCTCCACGTACTCATTGCGGTTCAACCGCGAACTCACTGCAGTCCAACCACGGACTCACCGCGGTCCTTTTATTACCGCTGCCCTACTGCAGTCCTTAAAAGTGTCGCGGCATCGCTCGAAGCAGTCAGTAGTTAGCTTGTTCATGGCCGAAAGGATGGATTTCAGCGGATTGATGCTTCTGCACAAGACAACTGTGATTTTTTTATGACTTGCTGTCACTGCAGCTATCAATCAATATAATGGTGTTTGTAAGTGTTTAATTTGATTTATATGGCTGCATGCCTAGTTTGTACATTCCTATACTATGGCTCCAGCATTCCAAAGGTGGGGGGAAAAGAGTGAGCTAGATTGATATTTGGGTGGCCCACTCAATAAGAATTTTTGTGTGGATACAAGTTCATAAATGAAATTAAAAATGTACACTGCCAATTCTTGCAACAAGAATGTGTGGTATCCACACTGTAACTACTCTCAGAGTATTATTACAGTATATTTACTCCAGTATACGTATTGTTTCCATGCACTTATCTTTTTTAGTCTTATCAGTATGGAATTTAGCAGTAAAAATTTTGTAGTAATACAAATGCATAAAGTTAAACCGTATTAAAACATATACTATTTAAATTCATATTCAATGGAATCAGTTTTATTAGAATAGATTAATTCTCCTATTGGAGGCCTATTGGGGTGTAACATAGCAGGCCTCCAAGTGGTGCACCCTGGGTAACGCCAAATCTGCTACAGCGACCGCCGTTTCTCGAGCCTCCGCCATCATGGCACATGCGATCGCCACTAGAAATCCAACCCGCCCTTATGAGGGCGCGGACAATCACCTCCGCATACTGTATTAGAATGCGGGTGGACTGAGCAATGCAAAACACTCTGAGTTAAAAACTAACATTTCAAAATTTGACGCTGACATCATTGTTATTGTCGAAGCTGGCGCTTCTACCGAAGCCACACATTTTTATGAAATACCCGACTTTTCGCTCTATGTTTTAAAGAGATCAAGACAAGTTGCCTCTGGCATCATCGTATTTGTACACAACTCTATTGCAAGTAAAGAAACTATCGTCCATGAACGACAAACTAGAAGCCATATGTATCGACGCCTGGAAAAATGGAGCCCACTTCAAAGTTATTGGCCTCTACAACCCGCCCAGCAACGTACCAAACCTGGAACCAATAGCCAACCTATGCCAGTACCGCAACACCATCATTTTGGGAGACTTCAACGCTCACTCAACCCGATGGGACTACTCATCTACTAGTGCAACTGGAAAGGCAGTAGAAGACCTTATAGACCACTCTGCTATTATTAGAATTCAATCCGCACCTACATTCCTATCTTACGCTGGCCACACAAGCACTCCAGACCTTGCACTAGTTCATGCAAACCTTACCTCCAGATCGGAACTGTCCCTGGAAGACCCCATGGATGGTTGTGGACATCGTCTAATGTACCTACGGGTTCAAATGAAATGTCAACATCCCCGTTTCCATAAAGTAACCCGGTGGAATTTCAAGAAAGCCTGCTGGGACAAGTTCTCTGAACTATCCGATTTGTATGTCACTGAAGACATGGTGCAAGATAACCCTGACGCCTCAGTCAAACTTATCGTGGAAGGCATACTACGTGCAGCTAACGAGAGCATTCCAAAAGGACAAGTTAAGAAATACTCATCTTTCTGGAGTAAATCGCTGGACGCCCTTAAGAAAGAGCGGAATACTGCTAGACGCCGAGCAGAAAAGTCCCATAGCTTGGAACACTGCATCATGTTAAGGAAAGCTCAGGCCAAACTGAAACGTGCTGTTATACAATCAAAAAGATCTGTCTATAGATCCTTCGTATCCAAACTGGACTTCCGGAAAGATGGGATTAAAGCTCACAAGTTTATATCCAGCTTGAACAATGAAAAATCTTCTCGTCACTGGCAACCCATTAAAGTGAATGACAAACTACTCACCAGCTCCAGAGATATTGCTAAGGCATTAAGTAAAAATTACGCTACAATAAGCAGACTCCGTGTAAACGCGAATGAGCGGAAATCTATCTCCGACATTAAAGTTTCCTCTTGTCAAACCGAACAAGACTTCCTCATCTTCAACAGGGATTTTTCCCCAGATGAGCTCTCTCTTGCCATCAACTCGCTAAAAAAAAGGAAAATCTGCCGGACCAGACGAGGTCTTCCCGCCTTTCATTAAGAATCTTGGCAAGAAAGCACTAAAGACTCTCTTAAAACTAATCAACCTAACATGGAATACACGTGTGCCCCAGCAATGGAGAAAAGCCGAAGTATTATCAATACTGAAAAAAGGCAAGCCTGCGAACAACCTAAATAACTACCGCCCTATTTCACTGACTAGTGTCTGCTCCAAAGTTACTGAAAAAATGGTCGAACGCAGACTCCGGGAATTTCTAGAGTCTAAAGGAGCCACTAGCGACTGCCAAGCAGGATTCCGTAAGCACAGAGCAACCATGCACCAAGTTGTAAAATTTACTCAGTCGGTAAAGGACGGTTTCCACAGAAAACAATCTACTGTAGCCGTCTTAGTAGACTTTAAAGCTGCATATGACAAAATCTGGCGCGGTATGCTTGTTCACAAACTTAAGAAACTAGGAGTAAACGGGAACATGCTAAAGTGGATACAAAGCTTCCTCTCGCAACGCTACATAAGATGCAAATTCTTTAACGCAACTTCCCCATACAAACTACTACGTCAAGGTTTGCCGCAAGGGGCGATACTAAGCTGTCTCCTTTTCAACGTAATGATAGACGACCTTAAGAATGCATTTCAAAAAATACGAGGAATCTCATTCCTCTTCTTTGCTGACGATGTCCTGTTGTGGGCTACTGGAGGCAACGTAAACGCCCTCGTAGAAGCTCTAAACAAAGCTCTTTTAAACCTCGAAGTATGGTCAAGCCTCAACAAAATGGAAGTTAGTACCGATAAGACAGTGTCTCAACTCTTCACCATGTCCACTAGGGCCCCGGTAATCAATTTAAAATTCATGGGATCACCTCTAAGACAAGTATCGCTGTCCAAGTATCTGGGAATCAACCTCGACAAGAAACTATCTTTCAGCACCCATGTCACAAGTACGGCCGAGAAGGGTCAGAAACTTATCAATCTTCTCAAGAGACTAACTGCTACCAAGTGGGGAGCCACTCAAGATGTTCTATCTACAGCCTACAAAACATACGTCCGTCCAGTACTTGAATATGGCTCGGACGTCACCTCACTTGCTAGTAAAACCAACCTAAATAAATACGACGTTGTCCAGAATAACGCTCTAAGAATTATAACCGGAGGAGCAAAATCAACCCCAATAGCGGCCATGCAACTTCAAACTGGCATCGAACCTTTAGATAGCCGGAGGGATAAATGCACGTTTAAGTTTTGGGAAAGGGCTAAGAGAGTGGATGGGAATCACTGGAATGGATACAGAAGTGCAACCCAACGACTCAAAACCCAAACTTCGACTCTAACTCACGCTGAAGCTCTTATAAGCAAGTACCAACTATCATTAGACCGTCGGGCTCCCATACAGTACTACAATGCAGTGGCAAACGCTTTACCTGCAAAGCGGCTTGACCTAATCAGCCTAACAACCAACAAGGCCGAAGCCAACCCTATCGAGCTCAAGTCGTACGCCATAGAAACCATCAACCTCAGGTACCCTTCGAATGATTGGCTCCACATATACACTGACGGCTCATTCCTACCTGAAACGAGGGGAGCAGGCGCGGGATGGTTTTGTAGCCTCTTTGAGAATTCAACAGCTGTGGGAAGAAACGCTAGTAACTTCGATGGTGAGGTGTGCGCAGTCTACGAAGCTTCCAACCAGCTACTAGACAAGACCTTAGCACCAGGAAAAGTGGTATTTTTAATCGACTCCCAGTCCACAATTCTTGCGCTCACCAGCAACGCTCCCACCGACTGCCTGAGAACAATTCAGTGCCGCGCGAAACTTGCAGAACTGATGTCAACCGGATGGATCGTTACCCTACAGTGGGTGCCAAGCCATGTAGGAATTCCTGGCAACGAAAGAGCCGACGTCAAAGCTAAAGAAGGAGCAGAATCGGAGCAGCCGGACGTGCCGCTTACTCTCAGTAGAGCCAATAACCTCATCACCTCAGTTATAAACACCTTCACACAAAGAACTCTAAAAATCCTGGGTACTGGTAAAAAGTGGGAAAGTCTTGCCACTGTAGGACCAATACCGAGACACCTGGACAGAGCTGAGGCCGTCGCCCGTTTCCGCCTTACTACCGGACATGACTACTTGCAAGCTCATCTACACCGCATCGGCCTAGCTGAGAACGAAACCTGTCCGCTTTGCAACTCCGGAAGAATGGACGGAGAACACTTACGGGACTGCCAAGCACTCACATACCCGACCGACGACATAACCAATCGCTACTGGGAGGCTCGACGTCGAATGGTTGAAGAACCACGTACGGGCGTTGGCTAAAGTAAGTAAAGTAATTCTCCTATTACTATGACAGAAAGCAGTAATACTAGTCGGGTAAGTTTTTCTTTTAAAATGTTATTATTTCAAGACAGACTGTTAATATGTTTATCATATATTATGTTCTTTAAGTAGGGTTTTGATATTTTAAAGCACAGAAATGGCCTCACACAGGATGCAGTGTACTTATAAACAGTAAAGGATACTGGTGGCCAACTTGTATATTTTGCTTGCTGCTAATTTATACCTTTCAAAGAGCTAAACAAGAGCAAATACATTTTTAGTCACTATACTATTTATCTTGTCATGTGTGTAAACCAGATTCTTTAAGATATTAATTTCCACATCAAACGAATCTGTATCACACATATTCTTGCTTCAATAAATCTGAACTGGTTTCAGTGAGTGGATTCAGACAATTCATAATATTGAAAATACCCAAATTATCACTGATATGTCTCTGAAGTCTTGTCTAATTAAACTTAAAATTTTCATTAAACATTAGACCTAAAATGTGTAGAGGTTACCAATTGAGGATAGTCCAGACTTGTAAGTTACTAATATCTTCAATGCTTACTATTTAATCTTCAATTAAATGTTCAATGTAGGATTAATTTTTTTTTAGCTGGCCTATATAAACTCTGTTTTGATCTTTGCATTTTGATTGAATAAATTAATTTTTGTATTTTATTATTCTCTTTGTATTGAGAGGTGTTTTGTACATTGTACTGAGCAGTGTGCGGAAAGTTTCCATTCAATTATGTGATAGTTTGAATTATTAGATATAATTTGGAATTATAATAATTAAGAATCTTGTACCACAAAAAGGACACATGATGGTAGTGAAATATGTGTTGTGCCGGGACTTGAAATTTTCCCCGGCATGTTTGAAAAATCGTGCCGAGGCGAGGTAGGCTGTGGCGGTTGGCGACAATGATGCTTTGATAAGTGAGCGCTGATGCAATAAAGTAGGCCGGTCGACCAGCTGATCGACAATTTGTAGCAGGTTAATCCGAAGCCTCGTGGCCTAGGATATCTAGAATCCAGATATCAAGGTATCCAGGCTTAGGTACAAGGAATGCTGGACTGGCATAGCTAGATCTAGAAGGTTCAATTACCCCTTGATCTAACAATTCTTGAACCTTCTCTCTAAGAATGTTCATTTTCGGAGGGGCAAACTTGTAAGGGTGGGAGTGTACCACCTTGGAGTCCATTAGGCGGATTTTATACTCCAAAGAGATGTGTGAGCCCAAGGGTAGGAGTTAACACTGTAGGGAACTGCTCACACAACTGATCTAAGGCGGACTGCTGGGATGGATTGAGATGGTCTCTAGACGTGTCGGGGCACTCTATCTCTTGGATATCCTCCCTAGTTCCCTGATATCCAAGGAAAGGAATCACAAATCCCCGATTAAATTTAAAATAGCATTGGTGCTCTTGGATGTCAAGAACGAGACCACTCTTAAAGATGAAATCGGCACCAATGATGCACTCGACTCCCAGAGCCGGAGAAACCAAGAAGCTCCACACCCAAGAAAATCCCTTGATTTTAAACTTAAAGGAAACCACCCTGGAGATGGGCAGAATTTCCCGAGATGCCGTCCAGCACACTACTGAGGAATTTTCCAAACGTTTAATTAAACCTTGGTTTTGAAGGTCCTTGCACACTCTAGATGAGATGATGGATTGTGCTGATCCGGAGTCAACCAGGGCTCTGAGTTGACTCCTTTTCAACTCCAACATCAAGAAGGGACAAACAGAATGGTTACTACCGGTTGTTTGGAGGACCTTGTTGTCGGAAGAAGTGGAACCTACTGCCTGCCTGGAGCCGCATACCCTTGAAGACTTACGATCGCAAGGGGAAGATAACCTCTGACTTATCTTCCCCTGGTTGCCCCGTTTTTTGGGTGAGGCGTTGGACTCGGACCACCTCTGGGGCAATGTCGGCTGATGTGCCCCGGCTTATTACATTTAAAACAGACCAAGTTTCTAAAATTACCTCCCCTGCCACCAACGGGCTGAACTGCTCGAGATTGAGATTGTCCAGCACGTTTCTGCCCATCCTAAAGTCAGGTTTACGCGTGACCTCTCGATTCGTCATTAGATTGAATTGCTCTGGACATTACACATAACCTGTCCAGGTCTGCGAAACAACGTGTTTGCTCGGCGAAAACCAAGCAAGATCGTTCTTGGGGCGTCACCCCTCCAAAATTATTTGTACTATATCGAGCTCGGACAATCCCAACCTCAAGATCCGAGCAGAATCTTTTATACTACAGACAAAATTGGCCAGGCTTTCACCATTGGTCTGCATTCTGTAAAAATGTTTTTGGCACAGCTGTTCCCGCAGTCGATCAGATATAAAAGCATCCGACACCTCCCTATGGAAGGAGTCTATACTGCTGCCAGCTCGTAGGGTAGGGGTCACCCGCTCAGCCATGGAACCCCGACAGTAAGGGCAGATAAGCTCGAGGAGGGTCTTGCCCGACATCCCTGGGAAGTTGGAAAACTGAAAATTTTTTTTAAAAACCTTAACAACTTGTCCGCATCCAGCCCATCCACGACTGGAAGGTGCTGGATGATATCGGTAAGAGGGTTGGGAAGTTTATGGTAACACGCTGCCGCCATTCCTGAGAAGGCCAGGAGGGGCGCCGCTTGGTCTTGTTTGTCCTATACTTCCAGGGTGGGAGGTCGGGGACTCACTTCAGGTGGGCAATGCTGACTGCTTGGAGGATCTTGCAGGGCCGCTGCCACCTGGTCCATGAATGGTGCAAGTGTCATATCCGTCTTGGTGGCGCCAGCTTGAGTTTCCAGATTTCTAAGGCGGTCTAGTAGATGTTGCAGATGCTGCTGCACCCTCTGTTTGGCCCTTAAGGTGGATGGGGCTGACTCGAGGCCTTCAGCCAAATATCGGAGTTCTATCCACTTCTCATGACACAGCTCGACCTCCACAGCCACATCGCTCAACCTTACTCCTGACACCACTTCCCCCGCGGCGAGAGCTTCCCTTAACTGCCTTCTCAAGGAGGCAACGTCCCCCTGCGGTTTCTTACACTGGGACCTGACCTTGAACTCTAGCTCATCCTTCACATACAAATCCACGTTGACTATATTCATTATTGAGCCGCCCAATGGGTATATTCGGTTAAAACAAATATAAACATCATGAGAAGAAACAAACACAGAAGAAGGCAAAGGAAAAACTTCACTACATTCAAGTGGTCTCAGGGTCCTCTAACGATGCAAGAGAAAGGGAGCAGAAGAAAAGGCAGAGCAAGCTCCCATACTTCAACGAACAACAATACACAATCACATTGACACCAAAATTACAACACATGATACAATATAACACGTAAATAAATACCATATAATATACGAATAAATATAATCACAACACCCAATAACCAATTCAGAAAATCATTAAATTGAATTAACCAATCTATAACTCATTAAATCCTTCAGGATATAATTCAAAACTCCGATAATTTTACAAGTCAAGGATCATATAACTCAAAGTCACTAACAAGGGTGCCTGGTCCGACCATAACCGCATTCAAAAAAGTTAAAATACCTATATATTGCAGGTTAACTCTCATATTGCCTCAATAATTCAACGATTAAAATTAAAATACTTCGGTACAATCACATCAATGAAATCTCATGATACCATTCGAGGTTTGGGATCAATTCCCAACAGGGTCGGACAGGTTACAACCAACTCCAACAAGGTCTGACGGAACTTGGGTATGCAAAAAATTTGAAGAGTACACTCCACGTACATAAAACCCTAAATATCCCACATACATGCCTTTGGATAAATATAACATATAACATATCATATCATATAACACATAAATGTGTGTTCCCTTAAAATTGCAAGTGTCACTTCCGGTTTACATTTAACAAATATTCAATGCAATATTAACATTTATAAATTCATAACACATAAACACGTTAACCCACAAAGACACAAACACTAATAAAAAAAAAATTTTCTCTGAACTCATTCCATCCCAAAAATTATGATGAGTACATATATATATTGTAATAAAAGTTTTCTTGTCGATGTGATTCTGCTCTCGATTAATTATTTAATTCATTTATTTTGTTTAGTTTATTTAATTTTCTAAAAAAATTGATTTAAGAATGTGGAATAAAAAAGTTTGATAACGATTTATATAATAGCTCTTCTTTGCACTGAGTGGTTCGTTTAAATTGAAGCTCAGGTACGTATTAGTTGGGTTGACTCCCTAGCAGGCGCATGTGGATAGGTGTAATTCGCCGTAGGTTCAATTGTTGCTGAAATAAACACAAGTTATTTACTCACCATGTACTTATTGAGTTTGAAGGTCTAGCTCGTTAACAAACACGTTAACAAGCGAATAGATAACTCGATTTTAATATCTCCGAGTTAAATGGTGCCACCTGTGGAAGTACTAATGGTTACCTAACACGTATTAGTATTGTCTATTAAATGAAAGTTGTCAACTCTTTTTTCTGTCACACAATTTGATTTATTAACATATTTTAAGAAATTGGAATTTCTTAGTGGATATTTATAACTGGCTGTTTGCCATATTAATCATTGACATTATTTCTTATTAACTCTTACTCTCAGGGTAGTTAAACTATTTTGGTTTAAAAGAAATTTAAAATATAACATTGAATCTTTGTTCATTATTTATACAATTCTTTTGTGGTTTTTTTGAGACTGCAAGATACATAACAGAAAATGTCTGCACTACTGTCTAAACTGTGTAGTTGGAACTGATTTGTATAAACAAAATGACATTAAAAGTTTTTAAATTATTAACCTACAATGATAAATTCAACTATTGTCAACATTAAGGTTACTTCAGGCATACTGAACTGATTTGTATAAACAAAACGAAATTAAAAGTTTTTAAATTATTAACATAGAATTATAAATTCGACTATCGTTAACATTAAGGTTACTTCGGGCATGCTGAGTTGATACAAAGTATTAACTAATTTAATATAATGTAACTCCTTAACCTATACATAACAAAATACATAAATAATTGGAATTATAAGTTCATCTAATGTTCGTTAGAAATTATCATATCCATTGAATGCTGAACTCTTGTCAGGTAAACAATTACAGTATATTGCTCAAATAGATTTGGTTAAAATATTCAACGATGATTTATAAATTGGAACAATAATAATCATAAGGTTAGATAACCTCTACTCGAGTTCATATTAACTCATCGTCTATCTCACTAAGTTGGTTAACCTTCATAATGTAGGTAGAAAAATATTTATTTTTCTATAAAAATTCAAATAATGTTCATTAACGTTTGTGAATTAATGTCACTCAATTTATTTATTCACGTTTAAAAGCTAGGAGATTTCATGGTTGCTTCCATGACTCAATGTCAAAAATCATAAAAATTTCTGTTTCCAACTTAAAATTCAATAAGTATCATAAAACACTATACTTCCTGTAATTCACTTTATTACAGCCTAATGCACCTTCTGCAATGTTGGTCTATTGCAGTGGCATTTATGCATTAAACTCGACACTTACAAATTTTTTTGTTATGTTGAACAAATGTTTACATTTATACCCGAACAGCTGATTCGATTCCAAATTCAACTTAATCGCGCACAGAAATGGCCGTCGTACTGCTTTGCTCGCCAGATATGAAGTGTGAAGAAATTTGCTTCTCTCCGCTGTTCCAATTTTGGGATTACATACCCCCTGTTGATTTTGATTGATTTCATTGGCTTAGAGATTGCTGCCGTTCCTTAGAGCGAGGTCACTCCCTCAGCAAAAATAATTAATTTGTATAAAATTGTTAATGACTCTGTGGAGAGTAGCGTCATGACGCTATCTTTTGGCCCAAAATAAACAGAATATGATTTTAAATTGGTTTAATGTCCTTGCATTACTAGAGTCAGCTGCATGGAACTAGTATCGTCAAGGTCACACCGCTTACTTACAGCGTTGCCACTAAGCAACAGTTTCCCTTTCTTCCGAAAAATGCTACACTAGTAAGTAAGCCTACTTAATGTAAAGAATATAACAAAGTGAGAAAGTTTGTAATACATGCATTAGAGTACATTGTTACATTGTCAATAATTCTTAATAATAATTACATCACAATTAATATATTGTTAATAATTAATTAACAATTAATTTCCGTATCTTATACATAACATTCAATTCGACGCGTCAGCTATAGTTTGTTTGAACGAATTTTATACGCATCCTGTGTCTTAAGCTTGCCCCATTTAATTATTGAAGACACCGCACTATTCGTGACTCAGAAAAATATTCTATTTTTATTTCCTGCGCTGCTTATTAATTAAGTAAAAAAATTAGAACTATACTATAAGATGTTACATGCACAAGTAGCATAAAAATAATGGTATGTATAAACGTGAAACGAATTGGATTTCTTAAGAAAATAAGGATAATTTTATAAACAACAAATACAAATGTCTCATGAAATAAATTTAAAATTCCTTATTTATTTATATATATATTTATATTTTAACTTAAATCTTTAAATATAGAATTTAAATTTATAATTCTATATTTTATGCATTGTCCTTACTAATTTTATAATTAAAATTTTCCTTATTTTATGAACTATAGAATTCCTTATGACTATTATAAATAAGCAGTATGTTGAAAAACTCACCTTAAATAGGGTTAGTCACACAATTATCACTTTGCAAAGTGATAGCACAGAGCACATTCATAACACTCCTGAAGAAAACACGCACACACGGTTTTTTATGTTTCAATAAAAATAGAAAATACTACGCTTCGCTATAGACACGTTTACCACCTATATACACTTTTTAACACTCCTGCCTTATTCGTTTTCGGATTCACTGGACTCAGGTTCGCTGTCACTACTCACACGTAAGTGTATGATGAAGGGCTCCACTGTGGTGTCTCTCGTGCACTGCTTTGAGTAATCGGCTTCTTGTAGTGCCTCCGCATGTCTTACGCACTTCTCCCAGTCTTCCTGAGTTGTCCTGTCCAAAGCTTCGTGTGCAAGTTGTTCAATATCGGCCAATCTGAAAGTCGTATTCTTGTTTGCAACATACCGTTTAACTTGGGCCCATATCAGCTCGATCGGATTATACTGACAATGATATGGTGGCAGGCGCACTACTGTATGTCCCATTTCATTTGCCAGTTGATCCAATTCGTACGTCTTCTTGGCCGTTCGGATCTGTTCTTTAGAAAGAAGTTCATCCCTGGTTTCAGCTGTGGAAAATGAAATTCTCTTCTTACGCAGCCACTCCATGATATCCGCTTTACGCCAGTTTGAACATGGTGGTTTATCTATTTGTACAGAATGATAGCTGGCATTATCCATCACGATGACAGAGCCTTCTTCCAAGGAGCGCAACATACCAACAAACCAGTTCTTAAAAACTTCAGCATTCATTTCTGTGTGGTAGTCAGATGCAGCTGAATGCTTACTGCCACGAAAGACAAGTTTGGCACCTGCTATGAAACCTGTACTTGCGGATCCAGCATGTGCAATAATCAGCCGGCCACCTCTACCAGTAGGTACTTTCAGCCCACCGTTCCCTCTGGAGTCTTGCCAGATGTATTTATTCGTATGATTCTGTGATATCCAGGTTTCATCCAAATAAATTATAGGCCTGTTGTCCTCCGTACGATGTATATGCATGGTTCTCAAAAACTTCGCTCTCAAGGCAGCAATGTCTCTGCGCTCCATTAAAAATTTTCGTCCATCGTTGCACTTCTTAAATTTAAAACCAAGCACTTTCAGAAGGCGAAGTACGGAGGCTTCTGAACCAGAATAATTGATTTTCTGACAGAGATCAGCTCGAATTTTGCTTGCAGTGGGGTATTCCCCTCGGTCGTAATATTCTAGTACGGTCCTGCGGACTATTTGTTTATTAAAATCGTCCAGTTCAGTGTTTTTGTGTTCCCGTTTATACCCTTTCCTTGGAGAACTGAACACAACACTCACGCCTTGATCATCTGCCGAAGCAACGGTATTGCTAATACGTTGCACCGACTGTTCAGAAATGCCACAAGCTTCCGCTGTCAATTTTCGAACTTGTGCAAAGTTTATGTTCCTCCTGGCTTCTTCATTATACGCAAGATTTTTAAAAAACTTGTAAACGTTTGCTATGATGACTTTACTTTGTTTTCTAATGTCCTCTCGGCCCGCACGTACACCACCGCTGCTTGTACTCGAACTAAATGTAGGATACTGTTCCTCAATATCACTCATAATAAATACAAATTATTGAAATAAACTAATACACACACTGTCTACAATAAAGACGTCAACCGTTCACATGAAACGCACAAAATGTCTGTCAACAATACTAAGGACGATAAATATTTTGGATGTTCGTCTCTTCCTCACCTCGTCCACCCAACCTACTTGGAATGGGGTACTGTAACTGAAATGGGATTGGCTTTTGTCACAACAGCGACAATTTTGTTCACAGAAATTGCTCAGTCCTATTTATCTTTGTGCAACGGAAGAAAGGTAGTAGCGCGGGCAGTAAACATACACATTTTTGAGGGGATTATAAAATGACAAAGGCATTCATAAAAGTGTCAGACAGCAATATTTACCGAAAAGACATGCCGACAGGGTATACGCAATGTGCATACCAAATGTGTACATATACCTAACAGAACTTCCGAACCATATGGCTTAGGAATGACCGTGTAGAGAACAAAAACAGATTCATTTACAAAAGGGAAAAGACCGTGAGTATGAAAAAATTAAAGCGACAACAGCAGGCAAGGTCAGCGTTCTCAGACAACTGTCAGTCTGTAGGATAACCGCCCATGAAGAAAACAGTAAAACTTTAATAAGTAAGTGCACTGTACGGAAATCACAAAATAACTGACCTAATGGTACTTCGTAAAGTTAGGGTGTGTATTGCTAAAAGGTTTAGATTCTAACATAAGAAAAACCAGCGCAGTATAAATAGTAGTTTCAGAGAACTGCAAATCGTAACAAAAAAAAAGCCAAAGAAACAGAAGAAACGCAAAGATAGAAATTCTGTAGATATTTACGCGACAACAAAAAATATGTTGCCGACTCACACAAATTTTTAGAGCTCAAATACTGGCGCCCAGAATTTAACTGAGTAGTGTTACCCACAACTAATTATTCCTGATAAAACAAATTCATTTACGCGATACGCATAAATAAATTTGAAACGAAGAATATAATGTGGATGTATGAAATTTGTTTTCGTAACACCGCTAAAACGCTACACACTGTACTAGCCGGCAACAACGCTGGGCGAGGGGCGTGGAGGTGACAGGGAGAAGCAGTGAAAGTGAGTGACCTTGACGATACTACTTCCATGCAGCTGACTCTAGTAATACTTGATATAGCCACACCATGTTATTACAATTGATTTGGTCATTAAAACAAGTACTCACAAGACATATGTTGGTGCTTTAATTAAAAAGTTAATGTTTTTCACTTACGACTATGACATATTTCTTATGATTTTACATGTTTAATTATGGAAATTGAACAAATGGTGATTACATTTCATCCATATGTTTCTTCCCAAGTCTTTTTATGATAATCTCTACTACAATATTGTCTAAAATTAATAAAATTACAATATTTGGTCTATGCTTTCTTTGGCCTAGAGCTTAGTTAATTTTATTCACTCTTTTTCATTTAAATAATTGGCTCTGTCCATTTTTTACTGTGATATAGTCATTATGAGATGTCCATTACAACTTCTGGATATCTCAGCTTTTCTTCAAATATAATTAATTTCTTGTTTTTAGTTTTATTAGTTATTCATAGTTTTAGTATGCCATGTGTCATTATGATTCGGTCCATGGTTAATGAAATTCTTGGATTTCGTTGTCCATGACGTGTCCGTTACTTAACTAAATATCACTATAATATTGACGACTCGGAACACAAAGTTTTTTATAATGTTTAGGTGAAAGCCGGTTTAGGCTGTAAGGTAAAACTTTACGTTTTTACTTATAAAAAACTTTGTGTTCCGAGTCGTCAATATTATAGTGATATTTAGATATACTCAATTTTAAGTGGTTCTTTTTTGTACAAATGGTCTGTATAGTCTAAAGAATGTTTTATAATGGTTAGTCTCCCATTATTATATGTGAATGTGAGATTGTGAATAATTCATTAATACTTCTTGCATCTAGTGTAGTGAGACAGTTACCTTAATTTTTCATAATTATGGTTTAATTAATAGTTCATTATCATTATTTTATACTATAATAGTAGTATTACATATTTCAGTACACATTTATGTCACTGTCCTTCTCTGGTTTACAATATTGTGGGAATTCTGAGTGTGTTTAATGGGTACATCTTTCTGTCCATTTCAGTCTGTGTAATTACATTAAACACAACCCATGTCACTCTTAATTACTAAATCATAGCACTAGGTTTGTTTTTATAATGTCTATTTTCATTATTGCATAACCTAAACTAGTTTTACAATGTTTTACTCTTAGATTATTCTAATTACAAGTGAATTTGTACAAGGATTGAGGTTATTTGGGACCCCCTTGTCTGACAACAATGGTCTATGCTTTTATCCCTGATATCAATGTTTTAAGGTTATTATTTTACACTTCTGTTCTTGTTAACCATTATTTATTATTTTTTCACACTATTTTTACATGTTTACTGGTGGTTACCAGGTTTTCTTTTATATATCTTAATTGGGTTTACTTGAATTAAAAGCAGGCATGGTACTCTTTTATTGCTATGACAACTAACTCATTCTTATATTCCAATATCTTATTTCATTGTTTTTATTGTTTATTAATTATATTTTTTAATTTAAAATAAAGAGTTTTAGTCATGGTCAAGTATTTAGTAATAGTTTGTCCATGTCTGTGTGTCTTTACTGTTTCTTAACTCTGTAGACTCCTTGCTTTATTTGTTTCATTATCTCTTTGTACACATATTGGCACATTGTAGAGTAGATTTGTTAACTCTTCCTCGCTTATCAATTTATTTGTGTTTATTCATGTTACACACATTTTATGAAGAGGTCCTCCGCTGTTGGTGCGCAGTCAAATTCCTTTTCTACCAGATTATTTAAATTCCGCATATCCAGGCAGAGTCGGATTTCTCCAGTCTTCTTGCGGACGACTAGCAGTGGGTTGAGGAAGCTGCTATTAGATCTTTCTATAATGTCTTCCTCGACACATCCGCTGTATCTCCTGCTGGACCTCGGCCTGGTACTTTATAGGTACCTGGTAGATTCTTCTTATGAACTTCTCCGGTTCTATGAGGTTAATCTTGTGTTCATAAACTGACGTGATTGAGTGTTCCTCACTGAAGATATCACTGAACTCTTCTTGCAGCGACAACAATCTCCGTTCAGTTTGGGAATCTAAGGTTGTTTCCCCCTGTTCACCGTTTTTATAATTAATTATTTGTTTTGGTGGCCGTGTAATTTTAATTGGGTCACCGTGGTTTTGTGTGTGTGTGTGTGTGTGTTCAATTTGAAGGTGTAACTAATGTTGTTAATAGTACATTTTAATAAGTGTTCACTAGTGTTAATCTCCGCGCGTATTTGCTCTAATACGTCCACCCCCAACAACACATCACATATCAAATTGTTTATACCTACTACGCACACCTCAAATTGCACTTTTTCTAGCATAATTGTTAGATAGTATTGCGTGTCAATTTTTTCTTTGGTATTGGTAGCGGTTCGTATATAAAATTGATTTATTGGAAGTGATGGGGCCGTACGAAAATGCTTTTTGTTCGCACGCAGGAATCTTTCACTTACGCCGGAAACAACGCTGCCGGTGTCCAACAAAATTTGTGTGGGAACACCGTTGACAAAGGCGTGCAATACCGGACACGCCGCGCTCACTGGCCTTTGTTGTGCGGTACCGGATTCTAGCAACGGATCCCTGACGTCCGGTGGGAACACATTATTAACAGGCATATAAGTTACATAATCAAAAGTACACTTTTCACACAATATATGGTTCTTATATCTAGCATGCTTACATCTACTTATTTTTGCCGGGTTTATAGCGCGTCCTTGCTGGATGCGCATTTCGGCACGTGTTTTGCAGATTGATAATTTTTGATTTATTGTTAGGGTCCTTAATGCTTTGGGTGTCGCTGTCTTTCGCAGTTGTATCAGCTTTCGCTATTTCGACCGTTTGAATTGCTCTGATCGGGGTCCCATCGTTGCCTTTACCTTGCCCCTTCTGTCTACCGACATTTGGTTTACCTTTATATTCAAAGGTCTTATTTGGCGGTTTTGACGATGTCTGGGGTGGAGTAGAACTCGTACTTGGTCTCTGATCAGATTGCTGATGGTATTGTACCCGTGTATTCTGACCGTCGTTATTTCGGCGAAAATCTGGGTTATAACGCCAACCGCCTAAATCAAAAACTGTCTCGCTTTGGGACACTAAAATGAGCAATTCATCGACCGTGCGTATACCTTGCGTAAACACTGCTACCCGTATATTGTGGTTGAAATGATAGGCTAGTTTAGTGACAATGTCGATCTCTGAAAATGCTGGGGTTAAATGCTTTGCGCGCTCGACCTGCTGGATGATATAATTTTCCGCCGTAATACCCAATGTCCGTTCAAACCTTCCATATTCCAATTCGTTGCGTAACAGTCTTTGAGTGTGCGAATTCCAATACCGGCTTTCGAATTTCTGTTTGAATTCCGCGTATGTGGACACGTTATCGCGCACAATATTATACCATTTACGCGCCGAATCACGCATCGCGTTTACTACCCATTGTATTTTATCTTGATCTTCAAGTCTCGAACCTACCCTCGCCATTTCATTTTCACAGGCTAACAAAAATTCAATAGGGTTTTTATTATTTTCCCCTGTAAAATATACACGATTCTTTTCATCGACAGGACCTTGTACTAGAATATTAGGAGCGGATCTCCTGCGTACTTCCTGTCGTACTTTCAAGATCTCATCATTGAGTGCTTGCAATACACTTTCTTTATTAGAGTCTATGTTGGATCGCGTCTCTACAATCGAAGCATCAAGTCTGTCAACGCGCCGTTGTGTCTCGGTCACGTCCGTTTGAATTTTTACTTCGAGTGAGTCAACTTTTTTCGCGACATCAGCGGTCTGTTTTTCACACCTACTGATGTGTTCTTTGAACCGGCCCTCCATACGCGTAACTTGTTCTATAAACGATTTCTGCATTGTGGTCTCAAAAACCTTAAACCGTTCATTTATTTTCGTTTCTACCGTATGTACTTTTTCACCGATTTCAGCGACTTTAGCGGTTAATTCTTTATTACTTTCTTTAATTTCTTTATTGCTTTCCGCGATTTCGGTGACTTTAACAGTTAATTCTTTATTGGTTTGTTTTATTTCCGCGTTTATGTCTGCGTTGCTATGCTCTAATGCTTCTGTTAAGCTGACTTTTTGCGCGTCAAGTTTGGACGTTATTTCCGCGATATTGAGCTCAGCTTTGGCTGCACTTTGTTCAAATTTTGCGTCTAGTTTATCAAACTTCGCGTTCATATTAGCGGTGATGTTAGCCGTTAAATCCGCGCTCATTTGCTGCATTTGTTTAAGTATTTTTTCCATATCCATTTTTATACAGCAATTTCAAATACACGATAATTTCAAATACACAATAATTTCACTGCTGTACCACCACCAATCACAAAACTTTTCTTTGGGGATTGTTCAGTTGGACGCCAGCTGTTTTAAAAGTTAAAACAGCAAACTTTGTTTTCACGTGAATTAAATTGAAATTGAAATTAATTAATTTAATTTTATCGAGCCCAACGAAATTGGAGCGCCATATGTAACTCTACTACAAATGTGGCGTTTCAATTTCGTTGTGATTTAAATTGAAATTATTGAATTTCTGGCCCCACGTGCAGGGCGACATATGTAACTTAACTACTTATGTCGTTCTGAACGTAAATTCAATATAATGTAAATATGTCGCGCCCCACGTTGGCCGACATATGTAACTCTACTTAATGCGTTGTTGTTGTGTTGTGTGAGTGTATGAGCACCTACCTGCTGTCCGATCTTGCGGTTTTCGTCCGACTAGGGCGTGTGGATTTTGGATTTGATTTCGCAAGTATGTAATCTCAAATATATGACAACAGCACACTAAATAAGTTACTTTAAAAGTGAAGAGTTTTGTGAGGTTGGTAGGCTCCGTAGTACAGCAATAAAAAAATACAATATGGGGTAATAAAATGGTGTTTATTACTCCAATAACACACAAGAATAAAATGGTTATATGATCAAATATCCTTACAGTCTAAACAATAAATAGATCTTGAATAATGTTTTTTAAATGGTTGATAATTTTAAGAAGTTGAACTCGTTATTTTGAAGAGTTAATTTCAACTGAAAATTTAATTAATTACTTTACTTTAATTTAATTAAATTGCTTTAAAATTAGATTCAAATAAAAAAGAAAATGAAAACTCTAAAGTTAATTGAATATATTCCAAAATAAACTAGGCGTGACTGTCTAGTTCACGTCCCTTTATTTACTAGTGACTTGACTTTCGTATACTGCAGTATGAGCAAATTATTTAATTGTTTGTTAAGATTTGTATAGCGCTTTCTGTTTTATCTCTATTAATTCTTAACTAAAGCTTACTAATTACTTATACTGGCTATACAGATTATCACAAATGAATTATTCTTATTTACTAGAGTCTTTGATTTGTGGCACCTGAATGATTTAAATTACAATGATTTTAATTGAAAAAGAAAGAAAATTTAACGTTTGAAAAATAGATAACTTGATTTTGCTTTCCTGATTTTGAAGTGGATCGTAGAGATGCTCCAGATGTCGCTCGCTGTCCTTGTCCAATCGGCTAGAGATAGTGATCTACTTGAGCGTCCTGGGTTTCGGCGTTGAGCTCGGAAATCAGCAACCTCTCCTCTCCTGCTATTTGTTGAAGTTTTTACGTCTGCGGCTTTCTGCGAGAACTGCTTTACGTCTCTCGTCGATTGCACGTCCCACGTCAGCGTGTGTGTGTGTCGTTCGAGTGGTAGCTCTGCTCGTCAGCTGATTCACCAATGGTTTAGACGGCCTCTCTGTCGTATTCTTGAAGTAAGGTCTTGTAGTCTTGTAGATCTCTTGCGTTCTTATGACCACAGCTTGTAGTGCACAATAAGCTTGTTTGTTGAAATGAAGAGTATCTCGACTGGATGCTATAATTACGAATCGTACAGTTGATCTGTATTATAATGTTCGTAATTATGCGTGTTGACCACGTAGAGTCTTCAGATGAATCTTCACAAAACTATGGTTTTGAGACGATCGAAGAAGTACGTCTGTTCTTCTCAAATACTGGCAGAAGAGCGTTCGGTCAGCCCCAAAACTCCGCGCTGGTTGGGATTTCTTCAAATGATTTGATTGGCCGACACACTCTCCCTACTACACAAAATTTGAATCACCTTAGTCCGTGAGAACGAAGTTAGTTTCCCACAGACGGAGAATTTATATTATTACTAATATTCTTAACACAGCGGAACTGAATTGTCGGTCCGGATTTCCTGTGACAGTTTTAAATTGCAATTATCTTGGTTGCAAACCAAGTTGTGGTAATTCCAAAATATACAATTTGTTGGAAATTCTTATATTTATAACATATTAAAAGCTCATTAATGTAGCTCAATTATTACAGAAGTTATTCACATTAAAATAATTAACTCTGTTATTATTTAATTATATTGCGTAAAATTCGCACACCTTATTATTAATATTTCGGCAAACATTTTGGCTATAATGGATTTCGCCTTGATTTACTGGTTTCCGAAATATTAATAATAATTGAAAGTTTGGGGTGTGGTCGTCTTCTTTCCACAGCGAGCTGATTATGTAACAGCCGCGTGTGCGTCTTTTACAATGCATTATTTTGATCGCTATTACATACGAGTGGAGTTTCGACTATTAAAATTTATTTAAACATGAATATAGTATACACTTAACATATAACTCCAAATAAATGATATTTGGTCCTGTTATATACTCCTCTACCTGCTTAAAAAAAAAAAGAGTGTAATAATTACAATTATTATTTTTTTTTCAATTATTATAAATGTACTTTGTAACGATTATACTTGCTACTATACATTGTATTATTTATTCATGGACACATACATGGGTGTCAATGTTCTTTCATGTATACAACTTAATTCTAATTAAACCTTATTAATAATATTATATTTGAAATCATTGCGTAGTAAATGTTTTCAGAACGGGTAGTATTTAATTGCAGCGTTTAAGAATGTCAGATAAGGGGTAGTCAACAGCTGACACGCGCACGAAGGAATGTGCTGACTTTGTTTACAATTGTTGTCACACACCGCGCGACGCTAATTACCTGACCTACATTCTAACAGGTGGACGGTACCATTGTGTGGCTAACAATTTCCTGCCCGTGCGTTCGTTTCGCCTTGCATTATACGCTTGTTAGTTATCGCGCTATTACCGAACTATCATTCATACACAATTTATTTACAATTATTATTAATATTATAAAACACACATTTAATTTATTTTAATACTAATTATTATTTAATCAACTTATTATAAACTCTAAATATTATTTATTTTCAAAGTCGTATTATTTCGTACCGACGCGCCTTGGAATTTCATGTTACTCATAATATTTCCTTAAAGAGCTCGCATGATATTTTCCTACCGTTCTTGTTCGGTCGAGCGTCGTAACGATAAAGGTGTAAGGCGCTAGTTGCTCAGCTAAGAGATACGGACCGTTATATAACCGAAAAAACTTTGCGGCGACATTTATGTCTCTCCGTCCCACGGGGTTTGCCTTGAGAAGCACTTTCTCTCCTACTACAAAGTTGGTTAATTTATGAGTGGTATTGAATTTGTCCGCCCTTTTTCGTCCCTTTGCAACTATCCTGTCCTTCACAAGTTGGTTTTTACACTGGACTGGCAGAGGTAGATTATAGGTCTTTGGCCTGCGTAAATAATTATGCCAAAATCTCTCTGGCTTTGTTGCAGAGTCTAACTCTGCTGGTGTGTATTCAGTGGTGTCATGATAATTTTCGTTTATCGCCGTTTCAAAGAATGATAGGAACTCGGGCCATTTGCTTTGCTCTTTATAGCAATATATCCGGAACATTTTTCCTATTTCCCGATTCACTCTTTCGGCGAGGTTGCCCTGTGGTCGTCTTATCGAGGTGAGGATCGCTTTAATGCCATTTCGTTCCAGGGTTGCTGCCCAGTGTTTATTTTGGAATTGTTTTCCCTGGTCACTAAGCACGCTCCTTATCGGTCCATGTTGCGGAATATACTTGTTGAGTATAATGTTCAAAACGGATTTTGTGGTGGGTCTAGGGATCGCGTATAGGCTAACTTTCTTTGTAAATACGTCGACACAAACTACAATATGTTTTAAGTTCCTGGTAGCCTTAGGTAGGGATCCCAGGAAGTCGGTGGCGATCATCTGTCCCTTACCTTCCGTTATCACATTTGCCATGGGAACGTAAGTGTGCAAATTTGGTGCTTTCGCGGTTTGACATGGATGACATGTTTTTAACAACTTCCTCACTCTTCGATACATGTTTGTGATAGTAAAATCCTCCTGTAATATCTTTACACATTTTACTGGTGATGCGTGTACCATTTTTACATGTAATGGGTGTGTTACACACGCAAGCATAGCTGGAGATAATACCACCTTCCATTCGCCCTGTAACAATTTATACAATATATTATCTTGTATGAGATAATGCGGACTTGGGTGAGCTGCTATCATTTGCTTTTTAGCAAGGAGTCTGGGGTCATTGTCCTGCTCGCGTCCTATGTTTCGTAGCATGTTGGTTGCTTCAGGCGCGACAGTGTACTGCATATTTAATACCCTCAACTCGTTGATGTCAGCTGCTTCGTATACCTCTTCCTTTTCTACGGGCGGATATCTGCTTAAGGTGTCTGCTGTGGTATTCTCTGCTCCTTTGCAGTATTTAATGGTAAAAGAATACTCTTGAATAGCTAACACCCATCGTGTTAGTCGGGAATTGGCTAGTCGGCATTTCAATATAAAGGATAACGCCTGATTATCTGTGTGGATCTCGAAATGGGTACCGCATAGGTAATGTCTGAATTTTCTGAGAGCGTTTATGATGGCGAGTATTTCTTTCTCAGAAGTACAATAATGCAACTCAGCGCCTTTGAGCGTTCTATTAGCGTATGCAACAACATGAAGACTACCTTGCTCGTCTTCCTGGTGCAACACGGCGCCGATAGCATACTCGCTAGCGTCAGTATACATTACGTACTTCCTGCCCTGTTGTGGATGGAACAATTGTAAGTTAGTTTGGAATAAGCCCTTAACCCTCTCAAACGCATCGTTTTGTTCAGAATCCCATTTCCACTTTATATTTTTGCGTACCAGCTGTAGCAAGGGGACTGTATATTCGGCGTATTTGCTGGTGAATTTCCTGTAGTATCCCGTGAGTCCAAGGAATGCTCGTAGTGCTTTGAGGTTCTTGGGCACCGGGAACTCCACAATACTCTTGAGCTTCTCTGGGTCCGTACTGATGCCTGTAGCTGAGATTATATGTCCCAGGAACTTCATTCGAGACTTAATGAACTCGCACTTGTGTAGTTTGAGTTTAATGTTGGCTAGCCTCAGTTTCTGGAAGACGCTCCTCAGATGCTCAAAGTGTTCTTCCAAAGTGCGGGATATCACGAGGATGTCATCGACGAATATCCCAGTGTAAGGGTCTACCTCGGGTCCTAGAGCTCTCTCGAGGCATCTTACAATAGCGGCGAGACTCCTGCTAAGGCCAAAAGGTACCACCTTGTGCTGGTAGCATTTGTTGTTATAAATAAATGCGGTATACTTACGGTCATGCTCGCACAGCGGGACCTGCCAGAAGCTCGCTGTCAGATCTAGCTTCGTGAGATACCTGGCTCCTTCACATTTTATGAAGAGGTCCTCCGCTGTTGGTGCGCAGTCAAATTCTTTTTCTACCAGATTATTTAAATTCCGCATATCCAGGCAGAGTCGGATTTCTCTAGTCTTCTTGCGGACGACTAGCAGTGGGTTGAGGAAGCTGCTATTAGATCTTTCTATAATGTCTTCCTCCAACATCCGCTGTATCTCCTGCTGGACCTCGGCCTGGTACTTTATAGGTACCTGGTAGATTCTTCTTATGAACTTCTCCGGTTCTATGAGGTTAATCTTGTGTTCATAAACTGACGTGATTGAGTGTTCCTCACTGAAGATATCACTGAACTCTTCTTGCAGCGACAACAATCTCCGTTCAGTTTGGGAATCTAAGGTTGTTTCCCCCTGTTCACCGTTTTTATAATTAATTATTTGTTTTGGTGGCCGTGTAATTTTAATTGGGTCACCGTGGTTTTGTGTGTGTGTGTGTGTGTGTGTGTGTGTGTTCAATTTGAAGGTGTAACTAATGTTGTTAATAGTACATTTTAATAAGTGTTCACTAGTGTTAATCTCCGCGCGTATTTGCTCTAATACGTCCACCCCCAACAACACATCACATATCAAATTGTTTATACCTACTACGCACACCTCAAATTGCACTTTTTCTAGCATAATTGTTAGATAGTATTGCGTGTCAATTTTTTCTTTGGTATTGGTAGCGGTTCGTATATAAAATTGATTTATTGGAAGTGATGGGGCTGTACGAAAATGCTTTTTGTTCGCACGCAGGAATCTTTCACTTACGCCGGAAACAACGCTGCCGGTGTCCAACAAAATTTGTGTGGGAACACCGTTGACAAAGGCGTGCAATACCGGACACGCCGCGCTCACTGGCCTTTGTTGTGCGGTACCGGATTCTAGCAACGGACTCCTGACGTCCGGTGGGAACACATTATTAACAGGCATATAGCTTACATAATCAAAAGTTACAGTATCAAAAGTTACATAATCACTTTTCACACAATATGTGGTTCTTATATCTAGTATGCTTACATCTACTTATTTTTGCCGGGTTTATAGCGCGTCCTTGCTGGATGCGCATTTCGGCACGTGTTTTGCAGATTGATAATTTTTGATTTATTGTTAGGGTCCTTAATGCTTTGGGTGTCGCTGTCTTTCGCAGTTGTATCAGCTTTCGCTATTTCGACCGTTTGAATTGCTCTGATCGGGGTCCCATCGTTGCCTTTACCTTGCCCCTTCTGTCTACCGACATTTGGTTTACCTTTATATTCAAAGGTCTTATTTGGCGGTTTTGACGATGTCTGGGGTGGAGTAGAACTCGTACTTGGTCTCTGATCAGATTGCTGATGGTATTGTACCCGTGTATTCTGACCGTCGTTATTTCGGCGAAAATCTGGGTTATAACGCCAACCGCCTAAATCAAAAACTGTCTCGCTTTGGGACACTAAAATGAGCAATTCATCGACCGTGCGTATACCTTGCGTAAACAGCGCTACCCGTATATTGTGGTTGAAATGATAGGCTAGTTTAGTGACAATGTCGATCTCTGAAAATGCTGGGGTTAAATGCTTTGCGCGCTCGACCTGCTGGATGATATAATTTTCCGCCGTAATACCCAATGTCCGTTCAAACCTTCCATATTCCAATTCGTTGCGTAACAGTCTTTGAGTGTGCGAATTCCAATACCGGCTTTCGAATTTCTGTTTGAGTTCCACGTATGTGGACACTTTATCGCGCACAATATTATACCATTTACGCGCCGAATCACGCATCGCGTTTACTACCCATTGTATTTTATCTTGATCTTCAAGTCTCGAACCTACCCTCGCCATTTCATTTTCACAGGCTAACAAAAATTCAATAGGGTTTTCATTATTTTCCCCTGTAAAATATACACGATTCTTTTCATCGACAGGACCTTGTACTAGAATATTAGGAGCGGATCTCCTGCGTACTTCCTGTCGTACTTTCAAGATCTCATCATTGAGTGCTTGCAATACACTTTCTTTATTAGAGTCTATGTTGGATCGCGTCTCTACAATCGAAGCATCAAGTCTGTCAACGCGCCGTTATGTCTCGGTCACGTCCGCTTGAATTTTTACTTCGAGCGAGTCAACTTTTTTCGCGACATCAGCGGTCTGTTTTTCACACCTACTGATGTGTTCTTTGAACCGGCCCTCCATACGCGTAACTTGTTCTATAAACGATTTCTGCATTGTGGTCTCAAAAACCTTAAACCGTTCATTTACTTTCGTTTCTACCGTATGTACTTTTTCACCGATTTCAGCGACTTTAGCGGTTAATTCTTTATTACTTTCTTTAATTTCTTTATTGCTTTCCGCGATTTCGGTGACTTTAACAGTTAATTCTTTATTGGTTTGTTTTATTTCCGCGTTTATGTCTGCGTTGCTATGCTCTAATGCTTCTGTTAAGCTGACTTTTTGCGCGTCAATTTTGGACGTTATTTCCGCGATATTGAGCTCAGCTTTGGCTGCACTTTGTTCAAATTTTGCGTCTATTATATATAAACTTCGCGGTGATGTTAGCCGTTAAATCCGCGCTCATTTGCTGCATTTGTTTAAGTATTTTTTCCATATCCATTTTTATACAACAATTTCAAATACACAATAATTTCACTGCTGTACCACCACCAATCACAAAACTTTTCTTTGGGGATTGTTCAGTTGGACGCCAGCTGTTTTAAAAGTTAAAACAGCAAACTTTGTTTTCACGTGAATTAAATTTAAATTGAGTTTAATTAATTTAATTTTATCGAGCCCAACGAAATTGGAGCGCCATATGTAACTCTACTACAAATGTGGCGTTTCAATTTCGTTGTGATTTAAATTGAAATTTATTGAATTTCTGGCCCCACGTGCAGGGCGACATACGTAACTTAACTACTTATGTCGTTCTGAACGTAAATTCAATATAATGTAAATATGTCGCGCCCCACGTTGGCCGACATATGTAACTCTACTTAATGCGTTGTTGTTGTGTTGTGTGAGTGTATGAGCACCTACCTGCTGTCCGATCTTGCGGTTTTCTTCCGACTAGGGCGTGTGGATTTTGGATTTGATTTCGCAAGTATGTAATCTCAAATATATGACAACAGCACACTAAATAAGTTACTTTAAAAGTGAAGAGTTTTGTGAGGTTGGTAGGCTCCGTAGTACAGCAATAAAAAAATACAATATGGGGTAATAAAATGGTGTTTATTACTCCAATAACACACAAGAATAAAATGGTTATATGATCAAATATCCTTACAGTCTAAACAATAAATAGATCTTGAATAATGTTTTTTAAATGGTTGATAATTTTAAGAAGTTGAACTCGTTATTTTGAAGAGTTAATTTCAACTGAAAATTTAATTAATTACTTTACTTTAATTTAATTAAATTGCTTTAAAATTAGATTCAAATAAAAAAGAAAATGAAAACTCTAAAGTTAATTGAATATATTCCAAAATAAACTAGGCGTGACTGTCTAGTTCACGTCCCTTTATTTACTAGTGACTTGACTTTCGTATACTGCAGTATGAACTGCAGTATACTGGCAGAAGAGCGTTCGGTCAGCCCCAAAACTCCGCGCTGGTTGGGATTTCTTCAAATGATTTGATTGGCTGACACACTCTCCCTACTACACAAAATTTGAATCACCTTAGTCCGTGAGAACGAAGTTAGTTTCCCACAGATGGAGAATTTATATTATTACTAATATTCTTAACACAGCGGAAGTGAATTGTCGGTCCGGATTTCCTGTGACAGTTTTAAATTGCAATTATCTTGGTTGCAAACCAAGTTGTGGTAATTCCAAAATATACAATTTGTTGGAAATTCTTATATTTATAACATATTAAAAGCTCATTAATGTAGCTCAATTATTACAGAAGTTATTCACATTAAAATAATTAACTCTGTTATTATTTAATTATATTGCGTAAAATTCGCACACCTTATTATTAATATTTCGGCAAACATTTTGGCTATAATGGATTTCGCCTTGATTTACTGGTTTCCGAAATATTAATAATAATTGAAAGTTTGGGGTGTGGTCGTCTTCTTTCCACAGCGAGCTGATTATGTAACAGCCGCGTGTGCGTCTTTTACAATGCATTATTTTGATCGCTATTACATACGAGTGGAGTTTCGACTATTAAAATTTATTTAAACATGAATATAGTATACACTTAACATATAACTCCAAATAAATGATATTTCGTCCTGTTATAATATATATATATATATATATATATAGAATTGCCACCTCCCTTGCACACCAAAAAATTTGTACATCAACCACTAAATCACATTGCAAGTTCTGCCACCTGGTCAGCACATAGATTGAACCACGCTCTGCTACCATTTGGAACGACTATGGCCGTTACGTGAAAATTTAAAACTAGACTCTTGGCCTAGATGAATTGTGCTGGAGCCTATAGTACAGGACTTGCAATAAATCACTCGTTTAAACAGTAAAAAATTTTTTAATTAGTGCTTCATAATCTTAACATATTTCACTACAGTGTATAACAATAATTCTTGTATTTATCCGCCTTGTCACTAGCTTTTGATTTATGTAGAAATATATATATATATATATATTGCAACAGATGAAATTTTATTATTCTAATAAGGATATTGTGAGTGTGTAAAAATCGATACAAATCTATTATGGAGGAGATGAAAAATTATTTATTGTATACAAATATTGTTTATAAAGATGTATAATGTATTTTAAATTGTCATGTATTGATAATATATTTAATTGATTGTATTGTTCGATAATATAAATCGATTTTACTTGTTTGCTGCAACGTCCTCCTCTCGTCTCGTCGGTCCCGTCTTGGCGTCCTCTTCTTCCAGTCGTCCACTTCTACAGCTTCACTCCGTCCTGACGTCCTCTTCGTCTCGTCGTCCTCTTCTACAGCAAGCGGCTCCAGCGGCGATATTTCACAGAGTCTCGTAGTTATGTTTGACTGCTTCCACGATATCTTGTAGTGTCTTTAAGTTCCCTAAGCGGATATCTTAACTTACACGAAACAGCACTGTATTATATTTTAAATTTTATTTAATTATTTACCCTCTCGGTTCTTATCTCAAAACTTCGTTAAGAATTTCAAGGTTTATAGTTTATTTTATATAAGATATTCCTCTATTCCTTTTTGGTTCTTCTCTCAAAACTTCGTTAAGAATTTTAAGGTTTATGGTTTATTTTATATAAGACATTTTTACGTTTGTAAGAGAACAACTCTCTTACCCGGGCAGAACTTCCCCTAGCAATGTCGACAGACAGACTGTGTCCATCCTAGCTCTGCAACGTATGAATCTCACTGAATTTGGTGTATTTTGATAGGCCAAGCCCAAGTCACATGATTGATGGAACGACCAGATACACAAATTTCATGAAAAACTAACTTTGTATAATTTTGCATAGTCCTGCATGGAAATTATCTACAATTTTTATTACCCTATCAATGATAAGAGTTACACTTGAGTTTTGCTTTACTTAAAAAAAAGACCATATTTCTAAAATAGATACAAACCTCAGAGTATACACAAATCAAAGCTATTTACTTAAATAATTCCTTGTCAAATTTTCATGTAAATCGGTTAACTACCACTGCCGGAATAGCGATCGCAGGTTATCACACCCGCACACGCGCACCAATTCATACAAAAAATACATGCCAATATAGTACATCTTTTTATGAAGAGTTTGGTGTAACCTATATGCTTATCAATTTTTAAATACAAAACTTATGACTAAAAGACAAAATATTACACAAAACAAATTTAAATAAGAAAATGCTCGTCATTCATGTACTCTGATATACACAGCATATCTTATCATCCTGTGTTCTGTTGCAGGATTGACCCCTCCACGTGTAAAAAAAAATTTTGTATATGGAATACAAATTTTTTTTTTAAACCTAAATTGACATAACTTCTTCCCAATAATCATAATCATCTAAATAATAACATAATAACTTCAAAAATCGAAATAACTGAGTAGCTTCTATCAAACAACATTCCCCAACTGTCACTTTGACAGCACTAAATCACTGATAAGGATGTCCATGTCAGACGTCATTCGGCTATATCTACAGTTCAACCATACATTTTTCAACATGATTACAATTATTCTTATTTTAGTTTTTAATTTATCGCACCGACTCATGCCGCGCAACCTTTCTCGTTTTTTGATTGCTCTTCGCTTGCATTTGTTTCGGTAATTGCCGATATATTTCTTTGATTTAATTTTTAAAGGTTTATATGTAATGCCAGTTGTATTACCCAGGCTACACATAATATAATCTCCTTTGTACAATATGAACTCACTGTTTGATTGAAATTTCTCTGGTATCATCTCAAACATTATTTTCATCAAGTTTTCACAGTGATCCGTATCTAAGTGCACTTTAAAATTTTTTAATGTCTCGGATTTGTCTACATACACATTCATAAAAGACGAACACACAGTGCTGTACAGTGAATCTCTGACTGTATAAATAACACCTGCATTACATTTCATATGTGGTTGAAAACACTCAGACAGTCCTGATCTTCTGCCAGAATTTACCTTACCTGTGTGCTTTTCCTGAAATGCACCCACTTCAGGAACAAAACTGCTTTGTTTACCCAAGTATTCATCAGATACCTTATTTAAATATTCATTTTTACAACTGTATGGACTTCTCACGTGTTTATACATTTCATTATTGACTGATAAAACATTACCAGAATGGATCTGCATCTTACAGACACGGTACAGCAAATAACATTTATTGTTTTTAAATACTCCACCGTTTACCCTTTGATAATACCAATCTGGATAGATGTGAACCAACACTTTGATAAGGTTTTCCCTATTTCTCTTTTCATATTTATTTAAAATATTATTTGATTGTTTTCGTTGATCAGCTGTTATATCCTTATCGGGCGCTCCACCGTTACCCGCTATCTTATCTATGCGATTACCAGCTGGTTTCTGTATGTCGACGGGATTACATCGGTCATCCGCATTGTCACATTCACTTTCCTGCCTAAGAGAATAATTCAACTTAATTTTGGCTTCACATTCCCTGCTGTGAGATTTATTCCTTTCTAAGGCGGTCTCACTACTACTACAAATTAATTCTAATTTATCAGCTATACGTTTTTCGGTTGACTCTAAACGTTGTTTACTTTGTTTAGCCTGGTCATGAACGGCTGTATAAATTTTTTTATTCTCATCATGAAGTGATTGTAGCGACTTATTTTGCTTCACCGCTTCGTCTCTACCAACCTTATTGTCTTCTGAGAGCTTTTGTATATTAGCTAGGATTGCCGCTAATGTATTCTGTAATTCTTGTGATTCGGCCATATTCATTTATTTATTTTTAAATTTATAAAATATTATAGTTTTTATTTATAGTAACGTCAATATTTTTTATACGTATTATTACTAATAACGTCCGTTTATGTTATTTATTATTATAGTCCAGTCTCTCAATCAAATGTAAACAAGCTTAATCTAACATAAGTACCAATAATAATTCAATCTCCACATAGACAATTTACTACTATTGTTCAAATATCTGATAAGAGAGAGTATTCAAACTTTTATCTACACTCCCTGATAATATAGAACAGCACGTATAAATAGTTCAATGAATTTAGTCTCTACACACTCAAATAAATATTTCTTTTTTAAAATTAATTCAAAAATCGAGCCCAACGTTGGCAAGCGCCAAATATTCTTATGCAACAGATCAAACTTTATTATTCTAATAAGGATATTGTGAGTGTGTAAAAATCGATACAAATCTATTATGGAGGAGATGAAAAATTATTTATTGTATACAAATATTGTTTATAAAGATGTATAATGTATTTTAAATTGTCATGTATTGATAATATATTTAATTGTTTGTATTGTTCGATAATATAAATCGATTTTACTTGTTTGCTGCAACGTCCTCCTCTCGTCTCGTCGGTCCCGTCTTGGCGTCCTCTTCTTCCAGCCGTCCTCTTCTACAGCTTCACTCCTTCCTGGTGTCCTCTTCGTCCTGGCGTCCTCTTCGTCTCGTCGTCCTCTTCTACAGCAAGCGACTCCAGCGGCGATATTTCACAGAGTCTCGTAGTTATGTTTGACTGCTTCCACGATATCTTGTAGTGTCTTTAAGTTCCCTAAGCGGGTATCTTAACTTACACGAAACAGCACTGTATTATATTTTAAATTTTATTTAATTATTTACCCTCTCGGTTCTTATCTCAAAACTTCGTTAAGAATTTCAAGGTTTATAGTTTATTTTATATAAGATATTCCTCTATTCCTTCTTGGTTCTTACCGCAAAACTTCGTTAAGAATTTTAAGGTTTATGGTTTATTTTATATAAGATATTTTTACGTTTGTAAGAGAACAACTCTCTTACCCGGGCACAACTTCCCCTAGCAATGTCGACAGACAGACTGTGTCCATCCTAGCTCTGCAACGTATGAATCTCACTGAATTTGGTGTATTTTGATAGGCCAAGCCCAAGTCACATGATTGATGGAACGACCAGATACACAAATTTCATGAAAAACTTTGTATAATTTTGCATAATCCTGCATGGAAATTATCTACAATTATTATTACCCTATCATTGATAAGAGTTACACTTGAGTTTTGCTTTACTTAAAAAAAAACATATTTCTAAAATAGATACAAACCTCAGAGTATACACAAATCAAAGCTATTTACTTAAATAATTCCTTGTCAAATTTTCATGTAAATCGGTTAACTACCACTGCCGCAATAGCGATCGCAGATTATCACACGCACACACGCGCACCAATTCATACAAAAAATACATGACAATATAGTACATCTTTTTATGAAGAGTTTGGTGTAACCTATATGCTTATCAATTTTTAAATACAAAACTTATGACTAAAAGACAAAATATTACACAAAACAAATTTAAACAAGAAAATGCTCGTCATTCATGTACTCTGATATACACAGCGTATCTTATCATCCTGTGTTCTGTTCCAATATATATATATTGAATTTACATGGATGGCAATTACCAGTACCATTAACCACGAGAATTAATCAACAGTACCACAGGTGGATGCTTTTAACACATATAATAATAATAAATCACAGTATGTATTTAGAGGACATGTTCTAGTAAAAATTTTGATCATTATAAAATGAAAATACTGTTTATATGAATAACCTTCCTACTAATAATTATTAATGCTATTAACAATAAAAATTAATCAAACAGCCTGAGAAGCGGATGCTCTTATACAGTCAATAATATACAGTATTGACTCAACCATACGGTACAGTACGGTGATATAAGGTATGGTAGTCAACCATTAATGGTACTGTGCATTGCCAAAATAATTTAAATAAATAATAAAAATAAATAAATATGGATTAATAAACATGATTCAGATTGCATAAGCTGTATCGTAGTTAAAAATAGGGAGCGCAGAATTCATGCATGGATACGCATTCCTGGCACACCTGTCTCTAGCGTTGTGTACACGCGTATTTTGTTTGTGTGTGTGAAGTCTGTCCGTTCCTGAAATGTAACCAACCCTTTTCAAGTAGAATAGTTTTTATGTTTTATTTTAATTATAAGAAAAATATGTACAATATGGTAAAACAAAAGACACCAAAGTGTAGAGAAATTAAAAGTGAACAAAGGGTTAAAAGACCGTGCCAATGTGACGAAAAGTGCAATTACTATACGTAAAAAGTGAATAGCTCTTTTTGTAATTACAATAAAGAAGTTTAATTTACGTATAGTAAACATATAAAAATTAGTGATTGATTGAGCATCGAGTGGTGTGAAACAGACTTCATAATTCGCGAAGATAGGCGAAAATAGTGAATTGAACCAGAGTGGGGGAAAAGATGCTGCGACAAAATCTGACAAGTTAAAAATTGTTCAGACCTGAGCTTTTGCACGACCTGACTATAAATACCAGGTCGCGCTAATAAAGTTTCTTCTTCTCGATTCAACCGTTGCCACAGGAGGCTATGTCAGTCGACGACGCTATTTTAAATCTATAGTAAGAGTCACAGGACAAACTGGAAGTCCAACCAGTGCAGCAGAGCACATACGAGAAGGTCTATGTATACACCTGCAGCATATGATGTGGGGCGTGACGACTATTAAACAGCACATGCAGTGGAATCCGACCAGAGGACCAGGAGGACACGGACTGAGGACCAAAGGATGACGTACGGATGATTAACCATGTCAAACGAGGTGATGAAAAACCATTGTAATTACAGACATTTAAAAGACACTAATTAAAGTTAGAATGAAAGACATTCGACCAGTACTAAAATAACTAAATTGTACAAAAATGTAAAAGCAGAGTAAACTTTAGAATAATATCTCTTGTATAAAATTTAGTAATTGAGAGTAACGTAAATGATAAGAGAAATATTTGATTTTTGAGTTAACGTAATTAATAAAGTCTTTGTTGATAAAGGAGAATGCATATGCAGTAGAAAGTTTTAAAACCAATTAATATTAAAGAAATTTGAAGACAAGTAAATTCATTATTGAAGCAAAGTAATCAGCAATTTGAAAAGATGACCACACAATGAGTAAGCCGAGGGCAAAAATATTTAATTAATTAAAATTATATAGTAAGATTTATGTATAACCTGTTGTATGTAATTTGTTAGCTATAAGTTGTGTACGAAAAAGTCGTACAAACAATATAATAATATAATAATGAGTACTATTTCAATATGCGAAATGAAAGATTTTGTTTAATAAAAAAATAAATAATGGAACAATTTTAAACTTAAATAATGTATTATCTTTGTATTACGATTACACCTATGAATTCAATACATTATATAATTTGTTGTTATATAAATTTGCGCTCCAAATGCGTGGGGCTCCACAAATTTTATTACATTGAAATTTGTTATGTTATATAAATTGGCGCTCCAAAATCGTGGGACTACCCAAATTAAATTAAATTGAATTTGTTATGTTATTATATATATATATATGTATATGTATATTGTAATGTAACAAAATAAGGAGACCAAATAAACATGCCAAATCAATATAAAAAAACCCCATAAAATGAATTAAACTAAATAAAAATAATAAACCCTGAAGTACAATACAGTAGGTAACGAAAGATTAATGTACCATAGTTTGTAAGAGCATACTATAAGTAATATTTCATGATAATAGTGAAGTGATGAGGGAAACTTAGCAATAATTAATCAAAACAGAACAGACTGTATAGATTAATTAGTTCTTATTCTGACAACAAAAATGTATAACCAAGTGAGATATGGTGGGTGTTGATCGCTCGGACAGGACTGGGAGGATTGATGCCAATGTGAATGTGACTTAGAATGATTAATAAATTAACAAAGCAAGATGGGTTGAAGGGAGATGTTATTACTACGTGTTAAACAGTTGTTTAGGTTTAATGAAAATTAGTTTATTTGTTCAAAGTTCATTAAAGTCATAGCCATGTAGGCATGACATTGAGTTGATATGATTGTATATCTTTTTGTTTTATTAACATAGTAGAGTTGTTAAAATGTAATGAAAAGGTTAAAACAATATAATTAACCAGAAGGTATTAAAACAATAAAACAAATACTATTTGTAAAATTGAGACAGTATACCAAGTAATAAACCAATACTGATATTTTATGTTTGGTTAACTAACTAATAATGGTAACTGAGAAAAGAATATTATTATATGTTAAACAGTTTTTATGTTTATTAGAAGTTAACTTATCTGTTGGATGTTTATTAGAATCTCAGTCATGAAAACATGACATTAAGTTAAAATGTTTGTAATTCTTGTTGATGAAGTAATAGAATAAGAATATAATAAGTATGTTAACCAAATGTAATAAGATAACAGAGAAAATTTATAATAAAAAAGAAGGGTTTAAACTAACAGGCAAAATAATAAATAACAAAAATTGTAACATGGTGATGGAAGAAACACCATGACTTAGGCAAATATTAAAATAAATAGGCCTACACTATTGTCAGAATAACCAGTAAGGCAACAAAACAGTGTAAATTAATAAGAAATGATAAATTTAACAAGATGAACAGTATTTCTATAATGGTAATCACAATTCTAATACTTAAATGAATTAGAAAATGTTTTAGGGAATATCAAACTATATGAAGACATGTAAAACCAAATTTTGTAAAGATGATAAACCATCTGTTAAGAAACACACACATATCAAATGAGATACCAAAATGCTTGTATTTTGATAAGGAAGATAACTGTGTAAATCGATTTAAGTAAACTTAAGTAATAGTCAGAGAGTAATTAGTAGTGGAAAATGTAAAAACCATATATTTTCAATAATCAGAGTCATGTGACAACTAAGTTCATCGGTATTGACCAATGGGCATGTAGCTAATTTTGGTCAAGCCGGGTGAAAGAAGCAAAATAAATAACGATTATTCTATTGTTAGACATAAAAGTGTGCAGGTCAGGTCTGTGAAGCTATGAACCCAAGTATAACAGAGAATCAATTCTGAGTGAGAGAAAAGGAGCAAAATTAAATAAAACCAAAGAAAAAAAAAGTTAAAAAGAAGATAGTATAAATTAATAAATATAAATCAAGAAAAGAATAATTAAAAAGTAAAACTTAAAAGAAATAAAAAAGTGAAAAAGTATTTCTACTAGACATGGTGAGATTAACCTTATTCTAAAAATCACAGTTTACAACAACACAACACCAAGAATAACTTCACCAACACTTTTTAACAGCACAATAGTGATAGAAAAGAGAATTAACTATAACCACAGTGAAAATTACAAGTAAATTCATTTATTTAAAAGAGACCAGTGACAAATAATTTTCGCATAAATTGTGGTGAGCCACAAGCGGCCATCTTTAAACAATTTTGTCATCTCAAACTCTAAGCGACGCCATGTTTGTTTGATTTTGGATCATTTAAATTGAATTATTATTGTATTACACTTAAACTAAATTAACTATATTTGTATTAGCGATTAAGATTTTAAATAATTGTGAGGTATTGTACTTCAAGTATGCATTTCTAACTTTTTAATGGCAGTTAACCAAGAACCCTAGAGTTAATATTATAAAATAAAAGAATAATTTTTTGTAACAATCGAACTGAGAAAAAGGGTTGATCCAGGAAATAAACAATTTCGACCTAAGAGTCGTCAGACTGATTTTAAGAAAAAATAAAAGTTAATGAATTAATTGGTTTTGAAATGAGTTTTATTTATGAAATAAATTTAGATTAAAGGATTTTTAGGTACTAAAGGAAGAGTAAACTCACTTTGACAATTGGAACGTCATCGGAAATGAGAGAATAAGCAGATAACCTCTATTAGCCAATTCGATATCACAATCAAACTGAACTTACACAAAACATTTCTTTAATAATTTTTTACCAAACCAGTGAAAGTCATTTTGTGACAATAAAATGTAACCGAACAATTTCAAAATAAATGATTAAACCAATAAATCAAATTGAATTAAACTAATTTAAATAATATCTAAGAATTTTTTTTTATAAATAAATAGATAGCACCTGATAAATATTGAAAAGAGAAGATTAACAAGTTTGATAACGTCCCGTTACAATATGTATACTCGTCATAATTTTTGGGATGGAATGAGTTCAGAGAAAATATTTTTTTTTATTAGTGTTTGTGTCTTTGTGGGTTAACGTGTTTATGTGTTATGAATTTATAAATGTTAATATTGCATTGAATATTTGTTAAATGTAAACCGGAAGTGACACTTGCAATTTTGAGGGGGACACACACATTTATGTGTTATATGATATGATATGTTATATGTTATATTTATCCAAAGGCATGTATGTGGGATATTTAGGGTTTTATGTACGTGGGGTGTACCCTTTAACAATTTTTGGCATACCCAAGTTCCGTCAGACCTTGTTGGAGTTGGTTGTAACCTGTCCGACCCTGTTGGGAATTGATCCCAAAACCTCGAATGGTATCATGAGATTTCATTGATGTGATTGTACCGAAATTTTTTAATTTTAATCGTTGAATTATTGAGGCAATATGAGAGTTAACCTGCACTATATAGGTATTTTAACTTTTTTGAAATGCGGTTATGGTCGGACCAGGCACCCTTGTTAGTGACTTTGAATTATATGATCCTTGACTTGTAAAATTATCGGAGTTTTGAATTATATCCTGAAGGATTTAATGAGTTATAGATTGGTTAATTCGATTTAATGATTTTATGAATTGGTTATTGGGCGTTGTGATTATATTTATTCGAATATTATATGGTATTTATTTACGTGTTATATTGTATCGTGTGTTGTAATTTCGGTGTCAATGTGGTTGTGTATTGTTGTTCGTTGAAGTATGGGAGCTTGCTCTACCTTTTCTTCTGCTCCCTTTCTCTTGCATCGTTAGAGGACCCTGAGACCACTTGAATGTAGTGAAGTATTTCCTTTGCCTTCTTCTGTGTTTGTTTCTTCTCGTGATATTTATTTGTTTTAACCGAACATACCCGTTGGGCGGCTCAATAATGAATATAGTTAACGTGGATTTGTATGTGAAGGGTGAGCTAGAGTTCGAGGTCAGGTCCCAGTGTAAGAAACCGCAGGGGGACGTTGCCTCCTTGAGAAGGTAGTTAAGGGAAGCTCTCGCCGCGGGGGAAGTGGTGTTGGGAGTAAGGTTGAGCGATGTGGCTGTGGAGGTCGAGTTGTGTCATGAGAAGTGGATAGAACTCCGATATTTGGCTGAAGGCCTCGAGTCAGCCCCATTCACCTCAAGGGCCAAACAGAGGGTGCAGCAGAGTCTGCAATATGTACTAGACCGCCTTAGAAATCTGGAAACTCAAGCTGGCACCACCGAGACGAAGATGACACTTGCACCATTCATGGACCAGGTGGCAGCGGCCCTGCAAGATCCTCTAAGCAGTCAGCATTGCCCACCTGAAGTGAGTCCCCGACCTCCCACCCTGGAAGTAGAGGACAAAAAAGACCAAGCGGCGCCCCTGCTGGCCTTCTCAGGAATGGCGGCAGCGTGTTACCATAAACTTCCCAACCCTCTTACCGATATCATCCAGCACCTTCCAGTCGTGGATGGGCTGGATGCGGACAAGTTGTTAAGGTTTTTTAAAATTTTTTTCAGTTATCCGACTTTCCGGGGATGTCGGGCAAGACCCTCCTCGAGCTCATCTACCCTTACTGTCGGGGTTCCATGGCTGAGCGGATGACCCTACGAGGTGGTGGCAGTATAGACTCCTTCCATGGGGAGGTGTTGGATGCTTTTATACCTGGTCGACTGCGGGAACAGCTGCGCCAAAAACATTTTTACAGAGTGCAGGCCAATGGTGAAAGCCTGGCCAATTTTGTCTGTAGTATAAAAGATTCTGCTCAGATCTTGAGGTTGGGATTGTCCGAGCTCGATATAGTACAAATAATTTTGGAGGGGGTGATGATATACAACACCCCAAGAATGATCTCGCTTGGTTTTCGCCGAGCGACCACGTTGTTTCACAGACCTGGACAAGTTATGTGTAATGTCCAGAGCAATTTAATCTAATGACGAATCGAGAGGTCCCGGAGTCGCGTGTAAACCTGACTTTGGGATGAGCAGCGATGTGGTGGACAATCCCAATCTCGAGCAGTTCAGTCCATTGGTTAAGCCGGGGCACATCAGCCGACATTGCCCCGGAGGTGGTCCGAGTCCAACGCCTCCCCCGAAGGGGCCCCACCAAAGAAACGGGGCAACCAGGGGAAGATAAGTCGGAGGGTATCTTCCCATCACAATCGTAAGTCTTCATGGGTATGCGCCTCCAGGCAGGCAGTAGGTTCCACTTCTTCCGATAACAAGGTCCTCCAAACAACCGGTAGTAACCGTTCTGTATGCCCCTTCTTGATGTAGAAGTTGAAAAGGAGTCAACTCAGAGCCCTGGTTGACTCCGGATCAGCACGATCCATCACCTCATCTAGAGTGTGCGAGGACCTTGAAAACCAAGGTTTAATTAAACGGTCGTAAAATTCTTCAGTAGTGTGCTGGAGGGCATCTTGGGAAATTCTGCCCATCTCCGGGGTGGTTTCCTTTAAGTTTAAAATCAAGGGATTTTCTTGGGTGTGGAGCTTCTTGGTTTCTCCGGCTCTGGAGTCGAGTGCATCATTGGTGCCGATTTCATCTTTAAAAGTGGTCTCGTTCTTGACATCCAAGAGCACCAATGCTATTTTAAATTTAATCGGGGAGTTGTGATTCCTTTCCTTGGATATCAGGGAACTAGGGAGGATATCCAAGAGATAGAGCATCCCGACACGTCTAGACACCATCTCAATCCATCCCAGCAGTCCGCTTTAGATCAGTTGTGTGATCAGTTCCCTACAGTGTTAACTCCTACCCTTGGGCTCACACATCTCTTGGAATATAAAATCCCCCTAACGGACTCCAAGGTGGTACGCTTCCACCCTTATAAGTTTGCCCCTCCGAAAATGAACATTCTTAGAGAGAAGGTTCAAGAATTGTTAGATCAAGGGGTAATTGAACCTTTTAGATCCAGCTATGCCAGTCCAGCGTTCCTTGTACCTAAGCTTGGATACCTTGATATCTGGATTCTAGATATCCTAGGTCACGAGGCTTCGGATTAACCTGCTACAAATTGTCGATCAGCTGGTCGACCGGCCTACTTTATTGCATCGGCGCTCACTTATCAAGGCGATTATCATCGTAATTAATGTTCGGTCGATAATTGCTGTGCGTACCCTCGTCGCGAGTGATGTGTTTCAATCGTGTTACTTTTTTAATTGTTTTACTACTGTGAGTTTGAACAGCGAATTGGATATTATTGCTAACCAGGTACGATTGTTGAAATTTTATTTTATACTCTTTTCTAGTACTAATCATTTCCTTAGAATCGTCACTGTTAATTATTAACTGTTTTGACTGTATTTTCACGTTCATTTATACGCGTATTAGTGTCGATATCCGTAGGTACTAATTGTGTAGTATTATCTACGATATCTTGTTCTATTTTTCTTTTATTCCTTCTCTTAGTTTTGCATTATATTCTTTTAATTTTTCTCTTAATTTTTCTTTATCTGGTGTTAACTCTTCTATGTTTCTATCTAGTCTAGCACATACATTTTGTTTTATACCATATTTGTCCATAATGTCTCCCATCATATCTATGATTGCCTCCATACTAATACTTCCTTTTGATTCTGCCATGTTGAATTATTTTTTATTATTATTTATCTTTTAAAATAATTATTATTGGTGATACCCGGTTATGCTACGCTTTATTTATTATGTATTATTATTAATTATTATTATTATATTACTATTACGATTACACCTCATTTACAATTTATTACCTGTTGAGCGCCACTTGTGTTCTTATAATACACAACAATTTGAAATAACATTTAAATAACATTTACTACAATACTAGTTATTCCATACAATATATTTTTTTTCTTTAGAGCATTCATTTAACTTAAACAACATTTTTTTCTTTAAATCGTTAAATGATTATGGTCGAGCCCCACGTTGGCACCATTTACAACACTACGAATTTAAATGTATTAGCCCCACGTTTTTGGAAGCCATATACAACATCACAACGATTTTAATGCGTTTATTTATTGATGTGTGTTAAATCTTTATGTACATTACATCACATTAAATTCGTGTGTGTGCAAGAATGAAGGTTGTAATCATAATAGTAATAATTCTATTTGATTGGTTTATAAATCATTTCAATTTTTATTAACACTTTTGTTTTTATTTGTTTTGCGGTTTAGAAAGTCATTATTATATTGACATATTTATTACGGGTAATTTGCAATCTCAGATTACACGTTAATTTCTTATTTATTTTACGATTCCAAATGATTCGTATTTTTACGTACTTACTACGTATAATTCGTAGTCTTATTTGACACAAAAAAACATTATAAAATCTTATTGCTAATACATTGTTATAAGTTTTCTATACTGCTCTCAGCTAGCTCAATTCTCTTACTGATTATCTACTCTTTTAATTATCTAACTCTTTGTTTTTTATATTACTAATTTCTCTTTGTTACTGCATTTGCTTTCTATTAATTTCTCTGACGAGGTTGTCATTTACTACTAACAATTATATATATTTTTTTAAAATTACAGTTACGGCTAACTCTTATCGTTACACAGTCTTTTATATTACTGTACTCAATGTACAAACAAAAACGTATCTACAACAATACAGTTACTTGACTCATCTTAGAATCGAATTGTTTATTCTTTTTCTCTTTAATATTTAAAGTCTTTTTATTCGGTCTCGGTTTCTGATAAATGCATGGTTATTTGTCACCTTGTTATTTGTGTGGTACATCTGAAGCGTGTCCTCTTCGGTCCTGGATACGGATGATCCTCTTCGGTCCTGGAAGTCCTGGAGTCGGGTATTCTAGGAGTCTTGTAGTCTTTCGTACTCTGGTTCACTAGACTCTCTCGTTCCTGGTGATGGCCTCTGGTTCCAACTGCTCACTCGAATGAATGTGCAGTCTTGAAGACTCTGGTTTCTGCTTGTGGTTGATCTACGGTAGTTGTTGTTTCTACGTAGCTACTTTGGCTGCCATGGTTGTCAATCAATTCTAGAAGTTCTAGTTGTTGGACATAGCCTCCAGCTGTTCTGATGATTGAACGAGAATCAAGTTGTAGTTCTTGGACATAGCCTCCGGCCGCTATGATGGTCAGACGAGAAAGAGAAAGAAGTTTGCGCGTTCCCGTATTTATACCCAAGGCGCCAAAATCATGTCTCGACAATATTCTGCATGTTTGAAAGTGTCGAGAGCGTCACTCTTAACCCACGCTTTATTGTTACACTTAATTTGCTCGTCTTCGCGAATTGCGAAGTCTTTGGCACATTATCCGATATTCATTCGATCGGTAATTTCTAGGTGTTCATCATGCACAAACCGTTTTTCATTATCTTACTTACTCTAATTACTATTGATTTTTAACTTCCTATCATTACACTTTTCATTCGTTTTTCACAATTTTTTATACACTTGTTAGTTATTTTTAACCACACATTTTGGAGTCTTTAGTTTTTCGCTACCATGCACACAAGCATTATAAATTAATTTAAATACAATAATTTATATCGTTATTGAAAAGGTTGGCACTCTTCAGGAATGAACAAGTCGCGCGCACACACACACCCTTTACGTGTGTACACACATACAAAGAGCAGCTGGCGTCAATCACCGGTTTCAACCTGCAAGTCAAGTGTCTCTTTTACAATTTATATTGCAGGCTGAATTCTTATTATTATCAAAATGCATTATTTATTTATTCTAATCACTTATTTAAATTACTTGGTGCAATGCACAGTACTCAACCTATTTGTACTGTTGCAATATATATAATTTTGATTCATATTATTGACTGTATAAGAGCATCCGCTTGTCAGGCTGTTTGATTAATTTTTTATTGTTAATAGCATTAATAATTATTAGTAGGAAGGTTATTCATATAATATGCAGCGGACGTATGGGTTATTAACAAAAAGAATGAAAGAAAGATTCTTGCAACGGAGATGGAATATTGGAGGAGGTGCTGTGGAATAACGAGAGCAGACCGAATAACAAACGAGGAGATCAGAAGAAGAATGGAAACGGAAAGAAGTGTAATTGACTACATCGAAGAAAAAAGATTGGTGTAGTACGGTCATGTCTGGAGAGCCCAAATAGGTGGTCAACAAAGTGACGGAATGGAGTCCATTAGGAAGGAGAAAAGCGTCCAGTGTCATTTTAAACATTAAAGCAATTCATTTACTTCGTAATTTCTGTTAGATCTTAACCTTGCAGTCTCTTGTAAGGTCATTAAGTACAAGACCAAAGGAAATGTCACTACAGTAAAAATTTATTATAAAACTAGCAGGTACCCGCGGTTTCGAACGCGAATATATGATTGTTGTGGTAACTGTCGAGTTGGTAAATTGCTAATGGTACATCTGTATTAATAATATTCTTATATTGTAAGTTATGAATATCCAAAAAGTGAGAAGCAATAGATCCATTATTCATGTTTCCTTGATACGTAAAATCAAAATTTGATAATTAAGTAGATATTTACAAACATGCAGTAACACAATTAGATGAAATGTTTATTCGTATAGAATAATACAAATAGTGTATACATAAGTATATTGATATCAGGTAGTCGAAATCTTACGTGCTAAGTCAATCTTAAGAATTTTGCATACCAATCGTATCTAGATTGGAGCCTTTATTGACGTATTTACATATATATTTAATGGATTTTACACTACTACACAATTCAACATTGATGTGAGCACCAAAAGCTTGCGAAAGCACCGGTGAGTATGGAACTACCCATCTACTGTCAACTATCAAAATCTCATCTCTCAAACGGATTTCACACTGAAAACCTCCATCTTCAGGCCTTAGTCGGCTGTCATCATTCACCGTCGTTTCTTTTGTAAACGATTTAGGATATCGTTTAGTACACTAACCCTCCTTCATACATGGTGACTGTGCATTGTTCCACATGGCCCATGAATCATATGTGTTTTAACTATATCATAAAGCTCTGGATCTTTATCAAGGTCCGGCAGCTCTGCACTAATCACAGAATCTATCTGATCTGGTCATATTTTTTCTTTTAACCGGAGCAAAATATGCGTATGCGGCAAACCTCGTTTTTGCCATTCTACGCTCTACATGTAGCAGACAGCTGAGCCAAAAATTTTACCTTTCACTAAGAAATCCATTAATTTCTTCAATTTCAGATGAAATACGCGTGCTACCAAGTCGTGTCGATCTTGAGCTGAAAAGCCTTGATGCAACTCCTGGACGATCTCTCTCCACTTAGGATTTGTAGTGAACGTAATAAATAAATCAGGCCGCGAGTATTTGCGTACGTAGCAAAAAGCGTCTTGCATTCGGTCATGCATATATCGTGGACCTCCTGTGAAACTTGAGGGTAGAATGACCAAGCGGCCTAAATTATCCAAACTTTCATTATTTCGTAATGCATCTTGCAAATGTATGTAATTCTCAGCTCTTAACTGAGTTTGATCAGTACGGATGTATATAATTATATAAGCCTTTCCGTCTCTATCTTAGCATACATATCAACATTGTAATAAATTTAATGATTGTACTTATCTTTTCTCATCATGAGTCTGTACCAATAAAATTGTAGAGCTGAAACTTTCTTAGTAGTTTGTAACCCAGTCTGAGGATCGACTAATTTTAATGTAAAATGATAACCATCTTCTCCTCTGCAGAACATTAAAGGGTACTGTAAAGCATCATAAGCTCGATGTGTTTCTGCAATTCGATGTAGGCGTATGATCCCTCGCACGGATTATTATATCGCGTTTATCGCATTCCTGGTTAACTAAAACTACTGCCACCTCATTAGTTGCCGGTGCATTGTAGCGACCCCTGTGCTCTTCATTATCTTCTTTTCGATCAGCATGAATCACGATATTGTACTGATTATTATTCGCAGATGTTACAAATTCAAACGCACTTTTCAGTTCACTAACATATGGGTTGATTGCGTGAAGTAAATTTTGAAGTTCTGTTACTAATGTCTTATCCAAGTTACGAATATGATCCATTCTTGTTTCAGCTTGCTGTAAATAATCAGCTATGAAATACACCTGTAGAAATTTTGGTATTTCGTTTTGTGTGGGGAGTAATGATCCCATGAGGTGATATACTTGCCCTTGAATTTTGAAAGTAGGCATGAAGCTCCCTTCGACTATTTCATTGACTCCGAATGATGTAAATTGAAAAGCTGAATTGTACGATCTTAATGCATTCAACAATTTTTTCGATAAAAGATGTTCTCCATTTAATAATGATTTTAACGGTTCTGGAGGAGGAAGTATGGGATCTAACCGCACTTTTCCTGCAGAGCAACATAATCCACGTGATTCATTTTTCCACTTTAAAGCTTTGCAGTGAGGGCAAACCATACTCGGTAACCCGATATCTGTTTCATTCGCGTAGTTAATAACTGGATTATAATTGAAAACACTATTTAATTTTGCATTCCATCGTAAATTAGGACCTCGTGACCTGAGAGTCACTTGCCTGCGTCTTTGTGCCGCTAATCTATTTTCACGAATAGTAGGACTTTCAACCCGTGAGACTTCTTCTAATCCAGATCTTTCTGAAGAGTTTCCAGGAGCTGATTGCATTTCGACTCCTTCGACGTCATTTTCAGATGCTCTAAGGCGCCTCTTTCTTTCCGCAGCAGCAGTAGATCTTCCTAAATCTTTTTGGCATTGCAAAGCTAAAAACAGGGAAATGTATTTATTTGATCTATACTAATAAATCTCTAGGGGGCGGGGGAGAAATAATTACAAATGAAAACTTCAAATGCCTTATAAGGGATACGAACTTACTAATGAAGAGAAAGATAGAAGAAGGCAATAATAATTGTTGGTTATAACTTGCTTCTGTAAAATGTTATCTAATTTGAAATTAATATGTTACATAACATATTGTTTTTATGAATTAGCTTTATTTGGGGTAAATGTTTCAAATTCATTTTATGTGGAAATCCAGATTGAATGTGTTACTAGGAAGTATGAAGGTACAGTCAATATCTTCAAGCTACTGTATATAGTGAAAGACTTATTAAAATAGACAGTACAAATATTATATTAAAAAAAAAAAAGAATTTATCTGTTCAGCTACTTGGTAAGTATGTGTCATACATATTTCATCAGGCATGTTTAGAGGTTGCACAATTATTGTCATAGTATATTTATATGTTTCTGGATTATAGTGCTTTCGTGCATGTACAATTTTTGGTATAATTTTCTTGTGGGAATGAGAGTGCATTTTGATATATCAAATGCTATACGTATATTAGTTCGTGAAGTTAGAAAAATGCGAACTTTTTTGTCATAACATGAGTAAGGTGTCCTGGGTAGGTGACTGATTTTTTCACATGGAAAGACTATAAATGAGAAAAGACATCTCCACAAAGAGTTGTGTATGCCATCATAAAATCGAATAAAGTTGTTTAATTTTTTTTTCTTAATGAAATTGTATTGGTATTATTTCATTATTATACCAGTCCTGTTTAAGATTACACTAATCATAGTTTTTAAATTTTAAATAAACTTGTTTACACTTGTCATATCCTTTGAACACATTTCATCAGTGCTATTCAGATCATGTTTTTTTCATAAAGATATACTTTTGTTTACTCATGCAAGATAATTTTTATGTTTCTGTTACATACTTGCTTATATTCACAACAAAAACTCGATTTTGTTATTAAGATATTCCGTACATAAAACGTCTCCAACCATGCTTGTTCACTGGTACTACCAGTCAACATGTGTCCAGTTTTATTTCCATATTCTAAATATCGGTATGGAGAACCATACATGACTTCCATGTTCTAAGATTTATATTTAAAATCATTTACTAATTGAAATGTTTCCATAGAAACTACTTCTTTCAACTTATTGCTTCAGTCTTAACCACAGTACTGTGGTCACTAACGTATACCACCACACGTTATTGCACTCAATTTTCACTGATGATGGCAATCGACGGCACTGCCGAAACGTCTGGTTTTGCAGAAAACATTGGACTGTGGCCAAACAGCCCGGGAAGGAATTTTAACAACAAACTACTACTTTGTTGCCGATAACGTAGTACACATAATAAAAATTATCCCCCCTTCAACTATAATTTTTATTTATAGAAAATTACCCCCACCCCGTTCAACTAGCCTCTTCATTTATAGATATTTCATCTACGTTTCTACAGTGGATTATTAAGATCTTCTTATCAGGATACTTTATTTATCAAAATTAAGTACTTTACTCTTGTTACAAGAAAAAATGTTTCAGGTAAACTGCCCTTTCACCGTAACCGATCTTCACCAAAATCAACAGGCCAGTCTTCTAGAACTCAGGCATATATGTAAAAAATTATTTGATTCTGTTTGAATTTACGGAAGTTATCGTTCGTCATGAAAATATTTCTCGTGTTACAACTTTAAAATGTTGCAGGTAAACAACCCCTTTCCCATAACCGATCTTCACCAAAATCAACAGTCCTTGAGTTCTCTGCAATTTAATGATGTATGCAAAAACTTATTTGATTATGTTTGAATTTACGGCAGTTATCGTTCGTCATAGAAAAAATTACCCTTGTTATCACATAAACGTTGCTGGTAAACTACCCCTTTCTCTTAACAGATCTTCATCAAAATCAATAGGTCTTTAGTCATCTACAATTGAGTGATGCATGCAAAACATTATTTGATTCTGTTTGAATGTCCGGCAGTTATCGTTCGTCATAGAAACAATTACTCTTGTTAAAACATTAAAGGTGGCAGGTAAACTACCAGTAGGGTACTTATGGGGGTTCTGACGCGGAAGTGACGTCATCCCCCCTCTTTTGGAGCGAAATTCAAAAATTGTGGTGGTGGGGTAGACTTCCGGTGCTATATATACAAAGTTAAAATTTGGATCGTGCACGTCCATCTGTAACAGAAAAAAGAAACAGTATTAGTGACACACAGTTGATACAAGTAGGATGGATTAGTATAACGTTTATGAGCACTGTAACATACCTCAAATATGCATGCGACCATAGAAAGTACGATTGACCTTTCGAATACATAAAACCGACATTGTGGGCATCCAGGCGGCGTCCCCTCCAACGCTACGGACTGGAACCAATCGAGGACGCATCGGTAATGGTATGTGTGGCTACATACCAAACCGAGGAGCCTCTGCCCGTCCGTGTATGCTTCCAGACACACACTGCACGTGGTATGCGGTACCATACCTTGGACAGGACAGGGCTCTCCACGGTGCCAACACCACGTTGGTAAGCTCCTTCTCAGAAGGAGCCTCATTGTCGTGGGATCGTCGTTCATCCTCGGTTCCGTCGTATGAAGAACATCAAAGAAGACGGGTAGTGCGTCTTCTGGAGGGGTCCACAAACGTGGATCCCGCCGCTGTATATCTGCTGTGGGAGTATCGGCTGAGGCCGCGGCTGAGGCTGCGGGTGTTGTGGGTGTATCTGCTGCGGCTGTATCTTCTGCGAAGGCTGCGGCTGAGGCTGCGGTTGAGGCGGCGGCGGCGGCGACTGTGGCGGTGTAAGAGTTACAGGACGTGGCGGTGGAGGCACCGGCTGCGGGTGAATGTCACTAGGAAAAAAAAGACATAAAAATCATGTACAGTCGTGAAAAAAAGAAAGTATTTACGCATAAGAAGAAGACTTACATAGTTACTTCGATAACAGGGACGTCGTCATCAACATCATCATCGCCATCACCATCATATTCCATATCATTATCCAACTCCACAGTGTCGACATCGCTCTGTGTGTATTCATCATTGTCGTATTCCATATAATCCGACGTTGAAATATTGTGGTGGGCGTCGCCATTGCTGAAAAAAAGTACAAATTTAATACCAGATGTAAACGCAATAGTACAAGTGAATGTTAATGAAAACGAACGTACCGACTCGTGCCGGGTTGAGGAGATGGGGACTGTCTCCGCAGCAGGTGGACCGTCAGCAGCACTGAAAAGAAAAGTATAAATTGTACATCTGATGTAAACGTGATAGTACAAGAGATTGTTAATGAAAACGAGCGTACCGACTCGTGCTGGGTTGAGGAGATGGGGACTGTCTCCGCAGCAGGTGGACCGTCAGCAGCACTGAAAAGAAAAGTATAAATTGTACATCTGATGTAAACGTGATAGTACAAGAGATAGTTAATGAAAACGGACTTACCGACTCGAGTCGGGTTGAGGAGATGTGAGACTCGCGAGCCCCAGCAGCGCACATCGTAACCGTTGTGAATTATAAAAAACAGTAAGCAGTCGAATGGTATATTCTGTTTGTACTCATTAAATAAAGAATAATGTTGTATTTATCATCGTACACGACGCTGCTCCTCAGGCACACGTTTTTGAATGATTTTGTCGTTCATTCTGTAAAATGTAATGAAAGTTGTATAATAAATAAGTAAAGAACATAAAAAAGCTCTCTCTCGCGTGCGCGCGCGCGCGCGCGCGCGTGTGTGTAATGCTGAACATCAACGTAAAATATAGTAAGTACTTACATGTAAGTTGTAAAACAAACTGAATCGACACGACAAAAGACTTATATTTATATGCATATGCTCCGTGGGAGTCTGCTACAGACAGAATCCCCCACCCTCACACACGCTGCGAGGTCAGACATCTTGTTGTAATTGGTTAAAATTAAACGCATATTCCTCCTCCATCACAAAGCTCTCGTCGATACATCACCCACGGCTTGCATCCTGCTTCACAAGGTTAAACAAATTTATGTACACATGAATAAGACCCCCCCACTCTCACAACGTTCACACGCGGCGATAACATATGGTCAGTCAGTATCTTGTTATAAGCGGATAAAAAAATAAATGCACATGTACATAGGGTGTGAATGTCTCAGCGGGAGTCGATTACATCAACCACGGCTTGTGTCCTGTTTCACAAGGTTAAACAAATTAACTGTTGCCGGCTAGTCGCCTACCTCCCCTATACCCAGTGAAGGTCTATTGAATTTAGTACTTTTTATACATGAAATACGAGTTTATTCTTACCGTTAGTTATTGGTCCGTGTACCTCCGCCTCTTCGCGTTAGGACCAGCAGCGTCGTCAGTTATCGTACGTTTACGTGTCCTGTAATGTCCGTACGCAAGTGTAGTTACGCCGTCGTACAGTACGTACCTCTTATCATCATAAGGTGACAGGGAAAGTTTTGTTACACGTTGCATGTACAGCTTATGACGATCGCTTCGTATACACTCGGCAGAGGTGAAAACCGTACGACTGTCGAGAAGACACGCGCTGTACAATTGATGACGTAACCTATTTTTTATTGCCGTCCTTGGCACGCCTTTCGTCACCTTTTTGTCGGTGCGTCCAGACAACAGGAGCGAGTAACATTTCGCCCTGAGTCCGACAAATTACCTGATGGGTTTCCCATTGGTTTCATCCTCGAACTTCCCCACGACCTTTTTGTTGTCGTCGCAACGACAAGGATGATCCGCGGGATAGTCCGACGTGTCGAAAAGGTGGAGATCCTCTTTCATATCTGCCTACACGTCGTCAGTTCGTATACTGTAAAGCAAATTGTCATCAGTAACGTCAATCGTCGACCGTACTTGGCGAGAGCGTACCGATAATGAAAATCGTACATTATTAGTTTTCTGACATCGAGTACTGTGAAGCCGACGTACACCGGACGGGAAAGGAATATCGTCCTGTTTCGTAAGGCCAGTCCGACCAAGTCATCGGTGTAGCGGATCGTACGCTTTAGCCGGGGATTGGAAACCAGTTTCTGCAGCCGTCGTTCGTTAGAGACTAGTTGGAAGTCTATTCGTTTCCTCACGTTCTCCAGCGATTTGCCATAGACGGCGTTGACCATCAGTTTGAAAAAATCCTTTTCAAAACTGTTTGTGGCTGCTGCTCTCTTTTGCGTGTTGAAATCGATAAAGGGTTTCATCCACGCTCTCTGTTTAAAACTCAACACCCTATGGACGGCTTTCAATTCTAGGCCAAGACTTAGATACAACTTTAAATTTCGAAAATGGAGAACGTATTTTTGCTTGTCGTCCAAAGTTGTCAGCAACTTGGGAACGGACGACGAAGGCGTTTCCGATCCGCTATACCCTTTTGTATAATGTAGTCGTGTGTAGAGTCGTCGAGAGTACGGCGAAAGTGTGTCGGGATTGACGCAGGAACGGACGGGCGCTAGCGGATAATCGGAGTTCGTGGTTCAGGTGTGAAGTTCAGGTGGATAGTGTAGGTCGACCTCTAGTATGTAGCCCGTGCCACCGTCATCGCTTAGAGTACGTACGTCCAGTGAGTCGATCTCGTTACGATCGAGCCATCTGAAGTCGGCGTAAGGGAGCGGCTGTGACATGGCCGCACCGTAAAGGTTGTTGCAGTCGGTATACAGTATGAAAGAGGTCGGCTTTGAAGCATCGTACTGATCGGCAATTAGCGGGTTGTTGGCCTTGGCATAACGGTTGGGTAGTATGCTAACGCCACCGCGAACAGCCGATTCGATAAAGCGATACTGATCTATATCCGTCAACAGATCCAGTCGCACACCGGTCATCTTTAACATCGCGTGCCAAGCGACGCCAAGAAGCGAGTAAAGATGAGCCGAATCAATATGGTAGTACCGCATGGCCAACTCACGGAACGCCTCGAAGACGTCAGCCAGCAGAAGTACGTCTGTTTTAAGATACAGATCGTGATATTCGCCCAGCGTACGGATTCCGAAAGTCCGCCACAAGTTCTGCGCGTGAGCGTAATCTTCGTCCGACACTGACGATTCACTCAGCATGTTAAAAAAGTGTTCGCGTGCGGGCAGACGTGTTTCGTCGAACTTCTCGATACCTGTCATGTAATCGTAAGGGTACACGCCCTTACGTAAGAGTAGCTCGAAGTGTTCTTCGAAACATTGTTTCATTAAAGCGAAATCCGCACCGCTCGCGTGCAAGTTTCCAACAAGTGTGTCCAAGGACGTGTTCAAAAATTGAAGCGTGTCTACGAAACGCAGGGCACTTAACGAGACCGATACGAAGCGTTCACTAGTGGTAGCATACAATTGAGATTGTCGTATTTACCCAACCCTGGTATCAAGTGATGTGCGTCGTAACCTCGTAAGTTATTGAAAAAGACGGGTATGTGTCGAGGAGCCTTGAAATTGAGGTTACAGACGTTGTGGGCTGCGCCCAGGTATCGTCCAGTCAGATGACAATGGTTGCGCATCTTGTCGTCGTCGGTCAGCGGTTTTTCGCAGAGATGGCATACGACGGTATTCGCGAAAGATAACACGTCACGGTCCCTCATAGTCATGGGGACAATGGTACGCATGATGCTGAACAGTTCACACTCTTCGACGACAGTTTTTCGAGAAAGTTCTCTACCACGTTCTCGCCGCAATAAACGACCTGGGGTTTGAAAATATTACGTTCGCGGTCGACTATGAGGTAGGAGAAACCTGAAGGAAGGTGTAACGACTCCGTTGTGGTGGACGATGTGTGCGGAGGAGCGTCGCAGCGATGGCAAGTGACGATGAAAGATTCAAAGTCTGCGTATATAGCAAAAGGGACCTTATGGCAGTAGGTGTAATTTTTGAAACACATCACCTTATCCTCCTCCTTCACGGGTAAACGAATTCTCTGTTCGCCGTACGGTGAACAGTGGGTGACGTGTTCTGTAAGGAGTCGTTCTCCGCAGAACCTGTGCAGACAGTAATCAAAATAGAAAGAACGGGCTTTGTGTTTGGTTAGTGAAGACAGTAAGCGACTCGTATTTTTTATTAAACAGTAATGTTTTCGGTCGGCAGTGGTAAGAAGTAATAGATTAACGTGATGTCGTCTAACATTGGAAGGTGTTATTCTTAACGGGTAAATTTCATTTTCTTCATAACCGAAAACATTTATAGAAACGTCATAATTGTCTCGTTCGATCTTCACAATGTCGCATAGTCGGGTGGGATAAGTTATACCAGAAGTGATGATACTGTGGATATGTGATTTGTTTTTGGATACACGCTCACTGTCTCTGTGTTGTGGAAACACTGCGGCCAACACCGACCATACGAAACACTTTTGATCGCCTGTATTGTTCACGTTGATGATGGATTTAGTATGAGACAATTCGGGATTGTACGGATGAAACTGGAGGCGGCCAGCGGTTGGTACCGGGAGAGAACGAGTTCTAAGGAGACGATGTGGTCCAACGCCCAACCGCTACCCTCACGTGTGAATTTATAAATTGATTCGATGATTTTTTCGTACGAAGCTTCTAAACGATCGGGCAATACGTCTTGGTCACCGATCAGCGTCGTATGACATCGTCCGTGAAAATAGGCTTCGGTCGTCACTTCTTCGTCCTCGTCGTGTCAGCGTTTACAATGTACTTGACAAATCTCGCTTTATCCGTTATATGCCACTTTATAGTAAGCAAACGTGTCAGTTCGTTTAGAATGTCCGTACGTAACGTATCGTGCATTTCGTCAAAAAAGGTTATGACATCGTTGACACATCCTTCGTCCTCCGTAACAGGCGTGTAAACGTACGAGACCAACGCGCCAAGCAAACGAATATTTACGATCAACAGCAAACGACTGCATTCTTGGAACTATTAATCACAACAACAACAACAACAACAACAACAACAACAACAAAAAAGTGAAACTATAAAAGCAAAACAATTACTTGCTCTCTAGGAACAATGTAAGACTGATACGAAGTTAGAAAATAATCAGCACTTTATATGCAGTACGAGAAAGTTAGTCTGCACGAGACTCAAAGGTTAACTACAAAGTGAACGTCGACAGTGATCCCCTCTTCGCTTACACTACCAGCTGCGCGCGCAGCTATCCGCTCCCACCACCATGGTTTATTCGATACCGAGCTATTGCCGACAACGATCCCCACTACCGACTGCGCGCGCAGCTATCCCCTCCCCTGTGATCACCTCTCCCACTACCGGTTGCGCGCACAGCTATCTCCGAGGAGGTGGAATGTATCATAGCAAACGAGCATTCTTGCTTCAGACATGGACTGGACGCATACACACATTCTTTTGGAAGCCGGCTGAACAGCTATTACGACGTCCAATGTCGAGGTCATATTAAATTTTACGTTCCCAAATACCCAAATGGGAACGTGAAACTGCACGACCTGGCTAAAGCCGGATTCCATTACGAAGGTGACGGTGATGTCGTAAGATGTTGTGAATGCAAAGTAAGAATTATGGATTGGGCGGTGGGTGACGATCCCGTTCAAGTCCATAAGGCGTCAATGCCCACATGCGATTTCGTCCGCGAGCGGTTGTAAAAGTCAACGCACGCAAAAAACGACTGTTTTCAGAGCCGGCATAAACTCACATACATACCCGTTTGGGTAGTACTAGTAGTACTATGTGTTAGTAGTCACTCCAAAGTCTGAGTGATGATCCTAGCTACAACGTAAGTTTTGACGGGCACTGCACACCTTCCTCGTTACCGACACTAGCGAGAGGGAAACAGTTCGCGTTGGTGAACAACAAGGCGCAGCGATTGTTTTCGGTACTCTTTCTGAAGGAGGCGTTGCCTACATTCCGCGAGTATTGCGAATACTTTGGTCTGCGGTACACGAACAAGGGTACACGGTGAAAGACCGACGTTTTTACGAACAGTGGCAGCAGTGCACGGGCGCTATGGCGAACGAATTTTGGTTGTTGAACTCGTACCTGATACACCAGATACGCATTACGTAGTCTAGAAGTCAACGTCCGATCGCTGAACTCAAAGCTAAACACATGTGCGAGCGCCTACCTGAGAACGATAACGTCATAGTCGCGGAAATGCACGAGTACCGCGACAACGTTATACATAGCGTCATGTTCAAAGACATGAATTCTGTCAAGACCGTAAGAGCGTTGGACACGAAACAACACACGCTCATGAGATATTACATTGGCATGAGCCTCGTGCGTAATGGGTGTATGAAAATAAGTTTAGCTCACGTTTTAACGTACTTGCGCAATCGCAAGAAGAACGCGCTGTTCTTCCGTCCGGTCGAGATGATATAACTGGATGTGGAGCGGCGGCGTTGCGACAGTCCCGCGATGGAAGGCGGTCGTACCAGAACGGTACCGACGGGAGTTACGTTCAGCACTGAGCCGACGGTTTACTACGTTCCAGCGTATTGTGAATCACGGTTCGCACGACGACGTGAGAATGAAACGACAGGTGAAGAACATACAGGAGAGCGTTCGCAAGACTATCGCGACGGAGTTGCACAGACGGTAAGAAGGAATTTTCCGAGACGTGCGGTCGAATTGAAGGGACTTCACGACTTGTACCAAGGGGACCTGGTAGAGATGATACCGCGCGCGAAGGGATTCAAGTACCACATGACGATGATTAGCGCGTTTAGCAAGTACGCGTATCCCGTTTCGTTGAAAACGAAGACGGGTATAGAGGTCGCACGAGCTCTGGAACCGATTCTGCGTGCTAATAAAATGAAATATCTGCAGACGGACAACGGGAAAGAGTACTACAACAGTGCCGTACAAACGTTGCTGCGCAGATACGGTGGACACTACCAAACTGTATCCCTTGCATATTTTGTGATCAAGGCGTCTGTTAAAAATAAATACAGGACGGACGCGTTTGCCTTCGTAGTCGACGTCGAATCGGAGACGATGTACGTCCTGACCTTGGCGCGGAAAGAATACATCAACGAAGAGTTGATCAAGGAAAGACGTCAAAATTTACACACAGAACGAGGTTCAGTGTACTACTATACTCCGCGCGACGGTCCGTACGTTGTGAAGAAGAAGAAGAAGAAAGGATTCACAACACCGTTAGGATTTACAAGGGTCGAAAGTAGCCGACGTGCTCCCTATTTGATTCTGAAAGCCGATAAAGTATAAATAATACCGTCGTACACACGACGGGGGACATTCCACGTTTGGTTGTGACAACATGTATATCGCGCTAGTGTTTATTATCGTGTGCACAAATGTCGTCGCATCGTCTGTTAACGCTAATGATGTAGATTTCGCCATAGATTACTTGGTGCGATACGGATACGTGCCCGACGATAGTTTACGACACACGGACAACACCACCGTCGATGTGGACGCCTACCTTCGGACGTTTCAAGTGAATTACAATTTAACCGTAAATGGAGAATTGAACAACGAAACGATGAGTCTGATGCGAGCGCGGAGATACGGTAACGAAGATTTCGTGTCGTACACCTTACGAACATCGTGGACCAAGAGACGACTGTCGTGGCGGTTCGTTCACGGTACCGCCAGCGCTATAGAAGCGTCGCGACAAGCGTTCGCTGTATGGCGGAAACATTCGAATCTGGAATTCGACTATCAACCCAACGACATAAACGCTGACATGGTCATCGCTATGAAATATTTTAAACACAAGTGTCTGACCTCCAGGTGTACGATCTGCGGGTACGATTTGGACGGACGAGGAGATATACTCGCTCACGCTTACTACCCTCCCGATTTACCGTATAACACTACCGAAATACACATGGACTACTACGAATCGTGGAATTATATGAACACAACCGAAATACCGGACGGTCAGACCAGTTTTCTTCAGGTGCTAACGCACGAAATCGGACACGCGTTAGGACTGTCTCATTCCCTCGAGAGGGATTCGATCATGTATCCTTTCTACGTACCACGGTCGGACGGACCGTTCGACCTGAGAGACGACGATATAAGAGGTATTCGACGGTTGTACGGGAAGCCGCCGCCGCCCGCGACGACGACGACGAACGACACCGTCCGGACGACTAAAGAACGTTAATCAATTTTTAATAATCAACAGACACCTGTATATAGTGCACAATAACTTTTTGTGGACATTGGATCTCGAGTCGAAGCGTTCTGGTGGGAGTCCGGTTCTGTTGACGGATTGGTTGACGTTCTTACCGCTGACGTTCACCAACGTTTCGGCGATGTACCAGAGACCACGGACCAAAGAAGTGGTGCTCTTCATAGACAACTACGTATACATGTTCGATATACACAGTCTGCAGCCGGTGAACGGGTATCCGCATTCGATCACGACGCTCGGTGTTCGCACGATGACGAAAATAAACGCTGCGCTACACACCTACACGGGTCAAACCCTTCTGTTGTACAACGATATGTATTACGGTGAGATAGACGAGTGCTCGTTCACGATCAAGAAACACGGATACGTTAAAGATCGTTTTGTCGGCTTACCAGAAGCCGTCGATAGCGCGTTCCGAACATCGACGGAAAGATTTATTTCTTCAAAGACGGACGCGTATACGTGTACGATGAATTTCTAAATACGATCGTAAAAGGAAAACATACCGACGGTTTCTCCGTTGTAGGAATAAAATGCATAGACGGTACGATCGTATCAAAACTAATCGATTTACGCGAGTACGTATAATTGTCGTGCACAGCGGTCGACGTGCATCATTCACGAGATGAGTGTTGACAAGTTAGGCAGACACCAGAGCGCTGTCAGAGCGCGAAGGGAGACGCGACGCAGTCTGCGGGAGGATATCGGTATCGCGATGACCGAGGACAGACACTTCGACGTAGCGGGAAAGAAATACACAACTTGGGCGAACCGCACGACGGTAACGATGCCGTTCCACTGCGGTTCGTGCGTGACCACTGTCTGTTAGTCGATCCGACAACGCAAGGAATAGACGTGAAAGGTCGAAAGCTCGTCAACGTCGCCGCTCCCGTCGATCTCTGGGACGCCGTCAACAAGCAGTACGTAGACTACTCGTGCTTGCGTTTCACACAGCTGGCACCGAACAAGAAGAACGGAGCTGTCATCGACGAGCGGGACCATCGCATACAGTCTCTGAGGTAACCGATTCGTGCGAGAGACGCTGCGACCGAAGTATACGTGGACTCGAAGATCGTACCGAAGGTTACGAACTCTAACCTAATGGTCGGCGACGTGCGAATAACGCAGTTAGCACCGCCCGTCAACAACAAGGACGCGGTGAACTTGGAATTTTTGAACCGACACTCGATCACCGCGGTAAAGGACACTTATTTCAACGCACAAGGAAAGACTATTCTAAACGTCGGCGACGGTGGTGTACGGGCTACGGACGCAGTGAACGCGCGTCACGTCAATTGGAGGACGCGAAGCGGTACGCGAAGAGCGATACGTACAAACTCGCAAAAGTGTTCCAACACCGTTGGGAGTAAGTGGTATTGTATATCTATAAATTGCATACGCACGCAGCGCGTACTTCACTCGGTGCCGAAGAGGCAGAGTTACTACTTGCGAGCAGGGCGGAGACGAACGAGTTGATTTGTGATCTGGACAAATCCATCGACAAAAAGGACGAGAACGATTGGAGAGCCCTTTATCGACAACAGTCGAAACAGTAGACATGTATGAACTACGTAGTCGCGTTGATAAAAAAGGGGGCGTGGTCTCATCGGAAAAACAGTTAAAAGCGCGGTACCATTCGTCACGAAGTCAGTACCTACACTTACCAATCGAGCGGTGGACGTATTACCGGTGGAACTACATCTGCCCGGCTACAGGTTCTGCGGACCCGGAACGAAACTAGAGGAGAGATTGGCTCGCGGCGATCGAGGAATCAACGAGTTGGACGAAGCCTGTCGCGAACACGATATCGCTTACGCCAAGTACATGGACAACGAACGAAGACGCGTAGCGGATCGCGTGCTAGCCGGTAAGGCGTGGGAACGAGTGAAAGCTTTGAATTCGGGCATCAGTGAAAGAGCGGCAGCGATGAAGGCGAAATCGGCGTTAGGCAGCGGGCTATGCTGCGGTGGTGGTGTGCGTAAACGTCGACGTCGCACCAGACGACGCAAGTCGGTTCGACGCACGATAATCAGGAAGAGGAGGAGGTCGACAACGAGGACAGGACGACGACGAAGACGGACCGGTGGTGGTGATAAAAAGGCTTCGGGACTCTACCTTCGTCCGTACCGAAAAAACTAATCAAAATACCCGTGCGCCCGTTGTCCGATCGAGATCTGTATGAGTACACGAAACGATTGCGTGTACCTTATTTCAGAGGTGTGTACATGCGCGACGCACTTCCTCGTACATCACCGTGGAAGAACGAAAGCGCGATCGTGAATCTGGACGACACTACCGCACCGGGCACGCACTGGGTATGCTACAAGAAGCGAGGCGACAGAGTCATGTATTTGATTGATTCGGCAATCTGCGGCCTCCTGTCGACCTAATACGGTACTTTGGATCGAACATGACCGACGTTCGTTACAATTACACGCGGAAACAGCTGCCGGACACAGTCGTCTGCGGACATTTATGTTTGGAGTTTTTGACATCGAACGGTCAGTAAACGACAAGATGTCTTCGCTTACGGTCGCCGTCACGGGTACGGATCCGAGCGCACTGGTTTGTGACTTTTTTCCACTACTCGAACTGACGGATGGTGAATGGTACGCGGGACTGCTGGACTTTAGCACGTACAATTCTATACCGAACGTGGAAAGCGGAAGAAACAACGTCTTTCCCATACTAAAGTGACCACGTAAAACGTTAGAACTTGTCAAAATACCGACCGGTGTGTACGAAATCAGCGATATCGAAACGTTCCTGAAGAAAGAACTATCAGACCCGAAATTTTCTCTATGACCCAACAACAACACATTGAAATGCGAAATTTATTGTTCATACGAGATCGATTTCGGGTGTACGGAACACACGATCGGTACCATATTGGGTTTTTCCAAGAACAGCAAGTTAGAAGCGTATATATTACACACGTCGGACGCGCCCGTAAACATTAACAAAGTGAACGTTTTGGAGATAAGGTGTAACGCTGTACAAGGTTCGTACAAGGCGGGACGAAACGAGCATATACTGCACTCGTTCTATCCAACGGTCGAGCCAGGATTCAAGATAGTCGAAATGCCCAGAAACATCATTTATTTTCCACTTAACGTACTACACTTGCGTAACGTTACAGTGTCCGTACACGATCAGGACGGTGATATCGTGAATTTTCAAGACGAAGTCATCACGGTGCATATACATTTGAAACGTGCGTAGTAATCATGGGATTTTATTTCGCCGATACCCCGGTGATGAAGAGCGGCGGCGGCTCGCACCACAAGATAAAAGAGGACAACACTTTCGGAAAAGGTATCAGTAGACGTTCGTCGTTGACACAGTTAACAGCAACTAACCGACGCTACCTGATTTCACTAGGATTCAAACTCAAGAAAAATAAGAAACATGGCGGAAAGCGGTATCGTCTTATCGGTCGAACGCCGACCATTCTTTGAAGACAATATCACACATTACGAATATCATCCACACGCACCGTACGCGTCGGCGTCGCGGTACGGAAATAACGATGAGATACATACGCATACCTATCCTGCAACAGGAAGTCTTCACTTTACCGATGGAAAGTTTCCTGTACATTGAAGGCAAGTTGAGCAAAAAGACCGACAGCACCGATACCGTGAACGTGAAAATGGTCAACAACGCGATCGCGTTTCTCTTCGAAGAAATCCGTTACGAACTGGCCGGCGTGGAAGTGGATCGTACCAAGAGCGTCGGCATCACGTCCACTATTATAACCGTGCTATCTGCCGGCAAGCAGGACGTTGTTTCGATGCAAAACGCCGGTTGGGTTGCTCCCGCAACTAACGAGCTAACGCCGACCGGTAAAAACGAGGAATTCAACTTTTGCATACCGTTGAGAATGCTGATGGGATTCGCCGAGGATTTCACGCACGTTATATTAAACATGAAACAGGAACTGATACTGTTGCGCACTTTCACCGACGTTAACGTGTTCTCGTCCACGGATACGCCCGCTAACGCTGATATAGAACTGACCAAAATCTCTTGGATGATTCCGTTCGTGTACGTGAACAACGAAGTGCGGATACGATTGTTGGAAATGATACGCAAGGACCTACCGCTATTCTTACCGTTTCGCAGTTGGGAACTGCACGAGTACCCGTCTTTACCGACGACCGACAGACAGACTTGGACGGTGAAAACAACGACACAACTGGAGAAACCGCGGTACGTGATACTCACCTTCCAGACCGCCAGAAAGAACAATCTGAAGAAACACGCAGGCGAATTCGATCACTGCAATGTGACCAACGCGAGACTCTTTCTGAACGATAAATACTACCCGTACGATAACCTGAACCTGGATATCGATAACGGACGTTATGCATTGCTGTACGACATGTATACACGATTTCAAAAATCGTACTACCACAGAAGTCAACCCAACTTACTTCTAACACCTACTGAGTTCATAACGAAAGCACCGTTATTCGTCTTCGATTGTAGCAGACAGGACGAGTCGCTCAAGTCTTCACCAGTCGACGTCAGATTTGAATTCGAATCATCGATCAATTTCCCCGCTCAGACCGCGGCCTACTGCTTGATACTGCACGATTCGCTCAACGTGTACACTCCGTTATCCAACACGGTGCGCAGACACAATTAAACGCTTACTGTAAATTATTGTTTTTGCTGTAAAAAGAATGTTGCTTTTTAGAATGTTATGTATGTATCACATGTATGTGATTTTTTTTATTAAATAATGTAATCAATTTTCATGTATTATATTTTCTTAATACCCGTAACCCTGGAGGGGGAAACGATTATCCTCTCCCCCCTATTCTTCGCTCAGTGTTTCATCGGCACGAGTCGCGAGAGGACGCACAAGATGCTTTCAAACGTTCACGAGGATGACGATAACAATCCCAACAACCGCTATTTCAGGCAGTGCGGTGAACCGACAACGATGATCAAGTCCTTATCATCGATAAAGATGTGCAGGTCGTCTTAATTAAAAAAATCATATCCCCGTACCCACGTTACAGAAGCTTCGAAAACCGTTTAACGAGTTTTAAAGAATGGCCGATATCGATGACGATAACGCCTAAAGATCTAGCAGAAGCGAGTTTCTTTTGCAACGGATGCAACGATAGAGTGATTTGTTTTTGCTGTGGATGCGGTTTAAACAAATGGGAACGTGGAGAAAATGCTTGGACGGAACACGCACGTCATTTCCCTGCCTGCTCTTACGTAATGTTAGTGAAAAATTAGAAATTTATCATCAAGGCACTGTGCATCGTTACCGAACCGGGAGTAGCAGCAGCACCAGCGGCCAGCAGAGAACGAACAACGCACCGACACGTTCAAAGAGAATATAAAAAACGTAGAAGGGGGCTCAAATCGTGATACGTTGTGCAAACGTTGTTACGCACAAAACGTTGAAGTTGTACTTATTCCCTGTCGACATTTTATCACATGCGTGAATTGCACCATCAGCCTAAATACGTGTCCCTTATGTAGAACCGCATACACCGCTTACATGAGAGCGTATTTCTAGTTTGTTTTCACGCTTTAATTTTATCGCATAGTGACTACTGCGTTTGAAAATCTATGCTGCTGAGACAGAAGTGTTTATTCCGCCCTCCACCAATCTCGCATACCTCAGTGTTTGAACATTACGCGTTGAGGACGGACGCATGGAGCTGTTAACACCATACGAGTACAGGCGTTGCAGTGACTTAAAGCACACAGAACTGTACCCTATAGAAATTTTTGTATACGACGACGTTTTGACACGCAAATTTGTTGCACTGATCCGTGACGAGCAGATAAGGTACAAAGTAAACGTTCCGAAAAAATTCTTTACCAACTTTTCACGACATACAACGTGTCCGTTCCGCAAGACGGACTGATCGGCAGCGTTCCTAGTGACACCGAACACGTAGTTTGTAACGAAAAAAGGATGACCGACGACAAGCTAGCAGTCATACTGGACTTTCACTGTTTCATCGACAACGATGGAAACGAACTCGTTAAGGAACTAGCCGTTATGGATGTCACCGCATTTGCCAGCAGGCATTGGATATTTGCACCTCCAGCGGACACGATCATTTCGAATCACAAATACGTGAGGACAAACCGATGGTTAACGGACCATTATCATGGACTAGAGTGGTCGGACGGGGACACATCGTACGAACATCTTGTGTCGATATTAGTAAAGTATACGTTTCCCTTTAACTTTGTGTTTGTAAAAGGATTATAAAAAAAAAGATTTCTGGAGAAGCGTATCGTACATTTCAATATTATAAATTTAGAAGATTTCGGTTGTCCCAAACTCGGACAATTACATTCAATACATCGAACAGCCTGTCTCGCGCACCGCTTATTTCCGGAAATATGTACAAATAATAGAGTACACGCTTTACGCGAGTGGGTTGTATCAGATTTTAGAGTAATCAATATGTTTCTGATAAATTACTAATTGGATACATTATTGTTTAGCGCTTACGTAAAAATAACAGCCGTCGCCTTCCACCGAAGTCGATTACATCACCCTGTCTAGACGTATAAAAAAATTAGTGCCGACGACATGTTTGAACACGCACGACTGGTGTCAATGACATCATCCTGTCTAGACATATAAAAATAACCGAGTCGCCTCCCCCCACCTACCCGCTGAACATAGCGTGGGAAAGCGGCTTGCATCCTGTTCACACGGTTAAAAATAACCGTTTACTGTGCGTTGAGTGGTCCCCCCTCTCCATGCACTCTCCGGTTTCCCCCTCCTCAACTACCTCCCTATTTATTCCGCTACGAACGAGTGTTATTCATTCAGACTTTGACAGACGCGCAAGCGAAATATAAATTCTTCATTGTAAAATGGCATCATTCGTTGCAAAGTTTGCGACCATTAGCGCGATAGAATATAAAAAATTAAGGAATTAATAATTGGTGTTAAATATCCGATAGAAGAATTACAAAACATAGACGCAAAGTACTTGCCACTATCCAGGACTACAGGGACACAAAATTAAAATATCGCGTATATCTGCCTAAGAGATATGCAAGCGTTTTTGATGATGATGAATTAAAAAATTTAGTGCCATATTCACTTCAACTGGTTTATCGCGGAGACATTTTAGAGTAAGACCAGATGGGCATCTTCATTTGTATTTCGTTTGTATTATTTAGCATGTATAATTGTACATAATTGTCATTGCACACGTTTACACACACACACACACACACACACACACACACACACACACACACACACACACACACACACACACACACACACACAATTGTCATTGCCTGTGCGTACGATTACATATGTATATTAACTTATACTTAGTGTACTTAGTTGTATTTCATTTCATTTGTTTTAATTATACACAATTGTCTGTGCGTTTACATAACGTATTTTTAACTTATAATATAATGTGCTTACACATATTTCATTTGATTTAATTGTACACAATTGTCAATGTGCTTATGTCTACATAATAAGACAGGGCTTACGTGGTGGACATTTTAGAGTAAGCCCAGATAGGCATCTTCTGAATTAACAAATATATTTGTATTTCGTATGTATTATTTAGCATGAATAATTGTACATAATTGTCATTGCACACGTTTACAAATTGTATTTTAACTTATAATATAATGTGCTTACACTGATTACATTTGATTTAATTATTCACAATTGTCATTGTGCTTATGTTTACATATTATGTAATTTAACTTGTACTTAGATGTATTTTATTTCATTTGTTTTAATTATACACAATTGTGTGTGCGTTTACATATTGTATTTTAACTTATAATATAATGTGCTTACACATAATTAATTTGATTTAATTGTACAGAATAGTACACAATTGTCATAGTGCACGTGTTTATTTTAACTTGTACTTAGTGTACTTAGATGTATTTTGTACACAATTGTCATATTGCACATGTTTACATATTATGTATTTTGTAATTGTCACTACATAGTAATTGGCACAGTAATTGTCACTACTGTGTGCGTTTACATATTATGTATTTTAAATTGTAATATATTTTGATTACATGCACTTTATTTGTTTTTAATTAAACGGTATTGCTTTAACATTTTATTGTATTTAATTTCAAAAGTCCTTCGAACATTAACACTATTTACCACTCAATATACAAACTAGAACGAGCGTTGCACAATGTCCGTTCATGTGTTATTACATACAACTAATTAAAAATATCAATTTTATTTAAAATAATTGCTGGATGATAATACACTTCAGAAACTAAAGAATAATTTTAAAACAAACTCACCCTGTACGAGTTCCACTTGAGTTTCGGCGAATGATGTGCCGTTGAGAGCAATTCGTGCAGCTTTTATACAATAGCGAAAAGCCCACTCAAGGATGAACGCGAAAGAGATGGTAACAGCTAATGCACGCTCGATGACAAAAAAAAAAGCAACACACAAAGACGTTAGAGCTGCTATGGTTAACCACACCCAAAGTCAAGGACGACCACTACCGAATATCAGCTTGGAGTCGCATCCTGTTTCACACGGTTAAACAAATTTCTGTACGTCTAAGTTGAATAAACCCCCCCCGCCATCACTACGTTCACACGCTGCGATAACAGATGGTCAGTCAGCATCCTGTTGTAAGCGGATATAAATAACTCCACATATGCATGCTGTGTGAAGGTCTCAGCGGGAGTCGATTACATCATCCACAGCTTTCATACTGTCTCACAATGTTATACAAATTAACTCACAGATATTACATACCCACCAGATTAATATAAACAGTAATTATTTTCCATGCATGATGTGTGTTTTATAAGTGAAGTGCATATCATGCGTGTTTCTTACAACAAATGTAGACGACACTACACCTTTTTTCTACGTTCGTGCGATAGAAATTACATATCAATAAGAATATCATATATGGTAATATTTATCTTCTATGCACGGATGTACGATATTCAAGTTTACAAGTGAAATGATTTTCAATTATGCACTGAAGTACCAAGTCATCGAGAGTTTCGCGGAACACAGTGATGTTGAACACACTTTTATTTTTACAATATATACTTACCGCAAAGACACACATTCGAATTTACAACCATTCTGTTCAAATTTAACACAGTTCACAAGTTGGCAACAATGCAATACACGTCACTCAGTCTCTTCGCATCGACGATATCCGATCGGCGGCGGCATGGCGACGTACATATCTAAACCCGTACACTATAACACATGCACAAGTTGGCAACAACGTGACCGACGCTTAAACAGCACACACGCACAAGTTGGCAACGACGATTTTTCCAACATGGCCGAAGACCAATCGATATCCGCCCGACAACATGACCGACGACTTTTCCAACATGGACGATACCCCCTCCCCAATCTACATCCAGGCGGCGACCGGGCCACGACCGGGCGGTGAACGGCGGACGGCGGCCATACCTCCAACAATCAACACAGCGATACCCCCGCCTACAACATCGCCGCCCGACAAAATGGCCGACGCCGACAACATGGCCGACCTACGACTGACACCTTCGTCACGCCCACCACTGTCACGTGGGACACCCCCACTACCCCCACTCCATCACCACCTCTGGCATGGGCGGCACACAGCACCGAAAGTCTACCCCGACCACCACAATTTTTGAATTTCGCACCAAAAGAGGGGGGAATGACGTCACTTCCGCGTTGGAACCCCTATAAGTACCCTACTACTACCCCTTTCCCTTAACACATCTTCACCAACATCAACAGGCCTTCAGTCTTTTACAATTGATGAACGTATGCAAAAAAATATTTGATTCTGTTTGAATGTGCGGCAGTTATCATTCGTCATAGAAAAAATTACCCATGTTAAAACATAAAACGTTGCTGGTAAACTATCCCTTTTCCTAACCCGATCTTCAAAAAAAAAAAAATTAGATCAATTGTCAATAGGTCAAATTAAAAGAAATAACTCTACAATTCAGGGTTGTATGCACAATATTAGTTGATTCTGTTTGAATTTGCGGCTGTTATCGTTTGCCATAGAAAATACCCTTCTTAAAACATAAAACGTTGCTGGTAAACTACCCCTTTCCCTTAACCGATCTTCACCAAAATCAATATTCCTTTACATCCTGACAATTGAGGAACGTATGCAAAATATTGTTTGATTCTCTTTGCATTTACGGCAGTTATCGTTCGTCATAGAAAAAATTACCCTTGTTAAAACATAAAAGGTTGCTAGTAAACTACCCCTTTGCCTTAACCGATCTCCACCAAAAACAATAGGTCTTCAGAACTCTACAATTCAGGGCTGTATGCGAAACATTATTTGGTTCTCTTTGAATTTACGGCAGTTATCGTTCGTCATAGAAAAAATTACCCTTGTTAAAACATAAAATGTTGCTGGTAAACTACCCCGTTCCATTAACCGATCTTCACCAAAACCAACAGATCTTGAGAACTCTACAATTCAGGGCTGTATCCAAAATATTATTTGATTCTGTTTGAATTTGCGGATATCGTTTGCCATAGAAAAAATTACCCTTGATAAAAAAAACGTTGCCGGTAAACTACCCCTTCCCCTTAACCGATCTTCACCAAAAACAATAGGTCCTGAGAACTCTATAATTCAGGGCTGTATGCAAAAAATTATTTGATTCTGTTTGAATTTGCGGCTTTTATCGTTTGCCATAGAAAATACCCTTGTTAAAACATAAAACGTTGCTGGTAAACTACCCCTTTCCCTTAACCGATCTTGAACAAAATCAATAGACCTTGAGTTCTGTATAATTCAAAAAGGAATGCAAAAAAGTAGTTAATTTTGCTTGAATTTACGGCAGTTATCGTTTGTCATATGAAAAATTACGGTTGTTAAAACATAAAATGTTGCCGGTGAACTACCGCTTTCCCTTCACCGATCTTCACCAAAATCAACAGACATTGAGTTCCCTATAGCTCAGGAAGGTATGTAAAACACTATTTGATTCTGATTGAATTTACGGCAGTTATAATTCGTCATAGAAAAAATTACCCATGTTAAAACATAAACTGTTGCTGGTAAACTACCCCTTCCCTAACTCGATCTTCAACAAAAACAATAGGTCTTGAATACTCTACAAATCAGGGCTGTATGCAAAAAATTATTTGATTCTGTTTGAATTTGCGACTGTTATCGTTTGCCATAGAAAAAATCTATAGACACACAGACACTTTTCGAAAAACGACTTTTTTCATGTTTTGAGTGTAGTACAATCAGAATCTGCAATAATCTCGAACACGATTTTTTTTGCCGTCACCATACTTCCATTTCCTTAAGGAACATGGAAGTAAAAATTACCCTTGTTAAAACATAAAATGTTTTAGGTAAACTACCCCTTTCCCTTAACCGATCTTCACAACACCAACAGGTCTTGAGAACTCTGCAATTCAGGGCTGTATGCAAAACATTATATGATTCTGTTTGATTTTTCGGCTGTTATCGTTTGCTGTAGAAAAAAATTACCCTTGTTGAAAAAACGTTGCAGGTAAACTACCCCTTTCCCTTAACCGATCTTCACCAAACACAACGTGTCGTGAGTACTCTACAATTCAGGATTGCATGCAAAAAATTATTTGATTCTGTTTGGATTTGCGGCTCTTATCGTTTGCCATAAAAAATACCGTTGTTAAAACGTAAAACGTTGCTGGTAAACTACCCCTTTCCCTTAACCGATCTTCACAAAAAACAATAGGTCTTGAGTACTCTACAATTGAGAGCTGCGTGCAAAAAATTATTTGATTCTGTTTGAATTTGCGGCTGTTATCGTTTGCCATAGAAAATACCCTTGTTAAAACATAAAACGTTGCAGGTAAACTACCCCTTTCCCTTAACCGATCTTCACCTAAAACAATAGGCCTTGAGAACTCTATAATTCAGGGCTGTATGCAAAATATTATTTGATTCTGTTTGAATTTCCCGCTGTTATCGTTTGCCATAGAAAATAATTACCCTTGATTAAAAAAAAACTTTGCCGGTAAACTACCCCTTTCCCTTAACCGATCTTCACCAAAAACAATAGGTCTTGAGTACTCTACAAATCAGGACTGTATGCAAAAAATTATTTGATTCTGTTTGAATTTGCGGCTGTTATCGTTTGCCATAGAAAAAATCTATAGACACACAGACACTTTTCGGGAAACGACTTTTTTTCATGTTTTGAGTGTAGTACAATCAGAATCTGCAATAATCTCGAACACGATTTTTTTTGCCATCACCATACTTCCATTTCCTTAAGGAACATGGAAGTAAAAAACCATTTTGAGTTCATTGGCGGTAAAGTGAGCTTTATCATTTATGGGTTAACTAACACCATGTTTCACTTTCACCATTCATCGGTTAAACACCGATCAGCAGTGTTTCAGCACTTATTGCTCTTTCTTGTGACAGACTTGATGAGCAACGTATTTCAAGGTAGGTGATGACACTATAATAGTGTGGTATTTGAATAGTTGAGTCTAAAGAAGATATACTTGCAGAGTTACAACCATAATCTTGCCTAATATCATTTTGGTAGGAAATAAACTAAATTAAAAAAGGCTGGTTCACATGATTCATTTTAATAATAAATAATTTTTGTTTTAAATTGCTGACTAAATGGTCTGTTTTGATGGTTGCAAATATAGACAGGTTTTCCCCATCTTTTGCTTAACATCTTTGTGTGACTTTACATAGTTTTTGACTATTTAACTTTCAAACTTCCCTCCCAAAATACCACCTACCTTTGACATTCCAACTCTTACCTGCATCCAGAAACCCCAGAGTTCGTTAGGTGAGGATTAAAATGACGCAAACAGACTGAGGTAGCGTTTGAATAATTTACACTAACACGTGGTCGTTGTGAATTGAACTTATTATTTTATTGCAATTAAAACATTAATGGGGTTTGCCCCATATCTCTGGTGATTCATAGACCACATTAATGAACATACGAGTATATAATGAATAATAGATAGAAACATTTACTTATTTTTTAATAAGGCTCACCAGTACTTCATATTCACGCTCGCTTCCATTCTTTAAAACCCCCTATTACTTTTAAAATATCATTATTGGTGTTATTTCGTAGTTGCCTAGGTATTCTGTACTTATCTTGACGAGTTATCAATTGTGAGGCGCTATTGCTCGTCCACTAACTACTGCTGTAAATTTCACGAACACAATTCCGGAACTGTTTTAAAACCGTTTAATTTAATCGTCACTGGCTGTCGACACTTGATACTGAGTTTACTGTAGTTGAATTACATTTTAACTGGTTTAAGGTTCCAAATCTGATTCGTCCACGGACTTGAATTATATACAACCGGCCGGTTTAAGGTGTTGAGCGGAACAGAATGATTCTGGTCTCCGTGCGGCCAATATATTTGTGGGACACGTGATACTCCTTTCACGTTGGCGACGTCATATCATATGCCTCTGGACGTTTTAGCACTGTGTTTTCTTATGTTCCAGAGGTATAAAATGTTGATTTGACGTCATTATGGTTGTGGCGTCAGTCGATAATTGCGATGTTGAGGCCCCTTTATTGGGTTATATCGGCGCCACTCTGGCTAGACACAGCTAAAAATAACTTTTGATTCACTTGTTTACAAGTCACACCCAAATTCCTTATAGCTTCTTCTGCCAATGTTTCACATGGATTACAAAGTAAAATGATTTTATTCCTAATTTTGATCTGATTAATACTCTGAACCCCGTTTATACCTGTGACCCGGTATGTACCGTCACAATACCCCCTCAATGAGAGGTTTTATGCCGAAGCATAAAAACTCTCATTGACATAACCTAAAAGGATCAGTCCGGATATGGCGCCATGACCCCCTTAAATTTTATTAACCATGGGTAACTTACCCCCCTTATCTAGTGATTGTGGTCGCACCTGCATGACTTTACTGGACTTCTTGTTAAGATCCCAACACCGCAAAGCCAGGCAGGTACTAGACGCCCCTATCCTGACACGCTGGTCAGCACAGGGTCGCCACCACAGTGTTACCAGATTCTGAAACAATCAAATTAAAACATAACTAATGGGCCTTTCACTTTTCTAGATCCTGAACTGATTTGTTTTCCTTTTATTTGTACTGGTTAGCCTTTTTACAAAGTTCTGGCTTTTCTTAACATCTAACACACATTATAGGTTAACAGAACTGCTTAGCCTAACATGAAATATTTTAATTAAAACATTTTACATAAACATCTTCTCATTATTTCTTATTCCAAATTAAAAATAATTTCCTGGTTCCAGTCATAATTTAAATAACCACTCCCTATTATTCTTTTATTTAAACAACTCATTTCATCTCTTAATTTCTTTAGTATTAACCTGTATACAATACATAATGAATCTAAAATCAACAATTATACAATACTCTACGTACAGTCAACCAATGTGTATTTTACCACTATACTATTACTTATTATATCGTGATTTAATTAGCACTCTCTCTATTTCATTTTTCATTTTACATATTAAACTCCTCCTTCCACACACCACCCCCACACACTATTACCCCCCCCGGACTGTAGCGCCCAGTTGTATTTCTAAGTTCACCAATTTAGAATAACAATAAGCCAAATCCACGGTCAGGGTTCGGTGAAGCCGTGACCGCCCGAAATTGGGGAATCGCATTTACCATGTATTATACATGTCTTATATCTACACATCATTACCTTACTCCTAAGTATAAGTTACACAGAGTATATTACAATACACTGGTCAGTTTCGACCTTAAATAAAAATTACAAACGTTACAGTTTAAGTGTCCATCTTCTATTACACATGCCCATAGGTACATTATAACTTTACCATGTCCTTATTACTTCTCACAAATAACTGGTACCAATTTACAATTTGGTTGAATTACCATTATTTTATTCTATACGCATGAAACACTTGTCTGTTAACGTTCATAGGTTAATAATCTTGAGGACCAACTACAGACAGGGCCACAAAAATTTAAAATTTGATTACACTTTTTTTTTTTTACAACCCAAATGATGCCAAACAATGATGCATGATGCACTCATTACCTTAATGTTTACTCAAGTTTAATATAGGGGTCCCCCTCCCCGTTCTCCACACTTCACAATTTCCACAATTTCTACTTCCACCAATTTGTTTGCAGAGGATGACCATTGTTGTTCCACCTCATTTCTGAGGTGAACTCCAACCATGCCTCCCCCTACCAAACCAAACTCTACGGTCAGGGTCAGTGCAGCCGTGACCGCCCGTAATGGGGGGTGTCCCTTCTGAAAACAAGTAAAATTTATATACCAATGGTTAAATTTATTTCTAATTCGTCCAATAAGGTTTTAAATTCGTCGCGTTGTGAGTACCCACAATCTCTCTCGTTACCTGGTTCTGTAGTACATATGCGTTGTTCATCTTGATTTCTATCACTTCATATGGTCCCTCATACAATAAAAAGAACTTTTTTATTTCCTTATCCTGTGCACTCGACAGATCATGCCTTCTCACTAACACTAACTACCCTATTTCGTACTTAATCCACTTACCCTTTGTATCATGCCTCCTCTTTCGCTTCTCTCCCTTCGTCAATAAATTTTCATTCGCTAACCTAAGTTTTTCACACCTATCAATGATAATACCTTCCGGTGGGTATTCAAACAGTTTTTCTAAAATCCTCTGTGGGCGTGTCCCCCTCACTAATTCATAAGGTGTGAATCCGGTAGACTCATGTGTTGTGCAGTTCAACCAAGCCTCAATTTTCTTCGCGTACATCGGCCACTCACTATGTTTGGTATTGCAATACGCTCTAAAGATTCGGCCTATTTCTCTCATCACTCTCTCTGCTTGATTGGATTGTGGATAGTACACCGCTGTGTGCTTTGGTATTATACCTTCCCAACCCAGAGTCTGCCGCCATTTACCGCTGATGAATTGTGGTCCGTGATCTGACAGTATTACTTTTGGTTTTCCTACGTTGACCATGTGATCCCGCGTTATCTTCTCACTCAAAACCTTACTGGTTGCTCTCTTAACGCTATATAATTTCACAAACTTAGAAAAAGTATCCAACACTACAAAAACATACATCACTCCTCCCCTACCCTTTGGTAACGGGCCATACAAATCCACTGCCACTAAATCAAAAGGCCTTTCCACTTTGATAAAATTTAACTCCCCTTCTAATCGATAGTTGACTACTTTGGACTTTTGACATAAATCACATCCCCGGAGTAATTTCCTTACACACCTCTCCATATTCTTAAATATACATGACTCTTTTAATACATTTATACATTTCTTCGCCCCAAAGTGTCCATATCTACAGTGACAATCCCACACTATTTTCTCTATTAACCCTTCCGGTATAACTAATCTCCAATCACGTTCTCACCCCTCTACCTTCTTGAACAATATTCCCTGATATATTTGAAAATATTGATTATATTCAGAACCATCTTAATCCGCTTCCAGACTGGCAATTATTTTCCTCGATTTACTATACTATCTCTGCATAGTTTTAATATCCTTTAACTCCTCCCCAAAAATCTTCCCTACTTAATCAAAAAATTTCTATTTCCCTTAAGTCCCTCCCTGTTTTATTTTCTTCAACATCTACCCTGGAAAGAGTGTCTGGTATTTTGTTTTCGACTCCCTTAATATATCCCCATGAAAAGTTGTACTCCTGTAAGGCTAGCACCCACCTGGTTAGTTGGCTGTGTGTCAATCGGCATGTGTTCAGAAAAGACAGCGCCTTATGGTCGGTCCGGATGACTGTCTTGTTCCCTAAAACGTACGTTCGGAATTTCCCTACAGCAAACACAATACTCAGCAGCTCCTTCTCAGTAGTAGTGTAATTTCTTTCGGCTGCTAACAGAGATCGGCTGGCGAAAGCTATAGTCCGATGCTCCCGGTAGTTATCTTCTTGGCACAGCTCAGCTCCAAGGGCGATGTTGCTGGCATCAGTGTGTAAATAAAATGTTTTTTGAAAATCAGGATGGTTCATCATGATCATTTTTGAAAATTTTTCCTTTATTTCCTTGAATGTGGCCCTCTCTGTTTCTCCCCATTTCCACTGTCTGTCCTTTTGTAGTACTGAACTTAACTTAGACGTTACCTGCGCATAATTCTTTTGAAATTTTCTATAAAAATTGCACAAGCCTAAAAACTCTGTAACTGTCTGATGTTTTTGGGTTCAGGAAAACGCATGATTGCCTCTACTTTATCCGGGTTAGCTTGAATTCCCTCCGGCGTAATAATAAAGCCCAAAAAATGTATTTCTGTTTGCAAAAATCTCGACTTCTCCCAATTAACTGTCAATCCCCCTCTCTGTAATTTATCTAATACGTACTCTAGATGTTCAATATGTTCCTAATATGTTCTTGAAGCTATCAAAATATCATCGACATATACAGTTAAAAAATCTAAATCCCTAGGTTGTAATACCTCATCTAAACACTTGATAAAACTTGCTACACTAGTGTTGACCCCAAAAGGCAATCTCTTAAACTGATAGTTCTTGCCGTTGAAAAGAAAAGCCGTATATTTCCTACTCTCTACCGCTAACGGGACTTGCCAATAACCAGCTGTTAAATCTAATGACGTCATAAATCTAACCCCACTAAACTTCTGTAATATTTCATTTATTGGTACGGGTGATTCTCTGTCAGGGATAATAATCTGATTTATTTTCCTGGCATCTAGACACAATCTTACTCCCCCATCTTTCTTGATAACTACAACTAACGGGTTAGAATAGGGTGACACCGACCTCTCAATAATATCTCCCGCCAACATTTTATCTGATTCTATTTGAACTGCTCTTCTCTTCGAATATGGTACCGGATAACGTCTCTGCATAAAGGGTGTGTATTCCCGTACCTTCAACTCACATTCATAGTTCCTGGCCCTTCCAGGTAACTCCGCAAACACCTCTTTAAAACGTCCCACTACTGCCCACAACTCCTGTCATTGGGGACTCCCTACAACGCCACCCTCATTAAGAAATTTATCTGCCCTGTTCTCCCATATTCTCTCATCACTTTCATCCATCTCTCTCTCTTCACTCCCCACCATCTCTCTCTCTAGACATACATTCACTTTAGCTTCTGTGTCCCTATTGTCTACCCGTTTCTGTATTATTTTTACTCCCGAAACTCTTACCTTGTCTAGCACTCGCTCAAAACTAACCCTGACTGGTTTACTTTCACTATTATTTAACTCCACTACCCGTTTATTGAAATAAATTACTGCTTTATTTCTCTTCAAAAAATCATTTCCCAAGATTACATCTAAACTCAGCCCCTTGACTACTAAGAATGTATTTTCAAACTCAACCCCGTTAATGAATAAATTTAATTGAACTTGTTTAGTCACCCGTTTACTTTGTACCCCTGTAACTCCACTACTGTAACACCCGCAACTGGTAATAATGAAAATAAATGATGGTATATTTTTATTTACTTCTTTTAACTCTCCCAGTACATTTTCTGAAACAACAGATATTTCACTCCCCGTATCTATCAATGTTTTAAACTTCTTACCTTCCATGGTGACAGTTACCTCTGTTAATCCGGTCTTTGGTTTCACGATCTCTGCATTCTCTTCTTCCAGCAACTCCCTAATTATGTCTGTCTTGATCACATTACTCTGATAGTTATTTATTTCCTGGACCCTGTTGCTATCTGTGGACAATGGTGGGGTCCTTTCTTCCATTGTCTTCTTCAGTTTTCCATTCGGCCGGTGGTATTGCCCTGCGAGTATCCACTGTGACCTCTGGCCTGATCTCTGCTGCTTCCAGGTGCTCCACCACTATTTTCTGCTCCTCTTTGGCGTTGACTGTGTTGATTTGTTCCTGCTTCTCTCTGTTGTTCACTTCTTGTCTTATTACACCTGTAACACACCATTCTTCCCAGAAAATTTTCAAATTTACATGACGAGCACCTCCAACCCTTGTCTCTACTGTTATTGTTTATTCTCGTCCCTCCATGTCCGGTCGTTAACCCCCTCGCTTGAATATTATTTCCGTTATTATGTATCATCGGTGGGTTTTGACGCCTACCTACTTCTCTGTCCCTTATGTTCTGAAAAATGTCCAGAATTTTTTTAAATTCATTTATGTCGGTTATTTCTCTAGTCATGAGTGTGATCTGCACCTCCCGGGGTAGATGCTTACTGATGTGTCTTACAAATGATTTAAATGGTAACGGAGGCTCTAAATACTTTGCTTCGTTGTAAATCTTCATAACATAGATCGTGACATTGTTATTGTGATTTCCAAAATTACCCGGCCCCATCATTCGACTCCTTAATATTGTCTGGTCTTCTTCTGCCCAGTATTTTCCCCGAAATGCCCGTTCAAAATCTTTGTAACTTGCCCACTCGGCTCTGTGAGCCTCCGCCCATATTGCCGAACTTCCCTTAAAACATTTGACTATTCTCAACAACTGCACCTCCCAACCATTATTATTGAATTTACTGTACTCCCTCGCGCGATTCAAATACTGCATCGGGTGCACTACCCTACTCTCGCAACTAAATGACTCTAGTTCTATATTGTTGTTTACGTCACGTGTAATCAATATTCGTTCCGTAACACTGGTTAACTTTTGGTTTATTGCCCTATTCATCTTTAACATTATTTATACTTTGCTCAATTTCACTGAATTTGTTATTGTTTACACATTCATACTGAATACTATTTTTGTTCATCATCTCTACAGTATCTTGTAACGTCTTATAACTATCTTCTATTGTATTAATCTTACTGTTAGTATTGATTTCATATGTTTGAATATGTTTATTAATTTCTTCAATTTTGTTTACATTATTGGATTTACATTCATTGATTTGAGTTTCAAAATTTTCTGTTATATCATGTATTTGCTTATCGACTTTTTTCGTCACACTGTTATTTATTTCATTTACTTTGTCGTCCATACTCTTTAATGAATTACTCAATTTTTCGTTTAACTCGTTAAAATTACTTTCACATTTAATATTTACGGCATTGATATCAGTCTTGATTTCATTAAACTTTTCATCACTATTATCAAAACGTTTATTTACTACATTGATATCACTTTTTACTTCATTAAAATTACTTTTCATATTATCAGGCATTGTTCTCATGAAATTAAATATATCATCCATTGACGATTCTTTTACTTTAGTTTTAGTTATTACGGGAGTGGACTCTGCTATGGTGTTACTCATTATAACATGCTCATCAGATGATTTCTTACTTTGGATTGGCGTTGACTGAATTACCACGCCATCCATTATTTTGGATTCTGTTAAACAATTCTCTGTATCTACTATAGTAGTTGACTGTGTTTCCATGTCGTTAATGACAGTTACGTCAGCCAAGCTGACTTCCTCGTCATTACTCTCCATGTTTTACTTATTTTTAAATTAAAATATCTATTAGAGTTCAAAGTAATATTGAGATAAATATGAGTGTTTATCCTTTTAACCAACACATTTTTTTAGACCACGTGTCTAACCTTGTACGTCTTAACCTAAAACTTTTACTTCCACTTTGTCTCGGTCTGTTCCCGTTTATTCAATCCAGGCCTATTCCACGTAAAATTGTTTACACAAAAATCCTGGTCACGGCACCATTTGTGACTTTACATACTTTCTGATTATTTAAACTTTCAAACTTCCCTCCCTAAATATCACTTACCTTTGACATTGCAACTCTTACCTGCATCCAGAAACCCCAGAGTCAGTTAGGTGAGGATTAAAATGATGCAAACAGACTGAGGTTAGGTTTGAATAATTTACACTAACACGTGGTCGTTGTGAATTGAACTTATTATTTTATTTGCAATTAAAACATTAATGGGGTTTACCCCATATCTCTGGTGATTCATACGAGTACATAATGAATAATAGATAGAAATATGGGTGGTTATTATTTAATGATGGTGCAAATATGAATTTTGATTGTTTTATTATCACAAGCTTATAAACACAAGTATTAACAAGGATAGGTTATAACTTTACTGTGTAACTATGTCCGTCCGTGTCCATCTCTCAACAGTGTTGCCACTGCCATTTATATTTTCACTACATTCACGTTTATATTACCACCACACTACTCCCCTTCCAGCGACAGCGTTGTTATGCAATCGAGGTACCTTGCTGGAAAACGCACTTTTCTCCCCGTCGAAGTCTCACTTACTTTACCAAAATCATGTCTTGTTGACGAAACTGGTGCTGGGAGACTCGTAGAAGTTGAAGATGCTTGGTGGGTCGTCGTCGGAGATTCCACTGTAGAATCATAAATGCCGAAGGCTGGTTTTAACCTGTCCAGAGATATGTTTTTACTTTGTTCGTTGATTAGGACAGTGAAGTATTTTTCTTGGCGTTTGATGACTTTATATGGCCCTTTGTAAGGAGCTTGCAGGGGTTTTTTGATTCCATCGTGTCTGATGAAGACATGTGAGCAAGCGTGTAGATGGGGATGAATGAAGATTTGGTTGTTGGTGTTATGTCGTATCGGTGCGGGTTACAGTTGCCTTAAGTCCGCTTGGAGTTTCCCGACTATTGTGGTAGGGTCGATGTCTTTCGTTTCAGAATCAAAGAATTCACCTGGAAGCTTTAACGCTGTGCCATAAACGTATTCAGCTGGTGTTTTGTTTATTCCTTCAGTGATTGAGGAACGTAATCCTAATAAAACAGTTGGCAAGGCAGTGGTCAATTTATCGCTGTCGTAGCATTTCAATGCAATTTTTAAAGAGCGGTGGAAGCGTTCGATTTTTCCATTCGCTTGTGGGTGATAAGGTGTGGTTCTTTTATGCTTTATGCCGAAAAGGATGGTAAGATTTTGAAATAAACTGCTTTCAAATTGTCTGCCTTGGTCTGATGAAATGGTTTGAGGTATTCCAAACCTAGCGAACCAACCAGCGTATAACGTGCGGGTAATTGTTTCTTCTGTAATGTTTGAGATAGGGAATGCTTCCGGCCAGTTTGTGTATCTATCGATACAAGTTAGGCAATATAGGTTACCTTCTGAAGGTGGTAATGGGCCTATAATGTCTATGTTTATGTGTTGAAAGCGTTCCATTACTTCTCGATATCGTTCGATGCCTGTTTTGGTATGCCTCCAGATTTTGGATTTTTGGCAAGCTAGACAAATTTTGCTCATAGTGCTGAATCCTTTGCAAGTGATGGCCATATAAATTTGTCTTTTAATATAAACGTGAATGTAGTGAAAATATAAATGGCAGTGGCAACACTGTTGAGAGATGGACACGGACGGACATAGTTACACAGTAAAGTTATAACCTATCCTTGTTAATACTTGTGTTTATAAGCTTGTGATAATAAAACAATCAAAATTCATATTTGCACCATCATTAAATAATAACCACCCATATTTGGCGTGTCCATCTATCAACAGTGTTGCCACTGCCATTTATATTTTCACTACATTCACGTTTATATTACCACCACAAAAACATTTACTTATTTTTTAATAAGGCTCACCAGTACTTCATATTCACGCTCGCTTTCATTCTTTAAAACCCCCCTATTACTTTTAAAATATCATTATTGGTGTTATTTCGTAGTTGCCTAGGTCTTTTGTACTTATCTTGATGAGTTATCCATTGTGAGGCGCCATTGCTCGCCCGCTAACTGCTGCTGTAAATTTCTCGAACACAATTCCGGAACTGTTTTAAAACTGTTTAATTTATTCGTCACTGACTGTCGACACTTGATACTGATTTTACTGTAGTTGAATTACATTTTAACTGGTTTAAGGTTCCAAATCTGATTCGTCCGCGGACTTGAATTATATACAACCGGCTGGTTTAAGCAGAGCCGTCCTTGGCGAAAGTCAGGCCTGGCGCAAAAAACTTTTGCGAGGCCTTTCCAGTCCGATGAATCTCTCCCCCCCCTAAAACCACAAACCCCCAACCTTCAACACTGTCATTCCCCCGCCCAAACCACATCATTATATTACATTGTATATATTTTTACTCCAGCCTCTTGATTGGTTTTTAAATATTATAATTACGACAACAGCAGCAATTTTAAATAAAAGTTGATACCAACATCGCGTTCATTAATTTAATAATAATGTTTATTATTATTAACAATAAATAAATACTAAGAACATTTTAAACTAAGGAACACACCATTTTTATGTTTTTTTTTTCAATAAAGAAGGAAATCTGTATTGAGAAAGAAAGTGACACAATTTGTTTTATATGTACTTTTTTAATTATAATAAATGGTAAAATATAATGTAGGCCTACAGTCTACAGTAGAGTAATTTAACAAACTTGTCTGAAGTATAAAGTTCAAAAGTGTTCATTCAAAGCTCATTACTAAAACTACACAAAAGCAGTGGCGGCTCGTCCATAAGAGCACAAGAGCACGTGAACCCCCTATAAAAATAATTATACGATATAAATTATACATCTTTATTGACGCAGTACTAAAATGGCTTATCTTCAGTAAGTTTAAAAGAGCGGACAATGAAAAACAGTGTAGAGCGCGCCAAGTGAGGTTAAGTGTAACGAAGCGCCATTGGCTAGGAGCGGACTGAATGCGCCGCTCTCGATGCTGTACACACGGGATATGCGACAGACGGGCGAGTCGATTTTCTCGCGGTAGGGGGGGAAACATGTTTACAAGCGGCTTAACGGAGAATACCGATGAGCTGCCTCTGACACAGCTCAGCTCAGTACGGCTGTAGTTGACGGTGGATGCTCCTTACCCGGGGGGGGGGGGCAATTCCGGCTTCCCGCGCTAACCTAGCGATCAGCTGTTGTTGGCGCGTGACGTCGACTGGTGGAAGAAATACGCGCGAGTTTGATTTACCATGCAATCTTACCTGAGACAAAGTCCTACTTAGCATCTCTCTGCCGTTTACACGAAATATTAACAATAATTGTAATGAGCTATTCATATAGAAAAAGGATTAAACAACAAGATTAAATGGTTTGCGGCAAAAAATAATGGTAAAATCTATTTCTACATTTAATAGAAAAGTAAGCAAGTCTGTCCACATATAACATTGACAAAATGGCACAAGATGTAAAATTAAGTCGGAAAGGAGGCGATATTACATATATATATATATTGTAACGGTACATAACCCGGTCCCAATAAAGTAAATCATGAGAATAAAAGTCAGAAATGGGTAAAACTAAAGCTCGCTCAAAATTTAATTATATCACTCAACATAATAAACAATTCGAGTGGTATATAGTGCGAAGTGAGTTCTAGTGTACCCATTGAGGTGAAAAACCAAAGTGAAATTAATGTATTACCAAACTGTGCTGTATGTTTTGGATAGGATAAAACTATGGAAGTAGTATGTAATAATACTAATTGATTTTTGTAATTTTATTTATTTATTGTAATTTATATTGTATGAACCACAATTTGTTATTCCCAAGTTAATATTATATTGTTTCAAATAATTGTGTTAGATTGTAAGAAAACCCAGGGTTAATTTTAAAAGACATAAAAATTTTAACTACCAAAGATAATATAAAATTAAAATAATCCTATGAAGGAAATGGCAACAGGAAGTAGTACCGGGTATGAACACTATTCGAGACTAAATAAATAATATATAAATTTATTTAATGATAATAAAATGATAAAATATTTATATACAATGTCATAAAAAAATTAACCAAAACATATTATGTAAATTAAATTAGTAAAGAAACCGGAATGGAAGGGAATTATTTTTCCATAAATAAAATATAAATTTATAATAATCACAAACTGCCTACATAATAAAAATACTATGTGTTACTAAGAGTGATGAAAAATAACAAGAGTAGAGGGAAAATGGGGTTCCTGACCCACAAAGGAATGCCGCCTTTCTTAAAAAACATAAAAAACGCTAAAAAACAAGATCAAAGAGATGCCGCCGTTCCCGCGGTCCAAGATTTTTTCCCACGCTCTCCCCACCACCCTGGACCCGCAGTATCCGCGAATTTTCGCGAATATAATTTTTTATATGCAGCCTTTCGCGAGCCTAAATCACTTTCACTTTCTAATTTCCGCGAATATAATTTTTTATATGCCGCCTTTCGCGAGCCTAGATCACTTTCACTTTCTACTGGACCACAGCATCCGCGACTTTTTCGCTGATCTGTGTCAAGATCCGCGACTTTTTCGCGTATCTGGACCACAGCATCCGCGAATATAATTTTTTATTTTTTTATATGCCGCCTTTCGCGAGCTTAGATCACTTTCACTTTCTATCACTTGATGCATTATAGTGTATATATTAAATATATGATCAGGGTTACCAACCTTGCATGAGTTCAAATTTGTTATAATGTATATTAAATCTATATGATCAGGTTTACCAACCTATGGTGGGGGGTTCCGACTTGATGCATTATAGTGTATATATTAAATATATGATCAGGGTTACCAACCTTGCATGAGTTCAAATTTGTTGTGTGTTATAATGTATATTAAATCTATATGAGGTTTACCAACCTATGTATGGGTTCAAACTTGATATGTGTGTGTATTATAGTGTATATTAAAATATATGATCAGGGTTACGAATCCTGCATTATTGTGTGTGTATAGAACAGATCTGCCAACATTTTTCTTCGATGGGAAATTCAAACTATATTATAGTAAATTGTTGACGACGACTTCGATATCAACTCTCTCTCTCCCCTCCTCTCTCTTTGTCTCTAGACACAGTTGTCATCAGTTTTACATAAGCGTCGTGCTACTTATGGATTATTGTAAGTAGCGATACTAAAATGTAATCACCAGGAAATATATATTTATCACCTACCTCGTTGCGTCCTACTTCTAATTTTTTTGACACATGACAGTCATTGACTACGATTTAGAAATTAATATACTGCCAAGTCTGAGTGTGTGTGTGTGGTAAAGTGTTACGCATAAAAAAATCTCCTTGAAATAAGGTATTTTCAAAAGTTTTGTGTACACACATTGTATAATAATTTTCGTAATTGTAAGATACAACCTGCAAATTATTAAAATGTCTCTCTCACACATTTCTGATTACTATACAAATAATTGCGTGCATATTCGAAGGTTTATAACGAAATAAATTAAAATAAACCATAATTTGTTTTAAATAATTAAATATATATATTTACAACACTGTACACAAACATAAAATATATAGTTTACAAACCGCTATAATACAATTATTCAAAAAATACATTTTACATTGATTAAATATATATATATATCACAAACATTGTTATATATAAAATATTAATAATAATATTGTTTTAAATGATTAAATATATATTTACAGCATTGTACACAAACTTAAAATATAGTTTACAAACCGTTATAATACAATTATTCAAAATACATTTTACATTGATTAAATATACATATATCACAAACAAACATTGTTATATAAAATAAATATTAATAATAATTTTTGACATTGTAAGATTTTTAAATAATAATTTCACGGCTGTAGATACAGTTCACAAGGAAGTTTATCTGTAACATAACAATACAGTCGATATTAGAATCACTGATACGATAATATTCAATTATCACATGCACACACACACACACAGTTAGTGGAAAGAATCAAATGCGTTAAGTAAGTAAACTTTTTCAAGTATATGTCATTTTTCATAAGTTAATGTACTTTCAAATAATTTCTAATCAAACCAAACCAAATATTATTCACTGGAAATTTGTAAATACTACTTAGAATCAATGATACATTTATCGCATAAAGGTAATGTACTTTCAAATAATTTCTAATCGAACCAATTATTATTCAACGAAACTAAATAGAATCAATGATACATTTATCATGTACATACAAATTCAATTATTAAAGTGGCTACTTACGACGTTAGGACTCAATCTCTACTTGTGTTGTTTGATTTCTCGTCCCTCGATACACTAAATGTAGTTCTTTAGGTTTGATATGTCTGAGCTCCTCATTCGTGAAGACACCTGCATACCTCTTGGGAAGATAGACACGATACTGACAGTCGCCATCCTCCAATGTAGCAAGCACAGAGTTCCCATATTTTGTGTCCACATTTGTTAAGACCATGATGGGATATTTTTTATTCACTATCAATTCTGAACATCGTTTGTACTCGATAGCACTTACAGCGTTAAACTTTACAAGAAACGACATTATTAGAAGACACTAGTGAACACGTCTGTATCAAACCAGAGAGAACCAAACAATGACAGAATATTCGACACAAAAGGACAGTAGAATGTGATAGTGGTGGTGGTGGTGGTAACGTCGGTGTCCCACTTTCATTTGCATGTATGAACATGTCCCACAGACGAAATTAGAGACACCAAAAATATAACAATGTCATTAGGAAAGTCCATTTTCATAAGAAAATAGTCACTGCTTACAGCTATGCATGTATGTACATGTCCACAACAGAATGAGAGAGAGATATAAATGTCATCATTCGCTGTGACCTACTTTCTAAATTTGTTACATTAAAAATGTTTGTTTAAAGCAAAAATCATGAATCATCCATTCCCGAATAGCATGCACCTTATAGTTGGCACAACGGTCAGAAGAATTGAAATGTCTAAGACATTCTGTTCCATGAATTATATACGGTATGTTTTTAGGACAACCAAAGTCATCGAGATTGATGATATTATTGTGTATTATCTTTGATTGCAAAAAACGTTTTTTCTCAAAACCCTTCACAAACACATATTTATATATACGTGTATGTGATGTTAACAATTAAACAAGATTGTCGTATGGTGTCTCTCCTTCGCTCCATCTAAGTCTATGATAATTTGTTGTTAACCAGTGGTTTGTCCTAACGTATTTGGGATTCGTAACGGATGTAGCAGGTGGAGTCAAAATCCAATGTCTACCAGCAAATCTCAGAACGTCCATGATTGACAGTTCCTTCACAATATATTTTCCGTTGTCGTCGAAAAAGCACTGGAAGTCAATTATAACTGCAGTGTTATCCATAATACTGTAAGACAAAGAAACCACACACATTACAAACTCTATATATGTATATATTATGTTTAAACATACAAATATCGTTGAGATATTAATATGTGAACTTACGTTTACAGACGTCTGGACTGAAGCACCGAGAGACATCAACTGACGAAAGAAACAAGTGTTGAGGAGGGTTACTATACATGGAGACGAATTTTTTTAGTAGGTGGGGAGGTGTCGTCGTCGTCGTTCTCCATGTTGATGCGTTGTCGTATCCGATAATGACCGTATGCAAGCGTATCATGACCATTGTCTAATATATAATGCTTATCATCATACGGTGACAACGCTTGCTTATTTACACGCATCGTGTACAGCGTATGATGATCGCTACGTAAACAAAGCGCACTGGTAGAAAACTGACAATGATCAGTGAGACACTTGCGATACATATCGTGTCGCAGACTCCTCTTAATTGCAACTCGAGGCACACCTTTACATACACGTTTTTGACACTCTTGGGTGGGATCTTCGTGGGCCACAAGGAACGAATAACATTTCGCACGGAGACCCACGAATTCTCTAATAGGACGACCACACGTTTCATCCTTGAACAGACCGACAACCTTTTTGTTCTTAAGGCTATAACAAGGATGAGACGTAGGGTAATCCGATGTGTCAAAAACGTGTAGGTCCTTCTTCATGTCTGCATACAGGTCTGATGTTTGAATGCTATACATCAGACTGTCTGTATCTGTCATTAATAATTTAACGTTGCAACCGTACTTGGCGACAGCATAACGATAATGAAAGTCGTACATTATCGTTTTGCTAACGTCAAGCACCGTGAAGCCGACATACACGGGACGGGAAAGAACAATGGATTTTTTACGGAGTGAGAGCCCCACCAGATCGTTCATATAACGAATCATACGTTTTAGCCTAGGTGTGGAAACTAGTTTTTGAAGCCGTCGTTCATTCGAGACTAGTTCAAAGTCTATATGTTTCCGTACGTTCTCCAGCGACTTACCGTATACGGCGTTGTTCATCAGTTTGAAAAGGTCTTTTTCAAAGCTGTTTGCCTCTTGCGGGTGTTGAAATCGATAAACGGTTTCAACCAAGCGCTTTGCTTAAAACACAACACCCTATGAGTCGCTTTCAGCTCTAAGCCAAGACTTAAATACAATTTCAAATTTCGATAATGGAGAACGTAATTTTGTTTGTCCTCCAAAGTTGTTAACAACTTCTCTACGGATGACCCTGATTCGTTATACGATGATCTGTATATACTCTCGTGTAAACGTTTGGAAAAGGGAGAAAGGATATCGGGTGTTATGCGCTGGCGCACAGGTGCAAGTGGGTAGTCGGAATGCAGGTCGTGTAAGGTATCAGGATAGTGTAGGTCGACTTCAAGGATGTACCCGATGTCGGAATCATCACTCACATTACGTACGTCCAAGGACTCGATTTCGTTACGATCGAGCCATCGGAAGTCTGCGTAAGGGAGCGGTTGCGACATGGCTGCACCGTATAAATTATTACAGTCTGTATACAGAATGAAGGAGGTCGGTTTCGATACATCGTACTGATCTGGAATCAGAGGATTGTTAGCGACTGCGTGACGGTTGGATATCATCGCGCAGCCTCCGCGGATCCCAGACTCAAGGAACAGATGCAGATTTATCTCTGTTAACAGCTCTAATTCGACCCCTGTCATTTTTAGCATCGCGTTCCAAGCGAGTCCGGGAAGCGAGTAAAAATGACACGGGTCCAAGCAGTAATCGCGTAAGGCCATGTCTCGGAAACTTTCAAAGACATCGGCCAGCAGCATTACGTCTGTCAACAAATACAAATCGTGGTAATCGCCAAACGTACGCAGATTGAATGCACTCCACACGTTTTGGGCGTGCTCGTAATCTGCGTTCGAAATAGCCGATTCCAACAACCGGTTATCAAAGTGTTCACGAGCGGGTAGACTTGTTTCGTTGAACCGATCAATGCTGTCAACGTACTCGTAAGGGTATACTCCCTTGCGTACGAGCAGATTGGTCTGTTCGTCGAAACCCCGTCTAAGCATTTCCTCTCTGAGCAAAGGAAATTGGCTCCCGGACGTGGACAGATTGGTAACGAGTGTGTCCAGAGAGCGATTAAGAAATTGAAAAGAGTCTACGAAACGCAAGGGACCCAGGGAGAACGACACGTAACGCTCACTGGATGTTGCAATGCAGGATACGTGTTGGTCCTTATATTTTCCTAAACCCTGCATTAAATGGTGACAGTCGTAGCCACGAAGGCTGTGAAAGAAGACGGGGATATGACGAGGCATCTTGTAGCTTAGATTACAGCTATTAGGGCTGCTCCCAAGAATTTCCCCGTAAGATGACAATGATTGCGTACCTTGTCATCGTCTGTCAAAGGGCGCTCACACAAATGACAAACGGTGGCGTTAGTGAACGCAACATTGTCATCATCGGACATAATTATTTGTACGTTATATCGTACTACCTTCATCATATCCTCGGCGTCTTTCATCAACCACGAGAAGAAAGTGTCTACAACGTTTTCACCTCGATAAACTTTAGCCTCTCTCCAGAGTCTATGTGTATGATCAACGATAGCATAGGAGAAACCTGACGGAATATGCATCGCTTCGTATGATGTGGACGATACAGGAGGAGAAGTTATTTTCTGACGGGCACCGTTGCTATCAACTGAGTAGAATTCGCCTAACTCGTGCACTGTCGTCGGGACGTTGTTACCAGGTGAACACGATTGAAGCGGAGTGATGAGGGACTCGAAGTCGGCGTAGACGGTAAAGGGTACTTTAAGACAGTGCGCGTAATTTTTAAATGACATAAACTTCTCCTCCTCTGTAGGCATTTTGGTTTTCTGCTCGCCGTGAGGTGTGCAGTAGGGGAGATGATCGGACAGACCATGTTCTGTGGAGAAACGATGCAGGCAGTAGTCACAGTAAAATGATTTTTCTTTGTGTTTTGTAAGGGATGATAACAATTTATTAATGCTACTGATAAGACAGTAATGTTTTCGGCTATTTGTGTCGGACAGAAGTAAAAGATTAACATGATGTAATCTGTCCTTATTGGGGGTAATTCTTAACGGATAAACCTCATTTTTTGATTCGTTTCTGATATTGTCGTCTATATCATAGCCGAAAACGTTTATAGAAATATTGGGATTCTGTGTTTCAAATTTAGAAAGTGAATTTATAGAAACAGGGTACTCGATACCGGACATATTTATTGTGTTTTTGAATAAGAGGTATTTTGAAACACGGTCTTTATGCTTTTGTTGAGGGTGTATGTGAGCTAGTACGGACCGTAGAAAACACATTTCATCTTGGGAGTTATTGATGTTGACTACTGCCTTGGTGAGTGCAAGTTTTCGCGGGGTTGGAAGGTAGGAGGACGCTGCTAGAGGCCTGTACCGTCCAACAACTAGTTCCAGCTTCAGTTACAGCATCCACCGACCATCCGCTCCCGTCACGGGTAAAATTTGATATGCTATTCATGATTTTATCGTAGGATTCATCGAGTAGACAGTTCAACTCGTCGTTGTCGTCCGTGAGCAACGTACGACAACGTCCGTGGAAGACGGCGTCTTTGGTTACCTCTTTTTCTTCGCCGCTGTCACCATCTAACACAGTTTTAGTGAAACGTATCCTGCACGCAATATGCCATTTGATACTGCGTAAACGTGCTTGTTCTGCCAGAATATCCTTGCACAATAAAGGTCGCACCTCGGTCATTATCGGTACTATATCTTGATCTTCTTCTTCTGTGTACACAGGCAGGTAATTAAAAGTTGTGAGACATCCTCTAATACTACTGTTTCGCACAATATAAAATCGTGTCATATCTGAAACAATAGAAACACATGTATTAGCTAATAGGAATGATGAATAACACACACAAATTCATGTTTGTGGTAAATAAATAGATAGTACACGTTAGTAATACGTTAGTTTATTGCAAACTGTGAAGATGGCAGCTACTCATGATTTTAGCATTGAAAGTGAAAGAAGAAAATCGTTCAAGTATTGGGAAGTGACGTTTGTCAGTCCCGACGAGTTAGCGTTTGCTGGGTTTTACTACTATCCGCTAAATTATGATGTTTGTGGACGTAGTATGTCATTCATAGACGATAGAGTTAAATGCTTTTGTTGCGGAATTGAATTAGTTCATTGGAGAGAAGGTGACATACCTATGGTGGAACATGAAAAATTTTCTCCGTCATGCCAATTTCTAAACGATGTCAAGAGACAATACATTGGGGAGAAGGTGACAAACCTATGTCAGAACATAAAAAATTTTCTCCGCCATATCAATTTCTAAACAACGTCAAGAGACTATCTTGTACAGGTTAGACAGAGTTAATTCATATCAAACAAATTTGGTTTGCTACATAATTATAGAGAGACAATTGGTATTTTAAAAAATTTTTACCTTGTTGAGGATGTTCCTGTTCCTGCTGATGTTCTGGATTCTGTTGAAGGTCGGACATGATGATATTCAGATGTGAGAATGAATACTGAAAAACAAAGAAACTGTTATAGATATATATAGTATTTTTAACACCGGTATTATGTTAGTGTATCTTAAACCATGAACAACGCACGCAAGACTATAGCTCTAGAGCTACACAGAGCAGCGAGAAGGAATTTCGTTAGGCGCGCGGTTGAATTGAAGGGTCTACACGACTTGTACCAGGCGGATCTTGTGGAGATGATACCATACGCTCGAGTGAACAAAGGGTACAAGTACATGATGACAGTGAACAATGCGTTTAGCAAGTACGCGTACGCTGTACCATTGAAAACAAAGACAGGAAAAGAAGTAAAGCATGCACTAGAGCCTATACTAACTGCTAATCGAATGAAATATTTACAGACAGATAACGGGAAGGAGTATTACAACAGCACAGTACAAGCGTTACTAAAAAAGTATAATGTGAAACATTACTCAACCTACAGTGAGAAAAAAGCTTCCATAGTGGAACGTTTTAATCGCACACTGAAGACACACATGTATCGAGCTTTCAGTGAACAAGGACACTACCGCTGGTTGGATCTACTACCTACATTACTGAAATCGTACAACAATACAACACACAGAACCATTGGTATGAAACCGAGTGAAGTGAATGACGCCAACGAACATATAGTGTTGGAACGAATAAGGAAGAACACAGCGCCTAAAATCAGTCCAACGAAACCACCCAAATTTAAAGTCGGTGACCGTGTTCGTATAAGTAAGCACAAAATGACGTTCGCCAAAGGTTATACACCGAATTGGACTAACGAAATATTCACTGTGGATAAAGTACAATCCACTACTATCCCCGTCACTTATCTGCTAAAAGATCATCTAAACAAAGTGTTGAAAGGTGGTTTTTACGAGCACGAGATTAGTAAGTCCAAAGTCGGCGACGTATACCTAGTGGAAAAGGTGTTACAACGCAAAGGTGACAGAGTGCGTGTTCGTTGGCTCGGTTTCGATGGTAAACACGATGCGTGGATACATAAGAAAGATCTAATATAAAAAAGGTGACAGCACGTGATGAAAACAGTATGCTTTCGGTATTCACAAAGATGAAGATTGTACAGCAAGCAAACAAATTACCAATAAAGGATATGGACTTTTTGGCTGGTGACGAAGGTAGTGCTAAGCGTAAACATGGCCCGCTATTACCGAACAGTATTCGCTGTATCGTTACAGGCCCAAGTTCCTGTGGGAAATCAAATGTGCTATTCAACCTACTGTTTGATGCCAACGGACTACGTTTCCGCAACGTATACGTGTTTTCAAAATCATTATTTCAACCAAAATACAGAATGCTAGAAACAGTGATGAAATCACTCGCTGATGAAGGTTTAGGTTATCATGCATACAGCGAGAACGAAGAAGTCCCGCTACCGAGTGAAATCACTGGTCTCGACTCTGTTATCGTATTCGATGATGTATCGTGTGAAAGACAAAACAATATTCGAAAGTATTTTGCTATGGGGAGACATAGCGGTGTGGACACATTCTATCTATGCCAGACATATAGCCAGATACCGAAACAATTGGTACGTGACAACGCTAACTTGTTGATATTGTTCAAACAAGACGATCTAAATTTACGACATGCATACAATGATCACGTTAACATAGATATGAAATATGATGCTTTCAAAGACGTCTGCATGGAAGCGTGGAAGGATCGTTATGGATTTCTAGTCATAGACAAAGACTCGCCAATAAATGAAGGTAGATATAGAATCGGCTTTGATCGATTCATAATTGTTTCCGACGAAGTATAAAAGTGGTTGCACTGTAGTAATGTAATCAGTCCTCTTGCTAACACACGATGGCAATGAATAAGGAGGAACGACTCGCGTATGATATAGACACGATAAGCGACAACATAAGGAAAAAATATCATGCATTACAACACGGTATCAGAGAAAGCGACGAGGCGTTTAGAAAAAATTACAGACCGATTCTGGAACCGTTAGAAGTTATTTCACGAAAGTTAAGTGGTGACATGATGGAGGAGGAGGAGGAGGAGCAGATAAAACAAGAAGAGCCTACACAACACGTAATAACAGAAAACGAAAGTGGTATGCAAAGTCATAACGCTTCTCATTTCAGTGAAGAGGACGCTTGGAACCCTAACGCTTCACATTTCAGCGAGGATTCATTAGCAAACAAATATATGCGTTTGTGTGAATCGGCGGACTGTAAACGGATTATAGATCGCATGTATGGTGTTCGATACGAAGGTGGTAAATTTATGATAGGTGATTCAAATGTAAAAATCGATGATAACGACAACTTTCATGTCAAAGGAAAAATTTACGAGGGTACACCTGGTCTGTATGAACTTTTGTTTATGAAACTACCGAAAAAATACAATAAGGATGATATGAGGAAATATAAGTCTATACTACTAGCAACCAACGGACACAAACAAAAATATAAACACAATATGCGAATAAACAGTAACAGTGGCGTCAAGTACCGACTAGTAATATCTAAATTGTTTGCACGAAAACGTACAGGGAGTGGCTATATGGAGATGAAACCGAACACTGCAATCGATTACGTGCATTGGGATGATCCTAACGAGTTGGTTAATAGATTGAGACTGTTAATGGCGTCTCAAAATAGCGGCCATACTGGTCATAGGAATGAAATCGTTTCGATATTGGAAGAATTACGTGAAACTGGCATTATCATATAAAAGCAGACGCACCGTTCTATAACCATCAGTTCTTCTTCATAAATATGAGTGTAGACAAGTTCGGTAGACACGACAGCGCTGTAAGAGTGCGAAAAGAAACTCATCGAAGTCTGCGTGAGGATATCGGTTTAGGAGTGACTAACGACGGTCACTTTGATGTGAAAAACAAAAAGATATGCAACTTGGGTGATCCTGAAGAGTTGCACGATGTTGTTTCTTTACAGTACGTAAAGGACACATGCTTACAGTACAAGAACGACGACAACGCTACCGTAGACGCAAAAGATCATCGAATAATATGGCTAAACGATCCGCTTAAATCAAGAGATGCAGCCACAAAACGATACGTAGACGAGAAGAGTTTGAAAAAAGATCGTGCAGGTAACGTAATCGTTAATGACTGTCGACTAACGCATGTGCAAGCGCCTGTTGACTTCAAAGACGCAGTGAATTTGGAATTTTTACATGCACACACAATCAGTTTGCAAAACGATACTTTCTACGCTGCCGGAAGAAAAATTACGAATATAGCGAACGGTGTCAATGACAAAGACGCAGTCACTGTACGACAAATGCACGAATTAAAATTACATATAAAGACCGAATTGTACAAGGTCACTCAGGTATTTCACGCTCATATAATCAATCTAATAAAGTTTGTCTATAAATATCAAGACAGCACGACACAGCGTTCAGTCCTGTCTGAATATATTGAAGAGGTGGGGCGTTTAATAGACGTTCTCGATACGGAAACGGAAATGAAGGATTGGAGATCTGTTTACAAGAATGCACGTACTTCGTAAGAAAAGAATGGGGCGTGGTGTAATTGGAAAAATACTTAAAAACACTGTGCCCGCTATCGTTTCGTCAGTACCTACTTTGATTAATCGAGCGGTGGACGCATTACCAGTAGAATTACACCTACCGGGCTACCGATTCTGTGGACCTGGAACAAAACTCAAAGAGAGATTGGCACGTGGCGAGCGCGGAATCAACGAGTTGGACGAAGCCTGTCGCGAACACGATATCGCTTACGCTAAGTACAAGGACAACGAACGAAGACGCGTAGCGGATCGTGTGCTAGCCGGCAAGGCGTGGGATCGAGTGAAAGCTTTGAATTCAGGCATCAGCGAAAGAGCGTACGCGGCGGCCGTAGCGGCAGCGATGAAGGCGAAATCGGCAGTGGGTGGAGGGAGCTCGCGTAGTGGTTGCAGAAAAAACAAGAAGAAGAAGGGTTCAGGAATTAAACGTCAATCCGTGAACAAACGCAAAACGACCTGCAAACGCAAAACAGTCCCAAGACATAAACGTAACAATAAAAAAATAGCGTCAGGACTATACCTACGTCCTTACAGACAAAAAAACTAATTTGCATACCAGTGCGTGCATTGTCTGACAGTGATTTGTATGTGTACGCAAAACTTTTGAAAATACCTTATTTCAGAGGAGTTTTTATGCGTAACACTTTACCACACACACGACCATGGAAGAATGAGAGTGCAGTTGTTAATCTAGACAGTGCAGAAGGACCTGGTACGCACTGGGTTTGCTACAAGAAGCGAAACAAACAAGTTTACTACTATGATGCGTATGGTAATATGCAGCCACCTCTTGAGCTGACACAGTATTTTGGAACCGACACTGACATTTACTACAATTACGAACGTGAACAGCCACCACACACAGTCATCTGCGGGCATTTATGTTTGGACTTCTTAACGCGCGAGTGATCAGTAAGCGACAAGATGTCTTCGCTGTCGGTCACCTTAACAGGTACGAATGCTGCTGCTCTTGTATGTGACTTTTTCCCGCCTCTCGAACTAACAAACGGCGAATGGTATGTAGGTCTATTGGACTTTACTACATACAACAGTATACCGAACGTGATTGAAGGAAAAAACAACGTGTTTCCAGTACTACGAGACGGAACAACGTGGGACTTGATAACTTTACCTACAGGTGCTTATGAAATCGGTGACATAGAAGCCTTCCTCAAAAAGCAGTTAGGAGACTCAAAGATTAGTCTACGTCCTAACAACAATACACTGAAATGTGAGCTGACTTGTGCACTGGATATTGACTTTCAACAAACAGTGTACGGTATCGGTGATATGTTGGGTTTCAAGGGAAAGCGTCTGCTTGAAGCGAATAAAACTCACACGTCTGACGCCACAGTTAACATTATAAAAGTGAACAGTATACTGATAAGGTATAATATAGCGCAAGGATCATACAAGAACGGTAAAACCGAGCACACACTGCACTCGTTCTATCCGTCAGTCGAACCAGGATTCAAAATAATTGAATCGCCTACAAACGTCATATACCTACCTGTGAATGTGAGTCGTTTGGACAACATAACATTATCTTTACACGATCAGGACGGTGACGTAATAGATTTTCGCGGAGAAGTCATCACTGTGCGTTTACATCTAAAACGACTATAGACATGGGCTTGTACTTTGTTTCTTCGCCACCGCTGCTACCACAGTCGTCAGTAATAAAAGAAGAAGAAAGATCAGTTAGGAAACGCATCAGTACTCGTTCGAAACTGAAACGATTAACATCAGTTAACCGCCGTTTCCTGATTTCACTGGGTTTTGTTGTTGTAAACAAGTAACATGGCGAGTGGAATATTATCAGTGGAGCAGCAACCGTTCTTTGAAGACAGTATCACACACTTTTCATTTCACTCACACGCACCGTACGCAACAACAAGATATGGAAACAATGATGAAATACGTGTGCCAATACAACAACAGGACGTCTTTATACTGCCGTCAGAAAGTTTCCTCTACATCGAAGGCAAGTTGGTTAAAAACCCTAGTGCGGCTGCAGATACTGCACTGAATGTGGAACTGGTGAACAATGCTATAGCATTTCTCTTTGAAGAGATTCGTTACGAGTTGGCCGGAGTGGTAGTGGACCATACCAGAAACGTCGGTGTTACGTCAACTATTAAAACTTTTCTATCACTCAACAACAACACACGTAACGCAATGGAAAACGCAGGTTGGGTGGCACCGACCACGAACATATTAAAAGTGAATGATGACGGCGAATTCAATTTTTGTATACCACTGAAAATGCTAATGGGATTCGCAGAAGACTATACACGCATCGTGCTGAATGTGAAACAAGAACTTATACTCCTACGTGCTTCTACCGACATAAATGCTATGGTTTTAGTAAGCGGACAAACGACTGCTAATTGTGTTCTTGAACTAGATAAAGTTTACTGGAAAATGCCTTATGTACATGTAGCTAATGCGTACAGATTACCACTGTTACGACTCATAGAGAAAGACCACCCGATAACTATGCCTTTTAGGACCTGGGAGTAGCACGAGTATCCTGCCTTACCACAGACTAAAAGGCAGAATTGGATTGTCAAGACCTCGAGTCAGCTAGAAAACCCACGCTTTGTTGTGTTAGCGTTTCAGACAGCAAGAAAAAATGTACTGACAGCACACGCTGATGAATTCGATCACTGTAACGTGATCAATGCGAGACTGTTTCTAAACGACAAGTATTATCCTTACGATAATTTAAACTTGGATATTGGGAAAGACCGTTTTGCATTATTGTACAATATGTACGCCAGTTTTCAAAGTTCGTATTACCACCGTTTAGACGGCAGCCCAGTACTGACACCGGAATTATTCAAATCAAAAGCCCCGCTGTTTGTTTTCGATTGTAGCAGACAAGACGAAGCACTTAAGTCTTCAGCAGTTGATGTACGTTTAGAATTTGAATCGTCAACGAATTTTCCTACACAGACGACCGCCTACTGTATGATACTACATGATTCGCTTGTAGAATATACGCTATTGTCCAACACAGTACATAGACGTGTTTAAGTCTTATTTTATACATATTTTGTAAATACTAGTTTTAAAAATATATATATTTTCATCATATTTGTAACATTATAATATTGGAGCTATGTGTGTGTATGTATTTTTAATTGTAAAACTAGTTTAGATATATTTTAATACTTGTAACAATATAATCTTGGAACTGTGTATGTTTTTTTTTAAATTGTAAATATTAGTTTAGATATATTTTCATACTTGTAACAATATAATCTTGGAGCTGTGTATGTATTTTTAATTGTAAAACTGTTTAATATAATCTTGGAGCTGTGTGTATGTATTTTAATAAATGTATATATATATATTACACACACTTTATTATTATTTGTATAACCCACTCCATAATAATTTGATCATACACATACGCGCGCACGCACACACACATGTATTAAATTCAATAAATAATAATGCGTTTGATAATGTTTTAATGCAAATAATTTTAGGAAAGTCTACATTCTGCATTCATAAGGAGATAGTCACTGCTTACAGCTATGTATGTCCACAACAGAATTAGAGAGAGATATAAATGTCATCATACGCTGTGACCTACTTTCTAAATTTTTTACATTAAAAACGTTTGTTTAAAGCAATTTTTCAGAAAATTTGTAACAGACATAATAATTTGATCATACACACACACATGTATTAAATTCAATAACACGCTTGATAATGTAAATAATTTTTACGTTTAAATAAAAATCTGCACATACATTAAAATTAAAATTAAATAAAATCTGTACAACTTACCAAAACTAGTATGTGCGTTGTCTACACTGAAGGCGTACAAACAGTCTTTCAACTATTAAAAAAGGTGCAGAGATTTCACGATGTATCAGCACACGTTGGTGAGAAATTGCCACTATAAAAATACGGTAAGAATATATTTTCAGAAATTGTAATTTGATCATACACACACGCGTACACACACACGCGTACACACACATGTATTAAATTCAATAAATAATGCACTTGATAATGTTTTAATGCAAATAATTTTTACGTTTAAATAAAATCTGTACATACAATAAAAATTATACTCAGTTATTAACGTATTCAAATGTTTCAATAATGCGCTTGATAATGTTTTAATACAAATAATTTTTACGTTTAAATAAAATCTGCACATACATTAAAATTAAATAAAATCTGTACACTTACCAAAAACTAGTATGTGTGTTGTCTACACACCCTTAATGATGAAAGTTGCGTATACTGAATGCGCACAAACAGTCTTTCAACTATTAAAAAAGATGTAGAGATAGATTTCACGATGTATCAGCACATACACAAGCAGTCAAAATGAGAAATTTTCGCTAATTTTCTGTGCGTATATATATTGTACACTGGTAGTGGGAGAAAGCTTGCATGTCCGTTTTTAGAGTAATTACTGTCAGCGGTGTTAATGCTTGACAGGTGTCAAATTAGAAAGTAGAGTTGTCCGTTTTTAGAGTAAATACTTTATAATCCTAATTACTGTCAGCGCTGCTAATGACTAGCAGGTGTGAAATTAGAATGTAGGACGTCGTACACAAGGTTAATGACCTCTGGTTTAATTTAGCGAATAATAACTATATCTAATTCAGTATCGGATCAATGCTGTCAACGTACCCCGAATATGCATGCAATTATTTGTATAGTAATCAGAAATGTGTGTGAGAGAGACATTTTAATAATTTGTAGGTTGTATCTTACAATCATGAAAATTATTATTTAAACTGATAATTGTTTTATTAAAATCTTACAATGACGAAATATTATTATTTCATTATTTACGATATATATATTTAATGCAAAAATGAATTTTTAAAATTACAATCGTCTGTAAACTATATTTAAGTTCGTGTACACATTCAAATCGTTTGAATAAGGGAATTCTTGTCAACGTTTGCAGTGAGAGAGAGAGAGACATATACAATGTGTGTATGTGTACACAAAACTTTTGAAAATACCTTATTTCAAGGAGATTTTTTTATGCGTAACACTTTACCACACACACAGACTTGGCAGTATATTAATTTCTAAATCGTGGTCAATGACTGTCATGTGTCAAAAAAAAAAAATTATAAGTAGGACGCAACGAGGTAGGTGATAAATATATATATTTCCTGGTGATTACATTTTAGTGTAAAACTGATGACATAAAGAGAGAGAGTTTATATCGTGATCGACAACTGTGTCTAGAGACAAAGAGAGAGGAGGGGAGAGAGAGTTGATATCGAAGTCGTCGTCAACAATTTACTATAATATAGTTTGAATTTCCCATCGAAGAAAAATGTTGGCAGATCTGTTCTATACACACACAATAATGCAGGATTGGTAACCCTGATCATATATTTTAATATACACTATAATACACACACATATCAAGTTTGAACCCATACATAGGTTGGTAAACCTCATATAGATTTAATATACATTATAGCACACAACAAATTTGAACTCATGCAAGGTTGGTAACCCTGATCATATATTTAATATATACACTATAATGCATCAAGTCGGAACCCCCCACCATAGGTTGGTAAACCTGATCATATAGATTTAATATACATTATAACAAATTTGAACTCATGCAAGGTTGGTAACCCTGATCATATATTTAATATATACACTATAATGCATCAAGTGATAGAAAGTGAAAGTGATCTAAGCTCGCGAAAGGCGGCATATAAAAAAATAAAAAATTATATTCGCGGATGCTGTGGTCCAGATACGCGAAAAAGTCGCGGATCTTGACACAGATCAGCGAAAAAGTCGCGGATGCTGTGGTCCAGTAGAAAGTGAAAGTGATCTAGGCTCGCGAAAGGCGGCATATAAAAAATTATATTCGCGGAAATTAGAAAGTGAAAGTGATTTAGGCTCGCGAAAGGCTGCATATAAAAAATTATATTCGCGAAAATTCGCGGATACTGCGGGTCCAGGGTGGTGGGGAGAGCGTGGGAAAAAATCTTGGACCGCGGGAACGGCGGCATCTCTTTGATCTTGTTTTTTAGCGTTTTTTATGTTTTTTAAGAAAGGCGGCATTCCTTTGTGGGTCAGGAACCCCATTTTCCCTCTACTCTTGTTATTTTTCATCACTCTTAGTAACACATAGTATTTTTATTATGTAGGCAGTTTGTGATTATTATAAATTTATATTTTATTTATGGAAAAATAATTCCCTTCCATTCCGGTTTCTTTACTAATTTAATTTACATAATATGTTTTGGTTAATTTTTTTATGACATTGTATATAAATATTTTATCATTTTATTATCATTAAATAAATTTATATATTATTTATTTAGTCTCGAATAGTGTTCATACCCGGTACTACTTCCTGTTGCCATTTCCTTCATAGGATTATTTTAATTTTATATTATCTTTGGTAGTTAAAATTTTTATGTCTTTTAAAATTAACCCTGGGTTTTCTTACAATCTAACACAATTATTTGAAACAATATAATATTAACTTGGGAATAACAAATTGTGGTTCATACAATATAAATTACAATAAATAAATAAAATTACAAAAATCAATTAGTATTATTACATACTACTTCCATAGTTTTATCCTATCCAAAACATACAGCACAGTTTGGTAATACATTAATTTCACTTTGGTTTTTCACCTCAATGGGTACACTAGAACTCACTTCGCACTATATACCACTCGAATTGTTTATTATGTTGAGTGATATAATTAAATTTTGAGCGAGCTTTAGTTTTACCCATTTCTGACTTTTATTCTCATGATTTACTTTATTGGGACCGGGTTATGAGTAGAGGGAAAGTGAGCGTATGAGAACACTTCCGGGTTCCAGTTGAAAACACTACCGGGTTCCAGTTCATGACGTCATAGAGGCACTGGCAGCTGGTGTCCGAGCTGTCCATGTGACGTCACTGTTTTGTGTGTGTGTGTGTGTGTGTGTGTGTGTGTGTGTGTGTGTGTGTGTGTATGTGTGTGTATGTGTGACTGAAACACTTCCGTGTTCCAGTTCATGACATCACACAGAGGCTCAAGTCGCTGGCGTCCGTATGGCTAAAACCTGTTTCAAGACGTCACGGAGGCCGCGGTTTCTGCATGTCCAAAATTTGGTAGCCGAAAACAATGTGTAGCGGATGGGGGTACCCGGAATTCGGCGGTTGCCCGGAGAGGCGATGTCATCGGGTACCGTTACTCGAAATTTTGGGGGTATCGGTTACCGTTACCCGAAATGTTTAAATCAACGGATGGGGGTACCCGAAATTTGCATGACAGAGGCCCTGGCAGCTGGTGTCCGAATGTTAAAACACTTCCGCGTTCTGGTTTATTTTGATGTAACAAAATAATCGTTCTCTCTCGAAATTTTTTTAATGTCAGAATTTTGGTACCCTAAATGATTAAAACAACGGATGGGGGTACCCGAAATTTGTGGGTACGCCCACATGACGACGACGTAGAGGGCGTGATGTCTGAAATGTTTAAATCAACGGATGGGGGTACCCGAAATTTTCGGTGTCTGAAATTTAGTACCCGAAATGTTTAAATCAACGGATGGGGTTACCCGAAATTTTTGGTGTCCGAATTTTGACACCCGAAATGTTTAAATCAACGGATGGGGGGGGGTACACCCTAAAACAAGTCCTGTATGTCTAAACTCTGGACGGGGAGGAGAAACCGTTACGCGAAATTGATCGGTTAAAATTTGGGACAATAGGTACCTGACGGGTTCCGAAATTTGGTGATTAATGACATCCCGACGCGGTTCCTCCGGTACTCAAAACCGGATATTGTATTATTATAATGTTTATATTGTGTTAATATAAAACAGATGCATCGATTTGAATACTGTTTAGAAAACATATATTCTTATCATGCGTTACTAAAATTGTTAACTGAATAAATATATTTACTCCTGTGACGATTCTCCTGTAAACCAGTCAAACAGCATCTAAGCTGGTACAAGCGGTGTGTGTGTGAAACACTACCACGTTCCGTTAATGTATTCAAAGAGGAACTGATAGCTGGCGTCCGTGTTTTATAAAGCTCTGTGTGTGTGTGTGTGTGTGTGTGTGTGTGTGTGTGTGTGTGTGGTTTATTGTCAGACGTTGAGCTGTCTCAGGCAAGTTGTTGTAAGATGTAGCGCTATAAAAACCGGTTTCTGCTACATTCCATGCTGCTACATCTCAACTGCTTTTGCGCTTATTCAAGAATGATAGGAATAATTGTTTTGTATAAGTGGTATAATAATAAAAATAACGTAGGTTATGGTTTATATATATAAGTTTTAATAATATCGAAAGCTTTTACAATCAAATCATAAGCTATAATTTTTTTCTGTCTCTACACACACACGTTCTCTATTCACAAGACAATTATAATTGAGCAAATTATACGCGCTCTCTCTATATACATAACTAAACAAAATAGACACTTTATCTATATATATATATTTACATAATTATACAAAATAATCTTTTTTCTCTCTCGCTTTCTCTCTCTTTTGCAGCCTTGAAGGTTCTCTCTCTCTCTCTCTCTCTCTCTCTCTCTATATATATATATATACACACATACACACACACACATATAATTAACAAAATAATAATTACATTTACTACAACCAAAACAAGTCTTATATGTCTAACAATAATAATAATAATTAATAACATACAATATTACAATGTTGATGTGTAATATATTAATAATAACATACTGAATGTAGACACACATCAAATGATAATTAATATGGTGTTAACTACATGTGTAAAATGGTACACCAAAACCTTGAATTCAACTCTTTTTAGTATTTTAGATAATAACAGTGGTAACAACGCTTATAAAGCGCACATCCAGTGGAATTATGCCTTAACCAATTACATTTTTTCGTCAAAATAATTTTTTAAAACAATTGTTCTTCAGAGTGTAAATTCTCTCCACTCACAAGCACTCAGAATGTTACAGTGGTCACCATATGGTGGTGAACGACATACATCTCCCTCGCATTCGCACAAACACATAACATCGAAACAAGGTTTCTGTAACTATGAGAGAAATCTTTTAAAAAATTTAATTACACATAAAAATTTAATTAACACTTTAATGATTGTTTATCTCAACTTTTTATGTTATAAACCACATACGTTTTTTAATAATTAAAAACAGAATATAATTTCCTACAATTAATAATACTTGATCAAATACAAAAGAATGTAGACACATCAAATGATAGTTAGTGTGGTATTAAAAAAACATGTATTCTGAATTAAAGTCATTTTGATATCTTAGATAACAACAGACGCGACAACGGTTACGAAGCGGACATCCGCTAGAGTCATGCCTTGACCACTCATATTTTTTTACTAGCGAGGTATACGCTGTACCAGTAAAATTATACATCATATAGTATATCTGATTAACCAGCTTTGTTTTAGCAATTAGCAAATCTTTTATTTGAAGATATTCAATATTATGGTTGTTACAATAACTAATTGATGTTTTGAAGAGTTTGAAAAACTCATTACGAATAAATACTTTCATTTTGTAAATATTCTTTTCGTTTCGTATTGATATCCATCTACTCAGTGTCTTACGATTATTTCTAAAATTATAATCGAATTTAATCATGTTGCATTGACAATATAATCTATTATTACCATTTATTTCTCTGTTTAAAAGTTTTTCTACAATATTAGATCCAAGCAACACCTTGTTCTTTCTCTGAAAATGAATAGTTAACATTAAAAAACGACAAAAAAAATAGAGAAGTCTACTTCATCATTTAAAAACATTTTACTATTAATGTTATTATTACTATTATTATTATAATAAATCAATCCTGTTCTCGTTTATTTGGTCTGGAAAAAAGAGAAAAAATTAATACATAACCACTTCTGTATAAGTAATTATTAGTGGTACTGAAATATCATACTCACATAATCAATATCCAACTGCACGCTCACTTTCTCGTTCGCCAGCGGAGTGTGTGAGGTTACGCATAGTGATAGGACACAAGGCTTCACAGCTTTCAATTGCTCCTCTGTAAATACGTCACACCATCTTTTAGGTAGGTATACATAGAAAAGTTTATCCTCCGGCTGAGGACAGGCTCCGGTATCTTCCAAATCTACCACAACTGACTCCCCGAATTTCGTTTTCACAAATTTCATGTGAATTATATGATACTTTACTCCTAAAGAAAGACTTGACAAGTCTCTTTTTGGTAAAAAATTTTCAACTGTCTTCGCGTTCGCAACGATTCCTTCCATGGCGAGTACTGATGACTGCACAGGGAAACACTGGCGTATTTATTCTGTTTCCCCCGACCACGTTCCTTCCTTCTAAAGCGTCATCTCCTTCGGTCACGACACCCTACCCCGCACCTCCACCGCAACGGTAACGGCTATAATTTTGCTTCCTACCCCACCCCGCGTCGTCACGGGCCACCATCTGCTTTCGGTCACGACCGGACGATGACATTATACCCCGCACCCCCACACCGCACCCAGAGCCTCGCCACCACCCCGCACCTCGCCTACATATTTTGTTCAATTACTTTGTCTGTCGCTCCGCAACGACCGGGTTTACCCCCCCCCCACCCCCACCCCACTCGAGTCCGTCGGTCACGGTCACCCCGCACCCCACCCTGCGTCGTCTCGGGCCACCATCTGCTTTCGGTCACGACCGGTCGTACAACCCAGCCCCCCGTACCCCGCACCCTACATCCCGCGCGAGGCGACTCAACGAGCGCGCTTCGGCCAAGGTCGCCGGCATCCTGTACTCCGCACCTCGCCTACCTCTCGGTCACGGACACCGGCTGCAACCTAGCTCCCTACCCCGCACCGCCATCCCACACCTTTACCCCGCACCCCGCACCGCATCGGTCACGGACGTCGGCTTCCTACACCGCACTCCCAACCCCACCCCACCCACCGCAACGCGCGTCGTCGGTCACGACCGGACGACTACCTACCCCACACCGCTGCTCCTCGCGAGGCCGATCGGTCAAGGGCGCGCGGCGACAGAGTCACCGGTTACCGGACTGTCTATATAGGGAACCGACGACGCGAAGCCGGCCTCACTCCTTTCGCAATGACCGACAACAGCAGCAGCAGCGGCAGCGGCAGCAGCAGCGAACACCGTGCTATCAATGGTAATGTAATTACTATAAAATTTATGATACTTGACAATACACTAAACACACAAACAGTATTATTAGATTACAAACACACGATTGTTGATAAGATTTGTAGCGAAGCCGTAGCATTAAATAATTATATAAAATGGTATTTAGCAGTTCGTGTATCTTTTAAAAAATTAATAAACACCGAAAATATTTATTGTAATGCGGTATTCAGATCGCGTACAGAACTTAAGTCACAGTATGACGATATCGATGAACAGTATTCGATAGCTAGCGAGAAAATAATGGAATCCGTTGACAAATTCACGCGTGACGGAAGCGGGTGGGTCGAAAATGGTGTCGAGTCGGTGGAAATAAATATTACAAAATACAATCCTCTTGTGGGGTCGAGCTTTCTACCTACACCATCGAAATTGTCGCACAGTAGGAAAGGAATTATTAATGTGAAAAATTTAGAAGATGAAAAGTGTTTCTTGTGGTCTGTGCTCGCCTGTATACACCCGATCGCGTGTAACCCACATCGCGTTAGCCATTACCTTCCGTACGAAGAAGAAATAAACATGAAGGACATACCTTATCCCGTCGCAGTCAATAAGATAAAACGTTTTGAAAAATTAAACGAAAACATATCCGTTAACGTTTTTGGCTACGAAGGCGAGGTATATCCTTTACGTATTACTGAACACCGCGGTCGAAAGTACCACGTAAACCTACTGCTACTGTCCGACGCGAACACTACTCACTACTGCCTCATACGGAACCTTTCGCGTATGCTTTCGTCGTTGTCAAAACGAAACGGCGCTTCGTTTTACTGCAATTACTGTCTACACCGATTTTCGGACAATAAAGATACTAACGCGGCGCGAAAACGAGTTGAAGAACACGAACGCAACTGTTCTCAGCATGCAGTACAGAAAGTAAAACTTCCTGACGAGAACGAAAAGTGGATGTATTTTAAAAACTTTTCACTTTGTCACCGCGTACCTTATACGGTATACGCTGACTTCGAATCGTTTATTGTTCCGACCACCGGTAAAAACGTGGCACATCATATACCAGCCAGTTTCTGCTATGTGATAGTTGACTGGATGGGAAACGCCGTCAAGGAACCTGTAATATACCGCGGTAAAGACGTGGTGGACACGTTCCTTCGTGTGCTTTTAGTCGACGTTCAACGACTCGATAGAAAGTTTAATAAACCGATCCAAATGACAGCGGCCGATGAACGGTCATTCCGAAACGCTACGCACTGTCATCTGTGCAAGAAGGCGTTAACGGATGACACGGTTCGAAACCATTGTCACATAACGGGAAACTATTTAGGCGCTGCTCACAATGCGTGTAATATAAATTACAAAATACCAACACACGTTCCGGTTTTTTTCCATAATTTAAGTGGCTATGACTCGCATCATTTGATGCAAGGTTTCGGAAAGTACAAGGAAGATGAAATAACGTGTATCGCTACTACAAGCGAACGTTACATCTCCGTTACACTCGGTCAGCTCCGGTTTCTCGATTCTCTGCGGTTCATGAACGCGTCACTTGAAAAACTCGTCTCCAACTTATCCACGGATAAATTTAAAATCCTTAATCAATTTTACACGCGTAATGTTAATTTACTGTTGCGTAAAGGCGTGTACCCTTACGAATACGTTACGGACGATTCAAAATTTGACGAGAGGCAGTTACCGGACCGCGAACATTTTTACAACGGGTTGACAGAGTCGGATATAAACGAAGAAGATTACGCGCACGCTCGAGCGGTTTGGTCGGCTTTCGACATGCAATCGTTCGGTGATTATCATGACCTTTATTTAAAAACGGATGTACTACTGCTTGCAGATGTATTTGAAAACTTTCGAAACATGAGCCTGCAGTACTACGAACTCGATCCGTGTAACGTTTTTACCACCGCCGGTTTAGCGTGGAACGCGATGCTGAAAATGACAGGAGTTAGGTTAGAGTTACTCCGCGATATAGACGTACACCTGTACATCGAAAGAGGTATCCGTGGCGGCTTAGCAGCAATTTCTAATCGGTACTCCAAGGCCAACAACCCGTACATTCCCGATTATGACGCAAGCAAGCCGCATAACTATTTACTCTACCTCGATTGTACCAACCTGTACGGAACGGCTATGACACAGCCTTTACCACTGTCAGGTTTTCGATGGTTGGAACGTACAGAGATCGATACGTTGAACGTGCACACGTTACGTGACGATGATGACACCGGTTATATCCTGGAAGTCGATCTGGGGTATCCACATTACCTACACGACTTACACAGTGACTACCCTTTAGCACCCGAAAAGTGTACTATTACGGACAGTATGCTTTCACCGTACTGCTATCGCATGAAGCTGTTAAAAGACTTTGTGTGTAGTAACGGTAAGGTAGAGAAACTGATAACGTCCCTCGAGGACAAGACAAAATACATTGTTCATTACAGAACATTGAAACTCTACCTCGAACTAGGAATGGAGTTGAAAGCGATTCATCGTGTGTTAGCATTCACACAGTGCCTATGGTTGAAACCTTTCATCGATTTTAATACGGAGCGACGAAAGGAAGCCAGAAACACCTTTGAAAAAGACTTTTTTAAGTTAATGAATAACGCACCGTACGGAAAATCGTTGGAAAACGTACGGAAGCGAATCGATTTTAAGTTAGTTCCAAACGAGAAGAAACTTCACAAACTAACAGCTAACCCCAGGCTACAACATTTTTTCATCTATAACGAGGACCTGGTAGGTCTCACGATGAAAAAAATATCCATTACACTGAACCGACCTTTGTACGTTGGGTTCAGTGTATTGGATATTAGTAAGCTGATTATGTATCGGTTCCATTACGGATTCACGATGAATACGTACGGGTCACGTGCACGTCTATGTATGACGGACACTGACTCTCTGTTGTACGACATTCGCACCGACGATGTGTACAAAGACATGGAGGAGCATCTCGAACTCTTTGACACGTCGGAGTACCCCAAGGCACATCCGTGCTATAGTGAAACAAACAAGAAAAAGTTGGGTACTTTTAAAGACGAAACAAATGGAATACCGATACTTGAATTTGTCGGGTTGCGCGCAAAATGTTATTCATTCGTTACGGCAAACGATAAAGAGAAAAAGGTAGCGAAAGGTGTGCCACGTTCCGCGATAGCTACACAGTTGAAACATCAACTTTATAAGCAATGTGCAAAGACCACTTCTCAAACTTATACTACGGCGCAGACTATCCAAAGCGAAAAACATAACATATACACAAGAAAGCTTACAAAATTATCGCTGTCACCATACGATGACAAACGATATGTCTTGGATGACGGTGAAACAACACTGGCGTACGGTCATTATAAACTCTGTCAACCCAGACGCGAGATAATTCAGCAAGCGAGAAAATCCGTTATAAATTATGCGTTCGATATACGTTGATATAAGACTCGCTTGCAGGAGCAACACACTGTCAGTAACGACGATGAAGTCGGTGAGGTTCAGTGAAAACGTAACGGTATATCTCGTACCAAAATTTTGCGATTCGCGTTTCGGGTGGCGATATGGAAAACGTACGCAAAACTATTGCAAAAGAATTGCACAGACCGGTGAGAAGGAACTTTCCCAGACGTGCGGTGGAGGTGAAGGGGTTACACGATCTCTACCAAGCGGATTTGGTGGAAATGATACCGCATGCCAAGTTGAACAAGGGGTACAAATATCTAATGACGGTAATAAACGCATTTAGCAAGTATGCATATGCGATTCCCTTAAAAACTAAATCGGGTGTTGAAGTAGCACATGCTCTCGAACCAATAATTGTAAAAAATAAAATGAAATACCTGCAAACGGATAAGGGGAAAGAGTACTTTAACACTACCGTACAAGCTTTACTAAAGAGATACAACGTCAAACACTATTCAACGTATAGCGAGAAGAAAGCGTCCATCGTAGAGCGATTTAATCGTACGTTGAAAACGAACATGTACCGCGCGTTCAGCGAGCAAGGCCATTATCGGTGGTTGTCGCTTTTGCCTAAATTGGTGATGGACTACAACGACAGAGTGCATAGAACTATAGAGATGAAGCCGCGACAAGTCGACAAGAGCAACGAGCAAATTGTGTTGGAACGAATAAGAAAAAATACCGTACCGCGGAAAGTGAGCAAGAAACATAAGTTTAAAATAGGCGATCGAGTGCGTATCAGTAAATACAAAATCACATTCGCTAAAGGTTATACACCAAACTGGACGAACGAGATATATACAGTGCACAGAGTTCAGCCAACCGTACCGGTTACGTACTTGTTGAAAGATCACACGGGTGACGTTGTAAAAGGTGGGTTTTATGAACAAGAATTGAGTAAAACCAGCGTTGGTGATGTGTATCTCGTTGAGAAAATATTACAACGTAAAGGTGATCGCGTGCGAGTGCGCTGGCTCGGCTTTGATGGTAAACACGATTCGTGGATACATAAAAATGATCTGATATAATAACATTACCACAGTATTTAACCGAACGTAAATGAGTTAAGATGAAGATTGAACAACAATCGTTAAAGTTAAATGTTAAGAACGTAGACTCTGCTAAGTACAACGGTGAAGTTGCATATAATAAACACAGTCCACTGTTTCCAAACACAGTTCGATGTATCGTGTGCGGCGGATCATGTAGCGGGAAGTCAAACGTTGCCTTTAACATGTTATTCGATTCAAACGGACTGCGATTTCAGAACCTGTACGTGTTCTCCAAATCGTTATTTCAACCAAAATATCGTATGTTGGAAGACATTTTTAATACTCTCGCTGACGAAGGAATGACGTACTTCACATACAGTGAAAACGATAAAGTACCACCTCCGCACGAAATTGTACCTAATTCAATCATGTTGTTCGATGATGTGGTATGTGAACGGCAGAATAACATACGAAAATATTTCGCTATGGGACGGCATAGCGGTGTGGACACTTTGTACCTTTGCCAAACGTATAGTCTGGTGCCAAAGCAACTGGTGCGTGATAATGCCAATTTCTTGGTTTTGTTCAGACAAGATGATCTCAATTTACGTCACGTTTATAACGATCACGTTAACACAGATATGAAATACGAAGAGTTCAAAGCGATGTGCGCCGAAGCGTGGAAGGATCGTTACGGATTCATAGTCATCAACAAGGACTCACCGATAAACGCAGGTAGATACAGAGTGGGTTTCGATCGTTTTATACATAAATAGAATAGTTTGTGCAAGAAAGTCATCAGTGTCAAGATGGATGACAAGCAACTGACACATGAAATCGATGCAATTAGCGATAACATAAGACAAAAGTATCGCGCGTTGAAACATGACATCAGAGAGAGCGATGAAGCGTTAACGAGAAAGTACAAACCTCTTTTGGAACCGTTAACCCAGATTTCGGAAAAGTTGAATGACTCCAGTGATAAAATTAAAAAAAAAATAAAAGTTGAAGATGAAGATACGAAGGCAGCTGTTGAGACGAAAACACCATCACAACCTCGTTTCCTCAGAACGGAAGTGTTGGCACAAACGCCTGATGTCGAAACACCGAACGTAACTCTTGAAGAGTTTTTATCAACACCCGAAGGTCGACACGAAGCACAAGAATACGTTGAACAGTCTGTCGAAGGTCCGCTCGCGAGGAAATACTTACTGCTCGCGTTGTCTGATGATCGAGATAAGAAGATGGATCATACATACGGTGTTCGTAACGTTGAAGATAAATGGATGGTAGGCAATTCGGTGTTAGAGATCAATCAAGACGATAGCTTCTACATAGCTGGAAAACGATACAGAGGCACACCGGGCCTCTACGAACTTATGTTTATGAAAGAACCCGACAAGAGCGTCTACGATGAAAACGATTTAGCAGCGTACAGGTCTATATTGTCGGACACTAACGCTTATAAACGTTATTATTTACCCGGTGCTAAAGTAAATACAAACAAAGGTTTAAAGTACAGAGAGATAATCGCTCGATTGTTCCCACCACGCAGCGGACGTGGTATCGATTACGTACATTGGAACGATCCCAACGAACTGGTTGAACGGTTGAGACTGCTGGTAAGTTCAAAACGCACCGGTCACACCGGACACGACAACGAAATCATCTCAGTAGTAGAGGAATTACGTGAAGCCAACATTATCGTATAAATTTTATGAACGTCGGTGTAACAACTCATTGTTGTCAACACTGTCGACATGTGCGGATTAGATTTGACACCTGACTTTGAAGTCGAAAGCGAGAGACTGAAAACCTTTACATCATGGCCTGTGTATTTCATCAGTCCGACCGCTATGGTTGCCGCAGGCTTTCATTACACAAATGAAATTGACAGGGTTCGATGTTCATTTTGCGGTATAGAAATCTTTCGTTGGAAAGAGGGTGACGATCCGATTGTGTTACACACGCGATGGTCACCACAGTGTCGTTACTTAAAACGGTTAGCACATCATTTGTAGCGTGCAGTCGTACAATGGTTGTGGACAAGTTCGGTAGACACCAAAGCGCCGTGAGCGTGCGACGTGAAACAAAAAGACAATTACGCGATACTGTAGGATTTAAGATTACGAATGATGGGCATATAGATGTTGAAAACAAAAAGATCCGCAATCTGAACGAACCGGATGCAGGAAAGGATGCTGTATCCCTGACTTATATGCAAACACATTGTCTGCTACTCGATGATGAACGTAAAAGCGTGGACGTTAAAGGGTGTAGATTGAAAAATGTTGATACTCCTGTAGACGTTAAAGACGTAGTCAACAAATATTACGTTGATGACAACTGTATACAACACTCGAGTCAAGAGAGAGGTGAGGTCATCGATGCACGAGATCGATGGGTAATCAACGTTCGAAGTCCGGAACTAGCGACCGATGCGGTCAACAAAAACTACGTAGACTCGAACGTCATTAAAAAAGTATCGAACAGCTATTTGTTTGGGCAGAGCTGGTTGTCAGGAGTGAGTTCACCGATTTTTGCAGATGACGCGGTTAACGTAAAATACATGTTGCAGAACACCGTTAGCTTGGGCGAAGATGGTGTTTTCAAAGCAGCGGAAAAGAGAATATCAGACGTAGCGGATGGTTTTGCAGAGAGCGATGCTGTTAACTTACAACAATTAAATGACGTGAGACGATACGTAAAGAGCGAGATGTATAAGGTCGTTAAAACATTTCAGTATCAACTGGATTACTACTTATTGAAATTGTCTAAGCCACGTAGTTCAGAAGACGAGTGGACACTCGACACGAAGGAAATAAAAAGGTTAATAGATGAATACGATAAAAACACAGAAGAGAAAGGCTGGAGATCGGTTTACGATGAACAACAACGTTAAGAGGAAAAAGGGGTGGGGCGTCGGAAACGTGCTTAAAAACGTTGTACCGTCCGTTGTTTCGTCAGTTATCAATCGAGCGGTGGACGCACTACCTGTCGAATTACATCTGCCGGGTTACAGATTCTGTGGACCGGGCACGAAACTTGAAGAAAGATTAGCGCGTGGTGATCGCGGAATCAACCAATTAGACGAAGCCTGTCGCGAACACGACATCGCTTACGCTCAATACAAAGACAACGAAAGTAGACGTATTGCAGATCGTAAACTCGCGGAAAAAGCGTGGGAACGGGTAAAGGCGTTGGATTCGGGTATTAGCGAACGAGCTTATGCGACAGCAGTTGCAGCGACTATGAAAGCAAAATCAGCAATAGGAAGCGGTCGACGTCGTAAAAATAAAAAGAATGTGAGTAGTCGTGGTCGTGGTGCTGGTGGTGGGATGAAGAAGAGGAGGAAGAGAACTGTCCGAACCGCTAGGAAAAAGAAGAGAACTGCGTCCGGATTGTATCTACGTCCGTACCGAAAAAACTAATTCACATACCGCTCCGCCCGTTGTCCGAAGATGAATTACGTGTATACGCAAAAAAGCTAAACATACCGTATTTTAGAGGTGTTTACATGCGTAACGCATTACCGGATACAGCGCCGTGGAAGAACGAAAGCGTCATCGTAAATTTGGACGACGAGAGCGGACCGGGAACCCACTGGGTATGTTACAAGAAGCGTGGAAATCGAGTACACTATTTTGACGGGTTCGGTAATTTACGTCCACCTCTCGAGCTGATGCAATATTTTGGTGATACAACCGACGTTCGTTACAACTATGAACGGAAGCAACCTCCTAACACGGTCATCTGCGGTCATTTATGTTTAGACTTTTTATCGTCTTCTGATCAGTAAACTTCAGCATGTCGTCGTTAACGGTTACCGTGACGGGTACCGACGCTGCGAATCTCGTGTGTAACTTTTTCCCACCTCTCGAGTTATACGGTGAATGGTACGTTGGACTATTGGATTTTACATCGTATAATTCAATACCAAACGTTACTGAAGGAAAAAATAATGCATTTCCAGTAAAAATTTCCAAGGATCAGTGGTCCGTCATCAAGTTTCCTACCGGCACCTACGAAATCAGTGATATCGAAACGTATCTGCAGAAACAGTTAGGCGAGAGAACAATCAGTTTACGTCCAAACAACAACACATTAAAGTGTGAAATTTACTGTAAGCATGTCATCGACTTTTCGCATACACCGAATACCACTGCAAGTATGTTAGGATTCAAGGAGAATCAGCAGCTGGAAGCGTATATAACACACGAGTCGAACGTACCCGTCGACATAATCAAAGTTAACACCGTTCACGTACGGAGTAATATCGTACAGGGTGCGTACAAGGACGGCCAGGACCAGCACACGTTGCATTCGTTTTATCCGACCGTGGCACCAGGTTTCAAAATAGTTGAAACACCGACAAACGTAATATACTTACCGGTAAACGTACAACGCGTTGACAACATAATTTTGTCTCTCGTTGATCAGGACGGGGATTTAGTCGATTTTCGCGGTGAAGTTATCACGATACGACTGCATCTGAAAATATGGGATTGTATTTCGGACAAACGTCACCTGTAAAAAGGGAGTGTGTACGAAAGAAACATGGTAGTCGGTGTTCAACGTTGAAGCGATTGACATCAAGGAACAAGCGTTTCTTACTTTCACTTGGATTCAAATTATACGATTAAAATAATGTCGGGTGAAATTCTAGCTATCGAACGAGGAGCGGCTTTCGATAACAGAATCGTTGAGTTCGAATATCGTACGCACACACCGTATGCTTCCACCCGATACGGTAACAACGATGAAATACGTATACCCATCCAACAACAGGATGTTTTCACTTTACCGGCGGAGAGTTTTCTGTACATCGAAGGAACATTGACCAAGGTTAACGCTACCGACACAGCGTTGAACGTGAAATTAATCAACAATGCAATGGCTTTCTTGTTTGAGGAGATCCGTTACGAAGTGTGCGGTGTGGAAGTAGATCGTACGAAAAACGTTGGAATTACGAGCACTGTGAAATTGTTACTATCGAGCAATGAGCATGAAAGAAAGCATCTAATCAATGCAGGATGGGTGACGACAACCGATGAGTCGTTGACAGTACACGAGAGTACCGGTGATTTTACGTTTTGTCTTCCGTTAAAAATGCTACTCGGTTTCAACGAAGACTATACACGCATCATGCTGAACGTTAAGCAAGAATTGATTCTGTTGCGTACCTCTACCGATCAGAACGCAATGGTGCTAAAAGAATCAGGTGCAACTGCAAACGGTAATCTCGTAATAAACAAAGTACACTGGAAGATGCCCTATGTGCGCGTGTCAAACAAGTACCGAATACCGCTATTGGAGCATATCGAGGAGGATCATGAACTGGTGATGCCGTTCCGCAGTTGGGAATTGCACGAGTATCCCGTTCTACCGACGACAAATCGACATTCGTGGACCTTGAAGACATCGTCACAGTTGGAAAAACCACGGTATGTGATACTGATATTTCAGACGGACAGAAAGAACAATATAGCGAAAAACGCGTCGGAATTTGATCACTGCAATTTAACGAATGTCAAGCTATTTCTGAACGATAAATACTATCCGTACGATAACCTGAACCAGGATATCGAAAAAAAACGTTACGCACTGTTCTACGACATGTATACACGTTTTCAAACATCATACTACGACCGTCGCAACAGAACGCCTCTTTTGACACCTAATGAATTTATAACGAAAGCACCGTTGTTTGTCATCGATTGTTCCAGACAAGAAGAACCAATCAAGTCGTCTGCCGTTGATGTGCGTTTAGAATTTGAATCCAGTAACAATTTTCCAGATAAAACCACCGCTTACGCTTTGATTATTCACGATAGGATAGTACAGTACACAGCGTTGTCGAATACTGTTCATCGTTTGTCATAAAAAACTTGTTCTCCCCTCTACCAGTTTATAAAGATAGGTATTAGCGATCTCTAGCTTGTAACAAGATCAGTCCGTCTCAACGATGGAAGGTGACTGTGGTAGCGGCGGCAGCAGCAGCAGCAGGCATTGTGAGTGTAACGTTTACTTATCTCTTGCATATCCTATTAACTCTTACACTAAGTTCGTTACCGTCGGACTGTTTAACGAACTCAACTATGAACCGGGTGTTTTGTTTACAAACGGAAAAAAGAAACGTATATTACTTGACTTTTCTGAGTGGAATTACTTGTTGATCTTTCGTGAACAGCTACTATCCAGTATGTTATTGCACGAAGAAGGTGAAAACCGTGAAAGGAAGAAGAGTGTGATGATCAGTCGTAACTTTGGGAAAACGTTTGTTCGGATTAAAGGTAGTAAGACCGAAAAATTTGTTTTCACAGAACCCGAGTGGATCCGTTTTGGTTGTTTATTAACAGTACTAAAGAAATATCTTGTTCGCTTGTTTTATGATCAAGATCACTTCAAGTCGTACATTAATCAGGTAGTAGCCAAGGGGTGTTATGTACCACCATCCTTCTTTTTCCCCTCGTTTTTTCGATTGGAAAGCAGTCGTCATGACCAACAGCTAACATTTGATCGTCTTTACGATGAACTGGTATTGGAAGGAAAAGTAGAGGGGGAATTTGAAAAAATTAACGTATTCGATGCGAACAAGTGTCACTCGGAAAAATGAACTTGAATAGGACGGTTATTGCCGAGTTTGAAGCGTTTCGTGGTGACAAAAATGAATATGTAATCAAAGAGTTCGTTGCAGTTGATATAACAACCGGACGTTTTGTTATCGTGTTGTTCGCTCCACCGTACGAACGTGCACGACTGCACCTGAAATTTCAAAAAATCAATGACTGGTTGGAAACACATTATCACAGAATTCGGTGGAACGATGGTAATGTGCCGTACAACAATATGGTACGCATCGTTGCAGACTTTTTTTCAGACAGTTCTGTTGTCTATACAAAAGGGTTTGAGAAGGCAAATTTCTTACGACAGTTGTATCACCATGGTGAGGTGATTGACTTAAACGATATTCAAGCACCTGTAGTTCCTAGATCCTTTGTACCCATCATACAATGTCCTGTTCCTCATCGTCAACCCGTTACCACTCCCCCCTTACACTGTGCATTGCGCAAAGCTTTGTTTTATGCAGAATGGTTGCGGCAACGAAATAAAATATAGTCGGTTGTGAACATGTTTTCATCATGGTGTTAGTGTGAATGCTACGTGACAGAAATGTCCATAAACGTAGAATTAGGTACCGTAGTGTGTGCGTGAGTGTTAACCTTGACTACGTCACTGTCGCGGTAGACATACTCATAAACGTAGTCCTGGTAGTTCGAGACGGGTCACTGGCACGGTAGATATACCTGTAAACTCGTCAAGGACCAGCATGGGTGTGAAAATTACTCATTACGGTACAGCAAATGTGAATACGCATCATGTATGAACAACATATACACCCGATAAAAAAATAAAAAAATAAAAATAAAGTAAATAAATAAAAAATATATGTACTGCTTTTATACATTGACTTAGCATTGCATAGTGTAGCTTATCATTATCTACCACTGTATTAGTTAATAGTACAGCGATAGATAACGTGGAGTAGGCCTGCTTTACGAATCTGTAAAGTTGGGGAAACCACGTTAAAAAAAGCGTAGCGGTCTCTCATTCGCCTCTGGCCGCTAGGAAGAGGATGAGAGGTAAAAAATAAAAGTATAAAAAATGTTTATTTATTTTTAATAATAAATAAACTTATATTGTGCTTTTATGGTTTTACACATAGGACAACAGTAGATATCACTCGTCCACCTCATAGTTGCAAGTAAGAGACGAGAAGTATAAGTACAAAAATAATTACAGTTAAACGACAACGGCCCCTTGGTGTAGTGGATGCATGCCGGTTTGGAGTACCGGAGGTCCCGGGTTCAAATCCCGGAGGGGCCATAATTTATTTTTTGCGGAAACCAACTGTTTCGCCTCGCAGTCGAACACATGCGTCATGTCGGGTACCCCCATCCGTTGATTTAAACATTTCGGGTGTTAAATTTCGGACACCAAGAGATTTCAGGTACCCCCCCCCATCCGTTGATTTAAACATTTCGGGTGTCAAAATTCGGACACCAAAAATTTCGGGTAACCCCATCCGTTGATTTAAACATTTCGGGTACTAAATTTCAGACACCGAAAATTTCGGGTACCCCCATCCGTTGATTTAAACATTTCAGACATCACGCCCTCTACGTCGTCGTCATGTGGGCGTACCCACAAATTTCGGGTACCCCCATCCGTTGTTTTAATCATTTAGGGTACCAAAATTCTGACATTAAAAAAATTTCGAGAGAGAACGATTATTTTGTTACATCAAAATAAACCAGAACGCGGAAGTGTTTTAACATTCGGACACCAGCTGCCAGGGCCTCTGTCATGCAAATTTCGGGTACCCCCATCCGTTGATTTAAACATTTCGGGTAACGGTAACCGATACCCCCAAAATTTCGAGTAACGGTACCCGATGACATCGCCTCTCCGGGCAACCGCCGAATTCCGGGTACCCCCATCCGCTACACATTGTTTTCGGCTACCAAATTTTGGACATGCAGAAACCGCGGCCTCCGTGACGTCTTGAAACAGGTTTTAGCCATACGGACGCCAGCGACTTGAGCCTCTGTGTGATGTCATGAACTGGAACACGGAAGTGTTTCAGTCACACATACACACACATACACACACACACACACACACACACACACACACACACACACACACACACACACACACACACACAAAACAGTGACGTCACATGGACAGCTCGGACACCAGCTGCCAGTGCCTCTATGACGTCATGAACTGGAACCCGGTAGTGTTTTCAACTGGAACCCGGAAGTGTTCTCATACGCTCACTTTCCCTCTACTCATAACCCGGTCCCAATAAAGTAAATCATGAGAATAAAAGTCAGAAATGGGTAAAACTAAAGCTCGCTCAAAATTTAATTATATCACTCAACATAATAAACAATTCGAGTGGTATATAGTGCGAAGTGAGTTCTAGTGTACCCATTGAGGTGAAAAACCAAAGTGAAATTAATGTATTACCAAACTGTGCTGTATGTTTTGGATAGGATAAAACTATGGAAGTAGTATGTAATAATACTAATTGATTTTTGTAATTTTATTTATTTATTGTAATTTATATTGTATGAACCACAATTTGTTATTCCCAAGTTAATATTATATTGTTTCAAATAATTGTGTTAGATTGTAAGAAAACCCAGGGTTAATTTTAAAAGACATAAAAATTTTAACTACCAAAGATAATATAAAATTAAAATAATCCTATGAAGGAAATGGCAACAGGAAGTAGTACCGGGTATGAACACTATTCGAGACTAAATAAATAATATATAAATTTATTTAATGATAATAAAATGATAAAATATTTATATACAATGTCATAAAAAAATTAACCAAAACATATTATGTAAATTAAATTAGTAAAGAAACCGGAATGGAAGGGAATTATTTTTCCATAAATAAAATATAAATTTATAATAATCACAAACTGCCTACATAATAAAAATACTATGTGTTACTAAGAGTGATGAAAAATAACAAGAGTAGAGGGAAAATGGGGTTCCTGACCCACAAAGGAATGCCGCCTTTCTTAAAAAACATAAAAAACGCTAAAAAACAAGATCAAAGAGATGCCGCCGTTCCCGCGGTCCAAGATTTTTTCCCACGCTCTCCCCACCACCCTGGACCCGCAGTATCCGCGAATTTTCGCGAATATAATTTTTTATATGCAGCCTTTCGCGAGCCTAAATCACTTTCACTTTCTAATTTCCGCGAATATAATTTTTTATATGCCGCCTTTCGCGAGCCTAGATCACTTTCACTTTCTACTGGACCACAGCATCCGCGACTTTTTCGCTGATCTGTGTCAAGATCCGCGACTTTTTCGCGTATCTGGACCACAGCATCCGCGAATATAATTTTTTATTTTTTTATATGCCGCCTTTCGCGAGCTTAGATCACTTTCACTTTCTATCACTTGATGCATTATAGTGTATATATTAAATATATGATCAGGGTTACCAACCTTGCATGAGTTCAAATTTGTTATAATGTATATTAAATCTATATGATCAGGTTTACCAACCTATGGTGGGGGGTTCCGACTTGATGCATTATAGTGTATATATTAAATATATGATCAGGGTTACCAACCTTGCATGAGTTCAAATTTGTTGTGTGTTATAATGTATATTAAATCTATATGAGGTTTACCAACCTATGTATGGGTTCAAACTTGATATGTGTGTGTATTATAGTGTATATTAAAATATATGATCAGGGTTACCAATCCTGCATTATTGTGTGTGTATAGAACAGATCTGCCAACATTTTTCTTCGATGGGAAATTCAAACTATATTATAGTAAATTGTTGACGACGACTTCGATATCAACTCTCTCTCTCCCCTCCTCTCTCTTTGTCTCTAGACACAGTTGTCATCAGTTTTACATAAGCGTCGTGCTACTTATGGATTATTGTAAGTAGCGATACTAAAATGTAATCACCAGGAAATATATATTTATCACCTACCTCGTTGCGTCCTACTTCTAATTTTTTTGACACATGACAGTCATTGACTACGATTTAGAAATTAATATACTGCCAAGTCTGAGTGTGTGTGTGTGGTAAAGTGTTACGCATAAAAAAATCTCCTTGAAATAAGGTATTTTCAAAAGTTTTGTGTACACACATTGTATAATAATTTTCGTAATTGTAAGATACAACCTGCAAATTATTAAAATGTCTCTCTCACACATTTCTGATTACTATACAAATAATTGCGTGCATATTCGAAGGTTTATAACGAAATAAATTAAAATAAACCATAATTTGTTTTAAATAATTAAATATATATATTTACAACACTGTACACAAACATAAAATATATAGTTTACAAACCGCTATAATACAATTATTCAAAAAATACATTTTACATTGATTAAATATATATATATATCACAAACATTGTTATATATAAAATATTAATAATAATATTGTTTTAAATGATTAAATATATATTTACAGCATTGTACACAAACTTAAAATATAGTTTACAAACCGTTATAATACAATTATTCAAAATACATTTTACATTGATTAAATATACATATATCACAAACAAACATTGTTATATAAAATAAATATTAATAATAATTTTTGACATTGTAAGATTTTTAAATAATAATTTCACGGCTGTAGATACAGTTCACAAGGAAGTTTATCTGTAACATAACAATACAGTCGATATTAGAATCACTGATACGATAATATTCAATTATCACATGCACACACACACACACAGTTAGTGGAAAGAATCAAATGCGTTAAGTAAGTAAACTTTTTCAAGTATATGTCATTTTTCATAAGTTAATGTACTTTCAAATAATTTCTAATCAAACCAAACCAAATATTATTCACTGGAAATTTGTAAATACTACTTAGAATCAATGATACATTTATCGCATAAAGGTAATGTACTTTCAAATAATTTCTAATCGAACCAATTATTATTCAACGAAACTAAATAGAATCAATGATACATTTATCATGTACATACAAATTCAATTATTAAAGTGGCTACTTACGACGTTAGGACTCAATCTCTACTTGTGTTGTTTGATTTCTCGTCCCTCGATACACTAAATGTAGTTCTTTAGGTTTGATATGTCTGAGCTCCTCATTCGTGAAGACACCTGCATACCTCTTGGGAAGATAGACACGATACTGACAGTCGCCATCCTCCAATGTAGCAAGCACAGAGTTCCCATATTTTGTGTCCACATTTGTTAAGACCATGATGGGATATTTTTTATTCACTATCAATTCTGAACATCGTTTGTACTCGATAGCACTTACAGCATTAAACTTTACAAGAAACGACATTATTAGAAGACACTAGTGAACACGTCTGTATCAAACCAGAGAGAACCAAACAATGACAGAATATTCGACACAAAAGGACAGTAGAATGTGATAGTGGTGGTGGTGGTGGTAACGTCGGTGTCCCACTTTCATTTGCATGTATGAACATGTCCCACAGACGAAATTAGAGACACCAAAAATATAACAATGTCATTAGGAAAGTCCATTTTCATAAGAAAATAGTCACTGCTTACAGCTATGCATGTATGTACATGTCCACAACAGAATGAGAGAGAGATATAAATGTCATCATTCGCTGTGACCTACTTTCTAAATTTGTTACATTAAAAATGTTTGTTTAAAGCAAAAATCATGAATCATCCATTCCCGAATAGCATGCACCTTATAGTTGGCACAACGGTCAGAAGAATTGAAATGTCTAAGACATTCTGTTCCATGAATTATATACGGTATGTTTTTAGGACAACCAAAGTCATCGAGATTGATGATATTATTGTGTATTATCTTTGATTGCAAAAAACGTTTTTTCTCAAAACCCTTCACAAACACATATTTATATATACGTGTATGTGATGTTAACAATTAAACAAGATTGTCGTATGGTGTCTCTCCTTCGCTCCATCTAAGTCTATGATAATTTGTTGTTAACCAGTGGTTTGTCCTAACGTATTTGGGATTCGTAACGGATGTAGCAGGTGGAGTCAAAATCCAATGTCTACCAGCAAATCTCAGAACGTCCATGATTGACAGTTCCTTCACAATATATTTTCCGTTGTCGTCGAAAAAGCACTGGAAGTCAATTATAACTGCAGTGTTATCCATAATACTGTAAGACAAAGAAACCACACACATTACAAACTCTATATATGTATATATTATGTTTAAACATACAAATATCGTTGAGATATTAATATGTGAACTTACGTTTACAGACGTCTGGACTGAAGCACCGAGAGACATCAACTGACGAAAGAAACAAGTGTTGAGGAGGGTTACTATACATGGAGACGAATTTTTTTAGTAGGTGGGGAGGTGTCGTCGTCGTCGTTCTCCATGTTGATGCGTTGTCGTATCCGATAATGACCGTATGCAAGCGTATCATGACCATTGTCTAATATATAATGCTTATCATCATACGGTGACAACGCTTGCTTATTTACACGCATCGTGTACAGCGTATGATGATCGCTACGTAAACAAAGCGCACTGGTAGAAAACTGACAATGATCAGTGAGACACTTGCGATACATATCGTGTCGCAGACTCCTCTTAATTGCAACTCGAGGCACACCTTTACATACACGTTTTTGACACTCTTGGGTGGGATCTTCGTGGGCCACAAGGAACGAATAACATTTCGCACGGAGACCCACGAATTCTCTAATAGGACGACCACACGTTTCATCCTTGAACAGACCGACAACCTTTTTGTTCTTAAGGCTATAACAAGGATGAGACGTAGGGTAATCCGATGTGTCAAAAACGTGTAGGTCCTTCTTCATGTCTGCATACAGGTCTGATGTTTGAATGCTATACATCAGACTGTCTGTATCTGTCATTAATAATTTAACGTTGCAACCGTACTTGGCGACAGCATAACGATAATGAAAGTCGTACATTATCGTTTTGCTAACGTCAAGCACCGTGAAGCCGACATACACGGGACGGGAAAGAACAATGGATTTTTTACGGAGTGAGAGCCCCACCAGATCGTTCGTATAACGAATCATACGTTTTAGCCTAGGTGTGGAAACTAGTTTTTGAAGCCGTCGTTCATTCGAGACTAGTTCAAAGTCTATATGTTTCCGTACGTTCTCCAGCGACTTACCGTATACGGCGTTGTTCATCAGTTTGAAAAGGTCTTTTTCAAAGCTGTTTGCCTCTTGCGGGTGTTGAAATCGATAAACGGTTTCAACCAAGCGCTTTGCTTAAAACACAACACCCTATGAGTCGCTTTCAGCTCTAAGCCAAGACTTAAATACAATTTCAAATTTCGATAATGGAGAACGTAATTTTGTTTGTCCTCCAAAGTTGTTAACAACTTCTCTACGGATGACCCTGATTCGTTATACGATGATCTGTATATACTCTCGTGTAAACGTTTGGAAAAGGGAGAAAGGATATCGGGTGTTATGCGCTGGCGCACAGGTGCAAGTGGGTAGTCGGAATGCAGGTCGTGTAAGGTATCAGGATAGTGTAGGTCGACTTCAAGGATGTACCCGATGTCGGAATCATCACTCACATTACGTACGTCCAAGGACTCGATTTCGTTACGATCGAGCCATCGGAAGTCTGCGTAAGGGAGCGGTTGCGACATGGCTGCACCGTATAAATTATTACAGTCTGTATACAGAATGAAGGAGGTCGGTTTCGATACATCGTACTGATCTGGAATCAGAGGATTGTTAGCGACTGCGTGACGGTTGGATATCATCGCGCAGCCTCCGCGGATCCCAGACTCAAGGAACAGATGCAGATTTATCTCTGTTAACAGCTCTAATTCGACCCCTGTCATTTTTAGCATCGCGTTCCAAGCGAGTCCGGGAAGCGAGTAAAAATGACACGGGTCCAAGCAGTAATCGCGTAAGGCCATGTCTCGGAAACTTTCAAAGACATCGGCCAGCAGCATTACGTCTGTCAACAAATACAAATCGTGGTAATCGCCAAACGTACGCAGATTGAATGCACTCCACACGTTTTGGGCGTGCTCGTAATCTGCGTTCGAAATAGCCGATTCCAACAACCGGTTATCAAAGTGTTCACGAGCGGGTAGACTTGTTTCGTTGAACCGATCAATGCTGTCAACGTACTCGTAAGGGTATACTCCCTTGCGTACGAGCAGATTGGTCTGTTCGTCGAAACCCCGTCTAAGCATTTCCTCTCTGAGCAAAGGAAATTGGCTCCCGGACGTGGACAGATTGGTAACGAGTGTGTCCAGAGAGCGATTAAGAAATTGAAAAGAGTCTACGAAACGCAAGGGACCCAGGGAGAACGACACGTAACGCTCACTGGATGTTGCAATGCAGGATACGTGTTGGTCCTTATATTTTCCTAAACCCTGCATTAAATGGTGACAGTCGTAGCCACGAAGGCTGTGAAAGAAGACGGGGATATGACGAGGCATCTTGTAGCTTAGATTACAGCTATTAGGGCTGCTCCCAAGAATTTCCCCGTAAGATGACAATGATTGCGTACCTTGTCATCGTCTGTCAAAGGGCGCTCACACAAATGACAAACGGTGGCGTTAGTGAACGCAACATTGTCATCATCGGACATAATTATTTGTACGTTATATCGTACTACCTTCATCATATCCTCGGCGTCTTTCATCAACCACGAGAAGAAAGTGTCTACAACGTTTTCACCTCGATAAACTTTAGCCTCTCTCCAGAGTCTATGTGTATGATCAACGATAGCATAGGAGAAACCTGACGGAATATGCATCGCTTCGTATGATGTGGACGATACAGGAGGAGAAGTTATTTTCTGACGGGCACCGTTGCTATCAACTGAGTAGAATTCGCCTAACTCGTGCACTGTCGTCGGGACGTTGTTACCAGGTGAACACGATTGAAGCGGAGTGATGAGGGACTCGAAGTCGGCGTAGACGGTAAAGGGTACTTTAAGACAGTGCGCGTAATTTTTAAATGACATAAACTTCTCCTCCTCTGTAGGCATTTTGGTTTTCTGCTCGCCGTGAGGTGTGCAGTAGGGGAGATGATCGGACAGACCATGTTCTGTGGAGAAACGATGCAGGCAGTAGTCACAGTAAAATGATTTTTCTTTGTGTTTTGTAAGGGATGATAACAATTTATTAATGCTACTGATAAGACAGTAATGTTTTCGGCTATTTGTGTCGGACAGAAGTAAAAGATTAACATGATGTAATCTGTCCTTATTGGGGGTAATTCTTAACGGATAAACCTCATTTTTTGATTCGTTTCTGATATTGTCGTCTATATCATAGCCGAAAACGTTTATAGAAATATTGGGATTCTGTGTTTCAAATTTAGAAAGTGAATTTATAGAAACAGGGTACTCGATACCGGACATATTTATTGTGTTTTTGAATAAGAGGTATTTTGAAACACGGTCTTTATGCTTTTGTTGAGGGTGTATGTGAGCTAGTACGGACCGTAGAAAACACATTTCATCTTGGGAGTTATTGATGTTGACTACTGCCTTGGTGAGTGCAAGTTTTCGCGGGGTTGGAAGGTAGGAGGACGCTGCTAGAGGCCTGTACCGTCCAACAACTAGTTCCAGCTTCAGTTACAGCATCCACCGACCATCCGCTCCCGTCACGGGTAAAATTTGATATGCTATTCATGATTTTATCGTAGGATTCATCGAGTAGACAGTTCAACTCGTCGTTGTCGTCCGTGAGCAACGTACGACAACGTCCGTGGAAGACGGCGTCTTTGGTTACCTCTTTTTCTTCGCCGCTGTCACCATCTAACACAGTTTTAGTGAAACGTATCCTGCACGCAATATGCCATTTGATACTGCGTAAACGTGCTTGTTCTGCCAGAATATCCTTGCACAATAAAGGTCGCACCTCGGTCATTATCGGTACTATATCTTGATCTTCTTCTTCTGTGTACACAGGCAGGTAATTAAAAGTTGTGAGACATCCTCTAATACTACTGTTTCGCACAATATAAAATCGTGTCATATCTGAAACAATAGAAACACATGTATTAGCTAATAGGAATGATGAATAACACACACAAATTCATGTTTGTGGTAAATAAATAGATAGTACACGTTAGTAATACGTTAGTTTATTGCAAACTGTGAAGATGGCAGCTACTCATGATTTTAGCATTGAAAGTGAAAGAAGAAAATCGTTCAAGTATTGGGAAGTGACGTTTGTCAGTCCCGACGAGTTAGCGTTTGCTGGGTTTTACTACTATCCGCTAAATTATGATGTTTGTGGACGTAGTATGTCATTCATAGACGATAGAGTTAAATGCTTTTGTTGCGGAATTGAATTAGTTCATTGGAGAGAAGGTGACATACCTATGGTGGAACATGAAAAATTTTCTCCGTCATGCCAATTTCTAAACGATGTCAAGAGACAATACATTGGGGAGAAGGTGACAAACCTATGTCAGAACATAAAAAATTTTCTCCGCCATATCAATTTCTAAACAACGTCAAGAGACTATCTTGTACAGGTTAGACAGAGTTAATTCATATCAAACAAATTTGGTTTGCTACATAATTATAGAGAGACAATTGGTATTTTAAAAAATTTTTACCTTGTTGAGGATGTTCCTGTTCCTGCTGATGTTCTGGATTCTGTTGAAGGTCGGACATGATGATATTCAGATGTGAGAATGAATACTGAAAAACAAAGAAACTGTTATAGATATATATAGTATTTTTAACACCGGTATTATGTTAGTGTATCTTAAACCATGAACAACGCACGCAAGACTATAGCTCTAGAGCTACACAGAGCAGCGAGAAGGAATTTCGTTAGGCGCGCGGTTGAATTGAAGGGTCTACACGACTTGTACCAGGCGGATCTTGTGGAGATGATACCATACGCTCGAGTGAACAAAGGGTACAAGTACATGATGACAGTGAACAATGCGTTTAGCAAGTACGCGTACGCTGTACCATTGAAAACAAAGACAGGAAAAGAAGTAAAGCATGCACTAGAGCCTATACTAACTGCTAATCGAATGAAATATTTACAGACAGATAACGGGAAGGAGTATTACAACAGCACAGTACAAGCGTTACTAAAAAAGTATAATGTGAAACATTACTCAACCTACAGTGAGAAAAAAGCTTCCATAGTGGAACGTTTTAATCGCACACTGAAGACACACATGTATCGAGCTTTCAGTGAACAAGGACACTACCGCTGGTTGGATCTACTACCTACATTACTGAAATCGTACAACAATACAACACACAGAACCATTGGTATGAAACCGAGTGAAGTGAATGACGCCAACGAACATATAGTGTTGGAACGAATAAGGAAGAACACAGCGCCTAAAATCAGTCCAACGAAACCACCCAAATTTAAAGTCGGTGACCGTGTTCGTATAAGTAAGCACAAAATGACGTTCGCCAAAGGTTATACACCGAATTGGACTAACGAAATATTCACTGTGGATAAAGTACAATCCACTACTATCCCCGTCACTTATCTGCTAAAAGATCATCTAAACAAAGTGTTGAAAGGTGGTTTTTACGAGCACGAGATTAGTAAGTCCAAAGTCGGCGACGTATACCTAGTGGAAAAGGTGTTACAACGCAAAGGTGACAGAGTGCGTGTTCGTTGGCTCGGTTTCGATGGTAAACACGATGCGTGGATACATAAGAAAGATCTAATATAAAAAAGGTGACAGCACGTGATGAAAACAGTATGCTTTCGGTATTCACAAAGATGAAGATTGTACAGCAAGCAAACAAATTACCAATAAAGGATATGGACTTTTTGGCTGGTGACGAAGGTAGTGCTAAGCGTAAACATGGCCCGCTATTACCGAACAGTATTCGCTGTATCGTTACAGGCCCAAGTTCCTGTGGGAAATCAAATGTGCTATTCAACCTACTGTTTGATGCCAACGGACTACGTTTCCGCAACGTATACGTGTTTTCAAAATCATTATTTCAACCAAAATACAGAATGCTAGAAACAGTGATGAAATCACTCGCTGATGAAGGTTTAGGTTATCATGCATACAGCGAGAACGAAGAAGTCCCGCTACCGAGTGAAATCACTGGTCTCGACTCTGTTATCGTATTCGATGATGTATCGTGTGAAAGACAAAACAATATTCGAAAGTATTTTGCTATGGGGAGACATAGCGGTGTGGACACATTCTATCTATGCCAGACATATAGCCAGATACCGAAACAATTGGTACGTGACAACGCTAACTTGTTGATATTGTTCAAACAAGACGATCTAAATTTACGACATGCATACAATGATCACGTTAACATAGATATGAAATATGATGCTTTCAAAGACGTCTGCATGGAAGCGTGGAAGGATCGTTATGGATTTCTAGTCATAGACAAAGACTCGCCAATAAATGAAGGTAGATATAGAATCGGCTTTGATCGATTCATAATTGTTTCCGACGAAGTATAAAAGTGGTTGCACTGTAGTAATGTAATCAGTCCTCTTGCTAACACACGATGGCAATGAATAAGGAGGAACGACTCGCGTATGATATAGACACGATAAGCGACAACATAAGGAAAAAATATCATGCATTACAACACGGTATCAGAGAAAGCGACGAGGCGTTTAGAAAAAATTACAGACCGATTCTGGAACCGTTAGAAGTTATTTCACGAAAGTTAAGTGGTGACATGATGGAGGAGGAGGAGGAGGAGCAGATAAAACAAGAAGAGCCTACACAACACGTAATAACAGAAAACGAAAGTGGTATGCAAAGTCATAACGCTTCTCATTTCAGTGAAGAGGACGCTTGGAACCCTAACGCTTCACATTTCAGCGAGGATTCATTAGCAAACAAATATATGCGTTTGTGTGAATCGGCGGACTGTAAACGGATTATAGATCGCATGTATGGTGTTCGATACGAAGGTGGTAAATTTATGATAGGTGATTCAAATGTAAAAATCGATGATAACGACAACTTTCATGTCAAAGGAAAAATTTACGAGGGTACACCTGGTCTGTATGAACTTTTGTTTATGAAACTACCGAAAAAATACAATAAGGATGATATGAGGAAATATAAGTCTATACTACTAGCAACCAACGGACACAAACAAAAATATAAACACAATATGCGAATAAACAGTAACAGTGGCGTCAAGTACCGACTAGTAATATCTAAATTGTTTGCACGAAAACGTACAGGGAGTGGCTATATGGAGATGAAACCGAACACTGCAATCGATTACGTGCATTGGGATGATCCTAACGAGTTGGTTAATAGATTGAGACTGTTAATGGCGTCTCAAAATAGCGGCCATACTGGTCATAGGAATGAAATCGTTTCGATATTGGAAGAATTACGTGAAACTGGCATTATCATATAAAAGCAGACGCACCGTTCTATAACCATCAGTTCTTCTTCATAAATATGAGTGTAGACAAGTTCGGTAGACACGACAGCGCTGTAAGAGTGCGAAAAGAAACTCATCGAAGTCTGCGTGAGGATATCGGTTTAGGAGTGACTAACGACGGTCACTTTGATGTGAAAAACAAAAAGATATGCAACTTGGGTGATCCTGAAGAGTTGCACGATGTTGTTTCTTTACAGTACGTAAAGGACACATGCTTACAGTACAAGAACGACGACAACGCTACCGTAGACGCAAAAGATCATCGAATAATATGGCTAAACGATCCGCTTAAATCAAGAGATGCAGCCACAAAACGATACGTAGACGAGAAGAGTTTGAAAAAAGATCGTGCAGGTAACGTAATCGTTAATGACTGTCGACTAACGCATGTGCAAGCGCCTGTTGACTTCAAAGACGCAGTGAATTTGGAATTTTTACATGCACACACAATCAGTTTGCAAAACGATACTTTCTACGCTGCCGGAAGAAAAATTACGAATATAGCGAACGGTGTCAATGACAAAGACGCAGTCACTGTACGACAAATGAACGAATTAAAATTACATATAAAGACCGAATTGTACAAGGTCACTCAGGTATTTCACGCTCATATAATCAATCTAATAAAGTTTGTCTATAAATATCAAGACAGCACGACACAGCGTTCAGTCCTGTCTGAATATATTGAAGAGGTGGGGCGTTTAATAGACGTTCTCGATACGGAAACGGAAATGAAGGATTGGAGATCTGTTTACAAGAATGCACGTACTTCGTAAGAAAAGAATGGGGCGTGGTGTAATTGGAAAAATACTTAAAAACACTGTGCCCGCTATCGTTTCGTCAGTACCTACTTTGATTAATCGAGCGGTGGACGCATTACCAGTAGAATTACACCTACCGGGCTACCGATTCTGTGGACCTGGAACAAAACTCAAAGAGAGATTGGCACGTGGCGAGCGCGGAATCAACGAGTTGGACGAAGCCTGTCGCGAACACGATATCGCTTACGCTAAGTACAAGGACAACGAACGAAGACGCGTAGCGGATCGTGTGCTAGCCGGCAAGGCGTGGGATCGAGTGAAAGCTTTGAATTCAGGCATCAGCGAAAGAGCGTACGCGGCGGCCGTAGCGGCAGCGATGAAGGCGAAATCGGCAGTGGGTGGAGGGAGCTCGCGTAGTGGTTGCAGAAAAAACAAGAAGAAGAAGGGTTCAGGAATTAAACGTCAATCCGTGAACAAACGCAAAACGACCTGCAAACGCAAAACAGTCCCAAGACATAAACGTAACAATAAAAAAATAGCGTCAGGTCTATACCTACGTCCTTACAGACAAAAAAACTAATTTGCATACCAGTGCGTGCATTGTCTGACAGTGATTTGTATGTGTACGCAAAACTTTTGAAAATACCTTATTTCAGAGGAGTTTTTATGCGTAACACTTTACCACACACACGACCATGGAAGAATGAGAGTGCAGTTGTTAATCTAGACAGTGCAGAAGGACCTGGTACGCACTGGGTTTGCTACAAGAAGCGAAACAAACAAGTTTACTACTATGATGCGTATGGTAATATGCAGCCACCTCTTGAGCTGACACAGTATTTTGGAACCGACACTGACATTTACTACAATTACGAACGTGAACAGCCACCACACACAGTCATCTGCGGGCATTTATGTTTGGACTTCTTAACGCGCGAGTGATCAGTAAGCGACAAGATGTCTTCGCTGTCGGTCACCTTAACAGGTACGAATGCTGCTGCTCTTGTATGTGACTTTTTTCCGCCTCTCGAACTAACAAACGGCGAATGGTATGTAGGTCTATTGGACTTTACTACATACAACAGTATACCGAACGTGATTGAAGGAAAAAACAACGTGTTTCCAGTACTACGAGACGGAACAACGTGGGACTTGATAACTTTACCTACAGGTGCTTATGAAATCGGTGACATAGAAGCCTTCCTCAAAAAGCAGTTAGGAGACTCAAAGATTAGTCTACGTCCTAACAACAATACACTGAAATGTGAGCTGACTTGTGCACTGGATATTGACTTTCAACAAACAGTGTACGGTATCGGTGATATGTTGGGTTTCAAGGGAAAGCGTCTGCTTGAAGCGAATAAAACTCACACGTCTGACGCCACAGTTAACATTATAAAAGTGAACAGTATACTGATAAGGTATAATATAGCGCAAGGATCATACAAGAACGGTAAAACCGAGCACACACTGCACTCGTTCTATCCGTCAGTCGAACCAGGATTCAAAATAATTGAATCGCCTACAAACGTCATATACCTACCTGTGAATGTGAGTCGTTTGGACAACATAACATTATCTTTACACGATCAGGACGGTGACGTAATAGATTTTCGCGGAGAAGTCATCACTGTGCGTTTACATCTAAAACGACTATAGACATGGGCTTGTACTTTGTTTCTTCGCCACCGCTGCTACCACAGTCGTCAGTAATAAAAGAAGAAGAAAGATCAGTTAGGAAACGCATCAGTACTCGTTCGAAACTGAAACGATTAACATCAGTTAACCGCCGTTTCCTGATTTCACTGGGTTTTGTTGTTGTAAACAAGTAACATGGCGAGTGGAATATTATCAGTGGAGCAGCAACCGTTCTTTGAAGACAGTATCACACACTTTTCATTTCACTCACACGCACCGTACGCAACAACAAGATATGGAAACAATGATGAAATACGTGTGCCAATACAACAACAGGACGTCTTTACACTGCCGTCAGAAAGTTTCCTCTACATCGAAGGCAAGTTGGTTAAAAACCCTAGTGCGGCTGCAGATACTGCACTGAATGTGGAACTGGTGAACAATGCTATAGCATTTCTCTTTGAAGAGATTCGTTACGAGTTGGCCGGAGTGGTAGTGGACCATACCAGAAACGTCGGTGTTACGTCAACTATTAAAACTTTTCTATCACTCAACAACAACACACGTAACGCAATGGAAAACGCAGGTTGGGTGGCACCGACCACGAACATATTAAAAGTGAATGATGACGGCGAATTCAATTTTTGTATACCACTGAAAATGCTAATGGGATTCGCAGAAGACTATACACGCATCGTGCTGAATGTGAAACAAGAACTTATACTCCTACGTGCTTCTACCGACATAAATGCTATGGTTTTAGTAAGCGGACAAACGACTGCTAATTGTGTTCTTGAACTAGATAAAGTTTACTGGAAAATGCCTTATGTACATGTAGCTAATGCGTACAGATTACCACTGTTACGACTCATAGAGAAAGACCACCCGATAACTATGCCTTTTAGGACCTGGGAGTAGCACGAGTATCCTGCCTTACCACAGACTAAAAGGCAGAATTGGATTGTCAAGACCTCGAGTCAGCTAGAAAAACCACGCTTTGTTGTGTTAGCGTTTCAGACAGCAAGAAAAAATGTACTGACAGCACACGCTGATGAATTCGATCACTGTAACGTGATCAATGCGAGACTGTTTCTAAACGACAAGTATTATCCTTACGATAATTTAAACTTGGATATTGGGAAAGACCGTTTTGCATTATTGTACAATATGTACGCCAGTTTTCAAAGTTCGTATTACCACCGTTTAGACGGCAGCCCAGTACTGACACCGGAATTATTCAAATCAAAAGCCCCGCTGTTTGTTTTCGATTGTAGCAGACAAGACGAAGCACTTAAGTCTTCAGCAGTTGATGTACGTTTAGAATTTGAATCGTCAACGAATTTTCCTACACAGACGACCGCCTACTGTATGATACTACATGATTCGCTTGTAGAATATACGCTATTGTCCAACACAGTACATAGACGTGTTTAAGTCTTATTTTATACATATTTTGTAAATACTAGTTTTAAAAATATATATATTTTCATCATATTTGTAACATTATAATATTGGAGCTATGTGTGTGTATGTATTTTTAATTGTAAAACTAGTTTAGATATATTTTAATACTTGTAACAATATAATCTTGGAACTGTGTATGTTTTTTTTTTAAATTGTAAATATTAGTTTAGATATATTTTCATACTTGTAACAATATAATCTTGGAGCTGTGTATGTATTTTTAATTGTAAAACTGTTTAATATAATCTTGGAGCTGTGTGTATGTATTTTAATAAATGTATATATATATATTACACACACTTTATTATTATTTGTATAACCCACTCCATAATAATTTGATCATACACATACGCGCGCACGCACACACACATGTATTAAATTCAATAAATAATAATGCGTTTGATAATGTTTTAATGCAAATAATTTTAGGAAAGTCTACATTCTGCATTCATAAGGAGATAGTCACTGCTTACAGCTATGTATGTCCACAACAGAATTAGAGAGAGATATAAATGTCATCATACGCTGTGACCTACTTTCTAAATTTTTTACATTAAAAACGTTTGTTTAAAGCAATTTTTCAGAAAATTTGTAACAGACATAATAATTTGATCATACACACACACATGTATTAAATTCAATAACACGCTTGATAATGTAAATAATTTTTACGTTTAAATAAAAATCTGCACATACATTAAAATTAAAATTAAATAAAATCTGTACAACTTACCAAAACTAGTATGTGCGTTGTCTACACTGAAGGCGTACAAACAGTCTTTCAACTATTAAAAAAGATGCAGAGATTTCACGATGTATCAGCACACGTTGGTGAGAAATTGCCACTATAAAAATACGGTAAGAATATATTTTCAGAAATTGTAATTTGATCATACACACACGCGTACACACACATGTATTCAATTCAATAAATAATGCACTTGATAATGTTTTAATGCAAATAATTTTTACGTTTAAATAAAATCTGTACATACAATAAAAATTATACTCAGTTATTAACGTATTCAAATGTTTCAATAATGCGCTTGATAATGTTTTAATACAAATAATTTTTACGTTTAAATAAAATCTGCACATACATTAAAATTAAATAAAATCTGTACACTTACCAAAAACTAGTATGTGTGTTGTCTACACACCCTTAATGATGAAAGTTGCGTATACTGAATGCGCACAAACAGTCTTTCAACTATTAAAAAAGATGTAGAGATAGATTTCACGATGTATCAGCACATACACAAGCAGTCAAAATGAGAAATTTTCGCTAATTTTCTGTGCGTATATATATTGTACACTGGTAGTGGGAGAAAGCTTGCATGTCCGTTTTTAGAGTAATTACTGTCAGCGGTGTTAATGCTTGACAGGTGTCAAATTAGAAAGTAGAGTTGTCCGTTTTTAGAGTAAATACTTTATAATCCTAATTACTGTCAGCGCTGCTAATGACTAGCAGGTGTGAAATTAGAATGTAGGACGTCGTACACAAGGTTAATGACCTCTGGTTTAATTTAGCGAATAATAACTATATCTAATTCAGTATCGGATCAATGCTGTCAACGTACCCCGAATATGCATGCAATTATTTGTATAGTAATCAGAAATGTGTGTGAGAGAGACATTTTAATAATTTGTAGGTTGTATCTTACAATCATGAAAATTATTATTTAAACTGATAATTGTTTTATTAAAATCTTACAATGACGAAATATTATTATTTCATTATTTACGATATATATATTTAATGCAAAAATGAATTTTTAAAATTACAATCGTCTGTAAACTATATTTAAGTTCGTGTACACATTCAAATCGTTTGAATAAGGGAATTCTTGTCAACGTTTGCAGTGAGAGAGAGAGAGACATATACAATGTGTGTATGTGTACACAAAACTTTTGAAAATACCTTATTTCAAGGAGATTTTTTTATGCGTAACACTTTACCACACACACAGACTTGGCAGTATATTAATTTCTAAATCGTGGTCAATGACTGTCATGTGTCAAAAAAAAAAAATTATAAGTAGGACGCAACGAGGTAGGTGATAAATATATATATTTCCTGGTGATTACATTTTAGTGTAAAACTGATGACATAAAGAGAGAGAGTTTATATCGTGATCGACAACTGTGTCTAGAGACAAAGAGAGAGGAGGGGAGAGAGAGTTGATATCGAAGTCGTCGTCAACAATTTACTATAATATAGTTTGAATTTCCCATCGAAGAAAAATGTTGGCAGATCTGTTCTATACACACACAATAATGCAGGATTGGTAACCCTGATCATATATTTTAATATACACTATAATACACACACATATCAAGTTTGAACCCATACATAGGTTGGTAAACCTCATATAGATTTAATATACATTATAACACACAACAAATTTGAACTCATGCAAGGTTGGTAACCCTGATCATATATTTAATATATACACTATAATGCATCAAGTCGGAACCCCCCACCATAGGTTGGTAAACCTGATCATATAGATTTAATATACATTATAACAAATTTGAACTCATGCAAGGTTGGTAACCCTGATCATATATTTAATATATACACTATAATGCATCAAGTGATAGAAAGTGAAAGTGATCTAAGCTCGCGAAAGGCGGCATATAAAAAAATAAAAAATTATATTCGCGGATGCTGTGGTCCAGATACGCGAAAAAGTCGCGGATCTTGACACAGATCAGCGAAAAAGTCGCGGATGCTGTGGTCCAGTAGAAAGTGAAAGTGATCTAGGCTCGCGAAAGGCGGCATATAAAAAATTATATTCGCGGAAATTAGAAAGTGAAAGTGATTTAGGCTCGCGAAAGGCTGCATATAAAAAATTATATTCGCGAAAATTCGCGGATACTGCGGGTCCAGGGTGGTGGGGAGAGCGTGGGAAAAAATCTTGGACCGCGGGAACGGCGGCATCTCTTTGATCTTGTTTTTTAGCGTTTTTTATGTTTTTTAAGAAAGGCGGCATTCCTTTGTGGGTCAGGAACCCCATTTTCCCTCTACTAACAAGTATTGTTAATAAGATATAAAAATTTTGAACTAAACCGGAGAGTTGAAGAAACGATGCGACAAAAATTATAAAAAATAACCTTTTTTGGACGTTGGAGGAGGCGAAATTCACGCAAGAGTAATAAACAAAGTGAATACTAACTAATTATACCTGAGGAATCCAAATTAAATGGTGATATACATTAAAAACCAGTGGATGAAAACATTCTGAGGATCCAATATAGTTCGGCCTACTCCCAGTAGACAATTAGAAAATACTCCAAACGAAAAGGAAATAATAACGCAAGACGTACCTCATCACAGAATAAAACTTCAATCCAGTAAGGACAACACGGAGCGAGGTAATATAAACATTTTTTCGTAATAAGTCCAGAAGAAAACTCGTTTTTTAACAGTGAAATAGAACAAAAAATATTCATTTTATCATATGTTTCTTTCAAAGTAAACAAATACATGCTGCTCTCTTACGGCAATTCCGGAAACTACGTAATATTTGAAAAATAAACAAAATTATTTATTAATTTTTTGATATTTGTAAAGCGTAGCAATTATCCATTTCTGACACTCTTATAACACAAAGAATTCACCCTGAACCCTGGGGAATTATTAAGAATTATGTAATAACTGATGTTTTTTATTATAGCGTAATATTGGGTAAATAACAACATATATGTTTTGTTCCTTAGACAGATCTATGTTTACTCGGTAAAGTCGAGATGATGTTTTTTTTTTCAAATAAGATTAATTGTGATACCTATATTTTGGTGGCAGGAGACAAAAGTCAATAATCAATAAAGCAATATTATTGAAAATGAATATTGAATTATAACGTGTTATAATTTATTGTAGTGGGTAGTTAATGAAAATTTCAGCACAACATACAGAAGAAATCGTCACAACTGAGGGGCAATAATGATACTTACTCTCTCTTCTGCATAAGGCTGAACAAATTACCTCCTTGACCCCAAATCACACACTCTCGATTTCTTTTAGATTGAGTAAAACAAGATAAACAAAATCCTTTATTTATACCTTTTAAAACGTCAGTTAGTATAATTCAAAAGTGACGCATACTGCGTGAGGCATATAATAACACTTTCGCAAGTGCACACCTCACATTAAGCGGAACGTTACAGAATTGGCTTCCATCGCGGGGCTTGAAAAATAGCGACTGCTCATTTTACGTTACAGATTTGGCGAACCCAACATTTGGGGCTTGAATGAGAAGGACGTTTCGCTAACACCCGCCTCTCGCAGAAACCGCACGTTACAGAAATGGCGTACAACTGTGGGGCGGAATTAACAAAGCTTGTAATTGCAATATACTCGTAGGTGGTGGACGCCTCACATTAAGCGGTACGTTACAGAATTGGCGCTCAACGTAAAAGGGCGGTAATTAGAAAAGAATTTCGATATTTAATAAAAAAGATATATCAAAAACTCTAATTATCGTTGGCAGTTATGAGAAAACAAGAAATGCCTAATACCCGAGGAAAATCGAAGAAGAGGGCAGAAGAAAAGGAGATTGAAGAAGGTGGACAGGAACAAGAAATAGAATTAGTTACGGACAGTGAAATGGACCAACAGACAGGTGATATAGAAGAAACCGAAGTAGTTATGGATACGGAAAAGGAAATAGTGGAAGAGGATGCCCAAGGGGACCAACCAGATAAATCCACCCAAAAAGAAGATATGAGCATGCAGGAGATGTTGAGAATTATTATGGAAAGCAATAAACAAACAAATGATAAAATAGACGAAAAATTTAGGAAACAGGAGGAAACTTTGAAGGAACAGAATAAACAAACTAATGAAAATTTTAGAAAACAGGAGGAAAACTTAAAACAAACCATGAATGAACAATACCATGAACTGAAGGAAGCGGTTGAAGGGCAAAGAGAAGAGATGAATGCAAAATTTGAAGAGAATAATAAGAATTTAAAACAATTTGAGGGTAAAATGGAGAATTTCAATAAGGAGATATGGGAAACTTTTGGGGAGAAGTTTGAAAATGTTAATACGCGTATCCAAAAAGCAGATACATACCAAGAGGAGACAACTAAACAAATGGACCATAGTGTCAAGAATTTGGATGAACCATCAGACAGCGCTTCAGAAGGTATTAAAGTAAGCCCGGATACAGAAGAGAGTAGGAAGGAAATAGAAATTACAGAATACCAAGGTGTAATGCCATCTGAAAATAAAAATAGCCACAACAAAAAGGATATTCAAACCGTGGAAAAGAAGACCAAGGAAATAATAAAAACAAGTAGAAAGAAAATAATAAATACCAAGGAAGAATGGGAGATGATTACAGGTGGATTAATTAATGTATTCAACCTTCCAATTAACGAACAAAGGGAGTTAATTAAGTTTACATCCCAGTTAAATGTGTCGATGATTGAAGTGCATCAGAAGATATTAGTCAGATTATCAAGATGGAAGACAACATGCAAATATTGGGCAAATAATTCAGAGGTAAAAGGGAATGAAATGAGATTAAAAATGAGCAACTATGTTATGATAGAGGAGGTACAATACTTGTTAGTTAAAAAGGAACGAATTATAACGGAAGACCGGTACTTAAGTGAAAGTTTTATAGCAGCAAAGTGGGAGAGCCGGATGGTAAGAAGATTATCAAGGAGACAATTAATTACGAACACCCCAGCAATCCGAGAACATGGAGTACCTGAAATAATGGACCACGGTTAAACAGACTCCAAACAAACCAGAAAAAAGGGACGGATTTTATGGATACAGGACCAAGCAACCCATTGTAAATAAAAAACCCAAAATTCAAAAAGGCACGTAAGGACAACTTACTCAAGGTATTTCGAACAATAATTTAAAATGAAGAAACTAATAAAACCCCAAAATTCTAAAAACTATGTAAGGACATCTTACTCAAGTTATTTTGGAAACCATATAATTTAAAGTGAAGAGACTAAAAAACCCCAAAATTCTAAAAGCATGTAAGGACATCTTACTCAAGTTATTTTGAAACCATATAATTTAAAGTGAAGAGACTAAAAGAGAACAGATGATTAAATAATATTTATGAAGAACTGATTTAAAATGGACTAATAGGAAAAATAATATTTTGATGGTAACAAAAGAAGAATAAATAAATAAACAATTGATGGTAATGTGCTCAGATAAGAAGGTAGGCCTACAATAAGAAGAATAACGAATAATTTAATGACTCCAATGAAACTGAAGGAGGATGATAATTAATACAACAAAAATTAGAATTTCTCGGAATTGAAGATTAGATAAGAAGAAATGATACGGAGAAATATGTCACAAGAAGTAAAGTCAAAAGAATTTTAACATAAGGCCTATCAATGATGTTATATGCTATTAGTCAATGGAAAAGAAGAAGGAATCAAGGAGAAGAAGAAATATATAAATAAATACAAACAGCTACAGTATGAAGAATCCCGAAAGTGTTTGGTACTAGTCGCTAAATGACTACTACTTATAATTTTTTTTATTTTTATGTATTGACCGTAGAAATGTTCCGGCAATAATTTTTATGAGCAGGGATGATGTTCCCCTGGTCTCAGAAGGTGTAAGGATGGACAGCGGTGTATGGACCCAGAGTGGCCACCCGACTGGAACCACCGCACAGGATAGGGAAAAATGTTAGGGAAATTGAATATTTAAGGGATAATAATTATAAAATAGCTGAAAAGATTGATATTAGATTCCAGAAGTATAAATGAAGAAAATAGAAGGAAGATAGCATACCGAAGCTTAATTGATAAAGCGAATTTATAAAAGTAAATAGAAATGAGTGTTAAAACAAGTTTAATGATTAGTGTGACCAGTCCTTATCAAATAAAATGTGGAAGTACCACTAACCCGAGAAATAATTGATGAATTTGCCTCGAAGAGAGAGAGAGTAAAGTAAGAAAACAGCAATTACCACAAGTCTGAATTACCAGAGTGTATAATCAGTCGGAAACGAAACACTATTATGAAAACAAAGTCAAGACCATTAGGAGACTTGAACAAATCAACAATTTATTTCTATCAACGAGTTGAACTAAAATAAATTTGTTCTAGTGGGGGGCTTTATGTAACGGTACATAACCCGGTCCCAATAAAGTAAATCATGAGAATAAAAGTCAGAAATGGGTAAAACTAAAGCTCGCTCAAAATTTAATTATATCACTCAACATAATAAACAATTCGAGTGGTATATAGTGCGAAGTGAGTTCTAGTGTACCCATTGAGGTGAAAAACCAAAGTGAAATTAATGTATTACCAAACTGTGCTGTATGTTTTGGATAGGATAAAACTATGGAAGTAGTATGTAATAATACTAATTGATTTTTGTAATTTTATTTATTTATTGTAATTTATATTGTATGAACCACAATTTGTTATACCCAAGTTAATATTATATTGTTTCAAATAATTGTGTTAGATTGTAAGAAAACCCAGGGTTAATTTTAAAAGACAAAAATTTTAACTACCAAAGATAATATAAAATTAAAATAATCCTATGAAGGAAATGGCAACAGGAAGTAGTACCGGGTATGAACACTATTCGAGACTAAATAAATAATATATAAATTTATTTAATGATAATAACATGATAAAATATTTATATACAATGTCATAAAAAATTAACCAAAACATATTATGTAAATTAAATTAGTAAAGAAACCGGAATGGAAGGGAATTATTTTTCCATAAATAAAATATAAATTTATAATAATCACAAACTGCCTACATAATAAAAATACTATGTGTTACTAAGAGTGATGAAAAATAACAAGTATTGTTAATAAGATATAAAAATTTTGAACTAAACCGGAGAGTTGAAGAAACGATGCGACAAAAATTATAAAAAATAACCTTTTTTGGACGTTGGAGGAGGCGAAATTCACGCAAGAGTAATAAACAAAGTGAATACTAACTAATTATACCTGAGGAATCCAAATTAAATGGTGATATACATTAAAAACCAGTGGATGAAAACATTCTGAGGATCCAATATAGTTCGGCCTACTCCCAGTAGACAATTAGAAAATACTCCAAACGAAAAGGAAATAATAACGCAAGACGTACCTCATCACAGAATAAAACTTCAATCCAGTAAGGACAACACGGAGCGAGGTAATATAAACATTTTTTCGTAATAAGTCCAGAAGAAAACTCGTTTTTTAACAGTGAAATAGAACAAAAAATATTCATTTTATCATATGTTTCTTTCAAAGTAAACAAATACATGCTGCTCTCTTACGGCAATTCCGGAAACTACGTAATATTTGAAAAATAAACAAAATTATTTATTAATTTTTTGATATTTGTAAAGCGTAGCAATTATCCATTTCTGACACTCTTATAACACAAAGAATTCACCCTGAACCCTGGGGAATTATTAAGAATTATGTAATAACTGATGTTTTTTATTATAGCGTAATATTGGGTAAATAACAACATGTATGTTTTGTTCCTTAGACAGATCTATGTTTACTCGGTAAAGTCGAGATGATGTTTTTTTTTCAAATAAGATTAATTGTGATACCTATATTTTGGTGGCAGGAGACAAAAGTCAATAATCAATAAAGCAATATTATTGAAAATGAATATTGAATTATAACGTGTTATAATTTATTGTAGTGGGTAGTTAATGAAAATTTCAGCACAACATACAGAAGAAATCGTCACAACTGAGGGGCAATAATGATACTTACTCTCTCTTCTGCATAAGGCTGAACAAATTACCTCCTTGACCCCAAATCACACACTCTCGATTTCTTTTAGATTGAGTAAAACAAGATAAACAAAATCCTTTATTTATACCTTTTAAAACGTCAGTTAGTATAATTCAAAAGTGACGCATACTGCGTGAGGCATATAATAACACTTTCGCAAGTGCACACCTCACATTAAGCGGAACATTACAGAATTGGCTTCCATCGCGGGGCTTGAAAAATAGCGACTGCTCATTTTACGTTACAGATTTGGCGAACCCAACATTTGGGGCTTGAATGAGAAGGACGTTTCGCTAACACCCGCCTCTCGCAGAAACCGCACGTTACAGAAATGGCGTACAACTGTGGGGCGGAATTAACAAAGCTTGTAATTGCAATATACTCGTAGGTGGTGGACGCCTCACATTAAGCGGTACGTTACAATATATATATATATATATAATTTTCTATTATTCGTTAATTTTATATTAATAGAATTATTTCGATTGTTATTAATTTACTTAGAAACCTCTGATGATACTGATATTTTTCAGTGAAACGTGCGTCAGGTGTTAAAAAGGATATACGAAATTATACTACTTGCAGAAGAAACAAATTGAAAACATCACAAATTATATACATATATATATATATATAAATATAATATGCCTGCGTGGGTGGGTTATTATTACTCTTTTTTCATAGTTATTCTTAGAGAGGTGTTCCTTTTTTACTTCGTTCTTTCTTATTAATTTATTTAACTTATCTACCATTTTTTTATTTTTCTTTTCCAATTTCTTTTCTATGTACCCCAAACCAAAATTATATAATATTTCTTCTAACTCTACATACGAGTATATTCTTAATAATTCTATGTGTCTGTCATATAATTCCCTATTATATATATTGATTAAGCCGTAGAGTGACCTTATTATCAGTGACGAAACTGTGTATCGCTAAAGTGGATATTAAGGTAATTATATATCATATAATAAGTGATACGGTACGCAAACAAATAAGTAATTAACCTTATTTCCAGTTTTATCCACAACTTCTCGCTTTTTTCTTTTACTTTTTTGGCTACACTGTTCTTATTTTTAATTTTAACTTCCTCTCTAAGAATAACTATGAAAAAAGAGTAATAAACCTTACAGAGGTAAATTTCAATACGGAAGAAAAAGAAATGTTAGCGAAAGGCTTAAAATACGCACCACCACCAGAATTAAATCAAGAAAAAACGATTATTGAATGCGAAAGCATAATACAAAAACTAGGAAATGAAAATGATAAAAAAAGAATAAGGTGGGAAGTAGGGAATGTAGTAGATAAAATATTTAAGAAAAGTTTGTATAATTCAAAGAATGAACAAAAAATCAAAGCAACTGTAACTAAACTAAAGAATAAAATAAAGAAGAATGATATTATAGTTACGAAGGCGGATAAAGGAAATACAATGGTACTAATGAGAAAGGAAGAATACATAAAGAAAACGGAAGAATTTATAAGGGAAGGACCATACGAGGAAATAAAGTATGATTATACAAGTAAGTACCAGTCAAGGATAAAACAAATGATGAAACAGATAACATTTATAGAAGAAAAAAAGAAAAAGTATTTATTGGAAAGTAATCCAACAGCACCAACTTTTAAAAGTCAGGTTAAGATACATAAAGAAGGAAAACCAATTAGACCGATTGTTTCTTTTATTAATGCACCTATTTATAAATTATCAAAGGAAGTTAGCAGAGTACTGAAAGAGAAATATGAATTTGGGACAAAATACAACATAGAGAATAATATAAAATTGATAGAAAAATTAGAAAATATTAGCATTAATGTAAATACAAAATTGATATCACTGGATGTTAAGGACATGTTTACTAATATCACAGTAAATAAAGTTATTAAGTTAATAAACGATAATAATATGGGAGAATACAGGTATAAAAAGCAGTTGATGAAAGTAATTAAAGAATGTGTAAATCAGAACTATTTTAGGTTTAATAACAAGTTTTATATACAGAAAAAAGGTTTACCTATGGGGTCTTCATTATCCCCTATTCTTGCTGAAATATACATGAATGATTTTGAACAGCAATTAATAACTTCCACTAAGTATAAAGACAATATAAAATTATGGTCTAGATACGTTGATGATGTATTAGTAGTTTGGGAAGGAAGCATAGAAGAAGTGCATGAATTTATAAAGGAGGTAAATAATAAGGATAAAAACTTACAATTTAAAGAAGAGATAGGAGGTAAGCAAATAAATTACTTAGACTTAAACATAGAAATTAAAGATAATGAGAAACTACAGTTTGGGATATTTAGGAAAGAGTCGTATTCTGATATAATTATACCAAGAGAATCGTACCACCCATACAGATATAAAATGGCGGCAATCAATTCCTTTTGTTACAGAGCTCAGAAGTGTTTAAAAGAGACCGAATCAAAAGATAGGGAGTTAAAAACGATAAAGGGAATTGTAAGGAATAATAATTATAGCACCAACATAGTGGATAAAGTTATGAAAAGGGTCAACATACAAAAAGCTAAAATAGAACCAGAACAAAAGAATTATGCAGGGTCATTGACATACATAGGTTCACATACTAGAAAAATTATAAAATGTTTTAATAAATATGGAGTAGATATAGCTATTAAAAAATGTGAAACGGTATTTGATAAGATAAGGAATAAGAATATAGAAAAAATTCCAGTATTACAGAAAAGCGGAATTTATAAATTAAAATGTAAAGACTGCAACAAAGTGTACCTAGGGGAGACAGGACGAAAATTCGCATGCAGGTTGTCTGACCACAAACGTGGAGAAGGTAATAGAACAACCAATTCGTTATATGCAAGACATTTCATAGAAGACAACCACAAGTTTGTTAATCCTTTGGAAGAATACGAAATTGTAAAAGTAGTAAATAACACAGTTGAAAGGAAGCTTAGAGAGGAGTTAGAAATATTGAAGGAAAGAGAAAAAGGGTTAGACAATTTAATTAATATTAAAATTAAATTTGATAATGAAGAAATATTTTATAACATGATTAAGAAGTAAATGAGAGAGGGCAGATAGATAAGATTAAGAATTATATTTCATAGTACTAATTGGTGGTTTTAAAATAAGGGTGTGTGACTGACCCATGTGTGTGGAGAGGAAGCGGGTAGGTTAAAAGGATGCACACACACACACACACACACACACACACACACACACACACACACTGAAACATAAGGAATTTACTAGAAAAATATGTAACTGTACAGATGGTGTGACAGAGTTTAGGGGGTGGGGAAGGGTCATTAATTTTAGTTTGTTGTGGGTGAGCAGGGTGGGGGAGAGGGGTGAAGGGTTGGGTATTAAATATATTCTGTCTATTTTTGATCTGACGATGAGCTGTGAAGCTTGAAAGCGCTAATCGGAATAATTTTTATATAGTGGTGTGCAATATTGATCATTCTGATTTAAACAGGATAATTGTAATTGTAGCGAAAACTATAAGTCTTCCTTTACCAGTTGGCAGCAGTAGCTGTTCAGTATTTCTACGAGACCAAAACAATGCTTTTTGTTAACGTTTTTAAATAAAAATATTAATTATCTCAGGGCGTATATGGTTCGGGGATAATAATTATACAAAATATTACACTATTAATCAAAATACAAGTTTACAATTATAGGATATTGCAACGTTAGAGTGATACGTGCACACAGAAATTGTATAGTGGTTACCAGTTTTAAAAAGGTTATGTCCAGTTCAGGCTTTGATAGTTATTGTGTAAATTAAAAGTTCTTGTTGTGTTTAAAAAGGTGTTAGTCTTATATGGTGTTATTAGTGATTGTTTTTAGTGTTTGTGTTATATGGTGTCTGTAGTTTAGTTGATTATTACTTTAAAAGTAGTGTATACAAATGTGTGTGTTGAAGTACGATATAATGAGATGTCAGAATCACCAAATCCTCTTCTTGGTTGAAGATAGGGCCCACGTACACGTCAGATCTTCTTTCTCGTCCCTCGTCCACTTCAAATCTTCTTCCTGGTTATTATATCTTCTATTCCATATAATGGGTGTTCTTCTGTTATTGCAAAAAGTTCGTGTAGTGTGCCTCTAACTGTATTTATCTGGTTGCATAGTTTTTTCACACTTTATAACATATAATGTAAGACGATTTAAAAACGCGTCTATCTGCTAAGATCGTTGTCAAAGAAGTCTCTTTTATTTATCCGAATTTCTGGTTGCTAAGGGTAAACTTGGAATCTGGTTGGCCAATTCGGATATACATTGTCATATACTTTCATTATTTCGAAGTCTAAAATTTGTTCAAAATCTTTAAACTAACATAACTTTTCTATACTGAATGGGAATTTAAAACCATTATCAGCATTATTTTGATCTTCACATTTGTTATATTTAGACACCAAACGTGCCTATTTTTGCTTAAGAACTATGGATGTTACAATTTTGTTATTTGGAATTTTCTTAAATAACTTGATATGTGTTATTTTGTTTCTATATTCCTTGTATACATTATTACCTATAAATACATATACCCTTTCACATTTGCTTTACAAAATTTCTAATATAATTGTTCAAAATTTACTAAGTTGGTTTCACCTGGCCTATGTAATAGTATTATTTTCATCACCATTTTTTAACATCTTTAACAATTAAATTAACTTCTAACACTCATCAAAATGGTTTAACATATAACGTTATTTTAACAACACAACAGATATATTATTCTAATAGTTAAATTCATGCCCACATGGCTATGATTATACCAAATCATTGCACAAATAACTGTTTTCTACTCAAACTGTATAGGTGTTTGACACTTAACAAAACATCTTTGTATAGTCCATTCTGCTTGGTCAATTAATTTACCATGGTTTAACATCAGCTCTATTGTTATATTTGTTAACACAACATAAAAAAATGGAATTAATATCATTAAATTGACATTCCTTTAAACTAACTGTATCACCTGTTACATACAAAAAACACAACACAAATACTATGATATAACACTGTGCTATAACATAAAACATGCACATTTTACAAAACAAATTCTATACTAATTAGCTAGTCCATTGTCAGCTAATTTACTCATTATTCTGACACTGTCTATGTCATATTTACTATTTATATGGGTTTCAACATCTGTATACTTACTGATGTTTGACTTACAAAAATTACAATAAAGTGAACACTGTTGCTCTACCTCACCACACAGTTCTAATAATCTTGTTACATTTACTGTTTATCTGGGTTTTACTCTTGTTATAAATGTTATTGTGACCATGTTATAATTTGTTGTTTACTGGACAACCCTATGAACTCTATATGTGACAATTATTTGTATGGTTCATGTATCTATAATCAGGTGTATTTATGTTTTTGTTACATCAATTAATTTAATTATTTACTAATATTTCTCTTACATAATATTACATGTTTGGGCCTATTATCCCTCACTTTGTATTTTGATTATCTGGATATAATGATACATTAACTGAAACCATTTGTTTCTTTATAGTCCTGGTTCATAAACCGTTTGTCTTTATAATTCTTCGTTTGGTCATTACTGAAAGTTCATTGTCATAGTTGGGGTTAAAGGTGTTTTGCTTCACTTAGCCTAAATCATTAATTTGGGTATGGTCAGTTGTCTTACTAGTCAGTCTAAAATTGTTAGTCGTTCCTCTTCACTATCATCTTGGAAGATATTGTTCTCCTTGTCAGCTTCTTAACCAAAGTCTTCATTAAATCAGGTACGATATTATGTTGTTCCAAATGTAATGTTACATATTACCCTGCCACCAAATTTGATCATTTTAATAAAATATTGTTTTTTGTTGAAATTATCAATTATCTTAACTTTCACATTGTCATTTGTTATTCTTATTATGATCTGGTATACTTGTCTTTAATTATAAGTGTTCTATCCCTGGAACATGTTACTTCCCTAACAAATTAATCACCATATATTCTGGAATCAGTCGGGGGGCTCTCTTGACCTAATACCCCGCTGTCCTTACAATACATAATACATAAATAATATCGATTGCTGGAGCTATCTCGTCAGTCAATCACATTTAATAATCACTAGTCTATTCACGACTAAATCAAATAAAAATAATATAATATATTCTTGGGATTGTTCACTCAGTCTAACTTCTCAGATCTAAATATTTCTTTCCATTGATTCTTTCAGATGTTTATTTCCTTGTGGCGATATTAATAACATTTTTTATTTTCTATTGGTACTATCTTCCTTCCTTCTTTATCAGTACTGCTTAATCTTCATTTTTCATCCACTATCTTCATTTAAATTAAAACATAACAAGCATTTGCATCTTCAGTTGTTGTTGATTCTCTCACAATCATGATAGGTTATTTGCAATAAATTCGTTTCTAGTCTTGTCTCATTTTCCATCGTCGACTGTCTACATTTGTCCTTTCTTATTCATTTTATATCACTATAGTTTCTTCTAATTTATGGATGTTGCATCTTTCTTTTATATTCCAATAATAAGTTCATAACTGTGTTTAATAAGAGGTGCTTATTTTGTTTAGAATTTGGAAATTTATTCCCAGTTGTTTATCTGCTTGATTCATAAATACATTATCAAACTGTACTGTAAGTTGTCCTTACTATTTATCTAAATTCTGAGATATTCAACCTTGTTTATTGGGCTTCATTTAAAATTATATTCTGAATTATCAAAGTTGGTAAGATGAGCTTACTATATTTTTTTCAATTTCGTGGTATTGTAATAATAAATTCTTCAGTTTCATATTAATTCTCATAAATAATTAGTTGTAAGTTGTTCTTAATATTTCTTTAGAATTTTGGTGGTTTTATAATAATAAATTCTTCAATTCCAAATTAATTCTCATAAATAATTAGTTGTAAGTTGTTCTTACTATTTCTCTAGAATTTTGGTGGTTTTATAATAATAAATTCTTCAATTCCAAATTAATTCTCATAAATAATTAGTTGTAAGTTGATCTTACTATTTGTTTAGAATTTTGTGGTTTTTCACAACTTCTCCACTTCTTAATATAGTGCTTATTGTCATATGTCTTTCTGTACCCAGTATTGATGATCTTTTGGTAATTTTCGTTACGTCGGTCAGTTGCTCATACTTTCATTTGTATGGTTCTGTTTCTTTATTCTTTATTCATATTATTGTTCCTCAATGAAACTTATTTCTCGTCTCCTTAAAATGGTTCTTTGGCCGTAGTCGGTTAGCGTAGCATCCGTCCCTTTTCTTGATGGTGTGTGGTATATAATTTATCCCGGGTCCATAATCTCAGTTGACCTTATTGTCCACACTACCATTGTCTTTTTAATTATTTCTTTCCTTGCGGCATCTCTCGCTTCTTCCTTGTACTTCATTCTTCCCGTTCTTATTCTTTCATTTGCTGCAAAGCTTATTCGACTCATCCTATCATATTGTTGATTAAAACAATATGTTACTGGTCCATCAATGACTAATGATATCATTGATATTTTCCCACGTATTTCTATTTCTGGTATTTCCCATTTATCTCTGATCTTCTCTAAGTTGTAAACTATAGTTTTATGGTAAGTCATTATTGAAATTGCTTTTAATCTTCTCCTATAGTCTCTGGCATTCATGATTTCTTCATTGTTGGTAATTGGGATATTCAGTACATTAATTAACCCATTGTTCATCATCTCCCATTCTTCCGGTGTTTTTATTAAATTCTTTAGATGCGTTCTTCCTACTTTCTTTGGTTCCACTTCATCATCTTTAGTATTTTCTTTGTTTCCCTTAGTTTTCTTTTCAGGTAATACTACTACTGGATCCTCTGTTTTGGCATTTGGTATTTCTTCTGTTTCTGGTTTGCTATCATTTTTTATTTCTTTGGCCCTATTATTTCTTAATTCTTCCCTAAACAGTTTATTATCATTTATTATTTCTTTGGTCGTTTCCTCCAATTCCTTTCTTATTTCGTCCTTTAGTTTCTTATTACTCTCCTCCGTTGTTTTACTAGTTTCCTGCATTAATTCCATCATAGGTTTGAACATTTCTTGCGTCTTCTCGCCTTCCGTTTGTGTGGTTTCTTCTGGTTGTTTTTCCGGATCCTTTCTTGTTATAATTTCTATTTCCTCGACCAGTGTCGCTTCTTTGTCTTCCATATTTAACTCGTCTACCTTCTCGGTTTCGGCCGCTCGTTTTCGCGATGTTTCTCGCTTCCTCATCTTGTTTATTTCGGTTTATTTGTCTATTAATAATAATTTAATTTATATTAAATTACACGCCTCACACGTTGGTGCGCCAATTTGTAACGATAATTTATTTGTATACGATGATTGAATCTTATTGAAACGTAACGTAGCCTCACTTCAGGTTCGTCTATTGGTAATCAGATTTTTCGTTACGTACAATGTTATTGTGAATCAGTTACTTGTATATATGTCGTGTGCACTTGGATTACACCACCCGTAGGAAGTGTGAACTTGTAATATATATAAATAATGTAGCGACAAACTCGCACAGGAGTCGTCGATGTGTAATTATAAATGTGTTATGTTGAACGGCGAATAATTTTGTAAATTGCCGCTTACTCCCACTATGCTGCTTCTTTTCCGTGACGTCACTCAACGATGCCAACTGTCGGGTTCGCTGCAATCTGTGAATTCTATTTACTAAATGTAACAGCAATAATAACGACACACAAATACTATCAAACATATGTCCATGTGGAATCCTTTATTCGGAAAAAACACTGGTTGATTGTTTTAATAAATTTAAACAGGATAATTGTAATTGTAGCGAAAACTATAAGTCTTCCTTTACCAGTTGGCAGCAGTAGCTGTTCAGTATTTCTACGAGACCAAAACAATGCTTTTTGTTAACGTTTTTAAATAAAAATATTAATTATCTCAGGGCGTATATGGTTCGGGGATAATAATTATACAAAATATTACACTATTAATCAAAATACAAGTTTACAATTATAGGATATTGCAACGTTAGAGTGATACGTGCACACAGAAATTGTATAGTGGTTACCAGTTTTAAAAAGGTTATGTCCAGTTCAGGCTTTGATAGTTATTGTGTAAATTAAAAGTTCTTATTGTGTTTAAAAAGGTGTTAGTCTTATATGGTGTTATTAGTGATTGTTTTTAGTGTTTGTGTTATATGGTGTCTGTAGTTTAGTTGATTATTACTTTAAAAGTAGTGTATACAAATGTGTGTGTTGAAGTACGATATAATGAGATGTCAGAATCACCAAATGCTCTTCTTGGTTGAAGATAGGGCCCACGTACACGTCAGATCTTCTTTCTCGTCCCTCGTCCTCTTCAAATCTTCTTCCTGGTTATTATATCTTCTATTCCATATAATGGGTGTTCTTCTGTTATTGCAAAAAGTTCGTGTAGTGTGCCTCTAACTGTATTTATCTGGTGGTATAGTTTTTTCACACTTTATAACATATAATGTAAGACGATTTAAAAACGCGTCTATCTGCTAAGATCGTTGTCAAAGAAGTCTCTTTTATTTATCCGAATTTCTGGTTGCTAAGGGTAAACTTGGAATCTGGTTGGCCAATTCGGATATACATTGTCATATACTTTCATTATTTCGAAGTCTAAAATTTGTTCAAAATCTTTAAACTAACATAACTTTTCTATACTGAATGGGAATTTAAAACCATTATCAGCATTATTTTGATCTTCACATTTGTTATATTTAGACACCAAACGTGCCTATTTTTGCTTAAGAACTATGGATGTTACAATTTTGTTATTTGGAATTTTCTTAAATAACTTGATATGTGTTATTTTGTTTCTATATTCCTTGTATACATTATTACCTATAAATACATATACCCTTTCACATTTGCTTTACAAAATTTCTAATATAATTGTTCAAAATTTACTAAGTTGGTTTCACCTGGCCTATGTAATAGTATTATTTTCATCACCATTTTTTAACATCTTTAACAATTAAATTAACTTCTAACACTCATCAAAATGGTTTAACATATAACGTTATTTTAACAACACAACAGATATATTATTCTAATAGTTAAATTCATGCCCACATGGCTATGATTATACCAAATCCTTGCACAAATAACTGTTTTCTACTCAAACTGTATAGGTGTTTGACACTTAACAAAACATCTTTGTATAGTCCATTCTGCTTGGTCAATTAATTTACCATGGTTTAACATCAGCTCTATTGTTATATTTGTTAACACAACATAAAAAAATGGAATTAATATCATTAAATTGACATTCCTTTAAACTAACTGTATCACCTGTTACATACAAAAAACACAACACAAATACTATGATATAACACTGTGCTATAACATAAAACATGCACATTTTACAAAACAAATTCTATACTAATTAGTTAGTCCATTGTCAGCTAATTTACTCATTATTCTGACACTGTCTATGTCATATTTACTATTTATATGGGTTTCAACATCCGTATACTTACTGATGTTTGACTTACAAAAATTACAAAAAATGAACACTGTTGCTCTACCTCACCACACAGTTCTAATAATCTTGTTACATTTACTGTTTATCTGGGGTTTACTCTTGTTATAAATGTTATTGTGACCATGTTATAATTTGTTGTTTACTGGACAACCCTATGAACTCTATATGTGACAATTATTTGTATGGTTCATGTATCTATAATCAGGTGTATTTATATTTTTGTTACATCAATTAATTTAATTATTTACTAATATTTCTCTTACATAATATTACATGTTTGGGCCTATTATCCCTCACTTTGTATTTTGATTATCTGGATATAATGATACATTAACTGAAACCATTTGTTTCTTTATAGTCCTGGTTCATAAACCGTTTGTCTTTATAATTCTTTGTTTGGTCATTACTGAAAGTTCATTGTCATAGTTGGGGTTAAAGGTATTTTGCATCACTTAGCCTAAATCATTAATTTGGGTACGGTCAGTTGTCTTACTAGTCAGTCTAAAATTGTTAGTCGTTCCTCTTCACTATCATCTTGGAAGATATTGTTCTCCTTGTCAGCTTCTTAACCAAAGTCTTCATTAAATCAGGTACGATATTATGTTGTTCCAAATGTAATGTTACATATTACCCTGCCACCAAATTTGATCATTTTAATAAAATATTGTTTTTTGTTGAAATTATCAATTATCTTAACTTTCACATTGTCATTTGTTATTCTTATTATGATCTGGTATACTTGTCTTTAATTATAAGTGTTCTATCCCTGGAACATGTTACTTCCCTAACAAATTAATCACCATATATTCTGGGATCAGTCGGGGGGCTCTCTTGACCTAATACCCCGCTGTCCTTACAATACATAATACATAAATAATATCGATTGCTGGAGCTATCTCGTCAGTCAATCACATTTAATAATCACTAGTCTATTCACGACTAAATCAAATAAAAATAATATAATATATTCTTGGGATTGTTCACTCAGTCTAACTTCTCAGATCTAAATATTTCTTTCCATTGATTCTTTCAGATGTTTATTTCCTTGTGGCGATATTAATAACATTTTTTATTTTCTATTGGTACTATCTTCCTTCCTTCTTTATCAGTACTGCTTAATCTTCATTTTTCATCCACTATCTTCATTTAAATTAAAACATAACAAGCATTTGCATCTTCAGTTGTTGTTGATTCTCTCACAATCATGTTAGGTTATTTGCAATAAATTCGTTTCTAGTCTTGTCTCATTTTCCATCGTCGACTGTCTACATTTGTCCTTTCTTATTCATTTTATATCACTATAGTTTCTTCTAATTTATGGATGTTGCATCTTTCTTTTATATTCCAATAATAAGTTCATAACTGTGTTTAATAAGAGGTGCTTATTTTGTTTAGAATTTGGAAATTTATTCCCAGTTGTTTATCTGCTTGATTCATAATTACATTATCAAACTGTACTGTAAGTTGTCCTTACTATTTATCTAAATTCTGAGATATTCAACCTTGTTTATTGGGCTTCATTTAAAATTATATTCTGAATTATCAAAGTTGGTAAGATGAGCTTACTATATTTTTTTCAATTTCGTGGTATTGTAATAATAAATTCTTCAGTTTCATATTAATTCTCATAAATAATTAGTTGTAAGTTGTTCTTACTCTTTCTTTAGAATTTTGTTGGTTTTATAATAATAAATTCTTCAATTCCAAATTAATTCTCATAAATAATTAGTTGTAAGTTGTTCTTACTATTTCTTTAGAATTTTGGTGGTTTTATAATAATAAATTCTTCAATTCCAAATTAATTCTCATAAATAATTAGTTGTAAGTTGTTCTTACTCTTTGTTTGGAATTTTGTGGTTTTATAATAATAAATTCTTCAATTCCAAATTAATTCTCATAAATAATTAGTTGTAAGTTGATCTTACTATTTGTTTAGAATTTTGTGGTTTTTCACAACTTCTCCACTTCTTAATATAGTGCTTATTGTCATATGTCTTTCTGTACCCAGTATTGCTGATCTTTTGGTAATTTTCGTTACGTCGGTCAGTTGCTCATACTTTCATTTGTATGGTTCTGTTTCTTTATTCTTTATTCATATTATTGTTCCTCAATGAAACTTATTTCTCGTCTCCTTAAAATGGTTCTTTGGCCGTAGTCGGTTAGCGTAGCATCCGTCCCTTTTCTTGATGGTGTGTGGTATATAATTTATCCGGGGTCCATAATCTCAGTTGACCTTATTGTCCGCACTACCATTGTCTTTTTAATTATTTCTTTCCTTGCGGCATCTCTCGCTTCTTCCTTGTACTTCATTCTTCCCGTTCTTATTCTTTCATTTGCTGCAAAGCTTATTCGACTCATCCTATCATATTGTTGATTAAAACAATATGTTACTGGTCCATCAATGACTAATGATATCATTGGTATTTTCCCACGTATTTCTATTTCTGGTATTTCCCATTTATCTCTGATCTTCTCTAAGTTGTAAACTATAGTTTTATGGTAAGTCATTATTGAAATTGCTTTTAATCTTCTCCTATAGTCTCTGGCATTCATGATTTCTTCATTGTTGGTAATTGGGATATTCAGTACATTAATTAACCCATTGTTCATCATCTCCCATTCTTCCGGTGTTTTTATTAAATTCTTTAGATGCGTTCTTCTTACTTTCTTTGGTTCCACTTCATCATCTTTAGTATTTTCTTTGTTTCCGTTAGTTTTCTTTTTAGGTAATACTACTACTGGATCCTCTGTTTTGGCGTTTGGGATTTTTTTCTGTTTCTGGTTTGCTATCATTTTTTATTTCTTTGGCCCTATTATTTCTTAATTCTTCCCTAAACAGTTTATTATCATTTATTATTTCTTTGGTCGTTTCCTCCAATTCCTTTCTTATTTCGTCCTTTAGTTTCTTATTACTCTCCTCCGTTTTTTTACTAGTTTCCTGCATTAATTCCATCATAGGTTTGAACATTTCTTGCGTCTTCTCGCCTTCCGTTTGTGTGGTTTCTTCTGGTTATTTTTCCGGATCCTTTCTTGTTATAATTTCTATTTCCTCGACCAGTGTCGCTTCTTTGTCTTCCATATTTAACTCGTCTACCTTCTCGGTTTCGGCCGCTCGTTTTCGCGATGTTTCTCGCTTCCTCATCTTGTTTATTTTGGTTTATTTGTCTATTAATAATAATTTAATTTATATTAAATTACACGCCTCACACGTTGGTGCGCCAATTTGTAACGATAATTTATTTGTATACGATGATTGAATCTTATTGAAACGTAACGTAGCCTCACTTCAGGTTCGTCTATTGGTAATCAGATTTTTCGTTACGTACAATGTTATTGTGAATCAGTTACTTGTATATATGTCGTGTGCACTTGGATTACACCACCCGTAGGAAGTGTGAACTTGTAATATATATAAATAATGTAGCGACAAACTCGCACTGGAGTCGTCGATGTGTAATTATAAATGTGTTATGTTGAACGGCGAATAATTTTGTAAATTGCCGCTTACTCCCACTATGCTGCTTCTTTTCCGTGACGTCACTCAACGATGCCAACTGTCGGGTTCGCTGCAATCTGTGAATTCTATTTACTGAATGTAACAGCAATAATAACGACACACAAATACTATCAAACATATATCCATGTGGAATCCTTTATTTGGAAAAAACACTGGTTGATTGTTTTAATAAATTTAAACAGGATAATTGTAATTGTAGCGAAAACTATAAGTCTTCCTTTACCAGTTGGCAGCAGTAGCTGTTCAGTATTTCTACGAGACCAAAACAATGCTTTTTGTTAACGTTTTTAAATAAAAATATTAATTATCTCAGGGCGTATATGGTTCGGGGATAATAATTATACAAAATATTACACTATTAATCAAAATACAAGTTTACAATTATAGGATATTGCAACGTTAGAGTGATACGTGCACACAGAAATTGTATAGTGGTTACCAGTTTTAAAAAGGTTATGTCCAGTTCAGGCTTTGATAGTTATTGTGTAAATTAAAAGTTCTTGTTGTGTTTAAAAAGGTGTTAGTCTTATATGGTGTTATTAGTGATTGTTTTTAGTGTTTGTGTTATATGGTGTCTGTAGTTTAGTTGATTATTACTTAAAAGTAGTGTATACAAATGTGTGTGTTGAAGTACGATATAATGAGATGTCAGAATCACCAAATCCTCTTCTTGGTTGAAGATAGGGCCCACGTACACGTCAGATCTTCTTTCTCGTCCCTCGTCCACTTCAAATCTTCTTCCTGGTTATTATATCTTCTATTCCATATAATGGGTGTTCTTCTGTTATTGCAAAAAGTTCGTGTAGTGTGCCTCTAACTGTATTTATCTGGTTGTATAGTTTTTTCACACTTTATAACATATAATGTAAGACGATTTAAAAACGCGTCTATCTGCTAAGATCGTTGTCAAAGAAGTCTCTTTTATTTATCCGAATTTCTGGTTGCTAAGGGTAAACTTGGAATCTGGTTGGCCAATTCGGATATACATTGTCATATACTTTCATTATTTCGAAGTCTAAAATTTGTTCAAAATCTTTAAACTAACATAACTTTTCTATACTGAATGGGAATTTAAAACCATTATCAGCATTATTTTGATCTTCACATTTGTTATATTTAGACACCAAACGTGCCTATTTTTGCTTAAGAACTATGGATGTTACAATTTTGTTATTTGGAATTTTCTTAAATAACTTGATATGTGTTATTTTGTTTCTATATTCCTTGTATACATTATTACCTATAAATACATATACCCTTTCACATTTGCTTTACAAAATTTCTAATATAATTGTTCAAAATTTACTAAGTTGGTTTCACCTGGCCTATGTAATAGTATTATTTTCATCACCATTTTTTAACATCTTTAACAATTAAATTAACTTCTAACACTCATCAAAATGGTTTAACATATAACGTTATTTTAACAACACAACAGATATATTATTCTAATAGTTAAATTCATGCCCACATGGCTATGATTATACCAAATCCTTGCACAAATAACTGTTTTCTACTCAAACTGTATAGGTGTTTGACACTTAACAAAACATCTTTGTATAGTCCATTCTGCTTGGTCAATTAATTTACCATGGTTTAACATCAGCTCTATTGTTATATTTGTTAACACAACATAAAAAAATGGAATTAATATCATTAAATTGACATTCCTTTAAACTAACTGTATCACCTGTTACATACAAAAAACACAACACAAATACTATGATATAACACTGTGCTATAACATAAAACATGCACATTTTACAAAACAAATTCTATACTAATTAGTTAGTCCATTGTCAGCTAATTTACTCATTATTCTGACACTGTCTATGTCATATTTACTATTTATATGGGTTTCAACATCCGTATACTTACTGATGTTTGACTTACAAAAATTACAAAAAATGAACACTGTTGCTCTACCTCACCACACAGTTCTAATAATCTTGTTACATTTACTGTTTATCTGGGGTTTACTCTTGTTATAAATGTTATTGTGACCATGTTATAATTTGTTGTTTACTGGACAACCCTATGAACTCTATATGTGACAATTATTTGTATGGTTCATGTATCTATAATCAGGTGTATTTATATTTTTGTTACATCAATTAATTTAATTATTTACTAATATTTCTCTTACATAATATTACATGTTTGGGCCTATTATCCCTCACTTTGTATTTTGATTATCTGGATATAATGATACATTAACTGAAACCATTTGTTTCTTTATAGTCCTGGTTCATAAACCGTTTGTCTTTATAATTCTTTGTTTGGTCATTACTGAAAGTTCATTGTCATAGTTGGGGTTAAAGGTGTTTTGCATCACTTAGCCTAAATCATTAATTTGGGTACGGTCAGTTGTCTTACTAGTCAGTCTAAAATTGTTAGTCGTTCCTCTTCACTATCATCTTGGAAGATATTGTTCTCCTTGTCAGCTTCTTAACCAAAGTCTTCATTAAATCAGGTACGATATTATGTTGTTCAAAATGTAATGTTACATATTACCCTGCCACCAAATTTGATCATTTTAATAAAATATTGTTTTTTGTTGAAATTATCAATTATCTTAACTTTCACATTGTCATTTGTTATTCTTATTATGATCTGGTATACTTGTCTTTAATTATAAGTGTTCTATCCCTGGAACATGTTACTTCCCTAACAAATTAATCACCATATATTCTGGAATCAGTCGGGGGGCTCTCTTGACCTAATACCCCGCTGTCCTTACAATACATAATACATAAATAATATCAATTGCTGGAGCTATCTCGTCAGTCAATCACATTTAATAATCACTAGTCTATTCACGACTAAATCAAATAAAAATAATATAATATATTCTTGGGATTGTTCACTCAGTCTAACTTCTCAGATCTAAATATTTCTTTCCATTGATTCTTTCAGATGTTTATTTCCTTGTGGCGATATTAATAACATTTTTTATTTTCTATTGGTACTATCTTCCTTCCTTCTTTATCAGTACTGCTTAATCTTCATTTTTCATCCACTATCTTCATTTAAATTAAAACATAACAAGCATTTGCATCTTCAGTTGTTGTTGATTCTCTCACAATCATGATAGGTTATTTGCAATAAATTCGTTTCTAGTCTTGTCTCATTTTCCATCGTCGACTGTCTACATTTGTCCTTTCTTATTCATTTTATATCACTATAGTTTCTTCTAATTTATGGATGTTGCATCTTTCTTTTATATTCCAATAATAAGTTCATAACTGTGTTTAATAAGAGGTGCTTATTTTGTTTAGAATTTGGAAATTTATTCCCAGTTGTTTATCTGCTTGATTCATAATTACATTATCAAACTGTACTGTAAGTTGTCCTTACTATTTATCTAAATTCTGAGATATTCAACCTTGTTTATTGGGCTTCATTTAAAATTATATTCTGAATTATCAAAGTTGGTAAGATGAGCTTACTATATTTTTTTCAATTTCGTGGTATTGTAATAATAAATTCTTCAGTTTCATATTAATTCTCATAAATAATTAGTTGTAAGTTGTTCTTACTCTTTCTTTAGAATTTTGTTGGTTTTATAATAATAAATTCTTCAATTCCAAATTAATTCTCATAAATAATTAGTTGTAAGTTGTTCTTAATATTTCTTTAGAATTTTGGTGGTTTTATAATAATAAATTCTTCAATTCCAAATTAATTCTCATAAATAATTAGTTGTAAGTTGTTCTTACTCTTTGTTTGGAATTTTGTGGTTTTATAATAATAAATTCTTCAATTCCAAATTAATTCTCATAAATAATTAGTTGTAAGTTGATCTTACTATTTGTTTAGAATTTTGTGGTTTTTCACAACTTCTCCACTTCTTAATATAGTGCTTATTGTCATATGTCTTTCTGTACCCAGTATTGCTGATCTTTTGGTAATTTTCGTTACGTCGGTCAGTTGCTCATACTTTCATTTGTATGGTTCTGTTTCTTTATTCTTTATTCATATTATTGTTCCTCAATGAAACTTATTTCTCGTCTCCTTAAAATGGTTCTTTGGCCGTAGTCGGTTAGCGTAGCATCCGTCCCTTTTCTTGATGGTGTGTGGTATATAATTTATCCGGGGTCCATAATCTCAGTTGACCTTATTGTCCGCACTACCATTGTCTTTTTAATTATTTCTTTCCTTGCGGCATCTCTCGCTTCTTCCTTGTACTTCATTCTTCCCGTTCTTATTCTTTCATTTGCTGCAAAGCTTATTCGACTCATCCTATCATATTGTTGATTAAAACAATATGTTACTGGTCCATCAATGACTAATGATATCATTGGTATTTTCCCACGTATTTCTATTTCTGGTTTTTCCCATTTATCTCTGATCTTCTCTAAGTTGTAAACTATAGTTTTATGGTAAGTCATTATTGAAATTGCTTTTAATCTTCTCCTATAGTCTCTGGCATTCATGATTTCTTCATTGTTGGTAATTGGGATATTCAGTACATTAATTAACCCATTGTTCATCATCTCCCATTCTTCCGGTGTTTTTATTAAATTCTTTAGATGCGTTCTTCTTACTTTCTTTGGTTCCACTTCATCATCTTTAGTATTTTCTTTGTTTCCGTTAGTTTTCTTTTTAGGTAATACTACTACTGGATCCTCTGTTTTGGCGTTTGGGATTTTTTTCTGTTTCTGGTTTGCTATCATTTTTTATTTCTTTGGCCCTATTATTTCTTAATTCTTCCCTAAACAGTTTATTATCATTTATTATTTCTTTGGTCGTTTCCTCCAATTCCTTTCTTATTTCGTCCTTTAGTTTCTTATTACTCTCCTCCGTTTTTTTACTAGTTTCCTGCATTAATTCCATCATAGGTTTGAACATTTCTTGCGTCTTCTCGCCTTCCGTTTGTGTGGTTTCTTCTGGTTATTTTTCCGGATCCTTTCTTGTTATAATTTCTATTTCCTCGACCAGTGTCGCTTCTTTGTCTTCCATATTTAACTCGTCTACCTTCTCGGTTTCGGCCGCTCGTTTTCGCGATGTTTCTCGCTTCCTCATCTTGTTTATTTTGGTTTATTTGTCTATTAATAATAATTTAATTTATATTAAATTACACGCCTCACACGTTGGTGCGCCAATTTGTAACGATAATTTATTTGTATACGATGATTGAATCTTATTGAAACGTAACGTAGCCTCACTTCAGGTTCGTCTATTGGTAATCAGATTTTTCGTTACGTACAATGTTATTGTGAATCAGTTACTTGTATATATGTCGTGTGCACTTGGATTACACCACCCGTAGGAAGTGTGAACTTGTAATATATATAAATAATGTAGCGACAAACTCGCACTGGAGTCGTCGATGTGTAATTATAAATGTGTTATGTTGAACGGCGAATAATTTTGTAAATTGCCGCTTACTCCCACTATGCTGCTTCTTTTCCGTGACGTCACTCAACGATGCCAACTGTCGGGTTCGCTGCAATCTGTGAATTCTATTTACTAAATGTAACAGCAATAATAACGACACACAAATACTATCAAACATATATCCATGTGGAATCCTTTATTTGGAAAAAACACTGGTTGATTGTTTTAATAAATTTAAACAGGATAATTGTAATTGTAGCGAAAACTATAAGTCTTCCTTTACCAGTTGGCAGCAGTAGCTGTTCAGTATTTCTACGAGACCAAAACAATGCTTTTTGTTAACGTTTTTAAATAAAAATATTAATTATCTCAGGGCGTATATGGTTCGGGGATAATAATTATACAAAATATTACACTATTAATCAAAATACAAGTTTACAATTATAGGATATTGCAACGTTAGAGTGATACGTGCACACAGAAATTGTATAGTGGTTACCAGTTTTAAAAAGGTTATGTCCAGTTCAGGCTTTGATAGTTATTGTGTAAATTAAAAGTTCTTGTTGTGTTTAAAAAGGTGTTAGTCTTATATGGTGTTATTAGTGATTGTTTTTAGTGTTTGTGTTATATGGTGTCTGTAGTTTAGTTGATTATTACTTAAAAGTAGTGTATACAAATGTGTGTGTTGAAGTACGATATAATGAGATGTCAGAATCACCAAATCCTCTTCTTGGTTGAAGATAGGGCCCACGTACACGTCAGATCTTCTTTCTCGTCCCTCGTCCACTTCAAATCTTCTTCCTGGTTATTATATCTTCTATTCCATATAATGGGTGTTCTTCTGTTATTGCAAAAAGTTCGTGTAGTGTGCCTCTAACTGTATTTATCTGGTTGTATAGTTTTTTCACACTTTATAACATATAATGTAAGACGATTTAAAAACGCGTCTATCTGCTAAGATCGTTGTCAAAGAAGTCTCTTTTATTTATCCGAATTTCTGGTTGCTAAGGGTAAACTTGGAATCTGGTTGGCCAATTCGGATATACATTGTCATATACTTTCATTATTTCGAAGTCTAAAATTTGTTCAAAATCTTTAAACTAACATAACTTTTCTATACTGAATGGGAATTTAAAACCATTATCAGCATTATTTTGATCTTCACATTTGTTATATTTAGACACCAAACGTGCCTATTTTTGCTTAAGAACTATGGATGTTACAATTTTGTTATTTGGAATTTTCTTAAATAACTTGATATGTGTTATTTTGTTTCTATATTCCTTGTATACATTATTACCTATAAATACATATACCCTTTCACATTTGCTTTACAACATTTCTAATATAATTGTTCAAAATTTACTAAGTTGGTTTCACCTGGCCTATGTAATAGTATTATTTTCATCACCATTTTTTAACATCTTTAACAATTAAATTAACTTCTAACACTCATCAAAATGGTTTAACATATAACGTTATTTTAACAACACAACAGATATATTATTCTAATAGTTAAATTCATGCCCACATGGCTATGATTATACCAAATCCTTGCACAAATAACTGTTTTCTACTCAAACTGTATAGGTGTTTGACACTTAACAAAACATCTTTGTATAGTCCATTCTGCTTAGTCAATTAATTTACCATGGTTTAACATCAGCTCTATTGTTATATTTGTTAACACAACATAAAAAAATGGAATTAATATCATTAAATTGACATTCCTTTAAACTAACTGTATCACCTGTTACATACAAAAAACACAACACAAATACTATGATATAACACTGTGCTATAACATAAAACATGCACATTTTACAAAACAAATTCTATACTAATTAGTTAGTCCATTGTCAGCTAATTTACTCATTATTCTGACACTGTCTATGTCATATTTACTATTTATATGGGTTTCAACATCCGTATACTTACTGATGTTTGACTTACAAAAATTACAAAAAATGAACACTGTTGCTCTACCTCACCACACAGTTCTAATAATCTTTTTACATTTACTGTTTATCTGGGGTTTACTCTTGTTATAAATGTTATTGTGACCATGTTATAATTTGTTGTTTACTGGACAACCCTATGAACTCTATATGTGACAATTATTTGTATGGTTCATGTATCTATAATCAGGTGTATTTATATTTTTGTTACATCAATTAATTTAATTATTTACTAATATTTCTCTTACATAATATTACATGTTTGGGCCTATTATCCCTCACTTTGTATTTTGATTATCTGGATATAATGATACATTAACTGAAACCATTTGTTTCTTTATAGTCCTGGTTCATAAACCGTTTGTCTTTATAATTCTTTGTTTGGTCATTACTGAAAGTTCATTGTCATAGTTGGGGTTAAAGGTGTTTTGCATCACTTAGCCTAAATCATTAATTTGGGTACGGTCAGTTGTCTTACTAGTCAGTCTAAAATTGTTAGTCGTTCCTCTTCACTATCATCTTGGAAGATATTGTTCTCCTTGTCAGCTTCTTAACCAAAGTCTTCATTAAATCAGGTACGATATTATGTTGTTCCAAATGTAATGTTACATATTACCCTGCCACCAAATTTGATCATTTTAATAAAATATTGTTTTTTGTTGAAATTATCAATTATCTTAACTTTCACATTGTCATTTGTTATTCTTATTATGATCTGGTATACTTGTCTTTAATTATAAGTGTTCTATCCCTGGAACATGTTACTTCCCTAACAAATTAATCACCATATATTCTGGAATCAGTCGGGGGGCTCTCTTGACCTAATACCCCGCTGTCCTTACAATACATAATACATAAATAATATCGATTGCTGGAGCTATCTCGTCAGTCAATCACATTTAATAATCACTAGTCTATTCACGACTAAATCAAATAAAAATAATATAATATATTCTTGGGATTGTTCACTCAGTCTAACTTCTCAGATCTAAATATTTCTTTCCATTGATTCTTTCAGATGTTTATTTCCTTGTGGCGATATTAATAACATTTTTTATTTTCTATTGGTACTATCTTCCTTCCTTCTTTATCAGTACTGCTTAATCTTCATTTTTCATCCACTATCTTCATTTAAATTAAAACATAACAAGCATTTGCATCTTCAGTTGTTGTTGATTCTCTCACAATCATGATAGGTTATTTGCAATAAATTCGTTTCTAGTCTTGTCTCATTTTCCATCGTCGACTGTCTACATTTGTCCTTTCTTATTCATTTTATATCACTATAGTTTCTTCTAATTTATGGATGTTGCATCTTTCTTTTATATTCCAATAATAAGTTCATAACTGTGTTTAATAAGAGGTGCTTATTTTGTTTAGAATTTGGAAATTTATTCCCAGTTGTTTATCTGCTTGATTCATAATTACATTATCAAACTGTACTGTAAGTTGTCCTTACTATTTATCTAAATTCTGAGATATTCAACCTTGTTTATTGGGCTTCATTTAAAATTATATTCTGAATTATCAAAGTTGGTAAGATGAGCTTACTATATTTTTTTCAATTTCGTGGTATTGTAATAATAAATTCTTCAGTTTCATATTAATTCTCATAAATAATTAGTTGTAAGTTGTTCTTACTCTTTCTTTAGAATTTTGTTGGTTTTATAATAATAAATTCTTCAATTCCAAATTAATTCTCATAAATAATTAGTTGTAAGTTGTTCTTACTATTTCTTTAGAATTTTGGTGGTTTTATAATAATAAATTCTTCAATTCCAAATTAATTCTCATAAATAATTAGTTGTAAGTTGTTCTTACTCTTTGTTTGGAATTTTGTGGTTTTATAATAATAAATTCTTCAATTCCAAATTAATTCTCATAAATAATTAGTTGTAAGTTGATCTTACTATTTGTTTAGAATTTTGTGGTTTTTCACAACTTCTCCACTTCTTAATATAGTGCTTATTGTCATATGTCTTTCTGTACCCAGTATTGCTGATCTTTTGGTAATTTTCGTTACGTCGGTCAGTTGCTCATACTTTCATTTGTATGGTTCTGTTTCTTTATTCTTTATTCATATTATTGTTCCTCAATGAAACTTATTTCTCGTCTCCTTAAAATGGTTCTTTGGCCGTAGTCGGTTAGCGTAGCATCCGTCCCTTTTCTTGATGGTGTGTGGTATATAATTTATCCGGGGTCCATAATCTCAGTTGACCTTATTGTCCGCACTACCATTGTCTTTTTAATTATTTCTTTCCTTGCGGCATCTCTCGCTTCTTCCTTGTACTTCATTCTTCCCGTTCTTATTCTTTCATTTGCTGCAAAGCTTATTCGACTCATCCTATCATATTGTTGATTAAAACAATATGTTACTGGTCCATCAATGACTAATGATATCATTGGTATTTTCCCACGTATTTCTATTTCTGGTTTTTCCCATTTATCTCTGATCTTCTCTAAGTTGTAAACTATAGTTTTATGGTAAGTCATTATTGAAATTGCTTTTAATCTTCTCCTATAGTCTCTGGCATTCATGATTTCTTCATTGTTGGTAATTGGGATATTCAGTACATTAATTAACCCATTGTTCATCATCTCCCATTCTTCCGGTGTTTTTATTAAATTCTTTAGATGCGTTCTTCTTACTTTCTTTGGTTCCACTTCATCATCTTTAGTATTTTCTTTGTTTCCGTTAGTTTTCTTTTTAGGTAATACTACTACTGGATCCTCTGTTTTGGCGTTTGGGATTTTTTTCTGTTTCTGGTTTGCTATCATTTTTTATTTCTTTGGCCCTATTATTTCTTAATTCTTCCCTAAACAGTTTATTATCATTTATTATTTCTTTGGTCGTTTCCTCCAATTCCTTTCTTATTTCGTCCTTTAGTTTCTTATTACTCTCCTCCGTTTTTTTACTAGTTTCCTGCATTAATTCCATCATAGGTTTGAACATTTCTTGCGTCTTCTCGCCTTCCGTTTGTGTGGTTTCTTCTGGTTATTTTTCCGGATCCTTTCTTGTTATAATTTCTATTTCCTCGACCAGTGTCGCTTCTTTGTCTTCCATATTTAACTCGTCTACCTTCTCGGTTTCGGCCGCTCGTTTTCGCGATGTTTCTCGCTTCCTCATCTTGTTTATTTTGGTTTATTTGTCTATTAATAATAATTTAATTTATATTAAATTACACGCCTCACACGTTGGTGCGCCAATTTGTAACGATAATTTATTTGTATACGATGATTGAATCTTATTGAAACGTAACGTAGCCTCACTTCAGGTTCGTCTATTGGTAATCAGATTTTTCGTTACGTACAATGTTATTGTGAATCAGTTACTTGTATATATGTCGTGTGCACTTGGATTACACCACCCGTAGGAAGTGTGAACTTGTAATATATATAAATAATGTAGCGACAAACTCGCACTGGAGTCGTCGATGTGTAATTATAAATGTGTTATGTTGAACGGCGAATAATTTTGTAAATTGCCGCTTACTCCCACTATGCTGCTTCTTTTCCGTGACGTCACTCAACGATGCCAACTGTCGGGTTCGCTGCAATCTGTGAATTCTATTTACTAAATGTAACAGCAATAATAACGACACACAAATACTATCAAACATATATCCATGTGGAATCCTTTATTTGGAAAAAACACTGGTTGATTGTTTTAATAAATTTAAACAGGATAATTGTAATTGTAGCGAAAACTATAAGTCTTCCTTTACCAGTTGGCAGCAGTAGCTGTTCAGTATTTCTACGAGACCAAAACAATGCTTTTTGTTAACGTTTTTAAATAAAAATATTAATTATCTCAGGGCGTATATGGTTCGGGGATAATAATTATACAAAATATTACACTATTAATCAAAATACAAGTTTACAATTATAGGATATTGCAACGTTAGAGTGATACGTGCACACAGAAATTGTATAGTGGTTACCAGTTTTAAAAAGGTTATGTCCAGTTCAGGCTTTGATAGTTATTGTGTAAATTAAAAGTTCTTGTTGTGTTTAAAAAGGTGTTAGTCTTATATGGTGTTATTAGTGATTGTTTTTAGTGTTTGTGTTATATGGTGTATGTAGTTTAGTTGATTATTACTTAAAAGTAGTGTATACAAATGTGTGTGTTGAAGTACGATATAATGAGATGTCAGAATCACCAAATCCTCTTCTTGGTTGAAGATAGGGCCCACGTACACGTCAGATCTTCTTTCTCGTCCCTCGTCCACTTCAAATCTTCTTCCTGGTTATTATATCTTCTATTCCATATAATGGGTGTTCTTCTGTTATTGCAAAAAGTTCGTGTAGTGTGCCTCTAACTGTATTTATCTGGTTGTATAGTTTTTTCACACTTTATAACATATAATGTAAGACGATTTAAAAACGCGTCTATCTGCTAAGATCGTTGTCAAAGAAGTCTCTTTTATTTATCCGAATTTCTGGTTGCTAAGGGTAAACTTGGAATCTGGTTGGCCAATTCGGATATACATTGTCATATACTTTCATTATTTCGAAGTCTAAAATTTGTTCAAAATCTTTAAACTAACATAACTTTTCTATACTGAATGGGAATTTAAAACCATTATCAGCATTATTTTGATCTTCACATTTGTTATATTTAGACACCAAACGTGCCTATTTTTGCTTAAGAACTATGGATGTTACAATTTTGTTATTTGGAATTTTCTTAAATAACTTGATATGTGTTATTTTGTTTCTATATTCCTTGTATACATTATTACCTATAAATACATATACCCTTTCACATTTGCTTTACAAAATTTCTAATATAATTGTTCAAAATTTACTAAGTTGGTTTCACCTGGCCTATGTAATAGTATTATTTTCATCACCATTTTTTAACATCTTTAACAATTAAATTAACTTCTAACACTCATCAAAATGGTTTAACATATAACGTTATTTTAACAACACAACAGATATATTATTCTAATAGTTAAATTCATGCCCACATGGCTATGATTATACCAAATCCTTGCACAAATAACTGTTTTCTACTCAAACTGTATAGGTGTTTGACACTTAACAAAACATCTTTGTATAGTCCATTCTGCTTGGTCAATTAATTTACCATGGTTTAACATCAGCTCTATTGTTATATTTGTTAACACAACATAAAAAAATGGAATTAATATCATTAAATTGACATTCCTTTAAACTAACTGTATCACCTGTTACATACAAAAAACACAACACAAATACTATGATATAACACTGTGCTATAACATAAAACATGCACATTTTACAAAACAAATTCTATACTAATTAGTTAGTCCATTGTCAGCTAATTTACTCATTATTCTGACACTGTCTATGTCATATTTACTATTTATATGGGTTTCAACATCCGTATACTTACTGATGTTTGACTTACAAAAATTACAAAAAATGAACACTGTTGCTCTACCTCACCACACAGTTCTAATAATCTTGTTACATTTACTGTTTATCTGGGGTTTACTCTTGTTATAAATGTTATTGTGACCATGTTATAATTTGTTGTTTACTGGACAACCCTATGAACTCTATATGTGACAATTATTTGTATGGTTCATGTATCTATAATCAGGTGTATTTTTATTTTGGTTACATCAATTAATTTAATTATTTACTAATATTTCTCTTACATAATATTACATGTTTGGGCCTATTATCCCTCACTTTGTATTTTGATTATCTGGATATAATGATACATTAACTGAAACCATTTGTTTCTTTATAGTCCTGGTTCATAAACCGTTTGTCTTTATAATTCTTTGTTTGGTCATTACTGAAAGTTCATTGTCATAGTTGGGGTTAAAGGTGTTTTGCATCACTTAGCCTAAATCATTAATTTGGGTACGGTCAGTTGTCTTACTAGTCAGTCTAAAATTGTTAGTCGTTCCTCTTCACTATCATCTTGGAAGATATTGTTCTCCTTGTCAGCTTCTTAACCAAAGTCTTCATTAAATCAGGTACGATATTATGTTGTTCAAAATGTAATGTTATATATTACCCTGCCACCAAATTTGATCATTTTAATAAAATATTGTTTTTTGTTGAAATTATCAATTATCTTAACTTTCACATTGTCATTTGTTATTCTTATTATGATCTGGTATACTTGTCTTTAATTATAAGTGTTCTATCCCTGGAACATGTTACTTCCCTAACAAATTAATCACCATATATTCTGGAATCAGTCGGGGGGCTCTCTTGACCTAATACCCCGCTGTCCTTACAATACATAATACATAAATAATATCGATTGCTGGAGCTATCTCGTCAGTCAATCACATTTAATAATCACTAGTCTATTCACGACTAAATCAAATAAAAATAATATAATATATTCTTGGGATTGTTCACTCAGTCTAACTTCTCAGATCTAAATATTTCTTTCCATTGATTCTTTCAGATGTTTATTTCCTTGTGGCGATATTAATAACATTTTTTATTTTCTATTGGTACTATCTTCCTTCCTTCTTTATCAGTACTGCTTAATCTTCATTTTTCATCCACTATCTTCATTTAAATTAAAACATAACAAGCATTTGCATCTTCAGTTTTTGTTGATTCTCTCACAATCATGATAGGTTATTTGCAATAAATTCGTTTCTAGTCTTGTCTCATTTTCCATCGTCGACTGTCTACATTTGTCCTTTCTTATTCATTTTATATCACTATAGTTTCTTCTAATTTATGGATGTTGCATCTTTCTTTTATATTCCAATAATAAGTTCATAACTGTGTTTAATAAGAGGTGCTTATTTTGTTTAGAATTTGGAAATTTATTCCCAGTTGTTTATCTGCTTGATTCATAATTACATTATCAAACTGTACTGTAAGTTGTCCTTACTATTTATCTAAATTCTGAGATATTCAACCTTGTTTATTGGGCTTCATTTAAAATTATATTCTGAATTATCAAAGTTGGTAAGATGAGCTTACTATATTTTTTTCAATTTCGTGGTATTGTAATAATAAATTCTTCAGATTCATATTAATTCTCATAAATAATTAGTTGTAAGTTGTTCTTACTCTTTCTTTAGAATTTTGTTGGTTTTATAATAATAAATTCTTCAATTCCAAATTAATTCTCATAAATAATTAGTTGTAAGTTGTTCTTACTATTTCTTTAGAATTTTGGTGGTTTTATAATAATAAATTCTTCAATTCCAAATTAATTCTCATAAATAATTAGTTGTAAGTTGTTCTTACTCTTTGTTTGGAATTTTGTGGTTTTATAATAATAAATTCTTCAATTCCAAATTAATTCTCATAAATAATTAGTTGTAAGTTGATCTTACTATTTGTTTAGAATTTTGTGGTTTTTCACAACTTCTCCACTTCTTAATATAGTGCTTATTGTCATATGTCTTTCTGTACCCAGTATTGCTGATCTTTTGGTAATTTTCGTTACGTCGGTCAGTTGCTCATACTTTCATTTGTATGGTTCTGTTTCTTTATTCTTTATTCATATTATTGTTCCTCAATGAAACTTATTTCTCGTCTCCTTAAAATGGTTCTTTGGCCGTAGTCGGTTAGCGTAGCATCCGTCCCTTTTCTTGATGGTGTGTGGTATATAATTTATCCGGGGTCCATAATCTCAGTTGACCTTATTGTCCGCACTACCATTGTCTTTTTAATTATTTCTTTCCTTGCGGCATCTCTCGCTTCTTCCTTGTACTTCATTCTTCCCGTTCTTATTCTTTCATTTGCTGCAAAGCTTATTCGACTCATCCTATCATATTGTTGATTAAAACAATATGTTACTGGTCCATCAATGACTAATGATATCATTGGTATTTTCCCACGTATTTCTATTTCTGGTTTTTCCCATTTATCTCTGATCTTCTCTAAGTTGTAAACTATAGTTTTATGGTAAGTCATTATTGAAATTGCTTTTAATCTTCTCCTATAGTCTCTGGCATTCATGATTTCTTCATTGTTGGTAATTGGGATATTCAGTACATTAATTAACCCATTGTTCATCATCTCCCATTCTTCCGGTGTTTTTATTAAATTCTTTAGATGCGTTCTTCTTACTTTCTTTGGTTCCACTTCATCATCTTTAGTATTTTCTTTGTTTCCGTTAGTTTTCTTTTTAGGTAATACTACTACTGGATCCTCTGTTTTGGCGTTTGGGATTTTTTTCTGTTTCTGGTTTGCTATCATTTTTTATTTCTTTGGCCCTATTATTTCTTAATTCTTCCCTAAACAGTTTATTATCATTTATTATTTCTTTGGTCGTTTCCTCCAATTCCTTTCTTATTTCGTCCTTTAGTTTCTTATTACTCTCCTCCGTTTTTTTACTAGTTTCCTGCATTAATTCCATCATAGGTTTGAACATTTCTTGCGTCTTCTCGCCTTCCGTTTGTGTGGTTTCTTCTGGTTATTTTTCCGGATCCTTTCTTGTTATAATTTCTATTTCCTCGACCAGTGTCGCTTCTTTGTCTTCCATATTTAACTCGTCTACCTTCTCGGTTTCGGCCGCTCGTTTTCGCGATGTTTCTCGCTTCCTCATCTTGTTTATTTTGGTTTATTTGTCTATTAATAATAATTTAATTTATATTAAATTACACGCCTCACACGTTGGTGCGCCAATTTGTAACGATAATTTATTTGTATACGATGATTGAATCTTATTGAAACGTAACGTAGCCTCACTTCAGGTTCGTCTATTGGTAATCAGATTTTTCGTTACGTACAATGTTATTGTGAATCAGTTACTTGTATATATGTCGTGTGCACTTGGATTACACCACCCGTAGGAAGTGTGAACTTGTAATATATATAAATAATGTAGCGACAAACTCGCACTGGAGTCGTCGATGTGTAATTATAAATGTGTTATGTTGAACGGCGAATAATTTTGTAAATTGCCGCTTACTCCCACTATGCTGCTTCTTTTCCGTGACGTCACTCAACGATGCCAACTGTCGGGTTCGCTGCAATCTGTGAATTCTATTTACTAAATGTAACAGCAATAATAACGACACACAAATACTATCAAACATATATCCATGTGGAATCCTTTATTTGGAAAAAACACTGGTTGATTGTTTTAATAAATTTAAACAGGATAATTGTAATTGTAGCGAAAACTATAAGTCTTCCTTTACCAGTTGGCAGCAGTAGCTGTTCAGTATTTCTACGAGACCAAAACAATGCTTTTTGTTAACGTTTTTAAATAAAAATATTAATTATCTCAGGGCGTATATGGTTCGGGGATAATAATTATACAAAATATTACACTATTAATCAAAATACAAGTTTACAATTATAGGATATTGCAACGTTAGAGTGATACGTGCACACAGAAATTGTATAGTGGTTACCAGTTTTAAAAAGGTTATGTCCAGTTCAGGCTTTGATAGTTATTGTGTAAATTAAAAGTTCTTGTTGTGTTTAAAAAGGTGTTAGTCTTATATGGTGTTATTAGTGATTGTTTTTAGTGTTTGTGTTATATGGTGTATGTAGTTTAGTTGATTATTACTTAAAAGTAGTGTATACAAATGTGTGTGTTGAAGTACGATATAATGAGATGTCAGAATCACCAAATCCTCTTCTTGGTTGAAGATAGGGCCCACGTACACGTCAGATCTTCTTTCTCGTCCCTCGTCCACTTCAAATCTTCTTCCTGGTTATTATATCTTCTATTCCATATAATGGGTGTTCTTCTGTTATTGCAAAAAGTTCGTGTAGTGTGCCTCTAACTGTATTTATCTGGTTGTATAGTTTTTTCACACTTTATAACATATAATGTAAGACGATTTAAAAACGCGTCTATCTGCTAAGATCGTTGTCAAAGAAGTCTCTTTTATTTATCCGAATTTCTGGTTGCTAAGGGTAAACTTGGAATCTGGTTGGCCAATTCGGATATACATTGTCATATACTTTCATTATTTCGAAGTCTAAAATTTGTTCAAAATCTTTAAACTAACATAACTTTTCTATACTGAATGGGAATTTAAAACCATTATCAGCATTATTTTGATCTTCACATTTGTTATATTTAGACACCAAACGTGCCTATTTTTGCTTAAGAACTATGGATGTTACAATTTTGTTATTTGGAATTTTCTTAAATAACTTGATATGTGTTATTTTGTTTCTATATTCCTTGTATACATTATTACCTATAAATACATATACCCTTTCACATTTGCTTTACAAAATTTCTAATATAATTGTTCAAAATTTACTAAGTTGGTTTCACCTGGCCTATGTAATAGTATTATTTTCATCACCATTTTTTAACATCTTTAACAATTAAATTAACTTCTAACACTCATCAAAATGGTTTAACATATAACGTTATTTTAACAACACAACAGATATATTATTCTAATAGTTAAATTCATGCCCACATGGCTATGATTATACCAAATCCTTGCACAAATAACTGTTTTCTACTCAAACTGTATAGGTGTTTGACACTTAACAAAACATCTTTGTATAGTCCATTCTGCTTGGTCAATTAATTTACCATGGTTTAACATCAGCTCTATTGTTATATTTGTTAACACAACATAAAAAAATGGAATTAATATCATTAAATTGACATTCCTTTAAACTAACTGTATCACCTGTTACATACAAAAAACACAACACAAATACTATGATATAACACTGTGCTATAACATAAAACATGCACATTTTACAAAACAAATTCTATACTAATTAGTTAGTCCATTGTCAGCTAATTTACTCATTATTCTGACACTGTCTATGTCATATTTACTATTTATATGGGTTTCAACATCCGTATACTTACTGATGTTTGACTTACAAAAATTACAAAAAATGAACACTGTTGCTCTACCTCACCACACAGTTCTAATAATCTTGTTACATTTACTGTTTATCTGGGGTTTACTCTTGTTATAAATGTTATTGTGACCATGTTATAATTTGTTGTTTACTGGACAACCCTATGAACTCTATATGTGACAATTATTTGTATGGTTCATGTATCTATAATCAGGTGTATTTATATTTTTGTTACATCAATTAATTTAATTATTTACTAATATTTCTCTTACATAATATTACATGTTTGGGCCTATTATCCCTCACTTTGTATTTTGATTATCTGGATATAATGATACATTAACTGAAACCATTTGTTTCTTTATAGTCCTGGTTCATAAACCGTTTGTCTTTATAATTCTTTGTTTGGTCATTACTGAAAGTTCATTGTCATAGTTGGGGTTAAAGGTGTTTTGCATCACTTAGCCTAAATCATTAATTTGGGTACGGTCAGTTGTCTTACTAGTCAGTCTAAAATTGTTAGTCGTTCCTCTTCACTATCATCTTGGAAGATATTGTTCTCCTTGTCAGCTTCTTAACCAAAGTCTTCATTAAATCAGGTACGATATTATGTTGTTCAAAATGTAATGTTATATATTACCCTGCCACCAAATTTGATCATTTTAATAAAATATTGTTTTTTGTTGAAATTATCAATTATCTTAACTTTCACATTGTCATTTGTTATTCTTATTATGATCTGGTATACTTGTCTTTAATTATAAGTGTTCTATCCCTGGAACATGTTACTTCCCTAACAAATTAATCACCATATATTCTGGAATCAGTCGGGGGGCTCTCTTGACCTAATACCCCGCTGTCCTTACAATACATAATACATAAATAATATCGATTGCTGGAGCTATCTCGTCAGTCAATCACATTTAATAATCACTAGTCTATTCACGACTAAATCAAATAAAAATAATATAATATATTCTTGGGATTGTTCACTCAGTCTAACTTCTCAGATCTAAATATTTCTTTCCATTGATTCTTTCAGATGTTTATTTCCTTGTGGCGATATTAATAACATTTTTTATTTTCTATTGGTACTATCTTCCTTCCTTCTTTATCAGTACTGCTTAATCTTCATTTTTCATCCACTATCTTCATTTAAATTAAAACATAACAAGCATTTGCATCTTCAGTTTTTGTTGATTCTCTCACAATCATGATAGGTTATTTGCAATAAATTCGTTTCTAGTCTTGTCTCATTTTCCATCGTCGACTGTCTACATTTGTCCTTTCTTATTCATTTTATATCACTATAGTTTCTTCTAATTTATGGATGTTGCATCTTTCTTTTATATTCCAATAATAAGTTCATAACTGTGTTTAATAAGAGGTGCTTATTTTGTTTAGAATTTGGAAATTTATTCCCAGTTGTTTATCTGCTTGATTCATAATTACATTATCAAACTGTACTGTAAGTTGTCCTTACTATTTATCTAAATTCTGAGATATTCAACCTTGTTTATTGGGCTTCATTTAAAATTATATTCTGAATTATCAAAGTTGGTAAGATGAGCTTACTATATTTTTTTCAATTTCGTGGTATTGTAATAATAAATTCTTCAGATTCATATTAATTCTCATAAATAATTAGTTGTAAGTTGTTCTTACTCTTTCTTTAGAATTTTGTTGGTTTTATAATAATAAATTCTTCAATTCCAAATTAATTCTCATAAATAATTAGTTGTAAGTTGTTCTTACTATTTCTTTAGAATTTTGGTGGTTTTATAATAATAAATTCTTCAATTCCAAATTAATTCTCATAAATAATTAGTTGTAAGTTGTTCTTACTCTTTGTTTGGAATTTTGTGGTTTTATAATAATAAATTCTTCAATTCCAAATTAATTCTCATAAATAATTAGTTGTAAGTTGATCTTACTATTTGTTTAGAATTTTGTGGTTTTTCACAACTTCTCCACTTCTTAATATAGTGCTTATTGTCATATGTCTTTCTGTACCCAGTATTGCTGATCTTTTGGTAATTTTCGTTACGTCGGTCAGTTGCTCATACTTTCATTTGTATGGTTCTGTTTCTTTATTCTTTATTCATATTATTGTTCCTCAATGAAACTTATTTCTCGTCTCCTTAAAATGGTTCTTTGGCCGTAGTCGGTTAGCGTAGCATCCGTCCCTTTTCTTGATGGTGTGTGGTATATAATTTATCCGGGGTCCATAATCTCAGTTGACCTTATTGTCCGCACTACCATTGTCTTTTTAATTATTTCTTTCCTTGCGGCATCTCTCGCTTCTTCCTTGTACTTCATTCTTCCCGTTCTTATTCTTTCATTTGCTGCAAAGCTTATTCGACTCATCCTATCATATTGTTGATTAAAACAATATGTTACTGGTCCATCAATGACTAATGATATCATTGGTATTTTCCCACGTATTTCTATTTCTGGTTTTTCCCATTTATCTCTGATCTTCTCTAAGTTGTAAACTATAGTTTTATGGTAAGTCATTATTGAAATTGCTTTTAATCTTCTCCTATAGTCTCTGGCATTCATGATTTCTTCATTGTTGGTAATTGGGATATTCAGTACATTAATTAACCCATTGTTCATCATCTCCCATTCTTCCGGTGTTTTTATTAAATTCTTTAGATGCGTTCTTCTTACTTTCTTTGGTTCCACTTCATCATCTTTAGTATTTTCTTTGTTTCCGTTAGTTTTCTTTTTAGGTAATACTACTACTGGATCCTCTGTTTTGGCGTTTGGGATTTTTTTCTGTTTCTGGTTTGCTATCATTTTTTATTTCTTTGGCCCTATTATTTCTTAATTCTTCCCTAAACAGTTTATTATCATTTATTATTTCTTTGGTCGTTTCCTCCAATTCCTTTCTTATTTCGTCCTTTAGTTTCTTATTACTCTCCTCCGTTTTTTTACTAGTTTCCTGCATTAATTCCATCATAGGTTTGAACATTTCTTGCGTCTTCTCGCCTTCCGTTTGTGTGGTTTCTTCTGGTTATTTTTCCGGATCCTTTCTTGTTATAATTTCTATTTCCTCGACCAGTGTCGCTTCTTTGTCTTCCATATTTAACTCGTCTACCTTCTCGGTTTCGGCCGCTCGTTTTCGCGATGTTTCTCGCTTCCTCATCTTGTTTATTTTGGTTTATTTGTCTATTAATAATAATTTAATTTATATTAAATTACACGCCTCACACGTTGGTGCGCCAATTTGTAACGATAATTTATTTGTATACGATGATTGAATCTTATTGAAACGTAACGTAGCCTCACTTCAGGTTCGTCTATTGGTAATCAGATTTTTCGTTACGTACAATGTTATTGTGAATCAGTTACTTGTATATATGTCGTGTGCACTTGGATTACACCACCCGTAGGAAGTGTGAACTTGTAATATATATAAATAATGTAGCGACAAACTCGCACTGGAGTCGTCGATGTGTAATTATAAATGTGTTATGTTGAACGGCGAATAATTTTGTAAATTGCCGCTTACTCCCACTATGCTGCTTCTTTTCCGTGACGTCACTCAACGATGCCAACTGTCGGGTTCGCTGCAATCTGTGAATTCTATTTACTAAATGTAACAGCAATAATAACGACACACAAATACTATCAAACATATATCCATGTGGAATCCTTTATTTGGAAAAAACACTGGTTGATTGTTTTAATAAATTTAAACAGGATAATTGTAATTGTAGCGAAAACTATAAGTCTTCCTTTACCAGTTGGCAGCAGTAGCTGTTCAGTATTTCTACGAGACCAAAACAATGCTTTTTGTTAACGTTTTTAAATAAAAATATTAATTATCTCAGGGCGTATATGGTTCGGGGATAATAATTATACAAAATATTACACTATTAATCAAAATACAAGTTTACAATTATAGGATATTGCAACGTTAGAGTGATACGTGCACACAGAAATTGTATAGTGGTTACCAGTTTTAAAAAGGTTATGTCCAGTTCAGGCTTTGATAGTTATTGTGTAAATTAAAAGTTCTTGTTGTGTTTAAAAAGGTGTTAGTCTTATATGGTGTTATTAGTGATTGTTTTTAGTGTTTGTGTTATATGGTGTATGTAGTTTAGTTGATTATTACTTAAAAGTAGTGTATACAAATGTGTGTGTTGAAGTACGATATAATGAGATGTCAGAATCACCAAATCCTCTTCTTGGTTGAAGATAGGGCCCACGTACACGTCGGATCTTCTTTCTCGTCCCTCGTCCACTTCAAATCTTCTTCCTGGTTATTATATCTTCTATTCCATATAATGGGTGTTCTTCTGTTATTGCAAAAAGTTCGTGTAGTGTGCCTCTAACTGTATTTATCTGGTTGTATAGTTTTTTCACACTTTATAACATATAATGTAAGACGATTTAAAAACGCGTCTATCTGCTAAGATCGTTGTCAAAGAAGTCTCTTTTATTTATCCGAATTTCTGGTTGCTAAGGGTAAACTTGGAATCTGGTTGGCCAATTCGGATATACATTGTCATATACTTTCATTATTTCGAAGTCTAAAATTTGTTCAAAATCTTTAAACTAACATAACTTTTCTATACTGAATGGGAATTTAAAACCATTATCAGCATTATTTTGATCTTCACATTTGTTATATTTAGACACCAAACGTGCCTATTTTTGCTTAAGAACTATGGATGTTACAATTTTGTTATTTGGAATTTTCTTAAATAACTTGATATGTGTTATTTTGTTTCTATATTCCTTGTATACATTATTACCTATAAATACATATACCCTTTCACATTTGCTTTACAAAATTTCTAATATAATTGTTCAAAATTTACTAAGTTGGTTTCACCTGGCCTATGTAATAGTATTATTTTCATCACCATTTTTTAACATCTTTAACAATTAAATTAACTTCTAACACTCATCAAAATGGTTTAACATATAACGTTATTTTAACAACACAACAGCTATATTATTCTAATAGTTAAATTCATGCCCACATGGCTATGATTATACCAAATCCTTGCACAAATAACTGTTTTCTACTCAAACTGTATAGGTGTTTGACACTTAACAAAACATCTTTGTATAGTCCATTCTGCTTAGTCAATTAATTTACCATGGTTTAACATCAGCTCTATTGTTATATTTGTTAACACAACATAAAAAAATGGAATTAATATCATTAAATTGACATTCCTTTAAACTAACTGTATCACCTGTTACATACAAAAAACACAACACAAATACTATGATATAACACTGTGCTATAACATAAAACATGCACATTTTACAAAACAAATTCTATACTAATTAGTTAGTCCATTGTCAGCTAATTTACTCATTATTCTGACACTGTCTATGTCATATTTACTATTTATATGGGTTTCAACATCCGTATACTTACTGATGTTTGACTTACAAAAATTACAAAAAATGAACACTGTTGCTCTACCTCACCACACAGTTCTAATAATCTTGTTACATTTACTGTTTATCTGGGGTTTACTCTTGTTATAAATGTTATTGTGACCATGTTATAATTTGTTGTTTACTGGACAACCCTATGAACTCTATATGTGACAATTATTTGTATGGTTCATGTATCTATAATCAGGTGTATTTATATTTTTGTTACATCAATTAATTTAATTATTTACTTATATTTCTCTTACATAATATTACATGTTTGGGCCTATTATCCCTCACTTTGTATTTTGATTATCTGGATATAATGATACATTAACTGAAACCATTTGTTTCTTTATAGTCCTGGTTCATAAACCGTTTGTCTTTATAATTCTTTGTTTGGTCATTACTGAAAGTTCATTGTCATAGTTGGGGTTAAAGGTGTTTTGCATCACTTAGCCTAAATCATTAATTTGGGTACGGTCAGTTGTCTTACTAGTCAGTCTAAAATTGTTAGTCGTTCCTCTTCACTATCATCTTGGAAGATATTGTTCTCCTTGTCAGCTTCTTAACCAAAGTCTTCATTAAATCAGGTACGATATTATGTTGTTCAAAATGTAATGTTACATATTACCCTGCCACCAAATTTGATCATTTTAATAAAATATTGTTTTTTGTTGAAATTATCAATTATCTTAACTTTCACATTGTCATTTGTTATTCTTATTATGATCTGGTATACTTGTCTTTAATTATAAGTGTTCTATCCCTGGAACATGTTACTTCCCTAACAAATTAATCACCATATATTCTGGAATCAGTCGGGGGGCTCTCTTGACCTAATACCCCGCTGTCCTTACAATACATAATACATAAATAATATCGATTGCTGGAGCTATCTCGTCAGTCAAGCACATTTAATAATCACTAGTCTATTCACGACTAAATCAAATAAAAATAATATAATATATTCTTGGGATTGTTCACTCAGTCTAACTTCTCAGATCTAAATATTTCTTTCCATTAATTCTTTCAGATGTTTATTTCCTTGTGGCGATATTAATAACATTTTTTATTTTCTATTGGTACTATCTTCCTTCCTTCTTTATCAGTACTGCTTAATCCCCATTTTTCATCCACTATCTTCATTTAAATTAAAACATAACAAGCATTTGCATCTTCAGTTGTTGTTGATTCTCTCACAATCATGATAGGTTATTTGCAATAAATTCGTTTCTAGTCTTGTCTCATTTTCCATCGTCGACTGTCTACATTTGTCCTTTCTTATTCATTTTATATCACTATAGTTTCTTCTAATTTATGGATGTTGCATCTTTCTTTTATATTCCAATAATAAGTTCATAACTGTGTTTAATAAGAGGTGCTTATTTTGTTTAGAATTTGGAAATTTATTCCCAGTTGTTTATCTGCTTGATTCATAATTACATTATCAAACTGTACTGTAAGTTGTCCTTACTATTTATCTAAATTCTGAGATATTCAACCTTGTTTATTGGGCTTCATTTAAAATTATATTCTGAATTATCAAAGTTGGTAAGATGAGCTTACTATATTTTTTTCAATTTCGTGGTATTGTAATAATAAATTCTTCAGTTTCATATTAATTCTCATAAATAATTAGTTGTAAGTTGTTCTTACTCTTTCTTTAGAATTTTGTTGGTTTTATAATAATAAATTCTTCAATTCCAAATTAATTCTCATAAATAATTAGTTGTAAGTTGTTCTTACTATTTCTTTAGAATTTTGGTGGTTTTATAATAATAAATTCTTCAATTCCAAATTAATTCTCATAAATAATTAGTTGTAAGTTGTTCTTACTCTTTGTTTGGAATTTTGTGGTTTTATAATAATAAATTCTTCAATTCCAAATTAATTCTCATAAATAATTAGTTGTAAGTTGATCTTACTATTTGTTTAGAATTTTGTGGTTTTTCACAACTTCTCCACTTCTTAATATAGTGCTTATTGTCATATGTCTTTCTGTACCCAGTATTGCTGATCTTTTGGTAATTTTCGTTACGTCGGTCAGTTGCTCATACTTTCATTTGTATGGTTCTGTTTCTTTATTCTTTATTCATATTATTGTTCCTCAATGAAACTTATTTCTCGTCTCCTTAAAATGGTTCTTTGGCCGTAGTCGGTTAGCGTAGCATCCGTCCCTTTTCTTGATGGTGTGTGGTATATAATTTATCCGGGGTCCATAATCTCAGTTGACCTTATTGTCCGCACTACCATTGTCTTTTTAATTATTTCTTTCCTTGCGGCATCTCTCGCTTCTTCCTTGTACTTCATTCTTCCCGTTCTTATTCTTTCATTTGCTGCAAAGCTTATTCGACTCATCCTATCATATTGTTGATTAAAACAATATGTTACTGGTCCATCAATGACTAATGATATCATTGGTATTTTCCCACGTATTTCTATTTCTGGTATTTCCCATTTATCTCTGATCTTCTCTAAGTTGTAAACTATAGTTTTATGGTAAGTCATTATTGAAATTGCTTTTAATCTTCTCCTATAGTCTCTGGCATTCATGATTTCTTCATTGTTGGTAATTGGGATATTCAGTACATTAATTAACCCATTGTTCATCATCTCCCATTCTTCCGGTGTTTTTATTAAATTCTTTAGATGCGTTCTTCTTACTTTCTTTGGTTCCACTTCATCATCTTTAGTATTTTCTTTGTTTCCGTTAGTTTTCTTTTTAGGTAATACTACTACTGGATCCTCTGTTTTGGCGTTTGGGATTTTTTTCTGTTTCTGGTTTGCTATCATTTTTTATTTCTTTGGCCCTATTATTTCTTAATTCTTCCCTAAACAGTTTATTATCATTTATTATTTCTTTGGTCGTTTCCTCCAATTCCTTTCTTATTTCGTCCTTTAGTTTCTTATTACTCTCCTCCGTTTTTTTACTAGTTTCCTGCATTAATTCCATCATAGGTTTGAACATTTCTTGCGTCTTCTCGCCTTCCGTTTGTGTGGTTTCTTCTGGTTATTTTTCCGGATCCTTTCTTGTTATAATTTCTATTTCCTCGACCAGTGTCGCTTCTTTGTCTTCCATATTTAACTCGTCTACCTTCTCGGTTTCGGCCGCTCGTTTTCGCGATGTTTCTCGCTTCCTCATCTTGTTTATTTTGGTTTATTTGTCTATTAATAATAATTTAATTTATATTAAATTACACGCCTCACACGTTGGTGCGCCAATTTGTAACGATAATTTATTTGTATACGATGATTGAATCTTATTGAAACGTAACGTAGCCTCACTTCAGGTTCGTCTATTGGTAATCAGATTTTTCGTTACGTACAATGTTATTGTGAATCAGTTACTTGTATATATGTCGTGTGCACTTGGATTACACCACCCGTAGGAAGTGTGAACTTGTAATATATATAAATAATGTAGCGACAAACTCGCACTGGAGTCGTCGATGTGTAATTATAAATGTGTTATGTTGAACGGCGAATAATTTTGTAAATTGCCGCTTACTCCCACTATGCTGCTTCTTTTCCGTGACGTCACTCAACGATGCCAACTGTCGGGTTCGCTGCAATCTGTGAATTCTATTTACTAAATGTAACAGCAATAATAACGACACACAAATACTATCAAACATATATCCATGTGGAATCCTTTATTTGGAAAAAACACTGGTTGATTGTTTTAATAAATTTAAACAGGATAATTGTAATTGTAGCGAAAACTATAAGTCTTCCTTTACCAGTTGGCAGCAGTAGCTGTTCAGTATTTCTACGAGACCAAAACAATGCTTTTTGTTAACGTTTTTAAATAAAAATATTAATTATCTCAGGGCGTATATGGTTCGGGGATAATAATTATACAAAATATTACACTATTAATCAAAATACAAGTTTACAATTATAGGATATTGCAACGTTAGAGTGATACGTGCACACAGAAATTGTATAGTGGTTACCAGTTTTAAAAAGGTTATGTCCAGTTCAGGCTTTGATAGTTATTGTGTAAATTAAAAGTTCTTGTTGTGTTTAAAAAGGTGTTAGTCTTATATGGTGTTATTAGTGATTGTTTTTAGTGTTTGTGTTATATGGTGTATGTAGTTTAGTTGATTATTACTTAAAAGTAGTGTATACAAATGTGTGTGTTGAAGTACGATATAATGAGATGTCAGAATCACCAAATCCTCTTCTTGGTTGAAGATAGGGCCCACGTACACGTCGGATCTTCTTTCTCGTCCCTCGTCCACTTCAAATCTTCTTCCTGGTTATTATATCTTCTATTCCATATAATGGGTGTTCTTCTGTTATTGCAAAAAGTTCGTGTAGTGTGCCTCTAACTGTATTTATCTGGTTGTATAGTTTTTTCACACTTTATAACATATAATGTAAGACGATTTAAAAACGCGTCTATCTGCTAAGATCGTTGTCAAAGAAGTCTCTTTTATTTATCCGAATTTCTGGTTGCTAAGGGTAAACTTGGAATCTGGTTGGCCAATTCGGATATACATTGTCATATACTTTCATTATTTCGAAGTCTAAAATTTGTTCAAAATCTTTAAACTAACATAACTTTTCTATACTGAATGGGAATTTAAAACCATTATCAGCATTATTTTGATCTTCACATTTGTTATATTTAGACACCAAACGTGCCTATTTTTGCTTAAGAACTATGGATGTTACAATTTTGTTATTTGGAATTTTCTTAAATAACTTGATATGTGTTATTTTGTTTCTATATTCCTTGTATACATTATTACCTATAAATACATATACCCTTTCACATTTGCTTTACAAAATTTCTAATATAATTGTTCAAAATTTACTAAGTTGGTTTCACCTGGCCTATGTAATAGTATTATTTTCATCACCATTTTTTAACATCTTTAACAATTAAATTAACTTCTAACACTCATCAAAATGGTTTAACATATAACGTTATTTTAACAACACAACAGCTATATTATTCTAATAGTTAAATTCATGCCCACATGGCTATGATTATACCAAATCCTTGCACAAATAACTGTTTTCTACTCAAACTGTATAGGTGTTTGACACTTAACAAAACATCTTTGTATAGTCCATTCTGCTTAGTCAATTAATTTACCATGGTTTAACATCAGCTCTATTGTTATATTTGTTAACACAACATAAAAAAATGGAATTAATATCATTAAATTGACATTCCTTTAAACTAACTGTATCACCTGTTACATACAAAAAACACAACACAAATACTATGATATAACACTGTGCTATAACATAAAACATGCACATTTTACAAAACAAATTCTATACTAATTAGTTAGTCCATTGTCAGCTAATTTACTCATTATTCTGACACTGTCTATGTCATATTTACTATTTATATGGGTTTCAACATCCGTATACTTACTGATGTTTGACTTACAAAAATTACAAAAAATGAACACTGTTGCTCTACCTCACCACACAGTTCTAATAATCTTGTTACATTTACTGTTTATCTGGGGTTTACTCTTGTTATAAATGTTATTGTGACCATGTTATAATTTGTTGTTTACTGGACAACCCTATGAACTCTATATGTGACAATTATTTGTATGGTTCATGTATCTATAATCAGGTGTATTTATATTTTTGTTACATCAATTAATTTAATTATTTACTAATATTTCTCTTACATAATATTACATGTTTGGGCCTATTATCCCTCACTTTGTATTTTGATTATCTGGATATAATGATACATTAACTGAAACCATTTGTTTCTTTATAGTCCTGGTTCATAAACCGTTTGTCTTTATAATTCTTTGTTTGGTCATTACTGAAAGTTCATTGTCATAGTTGGGGTTAAAGGTGTTTTGCATCACTTAGCCTAAATCATTAATTTGGGTACGGTCAGTTGTCTTACTAGTCAGTCTAAAATTGTTAGTCGTTCCTCTTCACTATCATCTTGGAAGATATTGTTCTCCTTGTCAGCTTCTTAACCAAAGTCTTCATTAAATCAGGTACGATATTATGTTGTTCAAAATGTAATGTTACATATTACCCTGCCACCAAATTTGATCATTTTAATAAAATATTGTTTTTTGTTGAAATTATCAATTATCTTAACTTTCACATTGTCATTTGTTATTCTTATTATGATCTGGTATACTTGTCTTTAATTATAAGTGTTCTATCCCTGGAACATGTTACTTCCCTAACAAATTAATCACCATATATTCTGGAATCAGTCGGGGGGCTCTCTTGACCTAATACCCCGCTGTCCTTACAATACATAATACATAAATAATATCGATTGCTGGAGCTATCTCGTCAGTCAAGCACATTTAATAATCACTAGTCTATTCACGACTAAATCAAATAAAAATAATATAATATATTCTTGGGATTGTTCACTCAGTCTAACTTCTCAGATCTAAATATTTCTTTCCATTAATTCTTTCAGATGTTTATTTCCTTGTGGCGATATTAATAACATTTTTTATTTTCTATTGGTACTATCTTCCTTCCTTCTTTATCAGTACTGCTTAATCCCCATTTTTCATCCACTATCTTCATTTAAATTAAAACATAACAAGCATTTGCATCTTCAGTTGTTGTTGATTCTCTCACAATCATGATAGGTTATTTGCAATAAATTCGTTTCTAGTCTTGTCTCATTTTCCATCGTCGACTGTCTACATTTGTCCTTTCTTATTCATTTTATATCACTATAGTTTCTTCTAATTTATGGATGTTGCATCTTTCTTTTATATTCCAATAATAAGTTCATAACTGTGTTTAATAAGAGGTGCTTATTTTGTTTAGAATTTGGAAATTTATTCCCAGTTGTTTATCTGCTTGATTCATAATTACATTATCAAACTGTACTGTAAGTTGTCCTTACTATTTATCTAAATTCTGAGATATTCAACCTTGTTTATTGGGCTTCATTTAAAATTATATTCTGAATTATCAAAGTTGGTAAGATGAGCTTACTATATTTTTTTCAATTTCGTGGTATTGTAATAATAAATTCTTCAGTTTCATATTAATTCTCATAAATAATTAGTTGTAAGTTGTTCTTACTCTTTCTTTAGAATTTTGTTGGTTTTATAATAATAAATTCTTCAATTCCAAATTAATTCTCATAAATAATTAGTTGTAAGTTGTTCTTACTATTTCTTTAGAATTTTGGTGGTTTTATAATAATAAATTCTTCAATTCCAAATTAATTCTCATAAATAATTAGTTGTAAGTTGTTCTTACTCTTTGTTTGGAATTTTGTGGTTTTATAATAATAAATTCTTCAATTCCAAATTAATTCTCATAAATAATTAGTTGTAAGTTGATCTTACTATTTGTTTAGAATTTTGTGGTTTTTCACAACTTCTCCACTTCTTAATATAGTGCTTATTGTCATATGTCTTTCTGTACCCAGTATTGCTGATCTTTTGGTAATTTTCGTTACGTCGGTCAGTTGCTCATACTTTCATTTGTATGGTTCTGTTTCTTTATTCTTTATTCATATTATTGTTCCTCAATGAAACTTATTTCTCGTCTCCTTAAAATGGTTCTTTGGCCGTAGTCGGTTAGCGTAGCATCCGTCCCTTTTCTTGATGGTGTGTGGTATATAATTTATCCGGGGTCCATAATCTCAGTTGACCTTATTGTCCGCACTACCATTGTCTTTTTAATTATTTCTTTCCTTGCGGCATCTCTCGCTTCTTCCTTGTACTTCATTCTTCCCGTTCTTATTCTTTCATTTGCTGCAAAGCTTATTCGACTCATCCTATCATATTGTTGATTAAAACAATATGTTACTGGTCCATCAATGACTAATGATATCATTGGTATTTTCCCACGTATTTCTATTTCTGGTATTTCCCATTTATCTCTGATCTTCTCT